>OX451736.1:819356964-820736518 GCA_948472305.1 Vicia faba
AAGTAATTCAAGTTATAAACAATACAAGTAATCCAACAAAAAATAATTCAAGTTATAAATAATACATGTAATTCAACAAAAAATAATAATTCAAGTTATAAGTAATTTACCTGATTCCAGATTTTCTAACTCATTCGTAAGCTCTTCAATATTGATTGATACCAGGGAAGATTTACACTAATTTTATGTACAAATTAAAGCTTCAACTGTTTTTTGCGTAAGAGAGCTTATATAACAAGTAAGCACTCTACCTCCAATAGAGAAAGGAGATTCCTAAGCTATAGTAGACATAGGCATAGCCAATACATCTCAAGCCATTTGACCAAGAATAGGATACTTGTTGGAATTCACCTTCCACCAATTCAAGATATCAAAACCAGAACTTTTCTTCTCCAATTTTTCCATGAGATGCAAATCCACTTCAATTTTCTGCATGCTCTCATTAAGATTCATGTCCAACTCAACCTCCCAAGCAAATGCATCCTCGGGTACTTTGAGTTCTACCGAATCCACTTCATAAGAGGAATGTGTAGGATTTTCATATTGACCTTTACCAAGGAAAAGCCTATAACTCTCAAATGTTTTATATAATGTCTCCTCTATTTTTTAGATAAAGATTCAGCAACATCCTTTTCATATGCCTTGTTTAATCCCCACCTAACAAACTGCATCTTATGTCGAGGATCAAGCACAACAACAACAAATATCAGCTTATTCATTTTTTCAACATCACACCAATATTTATCATACTTAACTTTCATATTTTCAGCGATGTTTCCAAGCAATTTATATGAACTTTTTAATTCTATCCACCCCTTCAAGGTAGTCAATATTCTAATGTGTTCGTTGAAATATTGAGAAGATGTTACAAAAGTAGAACCTGAAACTTTCTTTGTAATGTCAAAAATATTTTCAAGAAATTAATAAAACACTTTGCATTATCCCAATCCACATTATTTGGAATACCACCTCTCATCAACACAAAATCAACACACTTCTCACTCAATCTCTTAAATGCTTTCTGAAACTTCAATGCACTTTCAAGCATGAGATATATGGAATTCCACCTAGTGGAAACATCCAACTGAACAATTGAATTTTCTTGTAACCTAGCTTCCTTAATACAAGTTTTAAACCTATCCATACGACCCGAAGATGCACAAACATATCTAACAACATTCCTAATCTTACTAATTGAAGAATGATAGTCTTCGAGTCCATCTCGCACTACAAGATTCAGAATATGTGCACAGCAGCGAACATGCATACATCCCCCTTTCAATGGATGTGAATTCCAACCATTCATTGTATTTTTCAAGTAAGTGATAGAGACATCATTAGAACTATCATTATCAACCGTAATGGTGAAAATATTACCTATTAGCCATTCCTCCAAATATTTTTCAATTTTTTTATCGATGGTTACTCCTTTGTGATTCATAATTGGATAGAAATTCAGAATCCTTTTATGGATTTTCCAATCATGATCAATGAAATGGGTAGTGAGACAAATATAACTCAAATTTTGCACTGATGTCCAACAATCAGTTGTAAGACAGACACATTGATTTGATTTATTTAACACACTTTTTAACTTTGGTTTCTCACTCGTGTACAAATCTCAACAATCTCTAGCAACTGTAACCCTTTTAGGAATCGAGAGTTTAGGTTGAACGACACTCAAAAAATGAAGAAACCCCTCTCCCTCTACAAACTTAAAAGCTAACTCATCAACAATAATTATCCTAGCTAACGCTTTCCTACATGCCTCAGCATCAAAATGGACACTAGTGAGAACACTACTAGATCAATTCCCTTCTTCTTTTCTCAGTTGTTGAAGAACAAGAGTCTGTTGAGTGGTATCAATAGACTCTCCGGGAAACTTCTTAAATTGCTTCAACAAATGGTGTTTCAAATTACTAGTGCCATTACTTTGTGAATCAGCAACATATGTTACATCTCACCAATTACACTTAGCTCTTGATCCTATTTTTGTAAAATGTTCCCAAGTCCAAGATCTAGGTTTAATAGGTTTTCTATTACCTGGATCTCCAACTGTAACATTAGGATCATTGAATGTTTCCCATGTTGAACCTTCTCCAGATTTCCTTTTCTTATTAGCATTTTCTTCATCATTATTCACTTCACTAGTTTGTTCCAATGTAGGTGGAGGTTCGACTGTTTCACCCTGCAATGTAGGATCCAACATAAATTATTTCCACTTAAGTGACTTTATTAAAGCTCCAACCTCTAGTCATTACATCCAGCAAAATTAGGATAAAGGTCTACCGAAATTTAAAAAGAAACATGAGGCGCCTCCTTAACAACCTTTGTATGCATAAGAGAAAAGAGTGTCACACTTACCCCATTAAATAAGCTGTAGTTTCAAAACAAAACATGGAGCACGAGACATTACATATTATAATATATATTATAGTTTGAACAATATATATTACAATATATATTACAATATATATTACAGTTTAAAAACAAAACGGCTCACATTTTGAACCTTTCCATTTATTAACACCACTACAATGTATATTACAGTCAATTTACACATCAATCACAAGACAAAGTATCTCATAATATACTTCTTTCACATATAAAACTACAATATATATTACAGTCAATTTACACACCCCTCACAAAACAAAATTGCAAAATTTCTTTCACATATAAAACTGCAATATATATTACAATCAATTTACACACCCCTCACAAAACAAAACTGCAAAATTTCTTTCACATATAAAAACTCAATATAATCTACAAAAATCTGATTAATTCAGTGTATCCGTCTCGAAATTTTTTTATAACATTGTTGTACCATTGTAACATTAATCAACTTTTCCTAATGTAAAAATAAACCACTTAAAATTAAGTTTTGATACCTGAATATGGTTGCTAATAATATCAGATTGAGTAGATGGAGCAACTGGGTCAGAGGATATATTTGTGCTCATTCCTTTAAAAATCTAACAAATTAAAAATTAGAACATATTGAGAATTGAGATGAAGACATGTAACAATCTTAGCATCTTACTTACTGTTATTGTCATAGTGTCATTACTAGTATATGAAAATCTAAAACAAACTATACAAACAAAAATAGTGATTCATGAAGATATTGAGATGAATCGAACAACTTACTTACTACTGATATCAGCCTATTAGACCAAGATTCAAAACCAGAAAACAAAATGAGGTGAGCTACTGCGACTGCAAGTGAGAACTGAGTATTAAGATGGAGAATTGCAAACAGAGATTCAAAACAGTATCTTAAATTGAGAATTACAAGGAGAAAAATCAGTGGATTGAAACAGCTATAATCAATGTCATTCATCATGAAATTAATTTTGAGGATTGAAAGTGTGATTTTAGGGGTAGTGACGATTGAGAATCTCTTTGAAGAGTTGTTAGAGATATGAACCGCTGCGCTAAGTCACTAACCCTATTTTACCGTAAGATGAATAGTTTTATTCATTATTGAACCAGTAAGGGCATAAGTACATAAGGTTGTGGAATAAATACCAGTTCAATTTAGACCGGTTCGGTTCTCATGCATCCAACCGTAAACCAAACAGAATCGGTCAGTTATACTACATGGTGGTCCAATCACATCCAAAAAAAATTAGTTTTATTTGGATCTCAATTTTATCGATTTGGTTTTTGTTTTTCTTTGGATTTGATTAGGTCTGAACACCCCTATTAATCATTACATCTAACTAAGTGGCACATTTGATATCCTCAATATCTGGAAAATCAGGAAGATTTCCATCTGTCAGAGACATTTCTGACCGGAGCATCTTATGATGATTTAGGTTATGGAAATAAAATATCAGCAATTTAATTAAAGAAAATAGAAATGTTACTCTCATAAGTCTGGTAATTTTTCATTTGATTCGTCAATAATTTTCAGAGTCCAGTCTTTATTCAGAAGAACTTCATAAAAGCGAGTTGGCTCAATCAAGGACATCAAAACCCAACAACATTTCTTTAGAAGATTTAGAAGTTGATCTTGTTCTGATAGTAGCATCTCTGATTTAGTTTCAAGGCCAATGATCTTCCCCTTCTGGTTGCCTCCGAAACCAACATTTCCTCCAAACTTAAGTTCCAAATCTTGGAACATATGCCTTTCGCCCATCATGTTTTGCGAGCATCTACTGTCCAGGTGCCACGATTGGTGTTTCAATTTCACCATTAAGAACATATGCAACAAATATTATCTGATCCTTGGCTACCCATTTTCTGGGTCCTCTCTTGTTAGAAGTTCTAGAGGTTCTGACCCCTTTGAATCTTCTACAGTAGGATAATCTAATGATTTTTATGCATGATATTTTGGTTTAGAAGTTTTCTTCTGTGTCTGTGGTTGTGTCACAGTGATATTATAACCTTCTTGTTCTTGACATTTCAATTATGTGCCAGCAAGCACAAAATGTTCAAAAAGAGGTTTTGGTTTGATACTTAGAGTTTCATCAATTTTCTTTGATGGTCCTAAATATCCCAAGCTTGTACTTCCATTTCTACTAACTCCATAGATCATTTAAGCCATTTTGTTTCTATCTATTCTTTTATCTAGGAAGTGTTGAAAAGCTCGATCATACCTGATTACTTCGCCAGTAACAGATGTGCTAGAGATTATCTCCTCTTCTAATCTAGAAACTTTACTTTTCAGAGTAATGTTTGATTTTTCTAAAACAAATAATTTTTCATTTAAATCAGAAATATTTTTCTCATCTTTATTAGAGTTCTAAGAAGTAACTAAAAACTCTTTTTCAAGGTTTTGTGTTTACTTAGAAGAGATTGATACCTTTTTATTAGTTCTGATAAACCAATTTCAAGATCAGAACGAGATAAGGAAGAAAGTACCTCTTGGTCATCATCAGAGTCTAACTCATCATTAAGTGTCAGTTCCTCTTGGGATGTTGCTTCACTCTTTCTAGTCTTTGCCAAGAATGCTACGTTGGCATACTCTTCATTAGAATCTTCATCTACTAATTCTGAATTATCCCATGTTACCATGAGACCTTTCTTTGCTTTGTATGCCTTCTTAGGTTTCTTGTCTTTCTTGAGCTTTTGGCATTCATTCTTATAATGTACAGGTTCCTTGCGTTCATAACAGATAACTTCTTTTCCAGAAGCATTCTTCTGAACAGAAGTAGATTCACCTCTTGTGTTCATTCTTCTTTGTCCTTTGAATATGCTTTGTATTTGCATCCAAATTTGACTGATCTTTCTGGATATCAAAGAGATTTTATCTTCATCTGAGTCTGCTTCAGACCCACTTGATTCTTATTCTTCTTGGAAATCCTTTGTCTTTCCATACTTAGACTTCAAAGCCACATATTTAACTTTCTTCTGAGGTTCATCTTCCTCAAGTTCTATCTCATGACTTCTTAAAGAACTGATAAATTCCTCAAGACTCGTGTTGTTCAGGTCCTTTGCCAATTTTAAGACAGTTACCATGGGTCTCCATTTCTCAGTCGGACTTCTGGTAATATTCTTAACATGATCTGCAGTAGATTAACCTTTATTCAGAACTTTGAGTCCTGCAACAAGAGTCTGAAATCTTGAAAACATCGTTTCCATAGATTCATCATCATTCATTTTGAAGGCTTCATATTTCTGGATTAGGGTCAGCGCCTTTGTCTCTTTAACTCGAGCATTGCCTTCATGAGTCATCAGAAGAGAGTAAAAAATAGACTTTGCAGTCTCTCTATGCGTGATCTTCTCATACTCGTTATACGAAATAACACTTAGAAGTATATTTCTCGCTTTGCAATGATTTATGTGAACCTTCTTCTAAGCGTCTGTCATTGCGCTTGAAACAACCGGCTGTAAATCATAAAACAATGAAGTCTCCATCAAACATCTTTTATCCCACATGAAGGGAAGGGTAAACATCGAGAAAACCTGAGAAGGGAGAAGTTATGGTCTTACAACTGAGATATCGGGTAAGGGAGTCTGTTACGCGAGGGGAAGGTATTATCACCCCACGCGCCCATAGTACTCTATGGTATCCACTCTTGTTATCTATCTTACGGGTGTGTTTAATCTATGCTTACTGTTTACTACTGAGAAAGAATGCACGCAAAAGAAAGGAGAAAAGAATGTATAGAAAATAAAGTTGTACTCGCTTGGGCCCTACCCCAATTCCTACGTATCCTTTTTGAGGAACCAGAGCTACCTTAGTTCGGCTAAAGTGTTTTTGTTTGTTTTAATTTTTTATGAATAATGTTAATTCTGCATTCTGTCGCAGCTTGACCTTTGGAGACTTATGCGTTGGCACATAAGTAAATTAATCATGTCCTTACCTGAAAAGGTTTTTTTTAGAGAAAAGGTGATTGGGTGCACAAAAAGGTTTGAGCTGGTTTGTATTTTGTTACCTTGAAAAAGGGTTTAAGTGAGATTATCATGCTTTTGATTTGCTAAAGAAAAGGAGATTTTAGTTTTACATGCATGTGCAAAAGGGGAGAAAAGAGTCTAAGGGAGAATAGCCTATTTCTAAACCTAATGTTATCATAAAATGGTAGCCCTATGTCAAGGATGAAAGGGAAATCTCTACCTAATGTTAGCATGCACTACTACGAAAATGGGCTTTCACAGCGCTTTTTTTTGCCCTTTAAAAGCGCTTAAAAGCGCTGCCGTAGCCAGCGCTGCCGTAGGCTACGAAAGCGCTTTTTTCTGGCCAAAAGCGCTATCGTAGGTGGACCTATCCCAGCGCTTTTTCCTTAAAAAGCGCTTTGATAGGGGGGTCTTTCCCAGCGCTTTTTGAAAAGCGCTTTGATAGGTGTGCTATTTAAATTTATTTTTTTTATTTATCAGGCCTTTTACAGCGCTTTTTATGGAAAAAGCGCTTTGATAGGGGGGTCTTTCCCAGCGCTTTTTCCATAAAAAGCGCTTTGATAGGGGTTCTATTTAATTTTTGTTTTTTTATTTATCATGGCTTTTACAGCGCTTTTTATGGAAAAAGCGCTTTGATAGGGGGGTCTTTCACAGCGCTTTTTCCATAAAAAGCGCTTTGATAGGGGGTTTCTATTTAATTTTTTTTTTATTTATGCTGCCTACGAAAGCGCTTTTTAGCCAAAAGCGCTTTCGTAGCTCATACAAATTTTTTAAAGTGAAACCTATAATTTGAGGTTCCCTGTGCGGCCTGTAATTTTTTTTTGGTCCAATAATTTAACCTGTAATTCAATCCTTATCTATACATATATTTTAAGAAATCGGTATTATATTAACAGAAACCGGTATACCATATAATATACAATCCTTATCTATATATATGTAACTAAATCATATATAACTAAATTTGTAACCATATATACATTTGTAACCATAACTAAATCACATACAAAGTATCGTGTTAATTTGTAACCATATATATATACATATGTAACTAAATCATATATAATTACATCGAAAATAATGCTCCACCGACACGGTCGTCATCCTGCAAAGTATGAATATGAACAACACGGTAAATTAAACAAACAATATTAAAGGCTCCAACACAATCAAACTAACACGTACAATAATATTTTATTCATACCCATCAGAATAATCTGTTTTCAACATAAAATTGACATATTTCCTCTTTGACTTCTTCCACTTGAACTTTCGTGTACGACATAGTATAGAGGTCATCAAAGTACTACATAAGAAATTATTACTTCAGTATATGCATGATGTTATTAAATGTAGAAATCATACAAAATTATTCTAAGTTATAAATCCATACCGTGCTTGGAATCTCTACTTGATTTTTATGAAGGATTTCTTTCATAAACCTCAAGCAAAAGTATCCGCAATCTACATCGTTATTCTGTAACGGACACTGCATAGAAAAACAGAATATATTTTATAGTTGTCGTGTAATTTTATCAAGTAACATAACTATTATTATAAGCAACTAATTTTGTACCTGCACTTTGATCCAAGTAATATTTGATGATTTACTCCGGGGTACCTGTGCGTCCCTTTGACTAAGAAATATTTGTATTGATCTAAGAAAATAAAAACATATATTTAGATCAATCTCACAGAAATAATTAAATATATAAATATACACGAATAGTTAGAACGATCTCACTTACTGATCAACAGTTTCCTTCATAGCGGGATAGTTAGTCCATTCCCCGTCTACCGAATTCAGAAAGTACACAACTTCTTTAATCGGATCGATAGCCAACAACAACCAGTGTTTTCTAAAAATTTAAGCAACAGTTTAGAAGAAAAGTTTCTACGCAAAATAAACAAAGATATATTAGAATAAATGAAAAACTCACCCCACTGGAACAGTGTTATACGGCAAAATAAACAAGCTATCTGGGTTGCCGATGTAGGCCGTGTATCGATTCACTAAGTACTCCCTAACTGAACCCGGATCCCTGACAATTGTCGCTCCGCTGACAATATGGGCAGACAAGAAATGGAAGCGTCTTGCCAATACAGTCTCGCGCATTTTTTTATCGTACAACAACCTTAAATAAAAACATATAAACATTAGACTATTTTCATTGAAATGTGTAAATAAATTGTTCAACTAATTAAATGATATATTTATCGGAATACCGGATGTATGCGTGAACATTGCCGATGCCTAATTCACCATGCGTCATAATCTCAGTCATTTCGTCCATTCCTATCGTTTCTTGGCAGTCAAGACCAAAGATATCTGCATCCATAAGGATTTGACGAATACCACCTGACTTCAAATCTGAGGTTTCCAAAAGTACTCCAAGTGTATTCCGATATCGAGGTACAAAAACGCCTCTTCCCCCCTTATGCATTGACTTTTTCGGGGGTGGTCTGCTACGAACAGGCTGGGTCACTTGTTGTGACACTTTCGTAGATACCTAACAATCATATAACTTAGGTAAATTATAAAATCGTTCAGTTTTAAATTCATATCATATAATAAACAATTTAAGTGTACCTCTGGAATTGATGCCATAGACTCGCCGCCTTGCTGCAAAATCTCCTTACCCTTATTAGCGGGTTTTGTAGGAGGCTAATATTAAAAAATAATTAACTTAACGGTTCAGAATTGACATTTGAAATCTAAATGATTCATATTAACGGTTTTAAACATACCTCATCATCAATGAAAATGAGGTCCAAGGGCCATGCAACAAACGACCCTACTGCGTCTCGCACCGATCTTATATCCAAGGCCACGTCAGGTACCGGTACCAACGCATCGGGATCAATAGGATAATCTACTGATACTCTCAGGTGTCCAGCCGGGATCGGTGTATTATGAATTAAATCTCCCAAAGTGTTATACACTTTTCCCTTGCCAACAAGGTGATAATCTGATGCCATTACGTATAGTTGGCAAGATGAAATGCCCTAAACCAATATGCATACATATTACTTTTAATTCAATAATAGAAAGAGGTGGAATAAAAATGAGAAACTTGAACAATAGAGATTTATCAATATATTTATAATTACCTCAGGAAATTTATTCTGACGGTTGATACTAGCGTTGTCACTAGTTTCTTTCGCCATTGCCGCATTGCCCTTTTCCCTCATTAATACCTCTTTATCTCTTTCCAATGCATTGACTTTTGCTTGTAATTCCATAAGTACATTCATCACTTCTGCATTGGTAGGATTTCTTTTCCGATGATGCTGGTAGAAAGAGGTTGGAGTCACACCATGACCTTTACCCCTCACCCGACCGGAATACTCAGGAACATTCAGTGCTTTACTAAGTACGCTCCTCGTATCCTGGTCGTCACCGGTGGACTCCGTTTGTGACAATGTCTCCTGAAAATAATGGAGATAAAAAAATCAATTAAATAGTCATAAAAATTTGATTTAATTAAAGACACAATGTTATACTTACGCATTCATCATAAATTATTAGAACACTTGGATCAACAGCTTGATTCTTGCCCACACGAGCTTCCTTCCACAGCAAATGTGCTGGAAGTGAGGTTTCATCACTTTTCGTCTCCTCTAACTATGCATAGAAACAAACGGTTAGATCGTCAAATACAACACATTTAGACAATTAATAAGAACATATCATTTCTATTTATTACTTACAATTTTTTCCTCTAAGCGTGCATATCCCAAACGCCCTTTTTTGTATGGATACGCGGGCTTTGATGCTCTCTCACTATTTTTAGCACTCTTTTGCCGGAATTCGTCATCTCTTTGTCTAATAAACTCAGTCCAATCTTCTTGTTTAATGAAAAGATTATACTTTTCTGGCCTTCCGGCCGGGAACTCTTCCAGCCACTTTCCTTTGTCATCCTTAAGATAGGTGTTCGTCAACAGATTTTTCCACCCTCTAAATCTTTTCCCGGCCAACCCAAGTACGAAGCCTTTACGCTCATCTGGAACGTTAAAAGACCGCTGCGTATAAACCATATAAACATATAAGTAATTTAAAAACCATATAAACCATATAAACATATAAGTAGTTTAAAAACCATATACACCATATAAACTTATAAACTTATAAACATATAACCATATAAACCATATAACATACATACCTTAACATCTTCCCAAAACATTTCTTTTCCTTGCTTCAATGCTTCACATTGTTTCGCATTCCATCTAGATATGGAGATTGGCACATGCATACGAACAAGTGTACCAACGTAGCTTGTGAATTTTGAAGCATTAACCCCAACTACTTGATTTGAATGATTCCAATCTACATTATATATCACTCCCTTATCTCTAGCACGAATGATTTCCCGCATTATGGTGATGCCTCGTGCAACATCATTTGCTGAAGTATCATCCGCTGCATGATTTGATTCTTGTGAGTTTTCATGATCTTATTGGTTTCCTGGTGGGTTTTCTTGTTGGTTTCCTTGCGGGTTTTCTTCATTGCTAGCCATTAGACCTGTAACAAAAGTCAAACAAGCACATTAGTACACTACATGAAAATGGATAGTCGAAAAAGATATGAATAGCACTAAAGGAACTCAAAATTGAATAAAATGCTAAAAAACCAAACATGCAAGAAATAAACCTTACCATCAGCTCCGGAAACATTGTTCTACTAAATAAACACTAGTCACATTCGCAAAAATTCAAAACGGTTCAAAAGATATGCCAAAAATTCAAAACATTATTCACATATTACTTACAATATTAGGCTATAATTATAATAATACCTTTTTCACTAACGTCTCTTTCTTTTCTTGGTAGCAATATATTTTACGCTTCTGTTAACAACTCGGATGGTTGGATTGATCCAAATACCCTCATTATGATCATCTCTAGTACAAGGTTCATTCTCATTTTGATCGTTTCTTGTACAAGATTCAATGCCAACGCCAATATCACCTTGATCTCCAATGTTTTCATCAATTACTTTGTTAGACAAAAGCACTATAGACCATTTCGTACTTGTCGAATCATTGACATAGAACACTTGTTTAGCCTGAGAGGCTAGAATAAAAGGTTCATCTTTGTACCCCACCCTATTGAGATCCACGTGCAAAAATCCTGACTTATCCATTCGTACGCCATTATTATTTTCAACCCACTTGCAATCAAATACAGGAATATGAAACTTCCCGTAATCAAACAACAAAATGCGCTCGATAACCCCAAAATATGACAGATTTGCAAATTTCGGGTTTAAGTCATTCGCACTTGATATGTGCATCGCTTCAGCTACCAAGGTAACACCACTATTCTGCATAGTACTTTTATCATCCTGTTCTTTGGTATAAAATGTGTATCCATTAATTGCGTATGCGCTATAAGAAAACACAATCATACTTGGACCATATGCTAAACATCTCAACCTTTCTGTTACTGAAGCAGGATCCGAACGATACTTTGAATAAATTTGTTCCTTAAACCACAGTATGAAACTTCGATTGTGCTCTCGTACTATCCAATTCTCATTTCTATTCAGATTTAAACCTCGAAGAACACCCTTGTGCATTTCAGCATACGGCTCAACCTCAATCTCATTGTGCAGAACATACAAATGCACCTGATCCCGTTCGACCATTGACACTGTCACAACTTTATTTCCAATTAGTCTTTTTCCTTCTTTTTTCTCGACAATATGAGATTTGGGGAGTCCAATTGATTGAACATTTGACAGATATTCAGTGCAAAACTCAACCGCTTCTTCAACAATGTATCGTTCCGCAATACAACCCTCCGGTCGACTTCGGTTTTTCACGTACCCTTTTAAAATTTTCATATAACGTTCAGCAGGGTACATCCATCTCATATAAGCTGGTCCGCACAACTGTGTCTCTTTGACAAGATGAACGACTAGATGAACCATTATGTCAAAAAACGAGGGAGGAAAATACATTTCAAGCTCACATAAAGTAACAACCACCTCTTTTTGCAATGTTGGTAAGATCGCAGGATCGATCACCTTGCTGCAAATTGACTTGAAGAAAAAACACAACTTAGTTATTGCGCTCCTTACTTTTTCTGGCAGAATAGAACGTATACCTATTGGTAGAAAATGTTCCATTATAACATGGCAATCATGAGTCTTTAAACTCTTTAACTTTAGGTCTTTCATTGACACAAGTCGTCTAATATCTGATGAGTAGCCTTCTAGAACTTTAACTTCACTGAGGAACTTACACAATATTTTCTTCTCCTTTCTAGATAGAGTGTAAACAGCAGGTGGTAGATATGTGCGTCTTCCTTTCGTCACGGGTGCCAATTCAGTTCTAATTCCCATGTTTAACATGTCCTTCCTTATGTTAATGCCATCCTTAGACTTTCCTTGTATATTGAGTAACGTACCAATAACACTATCAAATACATTTTTTTCAATATGCATAACATCGAGGAAATGTCTTACGTACAACGACTTCCAATATGGAAGTTCAAAAAAAATCGACCTCTTCTTCCACCCACTCGTGACAAGTCTATATGCAAAAGGCTTGCCAAACTCAGTACTCACATCTTTCACCTTTTCAAAAATCTGATCACCTGTCAACATATGTGGAGCTCTACCGTGTTCTGCCTCTCCATTGAATGCCTTTCTCCACCCACGATAGTGATGATTAGAATTTAAGAATCTACGATGACCGAGAAAAACATTCTTCTGACAAAAGTTCAATCGCATCGTATCGGTTTCATCTTCACAAACAGGACACGCTTTTTGACCCTTAATGCTGTACCCTGATAGATTTCCGTACGCCGGAAAATCATTAATTGTTCCAAACAACATCGCCCTCAAGTTGAAACTTTCTTTCCTATACCCATCGTAAACCTCCACACCGGTCTCCCACAAAAACTTCAAATCTTCGACTAAGGGTGCCAAGTACACGTCTATGTCATTCCCTGGTTGTTTGGGCCCAGAAATTAACATAGATAGCATCATGTACTTACGCTTCATACATAGCCACGGAGGTAGGTTATATATCATAAGAATCACAGGCCAGGTGCTATGCGAGATACTTTGAATACCATGCGGGTTCATTCCATCAGTAGACAACGACAAGCGAAGATTTCTTGCTTCTTTTCCAAATTCAGGATAATCAATATCAACTTTCGTCCACTGTGGTGAGTCTGCCGGATGTCGCAACTTCCCATCAATAATTCTTTCATCTGCATGCCAAGTCAAGTGTCTTGAATCGGTCTCACTACGATACATGCGCCTAAATCTCGGAATTATAGGAAAATACCATAACACCTTTTCCGGAGACAACTTTTCCTTATATCGAGGGGCACCGCATTTAGGACACTCATTTAACACTGCGTACTCGTTTCGAAATAAAACGCAATCTTTTGGACATGCATGTATCTTTTCATAGCTCATGCCAATAGAGGACAACATCTTTTTGGCCTCATACGTTCGATTGGGAAGAACATTATCCTCTGGTAGCATTTCTTTCACGAGGGCTAATAACTGTGTGAAACTTTTATCCGACCATCCGTTGTCCGCCTTTAAGTTGTACAACTTTAACACCGCAGACAATCTTGTGAATTTTGTACAACCATCATACAACAGTTTCTCTGCATCGCTTACCAACCTCTCGAACATTTTGGGACAATCCTCAAGATCTTCTTCAAGCGCTTCTGCAATCTCTTTGACTCGATCATAATCGTATGCGTCTGCGAAATCCTCATTTGAAGCATACGTCGTATTATAACTCGATTCAACATTCCCGCTACTTTTCTCACCATGCAAATTCCAACATGCATAACTTCTATCAATTCCATGCATCAGTAAATGCGATTCCAACTGAACCGCGTCAACCCGTCTCCCATAACAGCATCTCAAGCAAGGACATATCATTCCATTGGGTTCTCTGGCATGCGCAACGGCAAACTTAACGAATTCTGATACCCCATCCTCATACTCTTTCGACAATCGATTGGCAGTCATCCATTTTTTATCCATGGTTTGACTATAGCAACTAATTAGTCACGCAACTATAGCAAAATAATAATTAATTACCTGTAAAGAAATTCAACATATCAGGTAATCAAATTCATAGTTATTCTTGCCTCACCTTAAGCATGTGCTAAACAACTCATAACTAATTACTAACTAGTGAAGTCGGATACTAGTGATTCAGTCTTGGATACAGGTAATAACAATTATATTCAAACAATAGTGAAGTCGGATTTCAAACCTTACGGTAAAGATTTCATCAGAGGAGAAGCAACCGGAAGATTTAGCAACGGAAAAATCCCGTCAGATATTTTTGGTATAGTCCTATAGTCCTAAATTCTAACATCTACACGCTAACTAATGTGTTGCATGGTTCATTGTGTTTAAGATTTTCATTGATGTTTGATGAATCCCTGAAACGTGCTCGTTTCAATGCTATCAATACTGCCATACTGCCATATACAGCCCTATACTGCCATAACAGTCTAAATATAAACAAAAACACAACCGCAGCTCATGAATTCCACTCAACTAATATCATTAGAAATTCACACTGAGCCGGAAAATAAAAGTAAAAACAATCAGTTATTCAAGTCAGTTCAAGAATAGGATAGAAACCTTTGAAAATGTTGAGAGCGTCCCGCGTACACTACGATCAAGGACAGTTCGAATTTCTTCAATCGGAGAAAGTTTCACAGCTTTTTCCTACCACAATAACACTTAAAATCAATCTCCCACAAAGGAGTCACACACAAATTTAAATTACAATAACTGATGTAATTTTTATCTAAAAATCGATATTAAATCATTGAACTATCACTCATTTGTGGTTGTCTCTAATATTAAAAATGCTATTGGTACACTTTACTAAGTTGCACATAACACAATCAATTAGTTTCAGTAGAAAAAAAAAGTATTGCGGACGCAAGGGTATTGAATTTCTATATACATTATTCTTTTTGAGATTAAATGATATTTTTCAATTCAAAAGTACTCAGACTCTTGCTTTTTTGCGCCAACTAAGAATATCCTTCACATGTGATCAAGTGCCATGATGAAAAGAAGCACTCATTTCTTGAAAAAGAGAGGCAAAAACAAGTAATAGGGGACACAGTTGCTAAAGGCCAAAGCATAGGATCAAACAACTCCTCTTATTATAACCCCTCCATCTCATAGCAAATGCTTTGTAAAATTCTGCACCTTCTTACCAAATGAATTTATAGAACTACTAATATTTAAAAATAAAATACTAGTATTCGAATTACACCATCTATATGTGGTTCCCTTAATTAGTTAATTAGTCACATAACAATATTCTCAATTAATTAGGATATTAATCGAGCTATTCCCTTTCTTATAATAAAGCTACTCATTAAATTCTAAGGTCGATATAATTTCCCTTAAGCCAGAAATCTAATCACCCTCGTGTTCCTATAGGATTTCCCTCAAGTCGAAAGCCTAGGCACTCTCATATACAAAATGAATCCATACGATTTCCCTTAAGCCAAAAATCTAGAAACCCTTATCAAAAAATGAATCTGTATAGCTTCCCTCAAGCCAAAAACATAGATTCCTCAATTGCAATGTACGTGTACGATTCCCCTCAAGCCGGAAGTCTAGGTATTCATTGCATATAATGTATCGACACAATTTCCCTCAATCCAGAAATATGGATACTCTCAACATAACACATCCATATTATTTCCCCCAATCCAAAAATATAGAGATGTTATCAACATACAATGTATCAATATAATCTCCCTTAAGCCGAGAATATAGATATCTTTAGATACTATGTACATGTCTGATTTTACTTAAGTTGGAAATCTAGGGGGATGCATAAAGTAGAAACATTCACACTTGCACATTCTTGCTTTACTATAGGATATACCTTCTCAATAGCTCTCTAACATATCCAACAACATCTCGCCTCGAGTTATAGATCTCAAACTACGTTAAGATCACTACCCCTACAATTCTAAACAAGTCGGCTCGCTTGGTGACACTCAAGCGAGACCTTATAGAACTAAAACTTTTCCAAAAATAGGTCCTTCATTTAGCGAAAAACAACTATCTCTAAGTGAGATCTTATTGGGCATAATATTTTCTCACTAAGCGAGTATACTAGAACTTTCAGGATTCATAACACAGAAGTCACAATCATGAATACATTAAACATGTCAAGGAAGGAAATAATCATATATACACCAAGGTCATACCATCATGGCATTATTCTAATCTCAATGAATGAAATTATTACAATGGATAGGATCTCATTTACATATCAACAGAGAAATTCAAACTTAGCAACCAAACATAAACTTATCACATATCACAAACTGTCATATAAGCATGATATTTAATCATCATAACATAGAGAATTGGACTAGCTTTCTAACACATTCGAGTGCATCTCATTTGGAGTTACGGAACTAAAAATACATTGATTTCAGTGGCAATACAATTTTGTTCGTATCAACAGCTCTCGCTAAGCAAGCAAAATTTCACTAGGCGAGAATGACTATAACTTTTCATGAAAGTTAGTGTTCTAACATCACATTTATCACCCCAATCCACCACCCATCCATCCCTAACCTATACTAACATGCTTGGGGAACAAAAAAACATAAAATCGGTACATGCATACTCAATAATCATACCATTGTCATGAATTTCAGGCATTAGCACAAGACCACACATGAACATACAACCCTAAGCTTCTAACCCCAAGTTCTAACTAAGAACTTACCTTGAAGAGAATATTTTGAGTTGGGTGTTTGAGAGATGAAGAAAATGATGATGACTTATACACTTGATCATTGCCCTTCTTCCAAATCACCAAAGCTTCGTGCCGGCGAGGATGAGGAATCAGAACAAAAACGAGAATAGCTTCGTGCCGGCGAGGGTGAGTTGATGAACGGTGCTGATAAGGTTCGTGCCGCCGAGGGTGAGATGATGAACGGTGCTGAAAAGCTTCGTGCCGGCGAGGGTGAGATGGAGAAGACGATGAACAGGGCTTCGTTCTGATATTTCGTTTTGGGTTTCTTGGGTATTCTGAACTGTGCTGTTCAATATTTCATTTTATTTAATTTTGATATTTGAGCTACCACGGCGCTTTTAGCCTAAAAAGCGCTTTAGTAGCATCAGACCCTATGCCAGCGCTTTTGAAAGCGCTTTCAAAGGCCAATCTTCCACAGCGCTTTTTAAAAAGCGCCTTCATAACCCTATTATTTCGTTTTTATTAATATTTTTATTTGACCTACCACAGCGCTTTTAATGTAAAAAGCGCTTTCGTATCCCCCACCTATGCCAGCGCTTTTAAAAAAGCGCCTTCGTAGGTTTCCCTTTTTTTTAATTTTGTTTTTTGTGAAGGCTATGGCAGCGCTTTTTCAATAAGCGCTTTAGTAGAGGCGCTGCAAAAAGCAGTTTTTGGCGTAGTGATGCATGGTTTGCAACCTAAGGTCTAACTTGCATTCTAAAGGAGAAAGTGCATCCTAAGGGAACATGGTATGTACAAGGTTAAAACAAGTAAGCTCGAAAGAGCACACATATCAAAGAGTAATGAAAATAATAGAAATGATTTAGCCAAGGGGAGCGTCTCACCCGAGACAAACAGGCGGGAGTAAGATGAAAAAACAAAAATGTGACATCCAAAGCGACTGAATGCATAACCAAGATATAGGAGATCGAGGTAGGCGCAGAAGGCAATATGAACGATCATGGAGTATCAACATCGGCCAATGCAAACTCTTGTTAAAGCATGGGGGTTCGATTGCAGAACCCTTCCCCACTTGACGACTAGATAATAAGAGCAGGCACAACTCTGAAGCTTCGTGGTGCATCACGAGCTAAGGATGACACAGAAAATTGAGGGGGTTGATTGCTAACCATCCCCGCTCGCCTCCTTTGGAGGACTTATCATTTGTACATATGCGGGCACAAATATAAATACACCTGCAGAATACCTACTAAATGTTAGGATTTTAAACAAACCACACACAAGTAGTAAACAGAATGCACAATATGCGGAATTGCCGCAAACGAGTCTTTAAATAAACAAGAGGGGTTCTTGACATGATCAGCAACGGATACCCCCGTCATTCATCTCTACCCTACTTCTCATGACATCTAGAAAAGCGGTAAAGAAATGTAGTAAAGTGCAAAGAAATAAGAAGGTAGTAGCGGCGACTACCAAAAGCGAGCAAATCGTCAAGAGCGGACGAAAGCAATGGAGAAGCAGGGAGTATGCATCGAGCAAGCTTCACCAACAGACAAAAAAAGTCAGAAACAATATCCAACTAAGGTAAAATAAAATGCGTGCTGCGAATGCAACGTGTAATCACAAGTTCCTGCACAAAGCTCATGAAATATCACATGTATCAGGACCACACATAATATAATATGAATTTCCAAGGAAGATGTGAAATAAGGCGCGTCGCATCGGAAGCGAGCATAAGCCGTATGTTTCGATCACATAACTACCTTTTATGTTACATGATCGAAAGCACAAAAAAGGTACCTTGCACAATGAACGAACACGTCCAAATAACATGGCAAAGCGGCATGAAAATATGGGTAAAAACTAAAAGAAAAAGTATATCTTTTATTAGTTTTTTATGTAAAGAAGAATCTATCGGAAAAAATTAAAATTCATTCCTAAAATTTCTATTAAAATCTACTATTTTATATTGCTTTTATTATATTTTATCATGTATTACATTGACAAAAAATTAACAAAAAAACCCCTAAATCTAACAAAGAATTAGTGAATTCAGGAGGGTGCTAATTTGAGTCTAGGGAGTATGGTCCAGCAAGTTCAGCCGCTGGCCTGGTCAGACTGAAGCCCAATGATGTTTTTTGTTTATTTATCCTTCAAATAAAATGCACACTGGGCTCAAGGGAAAGAGGGGATCTGTCCGAACAATACATCCAAGAGAGTTTTCAGCCTAGCTCTTCTTCATTTCAGCCTTTTCATTTTTAGATTTTGTTTATTTAAATCTATTAAGAAAAACAATTAAAACAAATATTATGGTTAATGAAACAGTTTCATTAGTGTGAGATAGGGTTTTCTTTTGTGACTCTCCACCTTCATTCAAACCGAATTCTCTTCCTCCTTCAATCTCAACTCACGGTGCAACCATAACCTTCTCCGTCTTGCTCCGTCTCTCACCGCGGGGCCACCATCCCTACATAACGCCATCACAACATCTTTAGCATCTCTATGATAATATCTCTGTCGCGCCTGAGGCAGAAGAGCCATCACCAAACTTCAAAATTCTTCCATCTTATTCTTCGCCTCTTCCTTGTGAGTCCCAATCTCTTACTCTTCTTCTCTGATTCTTGTTCATTCAATCTATATTTACCAAAAATCTCTAAAACCCTAAAATATTCAAAACTTAATCAAATGCTCCAAACAAAGCTTCAACATATGATTCCATAGAGGTTTAATTCGCAAGGCTCTTCTCTATGCAATGATATCAAGATCGAAGCAAAAATAAGAAGAAGTGAGCGACTTACCTACCGGAGCAATTCCAATGACTCTTCAACGACGTCGGTGTCGCAAGAAATCCAGAGGTAATAGTACGCTTACTTATAGTTTCTTGACAGTAATTTCCACTTCTTCATCTTCTTCTTCTTCTATTCTTTTGTTCTTTCTTCTTTGAGTTCATTGTTGTGGTGCTTTTGTTCGTTGTGGTTGTTGCGTGTGTTGAAGTAGAGCGAAGTTGTTGCAATATGTTGATGTGCGAAAATGTAGGGATGCAAAAATGATGTTGTAGTGAAGCAAGTTGCGATCTGAAGAGAGATGCAATTGCGAAAAAAATGAGTACAGCGATGCAAAGATGATGTGGTGTAGTGATGTTAAGAAGAAGATGTTGTGCGAAGAAGAAGGTTGAAAGTGCATAATGGTTATGGTGACTAGAGAGAGCAAAGGGAGTTTCATAAGTCTTGGTGATTCTTTAGAAAATGGTCCATAAAAAAATGAATATGAAAGAGATGATTCTGTTATATAGGTTGTTAGATTGCAGAAAAGTTTGTTACAGGTTATTGGATCTCAGCCATAGATATCGAAATTTTGTTAGGATAATCGATGGAGGAGATTGAACCTGGCGAGTTTGTAATTAAGTTATAAAATTAGTTGGACAGTTAGTGAATTTGGTTAGGAGAATGAGAATTATGGAATTTTTGTTATTGTTGAATGTTTAGGATCCAATTCCTTTGTCCTCTGAATTTCTGTTATAGTTCTGTTCGTAACTGCCTTGGGATTCTGTTATGAGCAATTACCCTGAGCTGGAAATCTGCTAGAGTTAGTTTTCTGTTATAGATGAGTTGTATTTTCTGACTTAATCCCTTCTCAATTTCCTACAGGTTGACTGTTATGTTAATGCTTAGGCTGGTTTTACACTGAGTTATGTGTTGGTTTACAACACTCTCTACAACCTTGGGACCGTTTCGATACAACTACGATTTTGGCATGAAGATGATAGTATGTTTGGTTGAATATGGATGAAACTGGATGGAAATATGCAAATGGAGATGAAGCATGGAATTTGAAGATTGGAGCAGAAGATAAACTTTAGAATCATAGTTAACTTATAAACTTGTGATGTATTATTCTAAACTATCATAGATTTTGGGACTTTTTAACAGAAGTAATCTTTGTAAGCCTCAATTTTTCCTTCGATTTGGAAATGAGTATTTGAATGGTTTTGGGCTTCATATAAAAACCTTGGCCTCAAATAGAAACTTGAAGTAATCTAAGTGATTCCACATAATTTCATACTTTTCCTTGAATTTCAACCAGAATAGGTCTCATGAACAAAGTTGAAAGATGAAGAATATTTGAACAACTAGAACTTTGAATATGAACCCTTTTAGAAATGATGATGTATGCCTTAAGTAATTCTTGTAATTTTGAAACAAGTCTTCCAATATTTAGAATATACATCCATTTATCTAACTTGAATCAAAACGAACACTCGAAAGGACTTTGAATGATCATGCTTTGCAAATTTGAATTGGTGGCTTATTTTTTATTTCAAGATAGGCCATGAATGAATTGCTTGAACTTTAAGAAACTTTGATTATCTTGACAAGTCTTTAAATCCAAATCCCGATGACAAATCCGGATTACCTTGAGCCCTCCTAAGTTCAAAATTCCAAATTATCTTGCAATTTCAATGAACCTCTAATTTTAATTCTCCAAATTTGAGCCAAACTCAACTTGCATGACAAGCAACTGATATCTGAAAGAGCGATGATGTTTTGAATCCACAAACCATATCTTGTAACCTCCACCAATATATCACCTGAGCATCCTTAAGCTCATAGACTCTCATCATGAATCCAGCCCTTGCAATGATGAAGATAAACACAACAACCATAATTTAAAGCCTTCTCATTTGATTCTGAGTCATTGAGGAGATCATAAAAACTTGATACTTTTGAAGGAACCTTAAAGATGAAAGTCTGGTAATATCCCGATGCAAGAAATTCACAATGAATCATGCACATAAAACCCTAGCTCCACAAACCAAAGATTGTTAAATAAATAAAGTGAATCCACCTTGAATGAAAGTGAGACTCTCAAAGCCAAATATAAACCTTACACCTTAAGATCCTCGAACCCATGCCCATTTGATTGACTAATGATGCATGATGTTGTCAAATGACCTAATGGAAGTTATGTACATGAAATGAGACTGGATTGCATAAGCCAGATGAAAGTGAGAGGGTAGGACAAATTTGGGGTATTACACCTGCCCCTATTTAATCGTCTTAGACCTGAAAGTACAATTGGAGCGTGCCTTTTGAAAGTTCGAGGTAGAAGATGATTAAATACCAATGCCAAAAATTTGTTTTAAGAGAAAGTATGAGTGGGTTTTTTTTGTGATATCTGCGGGGAAAGAATTTTTGTTTTCTTTGTGAAGAGACAGAGATTGGACTTGTAACGTGGCGCGATGCCAATACAAGACGAAGGTTAGTATGAAAGGTCGACAGATAAGGTCTACGGGCATCCCACGATCCTAAGGTGAAACATCAAAGTGATTTGTCGGAGAACCTAGCCAATGGGCGATCTCAGGTTCTAAGACAAGATATTTGGGAAGAACCTAGTCAACGGGCGATCTCAGGTTCTAAGATAATCTATAGGAAGAACCTAGTCAACAGGCGATCTCAGGTTCTAAGATGATCAATAGGAAGAACCTATCCAACAGATGATCTCAGGTTCTAAGACGATCGATAGAAATAACCTATCCAACGGGCGATCTCAGGTTCTAAGATGATCTAACGAAGAACCTAGCCAACGGGCGATCTCAGGTTCTAAGATGATCGATAGGAAGAACCTAGCCAACGGGCGATCTCAGGTTCTAATATGATCTAGGGAAGAACCTAGCCAAAGGGCGATCTCAGGTTCTAAGACGATCTAAGGAAGAACCTAGCCAACGGGCGATCCTAGGTTCTAAGATAATCTAAGGAAGAACCTAGTCAACAGGCGATCTCAGGTTTTAAGATGATCTAAGAAAGAACCTAGCCAACGGGCGATCTCAGGTTCTCAGACAATCGATGGGAAGAACCTAGCCACGGGCGATCTCAGGTTCTAAGATGATCTAAGGAAGAACCTAGCCAACGGGCGATCTCAAGTTCTAAGATGATCTGAGGAAGAACCTAGCCAATGTGCAATCTCAGGTTCTAAGATGATTTATCGGGAGAACCTAGCTAACGGGCGATCTCAGGTTCTAAGGTGATCTAAGGAAGAACCTAGCCTATGGGAGATCTCAAGTTTTAAGATGATCTGAGGAAGAACCTAGCCAACAGGCGATCTCAGATTCTAAGATGATCTAAGGAAGAACCTAGCCAACGGGCGATCTCAGGTTCTAAGACGATCGATAGGAAGAACCTAGCCAACGGGAAATCTCAGGTTCTAAGATGATCTAAGGAAGAACCTAGCCAATGAACGATCTCGGGTTATAAGATGATCTGAGGAAGAACCTAGCCAACGGGCAATCTTAGGTTCTAAGATGATCTATCGGGAGAACCTAGCCTACAAGTGATCTCAGATTCTAAGGTGATCTAAGGAAGAACCTAGCCTACGGGGGATCTCAGGTTCTAAGATGATATGAGGAAGAACCTAGACATCGGGCAATCTCAGGTTCTAAGATTATCTAAGGAAGAACCTAGCTAACATGCGATCTCAGGTTCTAAGACGATCGATAGGAAGAACCTAGCCAACGAGCGATCTTAGGTTCTCAGATGATCTAAGGAAGAACCTAGCCAACGAGCGATCTCAGGTTCTAAGATGATATGAGGAAGAACCTAGCCAACAGGCGATATCAAGTTCTAAGATGATTTATCGGGAAAACCTAGCCTACGGCCGATCTCAGGTTCTAAGGTAAAATAAGGAAGAACCTAGCCAACGGGCGATCTCAGGTTCTAAGATGATCTGAGGAAGAACCTAGCCAACAGGCGATATCAAGTTCTAAGATGATCTATCGGGAGAACCTAGCCTACGGGCGATCTCAGGTTCTAAGGTGATCTATTGGGTTATCACATGACGAGTGTTTAGGATGCTGACACAAATGTGTGTCTAGGAAACTGTCATGGAGGGGTGTTTAGAGAAGTGGCACATACGAGTGTTTGGGATTTGAATTAATTGTTAGACGAGAACTGACTACCAGACGATAATTGGGTTTAGAATTGATCGCCAGAGGGAACCGACTACCAGGCAGGAATTAGGTTTGGAATAACAAGGTGTATTGATTTTACTGGGAATTCAAGAGTACAAGGTACTGGCACCGTTAGCTGGGCATTATGAAAGTGAAAGTTATCAGTTGGGGATTTGGGAGAAATATCCTCTTGAGGGAATGTATTGTTGTCCTTGAATAATTCAGTTCTTTTGTGTAAAGTACCTGATCTGGCTTATGCTTCGTATGCATGCTTGAATTTATTTTGCTGCAAAGATCGATTCTGATGGATCAGCTACGCGCTTTTGAGGATGCAATTTTATGCAGTTATAGTTATATGCAATGCAGAGAAATAGACTTCATGAGGATAAGCAAAGGCTCTTTGGGAATTATTGCTCATCACCGAGGATGCCAATACATATCGGCGCTGAAAACTTGCAATATTAGAGACCACTGGGGATATTGGTAAGAATTTGCACTGGAGAGCTCATGATACCGAAGATCATCGGTGACTCCGCTGGAGATTGGGTTGCTGACAAAGCGAGTTTTCAGGTACACCACTGAATTCTGAATTGTATTGTTGGGGAAGAGATAATTTGGCTCGACTTTCATACGCCCCAAACCGTTGAGAGGATGGTAGAACTGAATATACCGAAGGATGGATACTGAACACCATGTGATCTCTTCGAATACATGCCCCAAGTTTATGCCATACTAGGAATTACCTCTTAAATCACTTGGGGATAAAAGATGGGCATGTACACATGCGAATTCCACGGTTTAGCTCTATGAATGCCCCAGTTTACTCCACTGGGGATGCCTCAGTTTAGCTCTGCAGATGCCCCAATTTAATCCACTGGGGATACCTCGGTTTAGCTCTGCGGATGCCCCAGTTAAGCTCTTGGAGGATGTGCACTTGCGTGTGCCAAGTCAAACGATGACTCCGAACTTTCTGAATTCACTTGGGGAATTAGGTTTGAAGTTGTTCGTAGCAGATGAAGGCGACTTCACGTGCTGGATATGTCAGGGTGATCTTTATGAATTTCTACCTGTAAAGAAAAATAACACTTGGAATGCATACGAGACTCCCTCATGGTTATATATCGATGTAAAGTTAAGTTTTATCTCAGCTTGGGAATTTGTATTCCCTGTGTTTCTAATGCAGTGTTTAATAGTGAATAAAACACATTATGCATACAAAAAACATTTTATGATAGTAAAATACAACTTTTTGATGAAAACAAACTTTATTGATTGGCCTGTGAATAGGAATTTATACAAGGATGCAACTCCTATATGAGGTAGTTGCGAAAAAGAAATGGAAAATACAACACGTACAAATGGCAATGAGAGATGCTCGAATTTCCATTAAAACTGGTATTTCTACAGTTCCCATACCCTTAGTAGTCTCAATGCCTTGCCTCTAAAGAGTAGCAGTTGGACCGATCAATTCACTGCCAAGGTGCTATAGATGTGCATGCGTTATTCGTGAAGCAAATTCAGACTACAGCCTCTCGTTTATGATCCCTAACTTTTGGTTGGATCGCCCTTTCTGATTTTCGATCCAACGGGATACCCCTTATTTCCTAAGTCTCCCTTTCGGGTTTTCGACTTAGCGGGTTATTATCCTTTTCATTTTATCCCTAATTTTTGCCTGGACTTTTATGTCCACCGAGATGCCCATTTTTGCCTAAGTTTCCCTTTCGGGTTTTCGACTTAGCGAGTCTCTTTATGCATAGTATTTTTTGACTGAGTTTGAATTGACAAGGAGTGAAGCGTATTCCCCATCCATGTCTGTCAGGATTGGAGCACCTCATGAAAAGGCTCTCTTCATAATATATGGTCCCTCGTAATTGGGAGTCCATTTTCCCCTTAGATCAGAATGGCTTTGCACGATAACCTTTCTTAAGACCAAATCACCAGGATAAAACTTCTGAGGATGGATCTTTTTGTCGAATGCTCTTTTCATCCTCTATTGGTACAACTGGCCATGACAGATGGCTGCCAGGCGCTTTTCGTTAATCAAATTGAGTTGGTCAAGTCTTGTTTGAACCCACTCCGCCTCATCAAGCTTGGTTCCCATCAGAACCCTCAACAAAGGAATCTCTACTTTGACGGGAAGCACTGCATTCATACCATAAACAAGAGAAAATGGAGTTGCCCCCGTTGAAGTATGCACAGATGTTTTGTAGCCACGCAGAGTAAAAGGCAACATTTCATGCCAATCTTTGTATGTCCTTACCATTTTCTGGACGATCTTATTTATGTTCTTGTTAGCAGCTACGAATGCACCGTTAATATTAGAACCATTGTCAGTGATGATTCTATGAGGAATTCCATAACGGCATATGATTTCCTTCCTGATGAAGTTGGTAATGACCTGTTTGGTTACATTCTTGTAAGAAGCTGCTTCCACCCATTTGGTGAAATAACCAATAGCCACTAGAATGAACCTATGACCATTCCAAGCACTGGCCTCAATCCTTCCAATCATGTCAATGACCCAGATTTAAAACGGCCATGGGGAAGTCATACCATTCAAAGGAGTTGAAGGAACATGAATTCTGTCTACATACACCTGGCATTTGTGGCACAATTTTGCATATACAAAACAATCACTCTCCATCATTGTCCAGAAATACCCTGTGCATAGGATTTTCTTTGCCATAGAATTCCAGCTCGAATGAGTCCCAAAAGAAACCTCATGGATTTCCATTATGATCGACTCTGCTTCGTGTCTATCCATGCATCTGAGTAGAATCGAGTCATAATTTCTCTTATACAGGACGTCTCCTGATAAGAGGAACTTGGAAGCTAACCTTCTTAGCATACACTTATCACAAATTGTAGCATTTTCGGGATACTCTTGCTTCTCAAGGTACCGTTTGATGTCGTAATACCACGGCTTCTCATCAGACACATCCTCGGTCGAGAGACAATGAGAAGGAAAGACATGTGCTGGCTCTTTGTAACAGAGGATATGTATATTAGGTGCCTGATTCAGAAATCTCACCGAGAACGTGGATGCTAAAGTAGCTAAAGCATCGACCAACTGGTTCTCATCCTTGGGAATGTGTTCAAAGGTGACTTCATCAAAAGCGGGTATCAGCTGCAAGATGTAGTCTCTGTATGGAATCAAACTGGGGTTCTTTGTTTCCCAATCACCTCGTACTTGATGTATGACCAAATCAGAGTCTCCAAAGACTTCAAGGATTTTAATTTTAAGGTCGATGGCTACCTCGAGACCCATCACACAGGCTTCGTATTCTGCCACATTGTTTGTACAATCGAAACATAATCGAACCGTAAATGGTGTATGAGTGTTACATGGAGAAGTCAGTATTTCCCCAATGCCATGACCTGCAGCGTTCAATGCACCATCAAATGTAAGAGTCCATCGCTCTTTCGGATCGACCCTGTCATAATCATCAAGCTTCATAACATCTTCATCAGGGAAGTCAAATTTCATTGATTGGTACTCTTCCAACGGCTGATGATCGAGATGATCCCCAAGAATGCTATCCTTGATAGCCTTTTGTGTAACATACTGAATGTCATATTCAAATAAAAGCATCTGTCATCGAGCCAGTCTGCCTGTGAGTGTTAGTTTTTCAAAGATATACTTTATCGGGTCCATCTTTGATATTAGAAACATTGTGTATGTTAGCATATATTGCCTTAAACGCCGAGCTTCCCAAGCAAGCGCACAACAAGTTTTTTCAAGAAAAGAATACCTGGATTCACAATCGGTAAACTTTTTACTTAGATAATAAATGGCGTGTTGTTTATGTCCTATTTCGTCATGTTGCCCAAGCACACAACCCATAGATCCTTCCAACACTGTCAAGTACATGATGAGTGCCCTCCCAGGAACTGGAGGAATGAGGATCAGTGGCTCTCGGAGATATTGTTTAATCTTTTCAAAGGTTTCCTGGAAATTATCAACCCATTGGATATCTTGATTCTTGCGCATCAATTTAAAGATGGGTTCATAAGTAGCTGTGAGATGAGAGATGAACCTGGCTATGCAGTTCAATCTCCCAAGGAACCCTCTTACTTCTTTTTCATTTTTTTGTTCGGGCATATTTTGTACTGCTTTTACTTTGTTGGGATCTACTTCAATTCCTCGCTGACTTATGATGAAACCAAGTAGTTTTCCAGATCCCACCCCGAAGTTGCACTTGTTTGGATTAAGCCTTAGCCTAAACTTTTGCAAACGTGCAAGAAAATTTTGCAGATGGACCAAGTGTTCCTCCTCGGTTTGCAATTTTACAATCATATCGTCAACATATACTTCAATCTTTTTATGAATCATATCACGAAAGAGTGTCACCATGGCACGTTGATATGTTGCACCAACATTTTTGAGGCCAAAAGGCATGACCTTATAACAGTAAGTACCCCATGGAGTAGTGAATGTCGTCTTCGTCATGTCTTCCAGGGCCATCTTTATCTGATTGTACCCCGAAAAACCATCCATGAAGGAGAAAACTAAAGACTGGGCTGCATTATTAACCAATACATCGATGTGAGGTAATGGGAAGTCGTCCTTTGGGCTTTCTTTATTCAAATCCCGATAGTCCACACACATGCGCACCTTCCCATATTTCTTAGGGACGGGTACGATGTTAGAAATCCAATCTGAGTATTCACATACCTACAAGAAGTCTGGATTCAACTTCTTTTCAACCTCTTCTTTGATCTTGAGAGACATATCTAGACGAGTTCTACATAGCCTTTTCTTCACCGGAGGACATTATGGCTTGAGTGGAAAATGGTGCATGACTATATCTGTATCCAGACCAAGCATGTATTCATACTACCAGGCAAAGATGTCAGAGTACTCTCTGAGAAGATCAATCAACCCCTTCTTTACATCATCTTGCAAAGCAGCCCCTATCTTGACTTCTCTTTTCACTGTGTCGGTACCAAGGTTAATGATCTCAATGGCTTCTTGATGGGGCATGATCGTTTTCTCTTCTTGTCTCAACAGTCTTTCCAATTCCTCTGGAATTTCACAATCTTCCCCACTATCTTCATCGGCTTGGTCATTCGGATTTCCTAGGATATTGGTGCAAGGAACTGTAACATCATCGTTTTTAATGGAATTTGAGGCAAACCTGCATGATTGATGTATCATGCCTCATTTTAGAATATGGATGCGAATTTAAAAATGGTTAAAGAGTTAGAAGGAAAAGCATTGCTATTTTTTTATTTTACGAAAATAAGAAAAGACAGAGAGAAAAAATTGTATGCGAAAATGAGATTTAATTCAATTTTAAACAAACATAGAAACGTAAGGGGGCCCTTTTCACAAGCTGTCAACATGCTTCAGGAAAAACATGCGACTTATTTAAAACAAGAATATTACATGTCAAAGAAAACCACTTCGGGAATATCAGTAGCAGTCCAATTGCCGAGTTCTTTATCAAGAGCAATCTGGTAGCTATACTGAGACATATTTGCATCGTCTTCATCATCACCATCCACTGCATGGATTTGAACTTGAACATTTGGACCAGCACTAACAAACACTTCTGAAAGTTGGGGAGTCTGTTTTCCTTTGAGCATGGTTGGACCAGTATCTACACAATCTGAAAAAGAAGACCCGAACCCAAGTCCATATTTGTCTTGCTTTTCGCACACCTCGACCATTTTGCCCCAGTCTTTATTGGGAATTTCAGACTCCACAATGGCTTTGGCATCCCTCAAGGAAACCATTGGAACTTCAAACTTCTTTGTAGTATCCATCATGGTGGGGACTATGTCAATAGAAATGATTTCCAAGGCTTGTAAAGGGGTTTCATGTACTTACTCATCCACTTCGACATAACATAAGGAAGTAACATTATTGATCACGATATCTTCCTCTTTGCCAATGACGATGACCATGTCTTGGATGATGAATTTCAAACGTTGGTGCAGAGTTGAGGTTACAGCTCCTGCCATATGTATCCATGGGCGCCCCAGCAGGCAAGTATAAGACAGATGAATATCCATGACATATAATGACAGGTAGGTCAACTTCCCCTTCTACAGATCTTCTTCCTGCTGCAAAATATGTTCTCTTAAAACTGCCATTGACATCTGAACCTCATCAACCTGGGTGACTAAGTCTCGACCATCATCGAACCCGATTGCGTTAGCAGTAGCTCCATGGTGGGGAGGCATAGGATTATTCTGAACATTAGGGCCTATAGGAGCGAAGCCTGTCTCCTTGGAATCCAAAAGAGATCGCACTTTGTACTTTAAAGCTTTGCAATTTTCGATCGAGTGGCCTGTAGCGTCTGAATGAAACTTATAACGCGCATTAAAAATAAAACCCCTTGGAAGTTCTACCGGTGGAAGGGCTAACTCTCAGAGTTGTACCAACTGACCGACTAGAAATTATGGAAGAAATTAGGCATACGACATCGGGATTGGATCAAACTTCCTCTTGGGATGCCTTTGTGGCCTTTGTTGACCCCTTTTTCCTCGGGGCCTCTGATTCAGTTGTTAGTTTCGCGGAGGTGCGTACTGTTGTTGCGGAGCAGCAACAGGATTTTGGTAATATTGAACCTGTACAATAACTTTCACTTTATCAACATAGGCATTTCTCACCTCTCCTTTCCTTTTCTTGACAAAACCGCTAGAATACGGTTTCTTTCCACTACCTGAGATGTTGTTACCACTTGTGCCATATGCACCTGTAATAGTCCCTACTTTGATACACATTTAAACCCGCTCCCCGATAATAACCATATCTAAAAATGAATCATAAGTACTGTCGAGCATATGTTGCAAATACGGACCTCAGATGGTACTCATAAACAAATCTACCAGTTCACGGTCCAGGTGAGGAGGTTGAACTCTTGCGTCCAGACTGTGCCACCTTTGGGAATACTCTTTGAAAGACTCATTAGTCTTCTGAGACATACTCTGCAACTGTGCATGGCTAAGCGCCATGGAGGTATTGTAATGATAACGTTTTAGGAAAGCATCGACAAGCTCACCCCAAGTACTAACATGAGTTTGCTCCAACTGCATGTACCACTCTAATGGAGCTTCAGCCAAACTGTCTTGAAATAAATACATAAGCAACGACTTATTGCTAGCATAAGCAGCCATCTTTCTGCAGTAAGATCGGAGATGAGTCTCTGGGCATGTAACCCCCTTATACTTGTCGAATTATGGTACCTTGAACTTTGGTGGAATCACAACCCCCAGAACCAAACACATAACAGCAGCACTAAATCTTGGATTTTTTGAAGTCTCCATAGCCTTCAGACGTTGTTCCAAAGCCTTGTACATTTTAGAAGTTTCAGACAAATCAGCTGTAGAATCCTTTGAAGGGTCATCGATATTGATGACATCATGGTGGTCATCCACAATCAGCCGTGGGTTCTCTTTAGGAATTTCCCCCATTGTAATTCTTGGGTCCACCATTCTCAGACATAGAGGAACTGTCGACCATATTAGTAACACTCAGTCTGAGCTCTTCTTGCCCTTGATGACGACATGAAGAATTTCCATGAGCTGATTCATCTGATCGCCCATGGTGTCCATGTCTTTGCAGAGTGCGGCCTGGTTCTGCTCAATTTGCTCCATAATCCTCAACTTGTTGGCTCGAGTGCGATAAGGATGTAAGGAAGTCATCTTATAGATTCTAATAATAAGAGGCACACCATCAGATTAGAATTCCTTCCAGAAAACCCGCAATTCATGAAATGCATGATATGTATGATGTTTGAAATGATTGTCCATTCCAATTTTCCACAGCTCAATTAACGCCAATAATAATCGAGCAACATGATAATAAGAACGACCATATAAAGAAAATAACCAGAAATAGGAGAAGTTCCCGCGGAATTCAATACAAGAAAGTTGCGAGAGTACAAGATAACCGATTCCGTCCAACAAGCCTGATGGTAATCGAGATAATAATCTAACAATCAGTTTTGAGGTAGGCTACCATTCTTTCTCTATCTCTATCTCACATCACTAAGGCTCAAATAAAGTTCCTTAGTAATAGCTTCAAAGTCGGGCTCGTTCAGAACAACAACAAATATTTTCTCGATAATCTTGAACAAATGAGAGTACCCTTTCGAAGTTGGAGTGATCTGATGGTTCTGGAAGGTTAAATAGCGTAACTCATAGTCGTAAAACTGAAGTAGAGTCAAAGCACCACCATGTTTTTCACTAAAAAGCCACTACATTAGGATGGATTAAATAGTCTTTCAAACTCTTTAAAGAAGGCCAAGAACTTGAGCAGAACTGATGAGTACAATTGTCTCTTCTAGTCCTCTTGAGATCATCATTGTTGCTAGACATTATCGACGAAAACCACAACTTTGTGAGATACCCCGAAATGGACATGCACATGCAAGGTTAGTATACAATGTCATTTTCTTTTCTGACGTTTTTTCGAAAAAGTAAAGATGCTATGATGCGAGTGCATATGGTCATGGGATTACTACTTCCATGATACTGATTTCTGTTGTACTATCTCTACATAGTCAGTTAGTACCAGGATCACAGGTTCAGAACAAAAACCAAAGAACCTCATGAACAAATTCGGAACTCAGAAAATAAATCTGAGAACTTCGTAGTCAGTGATAGAAATCCAGAACATAACCATTAGAACCAATAGTCACCGTCTGAGTATAGTCACCATCTGCACCTGTGATAATAATTCCCTCCCTACTCACGGGTGAAAACTAGGTCAAGGTAAGGCCGGTTAACTCTAAATCACGGGTTCACTTGAGAGTACTATCATCGTACACCTACATGATAATGATAGCACTTCATTAAAACCTCATTTGAGCGTGGACGACACAACCGTCTAGGGTAATCTACATCCCTTATTCGTCGTGTTCCACTATATTCCTAGTTTTCCTGTGGTTTTCACTTGGCCTGGGTATTGGGCCTTTTACCTCTTGTAACACCCACCCAACAAGATACAGATCCAGTACAGTAGCATATGGAAAACAGTAAAATGCAATGCATACATATGATCAGGTATACACAAAATGAATGAATAAACAGAAAGCATAAAAATAAACACCTAAAGAAAAGAAACAAGAGCTAGGAGCGACTCCGGGATGGACCAACATTTGGTCGACCTGTCCCTAGTGAAGTCTCCAGCTGAAACAACAAGCTGAAAATCATCAAACAATGAAGTTTCCATCGAACGTATTTTGTCCCACATGAAGGAAAAGGTAAACATCGAGAAAACCTAAAAAGGGAGAAGTCACGGTCTTGCGACCGAGAGATCAGGTAAGGGAGTTTGTTACACGAGGGGAAGGTATTAGCACCCCACGCGCCCGTAGTACTGTACGATATCCACTCTTGTTATCTATCTTATGGGTATGTTTAATTTATGCTTACTGTTTACTACTGAGAAAGAATGCATGCAAAATAAAGGAGAAAAGAATGTAGGGAAAATAAATTTGTACTCGCTTGGGCCCTACCCCAATGCCTATGTATCCTTTTTGAGGAATCAGAGCTGCCATAGTTCGGCTAACATGTTTTTGTTTGTTTATGTTTTTATGGACAATGTTAATTCCGCCTTCAGCCGCAGCTCGACCTTTGGAGACTTATGCGTTGGCACATAAGTAAGTTAATCACGTCCTTACTTGAAAAAGCTTTTTTAGAGAAAAGGTGTTTGGGCGCACAAAAAGGTTTGAGTTGGTTTGTATTTTGTTACCTTGAAAAAGGGTTTAAGTGAGATTAGCATGCTTTTGATTTGATAAATAAAAGGAGATTTTAGTTTTAGATGCATGTGCAAAAGGGGAAGAAAAGAGTCTAAGGGAGACTAGCCTATTTCTAAACCTAATGCTATCATACAATGGTATCCCTATGTCAAGGATGAAAGGGAAATCTCTACCTAATGTTAGCATACATGGTTTGTAACCTAAGGTCTAACTTGAATTCGAAAGGAGAAAGCGCATCCTAAAGGAACATGGTATGTACAAGGATAAAACACACAAGCTCGAAAGAGCACACACATCAAAGAGTAATGAAAAGAAGAGAAATGATTTAGCCAAGGGGAGCGTATCACCCGAGACAAACAAGCGGGAGTGAGATAAAAAAAAAACAAAAATGTGATGTCCAAAGCGACTGAACGCTTAACCAAGATATAGGAGATCGAGGTAGGCGACAGAAGGTAATATGAACGATCACGGAGTATCATCATTAGCCAATGAGAACTCTTGACAAAGCATGGGGGTTCGATTGCAGAACCCTTCCCCACTTAACGACTCGATAACAAGAGCAGGCACAACTCTGAAGCTTTGTGGTGCATCATGAGCTAAGGATGACACAGACAAAATTGTGGGGGTTGATTGCTAACCCTCCCCTCTCGCCTCCTTTTGAGGACTTATCATCTGTACATATGCGGGCACAAATATAAACACACTTGCAAAATACCTACTCAAAGGTAGGGTTTTAAATTAACCATACACAAGTAGCAAACAGACTGCACACAATGCGAAATTGCCCTAATCGGGTCTTTAAATAAACCAGATGGGTTCGTAACATGATCAGCAACGGAGACCCCCGTCATACATCTCTACCCTACTTCTCATGGCATCAGAAAGCAGCAAAGCCCCTACTTCTCATGACATCTAGAAAAGCGGCAAAGAAATATGGTAAAGTGAGAAGAAATACGAAGGTAGTAGCGGCGACTACAAAAAGAGAGTAAATCTTCAAGAGTGGACGAAAGCAATGGAGAAGCGAGGAGTAAGCGTCAAAAAAGCTTCACCAAGAAACAAACAAAGTCAAAAACAATATCCAACTAAGGTAAAAGCAAACGCGTGTTGCGAATGCAACATGTAATAAGAAGTTCCTGCACAAAGCTCATGAAATATCACATGCATTAGGACCACACATAATATAATAGGAATTTCCCAAGAAGATGAGAAATAAGGCGTGTCGCATCAGAAGCGAGCATAAGCCGTATGTTTCGATAACATAACTACCAGTTATGTTACATGATCGAAAGCATAAAAAAGGTACCTTGCACAATGAACGAACATGTCAAAAATGACATGGCAAAGCGGCATGAAAATATGGGTAAAAACTAAAAGAAAAGGTATATTTTTATTAGTTTTTCATGTAAAGAAGATTCTATCGAAAAAAATTAAAATTTATTCCTAAAATTTCTATTAAAATCTACTATTTTATATTGCTTTTATTATATTTTATCATGTATTACATTGACAAAAAATTAACAAAAAAACCCTAAATCTAACAAAGAATTAGTGAATTCATGAGGGTGCTAATTTGAGTCTAGGGAGTATGGTCCAGCAAGTTCAGGCGCTGGCCTGGTCAGAGTGAAGCCCAATGATGTTTTTTGTTTATTTAGCCTTCAAATAAAATGCACACTGGGCTCAAGGGAAAGAGTGGGTCTGCCCGAACAGTATATCCAAGAGATTTTTCAGCCCAGCTCTTCTTCAATTCAGCCTTTTCATTTTTAGATTTTGTTTATTTAAATCTATTAAGAAAAACAATTAAAGAAATATTATGGTGAATGAAACGGTTTCGTTAGTGTGAGCAAGGGTTTTCTTTTGTGACTCTCCACCTTCATTCAAACAGAATTCTCTTCCTCCTTAAATCTCAACTCACGGCGCAACCATAACCTTCTGTGTCTTGCTCCATCTCTCACCGCGGCGTCACCATCCCAACATAACACAATCACAACCTATTCAGAATCTCTCTGATAATCTCTCTGTCGCGCCTGAGGCGGCAGAGCCATCACCAAACTTCAAAATTCTTCCATCTTATTCTTCGCTTCTTCCTTGTGAGTACCAATCTCTTACTCTTCTTCTCCAATTCTTGTTCAATCGATCTATATTTTCCAAAAATATCTAAAACCCTAAATTCTTCAAAACTTAATCAAATCCTCCAAACAAAGCTTCAACATATGATTCCATAGAGGTTTAATTTGCAAGGCTCTTCTCTATGTGACGATATCAAGATCGAAGCGAAAAGAAGAAGAAGTGAGTGACTTACTTACCGGAGTAATTCCAGTGACTCTTTAACGACGTCGGTGTCGCAAGAAATCCAGAGGTAATAGTACGCTTCCTTATAGTTACTTGAGAGTAATATCAACTTATTTTTCTTCTTCTAATTCTTTTGTTCTTTCTTCTTTGATTTTGTTGTTGTGGTGTTGTTGTTCGTTGTAGTTGTTGCGTGTGTTGAAGTAGAGCGAAGTTGTTGCGATGTGCTGATGTGCGAAAATGCAGGGATGCAAAAATGATGTTGTAGTGAAGCAACTTGTGGACTGGAGTGAGATGTAGTTGTGAAGAAGATGATTATGGTGATGCAAAGATGATGTGGTGTATAAATGTTGAGAAGAAGATGTTGTGCGAAGAACAAGGTTGAAAGTGCAGAATGGTTATGGTGATTGGAGAGAGCAGAGAGAGTTTCACAAGTCTTGGTGATTCTTCAGAAAATGGTCCAGAAAAAAATGAAGATGAAAAAGATGATTATGTTATATAGGTTGTTAGATTGCAGAAAAGTTTTTTACGGATAATTGGATCTCATCCATATATATATCGAAATTCTGTTAGGATAATCGATGGAGGAGATTGAACCTAGAGATTTTGTAATTTAGTTATGAAATGAGTTGGACAGTTAGTGAATTCGGTTAGGAGAATGAGAATTATGGAATTTCTATTATTGTTGAATGGTTAGGATCCAGTTTATTTTGCCTCTGAATTTCTGTTATAGTTCTGTTCATAACTGCCTTAGGATTCTGTTTTGAGCAATTACCCTGAGCTGGAAATCTGCTACAATTATTTTTCTGTTATAGATGAGCTGTACTTTCTGACTTAATCCCTTCTCAAATTTCTGCAGGCCGACTGTTATGTTAATGCAGGAGCTGGTTTTACACTGGGTTATGTGTAGGTTTACAACACTCTCTACAAGCTTGGGACCGTTTCGATACAGCTACGGGTTTGGCATGACGATGAAAGTATGTTTGGTGGAATATGGATGAAACCGGATGGAAATATGCAGATGGATATGAAACGTGGAATTTGAAGATTGGAGCAGAAGGTAAACTTTACAATCATAGTTAACTTATAAACTTATGATGTATTCTTCTAAATTATCATAGCTTTTAGGACTTTGTACCAGAAGTAATCTTTGTAAGCCTCAATTTTTCCTTCGATTTGGAAATGAAGACTTTGAATGGTTTTGGGCTTCGTATAAAAACCTTGGCCTCAAATATAAACTTGAAGTAATCTAAATGATTCCACATAATTTCGTACTTTCCTTGAATTGCAACCGGAATAGGTCTCATGAACAAAGTTGAATGATGAAGAATATTTGAACAACTAGAACTTTAAATATGAACCCTTTTAGCAATGATGATGTATGCCTTGAGTAATTCTTGTAATTTTGAAACAAGTCTTCCAATATTTAGAATATACATCCATTTATCGAACTTTAATTAAAACGAACACTCGAAAGGACTTTGAATGATCATGCTTTGCAAATTTGTATTGGTGGCTTATTTTTAATTTCAAGATAGGCCATGAATGAATTGCTTGAACTTTTAGAAACTTTGATTATCTTGACAAGTCTTTAATTCCAAATCCCGATTACAAGTCCGGATTACCTTGAGCCCTCCTAAGTAGGGGTGTTCAAATTCAAACCAATCCAAATAAAAAACCGAAAACCGATCCAAAAAACCGAAAACCATAAAAAACTGAAAGTTATTGGTTGTGTTTGGATGTTATTTTATGAAAACCGATCGGTTCGAATTGAATTTCGGATGAATTTTTCAAAACCGATTCAAACCAAACCGAACCGCATAAATATATTTTGATACTTATTTACTTTTTATTAGTATGACATGTTATGTGAATTTATTATTAGATGATAATAATTTTTTTAATAATATTTATTAGTTTGGTATAATCTATTTATTTTTATTATTTCAAGCATAATCAATCACTCTCATTTTGTAATATTAACTTTTAATATACTATATGTTATATATTATATCAAATATATGATTTATTAGTAGTTTTATAATATTAATAAAAATATAATGTGTAATTTGGATATCCAAAAATCAATCCAAATTAAACCGCATAAAATTGGATCGGATCATATTGGATTTTTTTAAATATATCATCCAAAACCGAACTGAACCTTAAGTGAATTAATCTTTGGATCGGATGAGTTTTTGCTTTAAAACTGATCCAAACCGAACCGCGAACACCCATACTCCTAAGTTCAAAATTCCAAATTATCTTGTAATTTCAATGAACCTCTAATTTTAATTCTCCAAATTTGAGCCAAACTCAACTTGCATGAAAAGCAACTGATATCTGAAAGAGAGATGATGTTTTGAATCCACAAACCATATCTTGTAACCTCAACCAATATATCACCAACGCATCCTTAAGCTCATAGACTCTCATCATGAATCCAACCCTTGCAATGATGAAGATAAACACAACAACCTTAATTCAAAGCATTCTCATTTGATTATGAGTCATTGAGTAGATCATAAAAACTTGATACTTTTGAAGGAACCTTAAAGATGGAAGTTTGGTAATATCCCGATGCAAGAAATTCTCAATGAATCATGCACATAAAACCCTAGCTCTGCAAACCAAAGATTGTTAACTAATAACGTGAATCCACCTTGAACGAAAGTGAGACTCTCAAAGCCAAAGATAAACCCTACACCTCAAGATCCTCGATCCCATGCCCATTTGATTGATTAATGATGCATGATGTTGTCAAATGACCTAATGGAAGTTATGTACATGAAATGAGTCTGGAATGCATAAGCCAGATGAAAGTGATAGGGTATGACAAATTTGGGGTATTACAACGCTTATTGCAATCTTTAGATCTTTATCATCTACTGGGTGAGTATATTTATCAACTACCAAATCCCATAGATCCAAGTCATAAGCCATAAAGTAGCTTTCAATTATGTCTTTCCAGTAATCAAAACTTTCACCATCAAACATAGGAGGTTTTGCACTATAATGATCTTCATCGTTATCATTATTATCACCAGTTATAATAGCATTATTACCATTGTTTGCCTTTGTTTTTCACACTCTAGATTGGTAATGAACACTGTTAGGTGCTTGATAAAAATTCAAACTTTTTATCAACTCCTCAGAACTGGAGCTCTGTTATTAATTGAAGGTGTGAAAAATACAAGAATGGGGGGGGGGGGTTGAATTGGGTTTTGAATCAAAACTTTTCTTTTAAAATCCATTTCTTTTATAAATAAGAAACTTCACTTAGTGATAATAACACTAAGATGCTAGAAGTAAAGAACAACAATGTGTATACTAGTTCAGTTGAAAAATATCAAGCTAGTCTAGTCTACTCGCCAAGGTGATTTCGCCTCTCTCCAACGAGGACTTAATCCAATAATCAAAATGATTATTGCACTTACACACACCAATTTTATGTGAATAACTGTACAATCTTTAAGACACACAGTTATTAAACTTCTCAAGAATACTGACCTAACTGGTCTCTCAAGGAATAATCTTTAAGACACATAAGTCTTAAACTTCTCAAGAATACTGACCTAACTGGTCTCTCAAGGAATAATATTTAAGACACACAAGTCTTAAACTTCTCAAGAATTCTGACCTAACTGGTCTCTCAAGGAGCAATACAACAATTGTTTGAATAATTCGCTTACAATGAAAATGCTTCTACACAAGCTGATTAGTAGACAGATTTTAAGATAAATCGACTAAATTTTTTGAAAGTTATGAGCAACGCTTGTGCATGGATAATCAATGAATTAGAGGCTTTCTCTCTTAGTCTTCAAGCCTTTATATAACCAATAAAATAATATATCATTGAGGGGTACTCTTGGGATTTCCAGAAACATTGGCGGCTTGAGCAGTAACGTGGGGGACAAGATCGTGCAACACGTTCATCCTTTCATGGTAGTGGAATGAAACGTTTTTTATTGTACCATGTACTATTATACCACGTTAATGTTATCTTCTTTCCTTTTTCACTTCAGACGCTTCTGTGAGCATAAGTTTAGAAGCGAGAACATAACACAAGGTCATCAGAACTTCAAGTCTTCAGAACTGCGTCTTCAGAGTCTTCGGCACTTGGCCATAATAACCTTTTCTAAAACCTTGGTTCCTTAGAACTTCAAGTATTCATAGCATTTCAAACTTCTTTCTTCAGAGTCTTTAGCACTTGGTCTTTAGAACCCTTTTCTTAGAACCTTGGGTCTTCAAAATTTCAAGTCTTCAGAGTCTTTAGAATTTGTCTTCAGAGTCACCAACTCTTGTTCTTTAGAACCCTTTTTTAGAACCATGGGTCTTTAGAAACTTGAGTCTTTAGCATCTGGACTTAAGTAGAACTTCTGTCTTCAGATCTTCTGACTGGTTTCTTTAGAACACGTTGTCTTCGAAAACATGAGTCTTTAGCATCTGGACTTAAGTAGAACTTCTGTCATCAGATCATCTAAATGGTTTCTTTAGACTTCATATCAGAGCCTACACATCAGAGTATTCTGGAGTGTCTTGCTATTGTTCATCAAAACTTGTGTAGCGCAGAAGAGAAACTAATTATCTTCTAATGTCTTGGCCACGCCATCCACAAGAAGCAGAACTTGTTTGTTAAATGCTCAAAAATAACAAATATTAGAGTATCAAAATTGTTCATACAAACATAATCATTTGTTATCATCAAAACTCAGAGATAATATTGCAGAACTAAATCTTGTTCTAACAAATCTTGCTAATGAACCTGTTGTATTTTTATTTCGAGCAATACTGGCTTTGGAGGTGTTTTTCTTATGGTCAAATGCATTCACTTTCATCAACAAGTAATTTTTTTAAACTATGATTCGATTTGTGGTTTTGATTGATTTCCTTTTTTGTAAGTTGATTGAGTTTTTGTCGATTTGGTGTGTTTTCGATTTCGATTTCATCTTTCTGCATAACCACTGATTTAATAGTTGTTTTGTTATGTGTTATATATACTCTTTGGTGGCGAACAAAGAATTTCTCAGCATATTCTACGTGTACTAAACACCTATGTCAACGGGAATCAGAAGATAATGTTTGCAATGACCTCCATTAAGGGTAATGGAAGAATATATGTTAACATCTGTTACAAGAAAGAAGTCTGATATTGACATGAATAAGAGGCACATAGTTTAATTGTATCGATTATATGAGTAAAAATCCTATTATGTTTTGTTGTTGATGATAAATGAGTGCTTTAACTATAACATCATTATATGTTAACTTTTTGTTTTTAAGTTTGCTTTGTTATTGGTGTAACTGAGATGGTGTATTTCGTCACAATTTTTACTTTCCTCTTGAACTACATTGCAATCGATAAACTCATGTTGTAAAATCACAAGCTTAATGTTTGAACTATTCTCTTATCACACTTTCTTTCTTGTCATTGGCTGGAAGATAAACCAAGGATTTCATTTCTTATGTTCATGCAAATTTTCATCTTTGGTCTCTTTGGGTTAGTACTTTCTTCACCAATAGTCAGTTCATCTGAATTACGACTTTAACTATTCCATAAATGTTCTAATATAAGGATTTTTTCATATTGTTCTATACTTGTGATTGATCAGAACATTTACTATGTTGGGTTGAAATTCACTTCTCCAACATACTCATGTGCTATTAGCAATATTCTCCATGTAATGACTTTTGTAATGGCTATTATTTTCAAGAATACTTTTATATACACAATCAGTTAATTTATAAGTATCTTCCTTTATGTTGATGTTGGTTTGGACTCAACTGGTGCATACTTAACAAACTGTGATGTGTTTGACAGGATCTCGAAAAGGCTTGTACAAGGATCTCCACGATTGCGTTTTTCCCTTCACGAGACACCGAGACAATGGAGTGCCAAGCAGTGAGAATGGATACAGAAGGAGAAGGATGAAATGCTACTTCTGCTTAAATCAGAATCTGATTAATTACAAAACATTGCAGTTTCAATTCAGGTAATTTTTCATTTCTCTTCTCCATAAGAACATTATTAATCACAGTCCATTATCTTATTCATCACCTAAATATTTACACTATAAATAAGTCACTATCAATTACTCACATCGTATGATCAATAAAAATATTTGCTTTTCATCATATTTATCTTAATGTGCAAAAGATGATTGAATTGTAGTTTTTCCTTGCTGTGTTGGGTGGTTAAACCCTGAAGGAAAGGAGATTCTAATTATGCTCTTGAAGTTGAAGTTAAGTAGATGCTCATGCTTAATAGTACTCCTTGAGAAGTTTGTTTTGACATTTTATGTGTAATTTTTTATAAAGATAGATATGAAGTAGGGGTTAATGAAGACATGTTTCACTGCTTTTTATGAAAACTTTATACATGAGACTGGTATAATATATATTTGGAAAGTTACTCCAAGTAATTTTTCTTACTATTTAAGACTGGTATAATACTCCTTTTTGAATTATTCATTTATCACAACTTCCACATGGGGGATGTTTTCACTTTTTAAAGCTTAATCCAAATTTTTGTCCTTTCTCTTTTGCTTTGTCCAGGTTCCATTATTTCGCAACAAAACAAATCAATGATTTGTACCATCAAGATTCTCCACCAAAACAAATTCAATAGTCAAAATAGCTCTGTCTATACCATCCTGACACGAGAAAACATTCATAAATGTTCATATTATGACTTAAATTAACTTTGATAAAAAGAAACAAGAAAAATAAATTGTTCCCATGAATACATTTTATGAACCCATTTTGTGTACTGGTCACACAATGAGGCATTTAATGTTTACAAAGTTTGTTGGGATAGTTGATGATTTAACATGTAACACCAATAAGAACTATATGTATTGTATTTGTGTCTTTTTCTTGCTCAATTGATGGTAACAGAGTTGAAGTTAAACCACTTTTTATGGTAAACATCCTCTAGAATAGCTTAAAATTTGTCAGAACGGTAAGGCTAATAGGTTGATTTCTAATTCTTGATGTTATATTGATAAATCAAAGTAGCAATGCTAGAAACAACTACCATAGTCAAATAATTAAAGAGTGGTGATATGTATCTTGGTATAAACCCTAACTAAGACTTAGTTTAATGTAGGTGGATCTATTCTTCTACAGAGAACAAGAAAAGACCAAGGAACAAGAGGATGATGAAAATCTTGCTTTTGATTAAAGTACCTATATCATTTATTATTAATAATATATGTAAAGACGTATCTTAAGACATATACAAATTTGTAATATTCTGTTATTTGTAATGACATTTCTATCAACAAAAACAAGTACCTATTCAACACGCGAATATTGTCATTTCCTTATGTTAAACTGTTGTATTCTTATTTCTTATTATTCTATTGTTTCTAAAAGGTATGGAAATGTTGCTTTTATGTTTACTACTTTTGGTGTTGAATTGTAGGCAAGACAAGGTTTAACTTTTTTAAACAGAATCATGTTGTAGCGGTAGAAATGCTTAAGACTAAGCCATTAGATTGACTAGACTTGTACAAATCAAAATAGAAATCGCCATCGTGCTTTATTGTTTCCAAAGGAATGGGAAAAGAGAGAGTAACCCAAAAAAGAGGGGGGAAATATTTAAGGTAAGGGGGTTAGTTATGTAAAGGGAAGGTATTAGCACCCTAAACATCTACGGTACTCCGCAGGATCCTCTTTGTAAAATCTGTATATTTTGGCTATAAAAAATGTTGTATAAAAATGGATGGTGGAGATGAGAAAAGAAATATATTTTTTATGATTTTTTCATCCTCCGCGGTTGCGAACCTTTAGTGCCTACGTACCACCTTCCGTGCAATAGGGGATCAGGGTACACATAGTTCCTCTTTAAAAAATTTTAAATGTAAGTATGTTGGTTAATTTTTATGAGATAAAACATCATCGTCATTGTCCGTGTGGAAAACATTCTTACTACCCACAATCATGAGAAAGGAGAATTTGCATCATCTTAAAGTAGAGGATATGGCTTGGATTTTAAAATCAACAATGCCTCACTCAACACCAAAGTGGAAAATATCTCACTTCACTACATATCGTAGGAGTATAGTAGTTTGCATCACTACAAGGATTGACAAGAGTCTAATCTTTTGAGAAAGGTTTTAAAAATAAGCCATAGTGGCAAAAATGGTTTAAAATGAGATTGATTGACTTTTAGTCTTCTAAAAAAAATGTCAAGGTATTGTTAAGTTGATTGAAGTTTACTTGTGAAAAAGTTTTTGAAAATGCACGGACCTAAGTCCAAGTTTATTATGAAAGTGATTCAGGTTTAAAAGCAAGTAGAGTTTTCAAAAAGAGGGAGAAGATTTTTGAAATTAAAGAAGATGGAAGGAGAAGAAGAGACTATCCTAAAGTGTAACACCCCAATTCTACCCCGGCAAATTATATAAATAAATCAGAGTTATAAAATTCATATCATGCAAACAAATCGGGACATCACAAATTCTTCTATCAAAAATTCATTGCATTTCATCATGGATATATAACACTTTTAAAACATCGAATGAACCATCATAACATGTTTAATTAAATAACTCAACATCTACGCAACGGAATTCTTAATAACATCTCTAACAAGAAAACAGCAACTTCGAAACATCACATATTTAATAATAGTCAATCTAAAGTTCAACAACGGAAAAATCAACAATCAAAACAGCAAGCGTTCATCCCCCCGAGTGTTACATATCAGAGCAATGACACCGACTCGAACTATTGAAGGAATACAACCTTCACTCTCGATTACCTGCACGTTACCAACATAAGGGCAACATTCAAAGAGAATGGGTGAGATATCTAACAATATAATAAAGCACATGATAATTAATATATTAAATTAGATCAATAAAATCACCACTTCTCATCTCATAATCAACAATAATTACAACGTATAAACACATTCATCGACATCAAGATACACTTCTTTAAGCAACCATATAATGTGACTCAATATTATGCAAATGCATGTGGTACCATTAGAGCAGAACGCCCATCTCAAAAATTTGCCAATTAATAGAGGCATCAACAAGGCATAGCCTTCATCTCAAAATTCACCAATACAGGCCATCTCAACGAGCATAAGCTCCATCTCAAAAATGCAATGTATGAGAAACAACCATGAATGTAATAACAACACCCAAGTTAACAACATCTCAAATCATCTCAAAAACATCTCATTTAACATCTCAAAAGCATCTCAAAATAACAACATCTCAAATGCATCTCAATGTCTCGTCATCAACATCTCATATCATCAAAATAATTTATTAAACATCATTTATTTATTTTAAATCATCAACAGAACATCATGAATAACTTCTCACTAACAACTCAGCTGAACATTAATTGCGCAGTAAATCAATACTGCCATTCTGTAACTCTAACGTCAAGACCGATACTATCCTACTGCTATAGCTCAAACAACAGCTTTTAAGCATCTAACGTTCATTGTTCTGTTTGAAAACAACGTAAAGGTCATCCCAACTTCTGACCACGCAACCTCTAACCAACACTATCTCTAATAACGCAGCTTCTAATGACACAACCTCTGGGCGACACAATCTTCTGACTACTATAACTCCTGACTAATGCAACTTCTGACTAACCCAACCTCTGATCAGGTGTAACTTCTGATCATCACAGCTTCTGACCAGCCCCATCTTCTGACCAGATACAACTTCTGATCATCACAGCTTCTGACTAACCCCATCTTATGACCAAATACAACTTCTGATCATCACATCTTCTGACTAACCCCATCTTCTAACCAGATACATCTTCTGACCAGATACATCTTCTGATCAGTGCAACTTCTAACATCAAAACTGTTACTTTCTAATAATTCAACACAACTTCTACATCAGAACTGTTATTTTCTATTCATCCTATTGTTCTAATTCTTTACCTGATATCAACCTAACTAAGAACAAAATTGACAAATTCTATTCTCTAAATTAGTTAATCATTCTAATACAACAACACCTGGTATCGTTCCAGCGTAATTCTGGGTTTTTCATCACTGCAATAATTCTGTGTTTTTCCTTCTCTGCATCTCACTATGGTTCCATAATTAAAAGCCCTAAAACTTAATCTAATCATGGCAATTCATCACCCATAATTATCTTATAATTCTACATCATTTAAACAGCATCAAGACATCAATATTCATCGAATTTTATCAATTCTCATCATACATCAATCATGTATTTTCAATTCAAGAACAAGACAACAATCATCTCTAACCCCACATACCAATCATTATAAACCAAATTATAGAGTTAGAACCACACCCTTACCTTGGATTGAAGGTCACTCTACAATTTCTGGTTGAATTCTCGTTCTTGCCGTTTTTCCACTTTCTCTAGAAGCTTGCACGTTCTTCTCTCAATCCTTATTCTTCTACTGCTTCTTTCTTTCTATTCTATTCCAACAACAATAAAATAACCCTATTATTCTATTTACTCCTTATTGGGCTTAAAACCAATACACCCCCTTATTACTTATATTCCTTCAAAATAAGCCCACACCAAATAATATTATAATTCTAATATTATTTCTCCACTTAATAAAATAATTAGATCCAATTAATTAAGTAACACACATCATCCCAAATATTCCAAAAATAATTTAATTAAATAATTAATTATTACGGGCGTTACAACTCTCCCCCACTTAGAATATTTTCGTCCTCGAAAATTTACCTCAATAAAACAATTCAGGATAGGAGTCTCGCATCTTGCTATCCAACTCCCAAGTCATTCTTTCACCAGCAGCTGCTAGCCAAACCACTTTAACCAAGGCAATATCTTTGCCCCCTCAGAGTCTTCATTTCACGATCCACGATCCGTACAAGCATCGTCTCCACCATAAGATTATCCCGTACTTGTACATCGTCCATATGAATCACATGAGATGGATCTGAAATATACTTCCGAAGTTGCGACACATGAAACACATCATGAAAATTCGAAAGATTAGGCGGTAAAGCCACTCTATAAGAAACATTCCCCACTCTCTCCGAAATCTGATACGGTCCAATAAAACGAGAAATGAGCTTCTTAGACGTCAATGCTCGTCCAACACCAGTCACAGGTGTAACTCTAAAAAACACATGATCACCAGCTTGGAATTCTAAATCTTTCCTTCGCTTGTCATGATAACTCTTCTGTCTACTTTGTGAAGCTTTCATCTTTTCTCGAATCAACTTCACCTTCTCAGTAGTCTCACAAACAAGTTCAGGTCCAAGTACTACACTCTCACCAGATTCATGCCAACATAACGGAGTTCTACATCTTCGACCATACAACGCTTCAAAAGGTGCCATCCCAATACTAGAATGGTAACTGTTATTATACACGAACTCTATCAACGGAAGATAAGTATCCCACGAACCTCCCTGCTCAAGAACACATGCCCTTAACAAGTCTTCCAATGATTGAATCATCCGTTCAGTCTGACCATCTGTCTGAGGATGATACGCTGAACTCAATCTCAACTTAGAACCCAACGCTTCTTGCAAACTCTTCCAAAAATCAGAAGTAAATCTTGGATCTCTATCTGATACAATGCACAAAGGAACACCATGCAACTTTACAATCACACTAGTGTAAATCTCAGCCAACTTCGACACTGGAAAACTGATGTTAATAGGAATAAAATGAGCTGACTTCATAAGCCTATCAACAATCACCCAAATCGAATCATGTCCTCTTAAAGTATTAGGCAATCATGTCACAAAGTCCATTGAAATGCTATCCCATTTCCATTTTGGAACTTCCAACAGTTGCATCAACCCTGCAGGCTTCTGATGTTCAACTTTCGACTTCTGACGAGTCAAACATGCATACACAAACCGAGCCACATCACTCTTCATCCCAGGCTACCAAAACAAACCTTTCAAATCTTGATACATCTTTGTAGTTCCTGGGTGAATACTCAACTTACTTCTATGGCTCTTTTCAAGTATCACTTTCTTCATCTCAGCATCATCAGGAATACAAATCCGGTTATGAAACCTCAACACACCTTGCTCATCTAGCTAAAATCATTATTCTCAGACTGGTCAATCCCAACCATCAAATCTACCACTTTCACGTCCAACTTCTGAGCTTCTCTAATATTGTCTAGAAATTCATTATTAATCTTCAACATACCCAACATAACACTCTGCGGAGTAACCTCGCAAACTAAGCTCATATCTCTGAACTGCTCAATCAATTCCAACTCTTTAATCATCATTGCTAACATATGTAAAGTCTTTCTACTCAACGCATCAGCTACCACATTTGCTTTTCCTGGATGGTAATTCAAACCGAAATCATAGTCCTTTAACAATTCCAACCATCTTCGTTGCCTCATATTCAAATCCTTCTGATCAAACAAATACTTTAAGCTCTTATGGTCACTAAACACTTCAAATCTAGAACCATAAAGATAATGCCTCCAAATCTTCAACACAAAGACAACAACAGCAAGCTCTAAATCATGCATAGGATAGTTCTTCTCATGAGTCCTTAACTGCCTTGACGCATAAGAAACTACCTTACCGTTCTGCATAAGCACACCTCTTAAACCCATCTTAGAAGCATCACAATACACCACAAAAGGCTCTCCTGGATTAGGCAACGTCAAAATCGGAGCCGACGTTAACCTCTTCTTCAATTCTGTAAAACTTTATTCACACTGGACATCCCATACAAAAGCTCTACCTATACAAGTCAACTTAGTCAACGGGAGTGACAACTTAGAAAACCCTTCGATAAACCTTCTATAATAACCAGTTAATCCCAAGAAGCTTCTAATCTCAGTAGTTGACTTTGGAGTTTCCCATTGAAACACATCATTAACCTTCGATATATCTACAGTAATGCCACTACCAGAAATCACATGACCAAGAAAACTAACCTCTTTTAACCAAATTCACACTTGGACAACTTTGCATACAACTTCTTCTCTTTCAAAACTTGCAATACTACTCTTAAATGTTCAGCATGCTCTTCTTCTGACTTAGAGTAAATCAAAATATCATCCATGAACACCACTACAAACCGATCCAAATAAGTGTGAAAGATACGATTCATATATTCCATGAATACTCCCGGCGCATTAGTAACACCGAAAGGCATCACTGAATACTTGTAATGTCCATAACGCGTTCTAAAAGCCGTCTTCTGAATATCTTCATCCTTCACTTTAATCTGATGGTAACCCGACCTCAAATCAATCTTGCTAAACACACGAGCATCCACCAATTGGTCCATTAAGTCATCTATTCTTGGAAGCGGATACTTGTTCTTAATCGTCACCTTATTCAGCTGTCTATAATCAACACAAAGCCTCATACTTCCATCTTTCTTCTTCACTGACAACACTGGAGCTCCCCACGGTGATACACTTGGTCTTACAAACTTCTTCTCAAGTAACTCTTCCAATTGCTTCTTCAACTCTAACAACTCAGATGCAGACATCTTGTATGGTGCCATAGACACAGGTCTGGTACCAGGTACAAGATCAATTGTAAATTCAACTTCCCTCTCTGGCGGTACATCGGGAATCTCATCAGGGACAACTTCAGGAAATTCACACACCACCTACAATTCCTCAATTATAGCTTGAGTCTCTACAAATAGCGACGCCATCAACGAGAACATCTATGCTTCCTCTTGCATCAACTTCCTCAACTGTCTAGCAGACAACAAACCATCTTCCTCTTCCTCAGGAGTAGAAAACTTCACAGAGTTGTCATAACAGTTAATATGAACACAGTTATGCTCTAACCAGTTCATACCCAAAATCACATCCAACCCTCTTAACGGTAAACAAACCAAATCAACAACAAAGTCTCCATCGAAGATCGACAAGGGACACTTAGAACACACAAAAGAAGTAGTCACCGACCCCTTGGCTGGAGTATCGACGACCATTTCTCCATCCAAAGAAGACAACATAAGACCCAATCTTTCAACATAATCAGCAGCAATAAAACAATGCGTAGCACCAATATCAATAATAGTGATTAAAGGAGTACTATTAATGAAACACGTACCTCTAATAAGTCTGTCCTCAGCAGCTGTCTGATTCTCAACCAAAGCAAACACTTTTCCACTTGACTGAGCCCTCTTCGGTTTCGGATACTAGCTACCAATGTGCCCTTCTTCTCTATAGTTGAAACAAATCACATTCTTGTGTTCACACTCAGATACAACACGTCCGTTCTTGCCACAACGGAAACACCTCTTCATTTCAGCAGAACACACATTACTCTTGTGCCCAGGTTTCCCACACTTAAAGCAAATCACACCAGCAGGAGCATCTCCCCCACTAGTCCTCTGACCATGAGCATCTTTTTGTTTACCTTTACCAGCTGGGGCATCATAAGGCTTACCACAATTCTGTTGGTGCTTACCCCTATTCTCACTGATAATCTTGTAATGAGCATTATTATCTTCCTCATAAATCCTGCAGCTATCAACCAAATCAGCCAAGACACGGATTTTCTGGTATCCAACTGCTTTCTTAATCTTCGGGCGCAACCCATTCTCAAATTTAATACACTTCGAAAATTCAGCATTTTCCTCAGCATAATGCGGATAAAACTTGGCCAACTCAGAAAACTTGGTAGCATACTCAACAACTGACATACTTCCTTGCTTCAGCTCAAGGAACTCAATTTCCTTCTTACCACAGACATCTTCAGGAAAATACTTTCTCAAAAACTCCCTACGGAACACAGCCCAAGTGACATTCTCACTTGCAGCTTCTAACTTCTGACAAGTCTCTAGCCACCAGTCATCAACCTCGACTGCTAGCATATGAGTCCCATAACGAACCTTCTGCGCTGGAGTGCAGTCCATCACGCGAAAGATTCTCTCAATCTCTTCCAACCACTCCAATGCTCCATCAGGATCATACTTTCCCTTGAACGTAGGTGGATTCTCTCCCTGGAAGGTCACCAAGCTACGAGATCTAGCATTCCCGTCAGCATTCGATTGATTTTCCATCGCATGAGCCATTGCTTCTAAAGCAGCAGCAAGTGCAGCATCGTTCCTTCCAGCCATCTCAACTTCTCACTACAACATAAACAACGATTAGAACTCAAATAACAATACTCGAATGTTAGACAACTACGACTCGATGACAAGGTCGGACCACCCTTTTGCTCTGATACCAACTTTGTAACACCCAAATTCTACCCCGGAAAATTATATAAATAAATTAGAGTTATAAAATTCATATCATGCAAACGAATCGGGACGTCACAAATTCTTCTATCAAAAATTCATTGCATTTCATTGTGGATATATAACACTTTTAAAACATCGGATGAACCATCATAACATCTTTAATTAAATAACTCAACATCTATGCAGCGGAATTCTTAATAACATCTCTAACAACAAGACAACAACTTCGAAACATCACATATTTAATAATAGTCAATTTAAAGTTCAACAACGGAAAAATCAACAATCAAAACAGCAAGCGTTCATCCCCCCGAGTGTTACATATCAGAGCAATGACACCGACTCGAACTATTGAAGGAATACAACCTTCACTCTCGATTACCTGCACGTTACCAACATAAGGTCAACATTCAAAGAGAAGGGGTGAGATATCTAATAATATAATAAAGCGCATGATAATTAATATATTAAATTAGAACAATAACATCACCACTTCTCATCTCATAATCAACAATAATTACAATGTATAAACACATTCATCGACATCAAGATACACTTCTTTAAGCAATCATATAATGCGACTCAATGCTATGCAAATGCATGTGGTACCATTGGAGCAGAACTCCCATCTCAAAAATTTACCAATTAATAGAGGCATCAACATGGCATAGCATTCATCTCAAAGTTTTCCAATACAAGCCATCTCAACGAGCATAAGCTCCATCTCAAAAATGCAATGTATGTGATACAACCATGAATTTAATAATAACTCCCAAGTTAACAACATCTCAAATCATCTCAAAAACATCTCATTTAACATCTCAAAAGCATCTCAAAATAACAACATCTCAAATGCATCTCAACGTCTCGTCATTAACATCTCATATCATCAAAATAATTTATTAAACATCATTTATTTATTTTAAATCATCAACAAAACATCATGAATAACTTCTCACTAACAACTCAACTGAACATTAATTCCGAAGTAAATCAATACTTCCATTCTGTAACTCTAACATCAAGACCGACACTATCCTACTGTTATAGCTCAAACAACAGCTTCTAAGCATCTAACGTTCATCGTTCTGTTCGAAAACAACGTAAAGGCCATCCCAGCTGCTGACCATGCAACCTCTAACCAACACCATCTCTAATAACGCAGCTTCTAATAACACAACCTTTGGGCGACACAATCTTATGACTACTATAACTCCTGACTAATGCAACTTCTGACTAACCCAACCTCTGATCAGGTGCAACTTTTGATCATCACAGCTTCTGACCAGCCCCATCTTTTGACCAGATACAACTTCTGATCATCACAGCTTCTGACTAACCCCATCTTCTGACCAGATACAACTTCTGATCATCACATCTTCTGACTAACCCCATCTCCTGACCAGATACATCTTCTGATCAGTGAAACTTCTAACATCAGAACTATTTCTTTCTAATAATTCAATGCAACTTCTAACATCAGAAATGTTTTTTTCTATTCATCCTATTATTCTAATTCTTTGCCTGATATCAACCTAACTAAAAACAACATTGACAAATTCTATTCTCCAAATTAGTTCATCATTCTAATACAGCAACACCTGGTATCGTTCCAGCGTAATTCTGGGTTTTTCATCACTGCAATAATTATGTGTTTTTCCTTCTCTGCATCTCACTATGGTTCCATAATTAAAAACCCTAAAACTTAATCTAATCATGGCAATTCATCATCCATAATTATCTTATAATTCTACATCATTTAAACAGCATCAAGACATCAATATTCATCGAATTTCATCAATTCTCATCATACATCAATCATGTATTTCAATTCAAGAACAAGACAACAATCATCTCTAACCCCACATAACAATCACCATAAACCCAATTATAGAGTCAGAACCCCACCGTTACCTTGGATTGAAGGTCGCTCTACAATTTCCAGTTGAATTCTCGTTCTTGCCGTTTTTCCACTTTCTCTAGCAGCTTGCACGTTCTTCTCTCAATCCTTAGTCTTCTACTGCTTCTTTCTTTCTATTCTATTCCAACAATAATAAAATAACCATATTATTCTATTTACTCCTTATTGGGCTTAAAACCAATACACCCCCTTATTACTTCTATTCCTTCAAAATAAGCCCACACCAAATAATATTATAATTCTAATATTATTTCTCCACTTAATAAAATAATTAAATCCAATTAATTAATTATCACACATCATCCCAAATGTTCCAAAAATAATTTAATTAAATAATTAATTAAATTATGGGCGTTACATAAAGCATAAGGTAAAAGCTCGGGATAAGAACCATCTAACCAACAAAAAGTCAATACTTGACATTATGAGCCAAGATAGAATTCCAATTATTTGGATTGAAACCAAGCAAGCAAAGATACTAGACCTCTTGTGAGAACCAAACTTCAAGTGTATTAGGTCTTCAAAAAAATTGGGCAGAGTAACGACTATATACGGGTGAATTCCAGACTACAATCAAAGTATGTAATCACAATAACTTGCACACAAAATAAACAAATAACCCAATGTCTTAAGCTAAACCTCAAGAACTCCAGACAAAATATCAATTAAGGTGACAAGGTCTCCAACATAGGCCAAGGTTTCTAATCCTAAGTCCAAGAAGTCCCATACTCCATAATGCCAAGGATAGAAACTAAATATTCCAAGTACCATTAAATTTTTTTATGGTTTATGTTGATTATTAGGTGTCTTAGAAGAAAAAACAAAAGGCTCAAGTGAGCAAATATGGAGATAGCATAAAATGTAAATGCTTAAAAGTAAATGGTGCATAAAGCATAAAAAATAAATGGGCATAAAGTAAAACAAAAGGTAAAATCAATTATTAGTGATTAGTGGTTAGTTGGATGATCATCTTGAAACTTGCATTTGGAACTCATTAGAGGATTGGTAAAACCAAAGCCTCCACACAATAAGTTGCATTTGCTTTTTGTCAAGCATATCACCCATTTGGAATCCTCACAAGGGCCATTTAATTATCAACGATGTTTAAGTGATTCGCGTTGACCAAAAGTGTTGTAGATCCATTAGAGGATTGGTAGAACGAAAGCCTCCACACAATGAATCTCAAGGTTATTGAATCAAAGAGATTAAATTAACATACTTGGGCTTACAAACATAGGTTTGGGCCACAAATGACAATTTATTCGAATCAGGACAAAATTTAGCGCTATGTTAAGCAATCGCAAGTGGACTTATATAGAAGTCACACCTATTTTGAGGTCGGTCAATAGCAATCTATGCACCATTTGTTTTGAGACGTGATATAGAGATCATGCTCCAATCACACTTAGTGCAATAAGAAAGGGATGAGATGGAGAGGGGTGGAAAAAAATATACAAACCACATTTGAATTAAATTTTAATCAAACTATTATTAAAATCATTCATCCATTTTTGTGGAGTTAGACTCAACACCATGGATCTAATGATGTTAATAAAGTTCATGATTAAAATTCAACCCAAGATCAGCCAGAAAATAATCACAAAGTAATATTGCATTTAATATATACATTAAAAAGGGTTTTTTTTTTAATATTTTAAAATAGAAATAAGAAAGAAAAATATCAACTATATTAGAATTAATCATGAAAAATTGAGTAAGGCCATAGAAAAATCAGAAAAGGACTCAAAAAAGTCAGAAATATGCAAAATGATATTTAGAAAATTTTCCAGAATTAAAAAATGTCAGAAAGTATTTTTAAAGTAATTAAAAGTAAACAAATAATGCAAAAAATATAAAAAATATGAAATGACAAAATAAAAATGTGAAAAAATAGTCATGAGATCAGAAACAATTCAAATTATTTTTGTGAATTTTTTCATAATTTTTGGATAAAAAATAAAAGAGTTATGAATTTTTGAAAATTAAATCAATTAAAATATAAAAATCAGAAAATATAATAAAACCAAAAAGATATGGACCATCATATCATAGTCAAAACGCGTTAGTAAGCTAATCCAATGGATCAGACGTGATGTGCTTGATATGGACCTTAGTGGGATGCACAGTGAATCAGAAAAAGGGTAACTAATGAAATTAAAACGCTTGACACGCTATCATTGGTTGAGAAGAGACATGTCATCATCTTCAACCTCCAGCCACCCTGTAATAGATATTTTATGAGATCCTTCAAATGGTAAAAGGATCCCAGACCAGTATCATTGGATTCATCTCTTCAAGACGACCCTAACACCAACATCGCGCCAAATTTATATAAAGTATGCAAAGAGATATGAAAAACCCATAAAATTGAGAGCACCTTCAATTTGAGATTTCTCTCTCAATTCTCAATGGATTTAAAAATTATAAGAAGCACTAGAATCAGGAGAAGGAGTAGAACAGGTTAGTGCTTTATTTGGATCCAAATGATGGAGAATTCTACCTTTTCGAAGTTCAATAAGGAAGCTCTGAAATTGGACTTCCGTAGCTTGGATTATGGCTCCTTTTGCTTGGTTTAAGTGCTGGAGAGTTTGTATGATACTTAAGGAAGATGAATGTGCAAAGAATTTTGGAGGAAAAGGCTGGAATCTCAGAAGCTGATTTAAAAAATTTTAATCTCGTGTAAGGTTTTGACAGAGTGCTTTTGACTCTAAAATCTTAAGGAAATGAGTGCGGGATGACCCTCTATTTATAGGGAATCAAATGGAATGTTCAAGCGTGTGAAATGATGAAGTTTGGAGGGAAATCATGTGAACCTAATGCACGAGCAATGTGTGATCTAATTTCCATCAAAGCTCATCCAATCCTTGTGTTTTAAGGCTCTAATCCACTTTGGCAACTTAGTTAAACATGTTTAGATCACAAACGCGTGCTAATTTGATATTTAGAGGCCAAAACATGAATTTCAAATTCTGACTTATGAAGAAACTTCAATTCCAAGTTACCAAGTTCAATCCAATGGCATTCTCAGCTCAAGGGGTCTTAAGGCATTATTCTTGATGCTTTAGAAAAATGAGGTTACAAGATTTGCAATGGAAAAAGAATGGAATCAAATGGATGCTTGAGCTAAAAGTTGCATTGAGTCAAAGTTGGGGAAAAAAGGTTGACTTTCCATACTTAGAAATATTTCAAATATTTCTTCAAAAGTGACCTATAATGTTTTGCATCCAAACATGGCCTTCCACTTGGAATTGGCTCTTGACCAAAAAATATGTCATGAAATATACCTCTTGAATGACATTTTGAAACTTGAACCATTCAAAATCTACAAAAATTGAGAGAGTTATGAATTGTCGAAGTTGGAAAAATAATCATGAAATGACCTATAATCTTTTGTATCCTTAGGACATTTTCCATCCATTTTATCCCTTTGCCCATAAAAGAAGGAATAAAGTTCCCCTCCTCAAGATCATTATGGAAAAATAATGGGCTCAAGGTGATAAAACTTGACCAAGTTATGATCATTTGAAGTCACATATGAGAAATTGGGGGTTCATCTAGAGGACTTGTAATCTTTCTTCATCATCAAGCTTCTTCCACATGAAAACTCCTTGGAACTTTTGAATTTATTTGGTGATAACGATTTGAAGAGTAGGATTTCTTTGGAATCGCTCAAAAATACCAAAAGATGAGCAAGATATGCTTCTTTGAAGTTCAAAACCCTAGCTCCTAGATCAAGAAAAATGGCTTGAGGAACTTTGACAATTTTGAACAAACTTATTGTACCAACACAAATGATTTGTACATAGAAGTTGTTGAGGATAAAAATGAGAACTCATATTCACCAAAGCCACTTCCATATCTTGAGAATTTATAGAAATATGCATTTGTGACCAATGGGAACAAAGCCTTGTCCAAGCATGACAACTTCTCCAATCAATCCCTTGTACTTTTGAACAAAATTTGATAACCTTGAAATGTGGTGAACCAAAATAACCATGCCATGCCATTTCCTCCAAAACAAATCCAATGTTGAGGTTTGAACTTCTCAAGATTTATTGACTAGGGCATGGAAATAAACTCATGAATCCATGGAGAAACTTGCTGAATCTCATTGCCTTTACCTACATGAGTAACAAGCAAGACAAACCAACATTGCATTTTATTAATTAAAAGAAGAAATCAAGACAAAAAATACAAAAGAACACAAGTCAAGGTGCTTGGTGATTCCTTAAAGAGAAAATCTAAATATAGGGAGGGAAACCTAGAATCCTAATGTGATCTTGTTGTGATGGAATAAATCATGGTATGATGAGGGGATCTTACGGGCAAAAATTAGGGTACAACAGCTGACCTTTTTTAAGTTTCTTCTATCCGGAGATACGAAGGTTGAAAATTTTCGTGTCAACGCGATCGATAATGCTTAAATATAAAACAAACCCTATTTTTTGCCCTAAGATGCCATGCAGTGCTTATGAGCATGAATGCATATGAACGAAACCAAGGCGACGCAAAACACCACTGGTGATTTAGCAAAGAAAATACATAAAAAAAAGAGAAATTCGACCAAGAAAATAAATCACTGGTGGATTAAAAGACCTGACTTAGAGGATGGTAAAAAGTCAAAGGATACACCAACTTCTACTGAAGGTGACCTACCAACTTTCGCTGAGAGTAGAAAGAGGAGATAAATGACAAAACTGACGTTCACTGAAGGTGAGCTACCAACGTTTACTGAAGGTAGAAGGAAGAGAAAAGGAATGACAACACCGACGTTCACTGAAGGTGAGATACCAACATTCACTAAAGGTAGCAAAAAGATAACAATCACCAACTTTCACTGAAGGTGACCTACCACCTTTCACTGAAGGTAGAGAAAAAATATATCATAGCATCACCGTTCACTGATGAAGAACTACCAACATTCACTGAAGGTATCAAAAAGATAACAATCACCAACTTTCACTGAAGATGACCTACCAACTTTTACTGAAGGTAGAAAGATAAATATATCATAGCACCGCCGTTCACTGACGATGAACTACCAATGTTAACTGAAGGTAGCAAAAAGATAACAATCACCAACTTTCACTGAAGGTGACCTACCAACTTTCACTTAAGGTAGAGAGAAAAGTATATCATAGCATCGCTTTTCACTGACGATGAACTACCAACATTCACTGAAGGTAGAAAAAAGATAACAATCACCAACTTTCACTGAAAGTGACCTACCAACTTTCACTGAAGGTAGAGAGAAAATATATCATAGCATTTCCATTCACTGACAATGAACTACCAACGTTCACTGAAGGTAGCAAAAAGATAACAATCACCAACTTTCACTGAAGGTGACCTACCAACTTTTACTGAAGGTAGAAAGAGAAATATATCATAGCACCGCCGTTCACTGACGATGAACTACCAACGTTCACTGAAGGTAGCAAAAAGATAACAATCACCAACTTTCACTGAAGGTGACCTACCAACTTTCACTTAAGGTAGAGAGAAAAGTATATCATATCATCGCTTTTCACTGACGATGAACTACCAACATTCACTGAAGGTAGAAAAAAGATAACAATCACCAACTTTCACTGAAGGTGACCTACAAACTTTCACTGAAGGTAGAGAGAAAATATATCATAGCATCGCTGTTCACTGACGATGAACTACCAACGTTCACTGAAGGTAGCAAAAAGATGACAATCACCAACTTTCACTGAAGGTGACCTACCAACTTTCACTGAAGGTAGAGAGAAAATATATCATAGCATCGCCATTCACTGACGAAGAACTACCAACGTTCATTGAAGGTAGCAAAAAGATAATAATCACCAAATTTCACTGAAGGTGACCTACCAACTTTCACTGAAGGTAGAAAGAGAAATATATCATAGCACCGCCGTTCACTAACGATGAACTACCAACGTTCACTGAAGGTAGCAAAAAGATAACAATCACCAACTTTCACTGAAGATGACCTACCAACTTTTTCTTAAGGTAGAGAGAAAAATATATCATAGCATCGCTTTTCACTGACGATGAACTACCAACGTTCACCGAAGGTAGCAAAAAGATGACAATCACCAACTTTCACTGAAGGTGACCTACCAACTTTCACTGAAGGTAGAGAGAAAATATATCATAGCATCGTCGTTCACTGACGATGAACTACCAACGTTCACTGAAGGTAGAAAAAAGATAACAATCACCAACTTTCACTGAAGGTGACCTACCAACTTTCACTGAAGTTAGAGAAGAAAAAAATAAGTTTCCCCAAAATTCTGGCATTTCACCTAGAACGGATCTCAACTTCTTCTTTAACCAAAGCATTCTACCTGGAAAGGGTAATATATAAGTTATCTCAAATAAAGAGACTACCACTTGTAAATATTTCACAATAAACTATCCCTGCGATATTGAAAGTCTTTCCATCCACTAGAGTAATTTGGGCAACGGGCTACAAACTATCAACTCATAGAGAAGATAGCAAAAAAAAAAAACAGTTACGTCGACTTTTACAGGGAAGTACAGGTTGCTCAAATAAAGAGACCTGCCACTTTCTGTTATGGAGGATTATAAAAACAAAGACTTTCTGTGGAAATACCAATATATTCTTGCTTGAGGAGATAAATGTCTTCTCGTGCAAAATAAATGAACATTCTCAAACCAATGCTCGAAGCTTGCGGAAATCCAAAGTAACAATATTGTCGAGAATAAAAAATTCAAACCAGAAATAAACTAGAATGAGACAGTCGTCCAAAATACATCCCTTGAGAAATAAACTCAAGAGGGAAACCCGAATCATCCAGACAAAGAGTTGTACAAGAAGGCTGAAGCGAAAATCTTCCATGAGGGATAACTCAGTGGGGAAGTTGAAAGAATATACGCTTTCTGCTTAAGCCCAACATTCTATTGAAGAGAGGACAACATAACATCTAAAAAACAGGGTAATATGTCAACAAAATAATTAACGAATGTGAATGAGCGATGATTTTCCAATTTCAGTTATGCATGATGTGTGTATGAATGTATGAGTGTTTACATATGCTGACAAAACATATATATAACACTGGGAGTAAACAGGAAAAACCAACTCGGGCACAATCAACACTCGGCCAAATTACATCCAAGATGAACAATCCAAGAAAAAGTAATCGCCAACTGAGGAAACAAAACCTACTGCCTGGTTTAACTTTATTAGGGAGAAATGTAATTCAGTAGTAAATAAAACATAGCGACTAAACATCACAGATATAGGGATACAACATCGTCTCCCAGGTCTTTACCAGGGAATAACACTCAAACTTCAACGGGAAATCAAATATTTTCAAAAGTAACGCTTCTACTGGGGATTTTGAAAAATCAATTTCAAGTAGAGCATACGATTATCAAATCATCAAAACATTCACTGGGGAATTCAAGACCATTCTGAAAGAGGAAACACACAAACTTTGTTAAGGCGTATAATGTCCTATCATCAAGCCATTAACTGGGGATTTCGCACTGACTTCACTGGGGAGGTTAACACCACATCCTCAAAGGGAAAACCAATATACATTCTTCACTAGAGAAACCAGAGACCTGTGTTCTTCAAGAGTGATTATTGTACCAACTTCTCTGGGAAGAAAGAACCTCTATTAAACAAACGAAAACTTTTACCTGAGGAATCTGGAATTAAATCTTCATATCATGAAAACTTGGAAAAGAGGAGAAATGAACCACAACTTGACCGGAGACACTGGAGTCACAAACCCAATACAGCGAGAACATCCTGAGAAAAACTTCCCCGGGAAACAAAACTTCTAAAAACAACTGGAGTCCGTCCATTCCTAGGATCACCACTTTTGTTTTCCTATTGCGTCACAAATTTTAAAGTAACAGTAAATTGTAAATTCTTTTTGAAAATAAATTTTGTTATTTAATATTTTCGCTTTGAAAGTTATTATCAATAATAAATGGAGTCTTTGCAAGCTAAATAAAATAAGAACTACAAAGAATTGGGTAAAAGCTCAAATTTCATTAATAGAATGGTAGTCTGCGAATGGCGAGACTCCATGGATGATTAAAAAGTTCAGAAAATGGTAATATATAATGGAAAAGATACATTGAGATACAATGACCACTATCCCCTCTAACAACTTTTGAAATCCTGAGCAGCAACATCTGTTGAAGTATGATGAGGATCCAAGAAGATTGTTGCCCCAACGATTAAGTCTTGTCTGATGTAGTTACTTGCCAAGAAAGCGCCTAACTTTTTCCTAAGTTGCCCTTGCGGGTTTTCAACTTAGCGGGAAATTTATTCTATTTATGTCTCTAATTTTTTCCTAGACCGCCCTTTCGGGTTTTCGGCCTACCGAGACGCTCTTTTTCGCCTAAGTCGCCCTTTTGATTTTTCAACTTAGCGAAATGTTCTTTTATTTCTTTAGGCGAAGTATTTCTTGACTGCATCAGCATTCATGGGACGTGGGAACTCCTCGCCATCCATAGTTTCAAGAATTAATGCACCGCCAGAGAAGGATTTCTTGACAACATATGGGCCTTCAAAATTGGGAGTCCACTTGCCCCTAGAATCAACGTTGAAAGACATGATCTTCCTGAGCACGAGGTCGCCTTCTCTGAATTCATGAGGTTTGAACTTCTTATCAAAAGCTTTCTTCATTCTCTTCTCATATAACTGTCCATGACACAAAGCTGTCATTCTCTTTTATTTGATCAAATTCAATTAGTCAAACCTGTTATGGACCCATTCAACCTCTGACAACTTGGTTTCAATTATCACACGCAAATAGGGGATGTCAACCTCGACTGGGAGTACAACTTCCATTCCATACACAAGGGAAAACAGGGTTGCTCTTGTTGAAGTGCGGACATATGTTCGATATCCATGCAAAGCAAAAGGGAGCATTTCATGCCAATCCTTATAAGTAACAACCATCTTCTGGATAATTTTCTTGATATTCTTATTAGCAGCTTCAACAGCCCCATTCTTCTTTGGCCTGTACGGAGAGGAATTATGATGGAAAATCTTGAATTCTTCACACAGTTCTGTCATCATTTTATTGTTCAGATTCGAGCCATTATTAGTGATAATTCTGCTTGGCACACCATACCGACATATAAGATTATTCTTGATGAATTGCACAACCACCTACTTAGTGACATTAGCATATGAAGTAGCCTCCACCCACGTGGTGAAGTAATCAATTGCTACCAAGATGAAACAATGTCCATTCGAAGCTTTGGGTTCTATAATCTCAATCATGTCAATACCCCACATAGAGAAAGGCCACGGGGAGGAAATCACATTGATAAGTGTCGGAGGCACATGGACCATGTCTGCATAAATCTGGCATTTATGACACTTCTTTGCAAATTTGTAACAATCAGATTCCATTGTCAGCCAATAGTAACCTGCCCTTAGCATCTTTTTAGCCATTGAATGTCCATTGGCATGAGTTCCAAATGAACCTTCCTGAATCTCATGCATCAACATGTCTGCTTCGTGTCTATCCATGCATCTGAGCAAGACCATTTCATATTTTCTCTTATACAACACATTTTCACTGAGGAAGAAACTGCCTGCCAATCTTCTCAATGTCTTTCTATCTTTCTTCGAAGCACCAATCGAGTATTCATGAGTCTGGAGAAAATGCTTGATATCTTAATACCAAGGCTTCTCATCTGCTACCTCCTCTGTTGTAAACACATGAGCGGGCCTATCCAGTCGCCGAACCATAATTTGAGGTATATCATTCCAAGTATTTACTTGATACATAGAAGCCAGAGTTGCCAGAGCATCCGCCATTTGATTTTCATCTCTTGGAATATGATGGAATTCAACTTTATTAAAGAAGTGTAACAACCTTCTAGCATAATCTTTGTAAGGGATCAAGTCGGGGTGATGAGTATCCCATTCTCCTTTAATCTGATTTATTACCAAAGATGAATCACCATGCACATCTAGACTTTTAATTTTGAGATCTATAGCTTCCTCGAGACCCATGATGCAAGCCTCATATTTTGCCATATTATTAGTACAATCAAATGTCAACCTTGCAGTAAAAGGAATATGCGATCCATATGGAGTGACAATCACAACACCAATTCCTTTACCATAAGCATTCACAACTCTATCAAATATTATACTCCAACAAGATTCAGGGTCAGCACCTTCCTCGGGAAATGGTTTATCACAATCTTTCACTTTCAGGAACATCATATCCTCATCGGGGAATTCATACTCCACAGACTGATGATCCTCCACTGGTTGGTGAGTAAGATAATCTGCCAACATGCTGCTTTTAATAGCTTTTTGAGTGTGGTATTTGATGTCATATTCAGATAGCAACATCTACCAGCGGGCAATTCTCCAAGTAAGAGTAGGCTTTTCAAGAATGTACTTGATTAGATCCATTTTGGAGATCAACCAAGTAGTGTGATTCAACATATACTGCCGCAAACGTTTTTCCTCCCAGGACAGAGCACAACATGTCTTTTCCAACATGGAATATCGCGATTCACAATCTGTAAACTTTTTACTGAGATAATAAATGGCATACTCTTTCTTCCATGTTTCATCTTGTTATCCCAGAATACAACCCATGGATTTATCTAACATTATTAGATACATAAATAACCGTCTTCCTTCGACAGGAGGGAGCAAGATAGGAGGTTCAAGCAGATATTCTTTAATACTTTCAAATGCCCTTTGGAAGTCATCTGTCCACACACAACCTTGATCTTTCTTTAACAACTTAAAGATCGGTTCACATGTTACGGTCATGTGGGAAATGAATCTAGAAATATAATTCAAACGCTCGAGGAACCCTCTGACTTATTTTTCAGTTCTTGGCGCTAGCATCTCTTGAATTGATTTGACTTTATCAGGGTCAACTTCAATTCCTTTCTGGATAACAACGAAACCCAACAATTTTCCTGATCGAACACCGAAGGTGCATTTATTTGGAATTAAGCGGAGACGATACTTCCTCAAACGCTGAAACAACTTCAACAAATCTTCTACATGCCCTTGTTCCGTCTGGGATTTAGCAATCATACCATCAACATATACCTCGATTTCCTTGTGCATCAGAACATGGAGTAGGGTTGTCATAGCCCTCTGGTACGTTGCACCAGCGTTCTTCAACCTGAAGGGCATCACTCTGTAATAGAATGTTCTCCAGGGTGTGATGAACGTTGTTTTTTCCATGTCCTCTGGATCCATTCTTATTTGATTATAACTGGAAAATTCATCCATGAACGAGAAAACTTTTAATTTTGTTGTGCTATCCACTAACATATTAATGTGTGGCAATGGAAAATCATCTTTTGGACTAGCTTTATTTAGATCTCTGTAATCTACGCACATGCAGACTTTTCCATATTTTTTCAGTGCTGGGACAATATTGGAAATCCATTGAGGATACACTGACGTCACAAGAAAACCAGCATTAATCTGCTTTAGAACCTCCTCTTTGATCTTCACTGCCATATCTGGGTGAGTTCTTCTCAACTTCTGTTTGATTGGCGGACACTCTGGTTTCAACGATAAATGGTGCTCCACAATATCTGTATCTAGACCAGGCATATCTTGGTAAGACCAAGCACAAATATCCACATACTCTTTCAATATCTCAATCAACCTGCTCTTCACATCAGGATGCAGCAATGCTCCAATCTTGACTTCTTTCGGATCTTCTTCTGAACCCAAATTGATCACTTCCAATGGCTCCTTATATGGATGAATGGCATTTCCTCATGCTCAAGAAACCGTGAGACCTCTTCTGGAATCTCATGATAGTCTTCTTCTTCGGCCCCATACACAGGACAGTCAAATTTGGGAGAGGGTGCAGGTTCATTGTATTCAAAGGATTTTTTAATTAATCTGCACATGTGATTTATGATTGCTTTTAGAAACTGACACATATAACAAGTGATCATGCATATTGAATTTCAGTTATTATTTATTTTGAAAGGTTTTATTTTATTACCATTTTCCAAAAAAAAGCAGAAAAAAAGACACAATTTGGGAAACAAAGACAAATTTTATTATTGATTTAAAAAGTCACAGCAAATAGATAAGCCCTACAACATTGATACTTCCACCTTGGGAAGAGTGAAATCTTTTCAAAAATATTAACAAAACAAATTACTTTGAAACATGTATGCAAGAGGGAACATCAATGGTGATCCAGTTCTGAACCCTAACTCCGTGCGTCACATAATTCGGCATTTCTTGCTCTGCTGTATCTTCCACAATGGCATTAATCTCAGAAACAGTTGGATGAAGATAACTACCGCTACGGAAGATGTCTTGATACTTTCCTTCAGCAGACTTCGGCTTCATGCTCTTACCTTTGACATTCTTCAAAGAGAAACCTAAGCCGGTTTTGTTCTTGTTTACAGGTGGATCCATAATATGTCCCTATACTTCACTATGACCCTTACGCACAACTTGATGCGCATCCTTAAGCGAAACCATGGAATTCTCATTTCCTCTTATGTTGTCAATGGATAAGGCTTGGAACTGGGTTCCAACAGCAGCTTCATCCGCCTCCACAATGCTGAAAGAGGACAAATGAGATAACAATAATTCATGTTCCCCATTTATGATTACTACTTTCCGTTCACGTACAAATTTCAGTTTCTGGTGTAAAGTTGAAGTGACAGCCCCTGCCTCATGAATCCATGATCGTCCCAACAAACAGCTATAAGCGGGAACAATGTCCATGACCTAGAAAGTTATCTGAAATAAATGTGGTCCTATATGAATAGGCAAGTCCACTTCACCAATAACAGATTTCCTTGATCCATCAAACGCTTTCACAATGATGTCACTCGGGCGCATTAGGGTTCCTTGATATTTCAACTTCATAAGAGTGCTCCTCGGTATAACGTTCAAAGAGGATCCATTATCAATCAGCACATTGGATAGTCAATCATTCTTATAATTCATGGAGATATGGAGGGCCAAATTGTGATTCCTTCCTTCATTTGGCAATTCATCATCGCAGAAACTCAAGTTATTACATGACGTAATATCCCCTACTACACTACTGAATTGGTCTATAGGCATGTCACTTTCCACAAAAGCTTAGTCACAGACAGAGATTCTAGGTTACGGACTCAATTAGACGAAAGGAAGGTGTTAGGCACCTTTCATCCACCTTGTTCACAAGGATATTAGACACTAGGTTTAGGTTTGGGATAAACAAGGTTTGAAGTTTTAATTAGCAAGAGGGTTTAATTTTTTTATAAGGGAAAGAGTTTTAATTTTTAATAGGAGAACTCGCTACGATTTTTGATTGTATGCCTACGTATCCTCTTAAGAGGAATCAGAGTCCCAATTCGTAATTCTTATGGGTTGGTGTTTTTTTAAGGGTTCGCAAACATATTTTGAATCACTTCGCACTCGGTCAGGAGTAGTGATTGCGGAGATTTTGACTGAATGCGTAGTAAGTCAAAACCAGTCTGAAACCCATTTGCAAAAAGACAGATGATTAGTTTAGTTTATTGCGAAAATAGTTTGATGATTGGTTGAATAATTTTTAATCGTATTATTTGCGAAAATATCTTAGTTAATGCATGATTGAAAAAAGATTTAATGCAAATAATATATAAAAATAATATGTGAATTTTTGAATGAAAATAAATTATTTACATGTGATAACTGATAATATGATGATAAATAATAAAAAAATAAAAATAACAATAATTATATAAAATAAAGAAAAGAATAAGATAATAAGAAAAATATAGTAATTATAAAATATAAATAGGAAATATAAGAAAAAGAAATTATAAGAATTAAAAAGAAAAAATAGAAAATATAAGAAATATATAAAAACAAAGAAATATTTAATTAATTAAAGGGGGTGCTGGAAGTTAGGCCCAGCCTGACCCAAGTGTTATTCAGGCAGAGGGGTGTGTGTTTTGTTTCATGATTTAGCAAACTATGGAATGAGGGTGTAGAAATTAACGGGCTTGGCCCATTACACGGGTTGGAGAGGGTCATAGTAATCATGTGTGATGCGGATGTACGTTGTTATAATTAGACTTGGCCTAACGGACGTCTGATGATGATCAAAGGGAAGGAAGTGAATGTGTACGTTAATTAGGGTAAGCGCACGTGTATTGGAACAATACGGAATAATAAAATTTGTTTTTACATTTTTTCATTTTCATTTTTCATTTTCACAACTTTTACAGTAACCCTTATCTTCTCTCTCTCTCTTAGTACCCAAAACCCTCGCCCCTACTAACTCTAACGCCGCTACTAGAGGCGGCGACTCACCCTCTCCCCCAACATGTATCAATCTCAAGCCCCAATACAAACAACAACAACCCAAAAAGAACAATGAGTTAAGTATCGTCACCCTTCTCGCGACTTTTGTGCTTTGACTTTCGGGTCCAATTTGGGTGCTAATCCCCTCCTCCTTCTTTGATTGCACAGGTTTTGATGTAGCGACGGAGCTCGAAGTGGACGGCGGTGGTTTAAGCACGCGATTAGGGTTTCCGATCTGGAAACTCTAGTCGTCTCCACTTTTGGGTCTTCAACGGCAACAGGGTTTGTTTCAAGATTTTTTCGTCTTCAAATCTCTGTCTCAAAATTTTTTCTCCAATTTTTCGTCTCAGAATCCCCTCTACTCTTCTGTGTATTTTCTATTATTTATAGCATTTAGTATTTTAGGGTTTTTTCTGTTTTGTTGTTACAATTAGCTTCAATTAGGGATTAGTAATTCTATTGTTATTGATTTGGTTCGGTAAGCTTAGGTTTTTTTCCAGATTTTTAGCCTTTAGATTCGATTTTTTGATATTAAGCGAGATTTGCATTCTGTATAATTGATTTGAATGGATTTTGTAGAGATTTGATTTGTACATTTGTGTATTATTTTGGATTTTATTTGTGTTGTAAATTTTAATGAAGATTTCTTTTTTGTAAGATTTGACTGAATGTTAATAATCATTTGACTTGTTGAATACCTGTTCTGCAGATTTGATTTAGTTTAAGTTTAGTTTGTACTGGATTTGATCTAATTTGTTAACGATACCAAAAACATTGTACAAATCTTTCATGATTGAATCAATACTCGTTTCTCAAACATGGGCCCTGCATCAAACGTTTCGAACTTGGGCTTTCACTATTTTTTTAAAAAAAACTTGATCCAACAACACTCTTTAATAACTAAATTATAAATAGTTTTTAATGAAAACACTACTGTAAAAAAAGGGTAGCAATATATTACTTTTTTTTTCCTTTTTGATAGAGAAATATATTTTAATTACTTATCTTTTATTTAAAAAAATAATAAATAGTTTTTAATATCAAAATCCAAAGAAGACCAATGGGCCCATAAATAAGCCGCAAAGTAATATTTAAACAGACTAGGATGATTTTCAAAAATAGATTAAAAATGGGCTAATAAGACATACACCCCCTTTCTTACTTAAACGAAGATGGGCCATCTCAATGTTTTTTAATTCCTTTGGGCCTGTAACTTGAAATTACACTCTCCCTTTGTTATTCAAACCCTAAAAGAGGTGGGCCAAATGCAATGGGCTTGTTTGTTGAAACTTCACCTCCCCTTTTACTAACAACCACTTGAATAGGCTTAGATGCTTAACTTTGAATTAATAGCAAATTAAAGCTAAGTAGCTTTAGTAAACTAATAATTTATTAACTACCCAGACGTTTTTTTTTATCCTCGAATTGCATGGGCCATTAGCCAACATGCCTCGTGAACGGGTTTATGAGTCTTTCCGATTTAGAAAGCCCCATTAAAATACACCCCTAATCGTCTTAGATGGAGATGGGCCATCAGATACTGCTGTACCATCTTTAATTAAAAAAAAAATTCTTCTTAATTTCGAAAAATAAAATCGTCGAGGTAGGACAAATTTGGGGTACGACACCTAACCCTATTAAATTATCTTTCAGTCGAATAGCGTGAGAAAACTTGAGTCTTGCGCATTCTGATTGGACGTTTATTGAATACTTGAAGTATCCCAAAATTTGTCCGACAAACATAAGGTTACTCTGATATAGCATACCCTTACGGGTCTTTGGGAATGTAGGTAAAACTAATGATATATCGCTTACCCGGGTTTGATAACGAGGCAGATGGTTTTGAACTTAAAAGTGCAATTTTTTATGTCTTGGTTTGGTTTTGATTATTCACTCATTTAGAGGATGAGTATAGCAGCGATTGACGATGCATGGCTGCTTGAAAACTGAGGCCATGGGTTATGTTTGCAAATCGCTGTGTGAAGTCTGATGTGATAAGCTAAATTCAATTTTCGAACATCACTGCATGAATCCTAAGGCGATGATCTAGGTTTTTTAAAAACATTGTGGCTTAGAGGCAACGTGTTGATTTTTGAGGATACATTGCGGCTTAGAGGCAACGCAGTGAGTTCTGCAAATGCATTATGGCTTAGAGGCAATGCAATGGGTCTTGAGAATATGCTGCGGCTTAGAGGCAACATACTGAGTTTTGAGAACACATTTCGGCTTGGAGACAATGTGTTGGTTTGGATAGTACATTACGACTTAGAGGCAATGTGTTGAGTTTGGGTCATACATTGCGACTTAGAGGCAATGTAGTGAGTTTTGCGGATACATTGCGGCTTAGAGGCAATGTAATAGGTTTTGAGAATATGTTGCGGCTTAGAGGCAACATACTGAGTTTTGAGAATATGTTGCAGCTTAGAGGCAACATACTGCATTTTTAAGAATACATTGCGGCTTAGAGGCAATGTAATGGGGCTTGTAAGGAACTCATCACTGCGGGAAGACCTAGGTGATGGGCTGAATATTTCACGGCATGAAGACTGAGGTGACGGGTTGAATCGTAGGAGAATTATTACGTTAGTTGACCCTTTAGATAGTTGAATCGAGGGTGAAATCATTTGTCTGTTTTCTATGTGGTACATGTGTATGTATGCATATTGAATGTTGTATGTATGTGATATGTATGATATTTGATATTGATATGGAACCCTGAGTGTATTGAATATTGAAATGTATAGGGTATGTATGCTTTAGATACGTAAAATGTATGCATGTATGTGTGTAAGATGCGTATATGCCTTGAAATGTTATGAAAACTATTTCTGGCATTCTCTTCTTTAAACCATTGGCTTAGAGTTACCGATCCCTGGCGTTGCGCATTGTCGTAGCATTGTTGATCTTGAACGCAGTGGACAATGTTAGAAAAGTTTGAACGTTGGTTTCGTATTGTGAGCGCATGGACGTGGACGTAGACGTAGGTAATGGCTTGTGTGGTCTCTGTAAGCGCGGGCGTAAGCGTAGACATTGTGTTATAAGTTAGGCATAAGTGCTGACATGGACGTAGACTTTGCGTAGGGACGCGTAGGTATATGTATAGACTTTGTAGCGTTGAGTGCAAGCATAGGCGCAGACATGTGTGTGGATGTAGACGTGGATTTTCTTTCGATATTTTTCTAACCAAAATGTTTTTTCGATGTTTTATCAAAAGCTTTTATTTGTTAATTTCCCTGAAATGGTTTCAAGACAATATTCATAAGTAATAATCGTAGTATTTTGTAAACAAATCTGAGAAAAGAAAAACATAATTTGAAATATATAAAGAAAACAAATGTTTTATTGATATGCCTCAGAGTAGGCGAGAATATAAGATGCAATTCCTAGAAAGAGGTAATTACAGAATGTTTTAAACAGTAAATGGCAATGAAAAATGATAATCGATATTGTTGTTCCCCATATCTTTTGATGATCTTATCTCCTTCGCTTGTGAGTTGTATGATTCCAATCTATCCTTCCCCTTGTGGTTCATAGTCGTAGATCTTTAGATCACAGTCTATTTGTTCTTTATTTCTTTGTAGGAAATCCTTTACTTTTTCCTGGATTTCCCTTTTGGGTTTTCAATCCATCGGGATAATTTTCTTGTTATATGCCCATAATTTTTGCCTGGATCTCCCTTTAGGGTTTTCGATCCACCGGCACGCTCCTTTTTGCCTAAGTCGCCCTTTTGAGGGTTCGAGCTTAGAGAGCTTTTTATACATAGTATTTTTTGACTGCGTCTGAATTGGCCGGATATGGTAGTTCTTCCCCATCCATTGTTGTGAGGACGAGACCACCTCCAGAGAATGTTATTTTGACTACATATAGACTTTCATAGTTGGGTGTCCATTTACCACGTGAATCAAGGTGAGGTAGTAGAATATTCTTGAGCACTAGATCCCCTTCCTTGAATATTCGAGGGCGTACTTTCTTGTCGAATTCCCTCTTCATTCTCTTTTTATGTAACTGACTATGACACAAAGTTGTTAATCGTTTTTCTTCAATAAGTTTGAGCTGGTCAAGTCGAGTCTGCACCCATTCTGCTTCTTCCAGCTTTGTTTCCCTCAGGACTCAAAGTGATGGTATCTCAACTTCCATTGGGAGTACTGCCTCCATGCCATATACTAGTGAGAAAGGAGTTGCGCCTGTCGATGTGCGTACCAAGGTGCGATAGCCATGTAGGGCGAAGGGAAGCATTTCGTGCCAATATTTGTATGTCTTCACCATTTTCTGGATGATCTTCTTGATATTTTTGTTGGATGCTTCGACGGCCCCGTTCATCTTTGGTCTGTATGGTGAGGAATTATGATTCTCGATTTTGAAGTCGTCGCACAGTTCCTTCATCATCTTGTTGTTTAAATTAGACCCGTTATCTGTAATTATCCGACTTGGGACACTGTACCTGCATATGATGTTCTGTTTGATGAAGTGTGTAACCAATTAACTTGTTACATTGACGTAGGACGCTGCTTCTACCCACTTGGTACAGTAGTCGATGGCTACCAATATAAAGTTGTGTATGTTGGATTCTTTCGGCTCGATCATGCCAATCATATTAATTCCCAATATTGAGAATGGCCAAGGGGAGCTTATGACATTCATAGGAGTCGGTGGTACATTTATCTTGTCGGTGTAGATCTGACATTTATGACACGTCTTCATGTAATGGTAGCAATCGACTTCCATTGTTAACCAGTAATACCCTGCTCGCAGAATTTTTCTCACCATGGTGTTTCCGTTTGTATGGGTTCCGAATGTGCCTTCGTGGATTTCTCTCATGATCGTGTCTGCTTCTTGCTTTTCCACACATCTGAGTAGTACCATGTCGTAGTTTTTTTTGTACACCACACCATTACTCAAAGAATTTTGAAGCTAACCTTCGCAAGGTTCGCTTATCAATGATAGAGGCGTTTTCTGGATATTCCTTCCTTTCCAGGTACTTCTTGATGTCGTAAAACCAAGGTTTGTTGTCAGGTCCTTCCTCAATAGCAAGGCAGTGTGCAGGCTCTTCGAAATGTCTGATCGTAATACGTGGTTCATGATTCGGCTAAGTCACTTTGAACATAGCTGATAGGGTTGCTAGGGCGTCTGCCATTTAATTTTCTTCTCGTGGGATATGACTGAAAGTGATTTCTGTAAATTATGCGGCTAACTTTAAAACATGATCCCGATATGGAATCAGTTTAGGGTGTTTAGTATCCCATTCTCCATTAACCTAGTATATGACTAACGCAAAATCCCCAAACACTTTGAGGTGCTTTATTCTCACATTGATGGCAGCTTCTAGTCCTAGTATACAGGCTTCATATTTGGCGATGTTGTTGGTGCAGTCAAAATATAACCTTGTAGTGTAGGTCTTGTGATAATTCTTGGGAGATGTTAATATTTCCCCTACACCGTAACCTAGTGCATTTGAAGCCCCTTCGAACATGAGTGTCCAACGTGCCCCTGGCTCGGGCCCTTCGTGAGGTCTTGGTATTTTGTAGTCAGCTATAAATATGACATCCTCGTCAGGAAAGTTGAACTTCATGGGCTGATATTCTGATAGCGGTTGGTGAAATAGATGATCAGCTAGTATACTACCTTTGATGGCCTTTTGCGTGACATATTAGATGTCGTATTCTGATAGTAGCATCTACCATCATGCGATTCTTTCGGTAAGAGCTGGCTTTTCAAACACGTACTTTAGAGGATCCATTCTTGCTATTAACCACGTAGTATGGGTTAACATATATTGCCTCAAACTCTTGGTGGCCCAAGCCAACACAAAACAAGTTTTCTCGAGGAGTGAGTACCTGGTTTCGCAGTCAGTGAATTTCTTACTGAGGTAATAGATCGCATGCTACTTTCTACCTGTTTCATCCTGTTGTCCCAAAACGCAACCCATTGACCCTTCGAGCACTGTCAAGTACATGATGAGTGGCCTTCCAGAGACTGGTGTCATTAAGACTCGTGGCTCTTGCAGATACTGTTTTATTGTCTAAAAGGCAGTTTGACAATCATCATTCCATAGTACCGTCTGATCTTTTCATAATAACTTGAATATTGACTCGCACATAGCTGTTAGATGCGATATGAACCTTGAGATGTAGTTCAATCTCCCTAAGAAACCATGTACTTCTTTTTCTGTCCTTGGAGCAGGCATCTCTTGTATAGCTTTTACTTTGTCAGGATCCACCATGATACCCTGCTGGCTTATAATAAAACCTAACAATTTTCCTGATCTGACGCCAAATGTGCATTTATTCGGGTTTAACATTAATCTGAACTTACGCAGCCGCTCGAATTACTTTTGCAGATGTATGATGTGTTCCTCCTCTGTACGGGATTTGGTAATCATATCATCTACGTATACTTCAACCTCCTTGTGGATCATATCATGGATTAACGTGACCATTGCCCTGTGATAGGTTGCCCTTGTGTTCTTGAGACCGAATGGCATTACTTTGTAGCAGAATGTCCCCCAAGGTGTCATGAAAGTGGTCTTTTGCATGTCTTCAGGCGCCATTTTGATTTGATTATAGCCTGAGAAACCATCCATAAATGAGAATACTGAGGCTTGAGCTGTATTATCCACTAGGACATCTATGTGGGGTAATGAAAAGTCGTCTTTGGGGCTCGCCTTGTTTAGGTCTCGATAATCTATGCACATGTGTACTTTTCCATCCTTCTTGGGTACTGGTATAATGTTAGCTATCCAGGGTGGATAGTCTACCACTGCTAGGAACCCTGTGTCGAATTGTTTGAGAACCTCTTCTCTGATTTTGCTGGACATATCTGGACGAGTTCTTCTGAGTTTTTGTCTGACTGAAGAACACCCTTCTTTGAGAGGTAGTATGTGCACCATGATGCCTGTATCCAACCCTGGCATGTCCCTGTAGGACCAAGTGAATATATCCATATACTCGTGTAATAACTTGATTAGCCTATCTTTGACGCTCTGCTCCAACATTTCCCCTAGCTTGATTTCTTTCGAATCTCCCTCTGTGCCCAGGTTAATGGTCTCAATAGGCTCTTGATATGGTTGTATGTTGTTAGCCTTTCGCTCTATTTCCCTTGCCATTTCCTCGGAGAGTTCAAGATCTTCATCATCTTCCTCTTCGGCTTGGTTGATAGGAACATCAAAATCGTATCGGGTCATAGCAGTAACGTTATCGGTAATTTTGGGCATGGATCTGCACATTTATCATGTTTTGGTGCATATTTTAGTGCTTGGGATTTGAAAATGTGTATGAAGAGAAAGTATTGCCATTTTTAAATTTAATAGATAAATTCAAAAGAAAGACAAGGATCTTAATTGAAAACATAATAACTTTTATTAATTATAAATATTGTCTGAAATAAGAATAGGGAAAACCCTTACAAGCAACCCCTATGCCTCGGATTTGACATAGGTTCTTTCAAAACAAGGAATATTACTTATAAAAGAAAAATATCTCAGGAATCTCCACAACAGTCCATCCTTTGAGCTCTTCTCCTGGGGCGCCCTCTCTGATGAAGTCGGTTGCCCTTTTGGTACTGATTTTTGCTTGATATCACTGCCATTTGCCTGCCATGCTTTGTTCCTTTGCTGACAAAAGTCTCTTGGATCAGAGGGAAACATGCTTTTCCTTTAAGAGTAGCCTTCGATGATTCGTAGCCCAAACCAAAGTGATTCTTCTTCCCATGAATTTTTGGGAGCTTTCCCTAACGTTTCGAGGCATCCCCTCCCATATTCGTTTGCAGATCTCTCCATGATGTCGCTTTAGTCTTGTTACCCTTCTCGACTGGTAATGTTACCATTGAAGCAATTTCCAAGGCTTGGAACGGGGTAGCTATGCAGTCTTCATCCGCATTGATATACCTGTATGATTCGATGTGGCTTACGAAAATGTCTACCTCGCCGTCGATTATGATTAACTTTCCTTCCACTAGGAACTTCAATTTTTGATGTAGGGTCGAGGTTACTGCCCCTGCCGCATGGATCCAAGGTCTCCCCAGTAAACATGTGTATACTGGTTCGATGTCCATGACCTGGAAAGTGATATTAAAGATATGGGCCCAATCATAACTGGAAGGCCCACCTCTCCTAACACTGAGCTTCGAGAACCGTCAAACGCCTTTACTATCGTAGAACTTGGTCTCATTATCACATCGTCTATTGTTAACTTTAGACTTAATTTTGGCAACACATTAAGAGCGGAACTGGTGTCAGTAAGAACCCTGGACAAATGGGTAGTACCTATTTGCATGGTAATATGGAGTGCTTTGTTATGGGCCCGACCCTTTGGCGGTAATTCACTGTTGCTGAAACCCAGGTAGGATCAGGACGTGAGGTTTTCTATGACATTGTCAAATTGATTTACTGAAATTTATTTTGCGACATGAGTTGAACTTAACACCTTCATCAAAGAATCTCGATGTGCTTCAGAGTTGATGAGCAGCGAGAGTATGGAGATTTTTGCTGGAGTTTGATGGAGTTGATCTACCACTCTGTAGTCACTCTTTTTGATTATTTTCAGAAATGCTTCTGCCTCTTGATCAGTGAAGTCTTTTTTTAGAGATTATGTTTCCTGATTTGTATCAACCACTGCTTTTCCTTTGTCCTTTGTTGGAATCACATCCATCTTTTTTGATAGTTCGGCTCCAAAAATTTGACCACTTCGGGTCATACCTCCTGTTCCTGCTATGTTCGAAATTGCAGGTCCCTGACTCAGAGATGGCCCGCTTTCATGCTTCACTCCATTGATGTACACGGCTGAGTCATAACTCTATGGTACTGCCTTATTATTTTCATAAGGGATATGTGACGGTCCCTTAATTACCATCGTGGCTTTTGGAGTGGTGGGTATTAAGAGAGTCTTCTTAGGTGCCCTTCTTGTAATATCTGTTGATTCTCCCCACGGGATGACTAGAGTTTTTTTGGTAAGACTTTGGCCCTGGAAAGGGATTACCAGTGGCTTTTTCCCTCCAATCGTGGCTACATATTTTTCCTCAGGGTACAGTCCGAATTGGACTATCCCCTGATTCACCAGCTTTTGCATAGTTGTTTCAAAAGCTTTATTACGCTCTAACAAGAATCCACATTTGAATAGATATTCTATCAACAAGTTGATAGGGGTTTTTTCCTTTATGGTTGCCCCAAAGTCAGTGACCACCTCAATTGCATTTATTATGGACCCCTCGTGCGGAGGCATATGGTTTGATTTGATGTTAGGCTTATCAAAGGTGATGTCTTGAGACTCTAACAAGTCCTAAACCTTATGCTTGAATGCCCAACATTGTTCTATGGTGTGTCCTGGAGAATTAGCGTGGTACTCACACCTGGCGTCGGCATTGTATCTTTGCGGGAGTGGCCCGACTGGAGTAGCTAAATGTTTGATTTCCACCAAGGATGCCTTAACCAAGTGTTGTAATAACTGGCTTGGTGGCATGGGCAGTGGATCAAAATTTATGGATGGCCTTTTAAACCTGTCTTGCCTTTGTATTTGGGGGATCACCAGGGGTTGTGATGTCCTTGGTTGTGAGGCCACAACATTGACTTCTCCCTCTTTTCTTCTTGGGAAATTTGAAGCCGGTCTTTTTGAATTGTAAGGGGAATTTGACGACCCCCCTGATATCTTCCCGCTTTTCAAACCAGTTTCGATTCTTTCGCCAACAATCACTAGGTCTGAAAAATCTGATGAGACACTTCCCACTATTTTCTCATAATAAAGCCCTTGTAATGTTCCCATGAACATGTCTACGAGTTCTTTTTCCAGCTGTGGTGGTTGTACACGGGATGCCATCTCCCTCCATCTTTGAGCATATTCTTTGAATGACTCTTCCTTCTTTTGGGACAGATTTTGGAGTTGCAAGCGAGTAGGTGCCATGTCTAAGTTATACTTGTAATGTTTCAAGAAAGCATTATAAAGGTCCACCCAAGTTCGGATATGCGTTCGTTCCAACTGCATGTACCAGTCCAAAGATGCCCCACTTAGTCTGTCTTGTAAACAGTGAATCATTAGTTTATGATCATGGGCATGGGCATGTATCTTCCAACAATACATACGAATATGATTCCTTGGACAAGTGAGCCCTTTATATTTTCCAAAATCGGGTACTTTGAATTTTGGCGGTATCACCATATCAAGGACTAAACCCATTTCCAGAGCGTCTACTTCGAAAGCGTCGAAGCCCTCCACAAATTTTAGTCTTTCTTCCAGGGCTTTATACTGATTCATTACCAGTGGGTTATCTGTAGCATGAGTACCAGTTGTCTTCAGGGGTGCATGGTGAGCATCCTCTAGGTCATGATCTCCGTATTGTAAGTCTAGGTAATTATCTACATTATTGGTTGGAATTTGTAGGGTATGTGATGCCCCTACTTTTGACGGAGGTGGGATAAGTCCTTCAGTTTCAACCTCTTGCTGGGCCATGGCGGACTTTTGGGGTCCTGCTTCTGGCTTTTTCCTTAGTTGGTGATCGCTCGATGCACCAATGGTTTGGGCTACTTCTTCAAAACTACCATGAGAATTTGATCCTGCCTTTCAATAATGTTCTTCAAAGCTAGAAGAACCTGGCTCAAATCTCCTTTCATCGAGCTTACGTCACCCTTCCCTTGGTCAAGATCCTCTTTGAACACAACTTGAGTCTCCTCGATCTGTTCCATTGCTTTTTGTTGATGGGCCCTTGTTTGATATGGAGGCCAAGGAGGTGGAGGTCTTCTTTTACCAATGCTTAACTAGAGATATTTTTAAAGCATATGAGTTTTTATATGACACGCAAGTGTTTTATAAATGCATGCGTGCGAATGGATGTGCATGATCATGAAATGATTTCTTGTTTTAACTGTCTTATTCACTTGGGTACATGCTTGTATTTTTACTTATTATTTTATTTGGTGACTAGCTTTAAAATAGAAACGCCGTCGAGGTAAGGAAAAAATTCCTTTATTAAGAGTAGCATAATCCAGATATTGAAAAATATTTCAAATTGAAATCAAAACTTGTTTGTGTAAACATAAATAAAAGGAACAAATTTTTCTAGGTGCACCTGTGGATGTGTTCTCTGAAGCTATCAACCATTTCTCGGCAAAGCTGTAGAAAGTTTTCAAATTCCTTCGGAAGGGGAACCATTACATTCTTTGCATATTTTAAATTTCTAAGGCTGTCCTCGATGAGATTGTTGGCTAGGAAGATGAGCTTTTCATGTTTGTCTTTGTAGTACATGTATTCCTGATATAGATGTGGGATTATCTTATGGTTATCCCTCCCAGCTTGGGCGATCTTGGTATACTTCTCTTCCCAATACATCTTTTCACCCTTTATTTCTGTGTAAAGCCTTCGTTGAATAAGGAAATCCTTTTGAAGACCCTGTAGCTCTAAACATACATGCTCACATTCTCGAGTTCTCTGAGTCAGAAGTTTCTCTTCTTCTACCCTTTCAAGGCGTGCTTTGACCTCTGATTCATGGATGTGATACGGTGGGAGAACTGACTTGAGATGTTTTGCGTTTTATCGCAAATGTTGCGGTTAGCAAGAGTCGCCACCGACTTTTCTTTTATCCAATAAGGAAAGGTGAAAAAGCACAGGAAAGACCTTTAGAGATGTTTTCTTGAGTTCGGGGGGTAGATTATGAAAAGGGAAGGTATTAGCACCCTTTTCATCCATGGTTTTCCATGGGCTCTTAGTTACTCGCTAGATCACTTGCTTTTGTTTGAAAAATGTGCTTTATGTGGTTTTGAAAGTATTTTGAAAAGGTGCCATCGTTTAGGCAAACTTTGCAATGATTCTCGTTCGTAAGAATGTATGCAAAGTGTTGAGCTTTTGAAAATATTTCAAGTTTTGGAAAGATGTTTTAAAGGTGTATGTGATTGTTTTCGAAAATAGCAAGGATATTTGTTTTGAAATTGAGCAAGTAACTAAAAGTAATCTACTTACTCAAAAGGTCTTAGATGTGTTTTTCCTCCTCCTTTAGATGTTGCTATCTTACCATTGATTTGATAAGAAGCCCCATCGTTGGATGTGAAGGGACAGGCATGGGTCATCGTATGACCATGATAGCAATGTTGTGAGATGACTTAACACTTTTCTTTTATGGACTAAGATCATTTTGAAAGGAACTTTGATAGCATCATCAAGGGACTATGATCTTGTATTTTTCGATTTGTTTGTGCTAACACATCCCACATGCATAACATGGCCATTTTTATAAGGCAACAAGTGGAATTACCTTAAGGGTGTAAGTGTGCGAGTGTATTTGATTGCATGCATAATTTGTCTTGATTAGGGTGATCTATTTGTCAATTTTCATATCTTGTTATACACGTCCTAATTACTAGCATATATTTAAAGCAAGAACAGTGCGGAAATGTAAAGTCCTACGCTATTACAATATTTTAGGGGGATGGGGGTACATTTTTATGAATGGGGGTCGCAAGTTAAAATTCTAGGTTACTATTACAACCACATTGAAACAGATAAGAATATACAGAAAATGTAAAATGTTTGTCTATTTAAAAAAGGAAATAACTTTTGCTTAAGAAAATATTTTTTTGGTTTTTTATGTTAAAAGAAAATATAACATGCAAATATAAAATATTTTTGGTATTTTTTGATTAATAATAAAATGATGGAAAAAATAAAAAAGTAAAAAAGAAAGAAAACATAATCAGCGCAAAATACTGAAAATAGAAGAGGTCAGAAGTTATGACTCTGGCTTGCTGCACAAATAGAAACATGTTAGCAAAAATATGGAAGTTCAGAAGTTCTGGATCTTCTCAGAACTCAAGTTTTCAAAAGTTCTGACGCAACTGTCAGAACTTTGCCTCTCTCCATGACGGTCAGAACATCTGCAGCTTAGTCATTTACAGAACAGAAGTTGCATGCATAATAGTTATGACAAATTTCATGAAATATCAGAAGCATGAATCAGAAGCAACGTGTATTGTCTAATTCTAATTCTGAGCCCTAATTTCCTTATGAAACTCTGAACTGGGATATCTCCTTATTTAAGCAGGTAGGTGCATGAATTTTCAGAATATATACATCATCAGCATCAGAATATCTACATCATGCTAGACATGCGAAATCTGACAATGCTTAATCAATTATGATGAGAGTCAGCAGAAAGCTTACCTTGCTGCTGGAAAGGATTTTGTGAACTGGAGGGTGTTCTTGAATTCTGGTGACGTTCTGAGTAGCTTCTTCATGTACTCAGCAGGAGGGGAATTTGTAATTTCTGGAATGGTCCAAAGGGTGAAGTTCTGATCCTTTTGAAACGGATTTTGGAGGAGAATATGTTACTGTTTGATTACAGAATTTGGGATGGATTTAATCAAGAACACTTGAGGAAAAATGGAGTTTGAATATAAGGAATCAATGCTAAGATTTTTGGTATTTTGTGTTTATAGTTTCCTGGGTTCTTGGAATTTTTGCAGTGATTTAAAGCTTTCTTTCTTAATTCCCTTGCCTCTTTCACAAAAATTTTCTCTAGGTTTCTTTCAGTGTGCAAATGGTGTTCTATTTATAGGCAAAGTTTTGCAGTTGGGGCGGTCAAGTGGCACCAACATCATATGCTAGATGCTGACTTACTCTTGAAGTAAGCTTAAACAAGTGGGGTTCAACGTATTCAAGTTGGATGGTTAACAACGCCTCAGCTGGATCTGGAAGCATGAATTAATGAAAAGTAGAGACAACGCGTGGGTCTAGCATACTTTTGCACAGAAATTTGTCTTCCCAAGGCAGTAGGGGTACACGTGGTGTGAATCCCTTGGATAAAGACTCAGAGGCGGTTGTGAGCATTAAATGAGTTCCCATGTGAAACTCTACATCTTTGCTTGAATCTGGATTAGAAGTTCTGCTTCAGGGTAGCATCTCATCTTCTGATACTCTTATCTTCTGACTTCAGCATGTTTTGAGGGATCCTTCGAGACTTCCAGTATACTTATAGCACACTTTGTTACCTTCTTTGATTTAACCCTTGCAAACTCTGACTGAATCTTCGTGGATACTGGCCCAGAAGTTCTGACCAAACTCTGTCTTGAGAATATCCAGAATTTGCTGAGTGTGAACACTGGCCCAGAAGTTCTGAAATTGCCATATTTCTTAAATACTTAGAAAAATTTCTAAGTCTTTAGGATTTAATTCTTCCAAAGTAAAATGTGACGTTTGAGACTCTTGATGAAGCAAACTTCATATTCCAACATGTCTTGATAAAATATGATTTTTGAGTTTTAATTTTGATCCAAAAATTCAAAGTTAGACTTCTAGTGTGCAAATGACCGTTTTACCCTTGTGAATGGTCTGCTTGGAAAAATTGATAACTCAAGGCTTGGAATTAGATGAGAGGAAATTTGAGGATCCAGGGTGATTCCTTGAGAAATGAGAGGGCAAATTTTGGGGTGCAACAGCTGCCCCTGTTCAATCTTCTTAAACCTGAAGAGTTAGATTAGCGGATCCGCCATTCGTGACTTGAAGGTGAAAGATGATTGAACACTAGAGTGCCCAAAAAATTTGCACTCGAAGATGGATGGTGAATGAGTTTATAGATGCCATTTGGAGGAATGTTGGTAAATGCTGGAAGAAGTATTAGCACAAATCTCTTGTTGATTCATACTAAACTAGTTGTTTTACCTGTGAGAAAATGGGTTAGTAAAATGCAGATGCTCGCATGATGTTTACCAGATGTGTATCATGCTAAATGCATATGGTATGTACATGCTATGATGTATGAATGTGAGATGTATTTTTCTGTCTGGGAAAATAAATCTGACTGCTGCTGAGGAAATCCAGGGAGATTGAATCCCTGATTGCCTGTTGGAAATGAAGAATATGCATATCTTCTAATTTTATTGAAGGGATGCTTTTGCTAGGGAACATCACTCAAATATCAGTTGTTATCTGGTCGGATCCAGGCTTCACAGTTGCTGAGGATGAGGTAGTCGGTTGCTATTTGGTCGGATCCAGGTTTCATGGCAACCGACTGGAAGAAAAGATGAATTAACTGTTATCTGGTCGGATCCAGGCTTTGCAGAAAATTCCTTGAAATTGAATAGTCATCTGGTCGGGTCCAGGTTTCACAACAACTAGCTGGGGATGCAGATGTTAACTGTTATCTGGTCGGATCCAGGCTTCACAGTAACTTACTGGAGGAAAGGATGAACTAACTGTTATCTGGTCGGATCCAGGCTTCATAGTAACTCTTTGAAGACTGTTATCTGGTCGGGTCTAGGCTTTACGGTCTTTTGGAAAGATGTATTATTATCTGGTCGAATCCAGGCTTCATAGTGTCTTTCTGGGGATCATGGTTAATTGTTATCTGGTCGGGTCCAGGCTTTACAATACACCATTTGAAAACTATTATCTGGTCGGGTCCAGGCTTTGCAGATTTCTGAGGTTGATGAGGTCAATTGCTATCTGGTCGGGTCCAGGCTTCACAATAGACTGCTTGAAAGATGTTATCTGGTCGGGTCCAGGCTTTATAGATTTCTTTGACGAAGTTAATTGCTATCTGGTCGGGTCCAGGCTTCACAATAGACTGCTTGGGGATTTAGTTGTTATCTGGTCGGTTTCCAGGTTTCATAACGAATCTCTGAGGGTGATTACTATCTGGTTGGATCCAGGATTCGCAATGGCTTTCTTGAAAGAATGGTAATGAGGATTGATACCTGGTCGGGTCTAGGTTTCTCAACCATTTGTTGGGGATAGAGAGACAACTCTACTGGGGAAAAGATGTTAACCTTGGTCAGATTGAGTTCAGGTTCTTCTATATCTTTGAAGAGTTAGGCTATTATCCGGTCAGGTCCAAGTTTCATAGCGTTTTAAAAAACGAGATCAATTGTTATCTGGTCGGGTCCAGGCTTCAGTAATTTGAAGGAGTCAAATTGTTATCTGGTCGAGTCCAGGCTTCAGTAATAACTTGAAAACTGTGCTAATATCTGGTTGGATCCAGGCTTCATAGCATCTTGAAACTAAGATTAACTTTTATCCGGTCGGGTCCAGGCTTCAGTAACTCAAACTGTTATCTGGTCGGGTCCAGGTTTCAGTAATTTGAAGAAGTCAAACTATTATCTGGTCGGGTCCAGGCTTCAGTAATAACTTGAAAATTATGCTAATATTTGGTCGGATCCAGGCTTCATAGCATCTCCTGGTAATAATAAAGGCTTTGTTGAAGGATTTACTTGGGATTAGGGGTTGTGGCCTTGTGATTTGTAGTCTTTTGAAAGGGGAATTCAAACTGGAGAGTATAGACTCAGTCGGGTAAGGCAGACTTAGTTTGGGGAGGGTACGCCCAACTGGGGAGGACGGGCTCAGCCGGGAATGAATGGCTCATCTGGGGAGGATAGATTCTGTTTTGAGAAAATAGTCTTGGTCGAAGAAGATGTACTCAGCTTGGGGATAAACCTTGGTTGGAAGATATACTCCGCTGTGGATAGAAACCTCGGTTTGGGGAAGATATACTTAGCTGGGAAATTTTGACTCAACTGGGGAATTATCTTGGTTGGAAGATATACTCCGTTGGGGATAAAAACCTCAGTTTGGGGAAGATGGGCTAAGTTGGGCAAGATGGGCTAAGCTTGGGCAAGATGGGGGGTATATACTCGGCTGGGGAAGATGGACTCCTCCGGGGAATTAACTCTGTTAGGGAATTAACTTTGTTGGGGAATTAACTCTGTTGAGGAGGTGAATTCCTTTTAGGAAGAGATCTCCTAGGCTTTAGCTGGGGAGAAAGTTTGTCAAGAGGTTGGGACTCTGGCCGAATACTATCCCGTGCAAAGAGATTGTGGGTAACCCAGTTGGGGAAAAGTTTATTGTCACTTTCCTGGTGGGGATAATGATGATGAGATAACTTTGTGGGGCTATTTCACATGCATTAAAAGAGATGTTTACTGCTTTTGTGCACTGATGCTTTGTTAAGGCAGCTGCTTGGCAGGACACATGTGCCAAATAGTTTTAATTATGTTCACATGCATATGTTCATTCAATTTTAGTCATTGGACAAATTTGCATTCAAAACAGAGATAGAAAATTTGTATTTCAAAGTGTATTTTCATTGATATTTTTCCCATGAATAGGCGTTTTTGTACATAGAGACGGAAATCCTAGTAAGAGGAAATCTCCAAAAAGGAAAACAAAATTGAGAAATGGAAACAAATAGCCATGTGAAATGATCTTATTGCCTTCCAGCTCTACTATTGCCCCAATGTCTTCGAACATTCTTTGTCGTTGATCGAAATTGATTGGATTGATCCTGCACCATTTGAACTTGGACCTTGGTGATAGAATTGACTGTGTTGACTTCATGGGACATAGTCGTACGCTTTTAATCCTTAATTTTTTCCTGAACCGCCTTTCGGGTTTTCGGTCAACCAGGATACCCTTTTTTACCCAAGTTGCCCTTTCGGGTTTTCGACTTGCCGGGTGTACAATCTTTTGCATATATCCCTAATTTTTGCCCAAACCTTTTGGTTTGCCGATATGCCCTTATTTTTCTTAGGTATGTCAACCTAACGGGTCTCTTATGCATAGTATTTTTTAACTATGTCCGCGTTTATAGGGTGTGGGGAATCTTCACCATCCATGGTGGTCAGTATCATGGCACCGCCAGAGAAGACTCTCTTGACGATGAACGGTCCTTCGTAGGTGGGGTTCCATTTTCCTCTGAGGCTACCTTGTGGTAAAATGATGCGTTTTATCACTAAGTCACCAACTCGATATACTCGAGGCTTGACCTTTTTGTTGAAATCTTTAATCATCCGTTTTTGATACATTTGACCATGGCAAATAGCGGTTAATCGTTTTTCATCGGCCAAGTTCAGCTGATCCAATCTCGTTTGAATCCACTCATCTTCGCCTAGGCCTGCCTCAATCATAATCCTCAGTGAGGGAATTTAAACTTCTACTTATAAAACAACTTCCATGCCATAGACTAGAGAGAAGGGGGATGCCCCAGTTGATGTTCTAGCTGAAGTACAGTAGCCATGTAGAGCAAATGGTAACATCTCATGCCAATCTTTATAGGTCACTACCATTTTCTGCATAATCTTCTTGATATTTTTGTTGGCCGCCTCGACCGCGCCATTCCTTTTCGGTCTATACGGAGAAGAATTGTGATGCTTGATCTTAAACTGAGTGCACAACTCCCTGATCATGGCATTGTTGATGTTAGTCCCATTGTCGGTGATGATCCTTTCGGGGACACCATAACGGCATATGAGATTGTGTCTGATGAACCTGGCTACCACATTCTTGGTTACTGAGGCATAGGAGGCGGCTTCGACCCATTTGGTAAAATAATCGATGGCGACAAGGATGAAACGGTGTCCGTTGGAGGCGGTTGGTTTGATTTCCCCTATCACATCAATGCCCCACATTGCAAATGGCCATGGAGCGGTCATGACATTCAGAGGGATTGGAGGTACATGGACCTTGTCAGCATAGATTTGGCATTTGTGACAAGTTTTTGAATGTTGATGACAATCGGTCTCCATCGTTGACCAATAGTAGCCTGCCCTTAATATTTTCTTGGCCATCGTATGTCCACTTGAGTGAGTACCGAAGAGACCATCGTGCATGTCTTCCATGATTTTCTCTTCCTCCTTCTTATCCACACATCGGAATAGAGTTGAATCATGGTTGCGTTTGTACAATATCCCGTTACTTAGGAATAATTTGGCTGCAAATCTTTGTAAGAACTTCCTGTCATGGATAGATGCTCCCTCTGGATACTCTTGTGCTTCAAGGTATCTCATTACCTCATGGTACCATGGCTTTTTCGCATCGGTGTTAAGTTCATAGCAATGTGCAGGTTCATCGAATCTTTCAATTGTTATCATAGGGGCTTCGTTGTCCCATCTGACTTTGAACATTGAAGACATGGTTGCCAAAGCGTCAGCCAACTGGTTTTCTTCTCTAGGGAAGTGCTCGAACGTGATCTCCTCTAAGTGAGGAATCAGGGATAGCACAAGTTCCTTGTAAGGGATAAGGTTAGGGTGTTTAGTGTCCCAATCTCCTTTTACTTGGCTGATCACTAGGGCAGAATCTCCGAACACATTCAAATGATGGATCCTTAAGTCAATAGCAGCCTTTAGACCTAAGATGCATGCTTCGTATTCCGCCATGTTATTTGTGCAATCGAAGCATAGTCTGGCAGTGAAAGGAGTATGGCAACCTTCGGAAGAGATGATCACATCACCAATTCCATTACCTAAGGCGTTGGAAGCCCCATCGAATACCATAGTCCATCGGGATCCTTGTTCAGGTCCGTCATACGGTCTAGGTTTCACATAGTTGGTTACCAGCATAATATTCTCATCAGGGAAGTCAAAGTTCATTGACTGATAATTATCCAGTGCTTGATGGGCCAAATGATCTGCTAGTATACTTCCTTTGATGGCTTTTTGATTTGTGTATTGAATGTCGTACTCAGTCAAGACCATTTTCCACCTGGCTATTCATCCGGAAAGGGCAGGTTTTTCGAATATGTACTTAATCGGATCCATCTTAGAAATCAACAAAGTGGTATGAGTCAACATGTACTGCCTTAGCTGGCGAGCAGCCCACGCTAAAGCACAACAAGTTTTCTCGAGCAGTGAATATCTGGTTTCATAGTCGGTAAACTTTTTGCTTAGGTAGTAAATTGGATGCTCTTTTCGGCCAAACTCGTCATGTTGGCCCAAAACACACCCCATAAAACTCTCTAATACTGTCAAGTACATGATCAATGGTCTTCCTTCAACCGGAGGCATGAGAATAGGAGGTTCTTGCAGGTATTCCTTGATCCTGTTAAAGGCAATATGGCATTCATCGTTCCATTTGACTACCTGATCTTTCTTCAAGAGTTTGAAGAGTGGCTCACAAGTAGCAGTTAAGTGTGATATGAAACAGGCAATGTAATTGAGACGGCCCAAGAATCCTATGATTTCTTTTTCAGATCACGGGACTAGCATTTCTTGGATGGCCTTTATCTCGGCGGGATCAACTTCAATGCCTTTATTGCTGACCATAAAACCCAGGAGCTTCCCAGAGCGTACTCCAAATGTGCACTTGTTAGGGTTTAACCTCAGTTTATATTTCTTCAGTCTCTCGAATAGTTTGTGCAAGTGACCGAGATGTTCTTCTTCGGTTTGGGATCTAGCAATCATATCATCCACATATACCTCTATCTCATGATGAATCATGTCATGAAATAAAGCAACCATAGCCCTTTGATATGTTTCCTCTGCATTCTTTAATCCGAATGGCATGACCTTGTAGCAGAAGGTGCCCCATTGTGTAACGAAAGTAGTTTTTTCCATATCTTCGGGAGCCATCTTTATTTTATTATAGCTTGAGAAGCCATCCATGAATGAGAAGACTTTATACTGAGCAGTGTTATCGACTAAGACGTCAATGTGTGGTAGAGGGAAATCATCCTTGGGGCTTGCCCTATTCAGATCCCTATAGTCTACACACATACAAACTTTTCCATCTTTCTTTGGTACTGGCACTATGTTGTCCACCCATTGAGGATAGGATGTTACAGCTAGGAATCCTGCATCAAACTGTTTCATTACTTCGGCTTTGATCTTTTCAAACATGTCAGGCCTCATGCGACAAACTTTTTGTTTAACAGGAGGGTAATCTTCCTTCGTAGGTAGGCGATGAACCATAATGCCGGTATCCAAACCAGGCATATCTTCATACGACCAAGCAAATACTTCCACATAATCGTGCAACATCTGAACCAAACGACTTTTAACACTGCTCTCCAAATTACCGCCGATCCTGATTTCTTTCTTATCTGACTCAGTGCCGAAGTTGATAATCTCCATTGACTCTTCATGTGGTTGAATAGCTTTTTCCTCTTGTAATAGTAGTCTGGCTAGTTCTCCTGGTATGTCACAATCTTCCTCGCTTTCGTCTTCGTCTTGGTTGACAAGACGTTCAAAGTCAAAGTTGGCAATAGTAGAGTCGTTGACAATAGGATCTAGAGTGGATGTAGACCTGCAAGAGTGTGTGTGTGTGCATGTAAGATACATGGCTATCCTTTTTTGAAAATGCATTTGAAAGAAAACAAAGACAATGAACACAAATATTTGAATGCAAAAGAGTCCAATGTACTGAATGATCATATGATTAGATGAACAAAATATAAATCCTTTGACAAAAGGACCAAAGTGCCCCAGGCTAGGCACATGGCTTAAAAGTCAATATCAAAATATTACAGACAGCGAGTTCTTGAATTGATTAAAAGCCAAAACAGGTAGATTACTCCTCAATGGAGGAGATGGGCACAAAGTTCTTTGTATGCCAATTGTTGAGCTTCCCTTTGGTTGTTGGGTAGATCCAGTCTTCAAAAGCACACTCATCATCGAAGTCTTCTACATCATTCACTTCATGATTTTTGAGGTGGAGAGGCGGCTTTCCAGCACGAGCACCTCTAATTTCTTTCTGAGCTTTGGAGGTGAAACCTAACCCAAACTTGTCTGCTTTGAACGGGATATCGGGGAGTTGACCCCACATCTCATTGTTTCCTTCTTCTACCACAACACGGGGATCCTTAAGAGAAACCATCTTGGGGATAACTTTATCGGCTCTTGGAGTGTCGGAGGAGATCTTGGTGGTGGCCACAACTTCAAAAGTCTGACAAGGAGTCTCTATGAATTTGCCATCCATTTCTACGTACTTGAAAGAATTGAGATGGCTTACCATAAACTCTTCTTCACCGCAAACAATGACAACCTCTCCTTGAACTGGGTATTTTAACTTCTGGTGGAGAGTAGAAGTGACGGCACCTGCCCCATGGATCCATGGGCGCCCAAGCAAGCAAGAATACACAATCCGTATGTCCACTATATAGAATGTGGAGTTGAAAATTTGTGAACCAACCTTAATTTGGAGATCCACCTCTCCATGAACCATCCTTTTAGATCCATCGAATGCTCTCACAACAATATCACTTGGCTTTAAAACCAAACCTTCACAGTCTAGCCGATCTAAAGCGCCTTTAGGTAACACATTTAAAGATGAGCCTGTGTCCACCAAAACATGTGCCATAGTGGTCCCCTTACATTCAACAGAAACATGCAAGGCTTTATTGTGATTCTTTCCCATGGGAGTTAAATCTGCATCAGAGAACCCCAAACCATTGTCAGCTGTCAAAGTTGCCACGTAGTTCTCAAATTGGTCGTCTGTGGTTTCCTGAGGCACATGAGCCTTTTTCAAGAATTTAATCAGAGCTTGTGCATGGGCGTCAGAACATAGCAATAAGGACAACATTGATATTTTAGAAGGGGTTTGCCCCAACTTCTCTACTATCTTGAAGTCGCTTTTCTTGATGATCTTCAGAATCTCATCCATCTCTTGAGTGGATGGTTCTTCCATAACATACTTTTTAGCAGGTGCCTCTTCCCTGGAAGACTCACTTTCTTTCTCTCTCCCTTTAGTACTGCCATCAGAATTGTCATTGGTTATGCGGACTAGAACTGTGGTAGTGGTTGGTGGCAAGATAACAGGGGAAAAGACCCTTCATGTTCTTGTGACTTTACTAGAACCAGTAATATTAGTAACACCAGCTTCATTATCATCAATCCGAGAATCTTGTTTTACCCCATGGTAATAAACCTCGGCACCATAATTCCATGGTACCGCTTTATCGGAGGTGTATGGAACAGGTCCGGTAGCAATGATTATGAGAGGAGCGATGATTGGTTCGTTCGAAATCCTGATAGGACCTTTGGATGAGATCCTAAGAGGTTTGTTTGAAATTGTTATGATGGCCAAATCTTCATCTTTGTCGATTGAATCTTTGATAGCGGGGATCTTTTCGAATAGAATTTCACGACTATCCATCAGGCGTTGTATACCTTTCTTCAATTCCTCACACCCATTGGATTGTCTCACACAGCACACACAATCTTTTTCACAGCCAGGAAAAATTCCAGCTTTCAGCATATTGCTCTTGATTACATTCACCAGAGTAGTTAACTCTTCAACAGAGGAAATGAAAATTTTATCTTCGACGACATTAACACCTTTGTCGTGTTTCGACATTGGAGCGGTAATTACATTTGGCGTCATAGGAGGATCAAATTCAATAGTCTTGTTGTCAATTAAATCCGGGATTTTGTTTTTCAAGGCACAACATTGATCAGTCTCATGCCCAGGGCTGTTTAAATGGTAAGCACATTTTTCATTTGGATTATATCTTGGTGACGAGGTGTCAGAGTTGGCGGGAGGATCCCGCAATGTCACTAAATTGGCCCTGAGAAGATGATGAAGGGCTTGAGATAATGACATGTCTAACCTTGTAAACTGTCTTCTTGGAGCTTCAACACGTTGATGATTGGCATATGGTCTTTGAGTAGCAGCCGGATTGGAGATTCAGACATCATTGATAGACGAATGATTATTCTTTTTGGTGTGGGCCTTTGCCCCATACACAGCATTGACCTCTTTCTTTGCGGCAAAAGGTTTCTTGACAGGATTGGGAGTGGAAGTAGATGCCACGGAGATCTTTCCACTTTTAATGCCACTTTCAACTCTTTCATCGGTTAGGATTAATTCGGTGAAACCAGAAGAAGAGCAGCCAACTAATAGATTAAAGAAAGGACCAGATAATGTGCCCATGAACATGTCAATGTGTTCCCTATCAGTCAAGGGAGGTTGGACCCTACTAGCAAGGTCTCTCCACTTCTGCGCATATTCCTTAAATCCCTCATCCTTCCCCATGGTCATACCTTGCAATTGAACCCTTATCGGTGCCAAGTCGGTGTTGTACTGATATTGATGGTAGAAGGCAGTATCTAGACCCTCCCAAGTATTGATGCGAGAGCCATCCAACTGATAAAACCATTCAAGTTGTGTTCCAGCCAGACTCTCTTGGAAAAAGTGAATCTAGAGTTTTTTATCTGCAGTGTGCGGTTGTATCTTGCGCACATAGGACTTCAAATGGAGCTTTGGGCAAGAAACCCCATCTTATTTTGAAAAGGTTGGTATTTTAAACTTATGGGGAATGACCACCCCAGAGATTAAGCCCAAATCGTCAAAATTCAAATCGGGAATAGCTTGGATTTCAACCGCTTTCAACATGTCTTCTAGCTGCTTGTATTTGATGTCTGTGGGGAGATATTGTTCATTGAAATAATCATCATCAGATTCTTGGTCATTGATACAGTCGGCCTGAGTACTCTTGACCTCACCAATTTGGTTCTCGTCATCTTCGGATGAATCTTCCTCTATTGGAATTTGACGGATTGCCTCCTTGAACCTTTTACCCATGTTAAGTATAGATTTCTTCTTTGGCTTTTTCTTAGCGGCCAACAAGGACATCATATCCTGCTGCCCCTTGGCCAGGGCGAGTAAAGCTTCCTGAAATTGAGAGTTCTGGGCTTGATGTTCCGTTACAGTTTTCTCTAGATCCATCTTGCTGAAATAAACAGCGGAGAGATAAGGAAACCTGTTATGCGGAAACCTGTCATGTCATGATGCATGAATATGCAATATGCAAATGATTTCAAGGATTTAAGGAATTTAAATTTGTATAGACAAAGAGTGAACAAACGTTAACTTGCATTAAAGAGTTCTGATTTGAATACAAACATGCCTCTTGGGCTTACAACAACAGAAATAACCATAAAGTAAATTCCTAAGACAGAAAAGTTGTGCGCATCTTCTTTGGCGCAATGTAGGTGTTTAAGCTCCTTTCTTCATGAATTTCCCTTGTAAGCTCCAATACCTTCTTCTCACTCTCATAGAAATTAGCTTTGAAGGTGTCTCGCTCTTCTTTTAACTGAATCCAAGCGTTTTGCAAATCTTCAAGAGAAGTAGGCATATCAGGATAGAGAATCGTGTGTGGAATGTCTCCCTCGACTACTGGCTCCATGACAACAGGTAAGACGGCTTCATAAGGCATCTTAAGACTTTGAGTGCGAGCCCTCACCCATTTAAGATAAGGTTCCAAAGGAATGGAATTATTACGCCCCAATGTCTTGCTATCAACTTTATTAACCATACCCCAAGCTCGTATAAATCTTTTACGGTAACCTTGGGTATCGCTTTCATAGTCGAATATAATTCCTTGGATGAGTACCTCATGAAGGCCATCTCTCCTAGCGTATCCAAATTGTCGCAAAGTTAAACAAGGGTTGTAAGTAATGCCTCCCCTAATTCCAAGTAGAGGGACGTTGGGGAATTCCCCACAGCGATCAATGATGGTAATGTCTTCCAAAGAGAGATAATACCAACGGATATCAGCATGTGAAACTGACATCAATCTTTTAGACCACCTCATACCTTGTTCATTCTTCACCACGGATCGAGGTAGGTGCGAAATAAACCACCTAGCCAAAAGAGGAGTGCAACACATCAAAGTCTCCCTTTTCTTCAAAGTGCGAGAGTGAAGAGAATGCAAGATGTCTCCAAGCAATGTAGGCACCGGATTATGAGACATGAAAATTTTGATCGCATTTATATCTATAAATTGGTCAGGATTTGGAAATAGTACCAACCCATAGATGAGAAGAGCCAAAATTTCCTCAAAGGCTTGTAGATCCAAAGTATTCCAACACTCTTGAGCCTTCTCTAACAAAAACTTTTCTAGGAACCCTTTGACACCACTCCTTGTTACCCAATTTGCTACTATGTCAGATGGTTGTAAATGTAGAGCTCGAGCAATTTCCTCAGGTTTAGGGTCTCTTTCAATACCGTTGAAAGGTAACTGATCAAGAATAGGGATCCCTATGAGTTGAGAAAATTCATCTAAAGTGGGCACAAGTTGGTAATCGGGAAAAGTGAAGCAATAATGCAAAGGGTCGAAGAATTGGACAAGCACTTTTACCATATCTTCTTCAATACTTGAGGTAACCAGACTAAGGAGTCGACCATGTCTTTTGGTGATGGAGAATATTCAGGGACCCTTGATACTAAATCCTTGAGTTGTGGAGGTATCCTTAAGAGGCTGACTTGGATAGTGCTCCTACGAGCGGAAGCCATGTCCTATAAAACAGAACAAAGATAAATCTAAAAATCCTTGAAATGGTTAGTGATGTTTATGATGCTTATGATGTTTATGATGTTATGTACAAGTGTATATACAAAGCAAACAAGTCCTTGAGTTTTAGGCTTGCATGGGGTTTCAGGTAAGTACCCTCTTGAAGTTTAGTTGGCTCAACCTGTCCTAGTTAATAGTAACCAGGTTCTAAGGGATCTCAATATCACTGATATTTCCCCTAAGTTTCGTTCAATAAGCGATTGACTCGCAACCAAACAAAACTCAAGAGTCAAACCTCAATGAGTTTAGTATCGAGTATCTACCAACTTCGGACTGTACCAAAGCCGGTCATCTCACTATGTCCTAATGGCCAAGTTGGTCAAGTAAGGTTCTAAGGTCAGTTGATGCTTTACGACACCACACGGAGGCCCCGTACTCTCCTTGACTGACTCAAGGGTTACCGGTACCAACCAAAGTGCCACATCAATGTAGCTACTGCTTCAACCGTGTCGGTATACCCCGCACAGTTCCCTCACTGTTTATTGCTACTTACCTAAAAGGTATCCCCACATCCGCGTGTAGGATTTAAAATAAACCCAAACAAGGAACCAAAATGTAAAGCAAAACAAATAAAGTAATGTAAGCGAGTAAATGTGATCTAACCCTAAGGTAACCCCACTTTTAAGAGGACTCCCCAGTAGAGTCGCTAGTTCTGTGATACGATGGGAAAACTGACTTGAGGTGTTTTGTGTTTTATCGCAAATGTTGCGGTTAGCAAGAGTCGCCACCGACTTTTCTTTTATCCAATAAGGAAAGGTGAAAAAGCACAGGAAAGACCTTTAGAGATGTTTTCTTGAGTTCATGGTGTAGATTATGAAAAGGGAAGGTATTATCATCCTTTTCATCCATGGTTTTCCATGGGCTCTTAGTTACTCGCTAGATCACTTGCTTTTGTTTGAAAAATGTGCTTTGTGTGGTTTTGAAAGTATTTTGAAAAGGTGCCATCGTTTAGGAAAACTTTGCAATGATTCCTGTTCATAAGAATGTATGCAAAGTGTTGAGCTTTTGAAAATATTTCAAGTTTTGGAAAGATTTTTTTTGAAGATGTTTTGAAAGTGTATGTGATTGTTTTCGAAAATAACAAGGAAATTTGTTTTGAAATTGAGAAAGTAACTAAAAGTAATCTACCTACTCAAAAGGTCTTAGATGTGTTTTTCCTCCTCCTTTAGATGTTGCTATCTTGCCATTGATTTGATAAGAAGCCCCATCGTTGGATGTGAAGGGACAGGCATGGGTCATCGTATGACCATGATAGCAATGTTGTGAGATGACTTAGCACTTTTCTTTTAGGGACTAAGATCATTTTGAGAGGCAACTTTGATAGCGTCATCGGGGGACTATGATCTTGTATTTTTCGATTTGTTTGTGCTAAGACATCCCACGTGCATAACATGGCCATTTTTATAAGGCAACAAGTGGAATTACCTTAAGGGTGTAAGTGTGCGAGTGTATTTGATTGCATGCATAATTTGTCTTGATTAGGGTGATCTATTTGTCAATTTTCATATCTTGTTATACACGTCCTAATTACTAGCATATATTGAAAGCAAGAACAGTGCGGAAATGTAAAGTCCTACGCTATTACAATATTTTAGGGGGATGGGGGTACATATTTATGAATGGGGGTCGTAAGTTAAAATTCTAGGTTACTATTACCACCACATTGAAACAGATAAGAATATACAAAAAATGTAAAATGTTTGTTTATTTAAAAAAGGAAATAACTTTTGCTTAAGAAAATATTTTTTTGGTTTTTTATGTTAAAAGAAAATATAACATGCAAATATAAAATATTTTTGGTATTTTTTTATTAATAATAAAATGATGGCAAAAATAAAAAAGAAAAAAAAGAAAACATAATCAGCGCAAAATACTGAAAATAGAAGAGGTCAGAAGTTCTGACTCTGGCTTGCTGCACAAACAGAAACATGTTAGCAAAAATATGGAAGTTCAGAAATTCTGGATCTTCTGAGAACTCAGAAGTTTTCAAAAGTTCTGACGCAACTGTCAGAACTTTGCCTCTCTCCATGACAGTCAGAACATCTGCAGCTTAGTCATTTACAGAACAGAAGTTGCATGCATAATAGTTATAACAAATTTCATGAAATATCAGAAGCATGAATCAGTAGCAACGTGTATTGGCTAATTCTAATTATGAGCCCTAATTTCCTTATGAAACTCTGAACTAGGATCTCTTCTTATTTAAGCAGGCAGGTGCATGAATTTTCAGAATATATACATCATCAGGATCAAAATATCTACATCATGCTAGACATGAAAAATCTGACAATGCTTAATCAATTATGATGAGAGTCAGCAGAAAGCTTACCTTGCTGCTGGAAAGGATTCTGTGAACTGGAGGGTGTTCTTGAATTCTGGTGATGTTCTGAGTAGCTTCTTCACGTACTCAGCAGGAGGGGAATTTGTAATTTCTGGAATAGTCCAAAGGGTGAAGTTCTGATCCTTTTGAAACAGATTTTGGAGGAGAATATGTTACTGTTTGATTACAGAATTTGGGATGGCTTTAATCAAGAACACTTGAGGAAAAATGGAGTTTGAATATAAGGAATCAATGCTAAGATTTTTGGTATTTTGTGTTTATAGTTTCCTGGGTTCTTGGAATTTTTGCAGTGATTCAAAGCTTTCTTTCTCAATTCCCTTGCCTCTTTCACAAATTTTTTCTCTAGGTTTCTTTTAATGTGCAAATGGTGTTCTATTTATAGGCAAAGTTTTGCAGTTGGGGCGGTCAAGTGGCACCAACATCATATGCTAGATGCTGACTTACTCTTGAAGTAAGCTTAAACAAGTGGGGTTCAACGTATTCAAGTTGGATGGTTAACAGCGCCTCAGCTGGATCTGGCAGCGTGAATTAATGAAAAGTAGAGAAAGCGCGTGGGTCTAGCATACTTTTGCACAGAAATTTGTCTTCCCAAGGCAGTAGGGGTACACGTGGTGTGAATCCCTTGGATAAAGACTCAGAGGCGGTTGTGAGCATTAAATGGGTTCCCATGTGAAACTCTGCATCTTTGCTTGATTCTGGATAAGAAGTTTTGATTCAGCGTAGCATCTCATCTTCTGATCCTCTTATCTTCTGACTTCAGCATGTTCTGAGGGATCCTTCAGAACTTCGAGTATACTTACAACACACTTTGTTACCTTCTTTGATTTAACCCTTGCAAACTCTGACTGAACCTTCATGGATACTGGCCCAGAAGTTCTGACCAAACTCTGTCTTGAGAATATCCAGAATTTGCTGAGTGTGAACACTGGCCCAGAAGTTCTGAAATTGCCATATTTCTTAAATACTTAGAAAATTTTCTAAGTCTTTAGGATTTGATTCTTCCAAAGTAAAATTTGACTTTTGAGACTCTTGATGAAGCAAACTTCATATTCCAACATGTCTTGATAAAATATGATTTTTGAGTTTTGATTTTGATCCAAAAAGTCAAAGTTAGACTTCTAGTGTGCAAATGACCATTTTGCCCTTGTGAATGGTCTGCTTGGAAAAATTGATAACTCAAGGCTTGGAATTGGATGAGAGGAAATTTGAGGATCCAGGGTGATTCCTTGAGAAATGAGAGGGCAAATTTTGTGGTGCAACAGTGGTTGTCTTGAAGCTCGGTGGTGAGGTGCTTTACTTGTTCTTCTATATCTAAGGAAGCCTATGCCAAACTTTGGATTTGGGCTCTCAAATTTTCCTCTATCACCTTCTTGTCATGTGTTTCCTTTTCATACCATCTAGTTAACCTTCCGATTTCAGCGGCGGCCTCTTCTAACCTTTGGTTATGGGAATCTAGGTTGAACGTTGCAATGGACAGTCCTTCAGTTGTACGCTTTCGTTTGAGACTTTCTTTCTCCAATTCCTTTTGACTTTTATCAATTTTCTCGTCCTTTGACTCAAGTATAAGCTGCATTTGTTTCTTTTCTTTGGCCAGACTGAGGAGATTGAGTTCCAATGCTTCTTTCTCCTTTTGAGCTTGCTTTAAGGAATTTTTCAGATTGTCGACTTCTTCCAAAGATATGGGTGTTGCCTCTGGGACCTCTGACTTGTACTCTGGATCTTTCTTGAATGACAGCTTGATAATTCACACCCTATCTTGAACCCATTTGGTGTAGGGTTCTCTTTCTATGGCATTCTTTCTTTCGGCCTTCCTCTTGTTAACCCTTTTCCAGGCTCGAATAACCTTGTTGAGCAACCCTTGGTCTTATATACCCATATTATGGATGATAAATGGTCGGAGTTGTTCGTCCGAAGGTTTGTCTTCCAAAGGATATCCTAGCTATCGTAGGGCCAGTGTAGGGTTGTAGTTAATACAGCCCCGTGATCCAATCAAAGGGACATTAGGAAAGTCCCCACAGCTAATAGTGATGTCACCAATATCCAACTTCCTTGCATACCGTAATATAGAGTTTGCAGTGAGAGATCTTAATTTTTGTGGCCACTCACATCTGGTCAATTCTTGGATCATATAGTCTTCCTTGTAAAGATGAGTCATGAACCAAGTATATAGAAGCGGGATGCAAAAATTTAGTGTGCCTATTCTCTTTTCATACACCATATGTAAAGTGTAATAAATGTCACCAAGCAAAGCGGGAGTAGGATCCGCATTAAAGACTTTCGCACCCCAAAATATGCTAATGGCTGCAGGGTCAATATATTCCACAGTTCAAGGAAATAAGATTACACCGAATACCAACAGCCCTAAACAATCAACACAAGATTCATACTCTTTATAATTAGCAAATTGTAGTGCCTTAGCTTCCAAGTATATCATTTTAATTCCTTGTATTGTACCTTATCTTCGATAATTCTGCACCAATTCAGGGTAGGGGACCCCTAGGCCTTTTGCCAAAGCTTTGACTTCAACAGTTTGTCCAATACCTACATAGGATTTTTCTTTGGAAAAATTCAGGATTCTGTCAAATTCTTCCAGAGTCGGTGCTAGCTAGAAGTCTTGGAAGGTGAAACATCTCAATGGAGGGTCATAAAACTGAATTAGGGCATAGACTGCATCCATTTAAACCTCTACTTTAGTCAAGTCGAGGGTATCCCCATAGCGGCGGGCGTACATCTTCAGAGATCTCTCAGATAATTTACCCTTTATAGTTTTGATTTCAGAAAGGTTCGGCTTGCAGGCATTGACGCAGACAAGTTGTTTCCCTTTGGTATCCATTTTTAAGACAGTCACCAAAAATCTTGATTTTTTTATCTTTTATTTTGTACTCTGTGAATAAGACGGATAAAAGAAACAAATGATGAACATGAGATATATATGAATGCATGAATGTATAAGTGTTGGGTTGAGTAACGGGATTTTGTGACAGGTTTTTGTGATGGGTACCCCTATAATGTAGTCTCCTTAATTTTGACCTATGGTAAATCTACCCTCCCAGGAGGTGGTTTCCTTAAGGGTATCATGAATAACACCAGAGGGAAAAGGCACAAGGGCCTCCCTTAGGTGGAGCCTCTTTACGGACCGAAAATTTCGTCTCAAAGTCGTGAAAGGTCTCGTCATGAGATTTTGAGTTAAGGCCGTTACAAAGAGTCATGGGTGACCTTCCAAAGTCCTGCTCGTCAAGAAGATATCTCTCGATAAGTATCCTTTTTTGGAAGTTCACCGACTCTAGGCGAAGTCGTCACATAAACTCGCAGGGATGATGTACCCCCTAAGCTAATAGACAAACCTTCTTTTTAAGGTTTATTGTAAATATTTTTTTGAAATAAAAACCCGCCACATAGCAAATATATGATGATAATAGAATTTTATAGTAAATAAATAAATGTGATAAAATAGATAAATGTAATAAATAAATAAATAAATAAAGCAAATAAAAATAAGAAACCCCAAAAAGAACCTAAACCTATGGTGAAGGAGAGTCCTCAGCAGAGTCGCCAATTGTTGTGACTGGTTTTTAAATCAAGAGTCGCCACTATTAGTTTGTATCCTAGGGAAGGGAATCTAACAGAAAACCCTAACTCGCAGACATAGATTCTAGGTTACAGACTCAATTATACGAAAGGAAGGTGTTAGGCACCTTTCATCCACCTTGTTCACAAGGATATTAGACACTAGGTTTAGGTTTGGGATAAACAGGGTTTCAAGTTTTAATTAGTAAGAGGGTTTAATTTTTTTATAAGGGAAAGATTTTTAATTTTTAATAGGAGAACTCATAACGATTTTTGATCGTATGCCTACGTATCCTCTTAAGAGGAATCACAGTCCCAATTCGTAGTTCGTATGGGTTGGTGTTTTTTTTAGGGGTTTGCAAACATATTTTAAATCACTTCGGACTCGGTCGGGAGTAGTGATTGCGGAGATTTTGATTGAATGCGCAGTAAGTCAAAACTAGTCTGAAACCCATTTGCAAAAAGACTATTGATTAATTTAGTTTATTGTGAAAATAGTTTGATGATTAGTTGAATAATTTTTAATCGTATTATTTGCGAAAATATCTTAATTAATGCATGATTGAAAAAAGATTTAATGCAAATAATATATAAAAATAATATGTGAATTTTTGAATGAAAATAAATTATTTACATGTGATAACTGATAATATGATGATAAATAATAATAAAATAAAAATAATTATTATTATATAAAATAAAGAAAAGAAAAAGATAATAAGAAAAATGTAGTAATTATAAAATATAAATAGGAAATATAAGAAAAATAAATTATAAGAATTAAAAATAAAAAATTGAAAATATAAGAAATATATAAAAACAAATAAATATTTAATTAATTAAAAGGGGTGCGTTTTTAGTGAAGCAGTAAAAAAGGGGGTGCTGGACGTTAGGCTCAGGCTGGCCCAAGTGTTATTCAGGCAGAAGGGATGTGTTTTCTTTCATGATTTAGCAAACTATGGAATGGGGGTGTAGAAATTAACGGGCTTGTCCCATTACACGGTTTGGAGAGGGTCAGGGTAATCATGTGTGGTGCGGGTGTACGCTGTTACATTCAGACTTGGCCTAACGGCCGTATGATGATAATCAAAGGGAGGGAAGTGGAGGTGTACGTTAATTAGGGTAAGTGCACGTGTATTGGAATAATACGAAATAATAAAATTTGTTTTTACATTTTTTCGTTTTCATTTTCACAACTTTTACAGTAACCCTCATCTTCTCTCTCTCAGTACCCAAAACCCTCGCCCGTGGAAACCCTAACACCGCTACCGGTGGCAGCGACTCACCCCCTGCCCCAACGTGTATCAATCTCAAACCCCAATACAAACAATAGCAACCCAAAAATCCAACAAAAATAACAGTGAGCTGAGTATCGTTACCCTTCTCGCGATTTCTGTACTTTGATTTTTCGGTCCGATTTGGGTGCTAACCCCCTCCTCCTTCTTTGATTGCACAGTTTCTGATGTAACGGTGGAGCTCGAAGTGGACGGCGGTGGTTCAATCACGCGATTAGGGTTTCCGATCTGGAAACTCTAATTGCCTCCTCTTTTGGGTCTTCAACGGCAACAGGGTTTGTTTCAAGATTTTTTCGTCTTTCAAATCTCTCCGTCTCAGAATTTCTTCTCAAATTTTTTGTCTCAGAATCCCCTCTACTCTTCTGTGTCTTTTCTGTTATTTATAGCATTTAGTATTTTAGGGTTTTTTCTGTTTTGCTGTTACAATTAGCTTCAATTATGGATTATAAATTTTATTATAATTGATTTGGTTCCGTAAGCTTAGGTTATTTCAGATTTTTAGCATTTATATTCGATTTTGTGATCTGTAGAGAGATTTACATTCTGTATAATTGATTTGAATGGATTCTGTAGAGATTTGATTTGTATATTTCTGTATTATTTTGGATTTTATTTGTGCTATAAATTTTAATGAAGATTTGTTTTTTGTAAGATTTGAGTGAATGTTAATAATCATTTGATTTGTTGAATACCTGTTCTGCAGATTTGATTTAGTTTAAGTTTAGTTTGTACTGGATTTGATCTAATTTGTTAACGATACCAAAAACATTGCGCAAATATTTCATGATTGAAACAATACTCGTTTCTCAAACATGGGCCCTGCATCAAACGTTTTGAACTTGGGCTTTCACTATTTTTTTCAAAAAACATGATCCAACAACACTCTTTATTAACTAAATTATAAATAATTTTTAATGAAAACACTACTGTAAAAAAAAGGGTAGCAATATATTACATTTTTTTTCCTTTTTGATAGAGAAATATATTTTAATTACTTATCTTTTATTAAAAAAATAATAAACAATTTTTAATATCAAAATTCCAAGAAGACCAATGGGCCCATAAATAAGCCACAAAGTAATATTTAAACAGACTAAGATGATTTTAAAAAATAGATCAAAAATGGGTTAGTAAGACATACACCCCCCTTTCTTACTTAAACGAAGATGGGCCATCTCAATGTTTTTCAATTCCTTTGGGCCCGTAACTTTAAATTATACTCCCCCTTTGTTATTGAAACCCCAAAAGAGGTAGGTCAAACGCAATGGGCTCGTTTGTTGAAACTTCACCTCCCATTTTACTAACAACCACTTGAATGGGCTTAGATAATTAACTTTTAATTAATAGAAAATTAAAGCTAAGTAGCTTTAGTAAACTAATAATTTATTAACTACCCAAGCAATTTTTTTATCCTCGAATTGCATGGGCCATTGGCTAACATGCCTTGCGAACAGGTTTATGAGTCTTTCCTATTTAGAAAGTCCCATTAAAATACACCCCTAATCGTCTTAGATTGGGATGGGCCATCAGACACTGTTGTACCATCTTTAAATAAATATTTTTTCTTCTTAATTTCGAAAAATAAAATCCTCGAGGCAGGACAAATTTGGGGTACGACAGCTGCCCCTATTCAATCATCTTTCAGTCGAATAGTGTGAGAAAACTCGAGTCTTACGCATTCTGATTGGACGTTTATTGAATACTTAAAGTATCCCGAAATTTGTCCAACAAACATAAGGTTACCCTGATATAGCATACCATTACGGGTATTTGGGAAAGTAGGTAAAGCTGATGATATATCGCTTACCCGGGTTTGATAACGAGGCAGATGGTTTTGAACTTAAAAGCGCAATTTTGTGTGTCTTGGTTTTGTTTTGATTATTCACCCATTTGGAGGATGAGTATAGCAATGATTGACGACGCATTACTGCTTGAAGACTGAGGCCATGGGTTATGTTTGCAAGTCGCTGCATGAAGTCTGATGTGATAAGCTAAATTCGATTTTCGAACATCGCTGCATGAAGCCTGAGGCGATGATATAGGTTTTGCAAAAACATTGCGGCTTAGAGGCAACATGTTGATTTTTGAGGATACATTGCGGCTTAGAGGCAACGTAGTGAGTTCTGCGAATGCATTGTGGCTTAGAGGCAATGCAATGGGTCTTGAGAATATGTTGTGGCATAGAGGAAACATACTGATTTTTGAGAACGGCTTGGAGACAATGTGTTGGTTTGGATAGTACATTACGACTTAGAAGAAATGTGTTCCGTTTGGGTCATACATTGCGACTTAGAGGCAATGTAGTAAGTTTTGCGAATACATTGCCGCTTAGAGGCAATGTAATAGGTTTTGAGAATATGTTGCGGCTTAGAGGCAACTGTTGTACCCCAAAATTTTCCCTCTCATTTTTATCAAGATTTCCCCCCCACAAGGCTCCTTGAACTCCAAACAGGATTAGGGTTTTGCTTTACTCAAGACATCTCCTTGCACTGATGACCTAAATTAGTGTTTGAGTTTGCACAGGTATTTTTGGACCTTCAATGTTAAAAATGACTTTCATACTTCATGTTGGACGCATAAGTTTGTCCATACCAAGTTTCAAGCCTTGAATCAAATTTTTGCCCAGTCAATTGGACATTTGACCTAGAAATCAACTGTATTGGTGAAAAAGTCAACTATGGCCAATTTACAGTCAAACCTCATGATTTTGGACCCACATCAACCATATGAACTCATATGAACCATTTGATCAAGTTTGGACCACAACTCCTCAAAAAAATTTGACCAGATCACCAAAAGGGCAAAATGGTCATTTTTAGGGTTTTGACTGTTCAAAGGGAAATTTCTGACTTTTGACCTAGCCAATGGAAAATTGGGATCAAGCATGGATTCAAGGACTCAATGGCATCATCTTGACCTATTCAACAAGTTCAAAAGACCTCAATTGCATTGGATTGACAGATGAATTTTTCAGTCAACTGATCAAAATTTGATTGTACACTGAAAAGTCAAACTTTGACTTTTTGGTCAAAATCAAGTGCCAAGGGTCATTTTTCATCAAGATGTGTCAAAACATGAAACTTGTTCATCAAGAAACCCATTTTTGCAAATTAGGGTTTAAAGTTGAAAAAATTTCATAACTTAGAATTTTTCTAAGTTATGAAATTTTCTTAATTTTTCCTAACTTTGCCCAACATTTTCACCATGATGAATTTGGATTCAAACAAAACTTCCAACATGAAAGTTGTAGTCCTCCACAAAGTCTACAACTTTTATTCACAAAGTTTTCTCAAAAGAAGCGTGGATCTCAAGTTATGATTTTTGGAACAAGGGTCCATGAAACTTGTAACTTAGTGAAATTTTGCCCTAGTTTAGGCAGGATTTTGACCTATCTTCATGGCCATTTTTCACATAGTTCCACTTGTAATCTCAAATTTCATTTCAAATATGGATTGTATAGCATGGTTCAAGCTTTCCAAAATGTCAAATAACTCTCCAAAATCATTTGTGGTTAGGGAGAAGCGAAGGCTTGAAGTTGGCAAAAACTCACTTTTCATCCATGGCATGTTCATGTTCATACAAGTTGCAAATTCAAATCAGATTGCTTTGCACTAGATTACAGGCCTCTAAACCATTTCACACTCAATAATTAAATGCAAATCCATTGGTCTAAGGCATTGTTTTTGTCATTAGGGCATTGTACACAAGATTAATCCCTAAATGGTAAAAGGTACATTACCATTTTTGCAAAAATGTGCTTTATGTCAAAACTGAATCCCTTGAGCATTGGTCCATATCTTATGCAGCAAATAAAATCCACAAATTAGAGGGGCCAAGAGGATAGTATGCAAGGTTATATATAACCTGTACATACCTGTTTCACATCACTTCCCACTTTTGCTTCATATACAAGAAATATGCCAAATACATGAGAACTTGAACATCAGCCAAAACTAACTTGTGCAAGATTTTGAAACATCTTTCTCACACCCTCTTGAGCTAGAAACACAACCCTTTGAGCCTTCAAACATCCCATAGATCAAAATCACCTTCCATTGGCAAAACAGGGCAGCATCTGCATCTTGACTTCCATAGCACAATTTGCTCGTGCGTTTTGCCCCAAACCTGTTCAAACACCTTCCATTCAATCCATCCAAGCTATCCCAAACCATAAACACTAACTGTAACTCCATTTACAGGGTTTGCCATTTTCAATTTGAGCTTGTGCAGGTTTAGTTCTGTAGGCTTATTCAAGTGCATTCAAGGCAAGCTAGACATTGGAGAAGGTAAAGTGAAGTTCAAGCAAGCTCCCAGACATCTCAGGCCTTGTTGAAAAGCTCCACATTGCCATACACGGAGTTAGCTGAAACAGGTTTTTATCAACTTCCTATCTCTCTATTTAGGAACATTTAGACTTAGGTTTGTGAATAAGAAATATAGTATTCATAGTCATGAAGCTGTACATATGCTCAGTTTTCATTTTAGTTAAGCATGCTAAGAGAATTTGATCCATGAACATACTGAAAAAATTAGGTTAGGATTTGGGGCCAGAGAAATTCTCTCTGGTCTTTGAGAGTTAGGACAAGTTTTTTATATGGTTGGATTCGTCTTGAAAAATGCTACAACTTTGATGTTATGTGTTTTTACAATAGAGCTCGTATGCAGGATCTAGCATTTGTGTACAGGGCGCGCGCGAATTTTGAACAGAGGTTGAAGATGAAGCTGGTTGGGCTGGGCTTGGTCCTGGCTCACTATCGGCACCCCCCTTTTTGCTAAATGCACCCCTTAGCCCAATTTCTTTACGTTTTATATTTTTGTATTTTATTTTTATTTCTGATTTTATTTTATTATTTCCAAATATAAAAAATACTCAAAAATATTTTTATAAATTTTTCACATTTATTTTGTATTTTATTTTTATTTTTTCTAACATAAAATTAATTTAGTAGTTATATACTTTTATTTTATTTATTGAAAACTCAAAAATAATATATAAATCATATTTTTATCTTACCCTTTATTTTATTCACACTAAAATATTGTACTAAATATATTTTTATTTTTTGTATTTATTTTATTTTATTTTGTACATGATTAATATAACTAATAATTATATACATACTTTTATTTTATAAATACTTGAGAATAAAAACCTAAAGATACTATACTTTTATTTTAATTATTATTTATACTTAAAAATACTTTTTCTAAATATATTTTATTTTTTTGTATATACACCATTTTTATTTTATTGTATATAAATAATATAGTCAATATATTTATATTCTTAAAAATTAGGGTTTTACCCTTAATAAAAAATAATATTTTTTTTAATTATTATTTCTTTCTTTTTGCATTAAATATTTTTTACATACATAAAAAATAAACCTAAACATTTTTTGCATAATTCATACTATTTGGTATATTTATTTACTTTATTTATTTAAATATTATCCATTTATTATTTATGTCATTATTCAATTTGGATGTAATAGTAAAATTAGGGTTTTAATTTCTTGTCAAATAATCCTCATTCAAAAATTGTATCCCCATCCCCATAATCTTGTTGTAATAGTGGTAGATTTATTTTACGCAATTACGCTTTCAATTATGCCATGATTAGAGATTTGGGTTTGTATGCAAGAAATCCAAAATCAACAAGTAGCTTGACCTAATACAAAGACAAAAATGCATGAAAATCAAACACAATGCACACTTGCACCTCTAGGGTTATATCCACTTGTTGTCTTTTAAAAGGGTCATGTTATTCATGTTGAGTACTTTGGCAAAACAAAAACAAAACAAAAGATCATAGTCTCTCGATGACGTTATTTTGGTTGCCTATATAAAAAATGATCTAGTCCCTCAAAATTGCTAAAAATACTTAACACAATTGCTATCATGGTCTATACGATGACCCGCTTCTGTCCCGTTTAACATCCTAATACAAGGTTGTTTACCAAATGCAATGGTAAAATAACACTGTCAAAAGGGTTAAAAACATATAGGAAAGATCTTTGAGTAAAATAGGATAGATAACTCTTAGTTACTTGATCAAAACTTGCAAAATATCCTTGCTATTTTCAAACACACTTCACAACACAATTTCAAAACATTTCCCAAAAACAAACTTTCAAACTTTCAAAACATTGAAACATCTTTTCAAAAGACAAAAACACCTTTGTATACATTCAAGCAAGAATCATTACAAAGGTTGCCACAACGATGGCCTCTTTTCAAAACATCTTTCAAAACCACACACAAAGCCCCATTTCAAACAATTGAAAAGCAAAAGCAAATGATCTAAACAAGTAACTAAGAGCCCGTGGATAACCATGGATGAAAAGGGTGCTTTCACCTTTCCTTCTCATAATCTACTCCTCGAACCCAAGAAAACATCTCAAATGTCTTTCCTGTGCTTTTTGACCTTTCCTTAGGATAAAATAAAAAGTTGGTGGCGGCTCTTGCTAAACCGAAACATTTGCAAACACAAACGCAAAATCCCAAGCTAGTTCTCCCACCGTATCACAGAACTGGCGACTCTGCTGGGGAGAACTTTAAAAGTGGAGTAACCTTAGGGTTTAGATCACCTTTGCATGCTTATTTTGTTTGCTTTGATTTCTTTACAATTGGTTCTATTGTTTGGGCTTGAAATCCTCTACCCGGATTTGGGAAGCATTCATAGGTAAATAGCAATACGTTGTGGAAACTGTACGCGGTATACCGACATGGTTGAAGCAATAGCTATATTAGTGCGACATATTTGTGGGTACCGGTAGCCTTTGAGTCAATCAAAGAGAATACGGGGCCGCTGAGTGATGTCATGAAGCACTAATGAACTCTTAGAACCTTACTTGACCATCTTGGCCTTTTTAGGGGTAGTGAGATGACCGGCTTTGGTGCAGTCCGAAGTTGGTAGATACTCGATACTACACTCATTGAGGGTTGTTTTATGGGAATATTTCGGTCTCCAGTTAAGTGGCTAAACTGAAACAATGAACACAGAAAATAATCCAGTGATATTGAGCTCCTTAGAACCCGGTTACTATTTATAGGACAGATTGAGCCAACTAACTTCAAGAGGGTACTTACCAATGAAACCCCATGCAAGCCTGAAACTAGGATCTTGTATGACTTGCTTGTACATATACTTGTGCATACATCATGAACATCATAAAGCATCATATGCATTCACTAACCATTTCAAGGGTTTGAATCTTCATCTTTGTTCTTGTTTTGTAGGTCATGGAATCTCTTCGCAGGAAAACAATTCAAGTCAACCTTGTGAGAATCCCTCCTCAACTCAAGGAGCTTACTTCCAAGATTCCAGAGAATTATCTCTTCAGTGAAAGACATGGTAGACTTCTAAACTTGGTCAACTCCAACATTGAAGAAGACATGGTGAAAGTCCTCTTCCAGTTCTTTGACCCCCTACACCACTGTTTCACATTTCCTGATTACCAACTAGTACCTACTTTGGAGGAATTTTCTCAACTCTTGAGGATTCCTATTCTCCATCAACTACCCTACAACGGTACGGAAAGAGAACCAAAGCCTGAAGATGTTGCTCAAGCCTTACACTTGCAACCATCTGACATCAAAGGTCATTGGGAAACCAGAAGTGGTGTCAAGGGTTTCTTGGCAAAGTTTATGTTTGAGAAAGCACAAGACTGCTGGAATTCTCTAGATCTACAAGCTTTTGAGGAGATTGTAGCACTTCTCATCTATGGGTTGGTCTTGTTCCCAAACCCTGATCAGCTTATAGATGTAAATGCTGCCAAAATTTTCATATCTCAGAATCCTGTGCCTACATTGCTTGGGGACATCTTACACTCATTTCACACATGAACAATGAGGAAAAGAGGTGTTCTCATGTGTTGTACTCCTCTTCTAGCAATGTGGTTTATTTCTCACCTTCCCCAGTCAGTTTTGAAGAATGAGCAGGGTTTAAGGTGGTCACAACGGTTGATGACCCTCACACATTCTGATGTTCATTGGTGTTCTCGGTCCAGAGAAAATGTCATCATCATTGATCATTGTGGGGAATTCCCTAATGTCCCATTACTTGGCATTAGGGGAGGCATTATCTACAACCCCTGTTTAGCTCTGAGGCAATTTGGGTATGCCCGAAGAGATGGCCCTCACGACATGCTGATTCCAGACTTAGTTTTTGACTTCGACAATGACGCTCAAGGACTTCGACAAAGGTATATCCGAGCTTGGAGGATGCCCAACAAAGTGGATAGTAAGACACTGGGACACAAGAATTCCATCCCCCTTGAGCCTTATCTCAAGTGGGTACGAACCCGCGCCCAGAGTCTTATGATGCCTTATCCTCACATTCTCCCCGTGATCAAAGAGCCTGTAAGGAGAGGTTCCATACACCCTCCTGCATCCAGACATGCCAACATCATTGGAAGATTTGCAAAAGAGTTAGATACAGCTCAAGGAAGAACGGAATACTTTTGAAGCCAGTTTCTATGTCAGTGAGAAGAAGGTTTTGGAACTTACCCGTCAACTCCATGAAGAGCGGAATCTCAACACTTACATCGCGCCAAAGAGGATGCGCAACGTCTTTTTACATTAAGAAATTTTGTAATATTTTGCCCATGGGGCATTTATGTACTGACAAATTTCTTCTTATTAATATGACGTGTGTTCTTTTTTGTCTGCAACAACTTTGAATTTCTGAATCCTTGAATGCATTACATGAATAACATATCATTCATCATATGCATACACAAGTCTTCACACCAGGTTTCCTTATATTTCTATTGTTTATTTCAGCAAGATGGATATAGAGCAGACGGTTAAAGATCTGCAGGCACAGAATTCGCAATTCCAACAACTTCTCATGACCTTGGCAAAGGGTCAAGAGGACCTTAAAGCACTGTTAGAGAAAGAGAAGGAAAAGGAAAAGAAGAAAAAGAAAAGAATTGGTGTGGCCACTATGGGAAGAAGATTTGAGCATCAGGCTAGGAGAGTTCTGGATTTCCCCTCGACGTCCGACGAAGGGGTTGGTAAAGGAAAAGGAGTTGCGGTACCTTCCGAGTCTGAAGCTGAAGAGGAAGAAGAGGAAGAGGATGAAGATTACTCTGAACAGCAGTACCCTCCGACGGATGATAAGTATAAGAATCTTGAAGACCGGCTAGCAGCCATGGAGGTACAAAGGGTACCTAGGCTAGATTTCAAAGAACTAGGATTGGTTGCTGGGATCGTCATTCCTCCCAAATTCAAGGTGCCTACATTTGCCAAATACGACGGTTTGTCCTGTCCGAAGATACATCTGCGATCCTACGTCAGAAAGATCCAACCTCACTCTTCTGATAAGAATCTGTGGGTCCACTTTTTTCAAGATAGTTTATCGGGTACGCAATTAGACTGGTTCTATCAACTTGAGAGATCTGGTGTTCATAACTGGGAGGATTTAGCTGCTGCTTTCTATCGACAATACCAATATAATGCAGATTTAGCACCTACTCATACTCAACTACAGAGTATAGGTATGGCCTCTAATGAGGGATTTAAGGAGTATGCCCAAAAGTGGCGGGATTTGGCTGGAAGGGTGCAGCCACCATTGTCGGATAGAGAGCTGGTTGATATGTTTTTGGGGACCCTGTCAGGTCCATTCTTCAATCACTTGATCGGGAGCTCATCTGTAGGGTTCACTGAATTAATTCTGACAGGTGAAAGGGTCGAAGTTGGCATTAAGAGTTGTAAAATTTAGAAGGATGCCTCCGCTTCCACTGCTATCAAGAAGACCTTCCCAGCCAAGAAGGAAGTTTCTGCTGTTCACACCCAGAGAAATCAAGGGAGAATGGAGCGTCGACCAGCGGTAGGGGCTGTGATGATCCAGAACTCTTCAGCCGATCAACCTCGAAGCAGTCAACCCAGAGCTAACCAGCAAAGGGTAGAAAGGCCACAACGGCAGTTCACCTGGATCAATATGACACCGGCTCAAGTCCTCCCTCATTTGTTAAAGTTAAACCTTACAAGCTTGAAAGAGGCGCCAAAGAATCCAAATACCTCTTCTCCCTATTATCATTCTAATGCAAAATGTGCATATCATTCAGACAGTGTGGGGCACGACACCAACAACTATTGGGCCCTTAAAAACAAGATCCAAGATTTAATAGATGCCAAGGAGGTAGAGTTTGATGCCCCCGAAAAACCTAATGTGATATCCGCTCCTATGCCAAAACATGGTCATAATTTCCATGCTATTGTGGAAGATCTTCATGTTACTACTGTTGATGACTTAATGACTCAGTTGCCAATGATCAAGATGAATCTACTGAAAGCCAGGATTTTCCCGGGCTGTGAAAAAGATTGTTACTTTTGTTCAACCTTGCAATCCGACTGTCCGCTGTTGAAGTCAGGCATCCAACGCCTGATGGATACTCAAGAGATCCTCTTTCAGAAAACTCCTGTTGCTACTGTTACTCCCATTACTCATGTTACTCCTGTTATTCCAATCAATGATGTTGCTATAATCACCATTTCCGATAATCTTTCTAAGACCTGCAAAAGGCCTGTTAAGATTACACCTGATCCAAAGTTTGTACCGCTGAAGATTACCATGCCGGAGCGTATCCCATATAAGTCCAATAAGACGATACCGTGGAATTATGGAGGAGAGATATTCTATCACGGTGTGAAACAGATCGAATCAGTTGAAGGAAATTCCGATGAAGAGACTCCTAATGTCGGGAATATTGCGGGGACAAGTAAGATCACTCGTAGCGGGAGAATCTTTTCTCCGGAGATTGCTCCTCCACGGGCAGTCTTCGGACCCTCAAGTGCTCCTGTGCTTGCCGAGATATCTATGCAAAGTCCAGTTATTGAAGAATTTGTTACTCCCGAAGTTGTACCCTCTGTTGTTACTGCTGATAAAGGTAAGGGGATCCAAGAAACGCCCGTTAAGACGAGGGCTTAGACTTTGGTTATCCCCGAGACCACCCAAAAGGAGATGAAGGAGATTTTAAAGATAATTAAGAAGAGTGACTATGATGTCGTAGAGCAGCTGGGGCAAACCCCTTCAAAAATCTCTATGCTAGCTCTATTGCTTTGCTCCGAGGCTCATGCCAAAGCCTTGATCAAATTTTTGAAGATGGCACACGTGCCTCAAGAAACTTCTGCGGATCAATTTCAAGAGTACGTGGCTAGCCTTACAGCCGACAATGGTCTTGGCTTCTCTGATGCCGATCTGACGTCTAAGGGAAGAAAGCATAATGATGCGCTGCATGTCTCGGTAGAGTGCAGAGGAACTACAGTTGCTCATGTTCTGGTTGACACCGGTTCATCTTTAAATTTCCTACCAAATAAAGCATTGGAAATATTGGACTGTGAAGGTTTGACACTAAAGCCCAGTAATATCATTGTTAGAGCATTCGACGGTTCTAAGCGGATGGTTCACGGAGAAGTGGACATCCCAATTAAGGTGGGAACGGAAATTTTCAACTCTACTTTTTATGTGATGGACATCCGTCCTTCATATTCATGTTTGTTGGGAAGGCCATGGATCCACAACGCTGGGGCTGTCACTTCTTCTCTACACCAGATGCTCAAATACCCAGTTCCGAGTAAGATCTAACAGTTCATGGTGAGGAGGAGTATATGATAAGTCACCTTAACTCTTTCCGTTACGTGGAGTTAGATGGTGAATTCATAGAAACACCTTTCCAACACTTTGAAGAGGTTTCTCCTGAAGTTGCGGTAGCCAAGACAATGACTGATGTGCACATCATTACCAAACCTGTGTCCCAGATGTCATCCTTTAAAGATGCGGAGGTTGTAATCAAGGAAGGAGGAAGTACAGTGTGGGGTCAACTGCCGATTTTCCTTACATGACAGATAAGTAGGAATTGGGTTTCACTGCTGCTAGCCAGAAAGCTGTGCGCCTTTCCCGGGCTGGAGGACCACCACTGAAAATCACTCATCATGGAGTTCATGCTTTAGAAGATGATGAAGAAGGAGGCAATTTTGAAGATTGGATCTTCCCAACCATTGAAGGAGGACTGAACAACTGGGAGGCGAAAGACTTTGTTCCCATTACTTTCATTAATCAGTAATTTATCTTTTTAACATTTCCTGTTTGGTCTGTAATAACTTTTAAACAATTTGTACACTCTTTTTGCCTTATGCCTTACCCGGGGCATATAGGTCCATTTGTAAGGGTTTTGATTCTTCATTTTCATATGTCATTTTTAATGAATCATGGACGTTTTCATCTATAAACTTTTGTGTTCATTTTCTTTCTTTTTACATTTTATTTTGTTTAAAGGTGGCTATCCCTTACACACACACATTCACTAAATGCAGGTACCCATCCATTCCAGATTCCATGGGTAACAATTCTGCTATGGCCTTCAGTGACTCTGAAGATCTTGTCAATCATGCCAAATACGAAGGTGATGAAGCTTGTGAAGTGCCTGGAGAGTTAGCTAGACTTTTGCAACAAGAAGAAAGGGCTATTATGCCCCATGAAGAGTTGTTAGAGACTATCAATTTGGGAACAGAGGAAGACAGAAAAGAGGTTAAAGTGGGTGCCAACCTGGAGTCAAGTGTCAAAGAGCGCTTAGTTCAGCTGTTGAATGAATATGTTGAGATCTTCGCCTAGTCCTATGAAGACATGCCGGGACTAGATACAGATATTGTGGTTCACCGTCTCCCTACAAGAGAAGATTGTCCACCAATCAAGCAGAAAGTCCACCGAATGAGATCCGATATGTCTGAAAATATCAAAGCTGAAGTGATGAAGCAGTTCAATGCTGGCTTTCTGGCTGTTACTTCCTATCCACAATGGGTCGCTAACATTGTGCCCGTACCTAAGAAGGACGGAAAAGTCAAAATGTGTGTGGACTACAGAGACTTGAATAGGGCTAGCCCTAAAGATGATTTTCCACTACCACACATTGACATCTTGGTTGACAACACAGCTCAACACAAGGTATTCTCTTTCATGGAAGGATTTTCAGGGTACAACCAGATCAAAATGGCCCCCGAAGACATGGAGAAGACTACTTTTGTTACGCAGTGGGGTACCTTCTACTATAAAGTGATGCCATTCGGACTGAAGAATGTCGGGGCAACCTATCAGCGAGCCATGGTAGCTTTGTTTCATGACATGATACATCATGAGATTGAAGTATACATAGACGACATGATAGCCCGTTCACAAACAGAAGAAGAACACCTCGACCATCTGCAAAAGTTGTTTGTTAGGTTAAAGGAATACAAACTCAGACTGAACCCTAGCAAGTGCACTTTCGGAGTCAGGTCGGGTAAACTTTTGGGATTCATCGTCAGTAACAAAGGCATCAAGGTTGATCCTGCCAAAGTACAAGCTATACAAGAAATGCCTGCCCCTCGCACTAAGAAGGAGGTCAGAGGTTTCTTGGGACGCCTAAACTACATTGCAAGGTTCATCTCTGACCTAACATCTACCTGTGAACCAATCTTCAAGCTGTTGAAGAAAGATCAGGTGGTCGAATGGAATGATGACTGCCAAGTTGCTTTCGATAAGATCAAGGAGTATTTGTTGGAACCTCCTATCTTAATGCCACCCGTCGAAGGAAGGCCGTTAATCATGTATCTGTCTGTTTTGGATAATTCAATGGGGTGCGTACTGGGCCAACATGACGAGTCTGGCCGAAAAGAGCATGCCATTTATTACCTTAGCAAAAAGTTTACCGATTGTGAGACTCGCTGCTCACTTCTCGAGAAAACTTGATGCGCTTTGGTATGGGCTTCTCGCCGGCTAAGGCATTATATGTTGACACATACCACTCTGTTGATTTCTAAAATGGATCCGATCAAGTACATCTTCGAGAAGCCTGCTCTATCCAGAAGAATCGCTAGATGGAAGATGATCCTCACTGAGTATGATATCCAGTACACAACCCAAAAAGCTATAAAGGGGAGTGTACTAGATGACCATTTAGCTCATCAAGCCGTCGAAGATTACCAATCTATGAGGTTTGACATCCCTGACGAGGATATTATGACATTGGACAACATTAAAGGTAACGGACCATATGACAGACCTGAACAAGGATCCCGATGGACCTTGTACTTTGATGGTGCTTCAAATGCACTTTGCAACAGTATCGGCGCAATACTTATCTCTCCAGAAGGTTGCCATACACCTTTCACTGCTAGACTCTGCTTCAGCTGCACCAACAACATGGCCGAGTATGAAGCTTGTATCTTTGGTCTCAAGGCTGCTATTGACTTGGGAATCAAATCTTTGATTGTATTTGGGGACTCGGCTTTGGTTATCAGTCAAATCAAAGGAGAGTGGGATACTAGGCACCCTAACCTCATCCCATACAAAGAACATGTCCTGACATTGTTACCACACTTCGAGCAGATTACCTTCGAACACTTCCCGCGAGAAGAGAATCAACTAGCAGATGCGCTGGCTACAATGTCATCCATGTTTAAACTTAATTGGGATAATGAGGCACCTCAAATCACCATTGAGCAAATGGACGAACCTGCACATTGTCACGAGATTAATACCGAAGAAGTGGTGGACCAACCTTGGTTTCATGACGTTAAAAGGTATCTCGAAGCACAAGAATACCCTGAAGGAGCTTAAGTCAACGACAAAAAGTTCTTAAGGAGGTTCGCGGCCAAGTTCTTTCTGAGCAATGGTATCTTATACAAGTGCAATCTTGATTGTGTCCTACTCCGTTGTGTGGACAAGATTGAATCTGAGAAGATCATGCCTGAACTGCATAATGGCACCTTTGGCACCCACTCGAGCAGTCATACGATGGCTAAGAAGATTCTACGGGCAGGCTACTACTGGTCTACCATGGAAGCTGATTGTCATCAAAATTCTCGTACTTGTCACAAATGCCAAATCTACGCTGACAAGGTACATATTCCCCCAGTTCCTCTCAATGTATTAACAACTCTGTGGCCATTCGCGATGTGGGGAATCGACATGATTGGAGAGATTAAGCCTACAGCATCCAATGGACACCGTTTCATCCTGGCGGCCATTGATTACTTTACCAAGTGGGTCGAAGCAGCTTCCTTCGCCTCCGTTACAAAGAATGTGGTTGCCCGCTTCATCAAGCAGAACCTCATATGCCGGTATGGTATCCCCGACAGGATCATTACTGACAATGGTACAAATTTGAACAATACTATGATCACCGCTCTGTGTGAGCAGTTCAAGATTCAACATCACAATTCATCTCCCTATCGGCCAAAGATGAACGGTGATGTCGAAGATACAAACAAAAATATCAAGAAGATCATTCAAAAGATGACAGTCACCTACAAGGACTGGCATGAGATGTTACCGTTTGCTCTACACGGGTACCGTACCACGGCACGCACTTCAACTGGGGCAACCCCCTTTTCTTTGGTATACGGCATGAAGGTTTTTTTACCTATCGAGGTTCAGATTCCCTCCTTGAGAATCATGAAGGATGCTGGTTTGAGTGAAGACGATTGGATTCAGACCCGGCTTGATCAGCTTAACTTGATTGATGAGAAACGACTTACTGCTATTTGCCATGGTCAGGCGTACCAAAAACGCATGATCAAGGCTTTCAACAAGAAAGTCAAGAGACAAGTATATCAAGTCAGGGACCTTGTGATCAAGCGAATCATCTTACCGCAAAGTGATCCCAGGGGCAAGTGGACTCCTACTTACAAAGGACCATTTATGATCAAAAACATATTTTCTGGTGGGGCAATGATTCTGACCACCATGGATGGCGACGACCTGCCACACCCTGCGAACGCAGACATAGTCAAAAGATACTACGCATAAAAGACCCAACAAGTTGAAAACCCGAAAGGGCGACTTGGGCAAAAATGGGTATCCCGGTGAATCAAAAACCCGAAAGGGCAGTTCAGGCAAAAATTAGGGATAAATAAATAAAATTTGTACACCCGGAAAGTTGAAAACCCGAAAGGGAGACTTGGGCAAAAAAGGGTTTCCCGGTGGATCGAAAACCCGAAAGGGCGATCCAGGAAAAAGTTAGGGAATTAAAGCGTATGACTATGTCTCGTCGGATCACTTTAAGGACAATCTCTTCACGGACAAGCTCCAAGCTTCTGATCAATCCAATCATCTGCGGACGAGGCAATGAATGGACAAGATACTCAGAGTTGTGAAGGCTATAGCAGAATGGGAACCCCATGGAATTGTTACACATAGCCATCTTTCTTTGTATAAATTTTTCTCATTTTTTATGACAACATTCTCTTACTAGGATGTCTGTCTCATTTGTACAAAAATACTTACAAAGTTAATACAAAGATACTTCAAAGTGCAGAAATTTGCTTGCCTTTTATTTCTTTTTAAACTTATGTTTTATTTGAAAACGTCCAATGATTTATTAAAATAAGCATATGCATTTGAATATAATCACTGCTTTCAAATAAAACAAAATGAGAAAGGATAATTACTGATAGGTTAAAAGTATAGGAAAACGTCTTTAGGCTATTCCAGAAGAAATCCCCTGCAGTATGTCATTCAGATTCTCAACAGAGCTAAAACCTTGAAATACATATCCCCAACGGAATTAAGTCTCATAATCACCATCAGAGCTAAGTTTCTAAACTCCTGATCCCCAGCGGAGCCAGAAGATTTTGAACTACAAACCTCCAGTGAAGATGAAGCTTTCTTTCCCAACGGAGTCCAAGACTTCAACCTTTAAACCACAGTGGAAATCATCCGGTTTCTCCAAATTCCCCAACAAGTTATCTTAAAACCGGGAAATCAATCAGGTAACATTTAACTTTTATAAAATTCCAGAAAATTGGCATACACCCAACCTCCTGACCCAAACGCCTGAATGAAGATTCTCATTCTTGCTTCCTCAACAGATTGGCATACAACCCCAGCTTTTGAAAACTCCCCAGCAGGATAAACATTCTCCCCACAGAGTTATTTCCCAGCAAAACGAAGATTCTTGTTCTCATTTCTCCAAGTCGAAGCCTCCCAGGTTTTAATTCCCCAGTAGAGATCGTCAGAGTTTTCCTTATTCCCCAGGAAAGTCATGAAAGATTCTCATTTCCCCGCAGTGGTTGTCAAAGCTCTTGCTAATCCCTACAAGTCACCAAGGATTTTGAATCCCCAGCAGTAGTCCAAAGGATTTCTCAGTCTCAACAATCAAGGGTTTTGAATCTCCAGCAGTAGTCAAGGGTTTATTTTCCCCGGTAGGAGTAAAAGATTCCATTATCTCCAGCTATCAGGGATTTATTTTCCTCAGCAAGACAACTAATCAGCTTACATGCGCATACATTACATTCATATATCATAAACATTGATAAAATACATTTTATTGAATCATACATGTCATGCAACATAACTTTATGTTTTAGCTAACATTTTACCCTTTTCAGGATAAGATTAAAAGCTACCTTTAACAAATGTTCAAAGGTTTCAGATACAGTACGGATACACTCCAAGACGTGTGAGTCATTCTGCTACTCATTCAGATCTCTTATTCAGATACAATATGGATACACCCCAGACACGGAGGTCATCCAATTACTCATTTATAATTTCAAGTCAGGTACAAGCTAGATACGCTCCGGACACGGAAGCCATTCTATTTCTCATTCAGATTCAACTATCAATTTCAAAGTCCAGATACACTCAGACAAGGAAGTCATTCTGTCACGTATTCAAGATCTCAGTTACAGTTCAGATACACTCCTGACACGGAAGTCATTCTGCTACTCATACAGATCTCAATCTCAGATACAGTCCAGATACGCTCCAGACACGGTATCCATTCTGTCACTCATTCAAACTTATTCCCCAGCCCAGAGGTACTCCAGACACAGATGTCTTTCTGTTGCTTATTCAAATTTCAGGTTTCGGACACAATACAGATACACTCCAGACACGACAGTCATTCTGATATTCATTCAAGAATCAAATACGGTTACATCTTGGATACGCTCCAGACACGGACGTCATTCCCTTGCTCATACAGATCCAATCTCCAGATACAACTCAGATACGGATACCATTCTGACATTCATTCTCCTGATTTTCAACAAACGAATCTTGGATGGCATCTTTAAGACCGTCTCCAGTAAGATTATATCATCTCCAAATGGCATATTTAAGCCCATTCCCTCAGTTACATTTTAACGAGTGCAAATTTACGGGCACTCTAGTGTCCAATCCTCTTTTACCTTTGAGTCACGAAAGGAAAATTCGCCAATCTAACTCTTCAGGTTCAAGAAGATTGAACAGGGGCAGCTGTTGTACCCCAAAATTTTCCCTCTCATTTTTATCAAGATTTTCCCCCCACGAGGCTCCTTGAACTCCAGACAGGATTAGGGTTTTGCTTTGCTCAAGACATCTCCTTGCACTGATGACCTAAATTAGGGTTTGAGTTTGCACAGGGATTTTTGGACCTTCAATGTTCAAAATTACTTTCATACTTCATGTTGGACTCATAAGTTTGTCCATACCAAGTTTCAAGCCTTGAATCAAATTTTTGCCCAGTCAATTGGACAATTGACCTAGAAATCAACTTTATTGGGGAAAAAGTCAACTATGGCCAATTTACAGTCAAACCTCATTATTTTGGACCCACATCAACCTTATGAACTCATATGAACCATTTGATCAAGTTTGGACCACAACTCCTCAAAAGAATTTGACCAGATCACCAAAAGGGCAAAATGGTCATTTTTAGGGTTTTGACTGTACAAGGGCAATTTCTGACTTTTGACCTAGCTAATGGTAAATTGGGCTCAAGCATGGATTCAGGGACTCAATGGTATCATCTTTACCTATTCAACAAGTTCAAAAGACCTCAATTGCATTGGATTGACAGATGAATTTTTCAGTCAACTGATCAAAATTTGACTGTACACTGAAAAGTCAAACTTTGACTTTTTGGTCAAAATCAAGTGCCAAGGGTCATTTTTCATCAAGATGTGTCAAAACATGAAACTTGTTCATCAAGAAACCCATTTTTGCAAATTAGGGTTTAAAGTTGAAAAAAATTCATAACTTAGAATTTTTCTAAGTTATGAAATTTTCTTAATTTTTCCTAACTTTGCCCAATATTTTCACCATGATGCAATTGGATTCAAACAAAACTTCCAACATGAAAGTTGTATTCCTCCACAAAGTATACAACGTTTATTCACAAAGTTTTCTCAAAAGAAGCTTGGATCTCAAGTTATGAATTTTGGAACAAGGGTCCATGAAACTTGTAACTTAGTGAAATTTTGCCCTAGTTTAGGCAGGATTTTGACCTATCTTCATGGCCATTTTTCACATAGTTCCACTTGGAATCTCAAATTGTATTTCAAAGATGGATTGTATAGAGTGTTGCAAGATTTCCAAAATGTCAAGGAACTCTCAAAACTCATTTGTGGTTAGGGAGAATCGAAGGCTTGAAGTTGGCAAAAACTCACTTTTCATCCATGGCATGTTCATGTCCATACAAGTTGCAAATTCAAATCAGCTTGCTTTGCACTAGATTACAGGCCTATAAACCATTTCACACTCAATAATTAAATGCAAATCCATTGGTCTAAGGCATTGTTTTGGTCATTAGGGCATTGTACACAAGATTAATCCCTAAATGGTAAAAGGTACATTACCATTTTTGCAAAAATGTGCTTTATGTCAAAACTTAATCCCTTGAGCATTGATCCATATCTTATGCAGCAAATAAAATCCACAAATTAGAGGGTCCAAGAGGATAGTATGCAAGGTGATAGATTTCCTTTACATGCCTGCTTCACACCACTTCCCACTTTTGCTTCATATACAAGAAATATGCCAAATACATGAGAACTTGAACATCGGCCAAAACTAACTTGTGCAAGCTTTTGAAACATCTTTCTCACATCCCCTTGAGCCAGAAATACGACCCTTTGAGCCTTAAAATATCCCATAGATCAAAATCACCTTCCATTGGCAAAACAGGGCAGCATCTGCATCTTGACTTCCATAGCACAATTTGCTCGTGCGTTTTGCCCCAAACTTGTTCAAACACCTTCCATTCAATCCATTCAAGCTATCCCAAACCTTAAACACTAACTGTAACTCCATTTACAGGATTTGCCATTTTCAATTTGAGCTTGTGCAGGTTGAGTTCTGTAGGCTTGTTCAAGTGCATTCAAGGCAAGCTTGACATTGGAGAAGGTAAAGTGAAGTTCAAGCAAGCTCCCAGACATCTCAGGCGTTGTTGAAAAGCTCCACATTGCCATACATGAAGTCAGCTGAAACAGGTTTTTATCAACTTCCTATCTCTCTATTTAGGAACATTTAGACTTAGGTTTGTGAATAAGAAATGTAGTATTCATAGCCATGAAGCTGTACATATGCTCAGTTTTCATTTTAGTTAAGCATGCTAAGAGAATTTGATCCATGAACATACTGAAAAAATTAGGTTAGGATTTGGGGCCATAGAAATTCTCTTTGGTCTTTGAGAGTTAGGACAAGTTTTTTATATGGTTGGATTCGTCTTGAAAAATGCTACAACTTTGATGTTATGTGTTTTTGCAATAGAGCTCGTATGCAGGATCTAGCATTTGTGTACAGGGCGCACGCGAATTTTGAACAGAGGTTGAAGATGAAGCTGGTTGGGCTGGGCTTGGTCCTGGCTCACTATCGGCACCCCCATTTTTGCTGAATGCACCCCCCTGGCCCAATTTCTTTATGTTTTATATTTTTGTATTTTATTTTTATTTATGATTTTATTTTATTATTTCCAAATATAAAAAATACTCAAAAATATTTTTATAAATTTTTCACATTTATTTTGTATTTTATTTTTATTTTTTCTAACATAAAATTAATTTAGTAGTTATATACTTTTATTTTATTTATTGAAAATTCAAAAATAATATATAAATCATATTTTTATCTTACCCTTTATTTTATTCACACTAAAATATTGTACTAAATATATTTTTATTTTTTGTATATATTATATTTTATTTTGTACATGATTAATATAACTAATAAATATATACATACTTTTATTTTATAAATACTTGAGAATAAAAACCTAAAGATACTATACTTTTATGTTTATTATTATTTATACTTAAAAATACTTTTTCTAAATATGTTTTATTTTTTTGTATATACACCATTATTTTATTGTATATAAATAATATAGTCAATATATTTATATTCTTAAAAATTAGGGTTTTACCCTTAATAAAAATAATATTTTTTTTAATTATTATTTCTTTCTTTTTGCATTAAATATTTTTTACATACATAAAAAATAAACCTAAACATTTTTTGCATAATTCATAATATTTGGTATATTTATTTACTTTATTTATTTAAATATTATCCATTTATTATTTATGTCATTATTCAATTTGGATGTAATAGTAAAATTAGGGTTTTAATTTCTTGTGAAATAATCCTCATTCAAAAATTGTATCCCCGTCCCCATAATCTTGTTGTAATAGTGGTAGATTTATTTTACGCAATTACGCTTTCAATTATGCCATGATTAGAGATTTGGGTTTGTATGCAAGAAATCCAAAATCAACAAGTAGCTTGACCTAATACAAAGACAAAAATGCATGAAAATCAAACACAATGCACACTTGCACCCCTAGGGTTATATCCACTTGTTGTCTTTTAAAAGGGTCATGTTATACATGTTGAGTACTTTGGCAAAACAAAAACAAAACAAAAGATCATAGTCTCTCGATGACGTTATTTTGGTTGCCTATATAAAAAATGATCTAGTCCCTCAAAATTGCTAAAAATACTTAACACAATTGCTATCATGGTCTATACGATGACCCGCGCCTGTCCCGTTTAACATCCTAATACAAGGTTGTTTACCAAATGCAATGGTAAAACAACACTGTCAAAAGGGTTAAAATCATATAGGAAAGATCTTTGAGTAAAATAGGGTAGATAACTCTTAGTTACTTGATCAAAACTTACAAAACATCCTTGCTATTTTCAAACACAATTCACAACACAATTTCAAAACATTTCCCAAAAATAAACTTTCAAACTTTCAAAACATTGAAACATCTTTTCAAAAGACAAAAACACCTTTGTATACATTCAAGCAAGAATCATTACAAAGGTTGCCACAACGATGGCCTCTTTCCAAAACATCTTTCAAAACCACACACAAAGCACCATTTCAAACAATTGAAAAGCAAAAGCAAGTGATCTAAACAAGTAACTAAGAGCCCATGGATAACCATGGATGAAAAGGGTGCTTGCACCTTCCCTTTTCATAATCTACTTCCCGAACCCAAGAAAACATCTCAAAGGTCTTTCCTGTGTTGTTTGACCTTTCCTTAGGATAAAATAAAAAGTCGGTGGCGACTCTTGCTAAACCGAAACATTTGCGAACACAAACGCAAAATCCCAAGTCAGTTCTCCCACCGTATCACAACAACATACTGCATTTTTTAGAATACATTGCGGCTTATAGGCAATGTAATGGGGCTTGTAAAGAACTCATCATTGCGGGAAGACTTAGGTAATGGGCTGAATGTGTCACGACATGAAGACTAAGGTGACGGGTTGAATCGTAGGAGAAGTATTACGTTGGTCGACCCTTTAGATAGTTGAATCGAGGGTGAAATCATTTGTCTGTTTGCTATGTGATACATGTGTATGTATGTGTATTAAATGTTGCATCTATGTGATATATATGATATTTGACATTGATATGGAACCCTGAGTGTATTGAACATCGAAATGTATAGGGTATGTATGCTTTAGATACGTAAAATATGTGTATGTATGTGTGTAAGATGCGTATATGTCTTGAAATGTTATGAAAACTATTTAGTAGTAAAAGTGCATGTGAGGCTTGTGTGCTCCTGTATAATGCTCTATGTAGTAGTTAGTTTGTTGATGATTGTGTTACTTCAAATATTTTAATAAAATGATCATATTTAATTATTAATTATGAAGAATGGTAATTTAAATTATATTAATGTAAACACATATCACTAACACAATAAAAGATGATACTTTATTTCACTTTTGTGCTCCTCTAGCTTGCCTATTTTGATTTTAATAAAAAAATTTAATCTCACGGGTCACTATCAACACGAGATCTATTTTAATTTAATCAATTATTATTTTAATTTAAAAGAAAAATATTATTTTTAAATTTTTTTTTCTCCATCTCAGCGTTTTTTCTTCTTTTTGTATGATTATTTAGTACAATTAAATCTATATGATTATTGTTCATTTTACAATTAAGTAATTTATTTTAAATTTTACATTTATATTTTAAATAAAAACTGATAAGTTAACACCATTTTTAACACCAATATTATATTCGTATATATATCGTGCATACGTTTTTTTTTAAATAATAGCTCATTTAAAATTTTGCGTTTGCATTTGCAAAAAAATCATTTTTTTCTCCAATTGACATATTTTTTTTATATAATAGATACTTTTATATTTTTCATTAATTTAACTTTGTAAAAATTAGTATTGACTTTTATATTTTAAATTTATATAGATAATTAACTTTTTATCTTACGGGTCAGTACCAAAATAATTATTATTAGAAAAAAATATTTTTATATATTATTTTTTCTTCATATCACGGTTCAATTTTTCCTTCTTTTTATATGATTATTTAATATAATTAAATCTGATCTTATCGGTTAATCATAACCTGTGAAGTGGCTAGAGGATGATCTGTAGTCGGGCTGTGATGTCGAGGAGGAAAAATGGGTTGTACCTGCAAGGCACTCTGACGATCAAGTAAGAGTGGGGACAAGGAGATACAAGCAAAGTATTAAGGTGTTAGTGGTGAATAATGAATATTCGATACCTGGCCCTCACAAGTGTGAGGGTTTATATAATGCCCCTGGCGCATGGTCATTGGCTCCTGATTATACGCCTGGATATGAGGGTTCGTAAAATCAGGTAACTGCCAGAACTTGGTCAAATCAGGCATATGTGCTTGTAACTAGCTGTTGATTCCAAGGAGGGGGTCAGTTGTGGGTATCTCTTTAGTCGGTTCCTGGTGGCCCGCACAACTTTGATGTCGGGCAAGCTGAGAGATGCTCGTCGATCATCTTAGGCCAGTGCTGGCTTGGGAGGGCAAGAGGTCGATATTACCCGATAGAGAGTGGGTGGTTCGTGTCATGGACGTGCGGGCCATACTAAAAGAAAGGGCTAAATTGGGCCCATTCAAGTTGTTTGGCCAGTCCAGAAAAGTAACCCCCAAGTTGTTGCTTCTGGGCACAGTAGTGATGACTTTAACACCTACTCGTGGAATGAGGTGTATCTAATAGGGAAATGAGTGTTGCCTGTTGCGCCTTTCTCACGGGGAAATGAGGAGTTGGTTTTTAGGAGCTTTGAACTTGAAGAAGTAGTATTTTTGGGTAGCGTTCTAGCGAAGCGGCGCAATGATGACCTGGGGGCTAGGGTGTAATAATGACGACCCTAGGGTTTCTCAGGCGTGTGTCTCGCACGCATGGATGGTCTTAGCTATAAATACCAGAGAAGCAAGGTGTTTAATTTTTTTTGCCTTCTCTCTCAACTACTCATAATAGCTCGACCATCAACCACCGTTATTTCTTGGGTTTTGTCGCTCGCAGCTGCTACTTCCAGCCTTTCTTCTTCTATTAACTGGTAAGTTTTCAGTTTTCCACCTTTGTTTGCTTTCAGAAGATCATATTTTCGCCATTTTCTTTCTAGAGATGCATGTGGCTAGGGTTTATGGTTCTATTTGTGAGGACGCCATTGGGATGTTTTGGCGGTAGGCGGAGTTTCTGTAGTTTAGAGTCGCCGGAGCCGCCGTGGGATCTCCCCGGGCACTACATGATGTGTTTTAGATGGTCCCTTAAGGCCTAGGGCTTTTTCTGTAACTTCTGCCTGTTTATGTGCCTTAGTGAGGGTTCTGGTCGAGGACATGATCCTCGTTTCCCAGTGCCCTTTCCCTTGATTAGCGGTGGAAGGGTGGTTCTGGCATTGATTTCGAACTCATCTTTACCTTCTACTTTTCAGATACTATGGCCAACAATGCTTGGGTAGATCTCTCGAGTGATTCTTCATAATCTTCAAGAAGTTCCTCAAACGAGATGAGTACCTCGTCGAGCATCTTGTAGATTTTCAGGGATGTGCAGAATCAGACGGAACAGCAAACAGGGGGTGGTGATGTGGAGATGGCCTCCGCAGATCAAGGTTGCATGTTTCCCCCCAGGGAAGAGGAGGATCCACGGGCTTGGGTCGCGAACGATCCCTGATATTGGCCTTCGTATTTCTTAGAACATCGGGGGGATGTTTTCATAGATGTGTATACTCACGAGGAGGGGAACCAAGGAGAATGGTCGCTATACATCCCCGAGAAAGAGAGAAGAGTCTGCTTGAAATACGATAGGAGGCGGATTCCCGTGTATGACATTGTATTTTCGGAGATGGGGCTTCGGCTCCCGTTCTCTGATTTTGAGGTGGCCGTATTCAGGCACCTACGCGTGGCTCCCTCCCAACTGCACCCAAACGACATTGCGTTCATACGAGCATTCGAAATAGTTTGTGATTACTTGAAGAGGGGCCACAGTTCCCTTGTTATTCTACTGCTTCCACCTCCAGAGGAGCAAGGTCGACGGTGAATAGGGATGGGTTTCCATGAAGCAAGGAAACTGGGAGCTGTTTAAAGCTTATTTGGAGTTCGTTCGCAACTTCAAAGACAAATACATATTGGTGCAACCTTCTTCGAGCAAGGCGATGATGAACGTCTTCAGAACAGTGTCGGTGCACAACAAGGATGGTACTCCCCGTCTGAACGAGCTAGGAGACCTTGTTGGGAAACTGGTTTACAAGTTCTTGTTCCAGTGGATAGGGAAGCATTTTGATAGTGAATTGGGATCCTATACTTGTAAGGAAGGGGAGCTCGGAGCCAAGGACCTGGAGAGCTTCGTTGTCTTGGCTGTGTTCGTGGCTCGGATCCCTCGCGTTCAACGGGTCGGCAGGGGAGGCAGGCTAGTGATCGACAAGAACGGGGAGCCTGTATATGAGTCGGGCCTCATAGTCATCAAATAGCTCCTCAAGAGCGAGGACCCTGTTAAATACTTGGGTATATATATGTTTTAAACAGTAGTATGTGGTTTTCATTTATTTGACTCCTCGTTTACTAACTATGTTTCTTTTTGTTTGTTTTGCAAATAACATGAAACCCGATCAGAAGCGCTTAGCCAAGCCTCTTGTTGCCAGAGCGAGGAGGGCTCAAAAGGATGCACAGACTGGCTCAGGAGCCGCTCCTGCCTCGTGTTTGAGCGACTCGTCATCGACCAAAGCTACAATCTCTCTTTCTCTTATTGCCGTTTCCTTGAAAGTGAAGAGGCCGCGTCCTGATGGGTGCGTTGACCTGACTGGGGAAAAGGGTAAGGGAATGTACGACCTACCCCCTTGCTGGCTGGAAAAGACTTTCTTTGAGGGTGCAGCTCTCCGTCTTCCCCGGGCCAAATTCCTTCATCTTTAGAAAATTGGTCGTCCGAAGAAAAGTGCAATGTTGGTGCAAGATACCGGCGATATGATGTGGATCCTGGAGATGGAGGTCACCTATACTGAGGGAAGTTCCTCTTATAAGGCTGAGATGAAGAATCTTCGGGCCAAGATGGCTATGAGCGAGAAGGCCCAGGTCGAGGAAGAAAAATCTCGGAAGCTGTCTGACGAAGAATCAGGGAGGCTATCTGAGGAACGCAAGGTCCTCTTGCTTGAGAAGAAAGACCTTGAGGAAAAGGTGGCCGCCTTGGCTGCTGAGATTATGCTCGCTGAAGACGAGTCAGAGGACACCAAAGATCTAAAGACTTGAGCCGAGCTTGTTGCTCATTTTAAGTTGGTTGGGGATGACGTTCAGGCTGCTTCCGAGGGGAGCTTCGAAAATGCTGTAAAGTAGATGCACATGTTGAACCCCAGTGTTGAGCTCAACAACTCAACAATGGGGGTCAACTATTATGTGGCTTCCGGTAAGATTCTGGTCCCTAATTATCTCAAGGAGTTTGTCGCTCAACCGACCGGGGCTACTGCCCAACTATCGCCCATTGCTAAAGAAGAAGTTGAAGGATGATTGTTCTATTTATTCCGGCATGTGAGCCGTATTGTTGTATTTTTGTTTCTTCGAGCTTTTGCCTGTTTATATAATTCTCAAACAAGTGTGGTCTCTGGCTACAAATTTATTCTTTTTTGGATGGGGCGTTAAAAGCCTCTTTGTTGTAATATTCGCACACTAGCGGCCCAAGTGGTCTTCTCGTTTAGTTTTCTAGTCATGATGGTCGTTTGTTTCGAATATTTAACTTGTGTTGTTTGCATGTTCGTTGATAAAGTCACCCATTTAGGATGTTTTTTTTGCTAAGAGTTTGTAAAGGGGATTTGCTCGTTTGGTTCGTATGTTTTTCAGTGTGGGGAAATTGATCAAACGGCCAGGGGTATACTGGGCATGGGCCGAAACTCAGATCTCGCTTTGAGGGGCCTGGATTCAGCGACATGAACTTCTCGTTGCAAGCCGAAAGTTCAACCTTCATGGCACAAGGACTATGGAGCTCGATCGAGTTATCCACGTCGGGCTGAAGGAGCGCTCGTTATAAGAGCAGAGCTTTTCCCCTTCTGAGTATATTGGGTGCAATGCTTGTACCTAGGCATGCACGCGTGGTCGGGCCTGGGTGAGTTTGTCTTGTCGACCAGACTCGCCGACTGCTTAGTGTTTTTAACTGTAATATTGTTTTAGCTTTCCAGTGTTCCAAGATCGAATGAGTTATTCCCCTTGTAGGATTTCCAAGTAATACACTTCAGTCCCCATTTTCGCGTAGACACGATAAGGACCTTCCCAGTTCACTGGGAGCTTGCCCATTGCGAGATTCTTTGCGATTTCTCTTTAAGAAATGGCTGCCGACCTCGAACTCTAATCATATGACCTTGGTGTCGTAGTACATGGCTATTTTTTGTTTGAGCAAGGCCTCTCATAGGGTCGCTCCCATTCTGATTTCTTCCACTAGATCCAGTTCCTCCCGGAGGGAGACGTCGTTCATCTCCTTGTCTGGAGGAGCTTTGGTTCCCCTGGAAGGTTCTTTGATCTCTACTGGAATGACGACCTTCGTCTTGTAAGCTAATCGGAAGGGGGTCTCCCCGATTGACGAATGCGCAGTTGTTCAGTATCCTCAGCGTACAATGTGTAACTCCTCTACCCATCTTTTCTTGGTTTCTTCCAATCTTCGCTTGAGGCCCCTGACTATTACTCTGTTTGCAGATTTGGCTTGGCCGTTTGTCTGGGGATGCTCGACGGAGGTGAAGTGTTGGGTGGTGCCCAGTTTGGCGATGAATTCTTGAAAGGTGTGGTCTGTGAACTGAGTCCCATTGTCGGTGACTATCGCTTGTGGGATGCCAAACCGAGCTAGGATATTTCTTTATAGAAGCGAAGGACATTTTGGGCGATGATTTTGGCCAAAGCTTCGGCTTCTATCCATTTTGTGAAGTAGTCGACCGCTACGATCAAATATTTATTCTGATTGGTTCCGACCATGAATGGACCGAGGAGGTCCAATCCCCACCAGGCGAAGGGCCAAGGAGAGGAGAGGGACTTAAGCTCGTTAGGATGAGCTATATGTATGTCTTCATGTTGTTTACATTTATTGCATTTTTTCACGTGCTCTTTCGCGTCGTGCTGCATGGTAGGCCAATAATATCCTACTCACAAAGCTTTTCTCGCAAGGGATCTCCCGCCTAGATGTTGGTTGTCGATGCCCTCATGGATTTCGAGCAAGACACGATTTTCCCCGCTCCAATCGACACATTTGAGAAGGGGAATGGAAAATCCTCTCCTGTAAAGTTTGCCTCGACTATAACGTACGAGCTAGCTCTTCGCCTGACAACGGCCGCTTCTTTCGGATTGTCAGAGAGTTTTCCCTTGGTGAAGTAATCATGTACGGGGGTCATCCAGCAGTCGCTGTCCCCAAGGGCGAACACTTCTAAGGTAGAGGGAGGCTTCTAAGTGCTTGGTCGAGGAAGGATTTCTTATATCACTGACTTATTCCCCCCTTTCCTCTTCGTTCTTGTTAGCTTAGATAGGATATCCGTGCGAGCGTTATGCTCGCGGGGAACATGTTGTACGTCCATAAATTTTAATTTATTTTTCCTCTCCTGGACCAGGGCCCGATATTCAACGAGTTGGTCGTTTTGACCTGATATTCGCCTCGTACTTGAGAAGCGACAAGCTAAGAGTCAATGAAGATTTTTACTTCCTCGGCTCCTAGATCTCCGGCCAGTCTTAAGCCCGCGAGGAATGCCTCGTATTTGGCCTGATTGTTGGAGGTCAGAAAGATAGAGCACAGAAGACCTCGATTAGGGTCCCTTCCTTGTTTTCCAATATGATGCCAGTGCTACTTCTAGTCGAACTAGAGGCACCGTCGATGAAGATTGTCCAGCGATGTGATCCGTCGGGATCTGCGGGCAAGGTCATTTCAGCTACTAAGTCGGCCAAGGCTTGTGCCTTAAGGGATTTCCTGTTCACGTATTGGATATCAAATTCAGAGAGCTCCAAGGACCATTTCAACATTCTGCCGGCCATGTTTGGCCTTCCGAGCATCTACTTTATTGGTTGATCTGTTCAAACGACTATGGTGTGGGCCAGGAAGTAGTGTCTGAGTCTCCTTGTTGCGTTAACAAGGGCTAGAGCTACTTTTTCGATTTGTTGATATCTCGCCTCTGGGCCCTGCAGGGCCTTTCTCGTGAAGTAAATTGGCCTTTGTCCCTCTGGAGTATCTCTGATCAGTGTCGCGCTTATTGCCTTGGAGGTGACGGCCAGATAGAGGTAGAGGACCTCGTCTTTCTCGGGCCGAGAAAGGACAGGTGGTTGCGACAACTCTCTTTTTAAATGAATGGGGGCTTGCTCGCATTTGGGAGTCCATTTGAAGACAACTTCCTTGCGCAAGAGTTTGAATAAGGGAAGCGCGTGCTGGACAGACTTTGCCACAAATCAAGTGAGAGAAGTGAGCATGGCGTTTAAGATCTGGATGGACTTTTTCGAGGTGGGCGTCAGAAATTCAGAAAATGCCCGACATTTGTCGGGGTTTGCTTTAATGCCTCGTTCTGTTAGGTAGAATCCGAGGAACTTTCCTGCCCGTACACCGAAGGTACATTTTTCTGGGTTGAATTGCATCAGACACTTTCGAGCCTGCTCGCACACTTTCTTTAAGTAGGCGGCATGGTCTAGCTCTTCGGTGGACTTCGATGTCGCCTATCTCGTTGCGAAAAACTTTGTTCATCATGCACTGATACATAGAGCCCACATTTTTCAGGCGGAAGGACATTACACTGTAATAATGGTTTCCCGAATCGGTCATGAAAGCGGTGTATTTCTTGTCTGTTTTTTCCATTGGGATCTGGTTATAACCAGAGTATGCATCCATAAACAATAGCAATTTGAAATTGGCCGAGTTGTCGACCAGTTTGTCAATATTCGGTAGGGGATAAGCATCTTTCGGGCAAGCCCGATTGAGATCAGTATAATCAATACACATGCGCCATTTCCCATTATATTTTTTCACAAGAACTGCATTTGAGATCCAGGTTGCGTAATGGGCTTCAGAAATTAAATATACCTCTAGGAGGTCTTTTACAGCTAGTTTTGCAGCCTTCGCTCTCTCAGAAGATTGTTTTCTTCTGCGCTGCGCGACCTCCTTGAGGGCAGAATCTATAGTCAAGTGATGGAATGCAACTTATGGATCTAATCCGGGCATCTCAGTCGCACTTCAGGCGAACAGATCAGTATTCTCCCTTAGACAAGCTTTGAGTTGCCTTTTTGCCATGTTGGGGAGGTCTGCTCAAATCTTTACTCCTCTGGTGGGATCTTCTCCAAGGGGAACCAGCTCGAAGTCTCCGTCCGGGATTGGCCTTGCGTGACTTAAAAGTTCATCATGATCTGTAGAGGGGGTTGAACCTTTGCCTTCTACCATGGGCTCCTTCCCCTTCCTTCTTTTCTCAACATGATCTTCCTTGGAGAAGCGGTTGTCGAGGTCAATAGTGTCGACCCTATGGAGCCGCTTGGCTTCCTCGGAGATGGAGGGCAGTGTGGCTCCAGTGGTCGTTCAAGGTTGAACACTGATGGAATTAAGGCCCTTGGTTGAAGCTTAAAAACACCTTCTTGCTGCTTAGATGTCCCCGTGGAGGGTGGCGACCAAGCCTTCAGTGGTGTAGTACTTCATTTTGAGATACACGGTAGAGTGAACCGAGATGAGTTCGGAGAGAGTGGCTCTCCCGAAGATGCACTGGTAGAGAGACGGGTAATATACCACCAGGAATTGGGTATTTATGGCTCTGGTCGTTACTCTTATCCCGAAGGTAACGATCATCTCGACATATCCCTAGGGTTTCGTGCTTGCTCATTTAAGCCCTGAAAATATGATCCCACGTACAAGGTCATATGGCTTTCATTCAGCTGCAAAGTGGTGAAAAGTTGGGCGTACATGATGTCCACCGAGCTACCTTGGTCGACCAATATGCATTACACGTCGAAATTCGCCATGAAAGCTCTCACGAGTAATGGGAAGGTCAAATTCAGGGGCCCGCCCGATAGTTCCTCTCTGTAGAAGGTGAGGGGATGAGAGCCTCCCTGGAATTTGTCGAGTGTGGCATCCATATCCGAGTTGGCTTCGATGAGCTGGTTAAATCTTATTTTCACCGAACCAAATGTGTGCCTGTTGAATCCCCCGCTTGAGATGACCATGGCTGCGGGGAAAGATTCCCAAGGACTGTGGAAGGAGAAGTACAGGGGGACGTTCTCCATGTTCGAGTAATATAATCTTCCAGCCGTGAGATGGTCATGGCGACCAGAATGGTGTCGAGGTCGAGGGACTTCTTCCCTTCCTTAACGTTTTTGGTTTCTGGTGCTTCTTCACGAGCGCCCTCCTTCTTTTTGTATTGTTTGAGGTTCCCATCTCTAATCAGTATTTCGATTACATCCTTGAGATGAATGCAATCCTTTGTGTTATTCCCGTGACTTTTTTGGAACCTGCAATATTTTCACTTGTCGGTTCCCAGTTTGGACGGTGTTTGTCAGGGGAAGCGCATCCCAACTTTCTTAAATTTAGAATTGGCGCATTGAGAAAGAATACGCTCCCTTGAGGTTGTCAGAGGGGTTTAGTCGTGCAAACGACCGGCTGGCCCGTTGTAGTCCTTGGAATCGCGAGACTTGTCTTCCCGTTTCTTTTCTCCTTGACGGGATGTCGAGGGCTCTTCGTTCTTCATGGATTTAGCACTCTCTATGTGCCTTAATTCCCTGGCCCTGTTGTCTTCTTCCTCCTCCTTATACTGGATGTACACTTGGGCCTTGAGGAGGAGGGAGTCAAGCATGGTCGATGTCTCAATGCCCATAGCTTTGGCAAAGTCGCTGCGTGGACGAAGCTCGCGCTCGGGGAGATATTTTTTCATGTTTTCGGTCATTAAGACCTCGACTTCTTCCTTGTTGAAGCGTTCAATGTATGTACGCAGAGACTCGTCTCTGTCTTGGATGATTACTTCAAGCGAAGCCTCTTACTTCGGGTGTCGATGGGAGGCGGTGAAGTGCCTCGAAAATATCCTCCTGAGCTATTTCCAGGAGGTGATGGATTCGTCAGGGAGGCTCTTGTACCAAGACATCGCCCCCTTCCTGAGAGTGGTTGGGAGTCTATATTTGATGGCCCCTCTGACTCCATGATAGTCGAGGAGAGCGTCAATGTTTTCAATGTGCTCGTCGAGGTCTGTTGTTCCGTCGTAGGTTCCCAACGAAGGTAGCTTCTCTAGGCCAACAGGGAGTGGAGCTTCTGTGATTTCCTTTGATAGCGGGCCACAAGGCTGGTCGTTTTCACTATCTGCAGGGGATGGAGAAAAGGAGTGATAATTTATGCCCCATCGATCGTTGCGGCCTCGTAAGGGGGAGGGACTCCTCCGCTTCTGTCTTGGTTCGGGAAAAGGAAATCGAGTGCGGTCGATTTGATAGTCGTCTTTCCTCTTCTTGGATGAAGGGGAATGTTGATCTTTCGCAGGAGGTGTGCGGTTGCGTTTCTTGAAGAAAGAAACGTCGCACCTCTCCCTTCTTGGTGGAAGGTCGCGCTTAGGTGGTGATATACTGAGGGAGTTTCGTCGTCGGGTTCTTCGAGGAGGAGATCTTGATCTCCTGTTCTCCCAGGCCCCTATCCTTTGATTCTGTTTTAGGATGAGGGCGTTGGTCTTATTGATAGCAACGAGCAATATTGTCATGGCCGAGTCGGTGTTGAGAGGGATGGGAAATGGTTTCATGATTTCTGACAGTTCCTCGGTGAGATTCTTGGGACGTCCCTTGTCTAAGAATTGGACGTCATCCCGTCGGGCGTTAGTTGAATCTGGAGACGCGGTCTGTCCGTCTTGGAAACCCAGGTTGTCCTCGAGGTGAGGAGGTTCCTGACTTCCATCGGTTTTGTGAGCAGGGGAAAGAATAACCTTTCTGGGCAGATAGAGATCATCATGGTCGACCATGATTAGTGATAGGGAATCTTGAAAAGTTTCTTTGATCTTTGAATTTCGAGGAAAGAAAGATGAGGAGAGCAGTTTTCTATAGACGGCGCCACTGATCTTACTGATTGATCAGAACCTCTGAACTGGCCTGAGGATGATCTGTAGCCGGGTTGTGATGTCGAAGAGGAAAAAGGGGGTTGTACCTGCAAGGCACTCCGACGATCAAGTAAGAGTGAGAACAAGGAGATATAAGAAAAGTATTAAGGTCTTTGTGATGAATAGTGAATATTTGATACCTGACCCTCACAAGTGTGAGGGTTTATATAATTCCCCTGGCGCATGGCCATTAGTTCCTAATTTTATGCTTGGATATGTGAGTCCTTAAAATTAGGTAACCGCCAGGACTTGGTCAAATCGGGCAAATGTGCCCGTAACTAGCCGTTGATTCCGAGGAGGGGGTCAGTTAGGCATCTCTCTGATCGGTTCCTGGTGGTCTGTACGACTTTGATGTCGGGCAGGCTGAGAGATGCTCGTCGATCATCCTAAGTCAGTGTTGGCTTGAGAGGGCAAGGGATCGATATTACTCGACGGAGAGCGACGTGCGTGCCATACTAAAAGAAAGGGCTAGACTTGGCTCATTCAAATTGTCGGGTCAGTCCAGAACAAAATCTATACGATCATTGTTCATTTTATAAATAAGTAAATCATTTCAAATTTTACATTTATATCTAAAACTTTACATTTATATTTGTTAAGATTTTATTTTTTTTATAATTATTTAAGATTTTATATATATATATATATATATATATATATATATATATATATATATATATATATATATATATATATATATATATATATATATATATATATATATATATATATGATTATTTAATACACTTAAATTTCTATAATTATTATTTATTTCAAATTTAATTATATTATATTTATTATGTCTAAATTTATTTAATTATATTTATGTCTTTTTTCTTTATATAATTAAACTAATAATTTATATTTTTCTTATGTAAGTTGATCATAATTCCTTTTATTTATATTACTCATATCGCTCGAAAACTATTACATCAAAAAAAATATTTATCTGTGCAAGAGCACTTATATCTGACTAATTCACTTTTAAAATAGAAAGAAGATGTAGGAAGCAATTGGAAAAAGGGCAAAAGTTTAAAAAGGAGGTGACATGGAAGAAAATGTGTGAGAGTAGGAGATAGCAGAAAAACACTATCTTTATAATTACGTGGGGCAATCCAACTGCACATAAGATATCACAGGCCACAGAAACTTGTGGCTCGCAAAACTTCCCCTTTCTTAGCTGGCATTTTCCAACACAACTTTTCCACTTTATAAAACCTTTTCACACAAACTCACAATTCATTGTACCCCTCTCTCTTCCTCTCTTTCTCTTATCCTTAACTCTTCACTATCCATTTTTCCCTCAAACTATTATCATGTCTCATATGATCAATGATTCAACAACAATAAAACTTTTTGGAAGAATCATTTTTCTGACACACAAAAACTATGTCTCTGCCAATGATTGTTCCTCAAATTTCCCCCCTCCACTTCCTCATGAAGATTACTGTGATCATAGTCTTCATTCATCTGTGTCTTCATCTTCTCCACTTGATGAGGTCTCACAACAAACCACAGATTTAAACACACCCTCAGCTGAAACAGAAGCTTCACACCAAAATTTCACTAAACTTGATGAACAAAGTGATATCTCACAAGACAAATCTCCAAAGAAACCGGACATTATTGTTCCATGTCCAAGATGCAAAAGCATGGACACAAAGTTTTGCTACTACAACAACTACAACGTCAAACAGCCCCGGCACTTCTGCAAAAACTGCCAGAGATACTGGACTTCCGGAGGAACCGCGAGAAAGATGCTTGTAGGAGCAGGTCGCCGTAAGAACAAAGTCACTTCTTTTTCTTCCAATGTCTTGCATTATCCTCAAATGAGTACTGTCTTGACCTTTGGATCAAATTCTTCTAATATAACATACTATCGTGGTTTTTTGCAACCATTATGGAATGTACAATCTATCCCAACACAATCTTGTGGCCCAAGTAAACCTTCATTAGGGAAACATTTAAGAGATGGAGACATGATCAATCGTTCCAACTCAGAGAAAGAAAAGCTTGGATTAGAAAGCAACAACAAAGAAAGTAATGATACTAATGAAGTATTTATCCCTAAGTTAATGAGATTTGATGACCCTAATGATGTAGCAAAGAGTTCTATACGGTCAACATTAGGAATCAAGAATGGGAGAGGAATTTTCAAGCGATTTGTATCTAACTGTGATCGCAAGAATCATGGGGTTGAATCATCTTCATCAGTATTGAAAGCTAACCCAGCAGCTTTATCAAGGTGTATTGTGTTCCACGAGAGAATTTGATTGTGTATATACATAACACCAATACCTCATATTGAAGCTGTGTCCCACTCCAAGGTGTGTCAGAGTTTGACAAATAGATTCATAAGATTCCAAAATGTTTGTTGATGTACATATTATGTATGAGACAGGGTAAATAATAAGATGAATAGATAAAGGAAATGACATTTTTGGTCTGAAATACAATGATTAAAAATATATATATTACGATCTTGCTATTGATATTGCATCGTCTTCTAATAGGCAGTAGTAGTATGGTAACGCTGGTTTCAAAAAATTATGACATTTGATTCAATTTTACTTATGTCGTTTTCCTTAACATATTGTATTATGAAAAGCAAACCTATGAAACATGCACCAACAAGTAAGAGATTATCCACGTTTCAAATGTTTTTTCGGATGTATTATTATTGCGGTTCTTGGAACTCAAAATAATTGAGTGTTGCGAGCCAGTGTCTTGTCACCTTTGTGGAGTTTTTTTACATGCCAGAGTATAGTTTTTTTGAAGAGTCATCGCTACTCTTTTTGAGTCATCTTCTAAGTTTATCAATTATCTAGAAACGGTGGAAGACTAAAAATCCATCCAAGAAGATGGAGTATTCTTTTAGGACTTGTGAGTACTCTTCTATGATTTATTTCCCATAATGCACTAAAGAAAAGATAATTTAGCGAGGGATAAAATAAAAACTTCATTTTATGTTTTTTAATCCAAAAATAAGAAACTTGTCACGTCGATTCTTCTTCTTCTTAGCTCTGGTATGTCTAATATCACTATTCATGTTACATCAACGTTGTTTTTTTTTGTTGTTTGCGAATGAGAGAAAAATATAAGAATGAGGAGTTGAATTGTGTTGACTTTTTCTTATTTTTCTCTTCAAGTTCTCTTATCATATTCTGATTGCAATGTTCAGAATATGATTCAGAGTATGATGAATTGTAATGTTCAAGTTGGTGTAGCATTCTTGTACTTGATCTGTAAAGATTCTATCAGGTTCTTTTATTAAGGCTTGATAGATGTGAGAGTATGATTTGTATCCTCTCATGAAGGTTTCATCCATAAACCATGACTCTATGATATTTTTCTTCATGATCATTTTATTTTCTTCTTCATGCCTATTTATCATTGCAGCTACGATGACATCTCTTTTTGTGGTGGTATTTTCAGTCTTTGAAATAAGGGCGATCATGGTGACACTTATGACAAAAGAAGAACTCATAAGAAGAAATACATATGTGAAGCAAGAGAGAGGTAAGAATGAGATGAAAGAAGAGTGAAAAATGAGGTACCTATTTATAGCGTATCTTATGGAGAATTTGAGCGTGTGGAATAAGAGATCATTATGTGCAGATTATATTGTCCAAAAATTAGATCAAAGTTATCTTTTTCTGAGTCTTCTAATCGATTAAATTGTCCCTAATCGGTTATATTCTTCAAATTTTTGATTTTGAAGAAATCTTCATAAATGTCGAGATTTGATTTATTTCGCGCACAAGGTGTGCTTGGATTTGATCTAAAAATATATCTGCCAAGAGTGAGTGCATTTATATAGCAGATACTTCTCTTTTTTGAGATCTTCATTTTCTATTCTTGAAACTACATCTTCCTCATTGGGTGCCTTTGAGCATATTCTATCTTCTGTGTTTGAAGATAATTCTTTCATGATTCTCCTTGAGGTTAATGTTTCTCCTCCTTTTGTTTGTTCAACTCTTGAAGAGATTTCTTCATCTTCTTTGTCATTCCTTGAATAGGAGGATCCTTCATCTGATGTTGATCATTCAATGACTGAGTATGTTCTTTTGAAGGATTGAACTAGAGTTATATGATAGGAGCAAGAAGACGAGGATGATGATTCTTCGATTTGGATTTATTCATATTTAAGTAGTTGAATTAGGTTGTTCATCTCCTCTATGATTTCCTTCTTTCTTGATTTTTCCTGAAAAAAGGGTTTTATATATAGATTTAAGAGTTGGATTAATTTTCCAATTCTTAATTCTTAGATACTTGTTAGTGAAACAATTTATAATACATATTCATATATTTCTAAAAATAGAGGAACATTCAAAATTAGTATCTACATCTTCTTCGTCTTGTGTGCTCATCTTCTCTAGTTTGATACTTGGAGAACCTCCATACATCTTTTCTAGAGTATCCCACATTTTCTTGGAGTTTTTACAATGACGAACAACTAATAAAGTACTATCATCTAAAGACATTATTATGAAATTATTGGTTTTAAGATCTATATATATATATATATATATATATATATATATATATATATATATATATATATATATATATATATATATATATATATATATATATATATATATATATATATATATATATATATATATATATATATATATATATCTTCCTCTTTTCTTCTTCGGTCCAAAGAGTATAGGGTTTATCCACTACTTCATCATCTATTTGATGAGAGGGGTAAACCATACCTTTTACAATTGTATACTGAAATTACGATCTAAGATATCAAGAAAAAGTTTGAATCTAGCTTACCAAATATAAAAGTTCCTATTTTCAAAAAGTGGTGGTGAATTTAAAAAAGATCTTGTGTAGGAAGTCATCTTCCTCCTTAGACGATTAATTCTTAATCAAGAGTTAAGCTTTGATTCCACTTGTTGGACTTCAGACTTCACACAAAAGAGGGGGAGTGGTGAATTATGTGGTTTGGAAAAACTTGGTTTTAAAAACTTTTTGCAAGTTAAATTAGAGTTTAAAAACATTTTTAAAAACTAAGTAACGGAAAAGTAACTAGAAGGATGTACATATTTAAGGGAAAAAGAAGAACACAGAGAATTATAGAGGTTCATTCAAATCAAAAGGATCTACTCCTATCCCAAAAATTTGTTCTTTAGAGTTTCCAATAATATTTTAGAGATTTTAGCAGGAAAGGCTCACAAACACCCTTATAGAAGGAAATGATGGTTGACCTTCAACCAAATATTACAGGACGATGGATATGGGTGTTTGCGTATTTTCTTCAATATGATTGTTGCACCCCAACATTTTCATTATGTATCTTACAATTTAATTATGCTTCACATTCATTTGCATTAGAACCACAATCATTCATATCACTGTTCCTAAAAAGCATGGGATCACAACATCCTTGTAATTAGGGTTTTTAGAAGAAAAGACTTATCTCTCAAGAGGATTAGGTCATCATCATGATAATTTCTATCAAAGCACAACTATAATCATTTTCTTCATGTTTTACCAAAGGTGTTAGGGTTTTATCATGGGTTCATCAATTGATTGGAAGTGAACTAGGGTTTTGGCACTCATTAGTGAAAATCAGGAATTATGGTTTTGTGGGTTGAGCTTCAAGGGTACCCCATTCAAATAATCATCAACAATATAATCTCATGGTCTTAAAAGCATCTTAATTACATAATAATCACAAGACTTAATTGGCTATAGAGAATTTGAATTCATCTGATGAAAAGTTAACTGCAAAGTCAAAGCTTTGACTTTTGGAATTTTTGGTCAACCATGGGCTTCTCAAGCCAAGGATCTTGAAAATTTAATTGATAAAATAATTTGATCAAGTTTAATCAATGAAATCAAGAAGAGGAATCAAAGATGAAAATTAGGGTTTTGAAATTTTCATTAAGTCATTAAAGTTCTCATGTTCAAGTGCACTACTTTGCAAGCTTGTAACTTCCTCATAAAGCCACAATTTTTCTTGCTCCAAAGATCAGATTGAAGATATTATTTCATACTAGAACTTTGTCATAGGGGATGATCTCCATATAATGCTTGTATCAAGATACATGATTCCTTAAAATTCATGACTCCATTAGCCAACACTTAGAGAAATTTCTCAAGAGTTTTTGACCTTAACAAGTAACTGACTTCATGGCCATTTTTCACCAAGATCCCAATTGATTCAAGGAAAGTGGTCAATATGAAAGTGGAAGAGGATGTTTTAAGATTTCTAAAATTTTCTAGAGCACAAATTTATCATTATTGAGCTAGGAGAATTAAAAATATGAAGTTGGGCATTCAAAGTTGCATTATAGGTCATTTTTATGTCAAGTTTATGACCAAATCTCAACGCCATGCTATGCAGTCCTTCTTTTCATGCCACATTGCCTCTAAATATCACCCTAATTAGAAGTTTACACATATATTTTAAGCATTATCCAAGTTATTAAGCCTTTGTTCATTGAATCATTCCATTTTGGCACAAAGTTAACACTTCCATTTCGATAAAGACAACTTTAATCACAAATTCAACTTCTTGAGCCCATGCTTTGTATCTTCTGATCACACTACATTCATAAGCTCAGAAGCAATCCCTACAAGCCTTCCTATTATCCAAATATCAAGAAGCATTGCATTAGAAACATGGATTCAATGCAAAATTCCCATTTGAAATCCAACCAAACAAAAACTCCACCACTTGCAATTCTGACCATCTCATTACCTCTGAGTTTTCCCTATAAATAGGAGACCCTAATGTTAGAACAAGACTTGGATCTATGTTAAATATATTAATTTTCATGATAATAATACATATATTTTATATGTAAACAATTTTGTTTCTAATAGTTTCTTGAGTGTGCAGATTAGAAGTTTTAATTGATTCAGGACTGTTGTATGAAGAATCATTAGAAGCATGCATCAGAAGACTACTACATCTGATTCTGAAGTAACATCAGTAGTTCTAAAGAATTTTGAATGTTTGTTAAAAAGAGGATCTCCTGTATACTTAATCAGAAGTTGTTGCTTCAGAAGTCTTAAGTGTTCAAGAAGAAAGAAATTTTGTTAGAGCTGCTGCTCCATGTTTACAAAACACGATTGCACAGAAACAAGCTTTCACGTTAAAGATTAGAAGTCCAGATTTGTTACATCAGAGGAGTTGTTACTCGTAACTCCAAAGACAAAATCAAGGTTCTGAACATATCAAAGGAAAGCTTTCACGTTAAAGTTTATAAAAATCAAAATTTGTTCATCAGAGGAGTTGTTGCTCATATCTCTAAAGACAAAGTCAAGGTTCTGAACACATAAAAGGAAAGCTTCTACCTCAGATTCAGAAGTCAAGATTTGTTCATCAGAAGAGTTGTTGCTCATAGTTCTGAAGATAAAGTCAAGATTCTGAAGACTCGGGAACTTTGTGGAATATACGCACATAACTTTAAATCAGAATTATTCCATCAGAGGACTGATCAAAGGAAAGTTAAATCTTCTTGACTCATCATTTCTATACATCATATAGTCCATCAGAAGACTGATCAAAGGAAAGTTACATCTTATGGACTTATCACTTCTACACGTCATATAGTCCATATGAAGACAAGATCAAGATGATATCTTCTCAAGCCAATCTACTTCATCAGAAGTCATATTCATCAGAAGACAATATCATCTGAAATAAGCACAAGAAGAGTTAGTACAAAGGTACAATTACACGTTCCACTCAAATGGATGTACAATGTACTATTTGTCTCCCACGTTCAAATTCTACAGTTATGGCAGTTTGAAAGATAAAATTGACGTGTGTACTACTACAACGGTCTACTTCTTCAATGCCTATATAAAGGATCAAATGTTTCATTTGAAAAATAAGACACTAGTGAACGAGAACAGTAACACTGCCAAAATCAAAATCAAAATAAAAAACAAAGAAAAAATAAAGAAAAAGAAAAATAAAAAGCAAAGAAAAGAAAAGATCAAAACACGAGAGTTGTTGCTCTGTTACTGTGTTAACATTATCATTTGCTAGAACACTTGAGTTGTTGCTCATATAAGTGTTGATTCCATTATTCACCAAAACACTAGAGTTGTTGCTCATATTGTGTTGATATTACTATTCATTAGAATGCAAGAGTTGTTTCTCATTATTGTGTTTCTTTTGTAAATTGTTTTAACACAAGAGTTGTTTCTCATATTTGTGTTAAATAATTTATACTCAAACTTCTGTGTAATCCGCTTATTAGAAGGAAACTTGTAAGCACAGTCTTTCAACGGGTAGTTGAGAAAGTCCTTTTCTAAGGCATAGAGAAATCTCCTTCAAGGGACCGGGTAGGTCAGAAGCCTTAAGGAGTCAGTGATCGTTATATCCCTTAGGGGACCGGGTAGGTCATAATTCTTAAGGGATCACTAACAAGTTATCATTATTGTTAGTCACCAGAGGGTAGCTTGTGCAGATTGTTAGTCACCAGCGGGTAGCCCGTGCAATTGTAATCAGTTTGGTTATAATGGATTAAGTCCTTTTCTAAGGTGAAATTACCTTGGCAGGTGGACAGGATTAACCTTTTCTAAGGTGAACCTGGATAAACCAGAAATGTCCTTTTATTTCTGTTTTTGATTGTCATTTCGATTCCTTATATTGTTTCTAATTTTGATAATTTTTTAAAAGCACTTCTAAACAAAAAAAGTTTTTAAAACCCAATTCAAACCCCCCTTTCTTACGTGTTTCTCCAACTTTAATTGGTATCAGAGTTCTAACTTTGTTATTGTTTTTCTAATCAAACACTTAACCGTGTAGAGAGATCCAGTGTGAGAAAAACCTTTCTAAATGGCTGCTGCTAACATATACAAAAATGATAGATATAATGCTAAACCTTATATGTTTGATGGAGAGAAATTTGACTATTGGAAAGGCATAATATGAAGTTTCTTTCTGGGCTATGATATTGATCTTAGGGAAATAGTTACAAATGGTTATCAAGAACTTGTCAGTATGATTGTCATTCCTATTCCCACTAGTAGAATGAATGAAGATGAGAAACGCAAATTCAAGAATCATCACAAAGCCATAACTATCCTTCTCAGCACAATATCCTACAACGAATATGAAAAGATCACCAAAAGAGAAACTGTAAAGGATATTATTGACTCACTCAGAATGACACACGAAGGCAATGCACAAGTCAAAGAAACTAAGGCATTCGTCTTAATTCAGAAATATGAATCCTTTAGAATAGAAGATGAAGAAACGGTTGAAGCCATGTTCTAAAGTTTCTAAACCTTGGTAGCAGGACTTAAAGTTCTGGACAAAAGTTAGTCCACAGCTTATCATGTTAAGAAGATTATCAGAAGTCTTCCCAAAAAATGGAGACATATGGTTATTTCCTTAAATCTCTCTAAGCATCTAAACAATATAACTCTTGAAGATTTAATCAGTTCGCTTAGAAGTCATGAGATAGAGCTGGAAGAAGATGAGCCACATAAAAGAAGTAAATCTATCAGTCTAAGGTCTAGAATAGAAAGACTAAATCCATAAAAGAGAAAGGACTTCTAAGCTGAAGAAATCGAAGATTATGAGGATGAATATTCTGATAATGACGAAGATGAGTTATCACTTCTATCTAGAAGAGTTAAGCAACTCTGGAAGAAAAGAAAAAAACTATGGTCAAAGATTTAGAAGCAGAGGAGATCATCCAAAAGCATCTAACATAGGAAGAGCTGATGACGAAGTAGTGTGTTATAAATGCAATAAGCCTGGACACTACATAAATGAATGTCCAAATCTCAAGAAGGAGAGTACCCGAAAAGAAAGCTTCAAGAAGAGCACCTTCAAAGGTAAGAAGAAAGGTATCACGGTAACATTGGATGATTCTAACTCTGAAGAATTAGAATCTGAAGGAAAAAGTTCCAACATAGAATTCATGGGTATCAGTTCAGAAGAAGACACGTCAGAAATAGAGGCTGACTCTGCAGAAGTATTTCATAAACTCTCTTGAGCTGAATTAGAATTATGTTCATTTGAAACTCTGAACAAGCATCAGAAGCTTCAATGAAAATTCAAGAATCTTTTGAAGGTTCATGAATACAAAATTTAAGAACATAATAAGCTAGAGAAAGAAAGTTTTGAACAAAAAGATGATCATTCTATTTTGAAAAATGAAAATATGTTTTTAAGTAAAAACTGTTCAAAATTTGAAAAGGTTCTTTCTAAAGCTTGTATATCTTCTAAAAACATCATGTACTAACATGATAAAGATTTTCAGAAGTTCCTAAACGAAAACATAGATAGAAGCAGAATGTCTATCATAATCTATGGTGTAGTAGAAATAGAATTGTAGAAAGTGAGAATAGGATACTGTAAAAAATGGCCAAAACAATGATCAACGAAACTAATGTGGCTAAGCACTTTTGGGAAGAAGGTGCTAACGTGGTATGTTACACTCGGAATGGAATCTCTATAAGACCTATTCTGGAAATGACTCCCTATGAGTTGAGTAAGAGAAGAAAATCCAACACCTCATTTATTCATATGCTTGGATGTTCATGTTTTATTTTGGATACTAAAGGTAATATGAACAAGTGTGATTCTAAGGCACAAAAGAGTATTATGTTGGGATACTCATAAACACTCTAAAGGCCATATAGTATACAATACAAAAACACGTATTGTAGGAGAACCAATCAGTGTTAGATTTGATGATAAGTTTGACTCAAAAAAGTCAAAGTTGTTTGAAAACTTTGCAGATCTAGACACAACACTTGCAGGCTCTGAAGAGAAAGATTTTTCTATCAAGCTGATCAGAAATGATGATACTTCAGAAGCACCTAACCATCCATCAATTTAGAAATGGAAAGACAAACTATTTCTGATGATTGGATTCTGGGAGATAAAGCTAAATCTATCAAAACAAGATCCACCTATAAACAATCTGAAGAAATGCATTTGAGAATGATATCTTCAGTAGAACCAACCTCATGTGATGAAACACTTGAGGATAATGGATGGATTCTGGATATACAAGAAGAGCAAAACTAATTCTTCAGAAATGATGTTTTGGGTCGAGAGTCCAAACCAAATGAAATTTACGTTACTACAACCAAGGGGGTCATAAGAAAAAAAATTGATGAAGAAGGTGACCTCATCATAGACAAGATAAAACCAGGTTAGAATTTACATATTTCCTGATGAAGTATGTCTAGATACTTCTACTGGTTAGAAGATATCTTGAAAGAGAAACACCCCAAGTTAGAAAATCTTATTTTTTTGGTTTGTTTTAATTTTTTTTAATAGTAAATTAAATGTTATTTCAAAAAAATGGTTGTGACTCTTGTCTCTTATCAAATAACAACATTGGCTTAACATCTAAAGCAATTTGATATCCTTGAGAATAGGTTAAAATCCCAATGCCTCTCTCTCTTGTCTATTGCTCATTTAAGTAAAAGTCAAGATATTCTTTTATTATTAATGAGAATCTTTAAACATAGACCTCTATTCCAAGTCTTAGTTTGTTGTCTTGCATTCCCTTCTCTGATAAACGTATGTTTTCTCCTTATCACTTTTCTTGGAACTTAGTAATATATCCTTTCTCATAAGTTTTCATTTATTGTGTTTCCAGTCTCAATATCTTATAGCCAATCAATTACGTATTTTTTTCCTCTATTTAAACTCAATTTGTTTTCTCTTATTATTCATATTTTTATCTACCTTCAATACTTGTCCACTTATCCTTCTTGTCATGTCTTCAAAAATATTTCACGATGATGAAAATCTCCTTGAAGTTCTTTGTGAGCTTATTCCTAATGTCCCTAGGTTAAAAATGATGATCTTTATCTTACCCAAAGTATCATTGTACAAGGGTGGTCCAACTAATTTGTTATGTTGTATTTACTAATTTATCCAAATGTAGTCAAAGATTTCAAGATGTATGCTTCTGAAAGTCCCAATAGTGTCTCTATATGTTCAAGTGTCTTTGGTAACCCCATCACCATCACTCTGACAACCATTGATGCTGATATTGGCTGCTCTCAAAGCGGAACTATTATTGACGCCTTTCGATACATGTACTCATTTTTCGAAATATGAACCAACCAATCCTGGAAATCTTCTTCCAACTGCTACTGTTTGGTTTCAGCTTCTGTTAACCAACTTTTAACCTAAAGAAGTTAACCTGAACTCTCTAATTTATGAGGACATTGTTCTAATCTACTTCTTCAGGCATCATCTAAGAGTCAATATGTCTCAAATTATCTTCAACTATATAAGGGATTCAATTTTCGTCTCTAGGAATCATCACCGGTCCTTTATACCTTTTGGGAGAGTTCTCTCTGCAATCTTCTCCAAAGTTGGGATTGTTGGAGTAGTTCATCAAGACGGACCTATAAATGCTCTTGAGGAAGAAAGATGTGAAGTTCTTGAAGTGTAGTTCAATTGAGGTCTTGTTTGTTGATTGTTTGTCATGTCTCCAGTTAATAGTCCTTATGTTGTTTCGTCTTTATTGTATTGTGTCTGTAATCATGTATCCTTAATGAATAAAAAGTATCATTTTGAACAACTGTTATGTTTTCTTATGCAATCTTAAATCTTTTTAATTATGAAAAAAATTGGGAGAAAGCATAAAAATGATTTTGAGGGATGCATAATTCTCTAAATCTCATTGATTACATTTCTAACGAATATATATGCAAGAGTCTTTAGAATGTGCTTTAGGTACATTATAAGAAAGGTAAATGAATTAATAACTTCTAAAGTCTAGAAAGTTCAAATTAAATCAAGATGTCATAAAGAACTTCTAATGTTTGGTAGGGTCTATTGATCAAACTCTGATAAAAGAAATTCTAGGGTATAGAATGTTCTGAGAGATCGAGTGTTGATAATGAACTTCAAACGTACAGAAGGGTCTGATAGATCAAGCTATAAAAATGAACCTATCTGATGATTAGAAAGTTCTAAAGAAGAAAAAAGTTCTGATAAAGAAAACTCTAATAAATCGCTTCCACATTCGCTCTAAATCATAATTCTGAAAGAGATAACCAAGCTCAGAAAATCCTACTTTTTGTTAAGGTATTAAGTTTTAGAACCACAAGGAGATTGTTTAATTCAAGGGGAGTTTTCTAAATAATACTCAAGAATCTCTTCCTTCTAAAAACTGTAAGTCTTAGACTCAGGGGGAGCTCACGCTAATCAGGGGAAGTTTTCTTCATAACTCTAATAATTTTAAATTCGATTATGATATTACTTTGTACAATTGTTACATCAAAATACATGGTTTTGTCATCATCAAAAAGGGGGAGATTGTTAGAACAAGATTTGGATCTACGTTCAATCTATGGATTTTGATGATAACAATACATATATTTTAAACAATTTTGTTTCTAATAGTTTTTTGAGTATGCAGATTAGAAGTTCTAATTGATTTAGAACTATTGTCTAAAGAATCACCAGAAGCACACATCAGAAGACTATTGCATCTGATTCTGAAGTAACATCAGTAATTCTAAATAATGTTGAATGTTCGTCTGAAAGAGGATCTCATGTGTACTTCATCAAAAGTTGTTGCTTCAAAAGTCACAAGTATTCAAGAATAAATAAATTATGTTAGAGCTTCCGCTCCTTGATCAAAAGACAAGATTGCGCAGAAACAAGCTTTCACGTCAAATATTAGAAGTCAAGATTGTTACATCAGAGGAGTTGTTGCTCGTAACTCTGAAGATAAATTCAAGGTTCTGAACATGTCAAAGGAAATCTATCACGCCAAAGATCAGAAGTCAAGATTTTTTCATCAGAGGAGTTGTTGCTCATATCTTTGAAGACAAAGTAAAAGTTCTAAACACATGAAAGGAAAGCTTCTACCTCAATTTCAAAAGTCAAGATTTATTCATTAGAAGAGTTATTGCTCATAGTTCTGAAGACAAAGTCAAGATTCTGAAGACTCGGGAACTTCGTGGAATATGCGCACATAACTTTACATTAGAAGTATTCCATCAGAGGACTGATCAAAGGAAAGTTAAATCTTCTTGACTCATCATTTCTATACATCATATAGTACATTAGAAGACTGATCAAAGGAAAGTTAGATCTTATGGACTTATCACTTCTACACGTCATATAGTCCATATAAAGACAAGATCAAGATGATATCTTCTCAAGCCAATCTACTTCATCATAAGTCATGTTCATCAGAAGACAATATCATCTGAAATAGGAGCAAGAAGAGTTAGTACAAAGGTACAATTACACGTTCCACTCAAATGGATGTACAATGTACTATTTGTCTCCCACGTTCAAACCCTACCATTATGGCAGCTGGAAAGATAAAAGTGACGTGTGTACTACTACAATGGTCTACTTCTTCAATGCCTATATAAATGATCAAATGTTTCATTTGAAAAACATGAAACTAGTGAACAAGAACAGTAACACTGCCAAAATCAAAATCAAAATAAAAAACAAATAAAAATCAAAGAAAAGAAAAAGAAAAAGCAAAGAAAAGAAAAGATCAAAACACAATAGTTGTTGCTCGCTACTGTGTTAACATTATCATTAGCTAGAACACTTTAGTTGTTGCTCATATATTTTGAAATTACTATTCATTAGAACACAAGAGTTGTTGCTCATTATTGTGTTTCTTTTCTAAATTGTTTGAAAATAAGAGTTATTGCTCATATTTGTGTTAAACAATCTATACTTAAACTTCTGTGTAATCCGCTTATTAGAAGCAAACTTGTAAACATAATCTTTCAACGGGTAGTTGAGAAAGTACTTTTATAAGGCAAGATAAAGTCCTTTTCTAAGGCATAGAGAAATCTCCTTCAAGGGATTGAGTAGGTCATAAGCCTTAAGGAGTAAGTGATTGTTATATCTCTTAGGGGACTGGGTAGGTTAGAATTATTAATGGATCACTAATAGATTATCATTGTTGTTGGTCACCAGCAGGTAGCTCGTATAGATTGTTAGTCACCTGTGGGTAGTCCGTGCAATTGTAATCAGTTTTGTTATAGTGGATTAAATCCTTTTCTAAGGAAAAATCACCTTGGCAGATGGATAGGATTAACCTTTACTAAGGTGAACTTGGATAAATCAAAAGTGTCTTTTTATTTCTGTTTTTTATTGTCATTTATATTCCTAGTATTGTTTCTAATTTTGATCGTTTGTGAAAAGCACTTCTAAACGAAAAAGTTTTTAAAACCTAATTCACCCCCCCCCCCCCCCCCCTTTTTCTTGTATTTTTGTCCACCTTCATCAAATGCATTTCAAAACACACCTAAATACACCCCAAATCCTTCCTAAACTCATAAACCTTTCAAAACTCCATTTTTTTAGCTTTGTTAGATGTTTGCTCAAACAATTTTTACACTTACACAAAAACTTCTTTCAAAAACATTTTCAAACACTTTGTATATGTTCTCTACCGATCCGAGAAACATTACAAAGTTTTCTGTACTAAGGCGCTTTCTTCCAAAATACTTTTCAAACACACAAAGCACAAGGTATTTTTTCTAATGAGCTAGCATCTAAGAGCCTGTAGATAACTACGGATGAAAATGGTGCTAACACCTTCCTTTTTCATAATCTACCCCCCTTACTTAGAAAACTCTCGAAAGGTCTTTTTCTGTTCTTTTCACCCTTTCCTTTGTTGGATAAAAGAAAAGTCGGTGGAGACTCTTGCTTACTGCAACATTTGTGAATACAAACGCAAAACCAGTATAACAGTCGATTCTTCCACCGTATCACATAACTAGTGACTCTGCTGGGGACAAACTTATAAAGTGGGGTTACCTTAGAGTTTAGTTCATTTTAAATTTCTTTACATTGTGTGTTTTATATGCTTTACTTTTGAGGGCTTGTTTGGGTTGTTACTAAAAGATCCTACACCCGGATCTGGGGAATTGTTGTACCCCAAAATTTTCCCTCCCATATTTCTCAACACATGGCAAGTGAGGTCCCCAAATTGCTCAAGGAAGTTCAAGAGTTGACCAGACAAACTATCTCCTAAGGCAACATACCTCAAATTAGGGTTTCTAGTTTCATCAAGATGTGTGAACCACAAAGGACTCAAGTGCTCACCATTTCCCTGATATGTCCTCAATATCATCCATGTCAAGTTTCAAGCCTTGCAGAAGAAGTTTGCTGAGTCAATTGCTCAAATGCCTAAAAATCAATTGTGCTAGGTCAAAAGTCAATTGTGGCCCACATACAGTCAAACTTCAAGATTTTTGGTAAACATCCTCATTTTGAAGTTTTATTCATAATTTGATCAAGGGTTGATCATGGTTCCTCAAGGATTGCTCACAATTCATCAAAACCCAAAAGTTGCTAAATAGGGTTTTGTAGGAAAAGTCAACTCAATTTTGACCAAGCATAACTTTCTCATACTTTATCAGAAATGACCCATCCAAATCTCATTTTAAATAGGATGCAATTTCCTACAATTCATCTTCAGCTCCCAAGTTCAAAATATGCACTCACAAAATAATATGAATTTTGACATTATAGGTCATTTTGAAAAGTCAACAAAAAACACCTTTTGGGTCAAAGCTTCATACAAGAACATGGAAGACTCAATTGAGATGAGACCAAAAGGGTTGCTTATAGGACATCCAAAGCTTTCTAAAAAGTCCAAGAACACCTCTCTAGGGTCAAAATTGAGAGAGTTATGCATTGGCCAAGTTGACCATTTTTGCAAAATTGCCAAAAGTCAAATGTGCTCAAATTTACATTTTTTGCTAAATGGGCCCAACTTTTTATGCTTGCACCTCAATTATAATGTTGTACACGACTCAAATACTTGTCCACCAATTGTTTGCTTCACTTTTCAATTTATTTTGATTTTTCATTAATTAAAAAGTGAATTAAATCAAATAAATGATGAAAATTATCAAAGATTTGATTTGATTGGTTTTTGTGATAGGTTAGCAACCAAGATATGCTAAGCTTGCAAGATCAATTCAAATCAATTGTAATTGGAACAAAAAGAGCATGATTAGGCCAAATTTGGAAGGATATCATATACCATTAAAACCAAATCAAATCTTCAAGATTTGTAAAGAGACTAGTGATTTTTACAACCCTAATTCACTCTAGTATATATAGAGAACATAGCCAAGGCAAGAGAAAGAGGATTGAGGTCGTGAAAGTCACCAAGCAAACTCAAATTTTTGAAGAAAAAAGTGTGGATTGTTTTTCAATTTAGAGGATGATTCAGGGAGATTTAAAGCCACCAATCCCTTCCCAGACATCCCAGGAGGCAATTCCAATCACTCCCAGGTCTTAAAACGCCCAAAATCGTGCTCTACGCCTTCCACGGTTTGCCTAAAAGCTTGATTCTGATTTCACTAATTCACACATCTTTAGCACTTTTGATTGTTATACTCATGTTTATCATCGTGTTTGCAAGCTAATCATTCCATTTAATTGCATTTTTGATGCATGTACGTGATATTGCCATTGCTAGGGTTTGAGGTCGTATTTTAGGGCTTCTCTGTACGAATAAAATTAGGCTAAAAAAAGGGGACTATGGTGTTCATGGGATCAAGGCGAAATGATCCATGTGCTCGCCTTAAATTTATCACGCATTTTCTTTATTTTGGAAGTTTGCAGAGTTTTAGCCATGGAGCCATGTCTGTAGGTAAAGGTTTGCAGTCTAATACGACGGGCAAGGAAGAAGAAGACAACGTGTCTGAGCACCATTGGTTGTTTTGAAATTCCGCGTGTTTTTTCCAATTAACCATCGTGTTTTATATATTATGAATTATTGTTATTATATGTACAAACAAATAACGCAGCGCAGATGACAAGCAGGTACTGGGAGCGAGCATGAGGACCTGGGTTCGATCCCCAGGTCCCAACCTTTGTTCATATTATTTTGTTTCATGAGATCAGGTACACTGCAGCCTCAAGCGTCCACCATATGCCATCCAGATCCAACCACCAAACCCATCTTCAGCCAAGATCTAGCGTTCCATCATTGAAGGACCACCATACGCCCCAGGTCAACGTACGCACTAGATCAGGCGAAGTCAAAAGGGCTGGGATCTGTTTGGGCCTAGAATTTCAACAACACACCCCCCTCTTCAGCATTGCTATCAGGCCCATTATTCTTTTCTTATTTCTTTTTTATTTTATTTTATTCTTTTAATATTTCTTTTAATCATTTTAATTAACAAATTAATCATTTTTTATAAAATCATAAAATCAAGACTTCATAAAAAATTAGAATTAGTTTTTTTTATTATTATCAAAATTAATTTAATTTAGTTTAACTTAGGGCAAATTTAACTTGTTTTTTATAAATAAAACCAAATAGAAATTAAGTTAAGTTCTTGATTTAATTCTTTTATTTTTTCTCAAATAAACAAAAATACAAAAATAGGCTTTTAGAGTGAATTAATTTATTTTTCTAAATTTAAAATTAATTAGAATTAGGATTTTATTTTTAATTTAATTGTTTCATTATTTTCTTAAATAACAAAAACATCCTTTTTTTAATCAATCGCAAATAGGTTTAGTCAAGGATCTAAACCCTAATTGTTTCGTATTTAATTCATCGCGCGCTTGTTAATTTGTTTTGCTAATATTTTGTAACTGTTCATGGTTTGTAATAGTTTAATTTAGGGTTTTATTTACTGTCTAAATTCCCGGGTTTTGGCTATGTAATTAATCCCCCTCCCCGAAGCCTTGTAATAGCATAGATTTACTTTCTCGCATTTTTAATTCCTGCAAATATTTAACTGTTTAGATGTATGCTAATAGGATTGTATGGCAAGAATACATGACAAATTAAAACAGTTAGAAAACCCTAATGTGCAAAGATTAAATAACTGAAAACAAATCACTCGCACATATCACTCTTAGGGTATAATCTCACTTTGGTTGCCTTCGGTAAATGATCATTAAGCATAGGGTGTCTTAGTGGTTGCCCTCCAGTCTAAAAGATCAAATTGTCCCGTTTGAATGTTGCCTCAGAAATGTTGCCTCAGAAACGTTGCCTCGGAAATGTTGCCTCGAATATGATCTTAAGACTCTAGGGTTATTACTAAGGTGTCCTAACATTGCTTTAGTGATCGTACGTCCCTTTCGAGTTGACCCTTACAACTCCAACGACGGTGCTACCTATTTCTCAATAGTAGGATAGCACTGTCTAAAGGAAACAAGAATAGAAAGGATATTTTTTTGAGTAGGTAGATACTAGTAGGTACTTGCTAAAATCAAAACTTTTCACACTTACACTTTTCAAAACAACTTTCAAAACAACTTCGTCACACCTTTGAGGACTGATACAAGGGTTATCACGAAGTAAAACAATTTTCAAAATAAAGAACATACACAAGCAATTTTAAAAAGATGAGCAAGTACCTAAGAGCCCATAGATAACTACGGATAGAAAGGGTGATAACACCTTCCCTTTCTATAATCTACCCCCGTACTCAGAATATCTCAAAAAAGGATTTTCTCTGTACTTTTTCCTTTCTGATTGGATGAAATAAAAGTCGGTGGCGACTCTTGCTTACCGCGACATTTTGCGAATAATAAAAAAATGCAAAACGCAAACCAATATTAACAGTCGGTTCTGCCACCGTATCACAAAACTGGTGAATCTGGTGGGGAATTAACAAGTGGGGTATACCTTAGGATCTAGGTCATCATAATTGTTTCTCTTGATTGCTTTGTTTGCTTTACTTTTGAGGGTTTTGTTTGGGGTTACTATAGATCCTACACCCGGATCTGGGGAATACCTTTTAGGTAAGTAGCAATAGAATGTGAGGGAACTGTACGGTGTAGACCGATATGGTTGAAGCAGTAGCTACGTTGGTGTGGCACTTTGGTTGGTACCGGTATCCCTTGTGGAGAAACGAGGAGAATACGGGGCCGCTGTGTGGTGTCGTTAAGCATCAACTGACCTTAGAACCTTTAATTGCCCAACTTAGCCATTAGAAAGTAGTGAGATAGCCAGCCTCGGTGTAGAGCTGAGAACTGGTTGATACTCGATGCTACACTCATTGAGACTATACTCTTGGAATAATTTTGGCCGCAAGAAAAGATGCGTGAGCTGAAACCATGACCGATGGAGGATGATCAGTGATATTGAGATCCTCTAGAACCCGGTTACTTTTCTAGGATAGGTTTGGAACCAACTTAACTTCAAGAGGGTAGTACCTTTGACCTCATGCAATCCTTAAACCTAAGGGCTTGGTGTGACTTGACTGTGTTTTCTATACATGTGTTTGTTACACCTGTGGTTTATCATGACATCATGCATCATAACATAACATTCATGCTTCATTACACTAACTATTTCAAAGACCAAGGGAATTTATCTTTGTTCTGTTTTGTAGATCATGGCTTCCATGCGTAGAAATACTATCTGAATCAGCTTTGTGCAGATACCTTCCCAACTTAAAGAGCTAGCATCAAGAGTTTCTAAAACTTCTACTTTAATTAATAGACACAGTCAACTTCTCAGCCTGGTTACTTCAAACCTTGATGAACAGATAATGAGCGTACTATTTCAGTTCTTCGATCCCAAGCATCACTGCTTCACCTTTCTAGATTACCAGATGGTACCCACCTTGGAAGAGTTCTCTCATCTATTGGGCATACCCATTCTTGAACAGGTACCCTTCACATGTATGGAAGAAGTTCCTAAACCAGAAGTTATTGCCTCAGCTTTGCATTTGAAACGGGCCGATGTGGTATCCAATTGGGAAACTCGAAGCGGGGTCGAAGGTTTTCTAGCCAAATTTCTGATAGACCAGGCTTAGTTGTTTTGGGATGATTTGAATTTTCAAGCTTTTGAGGATGTCTGGGCTCTTCTTATCTATAGTTTAGTTCTCTTCCCTAATCCGGACTCCTTTGTGGATGTGAATACTGTCAAGATTTTCCTTTCTCGCAACCCTGTGCCTACCTTGCTTGGAGATATCTTGCATGCTCTCCATACTCGCACTATGAAGAGAAGAGGGACTTTTATGTGTTGCATCCCGTTGATGTCAAGGTGGTTTATTCCTCACCTCCCTAAGACTGTACTGAAGAACGAAGAAGGTTTGGGTTGGTCACACAGAATAATGTTGCTTGCTCATACGGATATTCTTTGGTGTTCCAGGGCTATGGAAGACACTGCTGTTATTGACCGCTGTGGGGGATACCCTAATGTCCCATTACTTGGTATCAGGGGGGGTATAACTTACAGTCCTTGTCTAGCCTTACGGCAATTTGGTCGTGCTCGAAGAGATGGTCCCCATGAGTTACTTCTCGAGGACATTGTATTCGACTATAAGGATGATGTTAAAGAGCATCGCCGAAGGTTCATACGAGCTTGGGGCATGGTAAACAGATCTGAACCCGAAGAGTTGGGACCGAAGACTTCCCTTCCTATGCAGCCTTATCTCTAATGGGTCTGAGCTCGTGCCCATAAGCTTATGATGCCTTATGAGGCCGTATTACCAGTGATTGTGGAGCCTACTAATGAAGAAGGCATTCCTTACACGGTTCTCTATCCTTACATGCCCACTGATCTTGGGGAGCTACAAAGGTTTTGGATTCAGCTGAAGAACGAGTGGGATACTTACCGGGAGCAGTTCCATGAGCAAGAGAGGAAGGTTTTGAAGCTCACCAGGCAGCTCGAGGAAGAAAGAGTGATCAATGACTATATCAGCACAAAGAGAAAGCGTCCATGGGATTTTTGATGTTCTATTTCTAGTTCTAGATTTGTTTTATTTAATCCTTTGTAACGCCTTAAAGGCATTGTGAACCTTCAAAGTTTAAGCTAATAAAAGTTTTGTTTATTTTGGTTTTCAAATATAAATTTCCCAAAGTCTTTGAAATCATTACATGCGCATCCCATTATCATGCACATCATTACAGGTACCACTACAAGTTTCTCATCTTCTTCGATGTTTATTTTAACAGAAATGTCTTCCGATCAAGTCATCAAGGATCTTCAGGCGCATAATGCCCAGTTCCAATAGATGTTCATAATTCTGGCTAAATGGCAAGAGGATCTGAAGACCCTTATTCTGAAAGAAAAGAAGAAGAAGAAGGTCGGTATTCTGAATATGGGTAGAAGGTTCGGAGAAAGGTTGAAGCATCACGATACCAACGATTGCTGGGCTTTGAGAAACAAAGTACAAGACCTGCTCGAAGCCAAGGGGATAGAGTTTGATGCTCCAGAAAAGCCAAACGTTATAACTGCTCCCATGCCCAAACATGGTCGTGGAGTTAATGCTGTTGACACTGATTTGTTTGTGACCTCTGTTAAAGAATTTTCCACTCCTCTTATGACTGTTAAGAAGAATTTTCTGTTGGCCGGTTTATTTCCGGGTTGTGGAGAAGGTTGCCACATGTGTTCAATTCTACCTTCCGGTTGCCGTTTGTTGAAGTCAGGTGTTCAGCGCCTGATGGATAATAAAGAAATTTTGTTTGAGAAGACCGTGATCCTTGTTGTTCCCATTGAAGACGTCGATATTATAACCATTTCCGCCGATCCTTCCAAGGTTTCCTCGAGAAGACCTGTTAGGATTACACCTGTTCAAAGAATTGCTCCGTTGATAATCATTGTTCCTGGTCCCATCCCGTACACCTCAGATAAGGTTGTCCCATGACATTATGGTGCTGATGTGTACTATCATGGTATTAAGCAAGATTTGAAGAATGAAGAAGTTGATACTGATGTCAGTAATATTGTTGGGACTATTAATGTTACCTGAACTGGAAGGGTCTTCTCTCCCGAGATTTCCCCGAAGTCTATCATCAAGCCTACTGTTATTCTAACTGCTGCTCCAACCAGCACTCCTGACATTTCTCTTGTTCCTACTCTAGTTATTACACCTGCTTCTATTCCTATTCTTACTCTAGTTATCACCCTTGCTGCTGAGCCATCTGGGACTCGGGGCAAGGAGATTATAGGTGAGCCTGCCTGGACGGAGGCACCTAAGAAAATTGTTGTGGAAGCCTCTAAACAAGAAATAGAGGAAATACTGAAAATTATCAAGAAGAGCGACTACAATATGGTCGAGCAGCTGGGGAAGACCCCATCAAAGATATCCATGTTGTCTCTGTTGTTGTGTTCTAAAGCCCATGCGAACGCTTTGATTGCATTTCTCAAGACTGCACATGTGCCGTAGGAAACTTCAGCGGATCAGTTCAAAGATTGTGTGGCCAGCTTGACTGCTGACAATGGGATGGGTTTCTCAGACGCGGATCTGATACCGAGAGGAAGAAATAATAATGATGCTCTGCATGTCTCGATTGAGTGCAGGGGAACCACTATGGCGCATGTGTTGGTAGATACCAGGTCTTCGCTGAATGTTCTGCCAAAGAAAGCGTTGGACCGTTTGGATTGTGAGGGTTTGACTTTAAAGCCGATTGAAATTGTGGTAAGGGCTTTTGACGGATCAAAGAGAATGGTGCACAGGGAGGTGGACATCCCTGTCAAAGTGGTTTCTCAGAATTTTGGGTCCACCTTCTACGTAATGGACATCAGGCTATCGTATTCTTGCTTGTTGGGTCGTCCTTGGATCCATAGGGATGGGGCAGTTACTTCCACACTCCATTAAATGCTGAAGTATCCGGTGAAGGGAAATATTGTCACGGTGTAAGGTGAATAAGAGTATATGGTGAGTCACCTCAATTCCTCCCGCTACAAAGAGATGGACGGGGAATTCATAGAAACTCCTTGCCAGAACTTCGAAGAGGTTCCTCAGGTCTTGGCATCGACTGAAGTTACTACCGGCAAACCTCCGCTAAAGATGGCTTCTCTCAAGGATGAAAGGGTTGTGGTTGAAGAAGGTGGGTGTACCAATTGGAGTCAGCTCCCTGATTTCACTCACAAAACTGACAAATTTGGTTTGGCCTTTACTACAGGGGCTCAAAGGGCTGTTAGGCACCCTCGGGATGGAAGACCTCATCTACACATTAGTAATCGGGGAATTAATGCAATTGGAGACAATGAAGAAGATTCTGACATCGACAGCTGGATCTACCCAACAACCAACGGTGGACTGAATAACTGGATGGTGAAGGACTTCATACCTATTTATTTTATTCCGCAGTAATTGAGTTTTGTTTTAGGATTTGTAATAAACAGTTTGAAACTTTACGGCCCGGTGCCTTGCCCGAGGCACCTCGGCTTTGCTTGTGAGGGCTTATTATTTGTAATTTAATATATCATTAATAAAGCATTGGACGTTTCTTGCATACAAATTTTGCGCTCCTTGTTTTTCTCTCTTGTTTCTCACTTTATCAAAACAACTATTCTCTTACACACACTCACGTATCATACTGCAAATCCATATCCACTATGGATCCCATTGATAACAACTCTGCTACTGCCAGTTATGACTTCAAAAATCCGATCAACCAAGCCGAGGACGAAGGTGAGGATGATTGTGAGGTGCCTGGAGAACTTGCTAGACTGTTACAGCAGGAAGAAAGGGCCATACAACCTCATGAAGAGCCAGTTGAGTCAGTGAATTTGGGTATAGAGGAAGACATGAAAGAGGTTAAGATATGTGTGAATCTGGAGCCTAGTGTCAAACAACAGTTAATACAGATGCTACACGACTATGTTAAAATCTCCGCCTGGTCTTATGAAGACATGCCTGGTTTGGACACTGATATTGTGGTACATCGACTGTCGACTAAAGAAGACTGCCCTCCAGTAAAGCTGAAGGTCCGTCGTATGCGCCCTGAAATGTCAGAGAAAATCAAAGCAGAGGTCATGAAACAGTTCGACACAGGATTTTTAGCTGTCACTTCTTATCCACAGTGGGTTGCCAATGTCGTTCTGGTACCTAAGAAGGATGGTAAGGTACGAATGTGTGTGGACTATCGAGATCTGAACAGGGCAAGCCCCAAGGACGACTTTGCACTTCCTCACATTGATGTTTTAGTCGACAACACCGCACAACACAAGATCTTCTCCTTCATTGAATGTTTTTCTGGCTATAACCAGATCAAGATGGCTCCTGAGGACATGGATAAGACAACCTTCGTTACACAGTGGGGCACCTTCTGTTACAAGGTAATGCCTTTTGGATTGAAGAATGTCGGGGAAACTTATCAGCGCGCCATGGTCGCTTTGTTCCACGATATGATTCACCACGAGATTGAGGTTTATGTTGATGACACGATAGCCAGATCCTAGACTGAGGAAGAGCACTTTGATCATCTCCAGAAACTGTTTGACAGGTTGAAGACGTACAAGCTGAGGTTGAATCCGAACAAGTGTACCTTCGGGGTAATGTCTGGTAAGCTTCTGGGTTTTGTTGTCAGTGACAAAGGTATTCAGGTAGACCCTACAAAGGTAAAATCCATACAAGAGATGCCGGATCCCCGCACAGAGAATGAAGTTAGAGGTTTATTGGGAAGTTTGAATTACATCGCCAGGTTCATTTCACATCTCACTGCTACTTGTGAGCCAATCTTCAAGCTGTTGAAGAAATATCAAGTGGTAAAGTGGAATGATGAATGCCATACTGCTTTCGAAAGAATCAAGGAATACCTTCAAGAACCACCAATTTTGATACCTCCAGTTGAAGGAAGACCTTTGATATTATACTTGACAGTGCTAGACAATTCAATGGGGTGTGTGTTAGGGCATCATGACGAGTCTGGTCGAAAAGAGAACGACATTTATTACCTTAGAAAAAAGTTTACCGATTGTGAGACCCGATACTCATTGCTCGAGAAAACTTGCTGCGCTTTGGAATGGGCTGCTCGCCGAATGAGACAATATATACTGACTCACACTACTTTGTTGATATCAAAGATGGATCTGATCAAGTATATTTTCGAGAAGCCCGCCTTATCCGGAAGAATAGCAAGATGGAAAATGATCTTAATCGAGTACGACATCCAATACACAACCCAAAAAGCAATCAAGGGGAGTGTATTGGCAGATCATTTGGCGCATCAGGCCGTGGATGACTACCACTCCATGAATTTCGAGTTCCCGGATGAGAATATCATGTTGGTAACCGACTGCGAAGAACCTGGACCGGATGAAGGACCCAAGGAGGGATCCTGATGGTCTATGTATTTTGATGGAGCCTCGAACGTGTTGGGTAATGGCATTGGCGCTGTAATTATATCTCCTGAGGGCTGTCATACTCCGTTCACCGCCCGATTATGTTTTAACTACACCAACAATATGGCGGAGTATGAAGCGTGTATCATGGGTCTTCGAGCTTCTATTGACTTGAGGATAAAGTTCTTGAGTGTATTCGGAGATTCCGCTCTGGTGATAAGTTAGATCAAAGGCGAGTGGGATACGAAGCACCCGAATCTCATCCCTTACAAAGATTATGTACTAACATTGCTCCCACACTTTGAGGACATAACCTTTGAACATTTCCCACGAGAAGAGAACCAGTTGGCGGACGCGCTAGCTACCATGTCTTCTATGTTCAAAGTCAGGTGGGACAATTAAGCTCCCCAGATTACCATTGTGAGGTTGGATGAACCCGCACATTGTTGCGACATTGAGACTGAAGAGGTAGCGAATAAACCCAGGTTCCACGAGGTAAAAAGGTATCTTGAGGCTCAAGAATACCCCGAGGGGGAATCTGTTAATGATAAGAAGTTTTGAGAAGGTTCGCTGCGAAGTTATTCATCAGTAATGGAATCCTCTATAAGCGTAACCATGATTCAACCTTATTGCGGTGTGTAGACAAGAGCGAAGCAGAAAGGATCATGGAAGAGCTACATGAAGGCACTTTCAGAACCCATTCTAGTGGACATACCATGGATAAGAAGATCCTACGGGCAGGATATTACTGGTCCACTATGGAAACCGATTGTTATCAGAACTCTCGAACCTGTCATAAGTTCCAAGTCTATGCGTATAAGGTGCATGTACCTCCAGTTCCCCTGAATGTCTTGACAGCTCCTTGGCCCTTTGCAATGTGGGGCATCGACATGATCGGCGAAATCAGACCTACTGCGTCTAATGGGAATCGTTTCATTCTGGTAGCCATTGATTACTTTACGAAGTGGGTTGATGCAACTTCCTTTGCTACAGTAACCAAGAATGTCGTGGCGCGGTTTATCCGACACAATTTGATCTGTCGATATGGTGTCCCAGAGAGGATTATCACTGACAATGGTACAAATCTCAACAACACGATGATCATTGAGCTCCGCAAGCAGGTCAAGATTCAGCATCATAACTCTTCTCCCTACCGGCCAAAGATAAATGGGGCTGTTGAAGCAACTAACAAGAATATCAAGAAGATTGTACAGAAGATGACGGTGACATACAAAGACTGGCACGAGATGTTACCATTCGCTCTTCATGGGTACCGTACCTCAGCACGGACATCGACAAGGGCAACACCCTACTCCTTGGTGTATGGCATGGAGGCAGTCCTACCCATCGAAGTCCAGATACCCTCTCTCAAGATTATGAAGGATGCGGGTTTGAACGAAGATGACTGGATCCAAACCCGAATTGATCAGCTGAACCTAATCGATGAAAAGAGACTTACTACTATCTGTCATGGTCAGACATATCAAAAGCGAATGATCAAGGCTTTTAACAAGAAAGTCATACGTCAAGAATATCAAGTCTGGGATCTAGTGATCAAACGCATCATACTACCGCAAGGTGATCCTAGGGGCAAATGGACCCCTACATACGAAGGGCCATTTGTGGTTAAGAACATTTTCTCGGGAGGAGCTATGATTCTAACTACCATGGATGGTGACGACCTTCCTCACCCCGTCAATGCAGACATAGTGAAAAAATACTATGCATAATCAAAGACCCGCTAGGTTGACTCGCCTAGGCAAAAATAAGGGCTTCCCGGCGAACCAAAAGGGTTCAAGCAAAAGTAAGGGATGAAAATGAAAAAAACTGTGCACCCGACAAGTCGAAAACCTGAAAAGGCGACTTGGGCAAAAAAGGGTATCCCGGTGGACTGAAAACCCGAAAGGGCGGTCCAGGCAAAAATTAGGGATTGATGCGTAACACTATGTCTCATTGGATCATCTTGCAACCAGACTTCGGTATCGACTATCAAGCTCAGACGGCGCCAATCAATCTGATCCACCTTCGGCCAAGTAGCAAAGTGATGAGACGCTTGAAGATATAAAGGCAATAGCAGAGTTGGAACCCAATGGGATTGTTTCACATAGCTGTTTTTCTTTCTTTTACATAAATTGTATAATTTCTATCTTTCAACGACGTTCTCTTACTAGGACGTCAGCCTCTTTGTAAAAAACGCCTATTACATGCCAACTTCAAAGTCAATACAATTCATTTTCACAAGAAGTTTCAATTTGTTTTTCTTTTTTCTGTTTTGTTTTGCAAGAACGTCCAATGATTCATTTTTGGTATGTGCATTTGAAAATAATTGCTGCTCATAAATATTTACATAAGAAACAAAAGACGCTTACTCGTAATTCCAGGAACAGGGAAAACAAGAAGTGCTCAAACCTTACAGTTACTCTACCCATCAGGTACTGGGATAAGTCCAGCTTGAGAACATGAGCAGTGGTATATACACTCCCCACAGAGTAAAAAGTATCCAAAGACAGTGATGTTGGCTTTCCCGAACAGGACATAACTCTCCTCATCTGAGGTCCACAATCGCGAGTGAATCAGTAAATTCTTCCCCAAGCAGAGTTTATTTCTCTCACAGGAAGAATTTATTATCACCAACAACGGAAGTTCATCCCCGGTGGAGTTTATTTCTCCAAATTATCCTGATATATCAATAGAGTATCTCATCTCCAACAAATTTATTTTCCCAGACTCAGATTATTACATCAGCATTGCATGTTCATACATCATGACATATGCATACATCACATATAACATAGTGTCATTTATTTTGAGAACCTCGTCACAATGCATCTCATGCGTCGCACATAACTAACCCTGTATTTCTTTCAGGAAAGACAGTTATTATCAACAGTTTCCAGCAGATCCATGATCAACACTCGAAGCTAAACAGAGTAATCATCGGTGCGGCAAAAGCAGCCTTACCCAGGTTCCCTCTATAGTTTCACCCAAACTCATTCCGAAGTAACCCTACTATCCAGGTTCCTTCTCGCAGCCCTACTATCCAGGCTTTCATACCGAAGTAACCCTACTATCCTGGTTCCTTCTTACAACCCTACTATCCAGGCTTTCATCTCGAAGTAACCTTACTATCCAGGTTCATTCTTACAGCCCTACTATACAAGCTTTCACATCGAAGTAACCCTACCATTCGGGTTCCTTCTTACAGCCCTACTATCCAGGTTTCACATTGAAGTAACCCTACCATCTAGGTTCCTTCTTACAGCCCTACTATCTAGGCTTTCATCTCGAAGTAACCTTACTATCCAGGTTCCTTCTTACAGCCCTACTATCTAGGCTTTCGTATCGAAGTAACCCTACTACCCAGGTTACTTCTCATAACCCTATTATCCAGGCTTTCACATCGAAGTAACCCTACCATCCAGGTTCCTTCTTACAACCCTACTATCCAGACTTTCACATCGAAGTAACCCTACCATCCAGGTTCCTTCTTACAGCCCTACTATCCAGGATTTCATACTGAAGTAACCCTACTATCCTGGTTCCTTCTCACAACCCTACTATCCAGGCTTTCATATCGAGGTAACCCTACTATCCAAGTTCCTTCTCAGCAGCCCTAATATCCAGGCTTTCATATCAAAGTAACCTTATTATCTAGGTTCCTTGTTACAGCCCTACTATCCATGCTTTCATCTCGAAGTAACCTTACTATCCAGGTTCGTTCTTACAGCCCTACTATCCTGGATTTCATCTCGAAGTAACCTTACTATCCGGGTTCCTTCTCATAACCTTACTATCCGGGTTCTTCCTCTCTTATCCCAGGACAGCAGTCCACAATACTGTAAGATCAGGACCCAATCAAACATGATTGATTTCACATTTCCCCGGAAAGTCGCGTTGCAGCATATACCCTGACCAAACACACAGTTCATGTCCGCTTCTCAAACTGGAATTATTCCCCAGTAGAGTAACGGACAACTGAAGCTCCTAAAACTCTATTTCTCCAAAGATAGAGACCAGCATTCCCCAGCAAAGTCCTCTTCAACAACAGGTATGTGGGTTCTCGCAAAGGAATCTCTTCTGCTATCGACATCTCTTTGGATGGCATCTTTAAGCCCATCTCCGACAATTCTCTAGTAACTACCAAACGGTGTCCATAAGCCCATTCCCGATATCACAAGTTAAATATCACTTCATGCGAGTGCAAATTTCTAGGCATTCTAGTGTTCAATCATCTTCCACCTTCAGATCACGAAAGGCAGAGCAACCAATCTACATCCTCAAGTTTAAGAAGATTGAACAGGGGAAGCTGTTGTACCCCAAAATTTTCCCGTCCATATTTCTTAACACATGGCAAGTGAGGTCCCCAAATTGCTCAAGGAAGTTCAAGAGTTGACCAGACAAACTATCTCCTAAGGCAACATACCTCAAATTAGGGTTTCTAGTTTCATCAAGATGTGAGAACCACAGAGGACTCAAATGCTCACTATTGCCCTAACATGTCCTCAAGATCATCCATGTCAAGTTTCAAGCCTTGTAGAAGAAGTTTGCTCAGTCAATTGCTCAAATGCCTTAAAATCAACTGTGCTAGGTCAAAAGTCAACTGTGGCCCACATAAAGTCAAACTTTAAGATATTTGGTCAACATCCTCATTTTGAAGTTTTATTCATCATTTGATCAAGGGTTGATCATGATTCCTCAAGGATTGCTCACAATTCATCAAAACTCAAAAGTTGCTAAATTAGGGTTTTATAGGAAAAGTCAACTCAACTTTGACCAAGCATATATTTCTCATACTTTATCAGAAATGACCTATCCAAAGCTCATTTTAAATAGGATGAAATTCCCTACAATTCATCTTCAGCTCCCAAGTTCAAAATATGCACTCACAAAAAGATATGAATTTTGACATTATAGGTCATTTTGAAAAGTCAACAAAAAACACCTTTTGGGTCAAAGCTTCATACATGAACATGGAAGACTGAATTGAGATGAGACCAAAAGGTTTGCTTATAGGACATCCAAAGCTTTCTAAAAAGTCCAAGAACACCTCTCTAGGGTCAAAATTGAGAGAGTTATGCATTGGACAAGTTGACCATTTTTGCAAAATTGCCAAAAGTCAAATGTGCACAAATTTGCATTTTTTGCTAAATGGGCCCAACTTTTTATGCTTGCACCTCAATTATAATGTGGTCCACGATTCAAATACTTGTCCACCAATTGTTTGCTTCATTTTTCAATTTATTTTGACTTTTCATTAATTAAAAAGTGAATTAAATCAAATAAATGATGAAAATTATCAAAGATTTGATTTGATTGGTTTTTGTGACAGGTTAGCAACCAAGATATGCTGAGCTTGCAAGATCAATTCAAATCAATGGTAATTGGAACAAAAAGAGCATGATTAGGCCAAATTTGGAAGGATATCATATACCATGAAAACCAAATCAAATCTTCAAGATTTGTAAAGAGACTAGTGGTTTTTACAACCCTAATTCACTCTAGTACATATAGAGAACATAGCCAAGGCAAGAGAGAGAGGATTGAGGTCGTGAAAGTCAACAAGCAAACTCAAATTTATGAAGAAAAAAGTGTGGATCGGTTTTCAATTTAGAGGACGATTCAGGGAGATTCAAAGCCACCAATCCTTTCCCAGACATCCCAGGAAGCAATTCTAATCACTCCCAGGTCTTGAAACGCCTAGAATCGTGCTCTACGCCTCCCACGGTTTGCCTAAAAGCTTGATTCTGATTTCCCTAATTCACGCATCTTTAGCACTTTTAATTGTTATACTCATGTTTATAATCGTGTTTGTAAGCTAATCATTCCATTTAATTGCATTTTTGATGCATGTACGTGATATTGCCATTGCTAGGGGTTGAGGTTGTATTTTAGGGCTTCTCTTTACGAATAAAATTAGGCCAAAAAAAGGGGACTATGGTGTTCAGGGGATCAAGGAGAAACGATCCATGTGCTCACCTTAAATTTATCATGCGTTTTCTTGATTTTGGAAGTTTGCAGGGTTTTAGCCATGGAGCCATGTCCGTAGGTAAAGGTTTGCAGTCTAATACGACAGACAAGGAAGAAGAAGACAACGTGTCTGAGCACCATTGGTTGTTTTGAAATTCCACGCGTTTTTTCCAATTAACCATCGTGTTTTATATATTATGTATTATTATTATTATATGTACAAACAAATAAAGCAGCGCAGATGGCAAGCAGGTACTGGGAGCAAGCATGAGGACCTGGGTTCGATCCCCAGGTCCCAACCTTTGTTCATATTATTTTGTTTCATGAGATTAGGTACACTGCAGCCTCAAGCGTCCACCATATGCCATACAAATATAACCACCAAACGCAACTTCAACCAAGATCCAGCGTGCCATCATTGAAGGACCACCATACACCCCAGGTCAACGTACACACTAAATCAGGCGAAGTCAAAAGGGCTGAGATCTGTTTGGGCCCAGAATTTCAACAACACACATCCCTCTTCAACATTGCTATCAGGCCCATTATTCTTTTATTATTATTATTTTATTTAATTATTTTAATATTTATTTTAATCATTTTAATTAACAAATTAATCATTTTTTATAAAATCATAAAATCAAGACTTCATAAAAAAATTAGAATTAGTTTTTTTTATTATTATCAAAATTAATTTAATTTAGTTTAACTTAGGGCAAATTTAACTTGTTTTTTATAAATAAAACCAAATAGAAATTAGGTTAAGTTCTTGATTTAATTCTTTTATTTTTTCTCAAATAAACAAAAATACAGAAATAGGCTTTTAGAGTGAATTAATTTATTTTTCTAAATTTAAAATTAATTAGAATTAGGATTTTCTTTTTAATTTAATTGTTTCATTATTTTCTTAAATAAAAAAAACATCCTTTTTTTATCAATCGCAAATAGGTTTAGTCAAGGGTCAAAACCCTAGTCGTTTCGTATTTAATTCATTGCGCGCTTGTTAATTTGTTTTGCTAATATTTTGTAACCGTTCATGGTTTGTAATAGTTTAATTTAGGGTTTTATTTACTGTCTAAATTCCCGGGTTTTGTCTATGTAATTAATCCCCCTCCCCGAAGCCTTGTAATAGCGTAGATTTACTTTCTCGCATTTTTAATTCCTGCAAATATTTAACTGTTTAGATGTATGCTAATAGGATTGTATGGCAAGAATGCATGACAAATTAATACAGTTAGAAAACCCTAATGTGCAAAGATTAAATAACTGAAAACAAATCACTCGCACATATCACTCTTAGGGTATACTCCCACTTCAGTTGCCTTCAATAAACGATCATTAAGCATAGGGTGTCTTAGTGGTTGCCCTCCAGTCTAAAAGATCAAATTGTCCCGTTCGAATATTGCCTCGGAAATGTTGCCTCGGAAACGTTACCTCGGAAATGTTACCTCGAATATGATCTTAAGACTCAAGGGTTATTACTAAGGTGTTCTAACATTTCTTTGGTGATCGTACGTCCCTTTCGAATTGACCCTTATAACTCCAACGACGGTGCTACCTATTTCTCAATAGTAGGATAGCGCTGTCTAAAGGAAACAAGAATAGAAACGATCTTTTTTCGAGTAGGTAGATGCTAGTAGGTACTTGCTCAAATCAAAACTTTTCACACTTACACTTTTCAAAATAACTTTCAAAACAACTCCGTCACACCTTTGAGGACTGATACAAGGGTTATCACGAAGTCAAACATTTTTCAAAACAAAGCACATACACAAGCAATTTTAAAAAGATGAGCAAGTACCTAAGAGCCCGTAGATAACTACGGATAGAAAGGGTGCTAACACCTTTCCTTTCTATAATCTATCCCCCGTACTCAGAATATCTCGAAAAAGGATTTTTTCTGTACTTTTTTCCTTTCCGATTGGATGAAATAAAAGTCGGTGGTGACTCTTGCTTACCGCGACATTTTGCGAATAATAAAAAAAAAACGCAAAACGCAAACCAGTATTAACAGTTAGTTCTGCCACCGTATCACATGAACATTATTAGGTAAGTAGCAATAGATCGTGGGGACTGTGCGGGGTATACCGATATGGTTGAAGCGATAGCTACATTAGTGTGACAAATTTGTTGGTACTGATAGCTCTGGAGTTTAGTCAAGGGGAATACGGGGTCACTGTGTGGTGTCATAAAGCACTAACTGACCTTAGAACCATTAATTGAACAACTTGGCCATTAGGAAGTAGTGAGATATCCAGATTTGGTGCAGTCTAAAGTTTTGGTTGATACTCGATACTACGCACATTGAGATTGGACTTTTGGGATATTTCGGTCGCCAATAAAGAGGCTTGCGCTGAAACATTTCCCGATGATGAAAGATCAATGATATTAAGATTCCCTAGAACCCGATTACTTTCTAGGACAGGTTAAACAAACTAAAATCCAAGAGGGTACTTACCTACAAACTCCATGCAAGTCTGAACTTAAGGCTACTTGTATGACTTGTTTGCTTTCATTATCCAATAACTTGAACTCCTTGCATGGTTTTGTTTGTATTCATTATCTAACAATGTGAGTTCCTTGCCGGACTTGTTTGTAGTCATTATCCAATAATATGGACTTCTTGCAAGACTCACTCGTTTTCATCACCTTACACTTTTGCTTGGTGCATAGCATACATATCATGACATTATGCCATATCATTTCTTTAACCATTTCAAAGATCTCTAGGGCATGTGATGCAGGTTATGATGAATTAGACGTCTAGCAAGGGGAAAGGGGATTTATTTTCCTCTAGCCAACACTATCAAAGCACGATAAACTGAGTCAGAGGCTATGACCCACTCGACAAGGTGAGCTTGATTCTCGTAGAAGGGCATTCAATGATACCAAGTTCTTTAATCAAAGCCGCAGACAGATTCAATTGCTAACATTTTCTTGTGTTTACCCCGCAAGATCCTTGAAAACATTGCATGCATGTCATTACATAACAGGCCTTCCAGTACAGGTTTCTCATTTTCTCGCTATTTATTTTAGTAGAAAAATGGCTCTCGAACAAAATGGTGGAGGTTTCCAAGCTCAAGATGCTCAGTTCTAGGAAATGTTCTTAAACATATCCAAGGGGCAAGAAGAATTGAAAACACTCCTCACTGGGAACATGACCAAGAAAAAACCGGAAGACAACAAGGATGACCAGTTGGAACAACTACAAGCTGAGATGGAAAGGATGAGAATCTAGATGAGTAGTCAGATGGCTCTTATCCAAAGTTTAGCTCGGGAACAAGAAGAGTTGAGGATTCTCATCAGCAAGCTTCATCAAGACAAATACGATCGTCTGGGGCAAACTGTTAGAGCTTGGGTCTTAATCAATGATCAATCTCTCTTGGAGGACAGGGAATTGGGTGACATGTTCATGCGGGAACATGTTGAAAATAAACTCAGGAGCGATGAAATTCAAGGGACTGCATCTTCAAGTTCTTAGAAGAGACTATACTATGGAAAGAAGGAGTCCAGTACTGTGTACAACCAGAAGGGCCACAATAAGAGTAATCTCAACCAATCCGTGAGGGTAGTGCATATCTATAATCCAGCGCCGGTGCAGCAACAATAATAAGGCAATCAGCATAAACAGGACAAGCCCACAAGGCAATTCACAAAAATCAACATGTCCTTGGCTCAAGTATTGCAACACATGTTGGAGATGGAGTTGATTACATTAAGGGATCCTCCTCGGAATCCCAATACCTCCACTCTTAGATATCATCCTGATGCAATGTGTGCATACCATTCCAATAGTCCCAGACATGATACGAATAGTTGTTGGGCATTGAAAAATAAGATTCATGACTTGATCGATAAAGGGGTGCTAGAGTTCACACAAGATGGTCAGACTGAATTCTTCTACCATCCCTCAAAGACATACCATCTGAAGTGACAAGTTCAGACAAAGAGGCTTTTGTGTTCGTTAGAATTTTCAAGTTGTAATTTTCTTTTGATTGTTCGAACACTTATTTCATGTCAAACTTTGTAATTCCATTAATGCATTGCATATGTTTGTCTTGAATTAATCCATTCGTTGTCACTATACTGAAACTATGCTTTTACTTCCTTTTTATGATATTCAACTCTCGATTTAAAGTTGTAAGTCTTTAGAGGGAGGACGACAAAAAAGATACCACAATATATACAATATGCTTTTGAATAGACCTGGCTAACAATGAACAGGCGCTGTTTCAAATCCTAAACAATGGAGTTATAAGGAAGATAATCCATAGTCAACCCCTTTGAGCCTAAGAAGTAGGAGTTTTATTTTTCCCACAAATTAAAAACTTTAATCATAACCTGGGGCAGGGTAGTTTCTCAGTTAATTCAATGGTGCATTCAATCACAAACTTTCCCTTTGTACATGACGAGTAGTGTCAGAGGTATCCTTCCAAAACAAAAGATGGTGATGGTTCCATATAATCATTAAAACAGGCAGTCATTATCTCTCAAAAGAAAAGCCCGCTAAGTCAAAACCTATGAAGGAGACTTAAGAAAAAAACAAGGGCATCCCGCTGACTGTAATCACAAAAGAAACATTTCAGGAAAAAGGTAGGGATGATAAAATAAAATAAAAAAGAGGTCGCTACAAATTCTCAACAAAAAGAAAAGTTTACAAAAATAACTTCCTTCTCAAATAAACTTTCAGTATTCGATCCATCACCGGAATATCAGGGCCATGATTTAAGAACTCAATTGGGATCTAAACACACAATTAACTGGGTATACGACTGAAGAACATCACGAAGAACGGGTTGGGTACAAATAAATTTCGAGCCTTTATCCTTTGTTTAAACCCTGAACCAGGCCATGTTACAACCCCTAAAAGTCCTAGCTGAAGCATGAGTTAGTTCGAAAGCATATTGTTACAAAAAGGTATCCTGACTCCTGTAAGCTTTTCTATAAATCTTGAGTTGATATCACATTCTTGCAAATTTTGTTTTACTAAAAAATGAATTTTCAAAAAACTTCAAGACAGACATAAGCTTTGCATTTTTAATACCACTATTTGCATATAACTAATTGTTCAACAACAGAGAAATTCGCACGAAGAATATGCAATGAACGAAAATCCTCTCAATGAACAAAATCATCTCAGATGGAAAGACATTTCCAATAACAGGCCTTTCAGAATTAAGAGACATGACATGGTGTCTAAACTTATCTGGGGGCAGTCGAGTCAAGATTCAAGGAACCCCTCAAAAGCGCCGAATAGCCAGAGGAAGACCTCCATCTGAATCATTTGGGGAATTGAACAGGAAGGGCCACGTGCAATCAAGAAAACATTTTCTGGCAGTGCTGCAACACTTACTACTATGGACAGTGACAATTCTCCGCACCCTATGAACGTGCACATAGTCGGAAAATACTACGCATGAAAAAAGACTCGCTAGGTTGAATGGCCTAAGAAAAAGTAAGGGCATCCCGATGAACCAAAGGAGTTCGGGCAAAAATTAGGGATATATAAATAAAAATGTACACCTGGAAAGTCGAAAACCTGAAAAGGCGGCTTGGGCAACAAAGGGTATCCCGGTGGACTAAAAATCTGAAAGGACAGTCCAGGAAAAAGTTAGGGATTAAAGCGTTTGACTATGTCCCGTCATCTCGTCACTTGTCTATCAGTAGAAGGCTTATCACCCTGATCAACATTTACTCAAGACTCCAGAAGTTGGGATAACATTAAAACCATCCACAAAATCCCCATAGAGTAACCACCCCTAGGGGACTATCTTTGCAGAGTTCATCATTAGTAAGGATATGTTCCCCAATAGGTATGGAGATAGAGACGTCCTCCCGCAAAGTCACTGTCATATCTTCAGTATATAACCTAACAATCTCAGACATTCCGACATCTTCTTAATAGATTAAAAGCTTCAATAATCTCTCTAACATCTTAGAGATTTCTTCGACTTGGTTCACAAACTTCATGGGTTCCCCAACAGGGCTTCATAAAAATCCCCAAGCAGTTTACGGAGTTTTCTTTCCCTAGTAGAGTTTACTTCTCTAGCCACAAAAGTTCATCTCCCAGCAATTCAACTTCAACAAATATTAAAGAATCACATTCTTCATCCCCAGCACCAGTCAAGGATTTATATTCTCTTAGTATAACGACACCACAAAGAGAAACTGATACGCTCACATATTACAGTCGTACAACATTTACAATACATCACAGCATATGCATAACTGAAACGCATATAACATTCTCATTTATTTTGAGAGCATTATGCAATTCATACATCATGACATCGCATGAAACTAACTTTACCTTTTTAGGTTGAATTTGCAGACAGACGAATACTATTAACTTATACATAACAGGTAAAAGATTAATGCCCGAAACCAGACGGGAAAACTATCTACACGACCAAGTGGTATGAACTCCCAGAGCAGGACGGGTTTACCAACAAATACAGCAAGCAGGCCACAAATTAATGCCCGAAACCAGACGGGGAAACTATCTATGTAACTAGCCAAAAACAAGCCACAGATTAATGCCTGAAACCAGACAAGGCAACTATCTCAATAACCAACAAAAACAGTTCCAGATTAATTCCTGAAACAAGACAGGGCATATATCTGCGAACAACTGATTATGGATCAATTCCAAAAAAAAGACGGGGAAACTATCTACATGACTAGACAAAGCAGCCCTACCCAGGCTCCTTCTAGTATATTTCCAGATGCAGTTTTACACGGGCTCATCCTGAAACAATCTTACACGGATTCCTTCTCACAATTTCCAAATGCAGCTTTACACGGGCTCATCCTGAAGCAATCTTACACAGATTCCTTCTCATCCTGAAATGAAGCTTTACACGGGCTCTTCCTGAAGAAATCTTACACGGGTTCCTTCTAATAACCCTCCAGATGTAGCTTTACACGGGTTCATCCTGAAACAATCTTACACGGATTCCTTCTCGCAATTTTCAGATGCAGCTTCACACGGGCTCATCCCGAAGCAATCTTACATGGGTTCCTTCTCATGATCTCCAGATGCATCTTTACACGAGCTCATCCTGAAGCAATCTTACACGGGTTCCTTCTCATAATCTCCAGATGCAGCTTTACACGGGCTCATCCTGAAACAATCTTACACATATTCCTTCTTACAATTTCCAAATACAGCTTTACACGGGCTCATCCTGAAGCAATCTTACATGGATTCCTTCTCCTTTTGAAATGAATCTTTACACGGGCTCTTCCTGAAGAAATATTACATGGGTTCCCTCTAATAACCTTTCAGATGCAGCTTTACACGGGCTCATCCTAAAGCAATTTTACACGGGGTCCCTCTAATAACCTTTCAAATGCAGCTTTACACGGGCTCATCCTGAAGCAATCTTACACGAATTCCTTCTCCTCCTGAAATGTAGCTTTACACGGGCTCTTCCTAAAGCAATATTACACGGGTTCCCTCTAATAACCTTTCAGATGCATCTTTACACAGACTCATCCTGAAGCAATCTTACACGGATTCCTTCTCCTCCTGAAATGCAGCTTTACACGGGCTCTTCCTGAAGAAATCTTACACGGGTTCCCTCTAATAACCTCTCAGATGCAACTTCACACGGGCTCATCCTGAAGCGATCTTACACAAGTTCCTACTATGATATTTCCAAATGTAGTCTAACACAGGCTCATCCTGAAGAAATCTTACACAAGTTCATACTAAAAAATTTCCAGGTGTAGTCTAACACAGGCTCATCCTGGAGCAGCCTTACACGATTTCTTTCTAATACATTTCTGGACGCGGCTTGACACGGGCTCTTTCCAGCATTTCATTCAGATAAAACAAGACACAGGTTCATTCTGATACTCCTATCAACAATTACTTTGGATGGCATCTATAAGCCCATCTCCGAAGACTCTCCATTATCTTCTTCAAATGGCTTCTGTAAGCCCATTATCGATATCATCAACCAATAGCTTTGCTTCATGCGAGTGCAATTTTCTGGGCACTCGTGTTCAATCATCTTACACCTTCAGATTACGAAAGGCAAATAAGCCAATCTAAATCCTCAGGTTTAAGAAGATTGAATAAGGGCAGATGTTGTACCCCAAAATTTTCCCTCCTATTTTTACTCAAGACATGTTCATTGAGGTCCTCAATTTCTCAAGGTGGACCAAAGAATTGATCCGACAAATTCTCCTCCTAAGCAATGAACCTCCAATCAGGGTTTCACTTTTTACCCAGATGTTTGGATTGCAAAGGATCCAAGTGATTTCTATGGTCCTTAATATGTCATAAGGAATGTCCATTCCAAATTTCATGCCTTGCACTACAAGTTTGCTCACTCAATTGCTCAAGTGTTTGAAAATCAACTATACTAGGTCAAATGTCAATTGTGGCCAATATACAGTCAAACTTCAATTTTTTGGTCAACATAAACATTTTGAAGTGATTATCATAATTTGATCAAGGGTTGATCATGATTCCTCAAGGAGTTCTCTTGATTTATCAAAAGTCAAGAATTGCTAAATTAGGGTTTCTATAGGAAAAGTCAACTGAACTTTGACCAGACAAAACTTTCACATAATTCATTCATTTTACCCCAACCAAAGCTTATTTTGAAGATAATCCAATTCCTTAAAACTTCTATTTATCCTTAAGTTCAAGAAATGCATCATTTGGAAGATACAAGTTCATACATTACAGGTCATTTTCAAAAGGTCAACAAAAGTCATTTTTTCCAAGACCATTTACATTAAGATGATTTCTACAAATGCAAAAATGGTCAACATAGAGTTTGTAGAGTACATCTAGGGATTTCTAAAAAGTCCAAGATCATCATCATTGGATACAAATTGAGCAAGTTATGGATTGCACAATTTGGGTAATTTCCAAGGACCTCTAAATCTATCCATGCTTTTTTTTTAATTTTTATTTACTTGAATTTTTATTCATTTAAATATGAATTAAATCAAATAAAAACTAAATAAAATTGCATAAATTATTAAATATTGGTTACGACAATATGGGCTGATGGTTTGAATTATTTTTGGCTCCAAAATTTTGTGCAAAGGAGGCCAGGTGCATTGCACCCCAAAATGGGAAAGAATTTGCATTTTTGGAAATTTTTAATGTGTTTGATTTTGTTTTGAAAGAGGGCCATTATGGGTGGATTCTTACAACCTTTGCTAGACCTCTTCTTCCTCTATAAATACAAGACCAAGGCTTGAGCAAAGGACACGAAAATCATTACTAGGCAGCCATATCAAAATTCACAAAATTTCCACAAAGTTGTCAAAGTCGAAATAACCTTTGCAAACATCCTCTATCCAAACCAATTTCCTAGTTGTGATCCTGAGGTTCCCAGGAACTCATTACATTCATTCCTAATGCTTGCAACACCCTAGATCAGCGTATCCACGCATCACCGATTTGTAAGATTTTCTTGAATTTTAAAACTGCATTTTCATGGCATGTTAATAATTTTAACCGTTTGATTTGTGTTTAACATGTTTATTAGAGACGCTGTGACGTTTAGCATGAAGTTTTTGGGGCCACATGTAATTCAAATTACACCCCCTTTTCCACTTACTGTCTGACCCGTTTCTATTTGTTTATTTTGTTTTTTTAACTTATTTCTTTTAGTTTTTTTTTTAATCAATATAAAATCAGATAAAAATCATAAAAATATTAGGTTAGCAATTTTTTTAAATTAAATTAATTAATAATTATTTAAACCATTTTCTTTAATTAAAAACTAAATAGTCTTAGTATTTTAATTCATTTTCTTTTCATATTAAAAAATACCAAAAAAAGCTTTGAAGATTAACCTCTTTTCTTTAATTTCATTTTTCTTTAGTAACTAACTTTTTCTTTAAATATAGATTTAGATTAATTACTTTTAATTCAACTATTTTCTTAATATGAAATAAAAAACAAACAAAAAGATCTTTCTTATTTCTAGGTTTTTTAGACGTCCTTTCAATTCGCGCGCGTTTGATATTTCTACTTTATTTTCATACTAATGTATTTTCTTATGGAATGTAATAGACTATAATTAGGACTTTTTACTTTACTATTTTCTTTATTTTCCCCCAAATTTTGGACTTGTAATAATACCCCTCCCCGAAGCCTTGTAATAGTTAGATTTATATTTCTACACTTTTAATTACTGCAAACTATTTACTGTTTAGATGCATAACTAATAGGATTGTATGGCAAGAGTAACAAACAAAATGCTAGCAAACGTAATCCAAAGACAAAAATAACTAAATACAAACACAATCGCACATGTGCACCTCTAGGGTACCCCCACTTTGGTTGCCTTCGGAAAAACAGTCACATCTCTCGTAACGTGATAGATTTTAGTGGCTACCCTCCTGTTTAAAGATCATAAGTCCCTCAATGACCCTCTCGGCGTTGCCTCGGTATGATCTTAAAAACCCTAGGGTAGTTACTAAAGTTTCTTTCCCAGTTTCCTTTGTGACTGTATAAACGTCCCTTTGAATTTCCCTCAAACATCCAACGACTAAGGCTACCTACTCACTAATAGTAGGATATCACTATCTAAAGGAAAAGAGGAAAAGAACAACCTTTCAAGTAAAGTAGATAGCTGTTAGATGCTTACTCAAACAATTTTTACACTTACATAAAAACTTCTTTCAAAAATATTTTCAAACACTTTGTATACGTTCTGTACCAATCCGAGAAACATTACAAAGTTCGTCGTACTAAGGCGCTTTCTTCCAAAATACTTTTTAAACACACAAAGCACGAGGTATTTTTTTCAAATGAGCTAGCATCTAAGAGCCTGTAGATAACTACAGATGGAAAGGGTGTTAACACCTTCCCTTTCCATAATATACCCCTCTTACTCAGAAAACTCTCGAAAGGTCTTTTTATGTTCTTTTCACCCTTTCCTTTGTTGGATAAAAGAAAAGTCGGCGGCGACTCTTGCTTACATCAACATTAGCAAATACAAACACAAAACCAGTATAACAGTCAGTTCTCCCACTATATTACAGGTAGCATCTCATGCCAGTCTTTGTAGGCCACCTCCATATTTTGCACAATCTTATTTATGTTTTTATTAGCAGATTTCGCTACGCCATTCATCTTAGGTTTGTATGGAGAAGAATTGTGATGCTTGATTTTGAACTGAGTGCAGAGCTCCGTAATCATAGCATTGTTGAGATTGGTTCTGTTGTCAGTGATGATCCTTTCAAGGATACCGTATCAGTAGATGAGGTTATGCTTGATAAAATGGGCTACAACATTCTTTGTAACTAAGGCAAATGAGGCAGCTTCGACCCATTTGGTGAAGTAATTAATGGCAACAAGGATGAAACTATGTCCATTGAAGGCAGTGGGCCTGATCTCTCCAATCATGTCAACTCCCCATATTGCAAATGGCCATGGAGCTGTCATGACATTCAAGGGGACTAGAGGTACATGAACTTTATCGACATAGATCTGACACTTATGGAAAGTTCTCGAGTGATGGTCACAATCAGTTTCTATTGTTGACTAATAATAATTGGCCCTCAATATCTTCTTGGCCATAGTATTTTCACTAGAGTGAGTTCCAAAGATACCATCATGCATGTCCTCCATGATCTTTTCTACCTCTTTCTTGTCCACACAGCGGAGTAGAGTATAATCATGGTTGCGCTTATACAGGATTCCATTGCTTAGAAAGAATTTGGCTGAAAATCTTCGCAAGAATTTCTTATCATTGATGGAAACTCCTTCAGGATACTCTTGTGCCTCAAGATATCTCTTCACCTCATGATACCAAGGCTTCTCTTCATTAGCGTCAAGCGCATTACAGTGCACAGGTTCGTCAAACCTTTCAATTATAATTCTAGAGGCCTCGTTGTCCCAATTGACCTTGAACATGGAAAACATTGTTGCCAAGGCATCTGTCAACTGATTTTCTTCTCTAGGGAAATGTTCAAAGGTGACCTTCTCAAAGTGTGGGATCAGGGTTAACACAAGCTCTTTGTATGGAATTGGGTTAGGGTGCTTGGTATACCATTCTCCTTTAACTTGACTGATTACTAAAGTTGTATCTCCGTATACGCTTAAGAATTTGATTCTTAGGTCAATGGCAGCCTTAAGACCCAAGATGCATGCTTCATACTCGACCATGTTGTTTGTACATTTGAAGCATAGTCTGGAAGTGAAAGGAGTGTGGAAACCTTTAGGAGAAATAATCACAGCACCAACTCCATTACCCAAAGCATTGGAAGTCCCATCAAAAACCATAGTCCATCAGAATCCTTGTTCAGGTACGTCATACGGTCCAGGCTTTTCATAATCAGTTATCAGCATGATATTCTCGTCCGAGAATTCAAAGTTCATGGATTGGTAGTCATCAATAGCTTGATGGGCAAAATGATCTGCTAGTACAATTCCTTTGATGGCCTTTTGTGTAGTATTTAGATATCATATTCAGTCAAGATCATTTGCCATTTAGCTATTCATCCAGAGAGAGCTGGTTTCTCGAAGATATACTTGATAGGGTCCATCTTAGAAATCAACAAAGTAGTATGAGTCAACATATATTGTCTTAGCTGGAGAGCAGCCCATACCAGAGCACAACAAGTTTTTTCGAGCAGTGAATACCTTGTTTCACAGTCGGTAAACTTTTTGCTCAGGTAGTATATTGCATGCTCTTTTTGGCCAGACTCGTCATGTTGGCCCAACACACACCCCATTGAATTCTCTAATACAGTCAAGTACATAATCAGAGGTCTTCCTTCAACTGTAGGCATCAGAATAAGAGGTTCTTGTAAGTATTCTTTGATCTTGTCAAAGGCTGCTTGACATTCATTGTTCCATCTGACTACTTGATCTTTCTTCAACAGTTTGAAGATTGGTTTACAAGTAGCAGTTAGGTGAGATATGAACCGGGCAATATAGTTGAGTTGACCCAAGAAACCCCTGACCTCCTTCTCAGTACAGGGAACTGGAATTTCTTGTATGGCTTTAAATTTTGTAGGGTCGACCTCAATACCTTTTCCACTGACGATAAACCCTAAGAGTTTTCTAGATGTTACCCCGAAGGTTCATTTGTTGGGATTCAGGCTTAGATTGTATTTCTTCAACCTCTCAAACAACTTGTGAAGACGATCAAGGTGTTGTTCTTCAGTTTGAGATATTGCAATCATGTCATCGACGTGTAGCAACTGGTTTTTTAATCAGAGTCGCCAATATTAGTTTTTATCCTAGGGAAGGGAATCTAACAGAAAACCCTAATTCGCAGACAAAGATTCTAGGTTTCGGACTCAATTAGACGAAAGGAAGGTGTTAGGCACCTCTCATCTACCTTGTTCACAAGGATATTAGGTTTTAGGTTTAGGTTTGGGATAAACAGGGTTTTAAGTTTTAATTAGAAAGAAGGGTTTAATTCTTTTATAAGGGAACTCGCTACGATTTTGATCGTATGCCTACGTATCCTCTTATGAGGAATCAAAGTTCCAATTCGTAGTTCGTATGGATTGGTGTTTTTTTAGGGGTTTGCAAACATATTTTGAATCACCTCGCACTCGGTCGGGAGTAGTGATTGCGGAGATTTTGACTGAATCCACAGTAAGTCAAAACTAGTTTGAAACCCTTTTGCAAAAAACAGTTAATTAGTTTAGTTGATTGCGAAAAATAGATTTAAGATTTGTTTAATAATTTTTAATAATATTAATTGCAAAAAGCCTTGATTAATGCATGATAAAAATATTTTAATGCAATAATATAGAAAATATGTACATGAGTTTTGAGTAAAATAATTTAAATGATAATAATTATTATTATATGATAATAATATTTACATATGATAATAAGTAATATGATAACATGTGAAATATAAGAATTTTTAGAAAATAAAATATAAAAAATTAAATATATAATAATTATAGAAAGAAAATAATAATAATAAAAGAATAAAGAAAATAGAATAATTAAATAAAAAAGAAATATTAATTAATTTGCAGGGGGCGTATTTTTAGTTAAGCAGTAAATAAATAGGGGTGTTAAAAGTTAGGGCCAGAATTCAATTCAGGCCCAGTAAGGCTAGGGGGGTGAATTGTTTGGTGTTTGAGTAAAATGACTGAAATGGGGGTATACGAAGTAAACGGGCTTGGCCCATTATCATTTGAGAGGGGGTCTGAGTGGTTGTGTATGGCATAGAGTATGGTAACTACCGTGCGGACTTGGCCTAATGGTTGTCTGATCAAGATCCACTGGATGAAATTGAGGGAACACAAAAATTACTATGGGCGTGCGTACACTAGTTTGGACGAAATATATGTTATTTTTACATTACAATTTTCATTTTCATTATAACTTGTTCATCTTTCTCTCTCGCGCAGACCCAACACGACCCTTATCTCATTCTTCTTCCCCATAACCCTAATCTATTCTCATGGCGACGCCACGATCACCCCCCTCCCTAATGCAAACCTGATACCCTCAAACGACAACCAAACAAAAAAATTAGATAAAGCTAAGCAATTTACCCCTTTTGTGTTCTAGTTTTCCGATTCTTCTTCCGCTCGTTTTTTATCTTCTTTTCTCTGCGATTCATAAGTTTCGGTGGCGGCCAAAGGTGGTGATGATATATGGCACGACGAAGGCTCCGGCGGCGACTGCACTAGCAGTGGGGCGGTAGCGGCTAGGTTTGCAACGATGATTATGGTTTCCGATAGTGAAACGCCAATCACCCCTTTTCTCTGTAAATTAGTTTCATCCTCTCTTCTCCCTTTCTATAATTCCTCACCCTGTTTCTGTATTATCGCCCCTCCCCTCTGTTCTTGATCTCCTCCTCTCTCTGTAAAACCCTCCGCCTCCTCCCCATATTCGCTTTCTTTTTTCTGTATTTATAGAGTGATTTTTAATTTAGGGTTAGAAGTTTGTCAACCTTATATTTAGGGATTGATTGAGAGATTGGGTTTAATTGTGTTAATAGACTCTGGAATTTTGATTTGTACTGATTTTGTTACTGAGATTGATTGCAGATTTTGTGTTGTCACTTTGATTTGGTTTGAGATGCACTGTAATTTCCATTAAATGTAATTGATTTTGCTGGATTTGATTTAATATGTAGCAGAAAATTCCGGGTTTGGATTGTATTGGATTTCTATATTCTGTTAGATTTGATTCAATAAAAAGAAAATATGATTTTGGATTTGTTTCATTGTTAATCTCTACAGTATTTTTTAACGACAAAATATACGCAATATTTTATTGGTATAGTAGTTGTTCTTTTGGGCCTGTGATAAAATCTGACTTTTTTTATCCAACACGTGTCTTGAAATCGGGCCAAAATTCCTTCTCAGCCCAACAGTAATTTACACACCTTTTTATTTTTATACAAACCAGGCCCGATACTTGGCCACTCAAAACAGATTCCAATAAGTTTTTTTTTTAAACTCACTATCTAATAAAAAAATGTTTCAATAATAACATTTTATTATGATAGTAAATAGAACGTTAATTGGCTTTAACAAAATGATCCAGCCAATTTCTTTTTTAAAATAAAACTCTTCATAAAAATGTTTAATAACCTATTATATATATAATTTTATAAAATATATTTTTTTATTTTATTTAATTCACTGTAATAATAGAAAATGTTTTTTTATCAATCCTTTAAAATAAAACAGGAAAACCAAGACAAATAGGCTAATCTCAAAGGACTTTAATGGGCTTAGTTAAAACGTAATGAGCCCGTATTCCAAATTGCACCTCCGTCTTTTACTGTTCATTAACTAAAAATGTAATGGACTTTTAATTTTGTAGTAACACCCCCTTCTTACTAACAACTATCATTCTTAAATGGGCTGACGTAATTAAAAACTTAATAATTATTCGAAATAATTTTCTATTTTTGAATAGCATGGGCCATTGGCCAACATGCTTCACGAATGGGTTCATGTGTCTTTCTGATTTAGAAAGCTCCAATCTTTTGAATTTAAAGTACACCCCCTGATCGTCTTGGGTAAAGATGGGCCATCAGATACTGCTACGCCATCTTTAGTTAAATATGTCTTCTATTTTAATCTCGAAAAATGAAATTATCGAGGTAGGACAAATTTGGGGTACGACAGCTGCCCCTATTCAATTATCTTTCAGTTGAATAGAGCGAGAAAAATCGAGTCTTGTGCATTCTGATTGGAAGTTTATTGAATACTTAAAGTATCCCCAAAATTTGTTTGACAAACATAAGGTTACACTGATATATCATACCCTTACGAGCTTTTGGGAAAGTAGGCAAAGCTGATTATATATCGCTTACCAGGGTTTGATAACGAGGCAGATAGTCTTTGATCTTAATAGCGCAATTTCGTATGTCTTGGCTTATTCACCTATTTGGAGGATGAATACAACAATGATTGATGATGCACGACTGCTTGAAGACTGAGGCCATGGATTATGTTTATGAATCGCAGAATGACGTCTGAGGCGATGGGCTAGAGTTTTGTTTTCTTTTGAGCATCGCAACATGAAGTCTGAGGCGATGGTTGGTGTTTATGGAATAACAAAACACATTGTTTCATGAAGTCTGATGCAATGGGTTAAAGTTTTGCAAATCGCTGCGTGAAGTCTGAGACGATAAGCTAGATTTGGTTTTCGGACATCGCTACATGAAGTCTTGAGGCAATGGGTTAGGTTCGCAAATCACTATGTGAAGTCTGATGTGATAAGCTAAATCTGTTGTTTCGAACATCGTTGCATGAAGTCTGAGACAATGATCTGGAGTTTGGAACACATTGCTGCATGAAGTCTGAGGCAATGGATTAAGTTCACAAATCGCTGCGTGAAGTCTGAGGCGATAAGCTAAATTCGATTTTCAAACATCGCTTCCTGAAGTCGGAGGCGATGGTCTAGGATTTGGGAATACATTGCGTCTTAGAGGCAATGTAATGAGTTCGGATAATACATTGCGGCTTAGAGGCAATGTAATGGGTTTTGAGAATACATTGCGGCTTAGAGGCAATGTAATGGGTTTTGAGAAATATCATGAAATACATTGCGACGTACACTTCTATCTCGTGATGGATCATATCATGAAACATGGCTACCATAGCTCGTTGATAGGTTTCCCCTGCATTCTTCAAATTGAAAGGCATGACCTTGTAACAAAAAGTGACCCACTGTGTAACAAAAGTGGTTTTCTCCATGTATTTTTGGGAGCCATTTTGATTTGATTATAGCTGGAGAATCCATCCATGAAGGAGAAAACTTTATGTTGAGCCGTGTTGTCGACCAAGACTTCGATATGCGGTAGTGGAAAATCATCTTTGGGGTTTTCCCTATTCAAACCTCTATAGTCTACGCACATATGGACCTTTCCATCCTTCTTTGGTACGGGGACCACATTTGCCACCCATTGGGAATATGATGTCACTTCCAGAAAACCTGCATTGAATTGCTTCATTACCTCGGATTTTATCTTTTTAGACATGTCTGGCCACATACGACGAACCTTTTTCTTGACTGGAGGATAATCTTCCTTTGTTGGTAGACGATGAACTACAATGTCGGTATCAAGCCCCGACATATCTTTATATGACCAAGCAAACACTTCAACATGGGCATGCAACATCTAGATCAATCTGCCTTTGATACCGTCTTCCAAGTTGGCGATGATCTTGACCTCTTTCTTGTCTGCCTCAGTACCTAGGTTGATCACTTTGACTGTCTCTTCATGATATTGAATGGATTTCTCCTGTTGCATCAGAAGTATAGCTAATTCCCTTGGTATTTCATAGTCTTCTTCGCCTTCGTCTTCGGCTTGGTTGATTGGATGTTCAAAATCATAGGTTGGAATAGTAGAGTCGTTGTCAATGAGACCTGGAGTGGATGAGGATCTTCAAATGTGTGTGTGTGTGTGCATGTAAGGTTTCATGGCTAATTTTTTAAAATGCAATAAAGTGAAATAAATACAATGAGCGCAAAATTTGAATGCAAAAGAGTCCAATGTTTTTCATCAAAATATCATATGTCGTATGAAAATGAACAACCCCTTAACAAATGGACCATGGTGCCCTGGGTAAGGTCCATGGCTTAAAGTCAATGTTTCAATAAAATTACAGACAAAGTTCTTGATAAAAATAGTAAATGGTAATTACTCCTTGTTGAAGGAGATGGGAATGGAATCTTTGGCACGCTAATTGTTGAGTCCTTCACCGGAAGTTGGGTAGATCCAGTCATCAAAATCACAATCAGTGTCGGAGTCTTCAAGAGCATTCACTTCATGATTATTGATGCGAAGATGTGGTTTTCCTATGCGAGCACGCCTGACCTCTTTTTGAGCTTTTGCAGTAAAACCCAGACCACACTTATCTGACTTGAACAAAATGTCATGGAGTTTCCCCCAAATGGTACAACCTCCATCTTCAATCACAGCACGAGCAACTTTGAGGGAAGCCATCCTTGGCACATCTTTAACAGCTTTTAGAACATCAAGATGAGCCTTGACAACAACAACCATGGGAGGGACTACTTCGAAGGCTTGACAAAGAGTTTATATGAACTCTCTATCCATATCAACATATTTGAACAAATTTAGATGGATAACCATAAACTCCTCTTCACCACAGACGGTAACAATCTTTCCTTTGACTGGATATTTCAATTTTTGATGAAGTGTAGAAGTCACTGCTCCTGCCCCATGTGTCCAAGGGCGTCCAAGAAGTCAAGATTAGGCAGGACGGATGTCCATCACATAGAAAGTCGAGTTGAAAGTTTGAGAACTAACTTTGATGGGGAGGTCAACTTCTCCATGGACCATCCTTTTGGATCCATCAAAAGCCCTTACAATTATGTCACTTGGCTTCAACACCAAACCTTTGTAATCTAAATGATCTAGGTCACCTTTGTGTAAGACATTTAGAGAGGACCATGTATCCACCAAGACATGGGCCAAAGTAGTTCCTTTGCATTCAATAGAGACATGTAAAGCCTTGTTATGATTTCTTCCAACTGGTGTCAAGTCAGTGTTAGAGAACCCTAATCCATTGTCGGCAGTCAAACTCGCCACACAATTTTCAAATTGATTGGTTGTGGTCTCTTGAGGAAAATGCGTTTTTTTTTTAAAATTTGATCAATGCTTGAGCATGAACATCAGAGCAAAGTAACAAAGATAACATAGAGATCTTGGAGGGGGTTTTCCTCAGCTGCTCTACTATCTTAAAATCACTCTTCTTTTATGATCTTTAAAATATCCTCCATTTCTTGGGTGGAGGGTTCCTCAGTAGCAATGTCTTTGGCAGGCGCCTCTATCCTAGCAGGCTCAACCTTTTTTTCCCCTAGCGTCAATACTAGGTTTGTCCATGGTAATGCGATATGGTGTATTTGTAATAGTTGGAGGTGAAATGTCAGGAGAGAAGATTCTCCTCATCCTTGTCACCTTGCTAGAACCAACAATATTGGTAATGCCATGATAGTATACTTCAGCTCCATAATTCCAAGGTATTGCCTTATCATAGGAATAAGGTATTGGCCTTGGTATGGTGATTATCAATGGTGAGATTGTCAGCTCATTGGAAATCCTAATAGGACCTTTTGAGGTATTCCTAATAGGTTTGTTGGAAATGGTTATAATGGATATGTCTTCAGCTTTTTCAGTCAAACTTTTTATGGTCGGAGTTCTTTCAAACAGGATATCATGACTATCTATCAGGTGTTAAACACCTTTTTTCAGCCATTCGCATCAATTCTGTTGTACCCCAAAATTTTCCCTCTCATTTATCAAGACTTTTCTCACAAGACTTCTTGGACTCAAGACAAGATTAGGGTTTGGTCAGCTCAAGACATCTCATCTTGCACTGATAACCCAAAATTAGGGTTTGAGTTCGCACAAGGATTTTTGGACCACCAATGTTTCATTTGACTTTCATACATCATTTTGGACCCCTAATATTGTTCATGTTAAGTTTCAAGCCTTGAACCACATTTTTGATCAGTCAATTGGATAATTGACCTAAAAATCAGTTGTATTGGGGAAAAAGTCAACTATGGCCAATTTACAGTCAAACTCCATAATTTTTTATCCACATCAATATTTTAGACTCATATGTACCATTTGATCAAGTTTGGATTACAACTCCTCAAGAAATTTGATCTAATCATCAAAAGGGTAAAATGGTCAAAATTAGGGTTTTGACTAAGAAAGGGAAATTTCTGATTTTTAACCTAGCAAATGACCAATTGAGTTCAAGCATGATTTCAAGGATTCAATTGCATCATCTTGACCTAATTACATGGTTCAAAAGATCTCAAGTTCATTGAATTGACAAATGAAATTTGCAGTCAACTGATCAAAAGTCAACTATACACTGAAAAGTCAAACTTTGACTTTTTGGTCAAAATCAAGTACCAAGGGTCATAATTAATCAAGATATGTCAAAATGTGAAACTTGTTGACCAAGAAAACTAAATTTGAAAATTAGGGTTTTGAATTTGAAAATTTTCATAACTTAGAATTTTTCTAAGTATAAAAATTTTCTTATTTTTTCTCAACTTTTCACCACTTTTTCACCATGATGCATTTTGATTCAAAGAAAACTTCCAACATTAAAGTTGTAGTCCTCCATGAAATCTACAACTTTTCTTCACAAACTTTTCCCTAAAGATGCTTGGGTCTCAAGTTATGAATTTGTGAATATAGGGCCATGAACTAAATAACTTAGTGAAATTTTTCCCTAATTTAGGCAGGTTTTAGACCCAACTTCATGGCAACTTTTCACCTAGTTCCAAGAGGTATCTCAAAATTCATTTTAAATATGGATTATAGAGAACATTGCAAGATTTCCAAAATGTCCAAGAACTCTCCAAGATCATTTTTGAGTAGGGAGAATCGAAGAGTGGAAGTTGGCATTTTCTCACTTTTGTTCAAGCCATTTTCACATAGAATCAAGTTGCAAATCAAACCTATGCTGGTTATATCTTGCTTTACAGGTCCTAAGCTTTCTATACACTCCATAATTAAATGCATACTCAGTTGAAAAAGCCTTTATCTTTTCTTTTGAAGCTTTACACAAGATGTATTTCCATTTTGGGCAAAAAGGTTACATTGCCATTTTCATAAAGATGAACTTTTGCAACTTTGTTAATCTTGAGCATTGAACCTGTCCCCTTGATGCATACAAACCACACAGATCTCAAGCAAGTGGTACAAACTCATGCCAACCCTAAGCAAGCTGGTACAAGCATATGAAGCATGGGTCTTGTCACTTTGCTTCAAGTACAAGAAAGTTGGCAAAAAGGCTAGGGCTTGCACATCTGTTGAGAAGCTGACTTGAGAACATTTCTATACAAATATACAAACATTGTACAACACATAACACACTTGGCTTGGACTTGAAACTCTCTAAAACTCAAAAAACACCAAAATTCTGCCAAAACACAGTGTTTCTGCAAAAGCTCAACCAACCCTCATTTGGCTCGTGCGTTTTGTGTCTAACTGATTAAAACATCTCATACACTTGATAACTAATCAATCCAAGCCATCACCCTGGTTCTGTAACCTCTGTTTCACCATCTGCCATTTTCAATTTGGAAGCTTGCAGTTGGACTTGGTCAGGGAGTTCCAGCCATCCTCAGAGCAAGATAAGCATTGGAATAGGTTCAGGGAAGTTCAAGGAAGCTTAAACAATCACCAGGACTCCATTAAAGTCCCTACATTGCCATACTCGATTCCAGCTGAAGGAGGTATTTTCTTAAACTCTATCTCTTTATATAGGCAACCTCAAGCCATGATTTGTGAAGGAAAATGTAGTACTTATCATAACGAAACTGTATATATCATTACTTTTCATTTATATTACTTGTGCTAAGAGAATTTGAAACTTAAAATCTCTGAAAAAGTTAGGTCACGATTTGGGGATTCAAAAATTCTCTTTGATCTTTGATAGTTAGGTTACATAATTTATATGGTTGGAATCGTGAGCTCAAATGCCACATTTTTCATGTTATGAGTTTTCATTTTTTTGCAAGCATGAGGAAGTTACAGGTTGAACTGGAAAACGCGTGAAGGAAAGAACAAAGGACAGGGATAAAGTGCTTCTGGGCTTTTTGGCGCCTTGGCCTTTTTTGTTTTTACTAAACCCACCCCCCTGACTTGCTATTACACCCCCCTGACTAGCTTTTTATATTTTTGTATTTTTTTCTTCATATTTTCATATTTAATACTTTTGATTATTTTTTCTAAATGATAAAAAATCCTAAAATTGATTTATTTATTTTCACACTTTTATTTTATTTTATTTAATTATTTTCTCACATGAAAAAATAGTTTATTTTGATAAATAGAATTTATTTTCTTAAATAACTTATAAATATAATTAAAAATACTTAATATTTTTTACATTTTATACTCTTAAATACTTTTTTTTGTATATATTTAATTTTTAGTATTTAGGCATAATATTATTTATTATTTTTTATACAAAAATACACAAGTTAATAAATATAGAACATTATTTTCTTTTAATTTAAAACTAGGGTTTAAACCCCTTCCAAAAATAAATATTATTCTTTTTTCTTTTTTTTAGGTTTAAATTAAATATTTTTCTCATACAAAAAAAGACATAAAAACATTTTTATAACATGAACATTGCCTTGCATTTTGAATACTTGTATTAAATTTTTTTAAATTTGCGCATATTCGATTTGGTTGTAATAATATATTTAGCTTTATATTTGTGCAAATCCCCATTCAAACTTGTATTCCCCCCTCCCATAAAAATTGTTGTAATAGCTTAGTTTATTTTATGCAATTTATCGCTTTATATACTATGACTAGTAATTAGGGTTTGCATGACAAGAACAAAAAACAAAGCAAAATAGAAAAAACCCTAAAAGCATGAAAATGACACACTTTGCACACAAGCACCCTTAGGGTTTCTACCACTTGGTTGCCTAAATTAAAATGGCCATGTTATGCACGCGATGTATCTTGGCAAAACAAAACAAATATAAAGATCATAGTCCCTCGATGACGCTATTCAAAGGTTGCCTAAAACAAAATGATCTTAGTCCCTCAAAAATGCTCAGATACTTGGCAACATTGCTATCATGGTTATACGATGACCCACGCCCGTCCCGTTTACATCCAAAGATAGGGTTGCTTACCAAATCAATGGTAAGTCAACAATGTCAAAGGAATAGAAAATGCACAAGAAAGACATTTGAGTAGGTAGATAGCTTCTAAGTTACTTGCTCCTTTTCATACAATCCTTGATATTTTCAAAAACAAACACACACATTTCAAAACATCTTGCAAAATATTGAAAACATTTTCAAAAGACAAACATCTTTGTATACATTCTTACGAACGAGAATCATTACAAAGATTGCCTAAACGAATGGCCTCTTTTCAAAATACTTTCAAAATCACACCAAACACCATTTCAAACAAAACAAAGCAAGTGATCTAAACAAGTAACTAAGAGCCCATGGAAAACCATGGATGAAAAGGGTGCTAGCACCTTCCCTTTTCATAATCTACCCCCCAAACTCAAGAAAACATCTCAAAGGTCTTTGCTGTGCTTTTTCACCTTTCCTTTTGGATAAAAGAAAAGTCGGTCTCGACTCTTGCTAACCGCGACATTTGCGATAAAACGCAAAACCCTCAATTCATTTCTCCCATCGTATCACAGAACTGGCGACTCTGCTGGGGAATATTATAAAAATAGGGTTACCTTAGGGTTTAGATCACATTTATTTGCTTACATTGTTTGACTTGTTTTCTTTACATTATGGTTCTTTGTTTGGGTTTGAATCCTCCACCCGGATTTGGGAAACATTATAGGTAAATAGCAATACGTTGTGGAAACTGTGCGGGGTATACTGACATGGTCTAAGCAATAGCTATATTAGTGTGACATATTTGTGGGTACCGGTAGCCTTTGAGTCAATCAAAGAGAATACGGGGCCACTGAGTGATGTCATGAAGCACTAATGAACTTCTAGAATCTTTACTTGACCAACTTGGCCTTTTAGGATGTAGTGAGATGACCGACTTTGGTGCAGTCCGAAGTTGGTAGATACTCGATACTACACTCATTGAGGTTTGGTTTCTTAGGATATTTAGGTCGCCATTAAAGAGGCTTGAGCTGAAACAATGAACAAGGAAATAATCTAGTGATATTGAGCTCCTTAGAACCCGGTTACTATTGCTAGGACAGGTTGAGCCAACTAAACTTCAAGAGGGTACTTACCTATAAAACCCCATGCAAGCCTAAACTAAGAACTTGTTTGTTTTGCTTGTATATGCATACTTGTACATAACATCATGGACATCATGAATATCATATGCATTCACTAACCATTTCAAGGATTTCGGAGATTCATCTTTGTTCTTGTTTTGTAGGTTATGGGTTCACTTCGCAGGAAAACTATCCAAATCAACCTTGTAAGAATTCCTCCACAACTCAAGGAGCTAGCCTCGAGGATACCTGAGAACTCTCCATTCACCGAGAGACATGGTCGTCTACTCAACTTGGTCACTTCCAACACAGAGGAGGATATGGTGAAGGTTCTCTTCCAGTTCTTTTACCCTTTGCACCATTGCTTCACATTTCCTGACTATCAACTTGTGCCCACTTTGGAAGAATTCTCTCAACTTCTAAGGATTCCTATTTTCAATCAAGTACCCTTCAACGGTACGGAAAGAGATCCAAATCCAGAAGAGATTTCTCAAGCTCTGCACTTGCACTCATCCGATGCAACTCATTGGGAAACTAGAAGTGGTGTCAAAGGCTTCTTGGCAAAGTTTCTGTTTGAGAAGGCCCAAAGCTGTTGGAATTCCATAAACTTGCAAGCTTTTGAGGAGATTGTAGCTCTTATCATCTATGGGATGGTCTTGTTCCCTAATCCTGACCAACTTATAGATGTAAGCGCTGTCAAAATCTTCATGTCTCACAACCCGGTGCCTACATTGCTTGGGGATATCCTACACTCTTTTCACACTCGTACAATGAGGAAAAGAGGTGTTATTATATATTGTACTCCTCTCCTGGAAAGATGGTTTATTTCTCATCTTCCCCAATCAGTCCTGAAGAATGAGCAAGGTTTGAGGTGGTCACAAAGGTTAATGACACTTAAACATTCAGATATCCATTGGTGCTCTCGATCCAAAGAGAATGTTATCATTGTTGACCGTTGTGGGGAATTCCCTAATGTCCCTCTACCTGGCATTAGGGGAGGCATCACCTACAACCCGTGCTTAGCTCTAAGACAGTTTGGTTACGCCTGAAGGGATGGCCCACATGATATGCTGATTCAAGGCCTGGTATTCGACTACGACAACGACGATCAAGGACTTCGCCAAAGATTCATCCGAGCTTGGAGGATGCTAAACAAGGTGGATAGCAAGACTTTAGGACACAAGAATTCCATCCCTCTTGAGCCTTACCTCAAGTGGGTATGAACCCGCGCTCAAAGTCTTATGATGCCTTATCCCTCCATTCTCCCAGTGATTATTGAGCCTGTTAAGGAGGGAGAAGTTCCATACACTATCCTACATCCTGACATGCCTACATCACTCGAAGACCTACAAAGGGATTGGATATAACTCAAAGGAGAGCGCAATACTTTCAAAGCCCAATTCTATGCAAGCGAGAAGAAGGTTTTGGAACTCACTCAGCTACTTCATGATGAGCAGACTCTCGATACCTACATTGCACCAAAGAGGATGCGCAATGTCTTTTTACCTTAGAATTTTGTATTATTTTGCCCAAGGGGCATTTATGTACTCAAATTCTATTTTATTAATATGACGTGTGTTTCTTTTTTGTTTAAAACAAATTTGAATTTCTAAATCCTTGAAAGCATTACATGAATACATATAATTCATCATAAACATAAACAGGTCTTTGAAACAAGTTTCCTCATCTCTCTACTGTTTATTTCAGTAAGATGGATCTCGAACAAATGGTCAAAGATCTGCAAGATCAGAATACACAATTTCAACAGTTACTCATGACCTTAGCCAAGGGGCAAGAGGAGCTGAAGACTCTGCTAGAAAAAGAGAAAGAGAAAAAGAAGAAGAAGCCAACTGGTGTGGTAATCATGGGCAGATGGTTTCAGGGACAAGCTAGAAGGACCTTAGATTTTCCAACAACATCTGATGAAGGGGAAAGAAAAGGAAAAGAAACGAAAGTACCATCAGATTCTGAAGAAGAGGAGGAAGAGGAGGACTACTCTGAACAACAATACCCTTCGGCTGATGACAAGTAAAAACACCTGGAAGAACGATTAAGCGCTATGGAAATCCAGAGAGTACCAGGACTAGATTTTGAAGAGTTGGGGCTGGTGTCAGGAATTATGATCCCGCCAAAGTTTAAAGTGCCACTATTTTCCAAGTATGATGGAGGTGTGTTGTCCTAAAATGCACCTCCGATCGTATGTCAGGAAGATTCAGCTGCACTGCTGACAAAGACTTGTGGGTCCACTTTTTCCAAGACAGTTTATCATGAACGCAACTTGATTGGTTCTACCAGTTGGAAAGGGCTGACGTCCATAATTGGGAAGACCTAGAAGCAGCTTTCTATAAATAATACTAGTACAACGCCGATTTGGCGCCTACCCGTACTCAGCTTCAGAGTATGGCTATGGTTTCCAATGAGGGCTTTAAAGATTACGCACAAAAGTTGAGAGATCTAGCCGGAAGGGTGCAACCCCCTCTATCTGAAAGGGAGTTGGTGGACATGTTCTTGGGAACTCTATCAGGCCCTTTCTCCAATCATCTGATTGGGAGTTCTTCTGCAGGGTTTACTGAATTGATTTTAACCGACGAGAGGGTGGAAGCTGGTATTAGAAGTGGGAAGATTCAGAAGGACGCGTCTGCCTCTACAATTGTGAAAAATCCCTTCACTGGAAGAAAGGAAGTATCTGCTGTTTATTCATAGAGGAATCAGGGACGGACTGAGCGCCAACCAAAGGTGGGGGTCGTTATGATTCCAAAGCCCGCATCAGACCAGCCAAGAAATAACCACCAAAGGGTGGAAAGGCCGGTTCGACAATTCACTAAGATTAACATGACTCCAGCCCAGGTTCTACCACATCTTCTAAAGTTGAATCTGGCCACCTTAAAAGAGGCCCCAAAGAATCCCAATACTGCGTCTCCACATTACCATCCGAATGCCAGGTGCGCATACTATTATGAAAGTCCAGGGCACGGCACTAACAATTGTTGGGCTCTGAAGAACAAAATTCCAGATCTGATAGACGCGAAGGAAGTTGAGTTTGAAGCGCCTGAGAAACCAAATGTTATTTCCGCTCCAATGCCTAGGCATGGTCACAATGCCAACGCCATTGAAGAAGATTTGTTTGTTGCTACCGTGGATAAACTGTTGACTCCGCTCCCGACTATTAAGTTGAATTTGTTGAAACCTGGTATATTCCCAGGTTGTGACAAAGACTTCCAGGTTTTCCTATCCTCATCATTTGACTTCCCTCTGTTGAAAAAAGGTATCCAATGACTGATGGATAACCAAGAAATTCTGTTTGAGAATGCTCCTATTTTACCCGTTCCAGTTAAAGAAGTTTCAATTATAACCATCTACGCCAATCCTTCCAGGGCCCCTAAAAGACCCGTTAGGATTACACCTGCTCCAAAGACCACTCCACTTAAGATTACAATGCCTGGGCCGGCTCCTTACAAATCAGATAAAACAGTATCATGGAATTACGATGGAGAAATCTACTACCATGGTATTAAACAGGATGAACCGACTGCCGAAGAAGAGATCTCCTAAGAGGACAATTCCGACATTAGCAATATTGCCGGAACTAGCAAGATTACCCGTAGTGGTAGAATCTTCTCTCCAGAGATTTCCCCTCCACCGACAGTCTTTGGACCCATGGCCGTTCCGAAGATTACCTCTGCACCAATAATTATACCTGCAAGCATACTTACCGACAAAGACAATACAATCCCTATCCCTACTTCCACTACTAAGAATAAAGGAAAAAACGTTCAAGAGGAGCTTGTCCGGATGAAGGCTCAATCACTAGCTATTCCTGAAACATCCAAGAAGGAGATGGAAGAAATCCTGAGGATAATAAAGAAGAGTGATTATGATGTGGTTGAACAGTTGGGGAAAACCCCTTCCAAGATCTCTATGCTAGCCCTGCTGCTGTGCTCTGAAGCACATGCCAAAGCTCTGGTAAAACTTCTGAAGATAGCTCATGTTCTACAAGAGACGTCTGCTGACCAATTCCAGGATTGTGTGCCCAGTTTGACAGCTGATAATGGCTTGGGTTTCTCCGATGCTGATTTGACACCCAGAGGGAGAAAACACAACGAGGCATTACATGTCTCAGTGGAGTGTATATAAACAACCCTAGCCCATGTCTTGGTGGACACGGGATCATCTCTGGACGTCTTACCGAAGAAAGCCCTTGACATATTAGATTGCGAGGGGCTGACTTTAAAACCCAACAACATATTGGTGAGAGCTTTTGATGGTTCGAAGAGGATGGTCCACGGGGAGGTGGACATCCCAATAAAGGCGGGAACTCAGATTTTCAACTCAACCTTCTATGTGATGGACATCCGTCCTTCTTATTCCTGTCTGTTAGGACGCCCCTGGATCTATAATGCCGGTGCTGTCACCTCCACACTACATCAGATGTTGAAGTACCCGGTCCAAGGAAAGATCATAACTGTCCACGGGGAGGAGGAGTACATGATTAGTCATCTGAATTCTTTCCGATATGTAGAGTTGGATGGCGAGTTCATTGAAACCCCTTTCCAACATTTTGAAGAAGTCTCTCCAGAAGTAGCAGCGACCAAGGCGGTATCCTCGATTCCTAAGATCACAAGACCTCCACTTCGGATGTCATCTATAAAGGATGCAAAGGCAGTAGTAGAAGAGGGGGGATGCACCATCTGGGGGCAGCTTCCAGACTTTCCCTACAAATCAGACAAGTTTGGCTTGGGGTTTACTTCGACTGCTCAGAAGGCTGTGCGTCGTGCCCGTGCTGGGGGGCCACCTGTGAAGATTAGCAACCAAGGGGTCAATGCAGTATAAGACAATGAAGAGGATGGCAGCCTGGAAGATTGGATATTTCCTACTGTCAGCGGAGGACTTCGCAATTGGGAAGCCAGAGACTTCATCCCAATAACTTTCATCTCTCAGTAATTTATCTTTTACATTCCTGTTGGACTTGTAATATTCACGAAAAATTCACACTTTAAAAACCTCGTGTCTTACCCGAGGCACAATGGTCCATTTATAAGGGTTTTTATTTCATCTTCATATGACATTCAATGAATCATGGACGCTTTTTCACATATAAACTTTTTATGCTCATTGTCTTTCTTTTACATTTTATTTTTTTAAGATGGTTATACCCTTACACACACCCACACTCACAAATGCAGGTACCCTTCCATTCCGCATCCCATGGGTAACGATACTGCTATAGCCTTCAGTGACTCTGAAGATCTGATCTACCAAGCCAAATACGAAGGTGAGGAAGATTGTGAGGTGCCAGGGGAATTGGCCAGACTATTACAACAAGAGGAAAAAGCTATTCAGCCTCATGAGAAGCTGTTGGATACAATCAATTTGGGTACCGAGGAAGATAAAAAGGAAATTAAAGTGGGTGCCAATCTAGAGTTGAGTGTCAAGGAGCGCCTAATTCAGCTATTGCATGATTATGTTGAGATCTTTGCCTGGTCCTATGAAGACATGTCGGGACTCAATACAGACATTGTGGTACATCGTCTACCCACAAGAGAAGACTGTCCACCAGTGAAACAAAAATTACACCGCATGAGACCTGACATGTCAGAGAAGATCAAAGCAGAAGTTATGAAACAATTCAATGTTGGATTTCTGGCTGTTACTTCTTATCCTCAATGGGTGGCCAACATTGTTCCCGTGCCTAAAAAGGACGGCAATGTGAGAATGTGCGTGGATTATAGATATTTAAACAGGGCCAGCCCTAAAGATGATTTTCCACTTTCACACATCGACATCCTGGTTGACAATACAGCCCAGCACAAAGTATTTTCTTTCATGGACAGATTCTCAAGCTATAACCAGATTAAAATGGCACCCGAGGACATGCAGAAAACTACATTTGTCACACAGTGGGGTATGTTCTGCTACAAAGTGATGCCATTCAGACTGAAGAATTCCGGGGCAACCTATCAACGCTCCATGGTAGCTTTGTTTCATGATATGATACATCATGAGATAGAGGTCTACGTAGATGACATGATAGCCCGATCACAAACTGAAGAAGAACACCTAGATCACTTGCAAAAGCTGTTTGTCAGATTCAAGGAGTACAAGTTAAGATTGAATCCAAACAAGTGCACATTCCGAGTCCGGTCCGGTAAACTCTTAGATTTCATTGTCAGCAACAAAGGCATCAAGGTTGATCCTGCCAAGGTTAAAGCAATACAAGAAATTCCTGCTCCTCACACTGAGAAGGAAGTCAGAGGATTCTTGGGACGCCTAAACTATATTGCCAGATTCATTTCTCACCTAACATCTACTTGTGAACCAATCTTCAAATTGTTTAAGAAAGATCAAGTAGTCATATGGAATTGAAATTTTGGCAACAGATGCTGAATGTCATAGTGAATGTTATGACACCGTATCTGACACACTTCAAGACAGTAAATTTAAAAGCAGTAAAGAACACAATCAATTGTTTACCCAGTTCAGTGTGTAACAACACCTACTCTAGGGGCTACCAAGCCAGGGAGGAAATTCACTATAAGAGATATTAATTCAGGAATAAACCAACCAGTTTATCTCCTTCACTTAAGACCTACCCAATGCAACTTCAATCTAAGTTCAACTTAAACCTGAGTTCCTACTCACTCCCCCTCAATCACAACAGTGATACTAAACTATTGATTAATGAGATTATGAAGACACTCTTCAGTACACACACTTGATTTTGCTTCACAACTTTAATCAAGTGACAAACACTCGTGCTTCAAAGATTTGAGTGATAAACTACCCTAACTTGAATTTGCTTCAAAGCTTTTAATCAAGTGACACAAACACTCGTGCTTCAAAGCTTTGAGTGATAAACAACCCTTACAATTAAATCCTACTCCAAGTCACTTATCACAATGATAATTGCTTGGCTCACAGTAGTTACAACTATACAATCCCTTATTGATCTTCTGTCAAAAAGTGTCTTTCACCAATAATCTTCATGAGGAATATATAGGCAGGCTATTCTTCAGTTAGGGCTTCCACGAAAATAGCTAGGGTTAATTCGAGATAACCTCAAGACTTGGTCTTAGGTTTTCACCAACCAGATTAGGGTTAAGCAGGGTTAACCTAATGTCCACGTGAGCATCTGATCTGGACTGAACAACAACATACCAGATTCCTGAAAATTATCAGGAATAACAAATCTGCACAAATGATAGATCAGTACAGGATGTCTTAACATTGGTTATGACAACAAGAATCCTGTTCACTGAGTTTGGTAGAATGAAATAAATATGATCATTGTTTAATGATCATTCTAAACACTCATATTGAGTAGCTCCTGTATGACATTCTTTTTCTGCAGAATGTACCTTTTATCCCAGAATGTTATGACATCAGTCATGACATTCACAAAACTGGTTTTACCAAAAAAAATGCCAACAAACAAACACTTACAAACTCCCCCTTTGGCAAATTTTTGGCTAAAACCCCTAAACAATCAGAGATTAGAATGCAGCAAAATTTTTAATAACATCTACCAAGTCTAATTCTACCAAAATTACCACAAAATCTTCTCCCCCTTTTTAGCCATAAAGAGGCCAAAGATACTTGTACGTTTAAGTTATACAGCCTCCAAAAGGAATAAAAAACAGAAATAATAAAAAGTCATTTGGCAGCAACAAGTTCCAACAATCCTTTCAACAACATTGATCTTCAGGCACTGTCATCTTCCGAGGAAGCACTATCTTCAGCATTATGCTGGTCTTCATCAGCATCCTCTTCCCTTCTTTGTCCTTCATTCTCCTCATGTTCTAGTCTAGCAATCAGGTCCTCAAGAGTCCTTTTTCTTGTATCAAGCTCTCTGCAGGTTTCTTTTAGCACAACTATAACATCAGTTTTCTTGGAATGAGATTTGACAGTTGATGTCTCAGCAGATGTTATAACAATATCAGGGACATGTGTTCCCTGAAATAGCTTATAGTTCAAACCAAGAGTAGGGGCTCTTTTGCTTACAGACTCTTTTTCAACTAGAATATCAGGATACTGAGCAATGATTATACCACACAGGAGAGAGGGAATCACAATAGGGCCTTTAATAGCACAGCTTCCAACATGTTTCAATGTTTGATCAAAGATGTACTTGCCATAGTCAAAGTTTGTCCTGGTTCCAACAGCATAGATAAATCTTCCCAAACCCGTGGAGACGGTGGATTTATGGTTGGTGGGTACCCAGTTAGCTGCACCAATTTTGTGCAGTATGGGAAACTTCATGCTCAGCTTGCTTGCATTTAGCTTCCCTTTCAAGGGCCAGTTCTTGACTTGCTTTGCAGTGATGGTTTGAAAAACTTGGTTGTCAGTAACTTTAAGCTCAGGACAAGCATCATCAGGCCTTCCTAGGAATTTGTTTATTACAGAAGGAGAGAAATTTACCTTCCTTCCTCTCACATACACACTCTTAAAATCAGCTGACTTTCCATCAGCACAACCATCAGATAAATTTACTATGAATTCTTTGACAAGAATCTCGTAGCAGTTGGTAAACTTTACCACAGTTTTCATTAGACCAGCAGTCTTGATTAGATCCATGATTTCCTTACACTCAATAGCACTGTTGTTCAGCTCTCGCTCCAAGGAAATCCTTTTCAGAAACACATACTTCCACCTGTTTGCATTTTCTGGATGGTGAAAGGAGATGTTGTCAATGGCAACTTCAGGGACTTTAGGCATTTTGCTAGAAGAGAGTTTCTTCCTGAGAGGAATGTCTGGAACATTGCTCTCAACATCAAACTCAAAGTCTGATTCCTCATCAGATTCAGAAGGTTTAGGGTCCTTCCTTTTCTTGGCTATTGGTTGTCTCAAACGTTTTGAGAGACTACCAACAGGTACTCTAGTTTTCACCTTCCCCTTCCCTTTTGACAATCCAGCTTTTTGATCCTTTTCAGCTTCTACTCTAGTCTTGTTCTCAACCTTGGTTTTCTTATGAACAACTTCAGTAGCCTTCTCTTTGGAGAGGCTTTTGGCAGCATACTGATTTTCTTTTCTGCTCATCATCCTTCTAGCCATGCTAGGGTTGATATTAGCAATTAAATCATTATCAGAGTATTCTTCATCAACATCAATAACCGGGGGTTCAACAGCCTTGTCAGTAGGGTTCTGGTGATCATCATGTTTTTCTGGAGATTTCCTAATGTTGTCATCAGGTGTCTCAACATTCTGAGTGACATCTGGATCCATTTCTACATTAGGACTAGCAGTTTCTTGGTTCAAAGGTACAGAAATGCCAGGTACATAGTGATTCTCATTAAGAATCCTAGTGACTAGTCTAGCAATAACTTGATGAACATAAGCAAAACCTTCCCTATTTGCTATTTCTGGAGGAACAGAAGATGATGGTTGAGAAGATTTACCAGATGGAGAGGCTTGTGATCTTCTTGCATGTCTGGTTCGCAGATTCTTGACCTTAGTGGGGTCAGCTCCCAGTTCACGAAGAGGAGTTATCTCAAGAACATCAGTATCCATGCAGTTTGTGATTGCCCTAGGTTCGCTGTCAGAGGATGCGGAAGAAGAATTCGCCTTTGAAGAGGATGATGACATGGATTGTTGAGACATTTTGAGTGATTTAGAAAACAAGTAACAACGAGAGTGAAATCTTCGTTTGAGAGAATGGAGATTGTTGCAGAAACGCAAGAGGAGGGAGATATATGAATGTCTATTCAACTTCTTAAAATTTTGGAAAGAAATAGGGAAACAGATGATTAGCCCAATCAGAATAAACTTAACTAAAATATCTCTTTCATCCCTTGTTTTAAGCAAAATTAATTGCTACATCTCTTCATATTGGCAAATACCCAGCTTGCCCCTCAAATTTTCAAATTGACTAGCATCAAGTGTGAAATTCTGGCAGCAGATACTCAATGTCATAGTGAATGTTATGACACCGTATCTGACTTTCTATAAGACAGTAAATCAAAACGCAGTAAAGAACACAGTCAATTGTTTACCCAGTTCAGTGTGAAACAACACCTACTCTGGGGGCTACCAAGCCAGGGAGGAAATTCACTGTAAGAGATATTAATTCAGGAATAAACCAACCAGTTTATCTCCTTCACTTAAGACCTACCCAATGCAACTTCAATCTAAGTTCAACTTAAACCTGAGTTCCTACTCACTCCCCCTCAATCACAGCAGTGATACTAAACAATTGACTAATGAAATTATGAAGACACTCTTCAGAACATACACTTGATTATGCTTCACAACTTTTAATCAAGTAACACAAATACTCGTGCTTCAAAGCTTTGAGTAATACATAAACCTAACTTGACCTTGCTTCAAAGCTTTAATCAAGTGACACAAACACTCGTGCTTCAAAGCTTTGAGTGATACACAACCCTTACAATCAAAACCTACTCCAAGTCACTTATCACAATGATACTTGCTTGGATTATAGTAGTTAAAACTATACAGCCCCTTGTTGATCTTCTGTCAAAAAGTTGAGTTCACCAACATCCTTCCTGTTGAATATATAGGCAGCTGTTCTTCAGTTAGGGCTTCCACGAAAATAGCTAGGGTTAATTAGGGTTAACCTCAAGACTTGGTCACAAGACTTTATCAACCAGATTAGGGTTAACCTAAAGTCCACATGAGATTCTGTTCTGGAATGTATGAACCATATTCCTGAAAAATCTCAGAATTAACAAAACTACATAACTGTTAGATCAGTACAGGATGTCTTAACATTGGTTATGACAACAAGAATCCTGTTTACTGATTTTGGTAGAATGTAATAAATGTGATCATTGCATAATGATCAGCTACACACTCATAATGAGCAGCTACTGTATGCCATTCTTTTTCTGCAGAAAGTACCTAGTAACCCAGAATGTTATGGCATCAGTCATGACATTCACACACCTGGTTTTACCAAAAATACATGCCAATAACCAAACACTTACAAACTCCCCCTTTGGCAAATTTTTGGCTAAAACCCCTAAACAATCAGAGATTAGAGAGCAGCAGAAATAATATGTCTGTAGAAAAAATAATGTCTACTGTGATCGGTGGAAATAAAACTGACTGGTTTTTAGCTGGTTTCGTGAAATGTCGCGGTAAGCAAGAGTCGCCACCGTCTTTTATGTTCTCCAACATGGAAAGGACAAAAGCACAGCAAAATTCCTTATTCGAGATGTCTCTCGGTTCGGGAGGTAGATTTATGGAAAGGGAAGGTGTTAGCACCCTTTCTATCCGTGGTTATCCACGGGCTCTTAGGTACTTGCTCTTATGTTTTCAAAATTTGTTTTCTTTTCAAGTGTGTGTGGGTTTTGAAAAAAAAAAGTTTCGTTTGAAAAATTTCTGAGTAACTCTTGTATCTGTCCTCAAGAGTGTATGAAAGATTTGTTTGAAAACTTTTAGAAAGTGTGAGGTATGAAAAGTATTTTTGTTTGTTTTGAGAAAGAGCAAGTACTTAAGAGAAATCTACCTACTCTAAGGAATTAGGCTGTGTAAGAATCCTTTAGATAGTGCCATCCCACCATTGAGTGGTTAGGTAGCACCATCGTTGGAGTTATTCGGGTCAATTCGATTATTAGGGACATGTGGTCACTAAAGCAACGTTAGGACGTTTTAGTGGTAATCCTAATGTCTTAGATCATTTTTATCGAGGCGACCATTCCGAGGAAACTTATGATCTTGGGACAAAGGACGACCTCTAAAACATCCTATACTTTAATGACCACGTTCGAGGCAACCAAGTGAGGTGTATCCTAAGAGTGGCATGTGCGAGTGTGTCAATTTTCAGTTATTTTACTCTTGCATGTCATGGTGAGCTATTGTTGATTTTTAAGTTTAAGAGTTAATCTTGTCATGCAATCCTAGTTAGCATACATCTAAGCGGTTTAATATATGTACAGGAATTTAAAGTGCGGGAATTGTAAACCCTACGCTATTACAAGGCTTTCGGGGAGGGGGATTATTTACATGTCCAAAATTGGGGAATAAAAAGAAATAAAGTAAAAATTTAAGTTAAACTATTACAAACCAGTAAGCAGTTACAATAAAATAAACACGCGTAGAATAAGGAAAAGAGGCGTCTAAGAAATTTCTAAATAAATAAGAAAATCTTTTTTATGTTTTGTTTTTGGTTAAGAAAATATTTGAATTAAATAATCCTAGGTCTAGTTTATTTTAAATTGATAAAATTAAATTAAAATAATTAATTAATCTGTTTACAAAATTAATTTAAATAAAAAACTAACCTAATGTTTTTTTTTGTGATTTTTTATTTATTTTAATGTTAATTAAAAGATAAAAAGAAGTCTATGAGAATAAAAACAAAAAATAAAGTGCAGGAGGGATCCTTCGATCCAGGGAAAAAAGGAGTTTCGACCTAGGGAGGGAATGGACTACTTCGGTCCAGAGAGGGTCCTGGTCCTTTCGATTGGGCCAGACAGTAAGGCGTGAGTAGCCTTCGATCCAGGGAAGAGGATTGCCCTTCGATCATGGAGGTCATGGCTTTCGATCCAGGGATGAGATGCCTCTTTCTATCCAGCACGCTAATGGGTTCGATCCAGAGAAGGGCTCTCCTTCGATCTGGGATGTTATACCTGCAAAAGAATGTGAGCGAAACAAAAATGCAGGGCCTGGGTATTGAATCCCAGGCCCTTCGATCCTGCACTTGTTGGGGTCTCTTCAGGCTAAATCTGCAGCAAATGTTAGCACACGAGAAATGTGACCTGGGTGCCAAACCCAGGCCTTTCGATCCTGTCTAAGATGGCAAGTCAAAGGTAACAACAAGTAATAATGCGTTTACGCAAATGTAAGGTTGGACAATTTACCCTTTCTTACCTGCAGATTGAGTCTTCGATTTGGGCACTGGCTGGATGGGAGCACTTTCAATCTGGGATTTCTGGGCGCAGGCACTTTCGATCTGAGGGACTGCTTTGGCTTGGAAAATTCTGGGCAGCGTCTCTCCAATGTTTTGTTCTCCTGCAGATTTTTTGAAGAAGTGTGTATAATTTTCGTTCTATGATTTTCGTGTGATTTTTCGTGTAATTTTTTTTGTGTGTCTTGTAATGTGTCACTGGACTCCTATTTATAGGAATGTGGGAGTGCACTAAAATGGCAAGGGACAACCATTAAAATAGGCCTTTAACGCTCTGGACAAAAATCAAACACATTAAATCATTTCCTTTTTTGAAACATTCGTGTCCCTTGAATGAACCTGGACGCTTGGATTTCGAGTGCTTTCAGACCATGCTCTTTGATTAGTCCTGATTTGCCTCTTTCGAATGGACTCCCTGCGTACCCTTCGGATGGGCCTGGCCCAAATATCAATCGAAGGATTCCAATCGAAATGCTCTGCTAACAGGCCAATCAAAAGGTGTTGTTCATGCCAAATGAAGGACATGGTTGACATGCCTGTCGACATTGCCTTGACATAATTCCAATCGAATGCTTGTCCATAATGCCAATCGAAATACTACTTCAGAATGCCAATCGAAAGGTATTTGAAGTACCACTCAAAAATCTTCTTTTTCCTTAGGCAAGAGTTTGTGATCAACCAGGCAGGGGGAAGACTTTGGAAAACATGAGAGGGCAAATTTTGGGGTGCAACAGTTGCCCCTGTTCAATTTTCTTAAACCTGAGGATATAGATTGGCTTTCTAGCCTTTCGCGATCCGAAGGTGGAATATAATTGAACACTAGAGTGCCCAGAAATTTGCACTCGCATGGTGTAGTATCAACATTGTGACGTCGGGAATGGGCTTACAGATGCCATTTGGAGATGGTTGGTAGGAGGATGGGCTTATAGATGCCATCTGGAGACTGTTGACAGGTGGATGGGCTTATAGATGCCATCTGGAGGTGTAATTTTTGTAAGTTGAAAGAGGGAACCTGTTTAGGGTTGCCTGATGTTGAGCTTGTGTAAAGCTGCATCTTGGAAAGAAGGACACTTGTGTAGGGTTGACTGATGATGAGCTCGTGTAAAACTGCATCTTTGGAGGAAGGAAACCTGTGTAGGGTTTACTGATAATGAGTCCGTATAAGACTGCATCTGAAATGGAGAAGGAACCTGTGTAGGGTTACTTTGATGACGAGTCCGTGTAAAACCGCATATAGAACTGAGAAGGAAACCTGTGTAGGGTTTACTGATAATGAGTCCGTATAAGACTGCATCTGAAATGGAGAAGGAACCTGTGTAGGGTTACTTTGATGATGAGCCCGTGTAAAACTGCATCCTGGAAGAAGTAAAACATGGGTAGGGTTTCTGATGACGAGTTCGTGTAAAACTGCATCTTTGGAAAGAGAGAACCTGTGTAGGGTTTCTTTAACGACGAGCCCGTGTAAAACTATGTCTGGAGAGAGAGAACCTGTGTAGGGTTTCTTCGGGATAAGTTCGTGTAAAACTTCTGGAGGAACCAGGGTAAGGTTACTTCGGGATAAGTCCGTGTAAGACTTCTGGAGGAACCGGGGTAAGGTTACTGCAGGATAAGTTCGTGTAAAACTTTTGGATGAGTCGGGGTAAGGTCATTTTGAGATAAGTCCGTGTAAGACTTCTGGAGGAACCGGGGTAAGGTTACTTTGGGATAAGTCCGTGTAAGACTTCTGGAGGAACCGGGGTAAGGTTACTGCAGGATAAGTTCGTGTAAAACTTCTGGATGAACCGGGGTAAGGTCATCTTGAGATAAGTCCGTGTAAGACTTCTGGAGGAACCGGGGTAAGGTTACTGCAGGATAAGTTCGTGTAAAACTTCCTGATGAACCGGGGTAAGGTCATCTTGAGATAAGTCCGTGTAAGACTTCTGGAGGAACCGGGGTAAGGTTACTGCAGGATAAGTTCGTGTAAAACTTTTGGATGAACCGGGGTAAGGTCATCTTGAGATAAGTCCGTGTAAGACTTCTGGAGGAACCGGGGTAAGGTTACTTCGGGATAAGTCTGTGTAAAACTTCCTGATGAACCGGGGTAAGGTCATCTTGAGATAAGTCCGTGTAAGACTTATGGAGGAACCGGGGTAAGGTTACTGCAGGATAAGTTCGTGTAAAACTTCTGGATGAACCGGGGTAAGGTCATCTTGAGATAAGTCCGTGTAAGACTTCTGGAAGAACCGGGGTAAGGTTACTGCAGGATAAGTTCGTGTAAAACTTCTGGATGAACCGGGGTAAGGTCATCTTGAGATAAGTCCATGTAAGACTTCTGGAGGAACCGGGGTAAGGTTACTGCAGGATAAGTCCGTGTAAGACTTCTTCTGAAAGAAAAGGAACCGGTGTAGGGTTACTTTGATGATAAGTCCGTGTAAGACTTCGTCTGAAAATTGAGAAGGAACCGGTGTAGGGTTGCCTGATGATGAGTTAGTGTAAAACTACATCTGAGGTTGAGAAGGAACCGGTGTAGGGTTGCCTGTTGATGAGCCCGTGTAAGACTTCTTATGAAAGAAAAGGAACCGGTGTAGGGTTGCCTGAGGATGATCAAGTAGATAATTGTCCTGTTTGGTTTCGGATATTAACCCACGATCAGTCGTCCACAGAATTTTCCTGGCTTGTTACCGGTGTTAATCTGGAACTGTAAAGGTAGATGGTAATCATCTTTTGATTGACTTTTTTCTGAAAAGGCAAAGTATTAGTCGTATGCAATGTCATGATGCATGAACTGCATGATTTTAAGATGTTCTCAAAAATAAATGAGATTTGTGTTGTATGATGCGTATGCATGCTATAATGTATGAAGATGTGATGTTTATGAATGTATTCTCGTATGGGAAAATAAATCCTTGACGAATGCCAGGAGTTTGTTGAATCCTGGGCTGATGTTGAGGAGTAGAGTCCTTCGTTCCCGCTGGGGATGATGATTGCAAGAATAAACCGGTAGGAGAAGATGAATCCGTTGGGAAATAAACTTGTTGGAGAGATTACTCTGCGGGGAGTTACTCTGTGGGAAGAGATACTTCGCTGAGGTTTGATGATAACTCCGCTGGGGATTCTGTTGATATGTTTTGTTGAGGAATTGATGAACTCCGCTGGGGGGTAGGAAGAACTTCACCGAGGACGATCTTTTCGTGGTAATTAGCTGAGGATAACCCAGTTATAAGCTCTGGTGGGGAATAACCTTTGAATAAAGCCGGGGAGACGCGTTCGTGCTCTGCGGGGGATAAGCTTCCAGAATCTACTGGGGAGATAAGCTTCCAGAGTCTACTGGGTAGATAAGCATCCAAAATCTATTGGGGAGATAAGCTTCCAGAGTCTACTGGGGAGATTGATTCAACTCTCCTGGGGAAACTTTTGGACTGTACTGGGGAAGTGGCTCCACTGGGGTGTCTGGTATTCCGCCGGGGAACAATCTTAGATCAAGACTGTCGGGGTGCTTGCTTAGGAACATCTGTATACTCCGCTGGGGAATATTGAGATCTTCTGGGGATACCCAACTTCCTTAAGGCTGACAGTAGACTAACTCTGCTTGGGGAGAGCGTCACTGACTTGCTGGAGATACAGTGCCTTGTTAGGGCTGACAGGAGACCAACTCTGCTTGGGGATAGTATTTATGATTCTAGTCTTACTCAGCGGGGAGTGAAGGTATCTTGGTCAAATTCTTCAACTGAATCTACCTTGTACCTGGAGGAAAGCAGCTGTACAGTTTGGGCAACTCTTATTGCTCCAGCTTCTGTGGGAGACGTTACCTGTAGAGGTGCTTGAGGACTGCCGATTTGACAAATCTTCTTCTGGCAGGCAAGTGACTAGATGTCGGGACATAGTCGTACGTTGTAATCCCTAATTTTTGCCTGGACCGCCCTTTCGGGTTTTCAGTCCACCGGGATACCCATTTTTGCCCAAGCCGCCTTTTCAGGTTTTCGACTTGCCGGGTGTACAGATTTTTCATTTTCGTCCCTTATTTTTGCCCGACCCTTTTGGTTCGCCGGGAAGCCCTTATTTTTGCCTAGGTGTGTCAACCTAGCGGGTCTTTGATTATGCGCAGTATTTTTTCGACTATGTCCACGCTCTTAGGATACAGGAAGTTGTCACTGTCAGTAGTGCAGTGTTACCATACCACCAGAAGATCTTCGTTTGATCGTCCAATGCCCCAAGTGATCCAGATGGTGATTTTCCCCAAGCCTGTTGGCCTTTTGAGAGATTCTCAGAATCTTGACTTAACTGCCCCAGATGATGGACAATGATCATGCCATGCCCCTTGATTGGAGGAGCTTTTGTTCATTAGACATTCTTCGTGCGAACTTCTATGCTGTTCAAACAAATAGTCATATGCAAACAATGTTATTTTAAGAATGCAAAGCTTATGTCTGTTTCGAAGTTTTTGAAAATGCATTTTTTCAGTAAAACCAGTGAATTTTGTAAAACGTGATGTCAACTCGTTATTTTACCGCAAGCCTTAAGGAGTCAGGATACCTTTGGTAATAGTATGTTTTCGAACTAAACCCATGCTTCAGCTAGGACTTTTAAGGGTTGTAGCGTGGCCTAGTTCACAGTTTAAGAAACAAAGGATAAAGGCTCAAACTTTATTTGTAACCACCCGTTCTTCGTGATGTTCTTCAACCTAAACTCAGTTGATCGTGCGTTGGACCTTGTTTGAGTCTTTGCCTTGATATTCCGGTGATGGTTCGGATATTGACAATTTATTTTGAATAGGAGGTCATTCTTTTTTTTGGTTGAGGGTTTGTAGGACCTCTTTCTTTTTTGATTTTGTTATCCTTGTTTTTTGCCTGAACTGTTTCTTTTTGTGATTACAGTCAGCGGGATGCCCCAGTTTTTTAAGTCTCCTTCATAGGTTTTGACTTATTGGGCTTTTATTTTGAAAGATAATGACTGCCTGTCTTTATGATCATTCGGAACCATCACTATCTTTTGTTTTGTAAGGACTTCTTTGGTGCTATTCACTGTGCACTGGGATCAACTGGGAGAACTACCCTGCCCCGGGTTATAATTAAGGGTTTTAATTTTCGAAAAGAAAAACTCCTACTTCTTTGGCTCAAAGGGGGTTGACGAGGGATTATCTTCCTTATAACTCCAGTGTTTAGGAATTGAAACAATGTCTGTACCTCATCAGTGGGGTCTGTTCAAAAGCATATTGTAGATTGTGGTATCGTTTTCGTTATCCTCCCTCAAGAGGCTTTAGAATTTTCAATCGAGAGTTGAACATCAAGAAATAATAAAAGCAATTTTGAATATAGAGAACACAATTACTTCAAAACAGACACGTGTAATGCATTAATGAAATAATAGAGTTTAACATGATAATGGTTTGAATAAGCAAAGAAAATACAACTTGAACATTCGAATGAACAAAAAGTCTTCTAGTCTCAGGACTTGTCACTTCAAATGGTGAATCTCGCAGGGATAGTAGAAGAACTCGACCTGACCATATGGGGTGAATTCCACTGCTCCCTCATCAATCAGGTCTTGAATTTTGTTCTTCAAAGTCCGACAGTCGTCGGTGTCATGTTCAGGACTGTCAGAATGGTATGCACACCTTGCATCAGGATTGTACCTTAGGGAGGCTGTGTTGAGCTTCTTAGGAGGGTCCCTTAATGTCACCAGATTCAATCATAACAGGTGTTGTAAAGCTTGAGACAACGGCATGTTGAGCTTGGTAAATTTCCTTCGGTCAACCCGTTGCTTTTGGTGAGGTTGATGTTGGGCTTGTGACCCTGAAGCAAGCTGAGGAGCTTTTGCCTTGTCTTCTTGCCCCAAAGGTGGTTGAATGATGACTTGATCTTCAACCTTATATGTTTTCCCCAGTTGGTTATCCCAAAGCAGTTGGTTGACGAGAACCCTGAGTTCTTCTTGTCTTTGAGCTAAGTCTTGAATGAGAGCCATCTGCCCCATCATCTGGGTTCTCATTGTATCTACCTCAGCTTGCAGACGTTTCAGCCGTTCGTCTTTATTGTCTTCTGGACTGTTCTTGACCAAAGTCCCCATGAGGAGTGTTCTCAGCTTTTCCTGCCCCTTGGATAGGCTTAGGAAGATCTCCCTGAACTGAGTCTCTTGAGCATGAAGACCCTGGTTATCTTGTTCGGAAGCCATTGCTGAAATAAACAGCGAAGAAGGTAAGTGACCCGTAACAAGGGTACCTGTTATTCAATGATGTGTATGTATGCATGCAATGTTTTCAAGGATCTCGCAGGGTAAACAAGAAAATTGTTAAAATTTGAATTTCGTGGCTTGATTGAAGGAAATTCGTGTTGTTGAGAGTCCTTCTTCAAGAGTCAAGGCTCACCATATCGAGTGGGTCATAGCCCCTGACTCAAGTCATTAACCTTGGCTAGAGGAAAATAAATCCCCTTTTCCCCTTGCTGGACATTTGATTCATCATGACCTGCATCACAAAATCCTTGAGGTCCTTGAAATGGATTAGTCCTTATGTAGGATGCATGCAATGGTATGATGTTATGTTATGCATGGAGTGATGTAAGTAGGCCCTGTAATGAGTCCCAATTAAGGACTGTAAACAAAACCTGCAAGGAACTCGTGTTGTTAGATGACAAGTTTGCAAGTAATTCAAGTTTGAAGGCACACAAGTAACACAAGACAGCCCTTAGAGTTTAGGCCAGCATGAAGTTTAGGTACTACCCTCTTGAAGTTGGTGGGCTCAAAAACCTGTCCTAGAAAATAGTAACCGGGTTCTAAGGAGCTCAATATTATTGGGTTGTTTTCTATGTTCATTGTTTTGATTTAGCCACTGAACTGGAGATCAAAATATTCCAAGAAAACAACCCTCAATGAGTGTAGTATCGAGTATCTACCAACTTCGGACTGTACCAAAGTCGGTCATCTCACTACCCCTAAAGAGGCCAGGATGGTCAAGTAAGGTTCCTAAGGTCAGTTGATGCTTCACGACACCATGTGGCGGCCCCGTACTCTCCTTGACTTGACTCAAGGGTTACCGGTACTCACCAAAGTGCCACATCAACGTAGCAAACTGCTTCAACCGTGTCGGTATACCCCGCACAGTTCCCTCACAGTTTGTTGCTACTTTCTAGAAGGTATCCCCCATATCCGGGTTAGGATCTATGAATCTCCCAAGGCAGGCCCATAATTTTTAGAGCAATCAAAGCAAGCAATTGAAAACATGATGATGAACTATTCCTAAGGTACACCTCACTTATTAATAGTCCCCAGCAGAGTCGCCAGTTCTGTGATCGGTGGAAATAGAACTGACTGTTTTTTAGCTGGTTTCGCGAAATGTCGCGGTAAGCAAGAGTCGCCACCGTCTTTTATGTTCTCCAACATGGAAAGGACAAAATCACAGCAAAATTCCTTATTCGAAATGTCTCTCGGTTCGGGAGGTAGATTTATGGAAAGGGAAGGTGTTAGCACCCTTTCTATCTGTGGTTATCCACGGGCTCTTAGGTACTTGCTCTTATGTTTTCAAAATTTGTTTGCTTTTCAAGTGTGTGTGGGTTTTGAAAAAAAAAAGTTTCGTTTGAAAAATTTCTGAGTAACTCTTGTATCTGTCCTCAAGAGTGTATGAAAGATTTGTTTGAAAACTTTTAGAAAGTGTGAGGTATGAAAAGTATTTTTGTTTGTTTTGAGAAAGAGCAAGTACTTAAGAGAAATCTACCTACTCTAAGGAATTAGGCTGTGTAAGAATCCTTTAGATAGTGCCATCCCACCATTGAGTGGTAGGTAGCACCATCGTTGGAGTTATTCGGGTCAATTCGATTATTAGGGACATGTGGTCACTAAAGCAACGTTAGGATGTTTTAGTGGTAATCCTAATGTCTTAGATCATTTTTATCGAGGCGACCATTCCGAGGCAACTTATGATCTTGGGACAAAGGACGACCTCTAAAACATTCTATACTTTAATGACCACGTTCGAGGCAACCAAGTGAGGTGTACCCTAAGAGTGGCATGTGCGAGTGTGTCAATTTTCAGTTATTTTACTCTTGCATGTCATGGTGAGCTATTGTTGATTTTTAAGTTTAAGAGTTAATCTTGTCATGCAATCCTAGTTAGCATACATCTAAGCAGTTTAATATATGTACAGGAATTTAAAGTGCGGGAATTGTAAACCCTACGCTATTACAAGGCTTTCGGGGAGGGGGATTATTTACATGTCCAAAATTGGGGAATAAAAAGCAATAAAGTAAAAATTTAAGCTAAACTATTACAAACCAGTAAGCAGTTACAATAAAATAAACACGCGTAGAACAAGGAAAAGAGGCGTCTAAGAAATTTCTAAATAAATAAGAAAATCTTTTTTATGTTTTGTTTTTGGTTAAGAAAATATTTGAATTAAATAATCCTAGGTCTAGTTTATTTTAAATTGATAAAATGAAATTAAAATAATTAATTAATCTGTTTACAAAATTAATTTGAATAAAAAACTAACCTAATGTTTTTTTAGTGAATTTTTTTTATTTTAATGTTAATTAAAAGATAAAAAGAAGTCTATGAGAATAAAAACAAAAAATCAAGTGCAGGAGGGATCCTTCGATCCAGGGAAAAAAGGAGTTTCGAACCAGGGAGGGAATGGACTGCTTCGGTCCAGAGAGGGTCCTGGTCCTTTCGATTGGGCCAGGCAGTAAGGCGTGAGTAGCCTTCGATCCAGGGAAGAGGATTGCCCTTCGATCATGGAGGTCATGGCTTTCGATCCAGGGATGAGATGCCTCTTTCGATCCAGCACGCTAATGGGTTCGATCCAAAGAAGGGCTCTCCTTCGATCTGGGATGTTATACCTGCAAAAGTATGTGAGCGAAACAAAAATGCAGGGCCTGGGTATTGAACCCCAGGCCCTTCGATCCTGCACTTGTTGGGGTCTCTTCAGGCTAAATCTGCAGCAAATGTTAGCACACGAGAAATGTGACCTGGGTGCCAAACCCAGGCCTTTCGATCCTGTCTAAGATGGCAAGTCAAAGGTAACAACAAGTAATAATGCGTTTACGCAAATGTAAGGTTGGACAATTTACCCTTTCTTACCTGCAGATTGAGTCTTCGATTTGGGCACTGGCTGGATGGGAGCACTTTCAATCTGGGATTTCTTGGCGCATGCACTTTCGATCTGAGGGACTGCTTTATCTTGGAAAATTCTGGGCAGCGTCTCTCCAATGTTTTGTTCTCCTGCAGATTTTTTGAAGAAGTGTGTATAATTTTCGTTCTATGATTTTCGTGTGATTTTTCGTGTAATTTTTTTTGTGTGTCTTGTAATATGTCACTGGCCTCCTATTTATAGGAGTGTGGGAGTGCACGAAAATGGCAAGGGACAACCATTAAAATAGGCCTTTAACGCTCTGGACAAAAATCAAACACATTAAATCATTTCCTTTTTTGAAACATTCGTGTCCCTTGAATGAACCTGGACGCTTGGATTTCGAGTGCTTTCAGGCCATGCTCTTCGATTAGTCCTGATTTGCCTCTTTCGAATGGACTCCCTGCGTACCCTTCGGATGGGCCTGGCCCAAATATCAATCGAAGGATTCCAATCGAAATGCTCTGCTAACAGGTCAATCAAAAGGTGTTGTTCATGCCAAATGAAGGACATGGTTGACATGCCTGTCGATATTGCCTTGACATAATTCCAATCGAATGCTTGTCCATAATGCCAATCGAAATACTCCTTCAGAATTCCAATCGAAAGGTATTTGAAGTACCACTCAAAAATCTTCTTTTTCCTTAGGAAAGAGTTTGTGATCAACCAGGCAGGGGGAAGACTTTGGAAAACATGAGAGGGCAAATTTTGGGGTGCAACATCTACCAAGTATAATTTACACAAAATCTTCTCCCCCTCTTTAGCCATAAATAGGCCAAAGATACATGTACTTTTAGGTTATACAGTCATCCAAAATGAACAAAAAAAATCTGAAATCACTTGCAGCAACAGGTACCAACAGCAAGCTTGACAACTCCACTGATCTTCAAGCACTGTCATCTTCAGAGGAGGCACTATCTTCAGCATTAAGCTGATCTTCAGCAACATCCTCTTCCCTTAATTGTCCTTCAGTCTCCTCCTGTTCTAGTCTAGCAATTAGGTTCTCAAGAGTCCTTTTCCTTGTCTCCAGCTCTTTGCAGGTTTCCTTCAGCACAACTATAACATCAGATTTCTTGGACTGAGTTTTGACAGTTGATGTCTCAGCTGATGTCATGACAATGTCAGGAACATGAGTTCTCTGAAATAGCTTATAGTGCAACCCAAGAGCAGGGGCTCTTTTGCATACATTATCTTTTTCAACTAGAATGTCAGGATACTGAGCAAGGACAATACCACATAGGAGGGAGGGAAAGGCAATAGGGCCTTTAACAGCATAGCTTCCAGCATGTTTTAAAGTTTGATCAAAGATATACCTGCCATAGTCAAATTCTGTCTTGGTTCCAACATCATAAATGAATCTTCCCAATCCTGTGGAGATGGTTGATTTATGGTTGGTGGGAACCCATTTGGCTGCACCAATCTTGTGCAGGATGGCAAATTTCATGCTTAGCTTGCTTGCATTCAGCTTGCTTTTTAAGGGCCAGCTCTTGACTTGATTTGTAGTGATGGTTTGGCATACTTGGTTTTAAGTAACCTCTAGTTCAGGGCAAGCCTCATCTGGTCTTCCTAGGAGTTTGTTTATTTCAGAGGGAGAGAAATTTACCTTTCTTCCTCTCACATAGACACACTTAAAGTCAGCTGACCTTCCATCAGCACATCCATCAGATAAATTCACTATGAATTCTTTGACAAGATTTTCATAGCAGTTGGTAAACTTTACCACAGTATTCATTAGACCATCAGTTTTGATTAGGTCCATGATCTCCTTACATTCCATGGCACCATCGTTCAGTTCTCTTTCCAAGGCTATTCTTTTCAAACAAACATACTTCCATCTGTTAGCATTTTCAGGGTGGTGAAAAGAAATGTTGTCAGTGGGGACTTCAGGAACTTTAGCCTTTTTTCTTGATGGGAGTTTCCTTCTGAGAGGAATGTCTTCAGCATCAACTTCAAATTTTGATTCCTCATCAGAATCAGAAGGTTCAGGCTCTTTCCTTTTCTTTGCTATTGGTTGTCTCACAGGCTTTGAGAGACTACCAGCAGGTACTCGGGTTTCCACCTTCCCTTTGGACAATCCAGTCTTCACAGTTTCTACACCAGTCTTGTCTTCAAACCTGGTTTTCTTATGAACAACATCAGCAGTCTTCTCTTTGGTCAGACATTTTGCAGCATCCTGATTTCCTTTTCTGTTCATCATCCTTCTAGCTATGCTAGGGTTGATATTTGCAATTAGGTCATTGTAAGAGTATTCTTCATCCACATCAATAACCGGGGGTTCAACATCCTTCTCTGATGGGTTCTGGAGATCATCAAGATTTTCAGATGATTTCCGAATGTTGTCATCCGGTGTCTCAACATTCTTAGTGACATCTGGATTCATTTCAACATCTGGACTAGCAGATTCTTGATTTAAAGGAACAGAAATGCCAGGTACCGAGTGGTTCTCATTCAGAATTCTTGTAACAAGTCTAGCTATTGCTTGATGAACATAAGCTGAGCCTTCCCTATTTGCTATTTCTGAGGGAACAGAAGATGATGGTTGAGAGGGATTACCAGATGAAGAAGCTTGAGACCTACCTGCATGCCTTGTTCTCAGCTTTTTAACCTTAGAGGGGTTAGCTGCCAGTTCTCTAAGAGGAGTAATCTCCAGAACATCAGAATCCATGCAGGTTGTGATTGCCCTAGGTTCTCGATCAGAGGATGCGGAAGAAACAGTCGTCTTTGAAGAGGATGATGTCATGGATAGTTGAGACATTTTGAGAGTCTTAGAAAACCAATAACAACGAGAGTGAAATCTTTGATTGAGAGAATGGAGATTGTTGTAGAGCCGAGAGAGGAAGGAGGTAAATGAGTGTCTATTCAACTTCTTAATAATTTTGAAAGAAATAGGGAAACATATGATTAACCCAATCAAAATAGACTTAACATAAAAATCTCCTTCATCCCTTATTTTAAGCAAAATTAATTGCTACATTTCCTCATGTTGGCAAATACCCAACTTGCCCCTCAAATTTACAAATTGATTTGCATCAAGTGCGTTGGTAAAAATGTCAGCCAGCTGTAGTTCAGTGGCAACATGTTCCAGTTTAATCGTCTTCTCCTCTACAAGATCTCTGATAAAGTGATGTCTAATGTCAATATGCTTGGTCCTTCTATGCTGAATAGGATTCTTGGAAATGTTGATTGTACTCAGATTGTTACAGTACAATTTCATAACATCTTGTGTGACATTATACTCAGTAAGCATCTGTTTCATCCAGATCATTTGAGAACAGCTACTACCAGCTGCTATGTATTCAGCTTCAGCAGTAGAGAGAGACACACAGTTCTGTTTCTTGCTGAACCAGGAGACCAGATTATTTCCTAAGAAGAAACATCCTCCAGAGGTGCTCTTTCTATCATCAGCACTTCTAGCCCAATCAACATCACAGTAACCAGTCAGAGTTGGTTCACAACCATGAGAGTACAGCAAGCCATAGTTGTAAGTTCCACTTACATACTTCAAAATTCTCTTCACTTGGTTGATATGACTGACTTTGGGATCAGCTTGGTATCTTGCACATACTCCAACTGCAAAAGCAATGTCAGGTCTGCTGGCTGTTAAGTATAGCAGACTTCCTATCATGCTTCTGTACAGGCTTTGGTCCACCTTAATCCCACTTGAATCTTTGGATAGCTTTAAATGAGTAGGTGCAAGAGTCCTTTTGTGACTGGCATTCTCCATTCCAAACTTCTTGACAATGTTCTTTGCATACTTGCTTTGAGACAGAAAAATTGAGTCTTCCATCTGTGTGACTTGCAGTCCAAGAAAGTAGGTCAATTCTCCCAAGAGGCTCATTTCGAATTCATCTTGCATCTGGTCAGCAAAATGTTTAACCATTTTATCTGACATTCCCCCAAACACTATGTCATCAACATAGATTTGAGCTACCATTATCTTTCCTCCTTCATTTTTGACAAAAAGGGTTTTATCCAAGCCTCCTTTTCTGTATCCTTTGTCAGAGAGAAATTTTGTCAACCTGTCATACCATGCTCTAAGAGCTTGTTTCAGGCCATATAAAGCTTTCCTCAATTTGTAGACATGATCAGGGTAGTTTGGATCCACAAATCCTTTAGGCTGTTCCATATAAACTTCCTCATTTAAGTACCCATTTAGGAAGGCACTTTTTACATCCATCTGAAATAACTTGAACTTCAGGAGACAAGCAATTCCCAATAGGAGTCTGATTGATTCCAGTCTGGCTATAGGGGCAAAGGTCTCATCAAAGTCAACCCCTTCAACTTGAGTGTAGCCTTGAGCAACAAGCCTTTCCTTATTCATGGTGACAACTCCTCCAGCATCTGATTTATTCTTGTGGATCCATTTTGTGCCAATAATGTTTGTTCCTTCTGGTCTAGGAACTAACTCCCATACTTCATGTTGCTTGAATTGGTTCAATTCATCTTGCATTGCTCCAATCCAGTATTCATCAGTTAAAGCCTCCTTAACATTTCTTGGTTCAATTTTAGACACAAAGCAAGAGTTTGAGATGATTTCTCTAGATCTTGTAATGACTCCACTGTTAGGATCTCCTATGATGAGTTCTTTAGGATTATCTTTCTGAATTCTGATGGAAGGGTTTTTGTTAGCTTCCTTTGATTCAGAGTCCGATGCAGTAGTGTTAGGTAGATCATTCTGTTGAGTTGATGTCTCAAAGAATGTCTCAACATTACAAGGGACATCTGTTTCCTCATGATAATCATAAACTATGACATTTATTGATTCCATCATGACTTTGGTCCTGGAATTGAATACCCTATAAGCTCTGCTGTTGGTGGAATATCCTAGAAATATTCCTTCATCACTTTTAGGGTCCAGCTTTCTCCTTTGTTCACGATCTGCCAGAATATAGCATTTGCTACCAAATACATGGAAGTACTTCACTGTTGGCTTTCTTCCTTTCCAGAGTTCATAAATGGTGGATGAGGTTCCCTTTTTCAAGGTGACCCTGTTATGGACATAACAGGCTGTATTCATAGCTTCAGCCCAAAAATGAATAGGAAGTCTTTTGGCATGTATCATTGCTCTGGCAGATTCCTGTATGGTCGTGTTTTTCCTTTCTACAACTCCATTTTGTTGAGGAGTTATAGGTGAAGAGAATTCATGATTAATTCCTTCTGAGGAACAGAACTCATTAAACTTACTGTTTTCAAATTCCTTGCCATGATCACTTCTGATTCTGACAATGCACCCTTCTTTTTCTCTTTGAATTCTTTTGCACATTTCTTTAAAAACTTCAAATACATCAGATTTTTCCCTAATGAAGTTAATCCAGGTGAATCTGGAAAAATCATCCACAACAACATAGGCATATCTTTTTCCACCAAGACTTTCCACCTGCATTGGTCCCTCAGATCCATATGTAGAAGTTCTAGAACCTTAGAGGTGGTCATATGTCTTGACTTTGGATGTGACATCCTAGTCTGCTTACCAACCTGACATTCACCACAGACTCTCCCTTCATCAATTTGCAGTCTTGGAATCCCTCTGACTACCTCTATGGATATAATCCTTTTCATACCTCTTAGATGTAGATGACCAAGTTTTTGGTGCCACAGTTTCACTTCTTTTTCTTCTTTGGCAATAGAACACACAGTAGAGTCATTAGTGTTCTCAGGCCCCCACAAGTAGCAGTTGTCTTTAGATCTGACTCCTTTCATTACAACTTCTTATTTCTCATTAGTTACAAGACATTCAGATTTGGAGAAGTTGACCTTGAATCCTAGGTCGCATAATTGGCTGATACTTATGAGATTAGCAGACAAGCCTTTTACCAGCAATACTTCATTTAGATTTGGAACTCCAGGGCAGTCCAAGTTTCCAACTCCTTTGATTTCTCCTCTAGCACCATCTCCAAAGGTCACATAACTAGTGGTGTGAGGTTTAACATTATTGAGAAGATTCTTGATTCCAGTCATGTGCTTAGAACATCCACTGTCAAAGTACCAGTCTTCCTTTGCAAAGACTCTAAGGGAAGTGTGAGCTATCAGGGCAGTAGCCTTTTTCTTCCACTGTGGAGTATATGGTACCTTGTTAGACTTAGGTTTGACACCTGGGTTCTGATTGGGATATCCATATAATCTGAAGCAGAATGGCTTTATGTGACCAAACCTCCCACAATGATGACATCTCCATCTTTGATACTTTTTCTTCATATTCCTCTGTTCTCGATGTTGAGTGCTATATTGTGACATATGCTTTGACATTTGTTTATCAAGCCTGATCTTCTTGTCTATACTAGATTTCTTTGCTGTCACAAATCCTAGACCAAACTTGTTTCCCACATTTTGTCCAACCTGAAGGATTTCTTCCAATTTGTCAGTTCCATTTGTCAGCATCTTGACAGATTTGGTCATCTGGTCCAGTTTTGAGTTTAGCATTTGAACTTCCCCTTCTAGATGACTTATAGTATCAATGTCTGCCTTTTTCTCAGCCTCCAACTTTATTATGAGTTTTGTTTGTCTCTCATTTTGCTGACAGACTTCAGCACTTCTGATACATAATTTCTTGTAGGAATCAACCATTTCTTCAAATGTCACTTCCTCATCACTAGAGTCATTATCAGAGTTACAAATACCAGTTAATGCAGTAACTAGTTTGGCAGATTCTTCTTCAGAATAACTTTCTGAATCACAGTTAGACCAAGTAACAGACATTCCTTTCTTTTGTTTCTTAAGAAAGGTAGGACATTCAGCTCGAATGTGCCCATATCCTTCACATCCATGGCATTGAATTCCTCTGCTTTGATTTCCCTTCTCTTCAGACTTTGGTCTTCTGCTAGAGTCATAAGATCTGTTAATGTCAGAAGGAATGTTCTTAACATTTGACCTTGACTTTGGATCCATTCTCTTGACGAGTTTGTTGAATTGTCTTCCAAGCATGGCTATAGCTTCTGAAATATTTTCTTCTTCATCCTCCTTGTTTTCATCTTCAGTATTAGATACAAGTGCTATGCTCTTGTTTTTCTTGTCGACATTGTCACTGATCCCCATCTCAAAGGTCTGAAGAGACCCAATGAGTTCATCCACCTTCAAATTGCTGATATCCTGGGCTTCCTCTATAGAAGTTACCTTCATTGCAAATCTTTTAGGCAAGGATCTGAGAATCTTTCTCACCAGATTTTCTTCTGACATCTTTTCTCCCAATGCTCCTGAGGTGTTGGCAATCTCCAAGATGTTCATGTGAAACTCATGAATGGTTTCATCTTCCATTATCCTTAGGTTCTCAAATTTGGTAGTCAGCATCTGAAGCCTTGACATTTTTACTTTGGATGTGCCCTCATGGGTAGTTTTGAGAGTGTCCCAAACTTCCTTGGCCAGTTCACATTGATGTACTAGTCTGAATATGTTTCTATCAATTCCATTGAATAAGGCATTTAATGCTTTGGAATTACCCAGGGCTAACTCATCTTCTTCTTTGCTCCATTCTTCCTCAGGTTTCAGACTGATTGTCCCATCTTTCTCAGTTATGGTGGGATGGTTCCATCCTTTGTCAACAGCTCTCCAAGCCTTTTTGTCCAGTGATTTTAAGAAGGCAATCATACGAGGTTTCCAGTAGTCATAATTTGATCCATCTAGAATGGGTGGTCTGTTTCCAAAAACTCCTTCTTTGTCCATAGTGCCAGAAAGTGATATCCCTAGATCTCACCCAGTAAGACAGGCAGGGTGCCTGCTCTGATGCCAATTGAAATTCTGGCAGCAGATACTCAATGTCACAGTGAATGTTATGACACCGTATCTGACTTTCTATAAGACAGTAAATCAAAAAGCAGTAAACAACACAGTCAATTGTTTACCCAGTTCAGTGTGAAACAACACCTACTCTGGGGGCTACCAAGCCAGGGAGGAAATTCACTATAAGAGATATTAATTCAGGAATAAACCAACCAGTTTATCTCCTTCACTTAAGACCTACCCAATGCAACTTCAATCTAAGTTCAACTTAAACCTGAGTTCCTACTCACTCCCCCTCAATCACAGCAGTGATACTAAACAATTGACTAATGAAATTATGAAGACACTCTTCAGAACATACACTTGATTATGCTTCACAGCTTTTAATCAAGTAACACAAACACTCGTGCTTCAAAGCTTTGAGTGATACATAAACCTAACTTGACCTTGCTTCAAAGCTTTAATCAAGTTACACAAACACTCGTGCTTCAAAGCTTTGAGTGATACACAACCCTTACAATCAAAACCTACTCCAAGTCACTTATCACAATGATACTTGCTTGGATTACAGTAGTTAAAACTATACAGCCCCTTGTTGATCTTCTGTCAAAAAGTTGAGTTCACCAATAGCCTTCCTGTTGAATATATAGGCAGCTGTTCTTCAGTTAGGGCTTCTACGAAAATAGCTAGGGTTAATTAGGGTTAACCTCAAGACTTGGTCACAAGACTTTATCAACCAGATTAGGGTTAACCTAAAGTCCACGTGAGATTCTGTTCTGGAATGTATGAACCATATTCCTGAAAAATCTCAGAATTAACAAAATTGCATAACTGTTAGATCAGTACAGGATGTCTTAACATTGGTTATGACAACAAGAATCCTGTTTACTGATTTTGGTAGAATGTAATAAATGTGATAATTGCATAATGATCAGCTACACACTCATAATGAGCAGCTACTGGATGCCATTCTTTTTCTGCAGAAACTACCTAGTAACCCAGAATGTTATGACATCAGTCATGACATTCACACACCTGGTTTTACCAAAAATACATGCCAATAACCAAACACTTACAAAGTGCCTTGGTAAAAATGTCAGCCAGTTGTAGTTTAGTGGCAACATGTTCCAGTTTAATCACCTTTTACTCCATAAGATCTCTGATGAAGTGATGTCTAATGTTAATATGCTTGGTCCTGCTATGCTGTATAGGATTCTAGGAAATGTTGATAGTACTCAGATTGTCACAGTACAATGTCATGACATCTTGTGTGACATTATACTCAGTAAGCATCTGTTTCATCCAGATCATTTGAGAATAGCTGCTACCAGCTGCTATGTATTCATCTTCAGCGGTAGATAGAGACACACAGTTCTGTTTCTTGCTGAACCAAGAGACCAGATTATTTCCCAAAAAGAAGCATCCTCCAGAGGTGCTCTTTCTATCATCAACACTTCCAGCCCAATCAGCATCACAGTAACCAGACAGAATTGGTTCACATCCATGAGAGTACAGCAAGCCATAGTTGTAAGTTCCACTCACATACTTCAGAATTCTTTTCACTTGGTTGATGTGACTTACTTTGGGTTCAGCCTGGTATCTTGCACATACTCCAACTGCAAAAGCAATGTCAGGTCTGCTGGCTGTTAAGTATAGCAGACTTCCTATCATGCTTCTGTACAAGCTTTGATCCACATTAGCCCCACTTGTGTCTTTGGACAGCTTTAAATGAGTAGGTGCAGGAGTCCTTTTGTGACTAGCATTCTCCATTCCAAACTTCTTGACAATATTCTTTGCATACTTGCTTTGAGACAGAAAAATTGAGTCTTCCATCTGTGTGACTTGTAGTCCAAGAAAGTAGTTCAATTCTCCCATGAGGCTCATTTCAAATTCAACTTGCATTTGGTCAGCAAAATGTTTAACCATTTTATCTGTCATTCCTCCAAACACTATGTCATCAACATAAGTTTGAGCTACCATTATCTCTCCTCCTTCATTTTTGACAAAAAGGGTTTTATCCAAGCCTTCTTTCCTGTATCCTTTGTCGGTGAGGAATTTTGTCAATCTGTCATACCAGGCTCTAGGAGCTTGTTTCAGGCCATATAGAGCTTTCCTCAATTTGTAGACATGATCAGGACAATATGGATCCACAAATCCTTTAGGCTGTTCCACATATACTTCCTCATTTAAGTACCCATTTAAGAAGGCACTCTTTACATCCATATGAAATAGCTTAAACTTAAGGAGACAAGCAACTCCCAAAATAAGTATGATTGATTCCAGTCTGGCTACAAGAGCAAACTTTTCATCAAAGTCAACCCCTTCAACTTGAGTGTAGCCTTGAGCAACAAGCCTTTCCTTATTCATGGTGACAACTCCTCCAGCATCTGATTTATTCTTGTGGATCCATTTTGTGCCAATAATGTTTGTTCCTTCTGGTCTAGGAACTAACTCCCATACTTCATGTTGCTTGAATTGGTTCAATTCATCTTGCATTGCTCCAATCCAGTATTCATCAGTCAAAGCCTCCTTAACATTTTTTTGGTTCAATCATAGAGACAAAGAAAGAGTTTGAGATGATTTCTCTAGATCTTGTAATGACTCCACTGTTTGGGTCTCCTATGATGAGTTCCTTAGGATGATCTTTCTGAATTCTGATGGAAGGATCTTTGTTAGCTTCCTTTGATTCAGATTCTGATGAAGTGGTTTTAGGTACATCATCCTTTTTAGACACTTGAGTTGAAGTCTCAAAGAATGTCTCAACATCATATGGGACATCTGTTTCCTCATGATAATCATCAACTATGACATTTATGGATTCCATCATAGCTTTGGTCCTGGAATTGAATACCCTATATGCTCTGCTGTTGGTAGAGTATCCTAGGAATATTCCTTCATTACTTTTAGGATCCATCTTTCTCCTTTGTTCACGATCTGTCAGAATATAGCATTTGCTTCCAAAGACATGGAAGTACTTTACAGTAGGCTTTCTTCCTTTCCATAGTTCATAAATGGTGGATGATGTTCCCTTTCTCAAAGTGACTCTGTTATGGACATAACAGGCTGTATTCATAGCTTCAGCCCAAAAATGAATAGGAAGTCCTTTGGCATGTATCATTGCTCTTGCAGATTCCTGTATAGTCATGTTTTTCCTTTCCACAACTCCATTTTGTTGAGGAGTTATGGGTGAAGAGAATTCATGATTGATTCCTTCTGAGGAACAGAACTCATCAAACTTACTGTTTTCAAACTCCTTGCCATGATCACTTCTGATTCTGACAATGCATCCTTCTTTTTCTCTTTGAGTTCTTTTGCACAGTTCCTTAAATACATCAAATACATCAGACTTTTCCCTAATGAAGTTAATCCAGGTGAATCTGGAAAAATCATCCACAACAACATATGCATATCTCTTTCCTCCAAGACTTTCCACCTGCATTGGACCCATCAGATCCATATGTAGGAGTTCTAGCACCTTAGAGGTGGTCAGATGTCTTGTCTTTGGATGTGACATTCTAGTTTGCTTTCCAACCTGACATTCACCACAGACTCTCCCTTCATCAATTTGAAGCCTTGGAATCCCTCTGACTGCCTCCATGGATATGATCCTTTTCATCCCTCTCAGATGTAAATGACCAAGTTTTTGGTGCCACAGTTTCACTTCCTTTTCTTCTTTGGCTATAGAGCACACAAAAGAATGATTAGTGTTCTCAGACTCCCATAAGTAACAGTTGTCTTTTGATCTGACTCATCTCATTACAACTTCTTGTTTTTCATTAGTCACAAGACATTCAGACTTGGTGAAGTTGACCTTGAATCCTAGATCACATAATTGACTGATACTTATGAGATTAGCAGTCAAGCCTTTTACCAGCAATACTTTATTTAGGTTTGGAACTCCAGGGCAGTCCAAGTTTCCAACTGCTTTGATTTCTCCTCTAGCACCATCTCCTAAAGTTACATAACTAGTAGTATGGGGTTTAACATTATTCAGAAGATTCTTGATTCCAGTCATGTGTTTAGAGCATCCACTGTCAAAGTACCAGTCTTCCTTTGCAGAGATTCTAAGGGAGGTGTGAGCTATCAGGGCTGCAGACTTTTTCTTCCACTGTTTAGTATATGGTGCCATGTTAGACTTAGGTTTGACAACTGGGATCTGATTAGGATATCCATACAATCTGAAGCAAAATGGCTTTATGTGGCCAAACCTTCCACAATGATGACATCTCCATCTTTGATACTTTTTCTTCATATTTCTCTGTTCTCGATGTTGAGTGCTATGTTGTGACATCTGCGTTGACATTTTTTTATCAGGCATGATCTTCTTGTTGTCTACAGTAGATTTCTTTGCTGCCACAAATCCTAGACCACACTTGTTTCCCACATTTTGTCCAGCCTGAAGGATTTCTTCTAATTTGTCAGTTCCATTTGTCAACATCTTGACAGACTTGGTCATCTGATCAAGTTTTGAGTTTAGCATTTGGACTTCACCTTCGAGATGACTTATAGTATCAGTGTCAACCTTCTTCTCAGCCTCCAACTTTACTATGAGTTTTTTTTTGTCTCTCATTTTGCTGACAGACTTCAGCACTTCTGATACATAGCTTCTTGTAGGAGTCAGCCAGTTCTTCAAATGTCACTTCCTCATCACTAGAGTCACTATCAGAGTTACAAATACCAGCTAGTGCAGTAACTAGTTTGGCAGATTCTTCTTCAGAATTACTTTCTGAGTCACAATCAGACCAAGTAACAGACATTCCTTTCTTTTGTTTCTTAAGAAAGGTAGGACATTCAGCTCGAATATGCCCATATCCTTCACATCCATGGCATTGGATTCCTTTGCTTTGGTTTTCCTTTTCTTCAGACTTTGGTCTTCTGCTGGAGTCATAGGATCTGTTAATGTCAGAGGGAATTTTCTTGACATTTGACCTTGACTTTGGGTCCATTCTCTTGATGAGTTTGTTGAACTGCCTTCCAAGCATGGCTATAGCTTCTGAAATATTCTCTTCATCATCCTCCTTGTTTTCATCTTCAGTATTATATACAAGTGATATGCTCTTGTTTTTCTTGTCAACATTGTCACTGATCCCCATCTTAAAAGTCTGAAGTGACCCAATGAGCTCATCAACCTTCAAGTTGCAGATATCCTGAGCTTCCTCTATAGCAGTCACCTTCATTGCAAATCTTTTAGGCAAGGATCTGAGAATCTTTCTCACCAGCTTTTCTTCTGACATCTTTTCTCCCAATGCTCCTGAGGTGTTGGCAATTTCCAAGATGTTCATGTGAAACTCATGAATGGTCTCATCTTCCATCATCCTTAGGTTCTCAAATTAGGTAGTCAGCATCTGAAGTCTTGACATTTTTACTTTGGATGTACCCCCATGGGTAGTTTTGAGAGTGTCCCAAACATCCTTGGCCAGTTCACATTGATGTACTAGTCTGAATATGTTTATATCAATTCCATTGAATAAGGCATTTAATGCTTTGGAGTTACCCAGGGCTAACTCATCTTCTTCTTTGCTCCATTCTTCCTCAGGTTTCAGACTGGTTGTCCCATCTTTCCCATTTATGGTGGGATGGTTCCATCCTTTGTCAGCAGCTCTCCAAGCCTTTTTGTCCAGTGATTTTAAGAAGGCAATCATACGAGGTTTCCAATAGTCATAATTTGATCCATCCAGAATGGGTGGTCTATTCCCAAATCCTCCTTCTTTGTCCATAGCGCCAGAAAATAATATCCCTAGATCTCACCCAGTAAGACAGGCAGGGTGCCTGCTCTGATGCCAATTGAAATTTTGGAAACAGATACTGAATGTCACAGTGAATGTTATGACACCGTATCTGACACACTTCAAGACAGTAAATTTAAAAGCAGTAAAGAACATAATCAATTGTTTACCCAGTTCAGTGTGTAACAACACCTACTCTGGGGGCTACCAAGCCAGGGAGGAAATTCACTATAAGAGATATTAATTCAGGAATAAACCAACCAGTTTAACTCCTTCACTTAAGACCTACCCAATGCAACTTCAATCTAAGTTCAACTTAAACCTGAGTTCCTACTCACTCCCCCTCAATCACAGCAGTGATACTAAACTATTGATTAAGGAAATTATGAATACACTCTTCAGTACACACACTTGATTTTGCTTCACAGCTTTAATCAAGTGACAAACACTCGTGCTTCAAAGCTTTGAGTGATAAACTACCCTAACTTGACTTTGCTTCAAATCTTTTAATCAAGTGACACAAACACTCGTGCTTCAAAGCTTTGAGTGATAAACAACCCTTACAATCAAATCCTACTCCAAGTCACTTATCACAATGATAATTGCTTGGCTCACAGTAGTTACAACTATACAATCCCTTATTGATCTTCTGTCAAAAAGTGTCTTTAACCAATAATCTTCATGAGGAATATATAGGCAAGCTATTCTTCAGTTAGGGCTTCCACGAAAATAGCTAGGGTTAATTCGAGATAACCTCAAGACTTGGTCTTAGGTTTTCACCAACCAGATTAGGGTTAAGTAGGGTTAACCTAATGTCCACATGAGCATCTGATCTGGACTGTACAACAACATACCAGATTCCTAAAAATTATCAGGAATAACAAATCTGCACAAATGATAGATCAGTACAGGATGTCTTAACATTGGTTATGACAACAAGAATCCTGTTCAGTAAGTTTGGTAGAATGCAAAAAATATGATAATTGCTTAATGATCATGCTAAACACTCATATTGAGTAGCTCCTGTATGACATTCTTTTTCTGCAGAATGTACCTTTTATCCCAGAATGTTATGACATCAGTCATGACATTCACAAAACTGGTTTTACCAAAAAAAATGCCAATAAACAAACACTTACAGGAATGATGAATGTCCGATTGCTTTTGACAAAATCAAAGAGTATTTACAAAAGCCTCCTGTCTTGATGCCACCAGTCGAGGGAAGAACACTAATCATGTATCTGACTGTTTTAGAGAACTCAATGGGGTACGTATTGGGGCAGCATGACGAGTCTGGCTGAAAAGAGCACGCTATTTATTACCTGAGCAAAAAGTTTACCGACTGTGAAACCAGATATTCACTGCTCGAGAAAACTTATTGCGCTATGGTATGGGCTGCTCACCGGCTAAGACAATATATGTTGACTTATACCACTTTGCTGATATCTAAGATGAATCCAATAAAGTACATATTTGAGAAGCCTGCTCTGTCTGGGAGGATAGCTAGATGGCAGATGATCCTAACAGAATATGATATACAGTACACTACCCAAAAATCTATAAAGGGCAGCGTACTAGCTGATCATCTTGCTCATCAAGCTGTAGAATATTATCAGTCCATGAAGTTTGACTTCCATGATGAAGACATCATGGCATTAGACAACTGTGAAGAAATCAGGCCATATGACGAACCTGTACAAGGATCCCGATGGACCCTGTTCTTTGATGGGGCATCCAATGCACTTGGTAACGGTATCGACGTTGTACTCATATCTCCGGAAGGATGCCATACTCCTTTTACTGCCAGACTTTGCTTCAACTGTACGAACAACATGGCAGAATACGAAGCATGCATATTTGGTCTCAAGGCTGCCATAGACTTGGGAATCAAATCTTTAGATGTGTTTGGGGATTCAGCTTTGGTCATCAGTCAGATCAAAGGAGAATGGGACACTAAGCATCCAAACCTTATCCCTTACAAAGAACATGTTTTGACATTGCTACCACATTTCGAGCAGATTACCTTCGAGCATTTCCCGCGAGAAGAAAATCAGCTAGCAGACGCTCTAGCTACAATGTCATCTATGTTTAAACTTAATTGGGATAACGAGGCTCCCCAAGTCACCATTGAACGAATGGACGAACCAACACACTGTCACGAGATTAATACTAAAGAAGTAGTGGACCATCCGTGGTTTCATGAAGTCAAAAGGTATCTCGAGGCTCAAGAATATCCAGAAGGAGCTTCAATCAATGATAAAAAGTTCCTAAGGAGATTCTCTGCTAAGTTCTTCCTAAGTAATGTCATCCTGTACAAACGTAGTCATGATTCTATTCTGCTCCGTTGTGTGGATAAGATTGAAGGTGAAAAGATTATGGCTGAATTGCATGAAGGTACCTTTGGCACTCACTCTAGCGGGCATACGATGGCGAAGAAAATCCTACGGGCAGGATATTATTGGTCTACCATGGAAGCAGACTGCTATCAACACTCCCGGACCTGTCATAAGTGTCAAATCTACGCAGACAAGGTGCATGTGCCTCCGGTTCCTCTAAATGTATTAACAGCTCCTTGGCCCTTCGCTATGTGGGAAATCGATATGATTGGGGAGATCAAGTGTACAGCCTCCAATGGACACCTCTTCATTCTAGTGGCCATTGACTATTTCACGAAGTGGATCGAAGCAGCTTCCTTCGCATCTGTTACTAAGAATGTTGTTGCCCGCTTCATCAAGCAGAATCTTATTTACCGGTACGGTATCCCAGAAAGGATCATCACTGATAATAGTACAAACCTTAACAATACTATGATCACCACCTTGTGCGAGCAGTTCAAGATTCAACATCACAATTCATCCCCCTATCGGCCAAAGATGAATGGTGCAGTCGAAGCTGCTAATAAAAATATTAAAAAGATCATACAGAAGATGATAGTCACTTACAAGGACTGGCATGAAATTCTACAGTTTGCTCTCCACGGGTATCGTACCACGGCTCGCACATCAACTGGGCAACACCTTATTCTTTGGTTTATGGCATGGATGCTGTTTTACCTATTGAGGTTCAGATTCTCTCTTTGAGAATCATGAAAGATGCAGGTTTGAGTGAAGACGATTGGATCCAGACCCGACTTGATCAACTGAACTTAATTGACAAAAAAAGACTTACTGTTGTTTGCCACTGTCAGATGTATCAAAAACGGATGATCAAGGCTTTCAACAAGAAAGTCAGATGCCAAGTATATCAAGTTGGAGATCTAGTGATCAAGCGCATCATCTTGCCACAAAGTGATCCCAGGGGAAATGGACTCCTACCTATGAAGGACCATTTGTAATCAAGAACATCTTTTCCAGTGGGCCAATGATCTTAACCACCATGGACGGCGACGACCTGCCACACCCTGCGAACGCAGACATAGTCAAAAGATACTACGCATAAGAGACCCGCTAGGTTGACACACCTAGGCAAAAAAAGGGCATCCCGGCGAACCAAAAGGTTCGGGAAATAATTAGGGATAAAATAAAAAAATCTGTACACCCGGAAACTTGAAAACCCGAAAGGGCGACTTGGGCAAAAAAAGGGTTTCCCGGTTGATTGAAAACCCGAAAGGGCGGTCTAGGCAAAAGTTAGGGAATTAAAGCGTATGACTATGTCTCGTCGGATCACTTTAAGGACAATCTCTTCACTAACAAACTCGGAGCTTCTGATCAATTCAATCAGCTTCAGACAAGGCAACAAATAGACAAGACGTTTGGAGATACGAAGACTATAGCAGAATGGGAACCCCATGGGATTATCACATATAGCTATCTTTCTTTGTATAAATTTTTTTCTTACTTTTTTGACACCATCCTCTTACTAGCATATCTGTCTCCTTTCTACAAAATACTTATTCAAAGTAAATACAAATATATCTCTTTCATAGTACAAAAAACTATTTGCCTTTTTCTTTACACTTGTGTTTTTATTTGCAAAAACGTCCAATGATTCATTAATGAACATATGAATTTGAACATAATTACTGTTTACAAATAAACAAAATGAAAAAGAACAATTACTGACAGGTTGAAAGAATAGGAAAACATCTTTAGGCTATTCCATGAGCAATCCTTACAGTACATCATTAAGATCCCCAGTGGAGCTGAAACTTTCAATCCCCAGCGGAAACCATTCAGTTTCTCCAAATCCCCCAGCAAGTTGTCTTGAAGCCTGAAAAGCAACCAGATAACAGTTAACTTTTGTTTCTCCCCAACTTAGGATAACTCCCCAGTAGAGTGACAGACGACCGAAACTCCTGAACTTTTTCCAAACAGGAATAAGTTTTCTTCCCCACAGAGTTTTTGTTAAATCCCCAGTAGAAGTCATCAAATTTCTCCGGATTCCCAAAGCAGATTACTCAAGTAGTATATGGCATTGCTCGCAACAGAATTTTTTGTCAATTTACTCCAACTTCAAGACATGAAGAATCCACATATCCTCAGCAATAGTCAAGGATTTATTTTCCTCAACAATACAGCAAATCAGCTTACATGCGCATACATTACATCCACATATCATAAACATTGACAAACCACATATATTGCATCATACATTTCATGCAACATAACTTTGTGCTTCAGCTAACATTTTACCCTTTTCAGGATAAGATTAACAGCTACCATTTAACAATATGCAATCAAGATACAGTTTAGATACGCTCCAGACATGGAAGCCATTCTATTACTTATTCAGACTTCAACATTCAGATACAGTTCAGATACGCTCCAGACACGAAAGCTATTCTGATACTCATTCAGATTTCTCATTCATATTTCTCATTCAGATTTCACACTCTTGATACAGTATGGATACGCTCCAGACACGGATGCCATTCTGTTTCTCATTCAGATTTCAAGTCTCCAGATACGCTCCAAACACGGTTGCCATTCTGTCACTTATTCAGATTCAAGTACAGATACAATTTAGATACGCTCCAGACATGGAAGCCATTCTATTACTCATTCAGATCCAACTTCAAGATACAGTTTAGATACGCTCCAAATATGGATGGCATTCTGATACTCATTCAGTTTTCAAATTCAGATACAGTTCAGATACGCTCCAGATACGAATGATATTATGATACTCATTCAGTTTTCAAATTCAGATACAACTCGGATATGCTCCATACATGGACACTATTCTATTGCTCATACAAATTCAGTCTCCAGATACAGTTCGGATACGTTCCCGACGCGGACACCATTCTGATACTTATTCTTCTGACTTACAACGTACAATTCAGCAACATTCTTGGATGGAGTCTACAAGCCCATCTCCAACAAGGTTATATCACCTCTCCAAATGGCATCTTTAAGCCTATTCCCTCAACTACACTTTGACGGGTGCAAATTTATGGGCACTCTAGTGTCCAATCATCTTTTACCTTCGAGTCACGAACGACAAAACTCGCAAATCTAACTCTTTAGGTTCAAGAAGATTGAACAGGGGCAGTTGTTGTACCCCAAAATTTGCCCTCTAACTTATCAAGACTTTTCTCATAAGACTTCTTGGACTAAAGACAAGATTAGGGTTTGGTTACCTCAACACATCTCATCTTGCACTGATAACCCAAAATTAGGGTTTGAGTTTGCACAAGGATTTTTGGAACACCAATGTTTCATTTGACTTTCATACATCATTTTGGACCCCTAAGATTGTTCATGTTAAGTTTCAAGCCTTGAACCACATTTTTTATCAGTCAATTGGACAATTGACCTAAAAATCAACTGTGTTGGGGAAAAAGTCAACTATGGCCAATTTACAGTCAAACTCCATAATTTTTTATCCACATCAATATTTTAGACTCATATGTACCATTTGATCAAGTTTGGATCATAACTCCTCAAGAAATTTGATTAAATCATCAAAAGGGCAAAATGGTCAAAATTAGGGGTTTGACTGAGAAAGGGCAATTTCTGATTTTTAACCTAGCCAATGACCAATTGAGTTCAAGCATGATTTCAAGGATTCAATTTCATCATCTTGACCTAATTACATGGTTCAAAAGATCTCAAGTTCATTGGATTGACAGATGAAATTTGCAGTCAACTGATCAAAAGTCAATTGTACACTGAAAAGTCAAACTTTGACTTTTTGGTCAAAATCAAGAACCAAGGGTCATAATTCATCAAGATATGTCAAAATGTGAAACTTGTTGACCAAGAAAACTAAATTTGAAAATTAGGGTTTTGAATTTGAAAATTTTCATAACTTAGAATTTTTCTAAGTATAAAATTTTTCTTATTTTTTCTCAACTTTTCACCACTTTTTCACCATGATGCATTTTGATTCAAAGAAAACTTCCAACATGAAAGTTGTATTCCTCCATGAAATCTAAAACTTTTCTTCACAAACTTTTCCCTAAAGATGCTTGGATCTCAAGTTATGAATTTGTGAATATAGGGCCATGAACTAAATAACTTCGTGAAATTTTGCCCTAATTTAGGCAGGTTTTGGACCCAACTTCATGGAAACTTTTCACCTAGTTCCAAGAGGTATCTCAAAATTAATTTCAAAGATGGATTATAGAGAACATTGCAAGCTTTCCAAAATGTCCAAGAACTCTCCAAGATCATTTTTGAGTAGGGAGAATCGAAGAGAGGAAGTTGGCATTTTCTCATTTTTGTTCAAGCCATTTTCACATAGAATCAAGTTGCAAATCAAACCTATGTTGGTTATATATTGCTTTATAGGTCCTAAGCTTGCTATACACTCCATAATTAAATGCATACTCAGTTGACAAAGCCTTTATCTTTACTTTTGAAGCTTTACACAAGATGTATTTCCATTTTGGGCAAAAAGGTTACATTTCCATTTTCATAAAGATGAACTTTTACAACTTTGTCAATCTTGAGCATTGAACCTGTCCCCTTGATGCATACAAACCACACAGGTCTCAAGAAAGTGGTACGAACTCATGCCAACCCTAAGCAAGTTGGTATAAGCATATGAAGCATGGGTCTTGTCACTTTGCTTCAAGTACAAGAAAGTTGGCAAAAAGGCTAGGGTTGCACATCTGTTGAGAAGCTGACTTGAGAACATTTCTATACAAATATACAAACATTGTACAACACATAACACGCTTGGCTTGGACTTGAAACTCTCTAAAACTCAAAAACACCAAAATTCTGCCAAAACACAGAGTTTCTGCAAAAGCTCAGCCAACCCTCATTTAGCTCGTGCATTTTGTGTCTAACTGATCAAAACATCTCATACACTTGATAACTAATCAATCCAAGCCATCACCCTGGTTCTGTAACCTCTGTTTCACCATCTTCCATTTTCAATTTGGAAGCTTGCAGTTGGACTTGGTCAGGGAGTTCCAGCCATCCTCAGAGCAAGATAAGCATTGGGATAGGTTCAGGAAAGTTCAAGAAGCTTAAACAATCACCAGGCCTCTATTAAAGTCCCTACATTTCCATACTCGATTCCAGCTAAAGGAGGTATTTTCTTAAACTCTATCTCTTTATATAGGCAACCTCAAGCCACGATTTGTGAAGGAAAAATATAGTCCTTATCATAACGAAACTGTACATATCATTACTTTTCATTTATATTACTTGTGCTAAGAGAATTTGAAACTTAAAATATCTGAAAAAGTTAGGTCACGATTTGGGGATTCTAAAATTATCTGTTATCTTTGATAGTTAGGTTACATAATTTATATGGTTGGAATCGTGAGCTCAAATTCCACATTTTTCATGTTATGAGTTTTCATTTTTATGCAAGCATGAGGAAGTTACAGGTTAAACTGGAAAACGCGCGAAGGAGAGAACGAAGGACAGGGATGAAGTGCTTCTGGGCTTTTTGGCGCCTTGGCCTTTTTTGTTTTTACTAAACCCACCCCCCTGACTTGCTATTACACCCCCCTGACTAGCTTTTTATATTTTTGTATTTTTTTCTTCATATTTTCATATTTAATACTTTTGATTATTTTTTCTAAATGATAAAAAATCCTAAAATTGATTTATTTATTTTCACACTTTTATTTTATTTTATTTTATTATTTTCTCACATGAAAAAATAGTTTATTTTGATAAATAGAATTTATTTTCTTAAATAACTTATAAATATAATTAAAAATACTTAATATTTTTTACATTTTATACTCTTAAATACTTTTTTTTGTATATATTTAATTTTTAGTATTTAGGCATAATATTATTTATTATTTTTTATACAAAAATACACAAGTTGATAAATATAGAACATTATTTTCTTTTAATTAAAAACTAGGGTTTAAACCCCTTCCAAAAATAAATATAATTCTTTTCTTTTTTTTTAGGTTTAAATTAAATATTTTTCTCATACAAAAACAAGACATAAAAACATTTTTCTAACATGAACATTGCCTTGAATTTTAAATACTTATATTATATTTATTTAAATTCGCGCATATTCGATTTGGTTGTAATAATATATTTAGCTTTATATTTGTGCAAATCCCCATTCAAACTTGTATTCCCCCCTCCCATAAAAATTGTTGTAATAGCTTAGTTTATTTTACGCAATTTATCGATTTATATACTATGACTAGTAATTAGGGTTTGCATGACAAGAACAAAAAACAAAGCAAAATAGAAAAAACCCTAAATGCAAGACAAAAGCATGAAAATGACACACTTTGCACACAAGCACCCTTAGGGTTTCTCCCACTTGGTTGCCTAAATTAAAATGGCCATGTTATGCACGCGAAGTATCTTGGCAAAACAAAACAAATATAAAGATCATAGTCCCTCGATGACGCTATTCAAAGGTTGCCTAAAACAAAATGATCTTGGTCCCTCAAAAATGCTAAGATACTTGGCAATATTGCTATCATGGTTATACGATGACCCATGCCCGTCCCGTTTACATCCAAAGATAGGGTTGCTTACCAAATCAATGGTAAGTCAACAATGTCAAAGGAATAGAAAATGCACAAGAAAGACATTTGAGTAGGTAGATAACTTCTAAGTTACTTGCTCCTTTTCAAACAATCCTTGCTATTTTCAAAAACAAACACACACATTTCAAAACATCTTGCAAAACATTGAAAACATTTTCAAAAGACAAACATCTTTGTATACATTCTTACGAACGATAATCATTACAAAGATTGCCTAAACGAATGGCCTCTTTTCAAAATACTTTCAAAATCACACAAAACACCATTTCAAACAAAACAAAGCAAGTGATCTAAACAAGTAACTAAGAGCCCATGGAAAACCATGAATGAAAAGGGTTCTAGCACCTTCCCTTTTCATAATCTACCCCTCGAACTCAAGAAAACATCTCAAAGGTCTTTCATGTGCTTTTTCACCTTTCCTTTTGGATAAAAGAAAAGTCGGTGGCGACTCTTGCTAACCGCGACATTTGCGATAAAACACAAAACCTTCAAGTCAGTTCTCCCACTGTATCACACATTCTTTTGTAGAGCTTAGCAATTACAGTCTTTTAAACAACCATGGAAAACCCCAGCTCTCAGCAAATTTTCCTTAACAATGATTAGTGGAGTAGTCAAATCTTCAACGGAGGAAACAAAAGCAATGTCTTTAATTGCATTGAAATCTTTGCCATGATTTGGAATTGGTGCAGTTATAACATTCAGAGTTGTAGGTGGATCAAACTCAATAGTGTTATTGTCTATGAGGTCTTAAATCTTGCATTTCAGAGCCCAACGTTAATCAATATCATGTCCGGGGCTGTTGGAGTGATAGGCACATTTGGAATTAGGATTGTATTTCAGAGATGAAACATTGGGATTTGATGGTGGATCACGCAATGTTACCAAGTTATCCTTCAACATGTGTTGCAAGGCTTGGGATAGAGACATGTTAATCCTTGTGAATTATCTTCTTGGAACCTCAAGTCTTTGATGGTTGGCTTGTTGTTGTCTTTGAGTAGAGGATGGATTGGAGATTAAAACAACATTAACAGATTGGCGATGGTCTTTCTTGACATGGATTCTTGACCCATATACAACATTGGTTTCCTTATTTCCAGTAAAGGTCTTTTTCAAAGTATTTGATGTAGAGGCAGAATCCATGCGAATTTTTCCACTTTTGATACCGCTCTCGACCCTTTCACCAGTTAAGATTAACTCGGTGAAACCAGACGATGAGCTCCCAATTAACAAGCTGAAAAATGGTCCAGTTAATGTTCCCATTAACATATCTACCAGCTCCCCATCAGTCAATGGTGGTTGTACTCTACCAGCAAGGTCTCTCCATTTATGTGCATACTCTTTAAAACCTTCATTGGGACCCATTGTCATTCCTTGTAACTGAACTCTAGTCGGTGCCAAATCAATGTTTTACTGATATTGGCGGTAGAAAATGGTGGCCAGATCATCCCAGGTATGAACGTTTGAACCATCCAATTGATAAAACCATTTTAACTGATCCCAGACAGACTCTCTTGAAAGAAATGCACCCACAACTTATTGTCAGTGGTACGCTGTTGTATCTTGCGAACATAGGATCTTAAGTGAAGTTTTGGTCACGAAACACCATCGTACTTAGCAAAGATTGGAATTTTGAACTTGTGGGGAATAACTACCCCAGGCATGACACCCAAATCACCAAAAGCCAAGCCATGCACGGAATTTCCACAACCTTCAACCTATCTTCCAGTTTCTTATACTTGTCCTCAGCGGGTGGATGTTGTTCGTCAAAATAGTCCTCATCCTCAGAGTGTGGATTGTTGCCACCTCCAGCACAGGCACTCCTTGCATCTTCGTCATGGTTCTCGTCTTCCTTGGATGACTCTTCAACCACTTGAACTTGACATATTGGGCCTTTAAACCTTTTCCCCATGTTGATCAAAGCCTTCTTCTTGGTCTTCTTCTTTGCAACCAGAAGTGACATCAGTTCTTGTTGCCCTTTGGCCAAGGTGAGCAAGGTTTCTTGAAATTGAAAATTTTGTGTCTGCAAGTCTTTCACAGTCTGCTCGAGATCCATCTTACTGAAATAAATAGTAGAAAGATGAGGAAACCTGTGTCAGAAAACCTTCTTATGTTATGATGCATGTGATGTGAATGCAAATGTTTTCAAGGACCTTTAAGATTTAAATTTGTTTAAACAAAGAAGGAACAAACATTAATTGTATTAATAAGTTCAAACGGTTTACCAAAATGCCTCTTGGGCTTACAACGGAAGAAGAAAAAATAATAAAAAATAAACTCCTAAAACAAAAAGGACTCAAGCTTCCCATGAGCGCATCCTCTTCGGTGCAATGTAGACATTCAAATTCCGCTCTTAATGAAGTTGTCTCGTGAGTTCCAAAACCTTCTTCTCGCTTGCATAGAATTGGGTTTCAAAGGTATCTCGCTCCCCTTTGATTTGAATCTAAGATCTTTGAAACTCCTCAAGAGAAGTAGGCATGTCAGGATGAAGAATGGTGTAGGGAACATCTCCTTCGGAAATAGGATCTATGATGATAGGAAGGATAGCCTCATATGGCATCATGAGTTTTTAAGCACGAGCTCTCATCCACTTGAGATAAGGCTCTAATGAGATAGAGTTCTTATGCCCAAATATCTTGCTATCAACTTTTTTTACCATGCCCTAAGCTCGCACAAATCTTCGACGATTACCTTGGACATCATTCTCATAGTCAAATATAATACCTTGGATACGTACGTCATAAGGCTCATCCCTCCGAGTGTAACCAAACTGTCGTAGATCTAAGCAAGGATTATAGGTAATACCTCCACTATTTCAAAAGAGAGGGATATTAGGGAATTCCCCACAACGACCAATGATGGTAACATCCTCTAAAGATCGAGAACACCAATGAATATCTGAATGCGAGAGTGACATCAACCTATTAGACCATCTCATGCCTTGCTCATTCTTCAAAACAGATCGAGGTAGGTGCGAAATAAACCACCTAGCCAACAAAAGAGTGAAACACATAAGAATTCCCCTTCTCTTCATGGTGCGAGTGTGAAGAGCATGCAAGATATCTCCAAGAAAGGTAGGCACCGGGTTTAAAGATAGAAAAACTTTGACCGCATTCACATCTATGAGTTGGTCCAGGTTAGGAAATAGTATCATCTCATAGATGAGAAGAGAAAACACTTCTTCAAAGGCTTGTAAGTCCAAAGCATCCCAAAATTGTTGAGCCTTCTCAAACAGAAACTTAGCTAGAAAACCCTTAACACCACTTCTTGTTTCCCAATTTTCCACAATGTCGGATTGTTGTAAATGTAAAGCTAAAGCAATTTCCTCAGGTCTTGGGTCTTTCATAACACCGGTGAAGGGTAATTGATCAAGAATAGGTACTTCTAAGAGTAAAGAAAATTCCTCCATGGTGGGCACTAGTTGGTAATCAGGAAATGTAAAGAAATGGTGTAAAGGGTCAAAGAACTGAAAGAGAACTTTCATCATGTCTTCATCAAGGCTTGAGGTAACCAGATTGAGAAGTCGACCATGTCTTTTGGTGAACGGAGAATTCCCAGGAACCCTTGATGCTAACTCTTTGAGTTGAGGAGGCACTCTTACGAGGTTGATTTGGATAGTATTCCTGCGAGTGGAAGCCATGTCCTATAAAACAAAACAAAGATAAATCTCTAGGTCCTTGAAATGGTTAGTGAAAATGCTATGGTATGATATCATCATGTTATGTAAAAATAATCACATACAAGCACAAAAACAAGTCCTTAGGTTTAGGCTTGCATGGGGTTTATAGGTAAGTACCCTCTTGAAGTTTAGTTGGTTCAACCTGTCCTAGAAAGTAACCGGGTTCTAGGGAATCTCAATATCACTGATCTTTCTTCATCGGGCATTGTTTCAATGCAAGCCTCTTTATTGGCGATCGAAATATCCCAAAAGTCCAATCTCAATGAGCGTAGCATCGAGTATCAACTAACTTTGGACTGCACCAAAGCCGGCTATTTCACTACTTCCTAATGGCCAAGTTGTTCAATTAAAGGTTCTACGGTCAGTTAGTGCTTCATGACACCATACAACGGCCCCTTATTCTCCTTGAATGGACTCAAGGGATACCGGTACCAACAAATGTGTCATACAAACGTAGCCATCTCTTTAACCAAGTCGATATACCCCACACAATCCCCACAATCTATTGCTACTTACATAATAATGTTCCCCGATCCGGGTAGAGGATCAATACAAAACCCAAACAAGGACCCAAAATATAAAGCAAAGAGGTCAAATAATGAAAGCATTTTAAAAGTGATCTAGTCTCTAAGGTAACCCCACTTTTAAGTATGTCCCCAACATAGTCGCCAGTTTTTTAATACGGTGGGAGAATTGACTTGGGTGTTTTGTTTTTGATTGCAATTGTTGTGGATAGCAAGAGTCGCCACTGACTTTTCTTTTATCTAATAAATGAAATGGTGAAAATAAAAGGAAAGACTTTTTGAGATATTTTATTGAGGTCGGGGGGTAGGTTTTAAAAAGGGAAGGTGTTAGCACGCTTTTCATCCGTAGTTATCTACGGGATCTTAGTTGCTAGCTCACTTTGAAACACTTTATTTGAAATGTGTTTGTGATGGTTTTTGAAAGTATTTTTAAAAAGTGCCTTTGTTTAGGCGAACTTTATACAAAGCGTTGACTTTTGAAAATATTTCATGGAAAGTGTTGGTGTATTAGAAAGATGTTTGGTTTGAAATATTTATGAGCAAGCATCTACGAATATTCTACCTACTCAAAAAAGTATTTGTTCATTTCCTCCTCCTTTAGATATCACTATCTTACCATTGGTTGGTAAGAAGCTCTATCATTGGATGTGAAGGGATGGGCGTGGGTCGTCGTGTAGTCATAGAAGGAAACATTGTAGGATACCTAGCAAATTTTTTTAGGGTCTAAGATCGTTTACCGAAGGCAACATCGAAGGGTCATCGAGGGACTACGATCTTGTATTCTAGGGTCTTTGCTAAAGTATCTCACGTTCCAGGGACATGACTATTTTTCTCAAGGCCACAAGCGAGGTTAACCCTAGAGGTGAAAGTGTGCAATGTGTTTGTTTTCATGCATTCTTGTCTTGAGATTAGGGTTCTCTAGGATTGATTTTATCTTGCCATACACACCCTAATTACTGGAAATAATATTGAAAGTGGTACATTGCGGAAATGTAAATTCTACGCTATTACATCTTTTTTGAGGGATGGGGGATACAAATTTACAAATGGGGAATGAAAGCAATTAAAACCTAATTACTATTACAACCATATTGAATAATGAATAACAATAAAAATATAAATAAATATAATGATAATGTAAAAAAAAAATGTTTTAAGAAAACTTTCATGTATTGACACATGCAATTACGCATTGATACGAAAACTTTTATGCATTGACACATACACTTCTGCATTGGCTCATATATGTTTTGTATTGACGCATGCACTTATGCATCGATACATATCATTCCTTGCTCCTGGAAATCAAAACCAACTCAGTATGAATTGATACATAAAGGTTTGCATTAGCTCATAACCTATTTTGCATTGACACATACACTTATGCATCAACACATATCATTTCTTGCTCCTAGAAATCAAAATCAACTCAGTATGTATCGATAAATAATGATTTGTATCGACTAATTTCTGTTATGCATTGACTCATTCGTGTTTTATATTGACTCATAACCTGTTTTGTACTTAATATGTGTCGACTCATAGAGATATGCATCGACTCATACTGTTGTTTTTCACTTCTAACATTTTTCTGCTGCATATATGAGTCAGTTCTCAACACATGGTTAATGAAAATGAAAAGTAAACATATGGTTAGCTTTAGGGTAGTGATATATATTTTTTATCTTCACAAATTAACCACTAATGATGCTTGTATGAAGAGTTAAAAGTCAAGAAAACTTACCTTGAAACTGGAATTTGTGTTTTGATTTAAAGTTGTTGTATTGTCTTGGAGAGGTCAAGTGGTTGTTTTTGAGTTTGGAGAATGGTGATAGTGATGTTACAGAAGTTGCTCTTGTGTTTGAACAACTTCTATATGATGTATATGAAGTATATTGATGGTTTGTTTAGAGAAAACTTGCAAGGTTTTGGAGACTCAAAGGGTTTGGACTTCAAAGCTCAAAGATGGAGGTTTTTGTGGACAATTCTGGTTTTTAGAGTATAAGGGGTTTTGAGAAAATTGTCTACACGATAAAACTTCTGGCCCTTTAGCTTGAAAATGGCCTATCTATTTATAGAGAAGGTTTGAGAAGATGAGAGAGTTTGTTTCGTAAGTTGTGGAATTCTGGTTTGGTTGAGATGAAATAACCAAGTTATGTGAAATTTGATGTCACAGTGCATAATACAAAAGGGATCTGAAGTGGCTAGGAGTTTTTAGGCATGTTTATTCTTGCTTTGACATTGTGTATGCAGAGAAACAATTGAGAGGCTCAAGAAGAGATGACTTTGTATAAAGCATGCTTTATGTGAATGGCAATGGTGCCTTTGTGCCATAAATGGAATAATACAATGGACAATACTTGAATCATTTGGATAATGGTTCAATCAATTGTCTAAAAATCTAATTATGGATAGATTTGCAAGTCAAAAGGCATAGAAAGTAAGATTATGCAGAATGGCATAAGGATTTTGTTATATGTTCTTCAACAAAATGACTTTCAATTCAATAATGGATGCCCAACTTCAGGCCCTTGAATCTCCTAGCTCAAGTATGATAAATTCATCCTCTTGGACGTTTTGGAAAGCTTGAAACATTGCCTACATATTTCATGTTGACCATTTTGGATAAATCAAATTGGAACTTGATGAAAAATGACCAAGAGGTTGAGATAAAAACTGACCAAAATCTGTTGAAAATTTCACTAATTGTTTATACAAAAATGTCATGACTTCATGGGCTCATATCTTCAAATCTAAACATTTTTTGGACACCAACCCTCTAGTACAAAGTTGTAGAATTCATCAAGATCTACAAATTTCATGTTGAAATTTTTCTTTGAATCATATTGCATATTGGTGAAAAAATGTCATGAAGTTATGAACTTATCATGTTTAAAACACTTAGAAAAATTTCTAAGTATAGAAAATGTTGACTTTTCCAAAGACCTTTTGACTTTCTTGATTTATTAATGATCAAGTTTCATATTTTTGAATATCTTGATGAAGTGTGATCTTTGATACTCAACTTTGATCAAAAAGTCAAAGTTTGACTTTTCAGTGTACAGTTGACTTTTTCATCAATTGACCAAATTTCATCTATCAATCCAATGATCTTGAGAAATGTTTTGAGCCATAAAATTAGGTCAACATGTTGTATTTGAATCCTTGATATTTTAATTTAAGACATTAGATCATGTATTAGGTCAAACAATCCTTGATCAGTCAAATACAGTCAAAACCTTAATTTTGACCATTTTTCCCTTTTGGTGATTTGAACAATTTTCCTAGGGAATTATGATCCAAACTTGATCAATTGATACATATGACTTCAAAATGTTGATATTGGTCCAAAATATTGAAGTTTGACTATAGGTTGACCACATTTGACTTTTTACCCAATACAGTTGATTTTAAGTCATCTTGTCAATTGACTGAGCAATTTTGTGATCCAAGACTTGAAACTTGACATGAGAAATATTGAGGGTACACAATGATCCATGAAAGCCATTTTAAGTATTAGAAGTCCAATTGTCCTTGGGAAAACTCAAACCCCAATTTGAGGCATCAGTGGTGAGGAGATGTCTTGACCTAGTCAATCTTTGTGCAAGCTTGAGCTATTGAAGATCTTGTAGGAAATGTCTTGAGAAATGAGAGGGAAAATTTTGGGGTACAACAGCAATCAAGGCATTCAGAGGAACCAGAGGCACATGTAATTTATCAGTATAAATCTAGAATTTGTGACTAGTTCTGGAATGATGATGGCAATCAGTTTCCATGGTAGACCAATAATAACTTTCTCTCAGAATTTTCTTAGCCATCTTATGCCCACTGGAGTGAGTACAAAAGACTCCTTCGTGCATATCTTCCATAATCTTCTCAGCTTCCTTCTTGTCTACACAACAAAGTAGATTCGAATCGTGTTTGCGCTTGTACAAAATTCCATTACTCAGAAAGAACATGGCTGAGAACCTCCGTAAGAATTTCTTATCATTAATAGATGCCCCTTCAGGATACTCTTGAGTCTCGAGGTATCTTTTCACTTTGTAGTATGAAGGTTTTTCTTCTACTCCATCAGTATCAACTTCGAAGCAATGTGTTGGTTCGTCTAGTCTCTCAATAGTAATTCGAGGAGCTTCATTATCCCATCTAACTTTAAACATAGACGACATGGTAGCTAATGCGTATACCAATTGATTCTCTTCTCATGGAATATGTTCAAAAGTGATTTCTTCGAAGTATGGAATTAACGTCAACATATACTTTCGATAAGGAATGAGATTTGGATGCTTCGTATCCCATTCTCCCTTAATTTGGCTGATCACTAGGGTCGAGTCCCCATATACATTCAAAAATTTAATTCTCATATCGATAGAAGCCTTGATACCCATGATGCACGCTTTGTATTCTGCCATGTTGTTGGTACAATCAAAATATAATCTGGCGGTGAAGGGCGTATGGAAACCCTTAGGAGAGACAATCACAATAACAATTTTATTACCAAGCGTGTCGGAAGCTCCATCAAAAACCATATTCCATCGGGATCCAGGCTCAGGTCCTTCATATGGCCCAGGTTCTTCATAATTAGTAACTAACATAATATTCTCATCTGGGAACTCAAACTTCATAGAATGATAGTCATCTACGACCTGATGAGCCAAATGATATGCCAGTACATTTCCTTTGATTGCCTTCTGAGTAGTGTACTGAATATCGTATTCTGTCAAGACCATTTTCCATCTTGCTATTCTTTCGGAGAGAGCGGGCTTCTCGAATATGTATTTTATTGGATCCATCTTAGAGATCAACAAAGTGGTATGATTCAACATATACTGCCTTAGTCGGTGAGCATCCCATGACAAAGCGCAACAAGTTTTCTCGAGAAGTGAGTATCTTGTTTCACAGTAGGTAAACTTTTTCCTAAGGTAGCATATTGAATGCTCTTTTCGACCAGACTCGTCATGTTGCCCCAATACACACCCCATTGAGTTCTCTAACACTGTTAGCTACATGATCAGAGGTATTCCTTCAACCAGTGGCATCAGAATCAATGCTTTATGAAGATATTCTTTGATTTTGTCAAAGGCTATCTGACAATCATGGTTCCACTTCACTACCTGATCTTTCTTTAGTAACTTGAAGAGTGGTTCAAAAGTAGCGGTCAAATGGGAAATAAATATGGCGATGTAGATCAGTCGTCCCAGGAAACCTCTGACTTCCTCTTCTGTGCGGGGAGCTGGAATTTCTTAAATAGCTTTAACCTTGGCCGGATCAACTTTAATACCTTTACCACTAACGACGGAACCTAGGAGTTTACCGGATCTTACCCCAAAGGTGCACTTGTTTGGATTCAACCTCATCTTGTATATCTTCAATCTCTCAAACAACTTGTGTAGATGGTCAAGATGTTCTTCTTCAGTCTAGGACCTGGCTATCATGTCATCATTGTAAACGTCTATCTCTTGATGGATCATATCATAGAACAAGGCTACCATAGCGCGTTTATATGTTGCACCAATGTTCTGCAAACCAAAAGGCACAACTTTGTAATAGAAAGTGCCCCACTGTGTGACAAAAGTAGTCTTCTCCATTTCTTCGGGTGCCATCTTGATTTGATTATAACCGGAGAAACCTTCCATGCAAGAAACTACTTTGTGCTAAGCAGTGTTGTCAACTAGAATGTCAACATGTGGAAGCGGAAAGTTGTCTTTGGGGCTCGCCATATTCAAATCCCTGTAGTCTATACACATACGCACCTTACTATCCTTCTTAGGTACTGGTACCATGTTTGTAACCCACTGCGGATAGGATGTTACAACTAAGAACCCTGTGTTGAACTACTTCATAACCTCAACCTTGATCTTTTTAGACATCTCGGGACACATATGACGAACCTTTTGTTTTATAAGGGGGCAACCTTCCTTCATCGATAGACGGTGAACCACAATATCAATATCGAGCCCTAGCATGTCTTTGTACGACCAGGAAAAGATCTTAACATAGTAATGCAACATCTGGATTAATCTCTTCTTGACACTGTCTTCTAGGTTGGCACCTATCTTGATTTCTCTCTTATTTTCTTCAGTACCCAAGTTCACAACCTCGACCGACTCTTCATATGGTCGTATGGATCTTTCTTCTTGAATTAAGAGCCTAGCAAGCTCTCCTGGTATTTCACAATCTTCCCCACCTTCGTCCTCGGCTTGGTAGATCGGATTTTCGAAGTCATAATTGGCAATAGCAGAATTATTACAATGGGATCCAGGATGGATATAGATATGCAATTTATGGTGTTGGCGTGTGTAAGAACACATAACTATTTTGAAAGCAATAATGTAAAAGAAAGACAAAGAGTGCAAGATTTGAATGCAAACGTCCAATGATTTATTAAATGAAAATATGCTAATGAATAATGACATCCCTAACAAATTGACCATTGTGCCACGGGTAAGGCACAAAGCTTAAAGTTCCTTGTTTAAATTACATAACCAAAAAACTTAAAAGCAAGAAAACAAGAAATAACATTTACTCCTGACTAAAGGAGATTGGTATAAAGTCTTCAACCATCCAATTATTGAGCCCATGGCGAGTAGTAGAGAAGATCCAGCTGTCTATATCATAGTCACCATTAGCATCTTCCACGGTGTTGACATGATTGTTGTGAACTCCATTACTGTTGATGTGAAATGGCGGTCTCCCAGAATGAGCACGAGCACAACGGACAGCCCTCTGAGCCTGAGAAGTGAAACCCAAACCAAACTTATCTAACTTGTAAGGAATATCGGGAAGATGACCCCAAACGGTGCAACCACCTTCTTCAACCACAGCCCTGGCATCTTTCAGAGAAGGCATTTTTGATGGGGTTTTAGGAACAACAAGAGCAACTTCATCCTGAGAAACAACTTCAAAGGTCTTGCAGGGAGTCTCGACAAATTCACCATCCACCTCGACATACTTGAAAGAGTTCAAGTGGCTCAACATATATTCTTCTTCACCGCAAACTGTAACGATCTTTCCCTTTACGGGATACTTCAACTTCTAGTGTAAGGTAGAAGTAACACCTCTCACCCCATAAATCCAAGGGCGTCCCAACAAACAAGAATAGGCTGGACGAATATCCATCACATAGAAAGCAAATTCGAAGACTTGGGAACCCACTTTAATTGGAAGATTAACCTCTCAATGCACCGTTCTCTTAGAACCATCAAAATCTCTTACCACGATGTTGTTGGATTTTAGAACAATCCATTCACAATCAAGTTTGTCAAAAGCAGCTTTTGGCAATACGTTAAACGAGAAATCCGTGTCTACCAACACATGGGATAAGGTAGTGCCCCTGCACTCAGTGGAGACATGCAGAGCCTTATTAGGATTCCTTCTTGCGGGAGTTAGGTTTGCGTCAGAAAAGCATATCCCATTATCACTCGTTAGTCTAGCAATTTGATTTTTGAACTGATCAACAGATATTTCTTGTGGTACATGAGCAGATTTCAAAATTTTCACCAAACCATGAGCTTCAGAGCACAACAATAGGGATAACATAGATATTTTGGAGGGGGTCTTCTCCTGCTATTCAAAAATCTTATAGTCAATTTTTCGGATAATCTTTAATATTTCCTCCATCCCTTGCTTGGAGGGGTCTTCAATAGTAACTTCTTTTGGTGCCTCTGTCTAGGCAGGCTCGACCATATGTTCTTCACCTCGAGTTTCAGCAGTAGTAGTGATACGAACTGGTGCAATAATAGCCTTCGGAGAGATCTCTGGAGAGAAAACTCTTCAACTTCTTGTAACCTTACTAGGCCCAACAATATTTCCAACGTCAGGATTAGTAAGTTCAGCATTTTCCTCTTCAACAGTCAACCATTCCTGCTTGACTCTATGGTAGTAGACATTAGTTCCATAATTCCAAGGGATAAACTTATCAAAGGAATACGGAATTGTCCCGGGTGCAGTAATAATCAGAAGAGTGGATCTAGGTTCGAAAATAATATTCACTGGACCTTTAGAAGTGATCCTTATAGAAGTACCGAAAATTGTAGACACGTATTCAAGATTCAGGTCTTGGGATATACTCTCCACATGAGGAGTCTTCTCAAAACGAATTTTTTCAAATAGGATCTCACGGTCATCCATCAAACATTGAATACCTTCTTTCAGTAATACACAACCATTGGAATGGGATGCTCAGTAGTAGTAGTCTTCAGCATAACCCGAAAATAAATTGTCTTGCAGCAACTTCTCCTTTACAATCATCAGAGGAGTATTCAAATCATTCACAATAGAAACAAAATAAACATATTCAATAACATTAACGCCCTTGTCATGATTGGGCATAGGCGCAGTAATCATATTAGGGGTATCAGGTGGATCAAATTCAATTTCCTTAGTATCAATCATGTCTTGGATCTTATTCTTCAGAGCCCAACATTTACTAGTGTCGTGCCCGGGACTATCAGAGTCGTATGCACACCTTGCATTGGGATTATATCAGGGAGAAGAAGTGTTGGGATTCTGAGGAGGTTCTCTCAATGTTACTAGCCCTCCCTTAAACATGTGTTTTAATGCTTGCGCCAATGGCATATTGATCTTTGTAAACTGTCTCCTGGGCACATCTGGCCTACGCTGATTATTTTGTTGTTGTTGCACCGGCGCATGATTGAAGATCAGTACTGCCCCTACAGATTGGTAGTCGATCGCTCTGTTTACGACCCTTCTGGCCGTACACAACATTATATTTCCTCTTACCATTATAAGGCTTCTTCACATAATTTGAAGATGTAGCCACTTGGATTTTTCCGCTTCAGATTCCATTTTCCACATGTTCCCCTATCAAAGTTAGTTCGGTGAAACCAGCCGAAGAACTTCCTAGCAGATGATTATAGAAAGGACCTGTCATTATGCTCATGAACATATCAACCAACTCTCTATCAACCAAAGGGTGTTAGACTATGCCCGCAAGATCTTCCCACTTCTGGGCATACTCTTTAAAGCCTTCTCTAGATCCAATGGACATACTCTACAGTTGCATGCGGGTTGGTCCCAAATCAACATTATACTAGTATTGCTTATAGAAAGCAGCAACAAATCTTCCTAGGTGTGAATATTGGTTCCTTATAGTTGATATAACCATTCCAACTGGGTTCTAGACATGCTCTCTTGAAAGAAGTGAACCCACAACTTCTTGTCAGCACCGCGCGGTTAGATTTTCCGAACATAACACCTCAAATGCAACTTTGGACAAGAAATGCCATCATACTTGGAAAAGGTATGAGTCTTGAACTTAGGAGGAATAACAACTCCTGAAACTAGACCCAAATCATCAAAGTTCAATCCAGCCACCTTCTAGATCTCTATAGCTCTCAAAAGCTCTTCCAACAGCTTATACTTTTCATCAGCAGAGGGATACTGCTTATCCAAGTAATCATCTTCCTCTTCATCAGGAAATTTGTTAGAACCAGGATTGTTTCTTTTAGTCTTCACACTCTTATTATCTTCATCCTACTTGTCATCTTCACCAGATGGGAAGTTGAGATCTCGAGCTTGCTTGACAAGACCTTTGAACCTTCTCCCCATGTTAAGAATGCCAATTGATTTCTTTGTCTTCTTCTTTTTCTCACTGGTAGCAAGTACCTTCAATTCTTTTTGCCCCTTGGCTAAGTTCAGGAACATCTGCTGAAGTTGGGCATTCAGAGCTTGGAGGTCTTTGACTGTTTGTTAAAGATCCATTTTTTTTGCTGAAATAAATAACAAGAAGATGAGAAAACCTGTCTTGGGAGTACCTGCTATGTAATGAAATTCATGATATATAAATGCAAATGTAATGTTTTCAAGGATCTTATGGGATAATTTTTTTTTGAAAATGAATCTGGTCGCAGCTTTGACTTGTGGTCATTTGGGTCTTTATTCTTGGATGTCCTTCTATAAGAATCAAGCTCACCATATCAAGTGGGTTCTATCCTATGACTCAAGAGAACATGCTTTGATCTTTGACGCTATCCGGTTAGAGGAAAATAAATCCTCTTGCCCCTTGCTAGCAATCTGGCTCATAATAATCCTGCACCAAAGATCCCTAAGATCCTTGAAATGGTTAGTAAGAATGTCATGTCACATGTTATGATGTTATGTTTATGTTTAAACAAGCAGCAAACACAATCAAATCACATAAGAGCCTTAGGTTTAAAGGCTTGCATGAGGTCCATAGGTAAGTATCCTTCTCTATTAAAGTTAAGTTGGCTCAACCTGTCCTAAAATAGTAATCGGGTTCTAGGGATACATATCTTTTTCGAAGGTTTTATTTTAGTACACAACTGACTTGCCACCAAAACATCCCGCGAGTTGAATCTTAATGAGTGTAGCATCGAGTATCAACCAATCTTGGATTTCACCAAAGTCGACCATCTCACGACCTTATAATGGCCAAGATGGGTCAATTAAGGTTCTAAATGTTAGTTAATGATAATGACACCACGCGGAAGCCTAATGTTATCCTCAACTAACTCAAGAAACATTAATACAATCTAACGTGTTGCACTAACCATTGCCATCACTTCAACCATATCAGTCTATGCATACAATATTCATGACCTATTGCTACTTACCTAAGGTATCCCTAGATCTGGGTGTAGGATCTTGCAAGTAAATAAACCCAAGCAACCCTTAAATTTAAAGCAATCAATTAAAACAAATAAAGCGGGTAAAAGTGATCTGACTCTAAGGTAACCCCTCTTTTTTAAGTAGTCCCTAGCAAAGTTGCCAGTTCTGTAATACGGTGGGAGAACTGACTTTTTTGGTTTTATTCAAAATGTGTGGATAGCTAGATTCGCTACCAATTTTTCTTTTATCCAATACAAAAAGGTGAAAAGAACAGGAAAGACCTTTGATAGATTTTGAATTCGGGGGGTAAGTTATGAAAAGGGAAGGTGTTAGCACCCTTTTCATCTGTAGTTATCTACGGGCTCTTAATTGCTAGCTCACTTTTGAAAACTTGCTTTTGTGTATGTGATTTGTTTGAAAATATTTTGAAAAGCCAAAGTAAGGCTAAATTTGTAATGATTCTTGTATTGGTCCTCAAGAATGCATACAAAGTGTTTTTTGAAAGTATTTTTTCGAAAGTGTAGTGTGAGAAATGTTTCGTTTGTAAGAAAAGTTGTGAGCAAGCAATTTTGAGTTTCTTACCCACTAAAGGTATTTCTTATTATTTTCATTCTCCTTTAGAGATAGTATTATCCATACCATTAGTTGGTAGGTAATCTCATCTATTGGATGTCAAGGGACATGCGTAGGGTCGTCGAATGATCATTGAAGGCAACATGTAAGGATACTTTAGCAATTTGTATCAGAGGGACTATATCATTTTTCATAGGCAACATCGAAGGGTCATCGAGGGACTATGATCTTTATTCAAAGGAAATTTGCTAAAGTATCCCTATCTTCAAGGACATGACCATGTTTCCAAAGGCAACAAAGAGAGGTTACCCTAGAGGTGCGAGTGTGAATAGTATGTTCAATTCAGTTATATTTATCTTGTATTAGGGTTTGCTAAGGATTATTTTTATCTTGCCATACATGCCTAATTAGTAGCAATATAATATATAGAAAAGTAAAGGTGCGGAAAGTAAATCCTAAGCTATTGTAGGGCTTTGGGGGAAATTACATAAAAGGATGTGGAAAATAAAGTGCGTAAATTAAACCCTAGACTATTACATCCTGTAAGCAGTTACATAATATAAAAAAATACGAAAAGATAAATCTAACCTATTGCAAAAAAACGCCGTGCGACCTATACAATTCCTCTAAGAATTTAAATGCAAAATAAATAATGAAAAATGTTTGAATGTGATTTTTTTTATGAAATTAATTTGATGTTAATTAAATAATTAAAACCCTAAATATAACTATTTTTAATTAATAAAAAATTCCTAAAGTCTAATTAATTTTAATTTTAAGAAGATATTTATTAACCTAATTGATTAGTAAATACAAAAAATATCAAAATTAATTATTGATTAAAAACCTAAACCTAATTTATTAGGGTTTTGCAAAAAGGATTAAAATTGATTGATAGTTAATTAAGGAAAATAATTAGGGTTAGTGAAAAAATAGGGTTAGTAATTAAAAGAAAAGAAAAAAGAGAAAAAGGTTAAAACTGCATGGGGTGGGTGTTGAACCCACGCCCACTTGCTTCACAATTGTACAGCTTGCCACTAGGCCAAGCGCTGGTTGGTGATAGAGAATAGGCGCAACGCATAATATATGAAAACTGCAGAAATTGTAAAAATAACAAAAATAAGATGCAAAAGGCAGGGATTGAACCCACGCCCTTGTATACCAAAGTCTTAGCGCACAAGTTCTTGCCACTGGGGTGGTTGTTTCATCCGTTAATATAACCAAACAAAATAAATATATTATAAACAAAATAGATAGACTGGAGAAGCGTCGGATCCCTATCTCCGGTCGTCTTCTCCGGTGAGCACGTTTTCTCAACCTGCAAAATAAAGCATGTTAGTGATCAAGAAAGACCCTACCCCCCTAATTTGAGGGATACGAATTATTGGTGGCCTTAGTTTTGGCTAAAACATCATGCGCAGTGAGATTTATGGAAAATAGAGCAAATCAGTGAAAATATGGTGATACACGATTCTAGCATTATGGGACTCATGCGAAGGTTCAGACCTGCATAGTTTCATCTCAGGAACATGTTAGTGTGATTAGTTTCAATTAAAACATCATAGAAATTAAAACACAAAATTCTCAAGAATAAGGAAACAGTGATGCATGGGATGCGTGTTTCAGGCCTCTCTGATCATCAAGGATGATCAATACTTACTGTATAGCACTTCAATAGTCGATTTGAATGGCTAGTATGCTTGGAAAGTGGTTGTATGAGAGGTTTCAAGTTTTCCCTAGTTTGATCAAAATTTGAGATTTTGAGTGGGTGTTCTTACAGGGTTTTTCGTGTCCTTTGTCTGAAGATAATGAGCATATATATAGGAAGAGATTAGGTCAAGAAGAATGGGCTTGGACCTCTTGTAATTATATCTTTTATTTTGTTTGAAAAATAAGTTTAAATATTTTCCACCATGAAGATTTGATCTACCAATGAATTCACACGATTTACAGCATGTCTTTGGGCCTCCAAAATGTTTGAAACAAAAGCCTTTTAAGCCTTATACCTTCAAGTACTATTTATTTGATTTAATTTGCATTTAAATGAATACAAATTAAAATAAAATAAATAAAAATCATAAAAAAATATGTGAATGGTTTTGGGGATCCCCTAACATGTCATGAGCACGTTCAAACTACAACAATTAGGCCCATTAGTCCAAAAGTCCAAAATTGTTCAATTGGGGTTTCATGAAATTTCACAAAATTACCCAACTTGTGAAACTCATAACTTGCTCAATTTTTATCATATGAAGATAATCTAGGACTTTTTAGAAAGCTTAAGATGCGCCCTACAACTATCACGTTGATCATTTTTCCATTTGAAGATTTTATATTGATGTAAATTGCTTTGAAAAAACGTATTTTTTTGTTGACTTTTAAAATGACCTATAATGTTTTGGCTCATATCTCTCAAATGAAGCATTTTTGGGCCTTGAGCTTAGAGAGACAAAGTTGTAGAGAATTGAATTTCCATCAAAATAGGATTTGGTTAAGAATTTTATGATGAAGCATATTGTTGTACCCCAAAATTTTCCCTCTCATTGTACTCAATACATGTCCATTGAGATCCTCAATTTGCTCAAGGTTGCCCAAGAGTGGAGCAGACAAACTCTCTCCTAAGGCAGTGTACCTCAAATTAGGGTTTCCATTTTCATTAAGATGGGTGAACCAAAAAGGCCTCATATGCTCTCCATGGTCTTAATATGTTCTCAAGACCCTACATGTCAAGTTTCATGCCTTGCACAAGAAGTTTGCTCAGTCAACTGGTCAAATGCTTGAGAATCGACTATATTAGGTCAAAATTCAACTGTGACCCACATACTATCAAAATTCAAGAGTTTTAGTCAACAAAAAAATTTTGAAGTTATATTCATCATTTGATCAAGGGTTGATCATGATTCCTCAAGGAATGCTCCAAATTTATCAAAACCCAAAAGTTGCTAAATTAGGGTTTCTCAGTAAAAGTTAACCCAACTTTGACCAAGCATAACTTCCACATGCTTCATCAGAAATTTTCCATCCATATCTCATTTTGAAGAGGATGCAATTCCCTAAAATTCATCTTCAGCTCCCAAGTTCAGAATGTGCACTCACAAAAAGATATGAATTTCTACATTATGGGTCCTTTTGAAAAGTCAACAAAAATACCTTTTGGGTCAAAGCTTCTTACATGAACATGGAAGACTCAATTAAGATGAGACTAAAAGGGTTGCTTAGGGGACATCCTAAGCTTTCTAAAAAGTCAAATAACACCTCTCTAGGGTTAAAATTGGAGGAGATATGCCTTGTCAAAGTTGACCCTTTTTGCAAAATTGCCAAAAGTCAAATGTGCTCAAAAATGCATTTTTTTTCTAAATGGGCCTAACTTTTTATGCTTGCACCTCACTTATAATGTGGTCCACGACTCAAATATTCACCCACACATTATTTTCTTCATTTTTCAATTTATTTTGATTTTTTATTAATTAAAAAAGTGAATTAAATCAAATAATTGATGAATAATAGCAAAGATATAATTTGATTTGGTTTTTGGACAGGTTGGCAATCAAAATATGCTGAATTATCAAGGCCAAAACGAATCAAGCATAATTGGTACAAGAAAGGGAAGATTTTCCTCAAAATAGCAAGTTTACATAAGCTTGAAAATCAAATCAAATCTCTTATAATTGCAAAGATTCAAACCAAAATTTTAACACTAATTCATTCCTAGATATATAATGGACAAGAACAAAGCATGACATAAGGGTTAGAAGGCGTGAACAAGAAGAACAAAACTTCAAAACTTGGACAAAAAGTGTGAATCGATTTTCACTCCACATGCCAATTCAAGCCATTCCAATGATTCCAATCATTTCTTGGACCTTCCCAGAAGCCAATTGGATCATTTGCAAGACTTGAAACACCCAGAAACGTGTATAAGCAGTCACACGGTTTGTAAAAAAATTCAGAAATGATTATCACAATTCTTGCATCATTAGCATGTTTAAATTATATACTTGTGATCCTCATCATGTTTGCAAGATAACTGAATACTTTAATTGCATTTTTGAAGTCTATACATGCCTTTGCCATTGGTAGGGTTTATATGTGCAGATTAGGGGTTTTGTCCACAGGTTAAATTGGCCAGCAAAAGGAGTACCATGATGTTCACAAGACCAAAACAAGTTGATCTATATAATCAGATGCCATTTATCTTGCGTATTATGGATTTTTGAGTTTCACAGGTTTGTAGCTACAGACCTCTGTCTGTAGGTAAAAGTACCAGAGCCTAAGACGATGGAGAGAGGAAGAAGAAGGTTAGGTGTCAGCCAGCCATTCACCCATTCGAACCAGTGCGCGCGTTTTTTTCCACTAACCACTTTATTTCATATATTATATTGTGTTTGTATTATACTTACAACAAAAGCGCGCAGCTCAGATGGAAATAAGGCATTGGTAGTGAGTATAAGGACATGGGTTCGATCCCCGGTCCTAACAAAATTTTCTTTATTTCATTTTCTTGTAATAGATCCAACGCATCATCCTTCCTGGTGACCACCATGCACACTTGCGTCCAACCATTTGATCAAGCGTACCATCAGATCTAACGCTCCATCCATGAGGGACTATGGTGCAAGTTCAAGTCAACGCTACACAGGATCCAATATTGACTGGGCTTGGAGTGTTTTTGGGCTTGGAAATTTAGAATGACACCCCCTTTTTGCTAGCACACAGGTCCATTTTCTTTTTCTTTATTTATTTCTTTTATTTTAATTATTTTGTTTAATTATTTTTTACCAAATTAATTACCTTTTTTTATTAAATCATAAAATCAATAAATCACAAAATACCAAAAAAAGCATTTTTAATAAGTTATTTAATTTAATTAGAAATATAGGTTAATTTAATTTCTTTTCTATAATTAAAATCAAATAGAAACTAGGTTTTAATTTTACAATTAATTTTCTTCTCTCAAATAAAAAACCAAAAAATACACAAAACCTTTTTGTACAAAATATTTTATTCTCTTGAAATTATTTAATTTGTTTTATATTATTTTAATTTCAATTTCTTTCATAATTAAAAAATAATTAGAATTAGGTTTTCAGTCGTACATAATTTAATCAGTTCTTTTCTCAAAAATAACTTAATTATTTTTTTCAATTAGATTTTAGGGTTTTCAATTTCTCCTCGTATTTAATTCGCCGCACATTTATTATTTCTTTTCCATTATTTTTGTAACTGCCAATGGTTTATAATAGTTAAACTAGGGTTTTATTTACTGTTTTAATCCCCGATTCTTTGGTTATGTAATTAATCCCCATCCCGGAAGCCTTGTAATAGCTAGGTTTATTTGCTCGCATTTTTAATTCCTGAAAATATTTAACTGTCTAGACGTATGCTAATAGGATTGTATGGAAAGAATGTCTGGAAAATTAAAACGGTAGATCACCTAATGTGCAAAGATTAAATAACTGAAACAAATCATATGCACATATTTCACTCCTAGGGTTTACCTCACTTAGGTTGCCTTCGGTAAACAATCATTAAGCATAGGAGATTTTAGTGGTTGCCCTCCAGTCTAAAAAGATCAAATTGTCCTATTCGAATGTTGCCTCGGAAATGTTGCCTCGGAAAGATCTTAAGACTCTAGGGTTACTACTAAAGTTTTCTAACTATTTCTTTAGTGATTGTACTTGTCCGTTTCGAATATCCCTTACAACTCCAACAACGATGCTACCTACTCCCTAATAGTGGGATAACGCTGTCTAAAGGAAACGAGAACAAACAATCTTTTTTCGAGTAGGTAGAATCTTAAGTACTTGCTCAATAAAAACTTTTCACACAAACACCTTTCAAAACAAATTTTCAAAATAAACTTTGTCACGCCCTTTAGGACTGATACAAGGGTTATCACAAAGTAAAAAAAATCAAGACAAACACACACAAGCAAATTTGAAAATATGAGCAAGTACCTAAGAGCCCGTATATAACTACGGATAGAAAGGGTGCTAACCCCTTCCCTTTCTATAATCTACCCCCCGTACTCAAAATATCTCGAAAAAAGGTTTTTTCTGTTCTTTTTCCTTTTATATGATTGGATGAAATAAAAGTCGGCGGCGACTCTTGCTTACCGCGACATTTTGCAAACAAAAAAAACGCAAAACGCAAACCAGTAAAAAGAGTCGGTTTTGCCACCGTATCACAGAACTGGAGACTCTGTTGGGGAATAAATAAGTAGGGTATACCTTAGGATCTAGGTCATTAAATTGCTTCTCTTGATTGTCTTGATTGCTTTACTTTTGAGGGTTTGTTTGGGGTTACTATAGATCCTACACCCGGATCTGGGGGCACTCATTAGGTAAACAACAATAGATCATGGAGATTGTACGGTGTAGACCGATATGGTTTAAGCGATTTCTGTGTTGGTGTGGCACTTTGGTTGGTACCGGTATCCTTCGTGGGAAAACGAGGAGAATACGGGGCCTTCGCGTGGTGTCGTGAATCACCAACGGACCTTAGAACCTTAGTTGAACAAACTTAGCCATTAGAAAGTAGCGAGATAGCCAAACTTGGTGTAGAGCTGAGGATTGGTTGATACTCGATGCTACACTCATTGAGATCAGACTTTTGAGATATTTTGGCTGCAAGAAAAGATTGATTGAGCTAAAACAATGCCCGATAAAGGATGGTCAGTGATATTGATATCTTCTAGAACCCGATTACTTTTTAAGACAGGTTTGAAACCAACTAAAATTTAAGAGGGTACTACCTTTAACCTCATGCAGGATTTAAACCTAAGGACTTTGTGTGATTTAACTGTGTTTGTTATACCTGTGTTTGCTATACATGTGGTTTATCATAACATCATGCATCATAACATGGCATCCATTCTTATTGCACTAACCATTTCAAACACCAAGGGAATTTATCTTTGTTCTGTTTTGTAGATCATGGCTTCTGTTCGTAGAAACATTATCCGAATCAGCTTTGTGAAGATACCTTCCCAACTCAAAGAGCTAGCATCAAGGGTTTCTGAAAATTCTGCGTTCACTAAGAGACATGGTCAACTTCTCAACCTGGTTACTTCAAACTTTAATGAAAAGATGATGAATGTACTCTTTCAGTTCTTTGATCCCAAGCACCACTGCTTCACCTTTCTAGACTATCAGTTGGTGCCTACCTTGGAAGAATTCTCTCAGCTATTGGATATACCCATTCTTAAACAGTTTCCCTTCACAGGTCTAGAAGAAGTTCCTAAGCCCGGAGTCATTGCCTCAGCTCTGCATCTGAAACGAGCCGACGTGGTATCCAATTGGGAAACTAGAAGCGGAGTCAAGGGTTTTCTAGCTAAGTTTCTGATAGACAAGGCCCAACTGTTTTGGGATGAAATGGATTTTCAGTATTTTGAGGAGGTCTTGGCTCTTCTAATCTATGTGTTAGTTCTATTCCCTAATCCGTACTCATTCATAGATGTGAATGTTGTCAAGGTTTTTCTCTCCCGCAATCCTGTGCCTACCTTACTCGGAGATATTTTGCACACTCTCCATACTCGTACCATGAAAAGAAGAGTGATTCTTATGTGCTGCATGCCATTGCTGTCAAGGTGGTTTATTTCTCACCTCCCTAAGTCCATACTAAAAAATGAAGAAGGTTTGGATTGGTCGCAAAGGATAATGTCGCTCGCTCATACGGATATTCTTTGGTGTTCTAGAGCTATGGAAAACACTGCTATTATTGACCGCTGCAGGGAGTACCCTAATGTCCCGTTACTTGGTATCAGAGGAGGTATAACCTATAACCCCTATTTAGCTATGCGACAATTTGGTCATGCTCGAAGGGATGGCCCCCATGAGTTACTTATCGAGGGCATTGTATTCAACTATGAGGATGATGTTAAAGAGTATCGTCGGAGGTTCATACGAGCTTGGGGTATGGTAAACAGATCTGGCGTCAGGGCTTTGGGGCCAAAGACTTCCATTCCTATGGAACCTTACCTCCAATGGGTACGAACTCGGGCCCAGAAGCTTATGATGCCCTATGGGGCCGTTTAACCAGTGATTATGGAACCCACTACTGAAGAAGGCATTCCTTACACGGTTCTCTATCCTTACATGCCCACTGATCTTGGGGAATTACAGAGGTCTTGGATTCAGCTGATGAAGGAATAATATACTTACAGGGATCAGTTCCATGCTCAGGAGAGGAAGGTTTTAGAGCTCACAAAGCAACTGCATGAAGAAAAGGGACTCAATGATTATCTCGGCACAAAGAGGAAGCATCCATGGGACTTTTGATTTTATTTTCTAGTTTTAGATTTATTTTTAATTGTACCGCCTAAAAGGAATTTTGAACTTCAAATTCAGCTAATAAAGTTTTTGTTTATTTTGGTTTGCAAATTTAAATTTCCCGAAGTCTTTGAAATCATTGCATGCGCATCCCATTATCATACACATCATTACAGGTACCATTACAAGTTTCTCATCTCCTTCGCTGTTTATTTCAGCAGAAATGTATTCCGAACAAACCATCAAGGACCTTCAGGCACAGAACACCCAGTTCCAACAAATGCTCATCAGTCTGGCAAAAGGACAGGAGGATCTGAAAGCCCTCATCCTGAAAGAAAAGAAGAAAAAGAAAAAGGCTGTTGGTATTCTGAATATGGGCAGAAGGTTTGGGGAGTGGTTGAAGCGACAAGTCGATCTGACCTCTTCATCTAAGGAAAGGGAGAATCAGGAAGAAGAGAAGGACCCTAGTCCTGCAGTTTCTGACAATGATACCGATTACAATGATGAGTAATATCCTCCTGCCGGGGATAAATACAAAAAATTGGAAGATCGTCTGAGTGCCATGAAAGTTCAGAGGATACCTGGATTGGATTTCAAAGAATTGGGTTTGGTGTCGGGAGTGGTCATCCCGCAGAAGTTCAAAGTTCTAGTTTTTGATAAATATGATGGGGTGTCCTGCCCAAAACTCCATCTCCTTTCTTATGTCAGAAAGATCCAGCCCCACACCGCTGATAGAAATCTGTGGGTTCATTTCTTTCAAGATAGTCTGTCAGGGACTCAGCTTGAATTGTTCTACCAACTGGAGGGAGCCAATGTCCGAAATTAGGAAGATCTGGCTGCTGCTTTCTAAAAGCAGTATCAATACAATGTCGACCTTGCTCCTACTCGTACTCAACTCTAGAGTATGTCCATGGGTGCAAGTGAAGGCTTTAAGGATTATGCACAGAAATGGAGAGACTTGGCTGGAATAGTTCAACCCCCGTTGTCAGATAGGGAGCTGGTGGATATGTTTATGGGGACGCTATCTGGTCCATTTTTCAATCATTTGATCGGCAGCTCATCAGCTGGTTTCACCGAGCTGATTCTAACTAGAGAAAGAGTAGAAGCTGGGATTAGAAGCGGCAAGATACATAAAGATGCCTCTTCAAGCTCAGTAAAGAATCCATTTGCTGGTAAGAAGGAATCCAGTTCCATCTATAGCCCGAGGGGCCAAAATAGGGCTGAACATTGTCAGACAGTAAGTGTCGTGATGATACCTAGACCTACAGTTGCTCCACACCGCAACAATCAACAAAGGGTGGAGAGACCACAACGGAAGTTTACCCGAATCAATATGACATTGGATGAAGTGATACCTCACCTATTGAGATCCAACTTGGCAACCTCGAAAGAGGCTCCCAAGAATCCAAATACCACATCTCCCAGATATACTCTGAATTCCCGGTGTGGCTATCATTATGAGAGTCCTGGCCACGATACAAATGATTGTTGGGCTCTGAGGAATAAAATACAAGACTTTATTGAAGCCAAGGAAATAGATTTTGATGCTCCAGAGAAGCCAAATGTTATAACTGTTTCCATGCCTAAACATGGTCGTGGAGTTAATGTTGTTGATACTGATTTGTTTATTACCTTTGTTGATGAAGTTTCTACTCCTCTCATGACTGTCAAGAAGAATTTGTTGTTGGCCGGTTTATTTCTGGGGTATGGTGAAGGTTGCCACATGTGTTCGCTTATACATTCTGGTTGTCGTTTCCTGAAGTTGGGTGTCCAACGCCTGATGGATAGCAGAGAGATTTTGTTCGAAAAAATTATGATTCCTGTTGTTCCATCTGAAGACGTCGCCATTATAACCATTTTGCCAATTCTTCCAAGGTCTCCTTGAGAAGACCTGTTAGGATTACATCTGCTCCAAGAATTGCTCCGCTGATAATCATTGTTCCTGGTCCTGTCCCGTATGTCTCGGACAAAGATGTCCCATGGCATTATGGTGCCGATGTGTACTATCATGGCATCAAACAAGATCTGAAAGATGAAGAGGCTGATCCTGAAATTGATAACATCGTCGGAAACAGCAAAATCACCCGAAGTGGAAGGGTCTTCTCTCCCTAGATTTCCCCTAAGATTGTTAACAAGCCTATTGTCATTCAATCTATTGTTCCTGCTAGTACATCAACTACGATTCCTGTTCTTACTCCAGTTATTACCCCTGTTGAAGAATCGTCTGATACCTGCAGTAAAGAGGTTGTAGGTGATCCTTCCCAGACGGAGGCGCCTAAGAAAATTGTTGTGGAAGCCTCTAAGCAAGAAATAGAGGAAATACTGAAAAACATTAAGAAGAGAGACTACAATGTGGTTGAGCAGCTGGGGAAGACTCCATCAAAAATATCCATGATGTCTCTGCTATTGTGTTCTGAAGACAATGTGAAGGCTTTGATTGCATTTCTCAAGATTGCGCATGTGCCGCAGGAGACTTCAGCTGATCAGTTCAAAGATTGTATGGCCAGTCTGACTGCTGATAATGGGCTGGGTTTTTCAGATGCAGATTTAACACCAAAGGGAAGGAAGCATAATGATGCTCTGTACGTCTCGATTGAATGCAGGGGCACCACTATGGCTCATGTACTGGTAGATATTGGATCTTCACTGAATGTTCTACCGAAGAAGGCGTTGGACCGGTTGGATTGCAAGGGTTTGACTCTAAAGCCTAGTAACATTATGGTAAGGGTTTTTTATGGATCAAAGAGAATGGTGCACAGGGAGGTGGACATTCATGTCAAAGTGGGTTCTCAGACTTTTGGGTCCACCTTCTATGTGATGGATATCAGGCCGTCGTATTCTTGTTTGCTGGGTCATCATCGGATCCACGAGGCTGGGGCAGTCACTTCCACACTCCACTAAATGCTGAAATATTCGGTGAAAGGAAAGATTGTCACAGTGCGGGGTGAAGAGGAGTATATGGTGAGCCACCTCAATTCCTTCCGATATGTAGAGATGGACGGGGAATTCATAGAAACTCCTTATCAGAATTTCGAAGAGGCCCCTCAGATCTTGGCGTCAACTGAAACTAATACCAAAAAACCTCCTTTGAGGATGGCTTCTCTCAAGGATGCCAGGGCCGTGGTTGAAGAAGGTGGGTGTGCCAATTGGGGTCAGCTCCCTGATTTCACTCAGAAAAATGACAAATTTTGGTTGGGCTTTACTACAGGGGCTCAAAGGGCTGTTAGACTTGCTCGGGCTGGAGGACCTCCCCTACGCATCAGCAATCGTGGAATTAACGCCATTGAAGACAGCGAAGAGGACTCATACATCGATAGCTGGATCTACCCAACTACCAACGGTGGACCGAGTAACTGGACGGCTAGGGACTTTATACTTGTTTTTTTTATTCCATAGTAATTGACTTATTTGTTTTAAGATTTGTAATAAACAATTTGAAACTTTACAGTCCGGTGCCTTTCCCGAGGCACCTTGGCTTTGCTTGGGAGGGCTGTTATTTGTCATTTCATATATCATTAATAAAGCATTGGACGTTTCTTGCATACAAATTTTGTGCTCTCTGTTTTTCTTTTCTGTTTTTCACTTTATCAAAACAACTATTCTCTTACACACACTCACGTATCATAATGCAGATCCATATCCACTCTGGATCCCATTGATAATAGCTCTACTATTGACAGTTATAACTTCAAAAATATGATCAACCAAGTCGAGGACGAAGGGGAGGATGATTGTGAGGTTCCTGGGGAACTTGCTAGACTATTACAGCAGGAAGAAAGGGCCATACAACCCCATGAAGAGCCGTTTGAGACAGTGAATCTGGGTACTGAGGAAGACATAAAAGAGGTTAAAATAGGTGCAAATTTGGAGCTTAGCATCAAACAGAGGTTGATACAGATGTTGCACGACTATGTTGAGATCTTCACCTGGTCCTATAAAGACATGTCTGGTTTGGACACTGACATCGTGGTACATCGCTTGCCGACTAAAGAAGACTGTCCTCTGGTTAAGCAGAAGGTCCTCCATATGCGCCATGAAATGTCAGAGAAGATCAAGGCAGAGGTCATGAAGTAGTTCGACGCAGGATTCTTAGCTGTCACTTCCTATCCACAGTGGGTTGCCAACATTGCTCCGGTACCTAAGAAGGACGGTAAGGTACAAATGTGTGTGGATTACAGAGATCTGAACAGGGTAAGCCCCAAGGATAACTTCCTACTTCCTCACATTGACGTTCTGGTTGACAACACCGCACAACACAAAGTCTTCTCCTTTATGGATGGTTTCTCTGGCTACAACCAGATCAAAATGGCTCCTGAATACATGGAGAAGACAACTTCGTTACACAGTGGGGCACCTTCTACTACAAGGTGATGCCTTTTGGGTTGAAGAATGTTGGGGCAACTTATCAGCGCGCCATGGTCTCTTTATTCCATGATATGATTCACCATGAGATCGAAGTTTATGTTGATGACATGATAGCCAGGTCTCAGAATAAGGAAGAGCACCTTGATCATCTACATAAGTTGTTCGACAGGTTGAAGACATACAAGCCGAGGTTGAATCCGAACAAGTGTACCTTAGGGGTAAGGTCTGGTAAGCTTTTGGGTTTCATCGTCAGTGACAAGGGTATTCAGGTAGCCTACAAAGGTAAAGGCCATACAAGAGATGTCGGCTCCTCGCACAGAGAAAGAGGTTAGAGGTTTCTTGGGACGTTTGAATTACATCGCCAGGTTCATTTCACATCTGACTGCTACTTGTGAGCCAATCTTGAAGCTTCTAAAGAAAGATCAAGTGGTAAAGTAGAATGATGAATGCCAGACCGCTTTCGAAATAATTAAAGAATACCTTCAAGAACCACCAATTCTGATGCCTCCAGTTGAAGGAAGACCTTTGATATTATACTTGACAGTGCTAGACAATTCAATGGGGTGTGTGATGGGGCAGCATGACGAGTCTGGTCGAAAATAGCACGCCATATACTACCTTAGAAAAAAGTTTACCGACTGTGAGACACGATACTCATTGCTCGAGAAAACTTGTTACGCTTTGGCGTGGGCTGCTCGCTGACTGAGACAGTATATGCTGACTCACACTACCTTGTTGATATCAAAGATGGATCCGATCAAGTATATTTTTGAGAAGCCCGCTCTCTCCGGAAGGATAGCAAGGTGGCAAATGATCTTAACCGAGTACGACATACAATATATGACCCAAAAAGCAATAAAGGGGAGTGTATTGGCTGATCATTTGGCTCATCAGGCCATGGATGACTACCAGTCCATGAATTTTAAGTTCCCGGATGATAATATTATGTTGGTGACTGACTATGAAGAACCTGGACCAGATGAAGGACCCGAGGATGGATCCCGATGGTCTATGTATTTTGATGGAGCCTCGAATGCCCTAGGTAACAACATTGGCGCTGTAATCATATCCCCCGAGGGCTGTCATACTCCATTCACCGCCCGATTATGTTTCAACTGCACCAATAACATGGCGGAGTATGAAGCATGTATCATGGGTCTCTGAGTTGCTATTGACCTGAGGATTAAGTTCTTAAGTGTATTCGGGGATTCCGCTATGGTGATAAGTCAGATCAAAGGCGAGTGGGATACGAAGCACCCGAATCTCATTACTTACAAAGAGTATGTACTGACATCGCTCTCACACTTTGAGGAGGTAACCTTCGAACATTTCCCACGAGAGGAGAACCAGTTAGCGGACGCGCTAGCTACCATTTCTTCTATGTTTAAGGTTAGGTGGGACAATGAAGCTCCCCAGATTACCATTGAAAGGTTGGATGAACCATCACACTGCTGTGAGATCGATACCGAAGAAGTGGCAGACAAACCCTGGTTTCACGAAGTCAAAAGGTATCTCGAAGCTCAAGAGTATCCCGAAGGGGCATCTGTCAATGATAAGAAGTTTCTGAGAAGGTTCGCTGCAAAGTTCTTCCTCAGTAATGGAATCCTCTATAAACGCAACCATGACTCCACACTACTACGGTGTGTAGACAAGAGCGAAGCAGAGAGGATCATGACAGATCTACATGAAGGCACTTTCGGAACCCATTCTAGTGGATACACCATGGCTAAGAAGATCCTACGGGCAGGATATTATTGGTCCATTATGGAAGCCAATTGTTATCAACACTCTCGAACCTGTCATAAGTGCCAAGTCTATGCTGATAAGGTGCATATACCTCTGGTTCCTCTGAATGTCTTGATAGCTCCTTGGCCCTTTGCGATGTGGGGCATTGACATGATCGTCTAGATCAGGCCCACCGCTTCCAATGGACATCATTTCATCTTAGTAACCATTGATTACTTCACAAAGTGGGTTGAGGAAGCTTCCTTTGCTACAGTAAGCAAGAACATCGTGGCGCAGTTTATCTGACACAATCTGATCTGCCGATACGGTGTACCAGAGAGAATTATCACTGACAATGGTACGAATCTCAACAACACAATGATCATCGAGCTCTGTAAATAGTTCAAGATATAGCATCATAACTCTTCTCCCTACCGGTCGAAGATGAATAGGGTTGTTAAAGCAGCTAACAAGAACATCAAGAAGATTTTACAGAAGATGACGGTGACATATAAGGACTGGCATGAGATGTTACCATTCACTCTTCATGGGTACCGTACCTCAGCATGGACGTCGACAGGGGCAACACCCTAATCTCTGGTATATGGCATGGAGGCTGTCCTACCCATCGAAGTCCAGATACATTCTCTCAGGATTATGAAGGATGCGAGTTTGAACGAAGACGACTGGATCCAAATCTGACTTGATCAGTTAAATCTAATCGATGAAAAGAGACTTAATGCTATCTGCCATGGTCAAACGTATAAAAAATGAATGATCAAAGCTTTTAACAAGAAAGTCAGGCGTCAAGAATATCAAGTCGGGGATCTAGTGATCAAACGCATCATACTGCTGCAAGGTGATCCCAGGGGAAAATGGACCCCCACGTACGAAGGGCCATTTATGGTTAAGAACATTTTCTCGGGAGGAGCTATGATTCTAACCACCATGGATGGTGACGACCTTCCTCACCCTGTCAATGCAGACATAGTGAAAAGATACTATGCATAATCAAAGACCCACTAGGTCGACTGGCCTAGGCAAAAATAAGGGTTCCCGGTGAACCAAAAGGGTTCGGGAAAAAGTAAGGGATGAAAATGAAAAAAAAAATCTGTACACCCGACAAGTCGAAAACTCGAAAGGGAGGCTTGGGCAAAAAAGGGTATCCCGGTGGACTGAAAACCCGAAAAGCGATCTAGGGAAAAGTTAGGGATTGAAGCGTATCACTATGTCTCATTGGATCATCTTGCGACCAGACTTCGGTATTGACTATCAAGCTCAGAAGGCGCCAACCAATCTGATCAACCTTCGGCCAAGTGGCAAAGTGATGAGATGCTTGAAGATATAATGGCAATAGCAAAGTTGGAACCCAATGGGGTTGTTTCACATAGATGTTTTTTCCTTTCTTTTACACAAATTGTATATATTCTATCTTTCAGCGGCGTTCCCTTACTAGGACGTCAGCCTCTTTGTACAAAACACCTATTACATGCCAACTTCAAAAATCAATACAAGTCATTTTCACAAGAAACTTTAATTCATTTTTCTTTTTCTGTTTTGCAAAGAACGTCCAATGATTTATCTTTGATATATGCATTTGAAAATGATTGATGCTCATAAATATTTATATAAGAAACAAAAGACAATTACTCGTAATTCCAGAAACAGGGAAAAACAAGAAGTTCCAAACCCTACAGTTACTTTGCCCCGCAGGTTCCGGGATAGAGTCAGCTTTAGAACACAATCACGGGTACATACACTCCCCACAGAGTAAAAGTATTCAATGGCATTAATGTCATCCTTCCCGAAACAAGACATAACTATCCACTGCCAAGGTTCATAATCGCGTGCGAGTCAGTAAATTTCATCCCCCAAGCGGAGTTTATTTCTCCAACCGAGCTCAACACCTCCAGTAATGAATTTCCTCCCCAGCTGAGTTTATTCCTCCAGATCAGCAGGTCTACCAACAGAGTATCTCTTCCCCTAAGTTGGTCCTCGCAAAATTATTCTCCAGCATCCCTTCCCGACAAAATATTTACAAATCTCCAGCAACCATCCGAGATTTATTTTCCCAAACGCGAGCATGCCCCGACAGCATTTCATGAACATACATCATGACATGCGCATACATACCATACACAACATAATCTCATTTATTTTGAGAACATCATCTCACCCTGCATTTCATGAATCACATATAACTAACCTTCATATCTTTTCAGGAAAAGACGATTAGCTTCAACAAATCCAGCGGTTATACAAGTTACATCTACAGACGACTAATAGAAACTCAATTCCCGAAACCAAACAGCCCTACTATCCAGACTTTCATATCGAAGTAACCCTACTATCCAGGTTCCCTCTCACAGCCCTACTATCCAGGCTTTCATATCAAAGAAACCATACTATCCAGGTTCCTTCTCACAGCCCTACTATCTAGGCTTTCATATCGAAGCAGCCCTACGACCCAGGTTCCTTCTCACAGCTCTACTATCCAGGCTTTCATATCAAAGCAGCCCTACGACCCAAGTTCCTTCTCACAACCCTACTATCCAGGATTTCATATCGAAGTAACCCTACTATCCAGGTTCCTTCTCTCAGCCCTACTATCCAGGCTTTCATATCGAAGCAACCCTACGACCCAGGTTCCTTCTCACAGCTCTACTATCCAGGATTTCATATCGAAGTAACCCTACTATCCAGGTTCCTTCTCACAGCCCTACTATCCAGGTTTTCATATCGGAGTAACCCTACTATCCAGGTTCCTTCTCACAACCCTACTATCCAGGCTTTCATATCGAAGTAACCCTACTATCCAGGTTCCTTCTCACAGCCCTACTATCCAGGCTTTCATATCGAAGCAACCCTACTATCCAGGTTCCTTCTCACATCCCTACTATCCAGGCTTTCATATCGAAGCAACCCTACTATATCCAGGTTCCTTTTCTCTTATCTCCAGACAGCAGTCCACAACACTCTAGAACCTAGACCTGATCAAACACGATTGGTTTCGCATTTCCCCAATAAGTTACGGTGCAGCATATACCCTGGCTAGATATGCAGTTCACTTCCGCTTCCTCAAGCCGAAGTTATCCCCCAATAGAGTAACAGACAACTAAAGCTCCTAAAATTCTATTTCTCCCAAGACAGATACCATCATTCCTCAGCAGATTCCTCATCAACAACGGTAATAGGAACTCTCATCGAAGGAATGTCTCAGGAAATCAACATTCTCTAGATGGCATCATTAAGCCCATCTCATACAATTCTCCGTCGCATCTAGGACGACATCTTTAAGCCCATATCCGACAATCTTCTATCATCAACCTCCAAACGGCATCTATAAGCCCATTCCCGATATCAGCAAATCAAGTGCCACTTCATGCGAGTGCAAATTTCTGGGCACTCTAGTGTTCAATCATCTCCCACCTTCAGATCACGAAAGGAAGACGAGCCAATCTACATCCTCAGGTTTAAGAAGATTGAATAGGGGCACATATGAAAGTTATGCTTGGTCAAAGATCAGTTGACTTCTCCTAAAGAAAACCCTAATTTAGCAACTTTTGACCTGGACAAGTGGATCTTCCCAACCATCAGTGATGGACTCATCAACTGGGAGGCTAAAGGCTTTGTGCCCATTACTTTTATTCAAGAGTAACTTGTCTTTTATGTTTTTGAGGAAATATAATATTTGAACAATTGAAAGATTAAAGCCTTGTGTCTTACCCGAGTCACAATGGTCTATTTGTGAGGGTCATTACTTCATTTTCATATGTCATCAATAAAACAGATGTTTTACATGCAAATTTTACGCTCTTTGTTTTTCTTTTCTTCCTCTTTACTTTATAAAAAATATACAACTATGCTCTTACACACACCCACATATCAATCTGCAGATCCACATCCACTCTGGATCCCATTGATAAGGGTTCTGCTATTGCTCATTATGACTTTGAAAATTCGATCTACCAAGCCGAGGATGAAGGTGAGGAAGATTCTGAAGTACTAGGAGAACTTGCCAGACTGTTACAACAGGAAGAAAGGGCAATACATCCTCATGAAGTGTAGATTGAGACAGTTAACTTGTGTACTGAAGAGGATAAGAAAGAAGTCAAGATAGGTGTCGATATGGAGCATAGTGTCAAGGAGAGGTTAGTTCAGATGCTACATAACTATGTTGAAGTTTTTTCCTGGTCATACGAAGACATGCTGAGACTTGACACCGATATTGTGGTTCATCACCTACCGACGAAAGAGGATTTCCCTCCCGTGAAACAGAAGGTTCATCGTATGCGGCCAGAGATGTCAGAAAAGATCAAGGTTGAAGTCATGAAACCGTTCAACGCTGGTTTCTTAGCTGTCACCTCTTATCCATAATGGATTGCCAATGTTGTTCCAGTACCTAAGAAGGACAGTAAGGTACGTATGTGTGTGGACTACAGAGACCTGAATAGGGTAAGCCCCAAGGATGACTTTCCACTTCCCCATATCGATGTTCTGGTTGACAACATCGCACAACATAAGGTATTCTCCTTCATGGATGGTTTCTCCGGGTACAATCAGATCAAAATGGCACTTGAAGATATGGAGAAAACGACCTTCGTCACACAGTGGGGCACTTTCTGTTACAAAGTTATGCCATTTGGGCTAAAGAACACCGGGGCAACCTATCAGCGTGCTATGGTAGCTTTATTTCACGATATGATCTATCATGAGATAAAGGTCTACATTGATGATATGATAGCCAGGTATCAGACTAAATAGGAGCACCTCGATCATCTATAGAAGCTGTTTGAAAGCCTAAAAAATTACAAATTGAGGTTGAACCCGAATAAGTGAACTTTTGGTGTAAGATCGGGTAAGCTCTTAGGCTTCGTTGTCAGCGGCAAGGGCATTGAAGTGGACCCTGCAAAGGTTAAATCTATACAAGAAATGCCAACTCCTCGCACTGAGAAGGAAGTCAGGGGATTCTTGGGATGCCTAAACTACATAGCCAGATTCATTTCACTTCTGACCGCTACTTGTGAGCCAATCTTCAAATTGCTGAAGAAAGATAAAGCAGTAAAGTGGAATGACGATTGCCAGAACGCCTTTGACAAAGTCAAGGAATATCTTCAAGAGCCTCCAATATTGATGCTGCCAGTTGAAGGAAGACCCATGATCATGTACTTAACATTGTTAGAGAAATCAATGGGGTGTGTGATGGGGCAGTATGACGAGTCTGGTCAAAAAGAGCATGCAATATACTACCTTAGCAAAAAGTTTATCGACACAAGATACTCACTACTTGAGAAAACTTGTTGCGATTTGGCATGGGCTTCTTGCCGACTAAGAAAGTATATGTTGACTCACACTACCTTGTTGATATATAAAATGGATCCAATCAAGTACATCTTTGAGAAGCCTGCTCTCTCCAGAAGAATAGCAAGATGGAAAATGATCCTGACCGAATACGACATTCAATACACAACCCAGAAAGAAATTAAGGGAAGTGTACTAGCTGATCATTTGGCTCATCAAGCTATGGATGACTACCAATCCATGAATTTTGCGTTCCCGAACGAGAACATCATGTTAGTAACTGGTTGTGAAGAACCTGGATCAGATGAAGGGCCTGAAAATGGATCCCGATGGACTATGGTTTTTGACGGAGCTTCTAACGCTCTTGGCAATGGCATCAGTGCTGTAATCATATGTCCTGAAGGTTGTCATACTCCTTTCACTGCCAGATTATGTTTCAATTATACCAACAATATGGCTGAGTATGAAGCTTGCATTATGGGTCTCAAAGCCGCTATCGACTTGAGCATCAAATTTTTGAGTGTATTTGGAGACTCAGCCTTAGTAATCATTCAAATCAACGGGGAATGGGACACAAAGTATCCTAATCTCATCCCTTACAAAGAGCATGTGTTGACACTGATTCCACACTTTGAAGAAGTTACCTTTGAGATTTTTCCACAAGAGGAAAATCAACTAGCGGACGCGCTAGCTGCTATGTCATCCATGTTCAAGGTCAGGTGGGATAATGAGGCTCCTCAGATCACTATTGAAAAAATGGATGAACCAGCATACTGTCACGAGATTGGTATTGAAGAAGTAGTGGACAAACCTTGGTTCCATGAAGTCAAGAGATATCTCGAAGCCCAAGAGTACCATGAGGGAGCTTCAGTCAATGATAAGAAGTTCCTAAGAAGGTTCTTCGCCAAGTTCTTCCTCAGTAACAGGATCCTCTACAAGCGCAACCACGACTACACCTTACTTCAGTGTGTAGACAAGAGTGACACAGAAAAGATTATGGCTGATTTGCACGAAGGTACCTTTGGCACCCATTCTAGTGGGCACACGATGGCTAAAAATATCCTACGGACAGGATACTATTGGTCCACTATGGAAGCAGACTGTTATCAGCATTCATGAACTTGTCACAAGTGCCAGATCTATGTTGATAAAGTACATGTTCCCCTGGTTCCTCTAAACATCCTGACTTCTCCTTGGCCATTCGCAATGTGGGGCATCTACATGATTGGAGAGATCAGACATACAACTTCTAATGGGCACCGCTTCATCCTGGTTTCCATTGATTACTTCATGAAGTGGGTCATGGAAGCTTTATTTTCTTCTGTTACCAAGAATGTTGTCGCCCGATTCATTAGACATAACCTTATATGTCGGTATGGTATTCTAGAAAGAATCATTATGGATAATGCTACAAATCTCAATAACACTATGATCACCGAGCTCTGTACGCAATTCAAGATCCAGCATCATAACTCTTCTCTTTACTGGCCAAAGATGAATGGCATTGTAGAAGCTGCTTATAAAAATATCAAGAAGATCACACAAAAAATGACAATGACATATAAAGACTGGCACGAGATCTTACCATTTTCTCTTCATGGTTACCGCACCACAATGCGCATATTAACAGGGGTAACTCCTTTCTCTCTAATGTACGGTATGGAAGTTTTCCTGCCCATTGTGGTCCAGATCCCTTCTTTGAGGATCATGAAGGATGTAGAGTTGAATGAAGACGAGTGGATTCAGACACGAATTGACCAATTAAACCTGATTGACGAAAAGAGGCTCGCGGCTGTCTGTCACGGTCAGATGTACCAAAAGCGTATGATCAAAGCTTTTAAAAAGAAGGTCAGATGTCAAGTATATCAGGCCGGTGAACTGGTAATCAAGCGCATCATACTGCCACAGGGTGATCCCAGGGGAAAATGGACTCCCACATACGAAGGTCCATTTGTGATCAAGAACATATTTTCTGGTGGATCCATGATCTTAACCACCATGGACGGTGACAAACTTCTGCATCCGGTAAATGCGGACATAGTTAAAAGATATTACACATAAATAAAGACCCGCTAGGTCGACTGGCTTAGGAAAAAATTAGGGCATCCCAGCGAACCAAAAGGGTTCAGGCAAAAATTAGAGATATACATAAAAAATCTGTAACCCGGCAAGTCAAAAACCTAAAAAGGCGGCTTGGGCAAAAAGGGGTATCCTAGTGGGATGAAACCCCAAAAAGGGCGGTCCAGGAAAAAGTTAGGGATTTAAAGCATATAACTATGTCCCATTGGATCACCTTACAACCAATCTTCAGTATCAACTATCAAGATCAAGTGGTACTAATCAATCCAGTCAACTTCAGACAAGCAACGAAAGAGATGAGACGCTCAAAGACATAAAGGCAGTAACAGAATGGGAACCCAATGGGATTATTTCACATAGCTATTTTTTTTCTTCTTTTTTTCTTTGTACCCTATTTTGTATTAGTTTCATTGTTACGACGACATTTTCCTACTAGGATGTTCGTCTCCTTGTACAAAATTTCTTCAAATTAATACAAAGCTATTCATTTGAAAGTACAAAACTATTTGTTTTTTATTTTTCTGTTTTTTTGTGAAAACGTCCAATGATTATTTTTGAACATATACATTTGAATGTGATTACTTTTTACCAATATGCGCATAAAAAAACAAAAAGATAGTTACTAATGACTTTAAGAGACGGGACAGCATCTAAGGGCCATCCACAAAATCCCCGTAGATATTTTCTCCCGCAGAGTTCTTCTCCAGCAGATACAGAGGCAGAGACATTCTACTACAAGGTCACTGCCATATTCTCAGTATGCAGCCTAATCGTGTCAAGTGCTCTCATATCCCCGGCAGAGAAAAATCTCCAAACTACTGCTTAACAAAAGATTCCCCAGTAAAGTCGCCAAGCTTCTCAGGATTCCCCAACAGAATTTCCACAAAATCCCCAAGCAGTTCACGGAGCATCCCTTCCCGAACATATTTTATTTCTCTGTTGTACCACAAAATTTGCCCTCCCATTTTTACTCAAAGCATGCTCAAGGATGACCAAGAATTGACCAGACTTCTCCTTCTAAGGCAATGAACCTCTAATTAGGGTTTCGATTTACATCAAGATGTTTTAACTTCAAAGGTCTCAAATGTTTTCCATGGTCCTAATATGCCTTTGTGATACGGTGGCAGAACCAGACTGTTTTAGGAAAATGCTGGTTTGCATTTTGCGTTTGTGTTTGCAAAATGTCGCGGTAAACAAGAGTCGCCACCGACTTTTATTTTATCCAATCATGGAAAAGGAAAAAGAACAGAAAAAACCTTTTTCGAGATTTTGAGTACGGGGGGTAGATTATAGAAAGGGAAGGTATTAGCACCCTTTCTATCCATGGTTTTCCATGGGCTCTTAGGTACTTGCTCATCATTTTAAAAATTGCTTATGTGTTTATGTGTTTTGAAAAGTTTTTGTTTTACTTCGATTTAACCCTTGCTTCTATCTTCAAGAGTGTTACGAAGTCGTTTTTAAAACTTTGTTTGAAAAATTGTAAGTGTGGAAAAAAGTTGTATTTTGAGCAAGTACCTACTAGCATCTACCTACTCGAAAAAAGAATGTTTATGTTCTTGTTTCCTTTAGACAGCGCTATCCCACTATTAGTGAGTAGGTAGCACCGTCGTTGGAGTTGTGAGGATCAATTCGAAAGGGACGCACGACCACTAAAGCAATGTTAGGACGTCTTAGTAATAACCCTAATTTCTTAAGATCATATTCGAGGCAACATTTCTGAGGCAACATTTCCGAGCGGGACATTTGATCTTTGTTTAGACGAAAGAAAGACCACTAAAACACCCTATACTTAATGATCGTTTACCGAATGCAACCGAAGTGAGAGTATACCCTAGGAGTGCACATGTGCGAGTGATTTGATTTCAAGTTATTATCTTTGCACATTTAGGGTTTGCTAACCATTTTAAAATTAACATACATTCTTGTCATGCAATCCTATTATCATACATCTAATAGTTAATATTTTCAAAAATTAAAATGCGAGAAATAAACTACGCCATTACAAGGCTTCGGGGAAGGGGATTAATTACATAGCCAAAAACTCGTAAAACTATAAATAAAAGAAAAATCCTAATTAAACTATTACATCCCATGAGCAGTTACATCAATATTTGCAAAAATAATAAACGCGCGATGAATCGAGAACGAGAGAAAATTAGGGTTTTGACCCCGTCTAAACCTAATTGAAAGAAAAATTATTTTTTTGTTGTTTTTGATTATTTTAAGAAAATAAGGTTTTAATGAAATAAGTACAAACCTAATTACTAATTAATTTAAATTGATAAAAATGATTAATTTTGACCTATTTTTGTATTTTGGTTATTTTAAGAAAAAAAGAAAATTAAATTAAACAAAACCCTAATTTTCTAATTTGTTTTAATTTATTTACAAAGAGGTTAAAATTGCCCTAAAATTAAATTAAACTAATAATTTTGACAAAATATATAAAAAAAACCTAAATTTGATGAAATTGATTTTTTATGAGTTTTTGTATAAAAAAAGAATTAATTTGTGATTTTAAAAAATAATTAATCAAAATAAAATAAATAAAGGAAAATATAAAAGAAAAAGATTAAGAATATGGGCCTGGTGTCAAAGTAGAAAGGGAGTGCCAATAGAAGATCTGAGCCCAATAAGCATGGGTCCACGTTGACTTTTCTGATCCCACGTTGCAAGTTGACTAGGGTGCATTGTAGACCTTCAAATGATGGGCGTTAGATCTGGCCTTCTAGAGATCCAGTGACTGAATGTTGAGGGCATATGGTGAGACGCTTGGGCCAAGGGTGCACTGAATCTGTAACAAGAAAATAAGAAAATAGCATTTTGTTGGGACCTGGGATCGAACCCAGGTCCTCATGCTTCAAACCATCACCTTGTTTCCATTTGTGCCATGCCGTTTATTTGTATAAGGAATAATCAACAAATATTATATTAGAAAACACAAAATGCCAATTGTACAGCGCGCAAATTTTTGAATGGACGAATGGTGTGTTGCCACGCCACCTTCTTCTTCCTTCTTCCGTTGGAAAAAGTCCAAGACTTTTACCTACGGACACAGTTTGTAGCTATAGCCCCTGTGATTTCCAAAATCTCACACAAGCATCATAAATAAAAACTAAAGGTACAGATCAATTCGTCTTGACCTTGTGAGCACTATGGCATCCCCCTTTTGGGCCAATTTTACCTGTAATCAAAACCCATAAAAACGAAACCTAAACCCTAACAATGATGGATCTCAGTATGGCTAACAAAAACGCAATTGAATATATCCATTAGCTTGCAAATGTTTCACTGAACAAGAATATGTAAAGAATTCATGCTAACAATGCCAAATTCATGAGATTCAATTTCAAAAAGGTAAGGGTATCGTGAGGCACTTATAGTGCGTTTTTGGGCACGAAAATAGTTATTGATGATTGGGATAGACTCCTTGAATGCCCAGCAAGTGAAAGGTGTGCTTGGAATAGCTTGAAAGCGCCTGGAACTATGAAAACAAATTTCTACTTTTCTTGAGTTTTTCAAGTTTTTCCTCAGCTTCTCACGCCTCTAACCCTTTTGCTTTTGGTCTGGATTTGTTCTATATGTAGCCTTGAGTGAATTAGGTTTACAACTTTGCATCCAATCTTTGCGATTATGAAGATTTGATCCTTGATTCACACTTGTATCCAATCTTTCCAAAACAAGAAAAATTCAATCTTTTTGTATACAAACAACCCTTGCATGATTTGATCTCATTTCCAGCTATTCATGGATCTGAAATATGCACAAAATCTCAAGGTTTAAATGATTTTGATATTTTGATGATTTTATTTTGATTTAATTTGATTTAATTTGATTTAATTGAAATAAAAATCAAAATAAATGAAAAAAATAAAATAAAGGCAAGTGGGAAGGATCATGGGTCGTGGATCATGTTACAAACTCAATACAAGCACAAAAAGTTGGGCCCATCTGACAAAAATTGCAATTTGAGGCATATTTGACTTTTGGCAATTTTGCAAAAGGGGTCAACTTCACCAATGCATAACTTCCTCAATTTTGACCCTAGAGATGTGTTCTTTGACTTTTTAGAAAGCTCAAGATGTCCTCTAAGCAACCCTTTTGGTATCAACTCAATTGAGTCTTACATGTTCATGTATGAAGCTTTGATAAAAAAGTGTTTTTGTTGACTTTTCAAAATGACCTATAATGTCCAGATTCATAACTTCTTGTGAGTGCATATTTTGAACTTGGGAGATTAAGATGAATTGTAGGGAATTGAATCCTCTTCAAAATGAGCTTTGGATGGGTCATTCTTGATAAAGTATGAGAAAATTATGATTGGTCAAAGTTGGGTTGACTTTTCCTACAAAACCCTAATTTAGCAACTTTTGGGTTTTGATGAATTGTGAGCAATCCTTGATGAATCATGATCAACCCTTGATAAAATGATGAATAATACTTCAAAATGAGGATGTTGACCAAAAATATTGAGGTTTGACTGTATGGGGACCACAGTTGACTGTTGCCCTAGCACAATCAATTTTCAGGCCTTTAAGCAATTGACTGAGCAAATTTGTTCTGCAAGGCTTGAAACTTGACATGGATGATATTGAGAACATATTAGGACAATGGTGAGCATTTTGGACCCTTTTGAGTCAAACATCTCGATGCAAACTGAAACCCTAATTTTGAGGTAGATTGCCTTAGGAGAGAGTTTGTCTGGTCAACCCTTGGACTTCCTTGGGAAATTTGGGGATCTCACTTGAAATGTTTTGAGAAATATGGGAGGGAAAATTTTGGGGTACAACAGCTGCCCCTGTTCAATCTTCTTAAACCTGAGGATGTAGATTGGCTTGCCTGCCTTTCGTGATTCGAAGGTGGAAGATGATTGAACACTAGAGTGCCCAGAAATTTGCACTCGCATGCAGTGGTACTTGTCTTGCGATATCAGGAACGGGCTTATAGATGCCATTTGGAGATTGATGACGGAGGATGGGCTTAAAGATGCCATCCGAAGGAGTGTTGATCGCATAAGATTCCTTAGCGAGAGCCTGTATACTTGTTGTTGAGGAAGACTACGCTAGGGAATGCTGGTCTCTGTCTTGTTAAAAGTTGAATTTTAGGAGCTTCGGTCATCTGTTATTCTACTGGGAAATCGTCTCTTAGTCAAAGAGGTGAAAATGAACTACTATCTGGTCGTGATCCAAGCTTCATAGTGATAAGATCGACTGCTATCTGGTCGTGCTCCAGGCTTTACAATGACTTACTGGGGGGATGAGATTAAACTTGCTATCCGGTTGTAATCCAGGCTTCGTGATTTCTCAATTCTTATCTGGTCGTATTCCAGGCTTCAGAAGGAATTAAGTTGTTATTCGGTCGCATTCGGGCTTCAACTTGAATTTAGGGCACACTAATATCCAGTCGACTCCGAGCTTCTTAGTAATTGTCCAGGTAAACTGCTATTTGGTCGAAATCCAAGCTTCGCATTGTCTCATACTGTTATTTGGTCGTAGTCCCAGGCTTCAGTGTCTTTAACCGCTATCTGGTCGTAGTCTAGGCTTCACGATGTATTATACCATTATCTGGTTGAATCCAGGCTTCATGGTGATTGGCCGAGTAAACTGCTATTTGGTCGAAATCCAAGCTTCGCAGTGTCCCTTACTGTTATCTGGTCGTAATCCAGGCTTCAGAGTCTTTTACCGCTATCTGGTCGTAATCCAGGCTTCACGATGTATTATACCATTATTTGGTCGAATCCAAGCTTCATGGCGTTTGGAATAATCAAGATATTATTCGGTCGAATCCGGGCTTCATAACTTGTATTAAAGATATACCACTATATGGTCGACTCCAGGCTTCGTAGTATTCTTGGCTGCTATCTGGTCGTAATCCAGGCTTCACAGCGTCTTGTACTGCTATCTGGTCGTAATCCAGGCTTCACAGTAACTTGTATTGCTATCTGGTCGTAATCCAGGCTTCACAATAACTTGCTGAGCTGTTATCCGGTCGATTTCCAGGCTTCACGGCTTGTGTTTATGATATACCACTATCTGGTCGAATCCAGGCTTCATGGTGTCTTTGTACTGCTATCTGGTCATAATCCAGGCTTCATAGTAACTTGTTGGGGATTAAACTACTATCCGGTCAAATTCGGGCTTCATAGCTTTAAGATAAACCACTATTTGGTCCATTCCAGGCTTTGCGGTGTTTGATACTATTATCCGGTCGTAATCCAGGTTTCACAGTAACTTGTATTGCTATCTGGTCGTAATCCAGGCTTCACAATAACTTGCTGAGTTGTTATCCGATCGATTTCCGGGCTTCACGGCTTGTGTTTATGATATACCACTATCTGGTCGAATCCAGGCTTCATGGTGTCTTTGTACTGCTATCTGGTCGTAATCCAGGCTTCACAGTAACTTGTTGGGGATTAAACCACTATCCAGTCGAATTCGGACTTCGCAGCTTTAAGATAAACCACTATCTAGTCGATTCCAGGCTTCGCGGTGTTTGATACTGTTATCCGGTCGTTCTTCGGGCTTCACAATATGATGGAGAAATCAAGATACTATTCGGTCGGATCCGGGCTTCATAGCTTGAACTGGAATAGAAATCTTAGCATCGATTTGACTGAACCAGAGAAAACTTGTGAGAATTTTATTGTACATTTCCCTGAAAGGTAAAAGTTAGTCGTATGTAATGTCATGATGCATGCCATGTATCGAATAATGATGTTCTCAAAATAAATGAGATTGTACTGCATGATGTATATGTGTATGCCACGATGTATGGATATGCAATGTTTTTATGATATTCTCTAGTTGGGGAAAATAAATCCTGAACTGCTGCTGGAGCGTGTAAGGAGTTGAATTCTTCGTTTTCGCTGGGAATAACGATCGAAGACAATTTGAGAATAAATTGGTGGGAGAATAACTCTGCTGGAGAATAAACTGGCGAGAGAATGACTCTGTGGGGAAGAGATACTCCACTAGAAGATCTGCTGATTTGGAGAAATAATCTCGGCTGGGGATGAATTACCGTTGCTGGCGATAACAAAACATGTTGGGGATTGAGTTTCTGCTTGTGGAAGAAATAAACTCCACCGGGGATAGTCTTCTATTGCTGGCGATAGATGAATTCTACTTGGGGAGGATTAACACCAATGTCTTCAGACATTTCCTACTCTGCGGGGATTGTATGCACTTTTAGTCACATTCTCAGGCTGGTTCTGCCCCTGTACCTGGTGGATAGAGCAACTATAAGGTTTGGACATTTCTGTTTTCTCCTGTTCCTGAAATTACGAGTAATTGTCTTTTGTTTCGCATGTAAATATTTATGAGAAGCAATTATTGTCAAATGCATATATAAAAATGAAACATTGGACGTTCTTGCGAAACAAAACAGAAAAAGATAAACAATTTTGAAATTTCTTTGTGAAAATGAATTGTATTGATTTTGAAGTTGGCCTGTAATAGGCGTTTTGTACAAGAGGCTAACGTCCTAGTAAGAGAACGCCGCCGAAAGACCAGAGTTTATACAACTTGTGAAAAACAAAGAAAAATAGCTATGTGAATAATCCCACTGGGTTCCAACTCTGCTATTGCCTTTATATCTTCGAGATTCTCATCACTTTGCTACTTGGTTGAAGGTAGATCAGATTGATTGGCACCGTCCAATCTTGATAGTCGATACTGAAGTCTGGTTGCAAGATGATCCAATGAGACATAGTGTTACGCTTTAATCCCTAATTTTTGCCTGGACCGCCCTTTCGGGTTTTTAGTCCACCGGGATACCCTTTTTTTCCCAAGCCGCCTTTTCAGGTTTTCAACTTGCCGGGTGTACAGTTTTTTTTCATTTTCATCCCTTATTTTTGCCCGAACCCTTTTGGTTCGCCGGGAAGCCCTTATTTTTCCTAGGCCAGTCGACCTAGCGGGTCTTTGATTATGCGTAGTATTTTTTCACTATGTCTGCATTGATGGGGGGAGGAAGGTCGTCACCATCCATGGTGGTCAGAATCATAGCTCCTCCTGAGAAAATGTTCTTAACCACAAACGGCCCTTCATACGTAGGGGTCTATTTGCCCCTGGGATCACCTTGCGGCAGTATGATGCGTTTGATCACCAGATCCCCAACTTGATACTCTTGTCGTCTAACCTTCTTGTTAAATGCCTTGATCATTCGCTTTTGATATATCTGACCATGACATATAGCAGTAAGTCTCTTCTCGTCGATTAAGTTCAGCTGATCAAGACGGGTTTGGATCCAGTCGTCTTTGCTTAAACCTGCATCCTTCATAATCCGGAGAGAGGGTATCTGGACCTCAATGGGTAAGACCACCTCCATACCATACACCAAAGAGTAGGGTGTTTCCCCTGTTGACGTCCGTGCTGAGGTACGGTACCCATGAAGAGCGAATTGTAACATCTCGTGCCAATATTTGTATGTCACCATCATCTTCTGCACAATCTTCTTGATGTTCTTATTAGCCGCTTCAACAACCCCATTCATCTTCGGCCGATAAGGAGGAGAGTTGTGATGTTGTATCCTAAACGGTTTGCAGAGCTCGGTGATTATCATATTGTTGAGATTCGTACCATTGTCCGTAATGATCCTCTCTGGTACACCATATCGATAGATCAAATTGTGTCGGATAAACCGCGCCACGATGTTCTTGGTTACTGTATCAAAGGAAGCTGCCTCAACCCACTTCGTAAAGTAATCAATAGCTACCAGAATGAAACGATACCCGTTAGAGGCAGTAGGTCTGATCTCGCCGATCATGTCGATGCCCCACATTGCAAAGGGCCAAGGAGATGTCAAGACGTTTAGAGGAACTGGAGGTATATGCACCTTATCAGCATAGACTTGGCACTTATGACGGGTCCGAGAATGCTGATAACAATTGGCTTCCATAGTAGACCAATAATATCCTGCCCGTAGGATTTTCTTTGCCATGGTATGTCCACTGGAATGAGTTCCGAAAGTAGCTTCATGTAATTCTACCATGATCCTTTCTGCCTCGTTCTTATCCACACATCACATCAAGGTTGAATCATGGTTACGCTTGTAGAGAATGCCATTACTGATGAAGAACTTCGTAGCGAATCTCCTCAGAAACTTCATATCATTAACAGAGGCACGCTCAGGGTACTCTTGAGCCTCAAGATACCTCTTTACCTCATGAAACCAGGTTTTATCTGCTACCTCTTTAGTCTCAATGTCACAGCAATGTGCGGGTTCGTCCAACCTCTCAATGGTAATCTTGGGAGCCTCATTGTCCCACCTGACTTTGAACATAGAAGACATGGTAGCTAGCGCGTCCGCTAGCTGATTCTCCTCTCTTGGGAAGTGTTCAAAGGTTATCTCCTCGAAGTGTGGGAGAAATGTCAATACATACTCTTTGTAAGGAATAAGATTTGGGTGTTTCGTATCCCACTCGCCTTTGATCTGACTGATCACTAGAGCGGAATTTACGAATACACTCAAGAACTTAATCCTTAGGTCAATAGCTGCTCGAAGACCCAGGATGCATGCTTCATACTCCGCCATATTGTTGGTGCAGTTAAAACATAATCGGGCGGTAAATGGAGTATGACAGCCTCCAAGAGATATAATCACGATGCCGATGCCATTACCCAACGCGTTCGATGCTCCATCAAAATACATAGACCATCGGGATGATTTCTCAGGTCCTTCATCCGGTCCAGGTCTTTCACAGTAAGTCACCAACATGATGTTCTCATCCGGAAACTCGAAATTCATAGACTGGTAATCATCCACGGCCTGATGCGCCAAATGATCTGCCAACACACTCCCCTTGATTGCTTTTTGGGTTGTGTATTGGATGTCATACTCAGTTAAGATCATCTACCATCTTGCTATTCTTCCAAACAAAGCAGGCTTTTCGAAGATATACTTGATTGGGTCCATCTTTGATATCAATAGGGTAGTGTGAGTCAGCATATACTGTCTCAGCCGGCGAGCAGCCCATGCCAAAGTGCAACAAGTTTTCTCAAGCAGTGAGTATCGGGTCTCACAGTCGGTAAAATTTTTGCTAATGTAGTAAATAGCATGCTCTTTTCGACCAGACTCGTCATGCTGCCCCAGCACACACCCTATCGAATTGTCGAGTACTGTCAAGTATAAGATCAAAGGTCTTCCTTCAACTGGAGGTATCAGAATAGGTGGCTCTTGGAGATATTCCTTGATCCTTTTGAATGCGGTCTGACATTCATCATTCCATTTTACCACTTGATCTTTCTTCAACAGCTTGAAGATTGGCTCACAAGTAGCGGTCAGATGTGAAATGAATCAGGCGATGTAGTTCAGACGTCCCAAAAAGCCTCTGACTTCCTTTTCTATGCGGGGAGCCGGCATTTCCTGTATATCCTTCACCTTTGCAGGATCCACTTGAATACCTTTATCACTAACGACGAAACCTAGCAGCTTACCAGACCTTACCCCGAAGGTGCACTTGTTCGGGTTTAACCTCAACTTGTACATCTTCAACCTGTTGAACAGTTTCTGGAGATGGTCAAGGTGTTCTTCTTCAGTCTAGGACCTTGCAATCATGTCATCAACGTAAACCTCAATCTCATGGTGAATCATGTCATGGAACAAAGCAAACATATCGCGCTGATAAGTTGCCCCGGCATTTTTCAACCTGAAAGGCATTACCTTGTAACAGAAGATTCCCCATTGCGTAACGAAAGTTGTCTTCTCCATGTCCTCGAGAGCCATCTTAATCTGATTGTAACCATAAAAATTATCTATAAAGGAGAAGACCTTATGTTGAGCAGTGTTGTCGACCAGAACATCGATGTGAGGCAGTGGGAAATCATCTTTGGGACTCGCCCTATTCATATCCCTATAGTCCACACACATCCGCACCTTACCATCCTTCTTAGGTACAGGAACAATGTTGGCAACCCACTGTGGGTAAGAAGTGACAGCTAGAAAACCAACATCAAACTGTTTCATGACCTCAACTTTAATTTTCTCAGACATCTCTGGGCGCAAACGGTGAACTTTCTGTTTTACCGGAGGATAGTTTTCTTTTGTTGGCAGGCGGTGTACCATAATATCAGTGTCCAAACCAGGCATATCTTCATAGGACCAGGCTAAGATCTCGACATAGTCGCGTAGCATCTGTATCAACCGTTGCTTAACACCAGGCTCCAGATTTGCACCTATCTTGACCTCTTTCCTGTCTTCCTCTGTACCCAGATTCACTGATTCCACTGGCTCTTCATGAGGCTATATGGCCCTCTCTTCTTGTAGTAACAGTCTAGCAAGTTCCCCAGGCACTTCACAATCATCCTCACCTTCGTCCTTGGCTTGGTTGATCGGACTCTCGAAGTCATAACCAACAGTAGCAGAGTCGTTATCAATGGGATCCAGAGTGGATGTGGATCTACATTATGATATGTGAGTGTGTGTAAGACAATAGATGTTTTGATAAAGTGCGAGATAGAAAAGAAAAACAAGGAACGGAAAATTTGTAATGCAAGAAACTTCCAATGCTTTATTGATTATATATGAAATGACAAGTAATAAGCCCTCACAAACAAAGCCAAGATGCCTCGGACAAGGCACCGGGCTGTAAAGTTTTAAACTGTTCATTACAAATCTCAAAACAAAAAGTTTATTACTGTGTAATAAAAGAAACTGGCACAAAGTCCTTCGTCGTCTAGTTGTTCAATCCACCGTTGGTAGTCGGGTAGATCCAGCTGTCGATATCTGACTCTTCTTCACCATCCTCGATTGCATTCACTCCCTGATTACTGATACATAGAGGAGGTCTTCCAATCCGCGCGCGCCGAACAGCCCTTTGAGCCTTTGCAGTAAAGCCCAAACCAAACTTGTCAGTTTTGTGTGCAAAGTCAGGGAGCTGACCCCAATTTGCACACCCACCTTTTTCAATTACATCCCTGGCATCCTTGAGGGAAGCCATCTTCATCGGAGGTTTTTCAGTAGCCACTTCAGTCGATGTCGAAGTCTGGGGGACCTCTTCAAAGTTCTGACACGGGGTTTCGATGAACTCCCCATCCATCTCCATATAGCAAAAGGAATTAAGATGACTTACCATGTACTCCTCTTCACCTTGTACCGTAACAATCTTCCCCTTTACCAGATATTTCAACATTTGATGGAGCGTGGAAGTTACTGCCCCAGCCCTATGAATCCACGGGCGACCCAGCACGCAGGAATATGATGGTCAGATATCCATCACATAGAAAGTAGATGCAAAAGTCTGAGAGCCAACTTTAATAGGGACGTCCACCTCCCCGTGCACCATCCTTTTTGACCCATCGAAAGCTCTAACCACAATATTACTCGGCTTCAGAATCAAACCTTCACAGTCTAGACGGTCTAATGCTTTCTTCGGCAAAACATTCAATGAGGAACCGGTATCCACCAATACATGGACCAAAGTAGTGCCCCTACACTCGATCGAGACGTGCAGAGCATCATTGTGATTTCTTCCTTTAGCAGTCAGATATGCGTCTGAGAAACCCAACCCATTGTCGGCAGTCAAGCTGGCTACGAAATCTTTAAATTGATCAGCTGAAGTCTCTTGCGGCACATGCGCAGTTTTGAGGAAAGTAATTAAAGCCTTTGCATGGGATTCAGAACACAATAACAAGGATAACATGGAGATTTTCGACAGGGTCTGTCCCAGCTGCTCGACTATGTTGTAGTCACTTTTCTTAATAATCTTCAGGATTTCCTCTATCTCCTGCTTAGAGGTTTCTACAATGATCTTCTTAGGAGCCTCCATCCGGGTAGGCTCACCTGTGATTTCTTTGCCCCGAGTGTCAGATGGCTCGGCGACAGGGGTGATAACTGGCATATGTACTAGGATAGTAGCTGATGTACTAGCAGATGGAACGACAACAGGTTTGTGAACAGTCGGAGGGGAAATCTCAGGAGAGAAGAGTCTTCCACTTCTGGTGACCTTGCTAGCCCCGACAATATTGCTGACGTCGGCATCAACTTCTTCAATCTTCATCTCTTGTTTAACTCCATGGAAATACACATCGGCCCCATAGTGCCAAGGGACAGCTTTATCCGAAGTGTATGGGATAGGACCCAGGATAGTAATGATTAATGGAGCGACTCTCAGAACGGGTGTAATCCTAACAGGCTTTCTCGAGGAAGCCTTGGAAGGATTGGCGGAAATGGTTATGATGGCAACATCTTGAATTGGAACCAACAGAATCATAGTTTTCTCGAACAGGATTTCTTTGTTATCCATCAGGCGTTGAACACCTGATTTCAATAAATGGCAACCAGCAGGGAGGATTGAACATAGGTGGCAACCTTCGCCACAGCCCAGAAATAAACCTTCCAACAATAGATTCTTCTTAACTGTCATCAAAGGAGTAGAAATTTCTTCCACGGTGGTCACAAATAAATCATCATCCACAACATTTACTCCATGACCATGTTTGGGCATGGGAGCAGTCATGACGTTGGGCTTCTCTGGAGCGTCAAACTCAATTTCTTTAGCTTCAATCAAATCTTGCACCTTATTCCTTAAGGTCCAACAGTTGTTTGTATCATGACCCAGGCTATCAGAGTGATAGGCGCAACGGGAGTTCAGATTATATAGCGGAGATGTGGTGCTAGGATTCTTCGGGGCTTCCCTCAGAGTTACCAGGCTGGTCTTCAATAATTGTGGTAGAATTTGAGACAAGGTCATATTGAGCCGAGTGTATTGTCTCTGCGGTTTCTCCATCCTTTGTTGATTGTTGTGTTGTGGGGAAATAGTGGGTCCTGATATTACTACCTCATTTACCACTTGACGACTTTCAGGTTGATTTTGGCTCCTCGAACTGTAAACTGCACTAGCTTCTTTCTTACCGGTAAAAGGCTTCTTTACTGCACTTGACGATGTATCCTTCTGTATCTTACCACGTCGGATACCAGCTTCTACTCTCTCCCCAATCAAAATCAATTCAGTAAAACCAGATGACGAACTGCCAATCAGATGATTGAAAAATAGGCCGGACAACGTCCCCTGAAACATGTCCACCAACTCCCTATCAAACAGAGGGGGTTGGACTCTTCCAGCCAAATATCTCCACTCTTGAGCATAGTCCTTAAAACCTTCACTTGCACCCATGGACATACCCTGTAGCTGAGTACGAGTGGGAGCAAGGTCGGTGTTATACTGATATTGTTTGTAAAAAGCAGCAGCAAGGTCCTCCCAGTTGCGGACATTAGCTCCTTCCAATTGATAAAACCATTCAAGCTGAGTCCCTGACAGACTATCTTGAAAGAAATGTACCCACAAATTTCTATCAGCAATGTAGGGTTGGATTTTTCTAACGTACGAGAGGAGGTGGATTTTTGGATAGGATGCTCCATCGTACTTAGCAAAAACCGGAGCTTTAAACTTGTGAGGGATCACCACCTCAGATGCTAGTCCCAGATCTCCAAAGTCCAAACCCGGTATCTTCTGAATCTTCATAGCGCTCAGACGGTCTTCGAGTTGTTTGTATATATCCTCAGCAGGAGGATACTGCTCATCATCAAAATCAGTATCATTATCAGAGACCACAGGACTGGGACCCTTTTCTTCCTCTTGGACCTCTTCTCCTTTGGATGAAAGAGACATATCAGCTTCCTGTCGCAACCTATTCCAAAATTTGTTACCCATATTCAGAAGAACCACCTTCTTCTTCTTTTTCTTCTTCTCCTTTAGGATGAGAGTCTTCAAATCCTCTTGCCCTTTAGCCAAGTTCAAGAACATCTCTTGGAATTGGGCATTCTGTGCCTGAAGAGCTTTGATGGCTTGATCGGTAGGTATTTCAGAAGACATTTCATGCTGAAATAAACACCGAACGAGATGAGAAACCTGTAATGATGCATGTGATGATGTGCATGATAATGGGATGCGTATGTAATGATTTCAAAGACTTTGGGAGATTTAAATTTGCAAACCAAGAATAAAATGAACTTTATTAGATTAACTCGTAAAAAATTTTAACAATGCCTTTGAGGCGTTTACAAAGAAGTAAATGAAAAACAAATCTAAACTAGAAAAAAGCAAAAATCAGAAATCCCATGGACACTCCCCCTTGGTGCTGACATAGTCATTGATCGTCTTTTCATTCTCAAGTTGCCTAGTGAGCTTCAAGATCTTCCTCTCTTGCTCATGGTACTTCTCCTGGTAGGTATCCTTTTCCTCCTTCAACTGAATCCAGGATCTCTTCAATGCCCCAAGATCAGTGGGCATGTAGGGATAAAGGATTGTATAAGGAATGCCCTCTTCATTGGTAGGCTCCACAATCATTGGAAACACAGCTTCATAAGGCATCCCAAGCTTCTAGGCTCGAGCTCGGACCCACTTGAGATAAGGTTGCATAGGGAGAGAAGTCTTTGGTCCTAGCTCTTAAGGATCAGACCTGTTCACCATTCCCCAGGCTCGTATAAACCTTCGGCGATGCTCGTCAACGTCTTCCTTGTAGTCAAATGCAATATCTGTAAGAAGTAGTTCATGAGGACCGTCTCTTCGAGCACGACCAAATTGTCGCAAAGCCAAGCAAGGGTTGTAGGTTATACCCCCTCTGATTCCAAGCAACGGGACATTAGGGTATCCCCCACAACGATCAATGACAACAGTGCTTTCCATAGCCTTAGAACTCCAAAGAATGTCTGTATGGGCAAGGGACATTATCCTGTAAGACCATCCTAAACCTTCCTCATTCTTCAACACAGACTTGGGGAGGTGAGAAATAAACCACCTCGCCAGCAATGGCATACAACACATGAGAGTCCCTCTTCTTCGCACAGTACGAGTGTAGAGGGCATGCAAGATATCACCTAGAAGAGTAGGTACAGTATTGCGAGACAGGAAGATCTTAACCGCATTCACATCCACAAAAGAATCCGGATTTGGGAAAAGAACCAAATCATAGATAAGGAGAGCTAAGATGTCTTCGAAAGCATGAAAATCCAAGTTATCCCAGAATAACTGAGCTTGACCCACCATAAACTTGGCTAAGAAACCTTCAACCCCGCTTCGTGTCTCCCAATTGGATACTACATCAACCCGTTTCAAGTGTAAAGTTAAAGCAATGTCTTCTGGTCTAGGAGTCTCTTCCAAACCTATGAAGGGCATCTGCTCAAGGATGGATATGCCCAATAAGTGAGAAAATTCTTCCATAGTGGGAACTAGCTGATAATCCGGGAAAGTGAAGCAATGATGCACCAGATCGAAGAATTGGAAAAGCACACTCATCATCTGCTCATCAAACTTTGAGGTAACCAAGCTAAAAAGCTGATCATGTCTCCTAATGAATGAAGAAGTATCAGAAACTCTCGAGGCTAAATCTTTGAGTTGAGCAGGTATTTGCACAAAGTTAACTCGGATGGTATTTCTGCGCATGGAAGCCATAATCTGCAAAACAGAACAAAGATAAATCCCCTCGGTCTTTGAAATGGTTAGTATAATGAGGTATGAATGTTATGTTATGATGCATGATGTCATGGTAAAACAACACAACAGGTATAGCAGATAACAGACATGGTAAAGGCAAACGAGTCACACAAGATCCCTTAAGTTTAAGACTTACATGGGGTCTAGGTATTACCCTCTTGAAGTTCAGTTGGTTTCAACCTGTTCTAATAATAGTAACCGGGTTCTAGAGGTTCTCAATATCACTGACCATCCTCCATCGGTCATGGTTTCAGCTCACGCAATCTTTTCTTGCAGCCGGAACTATCTCGAGAGTATGGTCTCAATGAGTGTAGTATCGAGTATCAACCAGTTCTTAGCTTTACACCGAGGTCAGCTATCTCACTACTTTCTATGGCCAAGTTGGTCAATTATAGGTTCTAAGGTCAGTTGATGTTTAACGACACACATAGCAGCCCCATATTCTCCTCGTTTCTCCACAAGGGATACCAGTACCAACCAATGTGCCACATTAACATAGCTACTGATTCAACCGTATCGTTCTATGCTGTATAGTTCCCTCACAGTTTATTGCTACTTACTTAAAAGGTGTCCCCCAGATACGGGTTAGGATCTATAGTAACTCCCAATACAAAACCCTTAAAAGTAAAGCAATCAAATCAAACAAGAGAAGCAACTTTATGATGAACTAATCCTAAGGTATACCCCACTTTATTAATCTTCCCCAGCAGAGTCGTCAGTTCTGTGATACGGTGGCAGAAACGGACTGTTTTAGGAAAATGCTGGTTTGTGATTTGCATTTTTGTTTGCAAAATGTCGTGGTAAGCAAGAGTCTCCACCGACCTTTATTTTATCCAATCATGGAAAAGGAAAAAGAACAGAAAAAACCTTTTTTCGAGATTTTGAGTACGGGGGGTAGATTATAGAAAGGGAAGGTATTATCACCCTTTATATCCATGGTTTTCCATGGGCTCTTAGGTACTTGCTCATCATTTTAAAAATTGCTTATGTGTTTGTGTGTTTTGAATTTTTTTTGTTTTACTTCGATTTAACCCTTTCTTCTGTCTTCAAGAGTGTTACGAAGTCATTTTTAAAACTTTGTTTGAAAAAGTGTAAGTGTGGAAAAAAGTTTTATTTTGAGCAAGTACCTACTAGCATCTACCTACTCGAAAAAATAATGTTTATGTTCTTGTTTCCTTTAGACAGTGCTATCCCACTATTAGTGAGTAGGTAGCATCTTCGTTGGAGTTGTGAGGGTCAATTCAAAAGGGACGCACGATCACTAAAGCAATGTTAGGACTTCTTAGTAATAACCCTAATGTCTTAAGATTATATTCTAGGCAACATTTCCGAGGCAACATTACCGAGCGAGACATTTGATCTTTGTTTAGACGAAAGAGCGACCACTAAAACACCTTATACTTAATGACCGTTTACCGAAGGCAACCTAAGTGAGAGTATACCCTAGGAGTGTGCATGTGCGAGTGATTTGATTTCAAGTTATTATCTTTGCACATTTAGGATTTGCTAACCATTTTAAAATTAACATACATTCTTGCCATGCAATCCTATTATCATACATCTAACAGTTAATATTTGGGAAAATTAAAATGCGAGAAATAAACTACGCTATTACAAGGCTTCGGGGAGTGGGATTAATTACATAGCCAAAAACCCGTAAAATGATAAATAAAATAAAAATCCTAATTAAACTATTACATCCCATGAGCGGTTACATCAATATTTGCAAAAATAATAAACGCGCGATGAATCGAGAACGAGAGAAAATTAGGGTTTTGACCCCGTCTAAACCTAATTGAAAGAAAAATTATTTTTTTGTTGTTTTTGATTATTTTAAGAAAATAAGGTTTTAATGAAATAAGTACAAACCTAATTACTAATTAATTTAAATTGATAAAAATGATTAATTTTGACCTATTTTTGTATTTTGGTTATTTTAAGAAAAAAAGAAAATTAAATTAAACAAAACCCTAATTTTCTAATTTGTTTTAATTTATTTACAAAGAGGTTAAAATTGCACTAAAATTAAATTAAACTAATTAAATTAATTTTGACAAAATATATAAAAAAAACCTAAATTTGATGAAATTGATTTTTTTATGAGTTTTTGTATAAAAAAAAAGAATTAATTTGTGATTTAAAAAAGTAATTAATCAAAATAAAATAAATAAAGGAAAATATAAAAGAAAAAGAATAAGAATATGGGCCTGGTGTCAAAGTAGAATGGGAGTTCCAATAGTAGATCTGAGCCCAATAAGCATGGGTCCACGTTGACTTTTCTGATCCCACGTTGCAAGTTGACTAGGGTGCATTGTAGACCTTCAAATGATGGGCGTTAGATCTGGCCTTCTGGAGATCCAGTGACTGAACGTTGAGGGCATATGGTGAGACGCTTGGGCCAATGGTGCACTGAATCTGTAACAAGAAAATAAGAAAATAGCGTTTTGTTGGGACCTAGGATTGAACCCAGGTCCTCATGCTTCAAACCATCACCTTGTTGCCATCTGTGCCACGCTGTTTATTTGTATAAGGAATAATAAACAAATATTATATTAGAAAACACAAAATGCCAATTGTACAACGCCCAAATTTTTGAATGGACGAACGGTGTGTTGCCACGCTACCTTCTTCTTCCTTCTTCTGTTGGCAAAAGTCCAAGACTTTTACCTACGGACACAGTCTGTAGTTATAGCCCCTGTGATTTCCAAAATCTCACACAAGCATCATAAATAAAAACTAAAGGTACAGATCAATTTGTCTTGACCTTGTGAGCACCATGGCATCCCTCTTTTGGGCCAATTTTACCTGCAATCAAAACCCCTAAAAACGAAACCTAAACCCTAACAATGATGGATCTCAGTATGTCTAACAAAAATGCAATTGATTATATCCATTAGCTTGCAAATGTTTCACTGAATAAGAATATGTAAAGAATTCATGCTAACAATGCCAAATTCATGAGATTTAATTTCAAAAAGCCAAGGGTATCGTGAGGCACTTACAGTGCATTTTTGGGTACAAAAATACTTGTTGATGATTGGGATAGACTCCTTGAATGCCCAACAAGTGAAAGGTGTGCTTGTAATGGATTGAAAGCGCCTGGAACTATGAAAACAGATTGCTACTTTTCTTGAGTTTTTCCAAGTTTTTCCTCAGCTTCTCACGCCTCTAACCCTTTTTCTTTTGGTCTGGATTTGTTCTATATGTAGCCTTGAGTGAATTAGGTTTACAACTTTGCATCCAATCTTTGCAATTATGAAGATTTGATCCTTGATTCACACTTGTATCCAATCTTTCCAAAACAAGAAAAATTCAATATTTTTGTGTACAAACAAGCCTTGCACGATTTGATCTCATTTCCAGCTATTCATGGATCTGAAATATGCATAAAATCTCAAGGTTTAAATGATTTTGATATTTTCATGATTTTATTTTGATTTAATTTGATTTAATTGAAATAAAAATCAAAATAAATGACAAAAATAAAATAAAGGAAAGTGGGAAGGATCATAGGTCGTGGATCACGTTACAAACTCAATACAAGCACAAAAGGTTGGCCCCATTTGACAAAAATTGCAATTCGAGGCATATTTGACTTTTGGCAATTTTGCAAAAAGGGGTCAACTTCACCAATGCATAACTTCCTCAATTTTGACCCTAGAGATGTGTTCTTAGACTTTTTAGAAATCTCAAGATGTCCTATAAGAAACCCTTTTGATCTAATCTCAATTTAGTCTTCAATGTTCATGTATGAAGCTTTGACAAAAAAGGTGTTTTTGTTGACTTTTCAAAATGACCTATAATGTCCAGATTCATAACTTCTTGTGAGTGCATATTTTGAACTTGGGAGATGAAGATGAATTGTAGGTCATTGAATACTCTTCAAAATGAGCTTTGGATGGGTAATTCTTGATAAAGTATGAGAAAGATATGCTTGGTCAAAGTTGGGTTGACTTTTCCTGTAAAACCCTAATTTAGCAACTTTTAGGTTTTGATGAATTGTGAGCAATCCTTGATGAATCATGATCAACCCTTGATAAAATGATGAATAATATTTAAAAATGAGGATGTTGACCAAAAATCTTGAGGTTTGACTGTATGGGGACCACAGTTGACTTTTGCTATAGCACAGTCGATTTTCAGGCCTTTGAGCAATTGACTGAGAAAATTTTCTCTGCAAGGCTTGAAACTTGACATGGATGATCTTGAGAACATATTAGGAAAATGGTTAGAATTTGGGACCCTTTTGATTCAAACATCTTAATGCAAACTGAAACCCTAATTTTGAGGTAGACTGCCTTAGGAGAGAGTTTGTCTGGTCAACCCTTGGACTTCCTTGGGCAATTTAGGGATCTCACTTGAAATGTTTTGAGAAATATGGGAGGGAAAATTTTGGGGTACAACAGCCTTCAAGTTTGTCCATGCCAAGTTTCACTTCTTGCACAACAAGTTTGCTTAGACAATTGCTCAAATGCTTGAGAATCAACTATACTAGGTCAAAAGTCAATTGTGGCCCAAATACAGTCAAACTTCATGATTTTTGGTCAACATCAATATCTTGAAGTGATATCAATCATTTGATCAATAGTTGATCATGATTCCTCAAGAAATGCTCCTAATTCATCAAAAGTCAAAAATTGATAAATTAGGGTTTTTAGAGGAAAAGTTAACTGAACTTTGACCAGGCATAACTTTCACATACTTCATCCATTTTCCCCCAACAAAAGCTCATTTTTAAGAAAATATCATTCCCTACAACTTCTTTTCAGCCCTCAAGTCCAAGAAATGCACCATTTGAAAGATACAAGCTCATACATTACATGTCATTTTTATAAAGTCAACAAAAGGCACTTTTTGTCAAGACCATTCACATCAAGATAAAGTCTTCAAATGAAAAATTCATCAAAAGATGGATTGAAGTAGACATATTGGAATTTACAAAAAGTCCAAGATAATCATCATGAGATCATAATTGAGCCAATTATGGCTTTCCCAAGTTGGGAAAATTTGGGAAATTTCAAGAAAAGTGCATTGAACAAATTTGAAGTTTTAAGGCAAGGGGTCAATTTCTTGGACTTCAAACATCTTCCTACGATTATATAAGATCTCCAAAAACACTCTTACCATGCATCACATTTTTTTACTTATTTTGTACACATTTATTTTAATTTATTTCAAGTAAATATAAAATAAAATGTATAAAATAATTAGAGACGGGCTTAGAGCTTTGAGCTAGTGTTTTGGTTTGCCTTGAGGCCCATGATTTCGTGCAGCATTGTCCACATTCATTCAAATTTGAAAAAAGACAAGATTTCCATGTCTTTTTCCAAAATTGAAATTCCCATTCATGGCCATGAAGAACATGATTATTGGCTGTTTCACTCCTTGTTCTCTTGTCTCCTCATTCTACTCTATAAATACCAGGCCTTAGCTAGCATTAGCCACGCCTAGATAGCCCCAAAAAGCCACACAAAAATTTGCAAAAAAATATTCAAAGTTGTCAAAACTGAAACACGATTTTCAGGTACTATCAAGTCAAACTAGTGATCATACATTGCTTCTGAGGTTCCTAGGGACTTGCTCCAATCATTCTCAAAGCTTGTAACGTCCCAGATCATCAAATTTGGATCTCACAGTTTGGTAAAACTTCCTTGATCTCAAACTCATAAAATACTTAATTTAAACTCCTACTTAATTTAAACTCCTCTTGCTGCTGATGTTCATGTGTGTTTCAACGTATTACATGAGAAGCTAGGGCCCCGAATCACGCTATGCCATGATTGACCGTCGTTAGGGTTTCAAGCTCGAACCCAATGATGTGTGAGGATTTAACAATTTTAGAGGACATAATCATGAACAAGGGACTCTTTTAAGGAAGGCTGCATTGTTTGTTTTTCTGTTTGTTTGAATTTTTAGGTGACACCACCAAAGAAGATGGTGGAAACCACCAGCTCAGGTGGTTGGACTGGCCGGCCCTAGGTCAACAAGCTGGCGTGGCAGGACGACATCACCACATTTTCTAGATTCAAACGGATGCTCTCTCTCTCTCCGCGTGTGATTGGTTCATTTGAAATGCAGGGGACCCACTGGATGGCACGCCTGTGACAACTCATCAGTTGTCTTTGTTTTACATTATAATTTTGTGTTTACATCCCATATATGAATGAACAGGTGGCTCAGATGGTAAAGGCGTGCATATGTGAAGGAGAGGACCTGGGTTCGAGTCTCGGGTCCAACATTTTATTTTCTAAAATTTGTTGATTACAGATCCAGTATGCATTAACTACGTAAGTCCAGTATACGCCTCCAGATCACAACCACTAGATCTTGGTTAATTTAGATCAAAGGGTTTCAATATGTAGAGCACCATGTTCCATCAAGAAACATTTCCAAAGTGCACCCCCTTTCTACCTAAGCCATCAAGCCCAATTTCTTTTCTTTTTGCTTTATTTAATTATTTCATTTCTTAATCATTTTTAATTATAATAATAAAAAAATCACAAAAAAATATTAAAATAATTTTGTAAATAAGTTAAATAAATATTTAACTATTTTCTTTAATTAAAATAAAATTAGAACTTAGGTTTTAGTTAGATTTAATTATTTTCTTTTCATAATAAAATTTAAAAAAAAAACTTAGGCTATTTTTCTTGATTAATTTTATTTTCTAAATAGATTTTAGGATAATTATTTTCTAAAATAAATAAAAATAAGAAAAAAGATTTTCTTACTAGGTTGTTAGACGTATTTTCAACTTTCACGCGTATTATTTTTGCAATTTATATTCATTATTGTACCTGTATACTGAATGTAATAGACTAATTAGGACTTTTTACCGCTTTCTTTATTTTTTCCCTAAAGCATTGTACATTGTAAATCCCCCTCCCCGAAGCCATGTAATAGTGTAGGTTTATACTTCCGCACTTTATTTCCTGTAAAATATTACTGCTAGTAACTAGGCGTGTACGGAAAGACTGAAATTAAAACATTAGCAAACCCTAAATGCGCAAGATAAATAACATGAATCAAACACAACTGCACATGCGCACCTCTAGGGTATCCCACTTCGGTTTCCTTCGGAAAACGGTCACATTTATTGAAACGTGAAAAGTTTTAGTGACTCTCCTCCAGTTTAAAGATCACTAGTCCCTTGATGACCCTCTCGATGTTGCCTCGGTTAAAACTGATCTTAGAACTTTAGTGTGGTTACTAAAGCTTCTTGACAAGTTGCCTTCGTGACTGTAACGTCCCTTTCGAATGTCCCTAATACATCCAACGATAGGGCTACCTACTCACTAATAGTAGGATAGTGTTGTCTAAAGGATAGGAGAAAAAAGAACGACCCTTTTCGAGTATAAAAGTAGATAGCTGTTAGAAGTTTGCTCAAAAACATTTTGTACTTACACAAAATACTACTTTTCAAAAGAAATTTTCAAAACATTTGCTTTGTTAACACTCTTGAGGACTGATACAAGAGCTAAACGCAAAGAAAATCGCCGCACTAAGGCATTTCAAAATATTTTTAAAACACACAAAGCACAAAGGTATTTCAAAATGAGGAAACCTATAAGAGCCCGTAGATAACTACAGATGGAAAGGGTGCTAACACCTTCCCTTTCCATAATCTACCCCCATTACTCATAAAATCTCGAAAAGGTCTTTTTCTGTTCTTTTCACCCTTCCTTAATTTGGTAAAAAAAAAGTCGGTGGAGACTCTTGCTTACCGCAACATTTCCAAACACAAACACTAAACCAGTATTAACAGTCGGTTCTGTCACTGTATCACAGAACTGGCAACTCTCCTGGGGTATTCTTAGAAAAGTGGGGTTACCTTAGAGTTTAGTTCATCACTTTAAATTTCTTTTTTGTATGATTTGTATGCTTTATCCTTGGAGGGCAGTTTGGGTTATTACTATAGATCCTACACCCGAATCTGGGGCACACTTTTAGGTAAACAACAATAGATCGGGGAGACTGTACGGCATAGACCGATATGGTTGAAGCGATGTCTGTGTTGGTGTGACACTTTGGTTGGTACCGGTATCCCTTGTGTTGAATCATGGAGAATACGGGGCCGTCGTGTGGTGTCGTAAAGCACTAACGTACATAGTCGGAAAATATGACGCATGAAAAAGTCCAGCTAGGTTGACAGGCCTAGGCAAAAATAAGGGCATCTCGACGAACCCAAAATGGTTCGGGGAAAAATTAGGGATATATAAATAAAACTCTACACCCGGCAAGTCAAAAACCTGAAAAGGCGGCTTGGGCAAAAAGGGTATCCCATTGGACTGAAAATCTGAAAGCACAGTCTAGGAAAAAGTTAGGGATTTAAAGCGTACAACTATGTCCCGTCATCTCCTCACTTGTCTATCAGTTGAAGACTTATCGCCCCGATAAACATCTACTCAAAACCCTAGGAGTTAGGATGATACTCAAATCCTTCACAAAACCTTCACAGATACTTTCTCCAGCAGGTACAAAGGCAGGGGCATCCTACTAAAAGTCACTGCCAAATCCTCAGCTTACAACCTTGTGATGTTAGGTGTTCTTGTATCCCCGGCAGAGCAAGAATCTCCAATCACTGCTCTGGCATCTTAAAGAATTCCCTAGTCGGGTTCACAAACTTTTCATGTTCCCCAACAGATTTCTTCTCAAAACAACAAAACAGGAATTCCCAGCGGAAACATTCTAAATAAAGCAGATTCTCTTCCAGATACAGTTCAGATACGCTCCAGATACGGATGCTATTTTGATACACATTCAATACAGCTGTCAAACATAATTCAAATACGCTCCAGATACGGTAGCCATTTTGATACTAATTCAATACAGGTGTCAGATACAGTTCAAATACGCTCCAGATACAGATGCCATTCTGATACTCATTCAATACAACTTCCAGATACAGTTCAGATACGCTCCAAATACGGATGTCATTCTGATACACATTCAATACAACTATCAAATACAAATCAGATATGCTCCAGATATGAATGCCTTTCTGATACTCATTTAATACATCTGTCAGATATAGTTCAGATACGCTCCAGATACATATACCATTATGATACTCATTCAATTCAACTTTCAGATACAGTTCAGATATGCTCCAGATACGGATGCCATTCTTATACTCATTCAGATTCAGCTTTCAGATACAGTTTAGGCACACTCCAGATACGGATGCCATACTGATACTCATTCAGATTCAGTTCAGATACGCTCCAGAAACGGATGCCACTCTGATACTTATTCAAATTCAGCTTTCAGATACAATTCAGATACGCTCTAGATACGGATGCCATTCTGATACTCATTCAGATTCAGCTTTCAGATACAGTTCAGATAAGCTCCAGATACGGATGCCATTCTAATACTCATTGAGATTCAGCTTTCAGATACAATTTAGATACGCTCTAGATGCGGATGCCATTCTGATACTCATTCAAAATCATCTTTCAGATACAGTTCAGATACGCTCCAAATACGGATGCCATTCTGAAACTCATTCTCTCTAACTTTCAGATACAATTCAGATACGCTCTAGATATGGATGCCATTCTGATACTCATTCAGATTCAGCTTTCATATACAGTTCAGATAAGCTCCAGATACAGATGCCATTCTGATACTCATTTAGATTCAGCTTTCAGATACAGTTCAAATATGCTCCAGATACGGATTCCATTCTGATACTCATTCAGATTCAGCTTTCAGATACAGTTCAGATACGCACTAGATACAGATGCCATTCTGATACTCATTTGCTCCAGTTTTCAGATACAATTCAGATATGCTCCAGATACGGATGCCATTCTGATACTCATTCAGATTCAACTTTCATATATAGTTCAGATACGCTCCAGATACAGATTCCATTCTGATACTCATTCAGATTCATCTTTCAGATACAGTTAAGATACACTCTAGATACGGATGCCATTCTGATACTCATTCAGATTCAAATTTCAGATATAGTTCAGATACGCTCCAGATACGGATGCCATTCTGATACTCATTCAAATTCAGCTTTCAAATACAGTTCATATATGCTCCAGATACGGATGCCATTCTGATACTCATTCAAATTCAGCTTTCAGATACAGTTTAGATATGCTCCAGATACGGATGCCATTCTGATACTCATTCAGTACATCTTTCCGTTCAGATGCAATCACAACATAGATTCATTATGAAAATCCATCACACATCTGTTAGATACATCTAGACACGAGTTCATTCTAGTATATTTCTCATTCCATGAGATACAGAAATAGGGGCATCTTCCTGTCACATCCTCAAGCAGAAGTCGAAGATCAACCAACAAATTTTTTTAAAATCTCAAGCAAATTATAAAGCCTCATCCCCGACAGAGCAAAAATCTCCAATTGCTGCTCTAAAATTCCCCAGTGAAGTCGCCAAGCTTCTCAAGATTCCCCTACAGGATTTCAACAAAATCCCCAAGCAGTTTATAGAGGTGACCTTCCGCAACATAGTTTTATAAGTCTCAAGTAGTTTATAAATCCTTAACCCCAGTAGGGTTTATTTCTCTAGCTACACAAGTTCACCCCCCAGTGGAGTTTGTTTCTCCAAATTGGTGAAATCTTCCAACATAACTCTTCCCATCGGTAAAATCATTCTCAAATAGAAGTTAAAGATCCTCGGCAGAGAAAGGGAATTGCCAACAAAGCTATCTCCATTCATTATCCCTAGTGGAAATTGAATAATCACTTTCTTCACTCACCAACAGTAATCCGAGATCCAACTTCCCGGTGCTCTTCAATAACAGTCAGGGATTTATTTTCCCAGACAAAGATACTACACAACAACATTACATGTTCATACATCATGGCATATGCATACAAATACATATATCATAATCTAAATTATTTTTGGATCATCATGCAATTCATACATCATGACATCGCATGAAACTGATTTTACCTTTTAAGGTTAAATTAACAGACAGACAAACACTATCAACCTTTATAGTAGGCCAAAGATTAATACCCGAAACCAGACGGGGAAACTATCTATACGATCAAGTGGTATGAACATCCGAAACAAGACAAGTTTACTAACAAATACAGCAGGCCACAGATTAATGCCCGAAACTAGACGGGGAAACTATCTATGTGACCAGCAAAATAAGTTCCAGATTAATGCTTGAAACCAGCCAGGAAAACTATATGTGGAAGACTGACTGTGCATTAATACATGTAACAAGCCAGGAGAACTATCTACATGAAGAGATTGAAGATTAATACCTGTAACAAGCCAGGAAAACTATCTTTCTTTCTTAAGTCAGAGATTAATACCTGAAACCACACAGGACAACTATCTCAACAACCAAACAATAGTTCCAGATTAATACCTGTAACAAGCCAGGACAATTATCTGTGGACAACTGGAAAATTTTCAAATTCCAAATTAATACCTGAAACCAGACAGGGCAACTATCTGTGAACAAGCTGATTGTAGATTAACACCTGAAACCAGACAAAAAAGCTATCTACATGATCCGACAAAGCAATCTTACACGGGTTCCTTCTCGGCATCCAGATGCAGTCTAACATGGGCTCGTCCTGAAACAACCCTTTACAGGCTCTTTCTAGTACATTTCTAGATAATGGTTAATTCCATTATCCACAGCAAATTACTGGAAGCCCGGATTCCAACCAGAATACGGAAAACTTTCAGACCAGAGATAACTCCTCAGTAGAGCCTTGGACAACTGAAGTTCCTAGACACTATTCCCCAGAGTTTTCCTTAAGCAGGACAACAGTAGAAACTCACAATCCCCAGCGGACTCCTCCTTAGACAGCAGGAACAGAGACCCCCAAAGGGACCATGTGTGAAATCAGCATCTTCTTTAGATGACATCCTTAAGCCCATCTCCGATGACTCTCAATCATCTTTTCTAAATGGCATCTATAAGCCCATTCCCGACATCAACAACCAACAATATTACTCCATGCGAGTGCAAATTTCTGGGCACTCTAGTGTTCAATCATCTTCCACCTTAAAATCACGAAAGGCAGATAAGTCAATATAAATCCTCAGGTTTAAGAAGATTGTACAGGGAAGCTGTTGTACCCCTAAATTTGACCTCCCATTTTTACTCAATGCATGCTCAAGGTTGACCAAGAATTGACCAGACTTCTCCCCCTAAGGCAATGGACCTCTAATTAGGGTTTCAATTTTCATCAAGATGTTTGAAATTCAAAGGTCTCAAATGTTTTCCATGGTCCTAATATGCCTTCAAGTTTGTCCATGCCAAGTTTCATGCCTTGCACAACAAGTTTGCTTAGATAATTGCTCAAATGCTTGAGAATCAAATGTACTAGGTCAAAAGTCAACTGTGGCCAAAATATAGTCAAACTTCATGATTTTTGGTCAACATCAACATTTTAAAGTGGTATATATCCTTTGATCAAAGGTTGGTCATGATTCCTTAAGAAATGCTCCTAATTCATCAAAAGTAAAAAATTGCTAAATTATGGTTTCTTTAGGAAAAGTCAACTGAACTTTGATCAGGCATAACTTTCACATACTTCATCCATTTTCCCCCAACCAAAGCTCACATTAAAGAGAATATCATTACCTACAACTTCTTTCCAGCCCTAAAGTCCAAGAAATGAACCATTTGAAAGATACTAGCTCATACATTACATGTCATTTTTAGAAAGTCAACAAAAGGCACTTTTTGCCAAGACCATTTACATCAAGATAAAGTCTTCAAATGCAAAATTGATCGAAAGAGGGATTGAAGTAGACATCCTGGGCTTTCTAAAAAGTCTCAGATCTTCATCATGAGATCAAAATTTAGCAAGTTATGGCTTGCCCAAGTTGGGAAAATTTGGGAAATTTCAAGAAAAGTGCATTGAGCAAATTTTAAGTTTTAAGGCAAGGGCTCAATTTCTTGGACTTCAAACATCTTCCTAAGATTATAGAGGACCTCCGAAAACTCTCTTACCATGCCTTACATTTTTTACTTATTTTTTACACATTTATTTTAATTTATTTCAAGTAAATATTAAATAAAATGTATAAAATAATTAGAGATGGGCTTGGAGCTTTGGGTTGATGTTTTGGTTTGATTTGAAGCCCATGATTTCGTGCAGCATTCTCCATATTCATTCAAATTTGAAAGAAGACAAGATTTCCATGTCTTTTGCCAAAATTGAAATTCCCATTCATGACCATGAAGAACATGATTATTGGCCGTTTCACTCCTTATTTTCTTGTCTCCTCATTCTACTCTATAAATACCAGGCCTTAGCAAGCATTAGCCACGCCTAGACATCCCCAAAAAGCCACAAAAATTTGCAAAAAAAATTCAAAGTTTTCAAAACCGAAACACGATTTGTAGGTACTCCCAAGTTAAACTAGTGATCATACGTTGCTTCCGGGGTTCCCAGGGACTTGCTCCAATCATTCTCAAAGCTTGCAACGTCCCAGATCATCAAATCCAGATCTCACTATTTGGTAAAACTTCCTTGATCTCAAACTCATAAAATACTTAATTTAAACTCCTACTGCTCATATATATATGTTGTTGCTGATGTTCATGTGTGTTTCAACGTAATACATGAGAAGCTAGGGCCCCGAATCACGCTATGCCATGGTTGACCGCCATTAGGGTTTCAAGCTCAAACCCAATGATGCATGAGGATTTAGAAATTTTAGAGGCCATAATTGTGATCAAGGGACTTTTTTTAAGGCAAGTTGCATTGTTTGTTTTTCTGTTTGTTTGAATTTTAAGGTGACACCACTAGAGAAGATGGTGGAAACCACCGGCTCCGGTGGTTGGACTGGCCGACCCTAGGTCAACAAGCTGGCGTGGCTAGACAGCATCACCCCATTGTCTAGATTCAAATAGATGCTCTCTCTCCACGCGTGATTGGTTTATTTAAAATGCAGGGGACCCACTAGATGGCGCGCTTGTGACAACTCATCAGATGTCTTTGTTTTACATTATAATTTTGTGTTTAAATCCCATATACGAATGAACAGGTGGCTCAGCTGGTAAAGGCGCGCGTATGTGAAGGAGATAACCTGGGTTCGAGTCCCGGGTCCAGCATTTTGTTTTCTAACATTTGTTGATTACAAATCCAGTATGCATTATCTATGTAAGTTCAGTATACGCCTCCAGATCACAAGCACCAGATATTAGTTAATCTAGATCAAATGGTTTCAATATACAGAGCACCATGTGCCATCAAGAAACAGTCCACAGTGGATCCAATAATACAAATCTGGGCTCCAACGTATGGGCCTAACCATTCTACCTCAGCCATCAAGCCCAATTTCTTTTCTTTTTGCTTTATTTAATTATTTCATTTCTTAATCATTTTTAATTATAATAATAAAAAAAAATCACAAAAAATATTAAAATAATTTTGTAAATACGTTAAATAAATATTTAACTATTTTCTTTAATTTAAAATAAATTAGAACTTAGGTTTAGTTTAGATTTAATTATTTTCTTTTCATAATAAAATTTAAAAAAAAAACTTAGGCTATTTTTCTTGATTAATTTTATTTTCTAAATTGATTTTATGATAATTATTTTCTTAAATAAATAAAAATAAGCAAAAAGATTTTCTTACTAGGTTGTTAGACGTATTTTCAACTTTCACGCGCATTATTTTTGCAATTTTTATTCATTATTGTACCTATATACTGGATGTAATAGACTAATTATGACTTTTTACCGCTTTCTTTATTTTTTCCCTAAAGTATTGTACAGTGTAAGTCCCCCTCCCAGAAGCCATGTAATAGTGTGGGTTTATACTTCCGCACTTTATTTCCTGTAAAATATTACTGCTAGTAACTAGGCGTGTACGAAAAGACTGAAATTAAAACGTTAGCAAACCCTGCGCAAGATAAATAACATGAATCAAACACAATTGCACATGCGCGCCTCTAGGGTATCCCACTTCGGTTGCCTTCGGAAAACGGTCACAATTCTCGAAACGTGAAAAGTTTTAGTGACTCTCCTCCATTTTAAAGATCACTAGTCCCTTGATGAGCCTCTCGATGTTGCCTCGGTTAAAAGTGATCTTAGAACTTTAGGGTGGTTATTAAAGCTTATTGCCAAGTTGCCTTCGTGACTGTAACTTCCCTTTTGAATGTCCCTAATACATCCAACAATGGGGCTACCTACTCACTAATAGTAGGATAGTGTTGTCTAAAGGATAGGAGGAAAAGAACGACCATTTTCGAGTATAAAAGTAGATAGCTGTTAGAAGTTTGCTCAAAAACATTTTGCACTTACACAAAATACTACTTTACAAAAGCAATTTTCAAAACATTTGCTTTGTTAACACTCTTGAGGACTTATACAAGAGTTAAACGCAAAGCAAATCGTCGCACTAAGGCATTTAAAACTTTTTTCAAACACACATAGCACAAAGGTATTTCAAAATGAGCAAACCTCTAAGAGCCCGTAGATAACTACATATGGAAATGGTGCTAACACCTTCCCTTTCCATAATCTACCCCCTTACTCAGAAAATTTCGAAAAGGTATTTTTCTATTCTTTTCACCCTTTCCTTAATTTGGATAAAAGAAAAGTCGGTGGCGACTCTTACTTTTTGTAACATTTGCAAACACAAACATAAAACCAGTATTAACAGTCGGTTCTGCCACCGTATCACAGAACTGGCGATTCTGCTGGGAAATTCTTAGAAAAGTGGGGTTACCTTAGAGTTTAGGTCATCACTTTAGATTTCTTATTTGTATGATTTGTATGCTTTATCCTTGGAGGGCTGTTTGGGTTGTTACTATAGATCCTACACTCGGATTTGGGGAACTCTTTTAGGTAAGCAACAATAGATCGGGGAGACTGTACGACATAGACTGATATGGTTGAAGCGATGGTTGTGTTGGTGTGACACTTTGGTTGGTATCGGTATCCCTTGTGTTGAATCAAGGAGAATACGGGGCCACCTCGTGGTGTCGTGAAGCACTAACGTACCTTAGAACCTTAGTTGAACAAACATGGCCATTAGAAAGTAATGAGATAGTCGGCCTCGGTGTAAAACTGGGGATTGGTTGATACTCGATGCTACACTCATTGAGATCGGACTTTCGAGATGTTTAGGCCGCAAGAAAAGATTACAAAGCTGAAATAATGCTCGATAAAGAAAGATCGGTGATATTGAGACTCCTTCGAACCCAGTTACGTTTCTAAGATAGGATGAACCAAATAAACTTCAAGAGGGTACTTACCTACAAACCACATGCAAGCCTGAACCTAAGGCTGCTTGTGTGACTTGTTTGCCTTCGTTATCTAACAACTCGAACTCATTGTAGGGCTTTGTTTGTACTCCTTGCAGGATTTACTTGCTTATGCTACCTTACACTTTTGCTTGATGCATAACATACACATCATAACATCATCCCATAATATCTCCTTAACCATTTCAAGGATCTCAAGGGTCTGTAATGCAGGTTAAGCGTCTAGCAAGGGGATTTATTTTTCCTCTAACCAATGCCATCAAAAGTTCAAAACACAGCAACTTGAGTCAGAGGCGATGACCCACTTGATATGGTGAGCTTGATTCTTGTAGAAGGACATTCAACAATATGAAGTTCTTCAATTAAAACTGCAGTTAACTCCTAACATCTTCTTTTGATTACCTCGCGATATCCTTGAAAACATTTACACATCATGCATGTCATTACATAACAGGTCTTCCAGTAAAGGTCTCTCATGTTCTCGTTGTTTATTTCAGCAAGGAAAATGGCTCTCAAACAAGACAACGGAGATCTCCAAACTCAACATGCTCAATTAAGAGATATGTTCCTGAATCTAGCGAAGGGGCAAGAAGAATTGAAAACGTTCCTCGCCGGGAATCTGACCAAGAAACATCCTGACAACGACAAGGATGAACAATTGGAACAACTGAAGGCTGAGGTAGAAGCAATGAGAATCCAGATGCTGGGCCAAATGGCTCTTATCAAAGGCCTAGTTCATGGACAAGAAGAGCTAGGAGGCATTGTCAACAAGATTCATCAAGACGGATGCAACCGTATGAGGCAAACAGTCGAGGTTGGGGATCAAATCATTTATCAACCCCTGATGGGACAAAAAGTTAGCTTGGAGAGTAGGCCTTTTAGACGAATGTTACGCCAAGTGTCCAACAATGACATCGCCAACCACAACAGGGTAATCAGCAAAAGCAAGACAAGCCCAAGAGGAAATTCACCAAAATCAACATGTCCTTGACTCAAGCATTGCATCAGGTATTGGGGGCCAAGCTGGTTACGTTAAAGGATCCTCCTCAAAATCACAACACTTCCTCCCCAAGGTACAATCCAAATGCAAGGTGTGCGTATCACTCCAACAGTCCTGGACATGACACTAATAGTTGTTGGGCATTGAAGAACAAAATTCAAGACCTGATTGATAAAGGAGAGTTGGAATTCGCACAAGATGGTCAACTAGAATTTTTCTGTCATCCCTCCAAGGCATATCATCTGAAGTGCTAAAGTTTAGGTAGAGAAATTTTTGTTCGTTCAAATTTTCAGTTGTAATTTATTTGTTTGGTTTAAACACTTACCTTTATGTCAAACTTTGTCATTTCATCAACGCTTTGCATATGTTTGTCTTGAATTATTTCATTCGTATCCACTATATTCAAACTATGTTTTTACTTCCTTTTGTGATATTAAACTCTCGATTAAAAGCTTTAAGCCTTTAGAGGGAGGATGACAAAAATGATACCACAATCTTTACAGTATGCTTTTGAACAGACCCCGCCAATGATGTGCAGGCGTTGTTTCAAATCCTAAACAGTGGAGTTATAAGGAAGATAATCCCTAGTCAACCCCTTTGAGCCAAAGAAGTAGCAGTTTATCTTTTCACACGAATTAAAACCCTTAATCATAACCTGGGACAGGGTAGCTTTCTCAGTTAAGTCAGAGGTGCATTCATTCGCAAGCTCATCCTTCATACACAACAAATTGTGTAGAAGATACCTTCCAAAGGATGGTGATAGTTCCGCATAATCATCAAAGCAGTCAGTCATTATTTTTCAAAATAAAAGCCCGCTAAGTCAAAACCTATGAAGGAGACTTAAGAGAGAAAAATTAGGGCATCTCGTTGACTGTAATCACTAAAGAAACAGTTTAGGCAAAAGCAGGGATAATAAAAAAAAGGTCACTACAAATCCTCAACAAAATATATATTACAAAAGATAACTTCTTTCTCAAATAAACGTTCAATTTCTGAACCATCATCGGAGTATCAAGGCCAAGATTCCTTACTCAATTGGGATCTAAATGCACAATTAACTGAGTATAGGACAAAAGATCATCACAAAGAGCAGGTTGGGTATAAATAAAATTTTAGCCTTTATCCTTTGTTTCTTAAACCGTGAACCAGGCCATGTTACAACCCTTAAAAATCCTAGTTGAAGCATGGGTTAGTTCGAAAGCATACTGTTGCAAAAGGTATCCTGACTCCTGTAGGACTAGCTACAAATCCAGAGTTGATATCACACTCTTACAAAATTTGTTTGTTTTACTAAAAATGAATTTTCAAACTTCAAGATAGACATAGGATTTGCATTCTTTAAATGACATTGTTTGCAGATGGCTAATTGTTCAAACAGCAGAAAAATTCACACAACGAATATTCAGTGAACGAAGATCCTCTCAGTGGAAAGAATCACCTCAGAAGAAAAAAAAACATTCCCATTAACAGGCCATTCATAATCAAGGGGCATGACATGGTGTCTAGTTAATATGGGGCAGTCAAGCCAATATGCAAAGAATCTCCAAAAGTGTTGAATAGCCGGGGGCAGGTCTCCATCTGAACCACTCGAGGCATGTTACATTGATCCGGGATTCCAGCAAAAATCACTGTGAAATTTGAACCTTTGGTACCACCAAATTGCTTGTCTGTGCCAGTAGTATCAGATGGTGCCAGTATCATGTCTTCAAATCCTTCCATGACAGTCCTTAGAAAAGATACATAGGAAATTCAAGACTATCAGAAACTTGATCAAACATTAGGTGCACCAGATTCATCCTGAAGCAGCCCCAAACATGCTCCCACATATGAAAGGGCACATGCGAAAACATAAATATCTTCTGGAAGTGTGACAACACTTGCTACTATAGATAGTGACAATCCTCTGCACCCGATGAACACGGACATAGTCGGAAAATACGATGCATGAAAAAGTCCAGCTAGATTGACAGACCTATGCAAAAATAAGGGCATCCCGGCGAACCCAAAATGGTTTGGGAAAAAATTAGGGATATATAAATAAAACTGTAGGAGTTAGGATGATACTCAAATCATCCACAAAACCTTCACAGATACTTTCTCCAGTAGGTACAGAGGCAGGGGTATCCTTCTAAAAGGTCACTGCCACATCCTCAGCTTACAACCTTGTGATGTTAGGTGTTCTTGTATCCCCAGCAGAGCAAGAATCTCCAATCACTGCTCTGACATCTTAAAGAATTCCCTAGCCGGGTTCACAAACTTTTCATGTTCCCCAACAAATTTCTTCTCAAAATAACAAAACAGGAATTCCCAGCGGAAACATTCTAAATAAAGCAGATTCTCTTCTAGATACAGTTCAGATATGCTCCAGATACGGATGCCATTCTGATACACATTCAATACAGATGTCATACACAGTTCAAATACGCTCCAGATACGATAGCCATTTTGATACTCATTCAATACAGGTGTCAGATACAGTTCAAATACGCTCCAGATATGAATGCCATTCTGATATTCATTCAATACAGCTTCCAGATACAGTTCAAATACGCTCTAGATACGGATGCCATTCTAATACACATTCAATACAGCTTTCAGATACAGTTCAGATACGCTTCAGATACGAATGCCATTCTGATACTCATTCAATACAACTGCCAGATATAGTTTAGATACGCTCCAGCTACGGATACCATTCTGATACTCATTCAATTCCACTTTCAGATATAATTCAGATACGCTCCAGATACGGATGCCATTCTGATACTCATTCAGATTCAGCTTTCAGATACAGTTCAAACACTCTGCAGATACAGATTCCATACTGATACTCATTCAGATTCAGCTTTCATATACAGTTCTGCCACCGTATCACATTCTCTAATAGCAGAAATCTGTCTCCCAGCATGTCAACTTCAAACAAAATTTGAAGACCTACATTCTTCATCCCCAACTACAATCAGGGATTTATTTTCCCGAGTTCATCAACACTGCAATAGAACAACTGACACGTTCATACATTTCATTCATACATCATTTTATAAACATCATAGCATATGCAGTACAAATGCATATATCACAATCTCATTTATTTTGAGAACATCATGCAATTCATACATCATGACATTGCATGAAACTGACTTTACCTTTCCAGGTTGAGTTTGCATACTACAAACATTATCAACTTACACAACAGGTCAAAGATTAATACCTGAAACCAGACAGGGAAACTATCTACACGACCAACTGGTATGAACTCCCGAAGCAAGATGGGTTTACCAATAATTACATCAGGTCAAAGATTAATGCCCGAAACCAGACGAGTAAACTATATATGTGACCGATGTTGCCAAGTCCCAGATTAATACCTGTAACAAGCCAGGAAAACTATCTGTGGACGATCGACCGTAGATTAACACCTGTAACTAGCCAAGAAAACTATCTACATGAGGAGATTCAATATTAACACCTGTAACAAGTCAGGAAAACTATCTTTCTTTCTCAGGTCAGAGGTTAATACCTGAAACCAGCCAGGAAGACTATCTCAACAACCAACAAAAACAAGTTATAGATTAATACCTGTAACAAGCCAGGACAACTATTTATGGATGACCGACTGTAGATTAATACCCGTTACAAGTCAGGAAAACTATATACATGAGCGGATTGAAGATTAACACCTGTAACAAGCCAGAAAAACTATCTTTCTTTCTGAGGTCAGAGATTAATACCTATAACCATCCAGGATAATTATCTCAATAACCGGAAAAAACAAGTACCAGATTAATACCTCAAACCAGCCAGGAAAACTATCTGTGGACGACCGACTGTAGATTAATACTTGTAACTAGTCAAGAAAACTATCTAAATGAGGAGATTAAAGATTAACACTTGTAACAAGCCAGGAAAACTATCTTTCTTTCTCAAGTCAGAGATTAATACCTGAAACCAGACAGGATAACTATCTCAACAACCAACAAAAACAAATTACAGATTAATATCTGTAGCAAGCCAGGACAACTATCTGTGGACGATCGACTGTAGATTAATACCTGTAACAAGCCAGGAAAACTATCTACATGACCAGATGAAACAATCTTACACGGGTTCCTTCTCACCATCCAGATGCAGTCAAACACAAACTCATCCTGAAGTAGCCCTACACAGGCTCCTTCTTATACATCATTCAGATGCAGTCTAACACTGACTCATCCTGAAGCAGCCCCACACAGGCTCCTCCTTATATATCTCCGGATGTAGTCTAACACGGACTCATCCTGAAACAGCCCTACACGAGATCTTTCTAATACATTTTCAGGTAACGGTTAATTCCATTATCCTCAACAAGTTACTGTGAAACCAGGATTTCAACCAAAAAGCAGCAAACTCTCATCTCTCTAGTATAGAGATAACTCCTCAGTAGAGTCTTGGACAACTGAAGCTCCTAGAATCTATTCCCCACAGAGTTTTCCTCAAGCAGGAGAACAATAGAAACCCACACTCCCTAGTGGATTCCTCCTCAGACAGCAGGAATGGGAACCCCCACAAAGGGACCATTTATGAAATCAACATCTACTTTGAATGGAATCTGTAAGCCCATTCCTGACATCATCAACCATCAGTATTACTTGATGCGAGTGCAAATTTCTGGGCACTCTAGTGTTCAATCATCTTCCACCTTCAGATCACGAAAGGCAGATAAGCCAATCTAAATCCTCATGTCTAAGAATATTGAACAGGGGCAGCTGTTGTACCCCAAAATTTTCCCTCCCACTTTTACTTAAGATATGCTCCTAGAGGTCCTCAATTGCTCAAGGATGACCAAGAATTGACCAGACAAAATCTCCTCCTAAGCATTGAACCTCCAATTAGGGTTTCACTTTTCATCAAGATATGTGAGCTATAAAGGCCTCAAATGTTTTCCATTGTCCTAATATGCCTTCAAGATTGTCCATAACAAATTTCATGCTTTACACTACAAGTTTGTTCATTCAATTGCTCAAATGTTTGAAAATCAACTATACTAGGTCAAAAGTTAACTATGGCCCATGTACAGTCAAACTTCAAGATTTTTTGTCAACATCAACATTTTGAAGTGATATCCATCATTTGATCAAGGGTTCATCATGATTCCTCAAGAAATATTCATAATCTATCATAAGTCATGAATTGCTAAATTAGGATTTCTATAGGAAAGTCAACTGAACTTTGACTAGGCATAACTTTCACATACTTCAACCATTCCCCCCCCCCCCCCCCCCCCCCAAAAAAAAGCTCATTTTGAATAGAATCAAATTCCCTACAACTTCTCTTTTGTCCTCAAGTTTAAGAGATGCACCATTTGAAAGATACATGCTCATACATTACAGGTCATTTTCAGAAAGTCAACAAAAGACACTTTTTGTCAAGACCATTACATCAAGATAAAATCTTTAGATACAAAATTGATCAAAAGAGGTATTGAAGTAGAAATCTTGGGCTTTCCAAAAAGTCAAAGATCATCATCATGAGATAAAATTTGAGCAAGTTATGGCTTATCCATGTTGGGAAAATTTGAGAAGTTTCAAGAATTGTGCATTGGACAAACTTGAACTTTTAGGTCAATGGCCTAACGTCTTGTACTTAAAGCATCTTCCTGACCTTATGGAAGACCTATAAACTCATTCTTACCTTGCCTTGCATTTTTTTATCTATTTTATTCATATTTATTTTGTTTTTACTCAAATAAATCCAAGATAAATTGTATAAAATAATGAGTGATGGATCATGACACTTAGGCTGTTGGTTTGGATTAATTTTAACCCAACAAATTCGTGCAAGAAGTGACCAGGTTCATCCAAATATGAAAATGGCATGAAATCTCTATAAAAGGCATTTTTTAAATTATGATCATGGTTTAAAAACAATGGTTATGGCTTGGATTCTTGCCATGTTTCCTTGTCCCCTTCATCTCATCTATAAATACCATCCATCTGCAAGCATTACTCACACTACACACTACTTAGAAGAGCCACGCAAAATTACAAAAATAAATTCAAAGTTGTCCAATTTCAAACTCCCATCTCCAGCCATCTTAAGTCAATTCCAAGCATTCCAAAAGCTTCTTGAAGGTCTCAAGAGTTCATCCAAGTCCTTACTTTAGCCTGAAGCATGTTTGGATAGCGCATACAAGTTGCTCCAGTTTGCTCACATTCTTAGATCTCAAAATTTTTATTCTTGTTATATAAATTCTTTTTGTGCATTGATGTGTGTTTGTGAGACCATTTAGGACAAGTTAGACGTAACTCATGTGAGCTTTGAAGCTTGAAACATAGATTGCCATTGATAGGGTTTCGAGTTTGTTAAGCTTTGATCTGGGCGATACAGACCGTTTCAGCCCAAACGGCCACCACCATTGAATTATCAATGGCCGAATTAGGTGGATATGCCATTTCATTTGCTTTATTTCATCATGTTTTGTAGGATCGGAATACTCCCATGCCGGAGAAGACGGTGGAAACCACCGGGATGGGCGGTTTGACTGACTTGATTCCAGTCAAGGGCTTGCGTGGCTAGATGCGTATCTCTGATTTGTTCGTTTAAACTACAGGGGAGCCACTGGGTGCACGTTTTTTTTATTTTAATAATTTCTTAATTGTTTTATAATATAATGTTATTATGTGATACAAAATAATGAATGATCAATTGGCTTGGTGGTGAAGGAGGCGTGCATGATGCTGGAGGGCCTGGGTTCGATTCCAAGAGTCTGTGTTTTTCATTTTCTAACAAATTTATTTCAGATCTAGCGCACGCGAAGGTCAGCAAGTGCATGATACACCTAACATATGGGCTCTCCAAATCTGAGATTCTAAATCCAACGCTCCTAGTGGCTAGGGACTATGGTGTACCCTAGGGTGAATTCCACACCAGATTGAACTCAGGATTCTGGGCTGCCTCTTATTGGGCCTAAGCGAAATTTCAGATGCATACTCCCCTTGTTTACTAATCAGCACCGGGCCCATTAGCTTGCATATTTATTTTAATTTATTATTTACTTCATTTTAATCTTTTTTAACAAATCCTAAAAAATAAAAATATTAAATAGACTTAGGTTTTGTTAAACTAATTTTAATTTTGTAAATTAATTAATTTAATTATTTTTGACTTGTTTTAATTAATTTAAAATCAATGAGACCTAGGTTATTTCATTCAAATATTTTCTTAAGTAAAAACAAAAAAATAGTAAACTTATTTTTATTAGAATTAATTAACAATTATTTTTCTTTTATTTAATTAATTAGAATTACATTTAGTTTTTTCTCATTTAATTTAATTTTAAGCATTTTCTTAGAATAAACAAAAAAAAACAACCAAAAAGATTTACTTGTTTACTTAGTAATATTTTAGGTTTTTAGGCGTATCTTCCCCAATTCGCGCGCGTTCAATTTTTCTTTTCTATTATTCTTTTTTCATATTTTTGTATCTGCTGATGAAATATAATAGATGATTAATTAGGGTATTACTATTTTTCTTTATTTTCTTTCCCCAAATTTTTGGATATGTAAATACCCCCTCCCCGAAGTATTGTAATAGCGTAGGATTTACGTTTCCACACTTTTAATTCCTGTACATATATTAATTGCCTAGATGTATGATAATAGGATTGCATGACAAGAACCTAATAATCAAACGTTAGCAAACCTAACTCGAGACTAAAATAACTGAATATAACTCACATTGCACATATACACCGTTAGGGTACCCCACTTCGGGTACCTTCGGAAAATAGTCACAACTCTCAAAACGTGAGAGGTTTTAGTGGCTACCCTCTGGTTCAAAAAGATCATAAGTCCCTCGATGATCCTCTCGACGTTTTCTCGGTAAAAATATGATCTTAGAACCCTGGGGTAGTTACTAAAGCTTCTTTCCTGTTGCCTTTATGACTATAAAAACATCCCTTTGAATGTCCCTCATACATCTAAAGATAGGGCTACCTACTTACTAATAGTAGGATAGCACTATCTAAAGGATAGGAGAAAAAGAACGAACCTTTTTGAGTACAAGTAGATAGTTGTTAGATGCTTGCTCAAAAAAAACTTTTACACCTACATAAAAACATTTCAAAAACACTTTAAAAAATATTCGCTTTGTCAACACTCTTGAGGACTAATACAAGAGTTATCATAAAGCGAATCGTCGCACTAAGGAATTTTCAAATACTTTTCAAAAACACAAAGCAAAAGGTATTTAAAAAATGAGCTAATCATCTAAGAGCCGGTAAAAAACTACGGATGTAAAGGGTGCTAACACCTTCCCTTTTAATAATCTACCCCCTTACTCAGAAAATTCTCGAAAAGGTCTTTTTCTGTTCTTTTCACCCTTTCCTTAATTTGGATAAAAGAAAATTCGGTGGCAACTCCTGCCTACCGCAACATTTGCGAATACAAATGCAAAACCAGTATAACAGTCGGTTCTGCCACCGTATTACACACTGGATTATACAATTTTTGGATAAAATGGAAAAAAGCTACGTATCCTTTTTTCATAAAGATTACTTTAATCCCAAAGTCAGTTTTTTGAGCTCCCAACTTGATTTTATCTGAACACAAGCAGTGTCAAAAGCATAAGTCAAATCTCCTGCAAACATTAGGCCCCACTTGAACTTGAACTTGGGAACTATGAAAATCCATAAAACTTGATTCTTTTGTTTTCAACCAAACCATGGTTTGTTATCTTACAAATCTGGTCACTCCAACATCTCTAACCTTTTCTCTATAAATAGAGAGACCATTTGCAAATCAAAGGCCGGATTTTGGTTGTGTGGAAAAAACCATAAAACACTCTCAAACTCTCAAACTCTCAAAAAACTCAAAACCAAGCATAAAAACTTGACACATCCTGACTTCACCAAAAAAATCTCAAATCCCTTCATGTGTTAGCCAACCTTTTGATTCACTCCATATATCAGCCTTTCGATTCTCCCCCCAACTTCCATATACCAGCCTTGGAACACTTCCAAAGCCCTCAAAAAACCCACTCAAGGAAGTTAGTGAGCCCTTCGATTCACTCCTAACAAACCTTCGATTCAGTGACTTTCAAAACAAAGAAATAACTAAAATAGCTTTAGGAAGGTTGAAGCAGGCTTAGTTCATCAACAAACTATTCCTGGAGGTTCTGTCGAAGTCCCTCAAGTCTCACTCCAAGAGGTAAGTTTTCTAAAACATAGAACTCTTCATTCAAACATCATTTGTATATACATTGTAAAGAAAAAATGTAGGCATCATGTCTAGGAAGCTAACCATGTCCATAGTTTTGATTATCATTGCTTGTACATTATAAATTTCATCTCTGAACAACTAGGTCTTAGTTTTGGTGTTTCATGCTAACTTTCGACCCATATCTTTTTAAAAGTCATATGGTTAGATTTGTTTTGAAGAACTTAGGCAGCTTTTATATCTTTCGATTTGCTGAGGAATGAAGCTTTTCGAAGCTTAACATTAGAGTCATGCATCCCTGTGCTCGAAGGAATAAGATGAAGCCATGTTCAAACATTCAGAACTGAATTCATTTTATATTTTGTGCAAATTGTATAACCAAAAGATGAAACAGACCATCCCAGTGGTAGAAACAGTGCGCGCTGAAAGCCTTGCCATGTAGAAGGTCCTGGGTTCAAACCCCAGCGAGACCTTTTGTATCTATTCATTTTTTTTCCTAACAAACAAACAGGCCCTGGGCCCAAGCATAAAACTGTTTTTCTACACAAAAAATTGTTTTAAATACAAAAACTGTTTTCTACACAAAAACTATTTTAAAATACAAAAATTGTTTTCTACACAAAAACTGTTTTAAATACAAAAAAACTATTTTCTACACAAAAACACCAAAAATATATTTAAGTTATTTAGTTTATTTTATTTAACTTCTTACAATGAAAAAGACCAAAAACATTTTCCTATTTATTTTCTTTTCTTTAACTTAACTAAATTTCCTTAACAAAATAAAACAAATCTATTCTTTTTTCCATTTTGTCTTGTACATTATATTCCTTATACATTATTCAAATTCAATATGGTTGTAATAGATAATTAGGATTTAATTTATTGCAATCCCCATTTGTAAATGTGTATACCCCATCCCCAAAATATGTAATAGCGTAGGACATTTATTTTTCTGTAATTTATCGCTTTTATATAAAATGCTAGTAATTAGGTTGTGTATGGCAAGAGTTAAAATCAACATGTAGACAACCCTAATCAAAGAAAAAAATGCATGCAAATCAAACACACTATTCACACATGTGCACCTCTAGGGAAACCTCACTTGTTGCCTCGGAAAATAGTCATGTCCCTCGAATATGGGCGTTTTAGAAAAGACCCTCGATAAAAAGATTGTAGTCCCTCAATGTCGCTCGATGTTGCCTTCGGTAAACGATATAGTCCCTAACGAAAATTGCTAAACCGTCTAATAGGTTGCCTTCTATGACTATACAATTGACCCACGCCCGTCGCTTTCATCCAACGATGGGGCTTCTTACCAATCAATGGTAAGATAACAACATCTAAAGGAGGAGGAAAAGAACATAGACCTTTTGAGTTGGTAGGACGCTCATAGTTGCTTGCTCACTAAACAAAAACGATTTTCACACTTACACTTTCAAAAACATCTTCAAAAACAAACATCTCTTTGAACTATTTTCAAAACAAACCATTTGTATGCATTCTTATAGAGACGAGAATCATTATAAAGTTTGTCGTAACAAAGGCGTTTTTCAAAATATTTTCAAACTTACACCCATCACAAAAAAGTATTTTCAAACAGAGCAAGTGATCTAGAAAGCAACTAAGAGCTCATAGATAACTATGGATGAAAAGGGTTCTAACACCTTCCCTTTTCATGATCTACCCCCCGAACTCAAGAAAATATCTCAAAGGTCTTTCCTTTTTTTTCACCCTTTCCTTATTGGATAAAAGAAAAGTCGGTGGTGACTATTGTTATCCGCCACAATTGCGATCAAATGCAAAACACCCAAGTCAGTTCTCCCACCGTATTACAGAACTGGCGACTCTGTTGGGGATGAAGGAACTTAAAATTGGGGTTACCTTAGAGCTAAGATCACCTTTATAATGCTTTATTTGTTTGACTTGCTCGCTTTACATCTTTAGGTCCTTCTTTGGGTTTTGTTTTGATCCTTTACCTGGATCTGGGGCACCTTTTAGGTAAGTAGTAATATATTGTGGAAACTGTACAGCATAGACCGATATGGTTGAAGCAATGACTATGTTAGTGTGATGCATTTATTGGTACCGGTATCCCTTGCGTTGAATCAGGGAGAATACGGGGCCGCAGAGCAGTGTCATGAAGCACTAACTGACTGTAGAACCTTAATTGAACAACTTGGCCATTAGGAAGTAGTGAGATAACCGACTTTGGTGTAAAGCTGAAGATTGGTTGATACTCAATGCTACACTCATTGAGATCGGACTTTTGGGATATCTCGGCCGCAAGAAAAGATTGATTGTGCCGAGACAATTCCTAAATGAAAGATCAATGATATTGAGATCCCCTAGAACTCGGTTACTTTCTAGGATAGGTTGAACCGACTAAACTTCAAGAGGGTACTTACCTAAAAACTCCATGCAAGCCTAAACCTAAGGATTTGTTTGTTTTGTTTGTACATAATGACTTGTTTGCTTTTGCTTGTGTATGATTACTTGTACATAACATCATGACATCATACTATAGAACTTTCAATGACCATTTCAAGGATCTCAAGGGCCTATGATGCAGGGTTATGTTGAACCAGATGTCTATCAAGGGGCAAGAGGATTCATTCTCCTCTAACAAAATGTTGTCAAAAATCAAAGCATGATAACTTGAGTCAAGGGCTATGACCCACTTGACATGGTGAGCTTGATTCTCGTGGAAGGACATTCAACGATACGAAGTTCTCCAATCAAAGTTGTGATTAAATTTCAACTTCTAACATCTTCTTGTGTTTACCCCGCGAGATCCTTGAAAATATTGCATTTTACATATCATACATGTCATCATGACAGGTTTTCCCCATACAGGTTTTCTCATCTACTTATTGTTTATTTCAGTAGAGATGGCTCTAGAGCAAACAGTTAAAGATCTCTAAGCTCAAAATGCCCAGTTCCAACAAATGCTCCTGAACTAAGCCAAGGGGCAGGAAGATCTGAAAACAATTTTCACCAAAGAGAGTAAGAAGAAAACTAAGAAGAAGGTTGTCATCCTCAACATAGGAAGAAGGTTCAAGGGGTCTTCCCAACTAGCTCAGAAAGAAGATGCTTCTTCTGAAGAAGAAGACAATCAAGAAGAGGAAGCTAGAAGCACTAGAGCTAACCAAGCTACTGATGACGAAGACTATTATGAGGAGCAGTATCCACCGACTGATGAAAAATACAAACAGCTTAAAGACAAACTAAAGGATATGGAGATCCAAGTTTTGTCTAGCTTGGACTTTGGAGACTTGGGTATGGTTCCTGGGGTGGTCATTCCCCATAAATTCAAGATCCCTGCTTTTTCCAAGTATGATGGGGTCTCCTATTCAAAGCTTCATCTAAAATCCTATGTCCGTAAGATACAACCACACACCACTGATCAGAAGTTGTGGGTCCATTTATTCCAAGAGAGTCTAACTGGGACTCAACTTGAATGGTTCTATCAATTGGAGGGTTCCAATATCCATACATGGGAGGATCTAGCTGCTGCTTTCTACAAGCAGTACCAATACAATGTTGATCTTGCACCAACTTGTGTGCAGTTGCAGAATATAACCATGGGTTCAAACGAGGGCTTCAAAGAATATGCCCAAAAGTGGAGAGACATGGTTGGCAGGGTGCAGCCACCCTTAACGGACAAGGAGATGATTGATATATTTATGGGAACTTTGACAGGACCTTTCTTCAATCACCTAATTGGAAGCTTCTCAACTGGGTTCACTGAGCTGATTCTAACTGGGGAACGAGTCGAAAAAAGAATTAAAATTGGAAAAATCCATATGGCTACATCTTCAAGTACTTAAAAGAAGACGTACATTGGGAAGAAAGATTCTGATGCTGTGTACGGCCAAAAGAGCTGTAACAAGAGTAACCACGACCAGTATGTGGGGGCAGTCTTGATCTTAAATCTTACACCTACTCGATCACAACGAGAGGGTAGGCGTAGGACGAAATTGCAAGAAAGACAATACACCAAGATTGGTATGTCCTTACCACAAGCCCTACAACACATACTGAAAGCTGAGCTCATTTCACTAAGAGACCCTCCACAAAATCCCAATACATCTTCCTCTCAATGCAACCCCAATGCCAAATGTGCTTACCATTAAAACAACCCCGGACACGATACCCATGATTGTTGGACTCTAAAGAATAAAATACAAGACCTAATTGATGACAAGAAAATTGAATTCGACCCTCCGTCAACTTCCAACGTGATCACTGCTCTCATGCTGAATCATTGAGAGGGTTCATTTCATTTTAAATTTTCAATTGTAATCTCTTTTGTTTGTTCAAACACTTATCAATTAATGTTAAACTTTGTTTCATTAATGTATTTCATATGTTTGTCTTTAATTAATCCATTCGTTTTCACTATATTTAAGTTGTGCTTTTATTCCCTTTTGTGATATTCAACTCTTGTTAAAAGTCGTAAGCCTTTAGAGGGAGGATGACGAAAACAATGCCTCAATCTCATACAGTATGCTTTTGGACAGACCTTGCTGACGATGTATAGGCGTTATTTCAATCCCTAAACACTGGAGTTATAAGGAAGATTGTCCCTAGTCAACCCCTTTGACCCAAAGAAGTAGGAGTTTTATTTTTCACACAAATTGAAACCTTTAATTAAAACCTGGGGCAGGGTAGTTTCTTAGTTAATTTAAATGCGTGTTCAATCGCAAGCTTTCACTTCGTACACAACGAACGACATCGAGAACATTCTTCTAAATTAAAAGGTGGTGATGTTTCCCCGTAAAATAGGCAATCATTATCTCTCAAAAGAAAAGCCCACTAAGTCAAAACCTACGAAGGAGACTTAAGAAAAACTGGGGCATCCCGCTGACTGTAGTCTCAAAAGTAAGAACAGTCAGACAAGAATTAGGGACAATAAAAAAAAATAGTTCACTACATATCCTCAACAACATGAAAAATGTTGCAAAAATGAATGCCTTCACAAATAAACTTCCAAGTTTCTGAACCATCACGAAAACGTCATTCCAGACTCAATTGGAATTGAAAAGCACAATTAACTGAGTTTAGGACTGGAGAACATCATGGAGAATAGGTTGGGTACAAATACACTTTGAGCCTTATCCTTTATTTCTTAAATCGTGAACCAGGCCACGCTACAACCATTTAAAAGTCCTAATTGAAGCATGGGTTAGTTCGAAAGCATATTGTTACAAAAGGTATCCTGACACCTGTAAGGCTTTACTGTAAATCCTGAGTTGAATTCATATTCTTACAAAATTCTTTTATTTTTTAAAATGTATTTTCAAAACTTCAAGAAAAACATAAACTTTGCATTGTTTGAATACCGCTATTTGAATATGGCTATTTGTTTGACAATAGAGAAATTCGCACGACGAATATCCAATGAACATAAATTCTCTCAAGAAACAGAATCACCTCAAATGGAAAGACGCTTCCTATGACAAATCTCTCATAATCGAGGGGCACGACACGATCTTTGTCCAACACATCTGGAGCAGTCAAGTCGAGATTCCAAGAAATCTCTTAAGAAGTGATGAATAACCAGGGGCAGGTCTGCATCTGAATCACTTGGGGCATTGAATATGAATTCCAGAAAAGGGTCACATACGACCAAGCATATATTTTATGGCAGCACTACAACACTTACTACTATGGACAATGACAAATCCCCACAAAGTCCATTTCACAAGGTGATCCCTAGTAAAGTCACCAAAGCCACCTCTATAAGGTTATCCCCACAGAATAATCTTCACGGATAAGGGTACAAACCCCTCAAGGCCAAATTCATGGATATCCCCACAAGGTTAGATCCAGGCAATCCCCAACCAGAGTTTCAGTCTCTGGTAAACCTCTCCCCAGCTGAGTTGATTTAAAGAATCCTCGAGGAGTTCTACCAAAAGAAAACACCTCCCCATTAGTTCATCAAATATTCTCTTCAACATGGTTTATTTCCTCAGTAAACTACAAATTCCCCAGCTTGAGTTTTCCTCTCAGACTATTACAAATTAAGGGACCACAACTCCTAATCCCCAGTGAAGTCGCTAAACAGTTACTAAATCCTGGACCCGACCAGATATTAGCTTAACTTCTTACAGATCACTAGCAAAACTCCTTCTCCCCCAGTAGAGTTTGCCACTATCCTAGTGAGTTACTACAAAGCCTGGAATCTAACCAGATAACAATTAACTTCTTTACCCCTAAAAAGTTGTTAACTTTCATTCTCTCCAATCGAGAGATAACTCCCCAGTAGAGCGATGGACAACTAATTCTCCTAAACTCTACCCGCTCAAGCAGAAATCAACACTCTCCACAGATTTTTCCCTCAAACAGAAGTCAACATTCCCCAGCGAAGTTCTACTCAAACAACAGTATAGGAATTCCCAGCGGAAACATTCTAAAACAAGGTCTGAAGAGGTGCATACTCTTCATCCCAAACATCATTCTGAGATTTAATTTCCCAAGGCTCAGCAGCATTTGTCAAGGATTTATTTTCCCAGACAAATATACACTTCAACAACATTTCACATTTCATACGTCATAGCATATGCATACAAAACACATATAGCACAATCTTATTTATTTTGAGAATACCATTACACAATACATTTCATACATCATGACATTGCATACGGTTAACTCTTTACTTTTTCAGGAAAAGATCAATCAACAGATAAACGTCATCAACTATATCTAAACTTCTCCAAGAAAAAATCAAGCTTGGATTTTTCTTTTCGACACTTGTTGAAGTAGTAGTCGTAATATTCCTTCATTGCCTGTTGAAGTAGTAGCCATAAGATTCCTTCATTGGCTGTTGAAGTAGTAGTCGTAAGATTCCTTCATTACCTATTAAAGTAATAGTCGTAAGATTCCTTCATTACCTGTTGAAGTAGTAGTCTTAAGATTCCTTCATTACCCGTTTAATTAGTAGTCGTAAGATTCCTTCATTACCTGTTGAAGTAGTAGTCGAAAGATTCCTTCATTACCTATTGAAGTAGTAGTCGTAAGATTCCTTCATTACCTGTGGAAGTAGTAGTCGTAAGATTCCTTCATTACCAGTTAAAGTACTAGTCCTAAGATTCCTTCATTACCTGGAAGTAGTAGTCGTAAGATTCCTTCACTACCTGTTGATGTAGTAGTCGTAAGATTCCTTCATTACCTGTTGAAGTATTAGTCATAATATTCCTTCATTACCTGTTGAAGTAGTAGTCGTAAGATTCCTTCATTACCTGTTGAAGTAGTAGTCATAAGATTCCTTCATTACCTGTTGAAGTAGTAGTCGTAAGATTCCTTCATTACCTGTTGAAGTAGTAGTCGTAAGATTCCTTCATTACCTGTTGAAGTAGTAGTCGTAAGATTCCTTCATTACCTCTTGAAGTAGTAGTCGTAAGATTCCTTCATTACCTGTTGAAGTACTAGTCGTAAGATTCCTTCATTACCTGTTAAAGTAGTAGTCGTAAGATTCCTTCATTACCTGTTGAAGTAGTAGTCGTAAGATTCCTTCATTACCTGTTGAAGTAGTAGTCGTAAGATTCCTTCATTGCCTGTTGAAGTAGTAGTCGTCCAAGATTCGTTCATTACATGTTGAAGTAGTAGTCGTAAGATTCCTTCATTGCCTATTGAAGTAGTAGTCGTCCAGGATTCCTTCATTTCCTATTGAAGTAGTAGTCGTAAGATTCCTTCGTTTCATGTTGAAGTAGTAGTCATCCAAGATTCCTTCATTGCCTGTTGAAGTAGTAGTCGTCAGATTCCTTCATTGCCTGATGAAGTAGTAGTCATAAGATTCCTTCATTTCCTGTTGAAGTAGTAGTCGTCAGATTCCTTCATGGCCTGTTGAAGTAGTAGTCGTAAGATTCCTTCATTTCCTGTTGAAGTAGTAGTCGTACAAGATTCCTTCATTACCTGTTAAAGTAGTAGTCATCCAAGATTCTATCATTTCCTGTTAAAGTAGTAGTCATAAGATTCCTTCATTGCTTGTTGAAGTAGTAGTCATCCAAGATTCCTTCATTGTCTATTGAAGTAGTAGTCGTAAGATTCCTTTATTTCCTGTTGAAGTAGTAGTCGTCCAAGATTCCTTCATTACCTATTGAAGTAGTAGTCGTCCAAGATTCCTTCATTATACGTCACAGCCAAGCTTTATACTTACCAGCAGTCACTTTGGATGGCATCTATAAGCCCATCTCCGACAACTCTCCACCATCTCTCCAAATGGCATCTTTAATCCCATTCCATACACAATCAACTAACACATAGTCGAGTGTAAATTTCTGCGCACTCTAGTGTTCAATCATCTTCTACCTTCAAGCTATGAACGACAATGTGCCATACTCACTTTTAAGGTTTAAGAAGATTGAAGATGGGCAGCTGTTGTACCCCAAAATTTGACCTCTCATTTATCAACAATTTTCTCACAAGATTTCTATTGGGTCAAGACTGCACAAGATTTGATCAGCTCAAGATACTTCCTTAACACTGATGACTTAAAACTGGAGTTTGAATTTGCACAAGTACAATTGGACTTTTAATGCCCCATTTAGGTTCCATGGATCATATTGGGCTCTCAAGCATCAAATTAAAGAAGAGAAAATTAGATTTGGTTTTTATGCTTCGATTGTGCATTTGACTTCCTTCTAGCAAGCTTGATTCATAAGCTTCGATTAAGAAACAATTTCCTACAGGCTTGCTTCGATTCACAAAGAAGTGGCCTCCTACATGCTTTCTTCAATTCACAAAGCAATGGCCTCCTACAGGCTTGCTTCGATTCAGAAGGCAATGGCCTCCTACGAGATTGCTTCGATTCAGAAGGCAATGGCCTCCTACTGGCTTGCTTCAACTCAGAAGGCAATGGCTTCCTACAGGATTGCTTCGATTCAGAAGGCCATGGCCTCCTATAGGATTGCTTCAATTCAAAAGGAAATGGCCTCCTACAGGCTTGCTTCGATTCAGAAGGCAATGGCCTCCTACAGAATTGCTTTAATTCAGAAGTCAATGGCCACCTACAGGCTTGCTTCGATTCATAAGGCAATGGCCTCCTACATGCTTGCTTCGATTCAGAAGGCAATGGCCTCCTAGAGGCTTGCTTCGATTCAGAATGCAATGGCCTCCTACAGGATTGCTTCGATTCAGAAGGCACTAGCCTCCTACAGGTTTGCTTCGATTCAAAAGACAATGGCCTCCTACAGGCTTGCTTCGACTCAAAAGGCAATGGCCACCTACAGGCTTGCTTCGACTCAGAAGGCAATAGCCTCTTAGAGGCTTGCTTCAATTCAGAAGGAAATGGCCTCCTACAGGTTTTCTTCGATTCAGAAGGAAATGGCCTCCTACAGGCTTGCTTCGATTCAGAAGGAAATGGCCTCCTACAGGCTTGCTTTGATTCAAAATGAAATTCCCTCCTACAGGCTTGTTTCGATTAAGAAGGCACTGGCCTCCTACAGGTTTGCTTAGATTCAGAAGGCAATAGCCTTCTACAGCCTTGGTTCGATTCAGGAGGAAATGGCCTCCTACAGGCTTGCTTCGATTCAGAAGGTAATGGCCTCCTACAGGCTTTCTTCGATTCAGAAGGAAATGGCCTCCTACAAGTTTTCTTTGATTCAGAAGGTAATGGCCTCCTACATGCTTGCTTCAATTTAGAAGGAAATGGCCTCCTACACGCTTTCTTCAATTCAGAAGGCAATGGCCTCCTACAGGCTTGCTTCGATTCAGAAGGCAATGCCCTCCTGCAGGCTTACTTCGATTCAAAAGGCACTGGCCTCCTACATGTTTGCTTCGATTCACAAAGCAGTGGCCTCCTTAATGCATACTTATAATCCAACTCTAAATCCTTCGAGCAAGCTTGGTTGAAGAACATTTATCAAATCTCATAACCTTATCCTCCAAATCTCACTTGTTAGGTGTTATACCCCAAAATTTTCCCTCCCATCTCTCAATGATTTTTCTCACAATTTCCACTAAGTCAAGGATGCACAAAATTTGCTTTGATTGAGCACCTAACATCCTTCAAGCTTTCTTCAAATTTCCAAGTTTCGACTAAAGCCTTGGCCTTTTTCTTGTTTTCTGTATACAAGCTTCGACTGGGCATTTGTTTCCTTTGAAACAAACTCCTTCGATTTAAAAGGGAAGGTCCTCCTATTGGTGTCCTTCGATTCCGAAGTTATTGGCTTCCTACTAGTGTATTTCGATTCTGAAAGTGTTGACAATGGCCTCCTGTAGCTTTCCTTCGATTTAGAAGACAAGTTCCTTCTCCGCGCTTGCCTTCAATTCACAAGGCAAAAACTTCCTTCCTGCCAGCAGGCAAAAGGAAATGGCCTCCTGCATACATCCTTCGATTGCACCATTGGCTTTATATGCTTGCTTGATTCACAATGCAACGGTTACCTACATGCGTGCTTCGATTAAGCAAGGACTTCTACAGGTTTGTCTTGATGACTACCTACATGCAAGCTTGGTTCCTGCTTCGATTGGGCATTTGATTTCTTTGGAGCAAGCTTGATTCCTGCTTCAACTAGGCATTTGATTTCTTTGGAACAAGCTTGATTCATGATTCGATTGGGCATTTGATTTCTTTGGAGCGAGCTTGATTCCTGCTTCGACTAGGAAAATACTCCCTCTGTGCATGCTTTCAGCACACAAAACAGAATCCCCTACAAGTTTGTTTCGATTCACCAACAATGAACTCCTGCATACCAGCTTCGATTAGACAGTGAGTATCCTTAGATCAAGCCTAGTTCACAAAGATCCCACTAGGCAAAAGGTCCCTTCAGCTTGTCCTCAGCACACGTATGCCTCTTCATGCTTGTTTTTAGCCTATTAGGCAAAAATCTTCTTCATGCTTGCCTTGGTTTCACAAGGCAAAGACCATCAGCTTGCCTTCGATTCACAAGGAAAAAGGCCCCTATCACTGGTCTTCGATTCACAAGGCAAAGGCCCCCTCTTCATCTTGTCTTCAGCACACAAGGCCAAGACTCCTTCAGATTTGCCTTCGATCCACCAGGAAAAAAGCTTCCTTCGACCCACAAGGCATTGGCTACCTTTATGCCAGCTTCGCCTAGGAAATGGCCTCTTTTACGCTTGCTTTGACCTGTCTCATGCTAGCATCCACAAGGCATGAGCTGCCTTTGTGGCAGCTTCGACTGGGCAATGGTCCCCTTTGAAACAGTTGTACACACTTCAATAAGCATGATAGCCCCTTCGAAGGCGCATTTATGTGGTCCTTTCGAAGAAGCGTTCATTGGTCCATTTGAAGGACACATGATTATTGAAAACAAGTTTGCTTTGTGATAGGTCTTGGTCCTACATGTCACCAGGCCCAGGCCTCTTATGCAATGGCTTTTGAAGGTTGTGACAAAGAAAGTTTTCGATTGGCCAGATTGAAGTTTTCATTTGAGTTGTTTGAATCAAGCAGTTAGCTGAGTAGGGGCTTAATCGAAGAGACCCCAATGATGAGACTTGAGCCATTCGAAGGAAACACCTTGGTGGACCATTCAAAGAGGGCACAAGGCATACATACGGACTATTCAAAAGACATTCAAAAGACCCATTCGAAGGATATACGAGAGGTCCAATCGAAGGGCATTGATTGAAGGCATTCGAAAGACATTTGTGTCCACATTCATTCAAATTCAAAAAAGAGACATTATTGAGCATGCTTATTTCCTTCCTACCTTGTCCCCTCCATATTCTCTACATAAAGGTGGCATTTGCAAGCCTAAAAAACGAATACAGAGCCTAGAGACCAGACGGAAGTTGCAAAAATTCTCAAAATTGTGAAATTCAATACTGAATTCCCAGCCATCATTCATCCAAATCAAGTGTGCCATCCTCCTCCTGAAGATCCCAGGATTCATTCTCAGCCCTCATTCAAGCCATCGCAAGTCTAGAAGTACCAAACCGGAACTACCCTTTTGGTAAAATTTTCAAATTTGTATCTCTAATATTATGATATAATAATGCCTTTTGATGTTTGCTTCGTGCTCACGATGATTCATAGGACAAGTTTGACATTAAGGCGTGTGTGCTTTGATGCTTAAATGCTAACTTGCCATTGATAGGGTCTTGAAACTGTTAAGATCCGACCTGGGTGATATAGTCACTTTTAGGCTAATCTAAGGCCAGATTCAAAACCAGTACATGATTTTACATAAGACAGGACCTTGGGTTTTGCTTTAAATTGCATTTTTTTCAGGTACAAATTTTGGTTGCCCGGAGAAGATGACCAGAGGTATTCTCCGGCACCGTTGACTCTCTGATTCCATTTGGGAGTATGCATGGTACTTTCAGGTTACTCGATTGGTCCCTTTGAATTACATCAGCGTGTGTTTTTCTGTTTAATAGTATCTGACTTTGTTGTACATACAATACAATGCACTTGTTATAATAACGAATGAACAGGTTAGCTCAGCTGGCAAGGCGCATTTGTGTGAAGGGAGAGGACCTGGGTTTGAATCTCAGGTCGAGCATTTTGTTTTTCTAACAATTGTTCAATACAGATCCAATGCACGTGGGCTATGCAGGTTCATCATATGCCCCAAATCATGACCACCGGATGTGCACCTGATCAAATCCAACGCTCCCAGTGGCTAGGGACCATTGTATACCCTAGAGTTCATTCCCCATCAGATTGAACGCAGGATTCTTGACTGCCTCTTATTGGGCCTAAGCAAAATTTCAGATGCATACCCCCTATCTACTTCATAACACCCTGGCCCATTTGAATTTTGTTTTATTTTTATTCTTTTAATTTGTTTGTTTTATTTAATCAGCAAGCTTTTCTTAATCAAATAAAAAAATCAACAAAACTTATGATTAGCTTTTTTAATTAAATAATTAATTTCTGAAATCAATTAATTAATTAACTTTAACATTTTTTAATTAAAATAAGTTAGAACTTAGGGTTTAATTTATGTTTAAATTATTTTATCAAATAAAAATACAAAAATATTAGAATTAGGCTTTAAATTCATTTAGCAATTATATTTTTTAAATTAAAATTAGATTTAAGGTAGTTTAATTATTTTCTTAAAATAAACAAAAACAAAAAAAAAAGATTTTCTTATTTCACTTAGAATTGTTTTTAGGTTTTAGATGTTTCTCTCCATTTCACACGCGTTGTTTATTTTCGCATATTTCTTATACTAATGTATCTACTGATGGAATATAATAGTTATTAGGATTTTTACCGTTTTCCTTATTTTTCTTCCCCTTTTGGACATGTAAATACCCCTTCCCTGAAATATTGTAATAGCGTAGGATTTAAATTCCCGCGCTTTAAATTTATGCAAAATATTAACTGTTAGTAATTAGGCTTGTATGAAAAGACTGAAATCAAACGCTAGAAAACTTAACACAAGACTAAAATATCTGAACATAACACACCATGCACATATACACCTCTAGGGTACCCCAATTTGGTTGCCTTCGTAAAAACGGTCACAATTCTTGAAACGTGAGAAGTTTTAGTGGTTGTCCTCTAGTTTGAAATATCAAAAGTCCCTCGATGACCCTCTCGATGTTGTCTCAGTTAAAAGTGATATTAGAACTTTAGGGAAGCTACTAAAATTCCTTACCGAGTTGCCTTCGTGATCGTAACGTCCCTTCGAATGTCCCTCATACATCCAATGATAGGGTTACCTAATCACTAATAGTAGGATAACATTGTCTAAAGGATAAGAGGAAAAGAATTACCTTTTCGAGTACAAGTAGATAGTTGTTATATGCTTGCTCAAAACAAATTTTCACACTTACACATAAACATTTCAAATCACTTTCAAAAACATTCGCTTTGTCAACACTCTTGAGAACTGATACAAGAGTTATCACAAAGCGAATCTCCGCACCAAGGCATTTTCAAACTACTTTTTTCAACACACAAAGTACAAGTAATTTTCAAAACATGAGCTAAGTATCTAAGAGCTCGTAGAAAAACTACGGATGGAAATGGTGATAACACCTTCCCTTTCCATAATCTACCCCCCTTACTCAGAAAATTCTCGAAAAGGTCTTTTTCTGTTCTTTTCACCCTTTCCTTAATTGGGATAAAAGAAAAGTCGGTGGCAACTCTTGCTTACCGCAACATTTGCGAGCACAAATGCAAAACCAGTATTAATAGTTGGTTCTGCCGCCGTATCACAGAACTGGTGAATCTACTGAGAATTTAATAAAAAGTGGGGTTACCTTAGAGTTAGTTCATTATTTAACTGCTTTTCTATGCTTTGTTCTCTTTACTTTTGAGGGTTTTGTTTGGGTTACTATAGATCCTACACCTGGATCTGGGGCATCTTTTAGGTAAGTAGCAATAGATCGTGGAAACTGTGCGGGGTATACCGACACGTTCGAAGTGATAGCTATGTTGATGCGACACTTTGGTTGGTACCGGTAGCTCTTGAGCAATCAAGTAGAATACGGGGCCGCTGTGTGGTGTCATGAAGCATCAACTGACCTTAGAACCTTTAATTTAATAACTTGGCCATTAGGAAGTAGTGATATAGTCGTATTTGGTGTAGCCCAAGGTCGGTTGATACTCGATACTACACTCATTGACATTTGACTCTCGAGTTATGTTTGGTGGTAAGTTAGTTATCGATCAGAATGAAACTTGCGGGAAATATCAGTGATATGGAGATCCCTTTGAACCCAATTACTTTCTAGGGCAGGTTGAACTAACTAAACTTCAAGAGGGTACTTAACTTAAAACCCATGCAAGCTTTAAACCTAAGGTCTTTGTGTGATTTGCTTGTGCTTGCTATATTTGTGTTTTCTTAGCATAATAATGATATCATAACATCATAACATGACATATCATACTAACCATTTCAAGGGTTTTTAGGCCATATCTTTGTATTGTTTTGTAGGACATGGCATCCACTCACAGGAATACTATCCAAGTCACCCTCATAAGGGTACCTCCTCAACTCAAGGAATTAGCTTCAAGGGTTCTTGAGAGCTCTCCGTTCACTGAAAGACATGGTCGACTCCTCAATCTGGTCACCTTAAGCCCTAATGAAGAAATGTCGAAGGTGCTCTTTCAGTTCTTCGACCCTTTACATCACTGCTTCACCTTTCCTGATTACTAATTGGTGCCTACCATGGAGGAGTTTTCTCTTTTATTGGGGGTGCCCATTATTGATCAGTTGCCCTTCAATGATATAGAAAGAGACCCAAAACCTAAAGAGATTCCTCATGCTCTATCTTTACAATGGTCTGATGTAGTGGCAAATTGGGAAACAAGAAGAGGCGTTAAAGGGTTTCTAGCTAAGTGTCTATTTGAGAAGGCTCACCATTTTTGGGATACCCTAGATTTACAAGCTTTTGAAGAAATGTTGGCCCTTATCATCTATGGGATGGTACTATTCCCTAATCTGGACCAACTCATAGATGTGAATGCGGTCAAGGTTTTTTTGTCTCATAATTCGGTGCCTACTTTACTTGGAGACATCCTACACTATCTACATACCCGCACTGTAAAGAGAAGAGGGACCCTTTTGTGTTACCTTTCTCTGTTGGCTAGGTGGTTTATTTCGCACCTGCCTCGATCTGTGTTGAAGAATGAGCAGGGCTTGAGATGGTCTAATAGGTTGATGTCCCTCACACATTCGGACATTAATTGATGTCCTTGATCCTTGGAGAATGTAACCATCATTAACCGTTGTGGAGAATTCCCTAATGTCCCTCTTCTAGGCATTAGGGGAGGAATCACTTATAATCCTTGTTTTACATTATGATAGTTTGGTTATGCTAGGGGGATGGTCCTCATGATACATTTGTCCAAGGAATCATATTCGACTATGAGAATGATGTTTAGGGTTATCTTCAAAGATTCATAAGAGCTTGGGGCATAGTGAACAAAGTTGATAGCTAAACATTGGGGCATAAGAACTCCATCTCTTTGGAGCCTTATCTTAAGTGGGTACGAGCCTGTGCTCAAAGTCTCAGGATGCCTTATAAGGCCATTCTACCCATCATCATGGAGCCAGTTGCTGAGGGAGACATTCCTTACATTTTTCTTCATCCTGACATGCCGACTAATTTCGAGGAGTTACAAAAATCCTGGATTCAACTCAAAGTGGAACGGTATACCTTTGAAACCCAATTCTACGCCAGTGAGAAGAAAGTTTTAGAGCTCATCAGGCTACTTCACGAAGAGAAGACTATAAATGCCTACATTGCACCAAAGAGTATGCGCCCGTGTGAAGCTTGAGTCCTTTTTTGCTTTGAGAGTTCATTTTTTCTTTGTTACTTCCTTTGTAAGCCCAAGAGGCATCGTTGTAACTGCTTAAACTTCTTAATGAAATTAACGTTTGTTTACCCTGTCAGTAAGAAAATTTAAGTCTTAGAAATCCTTGAAAACATTGCATATATATATCATACATATCATTGCATAAACAGGTTTCAACACATGCTTCTTATCTTCTTCGATGTTTATTTCAACAATGGCTCTTGAACAAACATTTAGGGAGCTTCAGGCACAGAATTGAAAGCTCTGATTCTCAAGGACAAGAAGAAGAAAAAGAGGCCAGTGGGTGTTCTGAATATGGGAAGAAGGTTCAAAGGACCGGTGAGGCAAGTTTCAGAGCTTGAAATTCCGTCAGGAGAGAGAGAGAGAGAGAGAGAGAGAGAGAGAGAGAGAGAGAGAGAGAGAGAGAGAGAGAGAATTAGGAAGGAGAGCTAAGAGAAGAAGACCACAGTCCAAGGGAGTCTTAAGAGGATGAAGCTGATTACACTGAGGAACAATACCCTCCGGCTGATGATAAGTACAAACATCTGGAGGACCATCTCAACACCATGGAAGTTCAGAGGGTACATGGCATGGATTTCAAAGAGCTAGGGTTGGTTTCTGGAGTGGTTATCCCGCAAAAGTTCAAAGTGCACGCATTTGCTAAATATGATGGGGTCTCATGTCCTAAGTTGCATCTCAGATCTTATGTCAGGAAGATCCTGCTGCACACTGCTGATAAGAATTTGTGGGTTCATTTCTTTCAAGACAATCTATCAGGGACTCAATTAGATTGGTTCTATCAGCTGAAGGGAACCAACATCCATAACTGGGAAGACCTGGATATTGCTTTCTATAAGAAGTACCAATATAATGTTGACCTTGCTCCATCCTATACACAACTTTAGAGCATGTATATGGGTTCTAGTGAGGGCTTTAAAGATTATGCCCAGAAATGGAGAGACCTTGCGGAAAGATTCCAGCCTTCATTGTCTGATAGGGAGCTGGTGGACATGTTCTTGAACACGTTATCCGGGCCATTCTTTAACAATCTGATTGGATGTTCTTCCACTAGCTTTACTGAATTGATCTTAACTGGTGAACATGTAGAGGCTGGCATCAAAAGTGGTAAGATCCAGAGAGATGCATCCTCCAGTATTAAAAAGAAACCTTTCATAGGAAAGAAGGAGGTCAGTGCTGCTTATGGCCAAAGAAATCATAACAAAACTGAGCATCGTCCGACGGTAGGGGCTGTTATAATTTCCAATCCTGCCTCAAACTAACAACAAAACAATCAGTCCAAAATAGATAAGCCAAGGAGACAGTTTACCCGGATTAATATGACCTTGTCTCAAGTTTTGCCACATTTGCTGAAACCCAATCTGGTTATCCTGAAAGAGGCTCCCAAAAATCCCAACACTACATCTCCTTGCTACAATTCAAATGCTCGGTGTGCCTACCATTCTAAAAGCCCAGGCCATGATACAAACGATTGTTGGGCTTTGAAGAACAAGGTGCATGATTTAATCGAGGAAAAGGAGATTGAATTTGACACTCCTGAGACTCCTAATGTTATAACTGCCCCTATTACCAAACACGGTCGTGGTGTTAATGCTATTGATGATGACATGTTTGTTGTTTCTGTTGATGAACTAGCTACTCCACTCCTGACTGTTAAAAAGAATCTCTTGCAAGCCGGTTTATTTCCATGTTGTGGTGAAGATTGCCATGTATGTTTGTCTCTACCTAATGGTTACTATTTGTTGAAGGAAGGTGTTCAGCGCTTGATGGATGATAAAGAAATTCAGTTTGAGAAGACTCAGGTTACAAGTGCTCTCTATGAAGATGCTTCTATCATTACAATTTTTGCCAATCTTCCCAAGGTCTCCTCCAAAAGACCTGTCAGGATTACATTTGTTCCAAAAGTTTCTCCATTGATAATTACTTTTCCTGGACCTATACCATATTCCTCAGATAGAGTTGTTCCCTGGAATTATGGGGCTGACGTCTATTACCATGGCGTCAAGCAAGACCTGTTGTCTATTAAAGACAAAGATGCTGAAGACTATGATCCTGACATTAGTGACATTGTTGGGACTAGTAAGATTACTAGAAGCGGAAGGATTTTCTCTCCCGAGATCTCTCCAACGACTATCGCCACTCTTGTTGTTGGTCCTACTGCTATTCCTGTTGGTACTCCTATTACTACTCAGTTGATTATTATTTTTGCTGCTCCTATCAATATTCCCATGGATACTCGTGTTGTTAGTTCTACTATTATCCCTGCTACTGAGTCGGCCGAGACTCGGGGCAAAGAGGTATTGGTTGAGCCTGTCCGGGCAAAGGCACACCTAGAAGCCATTCCTGAAGCTTCCAAAAAAGAGATGGAAGAGATATTGAAAATAATCAAGAAAATTGATTACAATGTCGTAGAGCAATTGGGGAAGACCCCTTCAAAAATCCCAATGCTGGCCTTACTACTTTGCTCTGAAGCCCATGACAAGGATTTAGTAAAATTCCTGAAGTATGCCCATGTGCCTCAAGAGACCTTCGCTGATCAATTCGAGAATTGTGTGGCTAGTTTGACAATTGACAATGGCCTGGGATTCTCTGATGCAAACCTAACTCCCAAGGGAAGGAAACACAATGATGCCCTACATGTCTCTGTTGAGTGTAGGGGTACTACATTAGCCCATGTTCTGGTAGATACAGGTTCATCACTGAATGTCTTACCCAAGAACGCTCTAAAATAATGGTGCATGGGGAGGTGGACATCCCTATCAAAGTGGGTACTCAGAATTTCAATTCCACCTTCTATGTGATGGACATCCTCCCGTCTTACTCTTGTTTATTGGGTCGACCCTGGATCCATGGAGCTGGTGTTGTGACTTCCACCCTACATCAGATGTTGAAGTACCCAGTCAATGGGAAGATTATCACAAATAATGGGGAGGAGGAGTATATGGTGAGCCACCTGAACTCTTTTAGGTACGTTGAAATGGACAGTGAGTTCATTGAGACCCCCTGTCAGAACTTTGAGGAGGTTCCACATACCATTGCTGCAACCAAGACCACTGCTAGTGTTCCAAAGATTACCAGGCCTCTGTTGAAAATAGCTTCTCTCAAGGATGCCAAAACAGTAGTTGAAGAAGGTGGGTGTACAATTTGGGGCCAACTTCAGGATATTCCCTACAAATATGACAAATTTGGTTTGGGTTTTACTTAAGGAGCCCAGAAAGCTGTTCGTCGTGCTCGCACCGGGGGACCACCCTTACGGATTAGAAACCTTGGAGTCAATACCCTGGAAGACAGTGATAGTGATTATGACCTGGACTAGTGGATCTTCCCAACCATCAACGGTGGACTCAGCAATTGGGAGGCTAAATACTTTGTGCCCATTACTTTTATTTAAGAGTAATTTGTCTTTTTGTTTTAAGGAAATGTAATATTTTAACAATTAAAACATTAAAGACTTGTGTCTTACCCGAGGCACAATGGTCTATTTGTGAGGGTCGTTACTTTATTTTCATATGTCATCAATAAAACATTAGACGTTTCACATACAAATTTTACGCTCTTTGTTTTTATTTTCTGCCTCTTTACTTTATCAAAAATATACATCTATGCTCTTACACGCACTCACATATCAAACTGCAGATCCACATCCATTATGGATCCCATTGGTAATGGTTCTGCTATTGCTCATCATGACTTTGAAAATCTGATCAACCAAGCCGAGGACAAAGGAGAGGAAGATTTTGAGGTACCAAGAGAGTTGGCTAGACTGTCACAATAGGAAGAAAGGGCAATACAACCTCATGAGGAGCCAGTTGAGACTGTGAACTTGGGTACTGAAGAGGACGAGAAAGAAGTCAATATATGTGCTGATCTGGAGCATAGTGTCAAGGAATGGTTAATTCAGATGCTACATGACTATGTTGAGGTTTTTTCTTGGTCATACGAAGACATGCCGAGACTTGACACCGATATAGTGGTTCATCGCCTACCTACAAAAGAGGATTGCCCTCCAATGAAACAAAAGGTTCATCGTATACTGCCGGATATGTCAGAAAAGATCAAGGATGAAGTCATGAAACAGTTCAATGTCGGTTTCTTAGCTGTCACGTCTTATCCATAATGGATCACCAATGTTGTTCTAGTACCTAAGAAGGATGGTAAGGTACGTATGTGTGTGGATTACAGAGACCTGAATAGGGAAAGCCCCAAGGATGACTTTCCACTTCCCCATATTGATGTTCTAGTTGACAACACCGCACAACATAAAGTATTCTCCTTCATGGATGGTTTCTCCAGATACAATCAGATCAAAATGGCACCTGAGGACATAGAGAAGACGACCTTTGTCACACAGTGGGGCACTTTCTGCTTCAAAGTTATGCCATTTGGACTAAAGAACGCTGGGGCAACCTATCAATGTGTCGTGGTAGCTTTGTTTCATGATATGATCCATCACGAGATAGAGGTATACGTTGATGATATGATAGCCAAGTCTCAGACTGAAGAGAAGCACCTTGATCACCTACATAAGCTATTTGACAGGCTGAAGAAATACAAACTGAGGCTAAACCCGAATAAGTGCACTTTCGGAGTAAGATCTGGTAAACTCTTAGGCTTCATTGTCAGTGGAATGACAATTGCCATTATGCCTTTGACAAAATCAAGGAATATCTCCAAGAGCCTCCAATTTCGATGCCACCAGTTGAAGGAAGACCTTTGATCATGTACTTAACAATATTAGAGAACTCAATGGGGTGTGTGTTGGGGCAGCATGATGAGTCTGGTCGAAAAGAGCATGCAATATATTACCTTAGCAAAAAGTCTATCGACTGTGAAACAAGATACTCACTGCTCGAGAAAACTTGTTGTGCTTTGGCATGGGTTGCTCGTTGACTGAGAGAGTATATGTTAACCCACACTACTTTATTGATATCTAAAATGGATCCTGTTGTACCCCAAAATTTGCCCTCTTACTTATCATGATTTTTTCTCACAAGATCTCCTTGGGCTCAAGACAGCACTAGGGTTTGATCATCTCAAGACACCTCTTTATGCACTGATGACCCAAAACTAGGGTTTGAGTTTGAACAAGGACATTTGAACTTCCAATTCCCCATATGACTTTCATGGATCATTATGGACCCCCAAGATCACTCATGTCAACTTTCAAGCCTTGGATCACATTTTTGCTCAGTCAATTGAGTAGTTGACCTAAAAATCAGTTGTATTGGGGAAAAAGTCAACTATGGCCAATTTAAAGTCAAGCTTCTTAATTTTTGATCCATACCAACATTTTAAACTTATATGTATCATTTGATCAAGTTTGGACCACAACTCCTCAATAAATTTGATCAAATCCCAAAAAGGGCAAAATGGTCAAAATTAGAGTTTTGACTAAGAAGGGGCAATTTTGGATTTTTGACCTAGAAAATGATCAATTGGTTTAAGGCATGATCTCAAGATTCCAATTGAATCATTTTGACCTAATGGCATGGTTCAAAACATTGCAAGTCCATTGGATTGACAGAATAATTTTTCAGTCAACTGATCAAAAGTCAATTGTATAGTGAAAAGTCAAACTTTGACTTTTTGGTCAAATTCAAGTGCCAAAGATCATAATTCATCAAAACATGTCAAAATATGAAACTTATTCATCAAGAAATCAAAAAGTCAAGATTTCATTTTGAAAAGTCAAAATTTCTAAACTTAGAAATTTTTCGAAGTGTTGGAAATTTCATATTTTTTCATAACTTCGAGCAAAATTTTCACCATGATGCAAGATGATTCAAAAGAAACTTCCAACATGAAAGTTGTAGATATCCATGAAATCTACGACTTTTCATCACACAACTTCTTCCAAAAGTGCTTGGATCTCAAGTTATAATTTTATGAACATGTGGTCATGAAACTAAACACTTAGTGAAATTTTGCCCTAATTTGGTCAGGATTTTGACCTAACTTCATGGAACTTTTTCATATAGTTCCAAGGGTAATCTTCAAAAGAAATTCAAAGATGGGTTATATATCACATTTCAAGCTTTCCAAAATGTCCAAGAACTCCTTGAGATCATTCTTGAGGAGGGAGAATCGAAGAGATAAAGTTAGGGTTTTGTCACTTGAATTACAAGTAATTTTTTATGAACACATGAACCAAATCCATAGCCATGCTGCATAATCCTCACTTTACAGGCCTCAAACTTGTTTTTCACTCCATAATTAATGGTTTACACAACTTATTATGCCCTTATCCAAGTGTTTCAAGCTTTGTCCAAATCAATTTTCCATTTTAAGGAGAAAGTAACATATCCATTCTTGTAAAGCAAGCTTTATGCACAAAGTCGGCTTCTTGAGCTCCCAACTTGTTTTCCTTGATTACACTCCATCCACAAAGTCAGAAGGATTGTGTTTAAAGTAGTTAACAACTCTATGAACCAAGTACAAAGCATTAAAACTTGGTTTCTCAAAAAATCTCATGCTATGCATAAACTTGTGATTTTGAATTCTGATTAACAAGAGGTCTCCAAACTGGTTGCTTATAAATAGAGTCACTATTTGTGAGCTAGAGGACGAGCTTGAACACCCTGAAATACACCAAAACTCTCTCAAATCAGAAATTTCCCAAAAACTCCATTGTTGCACAATTTCTGACCTTGAACTTCAAACTCACATTTCCCTCGTGCGTTTCTTGGCCTTTTAGTTTCTAAAGCTTCCTTACATCAAGTGTAACCTATCCATGTTCATATTTCATTACTGTAACATCATTTACCATATCCTCCATAACCAAAAATAGAGCATTGCACATTGACTTCTCCAAGTCATTTCAGCCACTCTCAACTCAAGCAAACCATTGCATTAACTTCCTAGGACCTCAAGGAAGCTAACCTGATCATCACCACTGCTTGAAACAAGCTCAAACTCCAAACACGATTTCCAGTTTTGAGGTAAGTTTTCTCAACTTGGAACTATTCATACAGGCATCATCAATAGTTTATTTGTGAATAAAACTTGTAGATATCATTGCCTTAAAGCTAACCATGTCCTTAGTTTCCATTAATTTTGCTTGAGCTTAGACAATTTTGAACTTGAAATTTCTGAAATTTTTAGGGTTCAAATTAGGGCCATTAAATTCTTTCTTATATTTGATCTATAGTTTTAATACTTTACATTTTTGGAATCGTGAGAAAATTTGCTACAAGGTTCATGTTTACAGTTTTCATTTTTGATGAGAAATGAGCAACTTACAGTTGGTCTGGCTGGAGGTTGAAGATGAAGTCCTCTGGGTGCATTTTGTCTTATATATTTTTTTTTTTTTATTGTATCAACAGATGTATATCAAACCCAGTTGTAGAAGCGCGCGCCTGTAACCTATGGGACCTGGGTTCGAGCCCCAGTGGTACCCTTTTCATTTTTCACTTTCTCACTTTTCTGATTTTTGTTGTTTTTGGCAGACGCTGGGCCCTCTGGGCCTAGCTTGTTTTTGTTTTTGCTAGCTGACCTCCCTACTGACTAATGGCACCCCTGGCCCAAGTTCATTTATTTTTTGTTATTTATTTCATTTTTATTTTTTTAAATATTTTCCAAACATTAAAAATCATAAAAATACAAAAAATGATAGATTTATATTGACTTATTTTATTTTATTTTTCTCACAAAAAAATATTTTTATTTATTATAATTTATTTATTTTATTAAATAATCTTGTAAACTTAATTAATACTATGTTTTTATTTATTTATTTTTCACACCATTTAAAATACATTATTTTTTATATAAAAAAGACTAAAAATATTTTATAATGCTATAAATATTTTTAAGATAAAAATACCAAAAAATACTTTTCTTAAACTTATTTTATTTTGATTAATTAATAGAACTAGGGTTTACTTAAAATCTTTTCTTAATAAAATTCAAATTTAATTAATTATTTTCTTTATTTAATTAGGTTAAGACAAAATCCCCTTTTTCATGAAAATCAAACAAAGATGCATTTTCTTTACATTTTGCATTTTTTTGTACAATTCATTCATTTTGTACTTTGTATTTATTTAAATTCTTGTACAATAATACCCATTCAATATGTTTGTAATAGACTAATTAGGTTTCCAATTATAGCAATCCCCATTCAATTTGTACACCCCTTCCCCACAAATGTTGTAATAGCGTAGTAGCTTTAAAATTCCATAATTTATCGCTTTTATATATAAATGCTAGTAATTAGGGTTTGGGTGGAAAGACTAAAACAAATACTTAGAAAACCCTAATTCAAGACAAAATCAAGCATGAAAACAATACATTTGCACACAAGCACCCCTAGGGTTATTCCACTTGGTTTCCTTATACAAAATGGCCATATTACAGATGTAAGGTATCTTAGCCAAAACAAGAAAATACAAGATCATAGTCCCTCGATGACGCTATCTAAGTTTCCTTACAAATGATATTAGTCCCTCAAAAAGAATGCTAAGATACCTTGCAACATTTCTAATCATGGTTATACAATGACCCACGCCCGTCCCGTTTACATCCAAAGATAGGGTTGCTTACCAAATCAATGGTAAGACAACAATGTCAAAGGAAAAGAAAATGAACAAGAAAGACATTTGAGTAGGTAGATTGCTCCTAATTACTTGCTCCATTTCAAAATAAACATCCTTTCTATTTAAAAAAAACACTTACACTTTTAAAACATCTTACATAACTTAAAAACATTTTCAAAATATCAACATCTTTGTATACATTCTTACGAACGAGAATCATTACAAAGATTGCCTAAACAATGGCCTATTTACAAAATACTTTCAAAAAACCACACAAAGCATAATTTCAAACAAAAGCAAGTGATCTAGCAAGTAACTAAGAGCCCATGGATAACCATGGATGAAAAGGGTGCTAATACCTTCCCTTTTCATAATCTACCCCCCGAACTCAAGAAATAATCTCAAAGGTCTTTCCTGTGCTTTTTTACCTTTCCTTTTGGATAAAAGAAAAGTCGGTGGTGACTCTTGCTAACCGCAACATTTGCAATAAAACGCAAAACCCTCAAGTCAGTTCTCTCACCGTATCACAAAACTGACGACTCTGTTGGGGACTATTTTAAAAGTGGGGTTACCTTAGGGCTAGATCACATTTATTTGCTTTCATTGTTTGATTTTAATGCTTTACATTATGGTTCTTTGTTTGGGTTTGAATCCTCTACCCAGATTTCGGATACAATATAGGTAAGTAGCAATATATTGTGGAAACTGTACAGGGTATACCGATATGATCTAAGCAATAGCTATGTTAGTGCGACATATTTGTGGGTACCGGTAGCCTTTGATTTAATCAAAGAGAATACGGGGTTGTTGAGTGAAGTCATAAAGCACTGATGAACTTCTAGAACCTTTACTTGACCAACTTAGCCTTTAGGATGTAGTGAGATGGCCGACTTTGGTGCAGTCCGAAGTTGGTAGATACTCGATACTACACTCATTGAGGATTGGTTTCTTGGGATATTTTGGTCGCCATTAAAGAGGCTTATGCTGAAATAATGACCAAGAAAACAAACCAGTGATATTGAGCTCCTTAGAACCCGGTTACTATTACTAGGATAGGTTTGAGCCAACTAAACTTCAAGAGGGTACTTACCTATGAGACTCCATGCAAGCCTAAACCTAAGGACTTGTTTGCTTTGTTTGTGTATAGATGCTTTTACATAACATCATGGACATCATAACATCATACACATTCACTAACCATTTCAAGGATTTTGGGATTCATCTTTGTTCTTGTTTTGTAGGATATGGATTCTCTTCGCAAGAAAATTATTCAAATCAACCTTGTAAGGATCCCTCCACAACTTAAGGAGCTAGCTTCAAGGATTCCTGAAAACTCTCTATTCACTGAGAGACATGGTCGCCTACTCAACTTGGTCACCTCCAACACAGATGAGGACATGATGAAGGTGCTCTTTCAGTTCTTTGATCATTTACACCATTGCTTCACATTTCCCGACTATCAACTTGTGCCTACTTTGGAAGAATTCTCCCGACTCTTGAGGATTCCCATTCTCAATCAACTACCTTTCAACGGTATGAAAAGAGATCCAAAGCCAGAAGAGATTGCTCAATCTCTACACTTGCACCCATCTGATGTCACAACTCATTGGGAATCAAGGAGTGGTGTCAAGGGTTTCCTAGCAAAGTTCTTGTTTGAGAAAGCCCAAAACTGTTGCAAGCCTCTGAGGAAATTGTGGCTCTCATCATCTATGGGATGGTTTTGTTTCCAAATCTTGACCAACTCATAGACGTGAACACCGTCAAAATCTTCATATCCCGCAACCCGGTGCCTACATTGTTAGGGGATATCCTACACTCTTTTCACACTCGCACAATGAGGAAAAGAGGTGTTCTTATGTGTTGTACTCCTTTCTTGGCAAGATGGTTTAATTTTCATCTTCCCAAATCTGTATTGAAGAATGAGCAAGGCTCAAGGTGGTCACAAAGGTTGATGACGCTCAATCATTCAGACATTCTTTGGTGTTCCCGATCCATAGAGAATGTTACTATTATCGATCATTGTGGAGAATTTCCTAATGTCCCTTTACTTGGCATTATGGGAGGTATCACCTACAACCCCTGCTTAGCCTTAAGACAGTTTGGTTACGCCCGAAGGGATGGCCCGCACGAGATGCTGAATCAAGGTTTGGTATTTGACTACGACAATGACGATCAAGGTCTTCGCCAGAGATTTATCCGAGCTTGGAGGATGTTTAACAAGGTAGATAGCAAGACTTTTAGGCATAAAAATCCCATCCCTCTTGAGCCTTACCTCAAATGGGTACAAACTCGTGCTCAGAGTCTTATGATGCCTTACCCCTCCATTCTACCGGTAATCATCGAGCCTATCATGGAAGGGGATGTTCCATACACTAACCTACATCCTGACATTCCCACCTCTCTTGAAGACTTACAAAGAGATTGGATACAACTCAAGGGGGAGCGAGATACTTTTGAAGCCCAATTCTACGTAAGCGAGAAGAAGGTTTTGGAACTCACTAGACTACTTCATGAGGAGCAGACTCTGAATGCCTACATTGCACCAAAGAGGATGCGAACTACCTTTCTATCTTAGAGTTTTTGTATTTGTTTTGCCCAAGGAGGCACTGATGTACTCAAGCTTTAATTTATTAATATAACGTGTGTTTCCTTTTTGTCTACAACAAATTTGAATCTTAAAATCCTTGGAATCATTGCATATGCATTTACCATTCATCATAACATAAGCAGGTTTCTTGCAACAAGTCTCCTCATCTCTCTATTGTTTATTTCAGTAAGATGGATCTAGAGCAAACAGTGAAGGACCTCCAAGCTCAGAATGCACAGTTTCAACTGTTTTTCTTAACTCTGGCCAAAGGACAAGAAGAGTTGAAGACCTTGCTGGTTGAAGAGAAGAAAAAGAAGACGAAGAAGATAACCAGAATTCTGAACATGGGAAGAAGATTCCAAGGGAAGATAAGAAGGGATTTAGACTTTGCAACGACATCTGGTGAGAAATACAATCAAGACGGAAAAGGCAAGGAAACAGTTATTCAGTCTGATTCAGAAGAGGAAGAGGAAGAAGAAGACTATTATGAAGAACAATATCATTCATTCGATGACAAGTATAAGCATCTAGAAGAATGGTTAAGTGCGATGGAAATCCAAAAAGTGCCTGGATTGGACTTTGAAGAGTTGGGACAGGTATCAGGAATTGTCATTCCTCCAAAATTCAAAGCACCGGTGTTCACCAAATATGACGGAGTCTCATGCCCCAAAATGCATCTCCGATCTTATGTGAGGAAAATCCAGCCCCATACCGCTGACAAGGATTTATGGGTACACTTATTCCAAGACAGTCTGTTTGGAACTCAACTTGATTGGTTTTATCAGTTAGAAATAGCCAATGTTCATAACTTAAAAGATCTTGTTGCAGCCTTTTACAAATAATACCAATAAAATGCTGATCTCGTGCCTACCAGTACTCAACTCCAAAGTATGGATATGGTTTCAAGTGAAGGCTTCAAGTACTATGCGCAAAAATGGAGATATTTGGCCGGAAGAGTTCAACCTCCTCTATCTGAAAGAGAGTTGGTAGATATGTTTTTGGGCACCTTGTCTGGTCCCCTTTTCAATCACTTAATTGGGAGTTCATCGACAGGTTTTACCAAACTGATATTGACCGTAGAAAGGGAAGAAGCCGGGATAAAGAATGGAAAGATTCAAAAAGATGCATCCTCTGCTACTGTAAGAAAGCCATTCATCGGAAAGAAATAAGTGGTTGATGTGTATCCTTAGAGAAATCAAGATAGGGCTGAACGTTGTCCAATGGTGGGGGTCGTTATGATTCCTAAACCTGCACTTGATCAGCAAAGAAACAACTAACCAAGAATGGAAAGACAAGTCCGACAATTCACCAGAATTAACATGACCCTGTCTCAAGTATTGCCGCATTTGTTAAGATCCAACCTAGTGACCTTGAAAGAAGCTCCAAAGAACCCTAACATAACATCTCCTCACTATCATCGTAATACGCGCTGCACATACCACTCTGAAAGTCCCGGCCATGACACTAACAATTGTTGGGCTTTAAAGAAAAAAGTACAAGACCTCCTTGAAGCCAAAGAGATTGATTTCGATGTGCCAGAAAAGCCCAATGTCATTTCTGCCCTTATGCCCAAGCATGGCCATAATGCCAACGCCATTGAGGAGGATATGTTTATTACTTCAGTTGATGAACTTATGAACCCACTCCTGACTATCAAAAATAACTTATTCAATGCCGGTGTTTTCCCGGGTTGTAATGAAAGTTGTCATTTCTGTTTGACCTCACCAACCAGTTGTCTTTTGTTGAAAGCAGGCGTTCATTTCCTAATAGATAACAAGGAGATTTGGTTCGAAAACACTTTTGTTCCACCTGTTTCTTATAACAATGTTTCCATTGTAACCATTTCCGACAATTCTTCCAGGGTCTCCACCAAAAGACCCGTTAGAATTACATCGGTTCCAAAAGTATCTCCTTTGATAATAACAATTCCTGGACCAGTCCCGTATTTGTCAGACAAAACTGTACCATGGAATTATGGAGGGGATGTCTACTACCATGGTATCAAGCAAGATTTCCCAGTTGCCGAAAGTTCAAATTTTGATAAAGTTGACTCCGATGTTAGTAATATTGCAGGGACTAGCAAGATTAACCGAAGAGGAAGTATATTCTCTCCAGAAATTGCTCCCCCAAAAGAAGTTTCTGGACCAATAATCATTCTTATTGTTGTTACTCCTCTGAAGGTTATTCCCAGTCCTACAATCATCTCCACCAATATTCCAACTGACAAAGTTGTTACAATCCATGATATCACTCCTACTGACATTCCTGCTGCCGAGTTAACTGAGACTCGAGGTAAAAGTATCCTGATTGAGCCTGTCCAGACGAAGGCACAAACATTGGCTATCCCTGAGACCTCCTGGAAAGAGATGGAGGAAATTCTAAAGATCATAAAAATAAGCGACTACAATGTAGTCGAGCAATTGGGGAAAACTCCATCCAAAATTTCCATGTTGGCTTTACTACTATGTTCTGAGGCGCATGCAAAAGCCTTGGTAAAATTCCTGAAAACTGCCCATGTACCCCAAGAAACATCTGTCGATCAGTTCCAACACTGAGTAGCTAGCTTGACTGTAGATAATGGTCTAGGTTTTTCGGATGTTGATTTAACACCAAGAGGAAGGAAGCATAATGAGGCATTGCATGTCTCAGTTGAATGTAGGGGCACAACCTTGGCTCATATTTTGGTGGACACTGGCTCATCTCTGAATGTATTGCCTAAAAAGGTTCTTGATAGGCTTAGTACGAGGGATTGACATTGAAGCCAAGCAATATAGTAGTAAGGGCATTTGACCGCTCAAAAAGGATGGTGCATGGGGAAGTGGATATCCTCATAAAGGTAAGAACCCAAACATTTTACTCAACTTTTTATGGAATGGATATCCGCCCTTCGTATTCCTGCTTGCTAGGGAGACTGTGGATCCACAATCCTGGCGCTGTCACTTCTACGTTGCACCAAATGCTCAATTACCCAATTCAAGGGAAGATTGTCACCGTTCATGGTGAAGAAGAGTATATGATCAACCATCTCAATTATTTTAGTTATGTGGAATTAGATGGTGAATTTATTGAAACTCCATTCCAACACTTTGAAGAAGTTCCGCAAGATGTGGCAGTGACCAAGGCTGTTCCGAAGATCACAACGCCTCCACTAAGGATGTCATCTCTGAAGGATGCAAAGGCAGTGATAGAAGAAGGTGGGTGCACTATTTGGGGACAACTCCAAGATATCCCATACAAATCTGATAAGTTTAGCCTGGGTTTCACTTCAGGTGCCCAGAAGGTTGTACATCGTGCTCATGCTGGAGGACCAACCCTGAAGATCAGCAACCGTGAAGTCAACACGGTAGAGGATGATGAAGATGGTTGCAACCTGGAGGATTGGATCTTCCCTACTGTTAGTGGAGGGCTCAGAAATTGGGAGGCTAGAGACTTTGTCCCTGTCACTTTTATGCCACAGTAATTTGTCTTTACAATTTGTTGGATCTGTAATATTAAAACAATTCAGACTCTTAAAACCTTGTGTCTTACCCGAGGCACAATGGTCCATTTGTAAGGGTTATTATCTCATTTCCATATGACATCAATGAATCATGGACGTTTTTTCATACAAACTTTGTGCTCATTGTTTTTCTTTTTACATTTTCATTGCTTTCAAAGATAGTTATACTCTTACACACACTCACACTCATAATGCAGGTCTACATCCATTCGGGATCCCATGGGTAACGATTCTGTTGTGGCTTTCTGTGACTCTAAAAATCTAATCTACCAAGCCGGAGACGAAGGTGAGGAAGATTGTGAAGTACCAGGGGAACTCGCCAGGTTACTGCAATAAGAAGAGAGAACCATCCAGCCCCACGAGGAACCGGTGGACACCATCAATCTAGGTACCGAAGGGGACAAAAGAGAAGTCAAGGTGGGTGCCAATCTGGAACCCAGTATCAAGGAATGTCTAATTCAGTTGCTACACGAGTATGTTGAGGTTTTTTCCTGGTCATATGAAGACGTGCCAGGACTTGATGCAGATATTATGGTACATCGTCTACCTACAAAAGAGGATTGCCCACCAGTAAAACAAAAGGTATGTCGAATACGACCAGATATGTCAGAGAATATTAAAGCAGAAGTCATGAAACAATTCAATGTTGGATTCTTGGCTGTCACCTCCTATCCGCAATGGGTTTCCAATGTTGTTCCTGTTCCCAAAAAGGACGGGGTACGAATGTGCGTGGACTACATAGATTTGAATAGGGAAAGCCCTAAGGATGATTTCCCACTTCCCCATATTGACATCCTAGTTGAAAATACTACACAACACAAAGTGTTTTCCTTCATGGACGGTTTCTCATGTTACAACCAAATCAAAATGACGCCTGAGGACATGGAGAAGACAACCTTTGTCATACAATGGGGAACATTCTGCTACAAGGTGATGCCATTCGGACTGAAGAATGTTGGGGAAACCTATCAGCGTTCCATGGTAGGTCTATTTCATGATATGATACATCACGAAATAAAGGTCTATCTGGACGACATGATAGCTAGATCTCAAACAGAAGAAGAGCATCTTGATCATTTACAGAAACTGTTTGAGAGATTAAAGAAGTACAAGCTAAGGTTGAACCCAAATAAATGCACATTTGGGGTGAGGTCTGATAAGCTCTTAGGTTTTGTCGTCAGCAATAAAGGTATTGAAGTAGATCCTGCCAAGGTGAAAGCGATACAAGAGTTTCCTGTTCCTCGTACTGAGAAGGAAGTCAGAGGATTCTTGGGACGTTTGAACTACATTGCCATATTCATTTCTCACCTTGCAGCTACTTGTGAACCAATCTTCAAACTACTGAAGAAAGATCAGGTAGTCAAGCGGAATGATGAGTGCCAAACTGCTTTTGACAAGATCAAAGAGTACCTGCAAGAGCCTCCTATGTTGATGCCACCAGTCGAGGGAAGACCATTGATCATGTATCTGACTGTTTTAGAAAATTCAATGGGGTGTGTGCTGGGGCAGCATGACGAGTCTGGCCGAAAAGAGCACGCTATTTATTACCTGAGCAAAAAGTTTACCGACTGTGAAACAAGATATTCACTACTCGAGAAAACTTATTGCGCTCGGGAATGGGCTGCTCGTCGACTAAGACAATATATGCTGACCCATACTACCTTGTTGATATCTAAAATGGATCCAATAAAATACATCTTCGAGAAGCCTGCACTCTCTGGGAGAATAGCGAGATGGCAGATGATCCTGACAGAATATGACATATAGTATACTACCCAGAACGCAATAAAGGACAATGTACTAGCTGATTACCTTGCTCACCAAGCTGTGGAAGAATACCAGTCCATGAAGTTCGAATTCTCGGATGAAGACATCATGATGGTAAACAACTGTGAAGAACTCAGGCCATATGACGGACCTGAACAAGGATCCCGATGGACCTTGGTTTTTGATGGGGCATCTAACGCGCTCGATAATGGTATTGGTGTTGTACTCATATCTCTTGAAGGTAGTCATACTCCCTTTATGGCAAGACTCTACTTCAACTGTACAAATAACATGGCGAAATACGAAGCGTGCATCTTTGGTCTCAAAGCTGCCATAGAATTAGGGATCAAATCTTTGAATGTATTCGGAGATTCAGCTTTGGTTATCATCCAGATCAAAGGGGAATGGGAAACCAAACACCCTAACCTTATCCCTTACAAAGAACATGTTTTGACATTGCTCCCACATTTTGAAAAGATTACCTTCGAGCATTTCCCACGAGAAGAAAATTAGCTAGCAGACGCACTAGCCACAATGTCATCTATGTTTAAACTTAAATGGGATAACGAGGCTCCCCGGATCACCATTGAACGAATGGATGAACCAGCACACAGTCACGAGATTAATACTGAAGAAGTAGTGGACCAACCTTGGTTTTACGAAGTCAAGAGGTATCTCGAGGCTCAAGAATATCCAGAAGGAGCTTCAGTCAATGATAAGAAGTTCTTAAGGAGATTCTTTGCTAAATTCTTCCTTAGTAATGGTATTCTTTACAAACGCAACCATGACTCTATGTTACTTCGGTGCGCAGACAAGGTTGAAGCTGAAAGGATCATGGCTGAGTTACATGAAGGCACTTTTGGCACCCATTCCAGTGGGCATACGATGGCAAAGAAAATCCTATGGGCAGGCTATTACTGGTCTACCATGGAAGCAGATTGCTATCAACACTCTCGAACTTGCCATAATTGTCAGATCTATGCTGACAAAGTGTACGTACCTCCGGTTCCTTTGAATTTCTTGACGGCTCCTTGGCCCTTTGCTATGTGGGGGATTGATATGATTGGGGAAATCAAGCCAACATCCTCCAATGGACACCACTTAATCCTAGTGGCCATTGACTATTTTACCAAGTTGGTTGAGGTAGCCTCCTTCGCTTCTGTCACCAAAAATGTTGTCGCCCGGTTCATCAAGCAAAATATCGTCTGCCGATACGGTATCCCGGAGAGGACCATTACAGACAATGGTAGAACTTGAATAATACTATGATCACCGCCTTGTGCGAGCAATTCAATATCCAGCATCACAATTCTTCCCCTTATCGACCAAAGATGAACGGTGTTGTCGAAGCTACGAATAAGAACATTAAAAAGATCATACAGAAAATGACAGTCACATACAAAGACTGGCATGAGATGCTACCATTTACTCTCCACGGTTACTGTACCATGGCACGCACATCAACCATGGAAACACCATATTCTCTGGTATATGGCATGGAGGTTGTCTTGCCTATTGAGGTCCAGATCCCCTCTTTAAGAATTATGAAGGATGCAGGGTTGAATGAAGACGATTGGATCTAGACTCGACTTGATCAACTAAACTTGATCGATGAGAAAAGGCTTACCGCTGTCTACCATGGTCAAATGTACCAAAAACAGATGATCAAGGCTTTCAACAAAAAGGTCAGATGACAAGTGTATCAAGTTGGAGATCTGGTGATCAAACGTATCATATTTCCGCAAGGTGATCCCAGGGACAAATGGACTCTTACATACGAAGGACCATTTATAATCAAAAACATATTCTCTGGTGGAGCAATGATCTTGACCACCATGGATGGAAATGACCTGCCACACCCTGCGAACACAGACATAGTCAAAAGATATTATGCATAAGAGACCCGCTAGGTTGACGCACCTAGGCAAAACAAGGGCATCCCGGCGAACCAAAAAGGTTCAGGCAAAAATTAGGGATAAAACAAAAAAAATTTGTACACCCGGCAAGTTGAAAACCCGAAAGGGCGGCTTGGGCAAAAAAGGGTTTCCCGGTGGACTGAAAACCCGAAAGGGCGGTCCAGGCAAAAGTTAGGGAATTAAAGTGTATGACTATGTCCCGTTGGATCACCTTATGGACAACCTGCAAACTCAGAGGTTCTGATAAATTCAATCATCTTCAGACAAGGCACCAAATAGACAAGATTCTCAGAGATACGAAGGCTATAGTAGAATGGGAACCCCATGAGATTATTGCATATAGCTATCTTTTCTTTGTATCAAAATTTTCATTTTTTACAATAGTATTCTCTTACTAGAATATTTGTCTCATTGTACAAAAATACTTACTCAAAGTTAATACAAAGATAACCCTTTGAAAGTGCAAAACTATCTGTTTGTTCTTTACTCTTGTGTTTTGTTTACAAAAACGTCCAATGATTCATTTTTGAACATATGCATTTGAATATAATTACTGTTTATAAATAAACAAAATAGAAAGACAATCACTGATGGCTTTAAGAGGTAGGGAAATCTCTCTATGCTATTTCCATAAACCCCCGCAGTGTACAGTTCAATCCCCAGCAGAACAGAGCTTTCAGTTATCAATCCCCAATAGAGGATGTCAAATTTCTCCGAATTCCCCAAGCAGGATTTTCCAAGCAGTACACAACATTTCCCTTACAAGAGATTTTATTTCTCTAAGTGAAAATTCATCAACACTTTAACTTCACAACATGAAGATTTACACCCCCACATCCTCAGCAGCAGTCATGGATTTATTTTCCCCAATCCAACAACAGTGCAGCAAACTAGCTCACATACGCATACATCGCATCCAAATATCATAAACATTGATAACGCGAATTCATTATACTATGCATTTCATACAACATAACATTGCATATTAGCTAACATTTTATCTTTTTCAGGATAAGATTAATCAAACAGCTACCATTAACAATGTTCAAAGTCCTCAGATACAGTTCAGGTATGCTCCAGACATGGATGTCATCCTGATATTCATTCATATTCACTTCTCAGATACAGTTCAGATACGCTCCAGACACGGATGCGATTATGATACTCATTCAGATTCAACTTCCAGATATAGTTCAGATACACTCTAGACACAGATGTTATTCTGATACTCATTCAGATTCAACTTCTCAGATACAGTTCAGATACGCTCCAGACACGGATGCCATTCTGATACTCATTCAGACTCAACTTTCAGACACAGTACAGATACGCTCCAGACACAGATGCCATTCTAATACTCATTCAAAATCAGCCTCCAGATGTGGTACATATACGCTCCAGATACGGATGTTGTTCTGATACTCATTCTTTCAGCTTACAAATTACAATTCAGCAATCACTTTGGATGGCATCTACAAGCCTATCTCCAACAACTTTCCATCACCTCTCCGAATGGAATCTTTAAGCCCATTCCCTCTACCATCACATTGCCGAGTGCAAATTTCTGGGCACTCTAGTGTCCAATCATCTTCCACCTTCGAGTCACGAATGGCAAAACTAGCCAATCTAACTCTTCAGGTTTAAGAAGATTGAATAGGGGCAGTTTTTGTACCCCAAAATTTGCCCTCTCACTTATCAAGATTTTTGCTCACAAGATCTCCTTGGGCTCAAGACTGCACTAGGGTTTTACCAGCTCAAGACACCTACTTATGCACTGATGACCCAAAACTAGGGTTTGAGTTTGCACAAGGACATTTGAACTTCCAATCCCCCATATGACTTTCATGGATCATTATGGACCCCCAAGATCACTCATGTCAAGTTTTAGGCCTTGGATCACATTTTTGCTCAGCCAATTTACAGTCAAGCTTCTTAATTTTTGATCCGTACCAACATTTTAAACTTATATGTATCATTTGATCAAGTTTTGACCATAACTCCTCAAGAAATTTGATCAAATCCCCAAAAAGGCAAAATGGTCAAAATTAGGGTTTTAACTAAGAAGGGACAATTTCTGATTTTTGACCTAGCAAGTGATCAATTGGTTTAAGGCATGATCTCAAGAGTTAAATTTCATCATTTTGACCTAATGTCATGGTTCAAAACATTGCAAGTCCATTAGATTGACAGATGAATTTTTCAGTCAATTGTATACTGAAAAGTTAAACTTTGACTTTTTGGTCAAATTCAAGTGCCAAAGGTCATAATTCATCAAAACATGTCAAAATATGAAACTTATTCATCAAGAAATCAAAAAGTCAAGATTTCATTTTGAAAAGTCAAAATTTCTAAACTTAGAAATTTTTCTAAGTGATGGAAATTTCATGTTTTTTCATAACTTCGAGCAAAATTTTCACCATGATGCAAGATGATTCAAAAGAAACTTCCAACATGAAAGTTGTAGATATCCATGAAATCTAAAACTTTTCTTCACACAAATTCTTCCAAAAGTGTTTGGATCTCAAGTTATAATTTTATGAACATGTGGTCATGAAACTAAACACTTAGTGAAATTTTGCCCTAATTTGGTCAGGATTTTGACTTAACTTCATGGAACTTTTTCATATAGTTCCAAGGATAATCTTAAAAAGAAATTAAAATATGGGTTGTGGAGCACATTTCAATATTTCCAAAATGTCCAAGAACTCCTTGAGATCATTCTTGAGGAGGGAGAATCGAAGAGATGAAGTTAGGGTTTTGTCATTTGAATTACAAGTCATTTTTGATGAACACATGAACCAAATCCATAACCATGCTGCATAATCCTTACTTTGCAGGCTTCAAAATTGTTTTTCACTCCATAATTAATGGTTTACACAACTGATTATTCCCTTATCCAAGTGTTTCAAGCTTTTTCCAAATCAATTTTCCATTTTAGAGAGAAAGTAACATATCCATTCTTGTAAAGCAAGCTGTATGCACAAAGTCAGCTTCTTGAGCTCCCAACTTGTTTTCCTTGATTACACTCCATCCACAAAGTCAGAAGGATTATGTTTAAAGTAGTTAACAACTCTATGAACCAAGTACAAAGCATTGAAACTTGGTTTCTCAAAAAATCACATGTTATGCATAAACTTATGATTTTAAATTCTGATCAACAAGAGGTCTCCAAACTGGTTGCTTATAAATAGAGTCACTTTTTGTGATCTAGAGGACGAGCTTGAACACCCTGAAATACACCAAAACTCTCTCAAATCATAAATTGTTCAAAAACTCCATTTGTGCACTGTTTCTGACCTTGAACTTCAAACTCATATTTCCCTGGTGCGTTTCTTGGCCTTTTAGTTTCTAAAGCTTCCTTACATCAAGTGTAACCTATCCTTGTTCATGTTTCATTACGGTAACATCATTTTCCATATCCTCCATAACCAAAAACAGATCATTGCACATTGACTTCTCCAAGTCATTTCATCCACTCTCAACTCAAGCAAACCATTGCATTAGCTTCCTAAGACCTCAAGGAAGCTAACCTGATCATCACCACTGCTTGAGACAAGCTCAAACTCCAAACACGATTTCCAGTTTTGAGGTAAGTTTTCTCAACTTGGAACTATTCATACAGGCATCATAAATAGTTTATTTGTGAATAAAACATGTAGATATTATTGCCCTGAAGCAAACCATGTCCTTAGTTTCCATTAATTTTGCTTGAGCTTAGAGAATTTTGAAACTGAATTTTCTGAAATTTTTAGGGTTCAGATTAGGGCCATTAAAATTCTTGCTTATCTTTGATTTATAGTTTTAATACTTTACATTTCTGGAATCGTGAGAAAATTTGCTACAAGTTTCATGTTTATATTTTTCATTTTTGATGAGAAATGAGCAAGTTACAGTTGGTTTGGCTGGAGGTTGAAGATGAAGTCTTAAGGGCGCATTTTGCCTTACATATTTATTATTTTGCTTGTATTAACGGATGTATAGCCACCCCAGTGGAAGAAGCGCGCGCCTGTAACCTATGGGACCTGGGTTCGAGCCCCAGTGGTACCCTTTTCATTTTTCACTTTCTCACTTTTCTGATTTTTGTTGTTTTTGGCAGGCGATGGGCTCTTTGGGCCTAGTTTGATTTTGGTTTTGCTAGCTGACTAATGGCACCCCTGGCCCAAGTTCATTTATTTTTTATTATTTATTTCATTTTTATTTTTTAAAATATTTTCCAAACATTAAAAATCATAAAAATACAAAAATGATAGATTTATATTTTGACTTATTTTATTTTATTTTTCTCACAAAAAAAATATTTTTATTTATTATACTTTATTTATTTTATTAAATAATCTTGTAAATTTAATTAATACTATGTTTTTATTTATTTATTTTTCACACCATTTAAAATACATTATTTTTGATATAAAAAAGACTAAAAATATTTTATAATGCTATAAATATTTTTAAGATGAAAATACCAAAAAATACTTTTCTTAAACTTATTTTCTTTTGATTAAATAATAGAGCTAGGGTTTCCTTAAAATCTTTTCTTAATAAAATTCCAATTTAATTAATTATTTTCTTTATTTAGTTAGGTTAAGACAAAATCCCTTTTTTCATGAAAATCAAACAAAGATGCATTTTCTTTACTTTTTGCATTTTTTTGTACAATTCATTCATTTGTACTTTGTATTTATTTAAATTCTTGTACATTAATACCCATTCAATATGGTTGTAATAGACTAATTAGGTTTATAATTCTTGAAATTCCCATTCAATTTGTACACCCCCTCCTCCCCACAAATGTTGTAATAGTGTAGTAGCTTTAAAATTCCGCAATTTATCGCTTTTATATATAAATGCAAGTAATTAGGGTTTGTGTGGAAAGACTAAAACCAATACTTAGAAAACCCTAATTGAAGACAAAAGCAAGCATGAAAACAATACATTTGCACACAAGCACCCCTAAGGTTATTCCACTTGGTTGCCTTATACAAAATGGCCATATTACGCATGTAAGGTATCTTAGCCAAAAAAAGCAAATACAAGATCATAGTCCCTCGATGACGCTATCTAAGTTTCCTTACAAATGATCTTAGTCCCTCAAAAATAATGCTAAGATACCTTGCAACATTGCTAATCATGGTTATACGATGACCCACGCCCGTCCCGTTTACATCCAAAGATAGGGTTGCTTACCAAATAAATGGTAAGACAACAATATCAAAGGAAAAGAAAATTAACAAGAAAGACATTTGAGTAGGTAGATTGCTCTTAATTACTTGCTCCATTTCAAAAAAAAACATCCTTGCTATTTTCAAAAACAAACACTTACACTTTCAAAACATCTTACAAAACTTGAAAACATTTTCAAAAGATCAACATCTTTGTATACATTCTTACGAACGAGAATCATTACAAAGATTGCCTAAATAATGGCCTCTTTACGAAATAATTTCAAAAAACCACACAATGCACAATTTCAAACAAAAGCAAGTGATATAGAAAGTAACTAAAAGCCCATGGATAACCATTGATGAAAAGGGTGCTAATACCTTCCCTTTTCATAATCTACCCCCCGAACTCAAGAAATAATCTCAAAGGTCTTTCCTGTGCTTTTTCACCTTTCCTTTTGGATAAAAGAAAAGTCGGTGGTGACTCTTACTAACCACAACATTTGCAATAAAACGTAAAACATTCAAGTCAGTTCTCCCACCGTATCTCAGATCCTATCAAGTACATCTTTGAAAAGCCCGCTCTCTCTAGAAGAATAGCAAGATGGCAGATGATCCTTACCGAATACGACATTCAGTACACAACCCAGAAAGCAATTAAGGAAAGTGTACTAGCTGATCATTTGGATCATCAGGCTGTGGACGACTACCAATCCATGAATTTTGAGTTCTCGGATGAGAACATCATGTTAGTAACTGATTGTGAAGAGCCTGGACCAGATAAAGGACCTGAACAAGGATCCCGATGGACTATGGTGTTTGACGGAGCTTCTAACACTCTGGGCAATGGCATCGGTGTTGTGATCATATCTCCTGAAGGTTGTCATACTCCTTTCACTTCTAGATTATGTTTCAATTGTACCAACAATATGCCTGAGTATGAAGCATGTATTATGGGTCTCAAAGCTGCTATCAACATGAGGATCAAATTCTTGAGCGTTTATTGGAGACTCGGCTTTGGTAAACATCTAGATTAAAGGAGAATGGGACACGAAACATCCTAATCTCATCCCGTACAAAGAGTATATGTTGACACTAATCCCATACTTTAAAGAAATTACCATTGAGCATTTTCCATGAGAGGAAAATCAACTAGCGGACGCGCTAGCAACGATGTCATCCATGTTCAAGGTCAGGTGGGATAATGAGGCTCCTCAGATCACCATTGATAGGATGGACGAGCCAGCATACTGTCACGAGATTGGTACTGAAGAAGTAGTGTCAAGCCTTGGTTCCATGAAGTCAAAAGATATCTCGAACTCCAAGAGTATCACGAGGGAGATTCGGTCAATGATTAGAAGTTCCTAAGAAGGTTCACTACTAAGTTCTTTCTCTGTAACGGGATCCTCTACAAGTGAAACCACAACTCTACCTTGCTTTGGTGTGTAGACAAGAGTGAGGCAGAAAGGATTATGGCTTATTTACACGAAGGTACCTTTGACACTCATTCCAATGGACACTCAATTGCTAAAAGATTCTACGAGCAGGATACTACTAGTCCACTATGGAAGCATACTGTTATCAGCATTCACGAACTTGCCATAAATGCCAGATCTATGGTGATAAGGTGCATGTACCTCCAGTTCCTCTAAACGTCTTGACTACTCCTTAGCCATTAGCAATATGGGTAATCGATATGATTGGAGAGATTAGACCGATAGCTTCTAATGGGCACCGCTTCATCTTGGTTGCCATTGATTACTTCATGAAGTGGGTCGAGGCAGCTTCATTTGCTTATGTTACCAAGAACGTTATGGCTCGATTTAACATTATATGTCGGTATGGTATCCAAGAAATAATCATTACAGATAATGGTACCAATCTCAACAACACTATGATCACCGAGCTCTGCACGCAATTCAAAATCTAGCATCATAACTCTTCTCCCTACTGTCAGAAGATGAATGGCGTTGTTGAAGCTACTAACAAAAATATCAAGAGAATCATACAAAAGATGATGGTGACATATAAAGATTGGTATGAGATGTTACCATTTTCTCTTCATGGTTACTGCGCCATAATGTGCATATCAATAGGGGCAACTCCTTTCTCTTTAGTATATGATATGGAAGTTGTCCTACCCATTGAGGTCCAGATCCCTTCCTTGAGGATCATGAAAGATGTAGGGTTGAGCAAAGACGAATGGGTTCAGACTCGACTTGACTAGTTAAACCTAATTGACGAAAAGAGGCTCGCAGTTGTCTGTCATGATCAGATGTACCAAAAACGTATGATCAGAGCTTTTAACAAAAAGGTCAGATGTCTGGTATATCAGACTGGGGACTTGGTGATCAAGCGCATCATACTACCACAAGGTGACCCTAGGGGAAAATGGACTCCCATATACGAAGGCCCATTTGTGATCAAGAATATATTTTCTGGTGGAGCCATAATCTTAACTATTATGGATGGTGATAACCTTCCGCACCCTATAAACAAGGACATAGTTAAAAGATACTACGCATAAGCAAAGACCCGCTAGGTCGACTGGCCTAGGCAAAAATTAGGGCATCCCGGTGAACCAAAAGGGTTCAGGAAAAAATTGGGGACATACATAAAAAGATATGTACACCCTGCAAGTCGAAAACCTAAAAAGGCGACTTGGGGAAAAAAAGGGTATCCCGCTGGACTAAAAACCCGAAAGGGAGGTCCAGGAAAAAGTTAGGGATTTAAAGCGTATAAGTATGTCCCGTTGGATCACCTTACATCCAATCTTCAGTATCAATTATCAAGCTCAAGCGGTACTTATCAATCCAATCAGCTTCAGAAAAGCAGCGAAAGGGATGAGACGCTCAAAGACATAAATGCAATAGTAGAATGGGAAGCCAATGGGATTATTTCACATAGTTTTCTTTCTTTGTATACTATTTTTGTATGATTTCCATTCTTACGACGGAATTCTCTTACTAGGATGTCTGTCTCCTTGTACAAAAACGCTTATTTCAAGTTAATACAAAACTATTCCTTTGAAGGTGTAAAATTTATGTTTTTATTTTTCTGTTTTGTGTGCGAAAACTTCCAGTGATTATTCTTGAACATATGCATTTGAATGTGATTACTAATTACAAATATACACCTAAAAATAGAAAGACATTTGCTAATGACTTTAAGAAATTGGACAATATCTAAGGGCCATCCATAAAATCCCCGCATATGTTTCCCCGGCAGATACCTTCTCAATTAGTTACAGAGGCAGAGACATCCTACTACAAGGTCACTACCATATTCTCAGTATGCAACTTAATGGTGTCAGGTTCTCATATCCCCGACGGAGCAAGAATCTTCAAATTACTTCTTCAGAAAAAATTCCCCAGTGAAGTCGCCAAGCTTCTCAGGATTCCCCAGCAGGATTTCACAAAATCCCCAAGCAATGCACGGAGTTTCCCTCCTCCAACAGAGTTATTCTCTAACAACGGAAGTTCAACTCCCAGCATTTCAACTTCAACAAATCTGAAGACCTACATTCTTCACCCCCAGCAAGTGTCAGGGATTTATTTTCCCTAATTTAACAATACAGGAATGGAACAATTGACACGTTCATACATCATTTCTACAAACATCATAGCATATACAGCACAAATGCATATATTACAGTCTCATTTATTTTGAGAGCATCATGCAATTCATACATCATGACATCGCGTGAAACTGACTTTACCTTTCCAGGTTGAGTTCGCAGAAAGACAAAAACTATCAATTTATACAACGGGTCAAAGATTAATGCCCGAAACCGGACGGGGAAGCTATCTACACGACCAAATGGTATGAATTCTCGAAGCAAGATGGGTTTACCAGCAAATGCAGCAGGCCAAAGATTAATGCCCAAACCAGACGAGGAAACTATCTATGTGCTCAACATTGCCAAGTTCCAGATTAATACCTATAACAAGCCAGGAAAACTATTTGTGGACGACTGATTGTAGATTAATACTTGTAACAAGCCAGGAGAGCTATCTACATGAAGAGATTGAAGATTAATACCTGTAACAAGCTAGGAAAACTATCTTTCTTTCTCAAGTCAGAGATTAATACCTGTAACAAGCCAGGACAACTATCTCGACGACCGATAAAAAACCAAGTTCCAGATTAATACCTGAAGCCATCCAGGAGAACTATCTGTGGACAACCAACTGTGGATTAACACCTATAACTAGCCAGGAGAACTATCTACATAAAGAGATTGAAGATTAATACATGTAACAAGCCAGGAAAACTATCTTTCTTTCTCAGGTCATAGATTAATACATGTAACAAGCCAGGACAATTATCTTAGCGACCGACAATTTTTAGGTTCTAGATTAATACCTGTAACAAGCCAGGAGAATTATATGTGAACCACTGATTTGTAGGTTAAAACCTGAAACTAGATAGAAAAATAATCTACATGACCAGACGAAGCAATCTTACACGGGCTCCTTCTCATATATCTCTGGATGCAGGCTAACACGGACTCATCCTAGAACAACCCTGCACAGGTTCTTTCTAATATATTTTCGGATAACGGTTAATTCCATTATCGCCGGAGTTACTGTGAAGCCTGGTTTTTCAACCAAAAAATAGCAAACTTTCATCTCTCCAGAGATAACTCTTCACCAGGGCCTTGGACAACTGAAGTTCCTAGACTTTATTCTCCACAGAGTTTTCCTCAAGCAGGAGAACAACAAAAATCCATATTCCCCAACGGACTCCTTCTCAGATAGCAGGAACAGGAACCCCCAAAGGGACCATGTTTAAAATCAGCATCTATTTTAGATGGCATCTTTAAGCCCATCTCCGACGATTCTCTGTCATCTTCTCTAAATGGCATCTGTAAGCATATTCCTGCCATCATCAACCATCAGTGTTACTACATGCGAGTGCAAATTTCTAGGCACTCTAGTGTTCAATCATCTTTCACCTTGAGATCACGAAAGGCAGATAAGTCAATCTAAATCTTTAGGTTTAAGAAGATTGAACAGGGGCAGCTGTTGTACCCAAAAAATTTCCCTCCCACCTCTCAAATATTTTTCTCACAAAATTTCCACTAAGTCAAGGCTGCACAAAATTTGCTTCGATTAAGCACTTAACCTCCTTCAAGCTTGCTTCAAATTTTAAAGTTTTGATTGAAGCCTTGGCCTTTTTCTTGTTTGTTGTATACAAGCATCGACTGGGCATTTGTTTCCTTTGAAACAGCCTCATTCGATTCAAAAGGGAAGGGCCTCCTGTTGGTGTCCTTCGATTCAGAAGTTAGTGGCTTCCTACTGGTTTCTTTCGATTCAGAAGGTGTTGGTAATGGCCTCCTATGGCTTTCCTTTGATTCAAAAGACAAGTGCATTCTCTAGTCTTGCCTTCAATTCACAAGGCAGGAACTTCCTTCATGCCAGCAGGCACAAGGTAATGGCCTCCTGCATACATCCTTCAATTGCACCGCCTTTACATGCTTGCTTGATTCACAATGCAACGGTTACCAGCATGCCTGCTTCGATTGAGCAAGGGCCTCTGTAGGTTTGTCTTGATGACTACCTGCATGCAAGCTTGATTCCTGCTTCGATTGGGCATTTGATTTCGTTGGAGCAAGCTTGATTCCTGCTTCGGTTGGGCATTTGATTTCTTTGGAACAAGCTTGATTCCTGCTTCGATTGAGCATTTGATTTCTTTGGAGCAAGTCTGATTCCTGCTTCGACTAGGCAAATACTCCCTCTGTGCGTGCCTTCAGCGCACAAAGCAAGAATCCCCTATAAGTTTGTTTCGAATCACCAGAAATGAACTCCTGCATACTAGCTTCGGTTAGACGTCAAGTATCCTTCGATCAAGCCTAGTTCACAAAGCTCCCACTGAGAAAAAGGCCCCTTCAGCTTGTCCTCAGCATACATATGCCTCTTCATGCTTGTTTTTGGTCTATTAGGCAAAAATATTCTTCATGCTTGCCTTGGTTTCACAAGGAAAAGTCCCATCAGCTTGCCTTTGATTCACAAGGCAAAAGGCCCCTCTCACTGGTTTTTGACTCACAAGGCAAAGGCCCTCTCTTCAGCTTGCCTTCAGCATACAAGGCCAAGACTCCTTCATATTTTCCTTCGATCCACCAGGAAAAAATCTTCCTTCGACCCACAAGGCATTGGCTACCTTTGTGTCAGCTTCGCCTAGGCAATGGCCTCTTTTATGCTTCCTTTGACCTGCCTCATGCTAGCATCCATAAGGCATGGGCTGTCTTTGTTCCAGCTTCGACTAGGCAATGGTCCCCTTTGAAACAACTGTACACACTTCAACACGCATGATAGCCCCTTCAAAGGCGCATTCATGTTGTCCTTTCGAAGAAGCATTCATTGGTCCATTCGAAGGATACATGATTATTGAAAACAAGTTTGCTCTGTGATAGGTCTTAGTCCTACATGTGGCCAGGCTCAGGCCTCTTGTGCAATGGCACTCGAAGGTGGTGACAAAGAAAGTTTTCGATTGGCCAGATTAAAGTTTTCATTTGAGTTGTTTGAATCAAGCAGTTAGCTGAGTAGGGGCTCAATCGAATAGGCCCCAATGATGAGACTTGAGCCATTCGAAGGACACACCTTGGTGGCCCATTCGAAGATGGCACAAGGCATACATATGGACTATTCTAAAGACATTCAAAAGACCCATTCGAAGTATATACAAGAGGTCCAATCGAAGGGTAGGGACTGAAGGCATTCGAAAGCCATTTTGTGTCCACATTCATTCAAATTCAAAAAAGAGACAAGAATTCCATACCTTTGGCCAAGTTTCAAATATTTGTTTATGGCTCTTAAAGAAAATTATTGAGCATGCTTATTTCCCTCCTACCTTGTCCCATCCATCTGCTCTACATAAAGGTGGAATTTGTAAGCCTCGAAAACGAATACAAAGCCAAGAGACCAGACGAAAGTTGCAAAAATTCTCAAAATTATGAAATTCAAAACTGAATTTCCAGCCATCATTCATCCAAATCAAGTGTGCCATCCTCCTCCTGAAGATCCCAGATTTCATTCCCAGCCCTCATTCAAGCCATCACAAGTCCAGAAGTGCCAAACCGGAACTACCCTTTTGGTAAAATTTTCAAATTCGTATCTCTAATATTATGATATAATAATGCCTTTTGATGTTTGTTCCGTGCTCACGATGATTCATAGGACAGGTTTGAAGTTAAAGTGTGTGTGATTTGATGTTTAAATGCCAACTTTCCATTGATAGGGTCTTGAAACTGTTAAGCTTCGATCTGGGCGATACAGTCACTTTTAGGCCAATCTAAGGCCAGATTCAAAACCAGGACAGGATTTTACATAAGATAAGACCTTGGGTTTTGCTTTAAATTGAGTTTTTTTCAGGTACAAATTTTGGTTGCCCGGAGAAAATTGACCGGAGGTCTTCTCCGACACCGTTGACTCTCTGACTCTGTTTGGGAGTATGCGTGGCACTTTCATGTTACTTGATTGGTCCCTTTGAATTTCATCAACGTGTGTTTTTCAGTTTAATAGTATTTGACTTTGTTTTACATACAATACAATGCACTTGTTATAATAATGAATGAAAAGGTTAGCTTAGCTGGCAAGGCGCATTTCTGTGAAGGGAGAGAACTTGGGTTCGAATCCAAGGTCCAGCATTTTGTTTTTCTAACAATTGTTCAATACAAATCCAATGCACGTAGGCTATGCAGGTTCATCATATGCCCCAAATCATGACCACCGGATGTACACCTGATCAAATCCAATGCTCCCAGTGGCTAGGGACCATGGTAAACCCTAGAGTGCATTCCCCACCAAATTAAATGCAGGATTCTGGGCTACCTCTTATTGGGCCTAAGCAAAATTTTAGATGCATACCCCTTATCTGCTTCATAACACCCTGGCCCATTTGAATTTTGTTTTATTTTTATTCTTTTAATTTGTTTGTTTTATTTAATCAGCAAGCTTTTTTTAATCAAATAAAAAAATCAACAAAACTTATGATTAGCTTTTTTAATTAAATAATTAATTTCTGAAATCAATTAATTAATTAACTTTAACATTTTTTAATTAAAATAAGTTAGAACTTAGGGTTTAATTTATGTTTAAATTATTTTCTCAAATAAAAACACAAAAATATTAGAATTAGGCTTTAAATTAATTTAGCAATTATCTTTTTTAAATTAAAATTAGATTTAAGGTAGTTTAATTATTTTCTTAAATAAACAAAAGCCAAAAAAAAAAAGATTTTCTTATTTCACTTAGAATTGTTTTTAGGTTTTAGACGTTTCTCTCCATTTCGCACGCGTTGTTTATTTTGGCATCTTTTTTATACTAATGTATCTGCTGATGGAATGTAATAGTTATTAGCATTTTTAACGTTTTCCTTATTTTTCTTCCCCTTTTGAACATGTAAATACCCCTCCCCAAAATATTGTAATAGCGTAGGATTTAAATTCCCACACTTTAAATTTCTGCAAAATATTAACTGTTAGTAATTAGGCTTGTATGAAAAGACTGAAATCAAACGCTAGCAAAATTAACACAAGACTAAAATAATTGAACATAACACACCATGCACATATACACCTCTAGGGTACCCCACTTCGGTTGCCTTCGGAAAAACGATCACAATTCTCGAAACGTGAGAAGTTTTAGTGGTTGTCCTCTAGTTTGAAAGATCACAAGTCCCTCGATGACCCTCTCGACGTTGCCTCGATTAAAAGTGATCTTAGAACTTTAGGACAGATACTAAAATTCCTTGCCAAGTTGCCTTCGTAACCGTAACGTCCCTTTGAATGTCCCTCATACATCCAACGATAGGGCTACCTACTCACTAATAGTAGGATAGCACTGTCTAAAGGATAGGTGGAAAAGAATTTCCTTTTCAAGTACAAGTAGATAGATGTTAGATGCTTTCTCAAAACAAAATTTCACACTTACACATAAACATTTCAAAACACTTTCAAAAAAATTCGCTTTGTCAACACTCTAGAAGACTGATACAAGAGTTATCACAAAATGAATCGCCGCACTAAGGCATTTTTAAACTACTTTTTTCAAAACACAAAGCACATGCAATTCTCAAAACATGAGCTAAACATCTAAGAGCCCATAGAAAAACTACAGATGGAAAGGGTACTAACACCTTCCCTTTCCATAATCTACCCCCATTACTCAGAAAATTCTCGAAAAGGTCTTTTTCTGTTCTTTTCCCCCTTTCCTTAATTTGGATAAAAGAAAAGTCGATGGCGACTCTTGCTTACCACAACATTACAAATACAAATGCAAAATCAGTATAACAGTCGGTTCTGCCACCGTATTACACACTGGATTATACCATTTTTGGATAAAATGGAAAAAAGCTACGTATCCTTTTTTCATAAAGATTACTTTAATCACAAAGTCACTTTTTTAAGCTCTCAACCTGGTTTTATCTGAACACGAGCAGTGTCAAAAGCATAGTCAAATCTCCTGCAAACATCAGGCCCCACTTGCACTTGATATTGGGAACTATGAAAATCCATAAAACTTGATTCGTTTGTTTTCAACCAAACCATGGTTTGTCATCTTACAAATCTGGTTACTCCAACATTTCTAACCTTTTCTCTATAAATAGAGAGACCATTTGCAAATCAAAGGCCAGATTTTTGTTGTATGGAAAAAATCCTAAAACACTCTCGAACTCATAAACTCTCGAAAAACTCAAAACCAAGCACAAAAACTTGACACATCCTGACTTCACCAAAAAAATCTAAAATCCCTTCATGTGTTAGCCAACCTTTCGATTCACTCCATATATAAGCCTTTAAATTCACCCACAACTTTCATATACCAGCCTTGGAACACTTCCAAATCTCTCAAAAGACCCACTCAAGGAAGTTAGTGAGCCCTTCGGTTCACTCCTAACCAACCTTCGATTCAGTGACTTTCAAAACAAAGCAAAAACTAAAATAGCTTCTGGGAGGTCGAAGCAGGCTTAGTTCATCATCAAACTATTCCTGGAGGTTCTGTCGAAGTCCCTCAAGTCTCACTCCAAGAGGTAAGTTTTCTAAAACTTAGAACTCTTCATTCAAACATCATTTGTATATACATTGTAAAGAAAACATGTAGACATCATGTCTAGGAAGCTGACCATGCCCATAATTTTGATTATCATTGCTTGTACATTAGAAATTTCATCTATGAATAGCCAGGACTTAGTTTTGGTGTTTCATGCTAACTTTAGACCCATAGCTTTTTAAAAGTCATATGGTTAGATTCATTTTGAAGATCTTAGACAGGTTTTTATATCTTCGATTGGCTGAGGAATGAAGCTTTTTGATGCTTAACATTAGAGTCATGCATCCCTACGCTCGAAGGAATAAGATGAAGCCTTGTTCAAACATTTAGAACTGAATTCATTTTATATTTAGTGCAAATTGTATAACCAACAGATAAAACATACCACCCTAGTGGTACAAACAGCGTGCGCTGAAAGCCTTTCCATGTAGAAGGTCCTGGGTTCAAGCCCCAACGAGACCTTTTGTATCTATTCAGTTATTTTTTCCTAACAAACAAACAGGCCCTGGGCCCAAGCATAAAACTGTTTTTCTACACAAAAAACTTTTTTAAATACAAAAATTGTTTTCTACACAAAAACTGTTTTAAAACACAAAAACTGTTTTCTACACAAAACAGTTTTAAATACAAAAAAAATTGTTTTCTACACAAAAACACCAAAAATATATTTAAGTTATTTAGTTTATTTTATTTAACTTCTTACAATGAAAAAGACCAAAAATGTTTTCCTATTTATTTTCTTTTCTTTAACTTAATTAAATTTCCTTAACAAAACAAAACAAATCTATTCCTTTTTCCATTTTTTCTTGTACATTATATTCCTTATACATTATTCAAATTCAATATGGTTGTAATAGATAATTAGGATTTAATTTCTTGCAATCCCCATTTGTAAATGTGTATACCCCATCCCCGAAATATGTAATAGCGTAGGACATTTATTTTTCCATAATTTACCGCTTTTATATAAAATGCTAGTAATTAGGTTGTGTATGGAAAGAGTTAAAATCAATATGTAGACAACCCTAATCACAGAAAAAAATGCATGTAAATCAAACACACTATTCACACACGTGCACCTCTAGGGAAACCTCACTTGTTGCCTCAGAAAATAGTCATGTCCCTCGAATATGGGCATTTTAGCAAAGACTCTCGATAAAAAGATCGTAGTCCCTCGATATTGCTGATCGTGGGATTTGTACTTATGTATCCAATGATTCGGACTGCAAGTGCACAGTCTTGTCGAGTAGTTTTAAAAAGATATCGAACCACAGAGACTGATGAATCGATCTTCCGTTTTCTATTGTTACTATGTAAATCTAAAGCTAATGAATATTTAATTTGGGTTGTAGGGGAAACTAATCACTAAATTAAGTTGTATTTTAATAATCAATGAGCTAAATTACCAGTATGCAACAGTCTTACCTCGGGAACTAGCGACATGTCGGGCATCTTTATATTTTCAAAACAGTTTTCAGTAAAACCTATCTAGTTTAAAAACCCTCGTCTCACACTGTCGTTTTGTTGATCTAGGCTATGCAGTTAAGTCCTAACGTACGCTTCCGCCATCCCGCAGGAGTTAAAAACAATTTTTGGAAACTAAACAAAATCTTAATTAACTTTAAAGTGCTTCCGCTGTATTTTAAGCCAATGCCTAATTACTACTGTCCAGTTAAAAGATCTCAAACTTCTGCTTTGTTGATCCTAACCTCTATCTGTTTTTTACTTCCGTAACAAAACAATTTAATGATTTGAAAAATAGTAACTTAGGCCAGAAAAGAAAGTTTCGTAGTAAAAATAGTCCGACTAAGTTAGTCGTTCCCTCGGTTGATTGACTTTACATACCGGTATAGGATTTCTAGCCTGACATAATATTAAACCAAATCGTAGAATAATATAAAGGACAAATACAGATAAACATAATTATATTAATTAATAAGAAATAAGAATTTGTAAACATAAACTTGGTAATAACTCTGAAGACAGAAGCACTCCTGCACAAATTGTAGGCTTTGCTTAGACAGGAGAATATATTTAACCGTACAAAGAAAATAATGCTGAAACAAATAATGCTGGAAAGAAATAACTGGGAAAAGAAAATAATGCTGAAAAGAAAATAATGCTGAAAAGAAAATAATGCTGAAAATAATATTCTGCTGAAAAATAATATCTGCTTAATAAAATCTCTAAACTTTCTCGTCAAAAAGAAGAACCCTTTCTACTGTGGTCTCAGGCTCTATTTATAGTGCTTGCTTGATTCCTTGCTTTCGAAAATGTAGGAACGGTTCACTTTTCTTCCTTGAGAAATAATAGGACATTTAATTGTCACGTTCGTTGCTCTTTTGACTGAGTGGGTGAGAGAATGTAGGAACTCGTTGGATTGTGCTTTAAACGTGTTTCTGTCCGTTGGATGAGGAGAACGTGGGGTGATAGGCTGTGACGTTCGTCACACGCAAGTGACGATAGTCACTTGGTCTTCATGGAGCGTGACGTTCGTCACGTCCTCTTGACGGTCGTCAGGGCTTGGTTGCACGTGGGCCATGTGCTCACATGTGTAATGGGCTTTTGGGCTGTTTTCTTCTCCTTAGGCTCTTTTACAACTTTTTGCACCCTTTTTTCTTCATTTCTTCAAAAGTGTTTGGCTCAGTGCATATCTGCAAAAATAGAAAAATACCTGCATAATACTTATAAAATAATTTAATTCAAACTAAAGTATGAGAAATATTTGGTGTATATCAAGCCAGAAATATCACATATTTGTGTGTCATCAAACTCCCCCATACTTAAACTTTGCTTGTCCTCAATCAAATGCCAAGTACGATGTTTTTCTAAACATGGTTATGACTCGGATCGACTAATACATAGCTGCATTGTGTTTTTGTCAAAAAATCGGTGGTTTGATTCGTGCTCCATAACTACGTCGGCGACGCTAGACAATCCCATTTTACGTAAACTAGTTACAGGTCCTGTCATAGCCTACCTCGAGTATTTGTCTTGTTTTGCCTTTTTCATTCTAGCACAATCACATTAAGCCCTTTATCTTCACACGCACATAGCAGAACGGTCGGTTAGTGGTTATGATCCTTTTAAACTTTTAGAGGTTTCTGGAACATTAATGTGGCAACCTTTAATTCAAATGTTGGATGTGGGGGATCAGACCATAATCTGCCCTACCGAGTTTAGTACCAGATGCTCCTGAACCATCCATCAAATGAATTTTCATGTTACTTTGTAAGGTTTATATCCTTTGGATTAGGCCATCGGATGAGGATCGTCCAATTTAATCAGTGTTTTTCCTTGCAACATTTTGCTGAAATATTCTATCATCCACTTATATTCATCGACTTCCTGCGTAGTTTGTGTTTAAGACGGTGCTGACTGCTAATATAAACTACTCAAGGTTACTATAAAGACTAAACTCAAGGTGTTGGAAACAACGGGTACTTGAACTGATCTATCATACTCTGGGGTTATAGAGTGTCTAAACGGTAGAAATTTCACTTAATCTCGCCCCAATTCCTGATGATTAAAGATTCTGCAAAAAATTTTATGGGCTCAAAAAGAGAGGGGAGTCTAAAAGAACAACACAAATTGCTGCAATAGATGACTTGTGAAAAAAAAAAATTTATTGAATTTAAGATAACATAAGGGAAATTACAAAGGAAATAAAAATTACTAGAAAAAGGGAAATACTTCCTCCCCCATACTTGAGTCATACATTATCCTCAATGTATTGATAGAAGCGAGAAAGGGGAAAGATAACAACATAATCATTCTTCTTCCTCTTGTCTTTGGTATCGGCCATGTGTCCTTGCTCTTCGACGTGCTTGCCTGCCATGTCTGGAAGATTCGCCGCCATCTCTCTGGGATATGATATTATGCAAGTCGTCAACACGGAGTGTTAAGGCTCGCATATCTTCCGTTATTCCGGTGGTGAATTCCAGCATACTTTGATCGTGCCTGCGAGCATAGTCATTTTGGTCTCTCTGCATTTGTTGCATGAGAGTCATCATCTCGATTTGGCGTGTCTCGAGCCTTTGGTGGCGTTGAGTGGACAGCTGGTTTTGTTGCATTATCGCGGCATATATTGCATCGATAGTGGCAGGATTGTTGGCTTGCTGTTGTTGGGGCTCTTGCTGCTCTAATTCTTCTTCGATTTCGTCAGCGGCAATGTTGTTAGCCTGACCTTGATTTCCTTGCACATTTTCTCCGGGTTCAGGGGCGTTCAGGTTGTAAAGCCAGTTATCCGGATTACCCAAGTAAGTACGATTATGATTTGGCATGATCACACTACAAACTCTTGCATTCTTAACCATGAGATAGTATCCTCCAGCTTCTCGTACTTTAATCAGGAGGCCAGCTCTACAGTTATCAATGTCCATAAAAACTGCTGGCAGCGGAGGTAGGATTTGGATCCTTTCCCCCCAGCTCAAGTGAACTGCGATGGCGGTGACGATGCCTCCGATGCAAAAAGGTGTTGTCCATTCTCTTGCAACGAGGTTTTGAATATGGGCCATCATTAAAGTGACGGGATTAAGACGGACGTTTTGCGAAAAGGTACAGTGGAGAGCATATAATTCTTTAGTGTTTACCTTGTTGTTGTTTACCCTTCCGAATATTGTGTTTGCCATAACACGGTGTAAGAAGCGGATGTTCGGGTTGTGGATGTGAGAGGCGTACCGTGCTTCAGGTGTGACATTTGGTTCTCCGGTTATTCTCTCCCATAGTGCGTAGGCACTTCCATTCCAATCCAATTCTGGGGGTATGTGGTATTGCACATTATTACCTCGGGGAAAATGAAATATGTCGCTCAAAATTTCATGGTTGAGTTGGTACTCTCGGTTGAACATCCGAAAATGAGTGGCTCCCGTTAGGTGTGCGTCTGCATCTTCTCGGGCGTGATATGCGTAGGAACTCAAGAATTCCAACGTGAGAGCTTCGTAAGTTGGTGTGTTCATCGTGCTAATAAAGCTTAGGCCAGCTTTATTCAGCAAGCCTTCCATATGAGGTATCAAGCCTAATTCTTGCAAGCAAGTGTTGTCGACGAACCGTGTTGATGTTATCCCTCGGTGATGGAATTTTATGTACCTCTCTTTTTGAAGCTCATCGGCTTCTCCTTGTCGGAGCACGAGATGTCGCATGTCGGGTTCAGGTTGGTTGGCCATGAGTATTGAACTTGATAGGAAAAAAATGTATATGTGGTGGAGAGATGGAAAGGGAGTGGTAGTGATGAAACTAAGGATGGAAGGGGAGGGTTTATATAGATGGTTTTGTGGAGTAAAAAATTTAATGGTGTTTATGGGAGAATTTTTAAATTTGGGAGGTTATGGAAGTTATGGGTGAGTGGAGTAAATGGGGTGGTGGGATTTTAAGACAATTTTTTCGTGCATCAATGTTGTTCAATGGTCACGGTTTTGGAAAGCGTGGGGGACAATGTCTGTCGCCCGTTACGTTCTCTCTGACGCTCGTCAGAGTCAAAGACACTCCCTGACGTTCGTCACATGCACTCTGACGTTCGTCAGGGTCAGGTCATGTTGGTCTCTTTGACTGCTTTGAACGCGTGCTCCACTAAAGTAATTAATTAATTAATTTTAATTTTGAGAAGTGTATTGCAAGGGATTAGTAGCATATTGTATAGTTGGAAGAATGATATAATAAGAACATAAAAATAGTAACAGAAATAAAACATGATAATAATAATAGAAATTAAGAACAAATGAAAATAATAACGGAAATTGCAAAAAATGAATGCATACTTTGTAAATAAAAATAAATAAAATGGATATGAATAAAATTTTAGGACCGAAAAGTAATATATTATTCGAAAATAATTAAAACCATATTGAGTTTGAGAATAATAATAATTAAAAACAATGAAAAAACCCCCCATACTAAGAACAAACAGTGTCCTCACTGGGGCGGTACAAAAAAACTATCAAGTATGAGGGCCTCCGGGAGGTGGTGCAGAAGCGTGCAGATGTTGATAAATATGGTCAAACTGCTCTGTGACGACGTCCATGAAATGAAAGAAGTCACGCCGAAGTGTACTGACATTTTCTTTAACAGTGTCGAGCTTGCCTCGGAGTGTGGTAACATCTGTCTGCAGAGTCTTGATCGTATGTGCATGATCAGGCATGGGTATGTCATCAGCTGTAGTAACAAGGGGTAGTGTAGGGTAATCCAAAGGTGTATAATCGTGGTAACCTGTGGGTGTAGATGGGTCACTCTCCTCCCTCTCAGGGTCGTGTTCGTCTGTCTTCTCTAGGGGTTATAGCCAATTTGTCTTGGTATAGACACTGGTATGCTCGGGGCTAGGCAATTTGAAGCAATAGACAGGGTTACGTTGGACAAGCAGCTAAAAGTGAGGTGGGATGAGGTTACCAATCAGAGAAATGTTAAAGTAAAAAGGGATGTCCATGGTATAATATCTGGCGTATGGTGTAAGGCGCGACAGAGATGACCGTATGGATAGGGCCTCGGCTATCATAGTGACTAGCCCGCCGACACAGATGGGGCCATGGGTACACTGAACTATAGCTGACATGTTGGCTATCATGAATGATGCGCCAATGACTGGTCTGGTCTGAAAAGCACAGTAAATGATGAACAACTCATCCCTAGAAACTGAGAGTTGATTAATAGGTTTTCCAAAAAATGTGAAAGCTAAAATGTGATGGAAATACCTAATAGCAGGGTTATGAATCTCGGTGGCATCAAGGTGGTCGGGGTCCTCGAGATATTGGCCCTCTATGTCTCTCCAAAAGTGATTAAGCTCAAAGTTGAGGTACTCATCCGCCTGAGTTTCCATGTGGGCGTCTAAAGAGCTAGGGAATCCTAGCAGCTGAGCTAGACTGCGAACTGTAAACTGGTGGGTGAAACCGAACAATCTAAAGGACATCTGACCTCTACTACGCCCTAAGCCTTGTGCGAGTTTATAGATGAGGGAGCTCAAGAACTCCAAGGTGAGGCGTTGGTGTGTAGGGTGTTTATGGGCTAGGAACCCCTCCCATCCTATCTGGTTAAACATGAAATAGACACTTTCCCTGATTCCTAAGGCTGTCAAGGTGGGATCATGCACATACGTGGTCATACTCATCTGGCGCTGAGCCAGAATCTCATATCGTCTCTGCTGAGTCTCCGAGGCAAAAATGATAGTATCCATGAATTTTAGCTTGTAGGTTCTGTGAATCGGTACTAAAATTTGGAAAAGAAAAATGAAAGTAAGTAAAATATGTTGTGGGAGAAAGAAAGAAAAGTAAAAAAATCGGAAAGTAGAAATCAGAATGCAGAAATGAAAAAAAGAGTAAAAATAAAAATAAAAGATAAAGATATTTGAGAGATGATAAATAAAATAAAAAATTGTGGGTTGCCTCCCATACAACGCTTGTTTAATGTCGTTAGCTTGACATTTGTTGTTAGACGTGAATTAGTTGTCAAATTGGTGCGGTAGCTCTAATAGCGTTAAGCTCGCGGTGTAGTCCTTATTTTCGACGCTGTAATAATGCTTTAGGCGTTGGCCGTTCACTAAGAATGGATTCATGGATTTTTCTTTGCTTTCTATGGCACCACTGGGGAAAACTTTGGTTACTTCGAATGGTCCAGACCATCGTGAACGGTGTTTTCCCGGGAACAGTTTCAGACGAGAGTTGAATAGGAGTACAACATCTCCTTCATTGAATTCTTTCCTTGAGATACGTTTGTCATGCCATTTTTTCGTCCTTTCTTTGTAGATCCTTGCATTTTCATATTCATCTAATCTTAGTTCTTCTAATTCATTTATGTCGAGGATCCTTTTTTCTCCTGCCGCAGTGTAGCTTAGGTTTAAAGTTTTAATTGCCCAGTAAGCTTTGTGTTCAATTTCCACTGGCAGGTGGCATGATTATCCATATATGAGTTTAAAGGGTGTTGTACCTATCGGTGTCTTGAATGCCGTCCTGTAGGCCCATAATGCGTCAGGTAACTTAGCCGACCAATCCTTTCTTGAAGTGGCAACAGTTTTTTCCAGTATTTGTTTTATTTCTCGATTTGAGATTTCCACCTGTCCGCTTGTTTGGGGGTGGTATGGTGTTGCGACGCGGTGCCTCACCCCATATTTAGTTAGGAGTTTATCAAAGATTCGTGATATGAAGTGGGAGCCACCGTCGCTAATAACTTGTTTGGGTACACCAAACCTTGGGAATATAATGGTTTTGAAGAGTTTAATCACGACTCTAGTATCATTTGTTGGAGAAGCTATTGCTTCAATCCATTTTGAAACGTAATCTACAGCCACGAGTATATATTTGTTTCCGAAGGAGGATGGAAATGGTTCCATAAAGTCGATTCCCCATACATCAAAGACTTCCACTTGTAGGATGCCAGTCTGAGGCATCTCATCGCGTCTGGATATATTTCCGGTGCGTTGGCATCAGTCGCAATTTAGGATGGTTGTGTGCACATCTTTCCACAAATTTGGCTAGTAGAATCCAGAATGCAAAATTTTGGCACATGTCCTTGATGTGTTTGCATGACCTCGGTAAGGGGCATCATGACAATGAGAAATAATGCTTTCTATTTCATTTTCCGGGACGCATCTTCGGAAAATACCGTCTGCACTCCTCTTAAATAATAAAGGTTCATCCCAAAAGTAATGTTTCAAATCGTGAAAGAATTTCTTCTTATGTTGATAAGTCATATCAGGGGGTAGGATTTTGGCAGCTAAGTAATTTGCTATGTCTGCATACCATGGTATGGTTTGGATAGAGACCCCGGCTTCTTGTATAGCATTATTTATTTGGTTTTGGCTTTCTCACGAATCGTTGTTAGCAGCTTGTGTGTCAAGTCCTAAGAGCAGTTGATTTGAATTTGATTCTGGCGGTTCTTTTCTGGCTTCTCCTAAGTCCATCTGAGCCATCAGACATTCATACGGGAAGTCATCGTTAATAGGCACTTCTTCTGGTGTCAGTTGTTCCATTCGAGATAAATGGTCAACTACCACGTTTTCAGTACCTTTTTTGTCTTTAATTTCTAGATCGAACTCTTGTAGAAGCAGAATCCATCTCAAAAGTCTCGGCTTTGAGTCTTGCTTGGTTAAGAGATATCTAATAGTTGCATGGTCTGTATAGATGATTATTTTTGCGCCTACGAGGTAGGAGCGAAATTTGTCTAGTGCGAAGACTACGGCTAAAAGTTCTTTTTCCGTTGTTGCATAATTCATTTGTGCAGGGTCCAAGGTTCTACTAGCATAATGTATCGCATGAAGCTTCTTATCTCTTCGTTGTCCCAGGACTGCACCTACGGCGTAATCACTTGCATCACACATGATTTCAAATGGAAGTCTCCAATCGGGTGGTTGCATGATTGGTGCGGATACAAGAGCTGTTTTTAGTTGGTTAAATGCCTTTAGGAATTTGTCATCAAAATCAAATTCAACTTCTTTCATAAGGAGGGTGGTTAGAGGCTTTGATAGGGAGTACAAATTTATGAATGGGGATGAAATGTAAAGGAGTCCTAATTAAAGCTATTACAAACTTTGAGCAATTTACATTATTGGTAAATATTAATGCAAAAATAAAGTACACGAAGGTGGTGAAAAGGGGAAAGATGTTTTAAGAAACCCTAAAAATATTTCTAAGTGTTAAGAAAATAATTTGTGGTTTCTTTGTTAGAAAATATTTCAAAATATGAAATGAAAACTTAGACCTAATTCTAATTTAATTTACAATTTAATCATTTAAAATAAAATAAGGTGTGATTAAATTAATTTATCAAAAATTAAATTAATTAATTAAAATCTAAATAATTCTAAGTATTTAGAAAATATTTTTGGTGTTTTATTTAAAAAAGATATTTGAAGTATAAAACCTAATTCTAATTAAATAAAATAAAAGTGATTAAATTAAATTAATTTTTTATTTGTCAAAAATTAAATTAACTAATTAAAAACCTAAATCTAATTTTTTATTATTTTTATAATTTTTCTAATTTTAAATAAAATTACTTAAAGAAAAGAAAATAGTTAATTAAAAAAACAAAAAAAAAATTTAATGGGTCTGAACTGTAAAAGCAATTGGGGGGTGTTAAAAAGAAAAATAAAAAAAGGCCCAAAACAACTAAGCCCAGGCGCCTGTTTGGATCCAGTGTGGCCAACATTTTATGGTTCATGGTGGAAACACGCGTTTGAGGCATCCAGATCTGGCTTGATGACATTTGATGGTGTTGATGAGAGGTATATCATGCACGCTTTAGAATTGCTTGCATCTGATCAACAATGAAAATGTTGAAAAATAAAATGTCAGAGACAGGGATCGAACCCATGCCCTGGCACACTAACGCCCTACACACACATGCGCTTGCCACTGGGGTGGCTGTTTCATCCGGTTATGAAACACCCACAACTCAACTTTGAAAATTTGAAATGCCATCTTCTTCTTCTTCCTCGTGCCAGACATCAACATCACCATTTTTTATTTTCAAACTCTTCCATTTCTCAATCATTTTAAAAATGTAAACATGAAAGTTGCTCTAAATTTTACCACGGATTTAACCATGCAACTTTTAAAAGCTATAGATCAATGGTTATGCTGAATTTTGTTTGGTACCAAACTGAAACCTAATTTTTTCAGAAACTTTAATTCCAAAATTCACATCATACAGCCAACATAAATGAAAACTAAGGACATGGTTAGCTACATAGACCTGATATCTATATTTTATCTTTAGAATGTATGCACAAAGGATGCTTAAATAAAGATTCAAAGTTTGAAAAATATACCAAGTTGTAAAAAGTCCAACGCTTCTTCAAGCACTTCCAGAAGCAAGATGATGATTGATTAAGCTTCCTTGGACCTCCATGAAGCTATTACAATCCTTACTTTGGGATGAAAGTTGCTGAATCACTCTAACCAAGTCAAGTTGTAATGATGGAAAGTGAAAATGGTGGATGATGAAGATGATGTTACAGTGAGGAAACATGGGTATGGATGAGTTATATATGATGTATATGAAGTGTTCGGATGATTGTTTTGGACAAAAAATTTAACGTTTGAGTGATTCGAAGATTTGAACTTCAAAGCTCAAAAATGGAGGTTTTGCATACAATTTTGACTTGGAAGAATTTGAGACGGTTAGAGGGCTTGTGAACTTGTGTGTTAGCTTGCAAATGATCCCTATATTTATAGAGAAAAGGTTTGAGGGAAAGGGTAGATCATATTTTAAAGATAGAATGTTATGGTTTGGTTGCTTAGATTTGAAGTAATTTTGAAGAAACATTGTTCCAATACATTGTAGGGTGGTTGATAGGCTGTAGATGGTTGCTTCTTGGTGCTGAGATGTTTTGAAGTCATAAGCAACAATGTATAGGCTCAAGGAGAGTTGACATTGTGTATAAAGTCACTTTATCAAAATGGCAATGTGACCTTTCTCCCTTAAATGGCAAGTAAGTTTGGACAAAAGCTTTAATAACTTGGGTCATAGCTCAAAAGCTTGTGCAATCTTCTGATGATAGCAATATTTGGAGGTTAGAGGCCTGAAAAGGGGGATTATGCAGCATGGCTTGAAGATTGGGTTATGAACTTGTCACAAAAATGACCTATAATGCAACCTTAGATACTCAACTTCATCTCTTCAATTCTCCTTGCTCAAGCATGATAAAATTGTGTTCTAGGACATTTTGGAAAGCTTGAAACATTGTATACAGCTTTCATGTTGTGAGTTTTGGCTAAATCAAATGGGAACTTGGTGAAAATTGGCCAAGAAGTTGAGATGAAAAACTGACCAAAACTTGTTAAAAAATTTCTAAGTGTTAGATAAAAAACATCATAACTCCATGAGCTTATATCTCTTAAATTAAGCACTTTTTGAGGATCATCCCATAATAACAAAGTTGTAGAATTCTCAATCCCTACAACTTTCATGTTGAAAGTTTTCCTTGAATCAGCTTGTATCTTGAGAAAACTTGCTTGTGAAGTTAGGGTTTTTGTTAAGAACAAAAACACTTAGAATTTTTCTAAGTGTTAGAAAATTTTCCAAATTTGACTTTTGTTGAATTTTTGATTTCTTGATGATCAAGTTTGATATTTTTGAATTTCTTGATGATTCTTGACTTTTGAATTCCAATGTTGACCAAAAAGTCAAAGTTTAACTTTTGAGTGACTGTTGACTTTTCATCAATTGATTCAATTCTTCAACTATCAATCACTTGAATCTTTGGAAATGTTCTGAGCCGTATAATTAGGTCAAGATGTTGTATTTGAGTCCTTAAGATCATGCTTTAAGCCATTAGGTCATGCACTAGGTCAAAAGTCAATGATCAGTCATCTTCAATAAAAACCCTAATTTGGGCCATTTTTTACCTCTGATGATTTGAGGGCTTTCCTTGAAGAATCATGATCAACCATTTATCAAATGATGAATATCACTTTAAAATGTTGATGTTGACAAAAAATCTTAAAATTTGACTGTATGTTGATCACAATTGACTTTTTGTCCAATACAATTGATTTTTAGTCATCTGACCAATTGATTGAGCAAACTTGTGATGCAAGGCTTGAAACTTGACATAAGTATTATTGAGGACCTATGATGAACCAAGAAAGTCATTTGAGAACTTTGCAACCCAATCTTCCTTGTACATCACAAAACCCTAATTCAAGCCTCTTGCTTAGGAGGTGAGTTTGTTTGATCAACTCTTGAGAATCCTTGAGTATTTCAGAATCTTATAAGAATGACTTGAAGAAAATGGGAGGGAAAATTTTGGGGTATAACAATACGAAAGCAAACGATGGTAATACGCGGATTTGTGCAGATTGAAGAAGGACATGAGGCTAGATTGCAGAGAGAATTGAGGAAGATGGTGCTAGTTGATTGGGTTGAAGTGTTTCTAGAGGGAACATTTGATGGAATCAATGGCAGAAAGGGAGAAGTTGATAATGAGGTTATCAGTGTTGTTATTTGGAGATGAGAATTTATGAAGATGGAGAGCGAAAGATTGTGTGGTAGGTAGTTGATAAAGAGGATGTGGAGGTTGAGAGAATGGATTCAGATGGAGGGGTTAGTGATGAATTCGAAGGTTTAGAAGAGGGCGGAAGAGATAAGATGGTAACGATGAGAATGATGAAGGTGTGTATGTGATGAAGAAATCGTGGAGGGAGTGAGGCGGCTAGTTCGCTGGATTTCGGATATTCATCGAGGGCAGATAAAGGGAGTGAGATTTTATATTTCGCCGCTGATGCCTCCTCCTTTTTCTCCCATGTAGAATCTGATTTGCCCTTATAACAAACACAAAACCTTATCCATAATTAGGTCTTTAAGAAAGAACAAAGGACCCTTACGCAAGATATTTATTTTTAACTGAAAATAATCTAAACAAAAAGAAAAAAAAAATAGATTTTTTTAAAACTATTTTATTCAATAATAAAATAAATAAATAATAAAACTAAATAAGATATGCACACATTTTATCTATACAAACTCTTTTATTTATAATTCTAAAACTAGATCCAAACTAGAAATTAAATAAATAAAAAGAAAAAAATACATATTTTTTATATTTTTTTCTTAATTATAAAATAAGGAACGACAAATAAAAATATAAGAGAAAAATCAGATAAATATTGAAATTGAAATAAAATGATGCAAAAATGTGCAAAATATAATGATGTGAATGAAAATTAAATTTTATAATTTTTGGATATAAATAAAAAGAGAATGAGAAAACTTCGGGTAAAATTTGGGGTGCAACAACTGCCCATATTTAAATATCTTCAACTAGATGATATGAAGATGATTAGGCTTCATATAAAAATAGTGGGAGATGGTTAAATACCAAAGAATTTAGAATTTTACCTAGATATGCAATGGGTATTCCATAAATGAATCGTGACGAGAGTATGATGAATGCAAGACTTTTTTTGATATATATATATATATATATATATATATATATATATATATATATATATATATATATATATATATATATATATATATATATATATATATATATATATATATATATATATATATATATATATATATATATATATATTAAATGATGTATAATATGAGACGGATTCGGCGGGAATATAGAAAGGACTTGAAACTGGAAATTTATGGTGGTTGAATGATATGACGTAGAAAGACATGCGGGGGAATACAAGAACTTCTAGATATTTGTCAAGGTGACAAGAATATCCATCAATACTTGCGAAGAGGAATATGAACCATGAAAAGATAAACATGACATCCGATTACCTGTTTTGGACGAAAGGAGAAAGAAATACAACATCTAATAACCTGCTTTAGACAAAGGAAGACCACATCATCTAATAACCTGCTTTAGACGAAGGGAGAAAGAAAACCATGACATCCATTAACCTACTTTGGACTATGGGAGAAAGAAGATCACGACATCCAATAACCTACTTTGGATGAATGAAGACCACATCATCTAATAACTTGCTTTAGACGAAGGGAGAAAGAAGACCAAGATATCCAATAATCCGCTTTGGACAAAGGAAGAAAGAAATACGACATCTAATAACCTGTTTTGGATGAAGGAAGACCACATCATTTAATAACCTGTTTTAGATGAAGGGATAAAGAAGACCACAACATCCAATAACATGCTTTGGACGGAGGGAGAAAGAAATACGACATCCAATAACATGCTTTTGATGAAGGAAGACCACATCATCTAATAACCTTCTTTAGACGAGGGGGGGGAGAAGATTGCGACATCCAATAACCTGCTTTGGATGAAGGAATACCATATCATCTAATAACCTTCTTTAGACGAAGGGAGAAAGAAGACCACGACATCCAATAACCTGCTTTAGACGAAGGGAGAAAGAAATATGACATCGAATAACCTGTTTTGGATGAAGGAAGACCACTGTTGGCTCTTAAATTCGACACCCACGATAAATTGGCCTTATAGGCCAAATATGAGCAAATGAAGCCAAGCTGAAAAATGCCTTGACGCATGGAAAAAACTTAGAGAAATATCTGAGTTACAAATTGGTCTTCGACCAGACATCACCATCAAGCCTTCGACTGAAAAGGTCCTGTGACCTTCGACTAGAAGAATAACCCTCGTGTCAGCATCAAAGGCGAAGGATATTTGAATTTGAAGAAGGGAGGGAAATGCAGTTCTCCTAGCAGTTAAGGGAAAGTGACGTGGCAGGAAGATAGAAGTCAAGGGGCATGCAGAGGACACTTGTCTTCATCCTAGAGCAAGGCAACCCCTCAACAGTTACATAATTTTAGTATAAAGATAGGAAGTTTGTGTAGATTTTGTGTGTTCAATCTATTGTACTATTCACTCAACATTATTCAAGTACCCGCTATGTGTGAAAGAATAACTGAGAATGTACGTTGGAAACACTACCTTTTATTAATCAAATCTTTTACAATGCTTTGGTCTTCTTTTGCAAAGTTTACGTTTCCTGCATTTTATCTGCATTTATATTTGCTTTCCAAAACTACAAACACCAACTGCACGGTCGAACGTGTGTTCTTCCTGGATATTAACTTGTACATCAAACCAGCATAAAATTAGCATATGTTCTGGGATCAATCTGATCGATCCCGCGACTAACCAAAAGGGCTTTCCTTTTTGGAGGATCAGCGATTGTTTACCAAAAACCATGGTAAACAACCACATCATCTAATAACCCTCTTTATACGAAGGGAGAAAGAAAACCACGACATCCAATAACCTACTTTAGACAAAGGGAGAAAGAAGATCACGACATCTAATAACCTACTTTGGATGAAGGAAGACCATATCATCCAATAACCTGCTTTAGACGAAGGGAGAAAGAAGACCACGATATCCAATAATCTTCTTTGGACGAAGGGAGAAAGAAATACGACATCTAATAACCTGCTTTGGATGAAGGAAGACCATATTATCTAATAACCTACTTTAGACAAAGGGAGAAAGAAGACCACGACATCCAATAACCTACTTTTGATGAAGGTCCAACGTTAACCACGAATCAAACAGGGCCCATACTTTCATATGTAGGTCCTAGAGGTCCATTAGGAACACCCCCACCAAGGGCAAATCCAGGGCCTCGACCGTACGCTCCCCCAGGATTTTCGATAGCCTGGATGGGTCGAGAACAGCCGTATGGCATGCCAACCTCTGAAATGGATAGCCTTATGAACGTTGCGTCTACATTTTCAAAACCTTTGGTAAGTACGTCTTCACCATTACAGGGATCTGGAGCCAGTATGGTAAATTTGGGTAGAAACCAACTTTTAGGAGGGCCATCACATGCAATACCAAGCCTCACAAATGCTTCTATAGCAATTTTGAGGCAACAGATGGATGAAAGCAACCATGATATGGTGCAAATGTTGGCACAAACTCTAAGTACAGTGCTGAACCCCCTAATACAAAATACTACCCAGTAGAATCAACAAATGGAAGCGCAAATGACGCGCATGGCTAAATTTTTTGGGGTTCCCCAACCTATTCGACAACCCCAAAGGATACCAATAAGAGTGAACCAAGGGATAATCATGGAGGAAGACTTAACCGTTAACCAAAATCCACAGATCCCTAGAGTAGAAATAGAACAACCTAGGGTCGAAATACCTCGAAATCCCCCACAGATCCCTAGAGAAGTCGATCAAGGAGTGATTATGTTGAATAGGAACCAAAACACTGATGAATTGATACAGCAAGTTCGACACCAAAATTATGGAACAGATAATAATATGACTGCCATGATCGAAAGAATCATGACACAAAATGGGATGAACATTGGTTTTCACAGACCAAACTTCACATCCCCATTGTCAGAATATATTCTGCAAACAGATTTACCCCATAGGGGAAAAGTCCCTAAGTTTACTAAATTTTCAAGGGATACGACAGAGTCTACTGTCGAACATGTGGCAAGATATTCGATAGAAGTCGGGGAAATAGCAAACAACGAGAACCTTAGGATTAAATATTTCCCAAGTTATCTAACGAAAAACGCTTTTACTTGGTTCACTACCCTCCCAGCCAATTCGATCCACAATTGGAATCAATTGGAAAGGTTGTTCCATGAACAATTTTACATGGGACAGACCAAAATAAGTTTGAAAGAATTGGCTAGTGTGAAAAGGAGATTCACTGAGCCAATAGATGAGTATTTGAATAGGTTTCGACTGCTTAAATCCAGGTGCTTTACACAAGTTCCTGAACATGAATTAGTCGAAATGGCAGTAGGGGGCCTAGATTATTCCATTAGGAAAAAATTAGATACCCAATACTTGAGAGACATGGCCCAGTTGGCCGATAGAGTTCGACAAGTAGAACAACTTAAAGCCGAAAAAGCTAAAGCGACCAAGACTCATCGAAAAGAAAGAGTAGCCTATGTCGAAATGGATGATGACGATCCAGAGACATTTGGTGATCCTATAGATGTCGAAGAAGGCGAAATAGATTTAGCAAAATTAAAACAAGGGCTTCCATACTCTTTCAAATTGCTAGTGCCCTCAAATGGGAAGAATCCTGTTGAGTCCAAAAGGAACAGTGACAGATTCCCAAAGAAAACATATAGTTTCGACATCACTAAATGTGACGAAATATTTGATTTATTAGTCAAATATGGCCAAATGATAGTGCCCCCTGGAGAAAAAATGCCTCCTTTAAAACAAAGAAAGAAAAGAGGATTTTGTAAATACCACAATTTCCTGGGCCATAAAACCTCACAATATTTTCTTTTCAGGGATCTTGTTCAAGAAGCACTCAAAGAAGGAAGGCTCAAGTTCGTTGATAAGACAACAAAGAAAATTGATGTGAACCCGCTACAAATGGATACACACTATGCTAAACCAGTTGGCATCCATATGGTCGAAGTTTCTGAGGAATTCATCAACAAGCCTGTATTTGGCAGTTTTACTGGAAACATATCTAGGAAAAATGTTGAAGTGGTGAGGAAGGCTACTGAAGGCCTGAACAAAGGAGCTGCTGAAAGCTCAAACAAGAGGACCACTACAGGTCCTTATTTGGCTGCCGTCAAGGGTTTGACAGAAAACTTGGAAGCCAAGATATAAAAACTGAACCTCGTTGCCAAGAGAAACGTGGAGGTAAACATGGTCGAGGTATCTGAGGCCAAGGTTTCGGAGGAGGCCATTCGACAAGAGGAAGTGGACAAGATAGCATTTCCAAAAGAAAACGAGAATCTGGCAGAATTTTTACATCAATGCCAGAAGAAAAAGTCTAAAGTGATGTTGTATCCCAGATGCAGTTCCATTTTCGACAAGAAGGCTGCGGAGCACATACAAGGTGTGAGAGCAGTGAAGGAAAAATGGGGCACCAATGCTCAGCCAAATATGGATCCAGAAGTTAGATATGATCCCAGGAGGGGGTATCAAAAGGGACCCATGAACCAAGTGAGGAGGCCACCAACTTTTCGGCCTCCAACTAATGTACCTGTGGATACTTGGCTCAATACAGTGGGAAGAAAAAGGCACAATGAAGAAAGATGGTGAACGTTTGACGTGCCAAGGGGCTCTTCTTTAGCTTACACTAAAGAGTTCCAGACTACTACAACGAATAAAGTGGCTCACATATCTAGCAACTATAAGGGGAAGAATCCCATGTCTCGCTCCCAATGGCGAAGATTTTAAAGACAGCGGAAAGCCGAGAAAGAGGCTGCAGCAGAGCCTCACCCAGAATCTAGCACCAACGTGCCAAGAAAATAGAAAGGAAAGCAAAGGAAACCTCTGGAGAGGGAACCACTTGCTAGAAGACTGGTGTGGCCAGAATAAGGTGAGTCGAATGATGAAGGTAATTCTGACTCAGACGATACTTTAGATATTATGGTAAATGTAATATCAGTGCTGCCCAGGGAGTACAACCGTCAGGTCGAAGTCGAAGAAACTGACTTGATGGTCGAACAAGAAATGGCCAGACATAGGCCAATGTGTTACTATGTGATGAATAATGGATGTGTTGAGGAGCATAACGCTTTCTTTGAGCCGCCTACTGAGGAGATGAAAAATCACCTCAAGCCCCTATTTATCAGAGCAAAGATAGGAGAAGTGACCATAAATAAGATCTTGGTTGATTGTGGGGCGACCATAAATATAATTCCACAATATATGCTGAGGAAAGTAGGAAAAGAGGATGCTGACATTAAGCCCCACAACATGGTTCTCTCAAATTATGAAGGGGGTATTGGAACCACCATCGGATTTATACAACTGGATCTCAAGGTCAGCTCAATTATTCGACCTACCATGTTTATGGTAAATTCAGCAAAACCCAATTATAATCTGCTTTTAGGTCGAGACTGGATACATGGCATATGTGCAGTTCCATCTTTGATGCATCAGAGGGTTACAATATGGCGCCCTAATGGTATCGTGGAGAACATCGAGGCTGATCAAAGTTACTACCTGGGCGAAGTTAACAACATTGGAAAAAATAGCTTCGACAGGAACTTGGCTCATATAGGGCCATGCAGCCCTCCTGACTTCGATCTGGCTCCAGCGCCCAATGCTTTTTGTTCTCTTTATCTACACTCTGATCACGGTTTTCAGTGGGATAGAGAGGATTTATCAAACAACGACTATGGAGGGGTTGATGACATACGGCCAACAGGCTGGGGGAGTGAATTTGGTGATGATGACTGAATCACAGGCTCTATAAAGGATTTCGGCATATGTAGCCGAAAATAGAATGATAACGGCCTTAGAGGCTGAAGTCAAATATATGGCTCTTGAAGCCAATGAACAGGTATCTTTCCAAGAAGGCCCTGGGAAGGATTTCGACCCAGAACCTCCTGACTCGGAAGAGAAAGAAGTACGAAACCAGAGGTTAGACGCCATCTATGATGATGAGCCTCTAGGTTTCAAAAAAGATCAGTTGGCAAACAGTGTTAGAATGCTAGCACAAGACCCCTTAGAAGAAATAAACCTAGGTGAAGGTCCTGTGAAAAAGCCAACATATATCAGCGCGAAGATAGATCTAAAACTCAAGGTCGAAATGATCCAAGTATTAAAAGAGTTCAGAGATTACTTTGCATGGGATTATGACAAAATGCCTGGTCTCGACAGAAGGTCGGTGGAACTATAATTTCCAACAAAACCTGGAAAGAAGCCTGTCAAGCAAACTCCGAGGAGCTTTGCACCAGAGATTCTGTCGAAAATCAAAATAGAAGTCGAAAGACTGCTGAAACGCAAGTTCATCCGAACGACCAGGTATGTCGAATGGATTGCAAATATAGTACATGTTATAAAGAAAAATGGTACCTTATGGGTGTGCATTGATTTCGGAGATCTGAATGCTGCAACACCCAAAGATGAATATCCAATACTTGTGGCAGAAATGCTTGTCGATTTTGCCGCTGGTTTCGAATACATGAGTATGCTTGACAGATACTCTGGATATAATCAAATTTTCATTGCTGAAGAGGATGTGTTGAAAACAGCATTTCGTTGCCCTGGGGCCTAAGGCACTTACAAATGAGTAGTGATGCCTTTTGGCCTAAACAATGCAGGGGCAACGTATCAAAGAGCAATGAATTCTATCTTCCTTGATTTTATTGAGACTTTTATGCAGATTTATATTGATGATATTGTTGTCAAATATGTTTCAGGGAAGACTCACATGGACCATCTTCGACAATCCTTTGAGAGGATGAGACACTATGGTCTAAAAATGAATCCTCCAAAGTGCGTTTTTGGTGTCAAAGTAGGGGACTTCTTAGGCTTTGTGGTCCATAAAAAGGGAATCGAGATAAACCAAAACAAGACCAAAGCCATTTTGGAAACCAATGCGCCAACCAACAAGAAGGAGTTGCAGTCTCTACTTGGCAAGATAAATTTCCAGAGGAGGTTTATATCCAACCTCAGTGGGAAAATGTAAGCCTTCTCACCACTACTTCGACTAAGCAAAGGAGGATTTGAATGGGGACAAGAACAACAAGGGGCCTTCGACAAAATCAAAGAGTACCTCACCAAGCCACCTATTCGGGTACCTCTGTTTTACCCCAAAATTTTCCCTCTCATTTATCAAGATTTTCTCACAAGATCTCTTTGATTCAAGACTGGATTAGGGTTTGATCAGCTCGAGACACCTCCTTATGCACTGATGACCAAAATTAGGGTTTGGAATTTCACAAGGATTTTTGGACTATCAATGTTTCATATGACTTTCAAGTATCAATATGGACCCCTAAGATTACTCATGTCAAGTTTCAAGCCTTGAATCACATTTTTGGTCAGTCAATTGGACAGTTGACCAAAAAATCAACTGTATTGGGGGAAAAGTCAACCATGGCCAATTTACAGTCAAACTTCATAATTGTTTATCCACATCAACATTTTAGACTCATATGTATCATTTTATCAATTTGGACCACATTTCCTCAAGAAATTTGATCAAATCATCAAAAGGGCAAAATGGTCAAAATTAGGGTTTTGATTGAGAAAGGGAAATTTCTGATTTTTGACCTAGAAAATGACCAATTTATTTGAAGCATGATTTCAAAGGTTCAATTGCATCATCATGACCTAATGACATGGTTCAAAACATTGCAAATCCATTGGATTGACAGATGAAATTTGCAGTCAACTATATACTGAAAAGTCAAACTTTGACTTTTTGGTCAAAATCAAGTGCCAAGGATCACAATTCATCAAAACATGTCAAAATTTGAAACTTGTTCATCAAGAAATCAAAAATTGAAGATTTTGTTTTGAAATTTGAAATTTTCTTAACTTAGAAATTTTTCTGAGTATAGAAAATTTCTTATTTTTTCTCAACTTTAAGCCAAACTCTCACCATGATACAAGATGATTCAAAGAAAGTTCCCAACATGAAAGTTATAGATCTACATGAAATATATAACTTTGATTCACACATTTTTCCATAAAGATGCTTGGATCTCAAGATATAATTTTGTGAATACATGCCCATGAACTAAAATAACTTAGTGAAATTTTGCCCTAATTTAGGCAGGTTTTTGACCTAACTTCATGGAAAATTTTCACCTAGTTCCAAGAGGAATATTGAAATGAATTTCAAAGATGAGTTATGGATCACATTTCAAGCTTTCCAAAATGTCCAAGAACTCCTTGAGATCAATTTTTAGTAGGGAGAATCGAAGAGATGAAGTTGGCAATTTCTCACTCTGATTTCAAGTCGTTCCATGAAGAACAAAATTCAAATCTGAACATATGTTGCCTAATCCTTGCTTTACATGTATCAAACTTGTTTCTCACTTCATAATTTAATGCTTACACAGATGATAAATCCTTAATCCAAGCATAAGAGTCTTTGTCCAAGCTTTAATTCCATAAATGGCACAAAGTTGCCATTGCCATTTTAGTAAAGCATAACTTTTGCAACTTTTCACTTCTTGAGCTTTGCACATGTTCTCTCTACACACACAAGTCCTATAAACCAAAAGCAAATTGTCTAGGATTTGTACCAACTCCAAGTAGGCTTGTACAAGCATGTAGAGAGTTGTCTCCTCACTTTTCTTAAAGGACAAGCAATAGAGCAAAAAGCCTACAATTGAGAAATCTGTTGTGGAGCAGACTTGAAACCTTCTCTATACTTATACACAAACACATTGCAACCTAATACATGATTGCTCAAGGCCAGAAACTCTCTAAAACTCCCTATCACCAAAAACATGTCATAACTTACAGTTTGAGACCAAGCATAGCAATCCAAAAATCTACTCGTGTGTTTCAAGTTCTAATCACTCAAAAACTTAACCTACCTCATATCTAAGTGTTCCAGACCATCACCCCTTCACTGTAACTCCTCCTTCTCCATCTTCCATTTTTGTTTTTCAAGGTTGCAGGTTGACTTGGATAGGGAGATTCAGGTACTTTCAAAGCAAGGCAAGGATTGGAACACACTCAGGGAGGTTCAGGCAAGCTAAAGGAATCTTCAGGCCTTCATAAAACTCACTCAAACTCCATTCACGATCTCAGCTGAAGGAGGTAAGAACTCTAACTTCTATCTCTTCATACAGACATCCATTGGTCTCGATTTGTGAAAGGAAAATGTAGATATTATTGTGCTAAAGCCAACCATGTGCATAGAATTCATTTATGTTCATTATGTATAGAGAATTTTAGATTTCAAATTTCTATAAAAATTAGGTTTAAATTAGGTCCATTGAAATTAGCTTTGATCTTTGACAGATAGTTTACATGAGTTACATGGTTGAAATTGTGGGAAAAATTGCTATCGTTTTCATGTTTGAAGTTTCCATTTTCATGGAGAAATGAGAAAGATACAGAGGTTCTGGGTAGCTTGAGGAAGAAGATAAAGTACAGGGCAAGGAGGCTTTACGTGTTATGTTTTTTTTATTTCATATGAACTAACGGATGTACAGCCACCCCAGTGGCAAGGCAGCATGCTGAGAACGCCAAGGTCATGGGTTCGAGCCTTGGTGCTTGTCTTTTGCATATTTTCTCATTTTTTGTCATTTTTCTCATTTTTGCAGCGCTGGGCTTTGTTCCATTGGGCTTCATTTTTTTTCTAATGTTTACATCCTGATTACTCAGGACACCCCTGGGCCCATGCATTTTTATTATTTATTTTTATTTCCTTTTTCAATTAAATATATTTTCTTAAATATTATAAAATCATGAAAAATATAAACATGTTAAATATTTCATTTTTGTTTATTTTATTTTATTTTCAAATAAAAAATATTTTTATTAAATTATATATATTAACTATTTTTCTTAAATACATTTGTAAAATAAAATAGACTTAGGTTAATTTTTATTTTCTTTTTCACACTTGTAAATATTTTTTCCTAACATATAAAAAGACTAAATATTTTCATAAATATTATTTATTATTTTAAGACAAAAAATACACAAAAATAATCCTTTTCTTTATTTTCTTAAGTTAGAAATTATGGTTAACCACTTTTTAAGAAATAATTTCCTTTTTTATTATTAGGTTTAATTCAAAACTCTTCTTTATATGAAAAACAAAACAAAAATCTTTTTTCTTGCATATACATACCATTGCATATTTAATTTATATTATTTATTTAAATACTTGTACAAATTCGATTTGGTTGTAATAGATTAAATTAGGTTTATATTATTGCAAATTCTCATTCATAATTTGTATACCCCCCTCCCATAAAATATTGTAATAGCGTAGTAATCTTTAAATTATGCAATTTACCGCTTTTATATACCATGCTAGTAATTAGGGTTTGAATGGCAAGATCAAAACAAATCAAATAGAAAACCCTAATCCAAGACAAAATCAAGCATGAAAATAATACACTTGCACACAAGCACCCTTAGGGTCACTCCACTTGGTTGCCTTATACAAAAATGGCCATATTACGCATACGAAGTATCTTGGCAAAAAACAAACAAGTATGAGATCATAGTCCCTCGATGACGCTATTCGAAGTTGTCTTACAAAATGATCTTAGTCCCTCAAAAAATGCCAAGACACTTTGCAACATTGCTAATCATGGTTATACGATGACCCACGCTCGTCCCGTTTACATCCAAAGATAGGGTTGCTTACCAAATCAATGGTAAGACAACAATGTCAAAGGAAAAGAAAATGAACAAGAAAGACATTTGAGTAGGTAGATTGCTCCTAATTACTTGCTCCATTTCAAAACAAATATCCTTGCTATTTTCAAAACAAGCAAACACATTTCCAAACATCTTACAAATATTGAAAATATTTTCAAAAAGACAAACATCTTTGTATACATTCTTACGAACGAGAATCATTACAAAGATTTCCTAAACAATGGCCTTTTTTACAAAATACTTTCAAAAACCACATAAAGCACAATTTCAAAACAAAAAGCAAGTGATCTAGTAAGTAACTAAGAGCCCATGGAAAACCATGGATGAAAAGGGTGCTAATACCTTCCCTTTTCATAATCTACCCCCCCGAACTCAAGAAACAATCTCAAAGGTCTTTCCTGTGCTTTTTCACCTTTCGTTTTGGATAAAAGAAAAGTCAGTGGTGACTCTTGCTAACCACAATATTTGCGATAAAACACAAAACCCTTAAGTCAGTTCTCTCACCGTATCACAGAACTGGCAACTCTGCCGGGGAAATTTTAAAAGTGGGGTTACCTTAAGGCTAGATCACATTTATTTGCTTACATTGTTTGACTTTTATGATTTACATTATGGTTCTTTGTTTAGGTTTGAAATCCCCTACCCAGATTTGGGATACATTATAGGTAAATAGCAATACGTTGTGGAAACTGTGCAGGGTATACCGACATGGTCTAAGCAATAGCTATGTTAGTGTGACGTATTTGTGGGTACCGGTAGCCTTTGAGTCAATCAAAGAGAATACGGGGCCGCTGAGTGATGCCATGAAGCACTAATGAACTTCTAGAACCCTTACTTGACCAACTTGGCCTTTAGGATGTAGTGAGATGACCGACTTTGGTGTAGTCCAAAGTTGGTAGATACTCGATACTACATTTATTGAAGTTTGGTTTCTTAGGACATTTCGGTCGCCATTAAAGAGGCTTGAGCTGAAACAATGACCAAGGAAACAATCCGGTGATATTGAGCTCCTTAGAACCCGATTACTATTATTAGGGCAGGTTTAAGCCAACTAAACTTCAAGAGGGTACTTACCTATAAAACCCCCATGCAAGCCTAAACTAAGAACTTGTTTGCTTTGCTTGTATATGCATAACATCATGGACATCATGAACATCACATGCATCCACTAACCATTTTAAGGATTTTGGATATTCATCTTTGTTCTTGTTTTGTAGGATATGGATTCACTTCACAGGAAAACTATCCAAGTCAACCTTGTAAGAATTCCTCCACAACTTAAGGAGCTAACTTCAAGGATCCATGAGAACTCTCCATTCACCGAGAGACATGGTCGTCTACTCAACTTGTTCACCTCCAACACAGATGAGGATATGATGAAGGTGCTCTTTCAGTTCTTTGATCCTTTGCACCATTGCTTCACATTTCTCGACTATTAGCTTGTGCCTACTTTGGAAGAATTCTCTAAACTCTTGAGGATTCCAATTCTCAATCAACTACCTTTCAACGGTACGGAAAGAGACCCAAATACAAAAGAGATTGCTCAAGCTCTGCACTTGCACTCATCTGATGTCACAACTTATTGGGAAACTAGGAGTGGTGTCAAAGGCTTCTTAGAAAAGTTTCTGTTTGAGAAAGCCCAAAGCTATTGGAACTCCTTAGACTTGCAAGCCTTTGAGGAAATTGTGGCTCTCCTTATCTATGGGATGGTCTTATTTCCCAATCCTGACCAACTCATAGATGTGAGCACCGTCAAAATCTTCATATCACGCAACCCAGTGCCTACATTGCTAGGGGATATCCTACACTTTTTTCACACTCGCACAATGAGGAAAGGGTGTCCTTATGTGTTGCAGTCCTCACCTGGCAAGATGGTTTAGTTCTCATCTTCCCCAATCAATCTTAAAGAATGAGCAAGGTTCAAGGTGATCACAAAGGTTAATGACGCTCAAACATTCAGATATTCATTAGTGCTCCTGATCCAAAGAGAATGTTATCATTGTTGACCGTTGTGGGGAATTCTATAATGTTCCTCTACTTGGAATTAGGGGAGGCATAACCTACAACCCTTGCTTATCCTTAAGACAGTTTGGTTATGCCCGAAGGGATGGCCCGCACGAGATGCTGATTCAAGGTTTGGTATTCGACTACGACAACGACGGTCAAGGTCTTTGTTAGAGATTCATCCGAGCTTGGAGGATTCTAAACAAGGTGGATAGCAAGAATTTGGGGCACAAGAATCCCATCCCTCTTGAGCCTTACCTCAAATGGGTATGAACCCGCGCTCAAAGTCTTATGATGCCTTATCCTTCCATCCTTCCGGTGATCATTGAGCCTGTTAAGGAGGGAGAAGTTCCATACACTATCCTACATCCTGACATGCCCACTTCTCTTGAAGACCTACAAAGGGATTAGATACAGCTTAAAGGAGAGTGAGATACTTTCGAAGCCTAATTCTATGCAAGCGAGAAGAAGGTTTTGGAACTCACTAGGCTACTTCATGAGGAGCAGACTCTAAATGCCTACATTGCACCAAAAAGGATGCGCACTACTTTTTTATCTTAGAGTTTGGTATTATTTTGTCCAAGGGGCATTTATGTATTCAAACTTTATCTTATTAATATAACGTGTGTTTTCTTTTTGTCTAAAACGAACTTGAATCTTTGAAATCCTTGAAAACATTGCATATGCACATATCATTCATCATAACATAAACAGGTCTTTTGTAACAAGTTTCCTTATCTCTCTACTGTTTATTTCAGTAAGATGGATCTCAAACAAACAATCAAAGATCTCCAAGCTCAGAACACGCAGTTTCAACAGTTGCTCATGACCCTAGCCAAGGGGAAAGAAGAGTTGAAGACTCTGCTGGCTGAGGAAAGGAAAAAGAAAACAAAGAAATTCACTAGGGTTTTAAACATGGGAAGAATATTTCAGGGGCAGACTAGAAGAACCTTGAATTTTGCAACAACATCCGGTGAAGGAGAGGGGAAAGGAAAGGAAACAGCGGTCCCGTCAGAATATGAGGAGGAGGAACAAGAGGAAGAATACTCTGAGGAAGAATATCCTCCAGTTGATGACAAGTACAGACATCTTGAAAAGCGTTTGAGCGCTATGGAAATACAAAAGGTGCCAGGCCTAGACTTTGAAGAATTGGGGCTAGTGTCAGGAATTGTGATCCCTCCAAAATTCAAAGTGCCCTTGTTTGGAAAATATGATGGAGTATCATGTCCTAAGATGCACCTCCGATCATACGTGAGAAAGATCCAACCACACTCCGCTGATAAAGACTTGTAGGTGCATTTTTTCCAAGATAGCCTATCTGGAACCCAACTCGACTGGTTTTACCAACTTGAGAGAGCCAACGTCCACAATTTGGAAGATCTTGCCGCGGCTTTCTACAAGCAATATCAATATAATGCTAATTTGGCGCCTACCCTTACTTAACTTCAGAGTATGGCTATGGCTTCCAATGAGGGTTTCAAGGATTACGCACAGAAATGGAGAGATCTAGCTGGAAGAGTTCAACCCCCTCTGTCTGAAAGGGAATTGGTGGACATGTTCTTAGGCACTCTATCGGGCCCTTTCTTCAACCATTTAATTGGAAGCTCATCTGCAGGATTTACTGAGTTAATACTGACCGGAGAGAGGGTGGAAGCTGGCATAAAAAGTGGAAAGATTCAGAAGGATTCATCTTCTTCTACAGCTGTGAGGAGGCCTTTTATTGAGAAGAAAGAAGTAGCTGATGTATATCCACAAAGGAACCAAGGGAGAGCCGAACACCGACCAATGGTAGGGGCTGTTATGATTCCAAAGCCTACATCTGATCAACCAAGAAGTAATCAACCGAGGGTGGAAAGGCCAGTCCGGAAATTCATCAGAATCAATATGACTTTGTCTCAAGTATTACCGCATCTTCTAAACTACAATTTGGCAACTTTAAAAGAAGCTCCAAAAAACCCCAACACAGCGTCCCCTCATTATCACCCCAATGCCCGTTGCGCATATCACTCAAATAGTCCTGGTCACGACACTAACAACTGTTGGGCCTTGAAAAACAAAATTCAAGACCTCGTTGAAGCAAAAGAAATTGAGTTTGATGCGCCCGAGAAGCCAAATGTCATTTCTGCTCCTAAGCCCAGACATGGTCACAACACCAATGCTATTGAAGAAGATATGTTTGTTACCATAGTTGATGAACTCGTGACTCCACTCCCAATCATTAAGATAAACTTGTTGAAAGCCGGTGTATTCCCGGGTTGTAATGAAGACTGCCACCTCTTCTTATCCTCACCAACTGTTTGCCCTTTGTTGAAAATAGGCATTCAACGCTTGATAGACGACAAAGAGATCCTATTCGAAAGTACTTCTGTTTCACTTGTTCCTGTTGAAGACGTTTCAATCATTACCATCTCCACCAATTCTTCCAGGGTCCCCAAAAGACTCGTTAGAATTACATCGGTTCCGAAAACTACTCCTCTTATAATCACAATGACTGGGCCAGTCCCATATGAATCAGACAAAACTGTGTCGTGTAATTATGGTGGAGACATCTACTACCATGCCATCAAACAAGATGGGCTGGCCGCCGAAGAGATAAACTCAGAAGAAGAAGATTCCGACATTAGCAATATTGCCAGAACTAGTAAGATTACCCGAAGCGGTAGGATCTTTTCTCCAGAGTTTTCCCCCCCAAAGGCAGTTTTTGGATCCGTGGCTGCTCCAAAGGTTACTTCCATACCAATAATCATCTCTGTAAGTTCTCCTATTGACGAAGCCGTTATAACCCCTATTGTCATTCCTACCAACACTTCTGCTGCTGAAACTCGAGGGAAAAGTACTCAAGTGGAGTCTGTCCAGACGAAGGCTCAATCACTAACTATCCCGGAGACTTCTAAGAAAGAAATGGAAGAGATTTTAAAAATAATAAAGAGGAGCAACTACGATGTAGTTGAACAGTTGGGGAAAACTCCCTCCAATATCTCCATGTTGGGATTGCTACTGTGTTCTGAGGAACATGCGAAAGCCCTGGTGAAGTTCCTAAAGACAGCCCATGCGCCTCAAGAGACGTCTACTGATCAATTTTAAGATTGCATGGCCAGCTTGACAGCGGATAACGGCCTAGGCTTCTTAGATACTGATCTGACACCAAGGGGATGAAAGCACAACGAGGCATTACATGTCTCTATGGAATGTAGAGGAATAACTCTGGCCCATGTCTTGGTGGACACTGGCTCATATTTGAATGTTTTACCAAAGAAAGCTCTCGACAGACTGGACTGTAAAGGACTAACGTTAAAGCCAAGTAACATAGTCGTAAGGGCATTTGATGGCTCAAAGAGGATGGTACACGGGGAGGTGGATATCCCCATAAAGGTTGGGACTCATACTTTCAGTTCAACCTTTTATGTAATGGACATCTGCCACTCTTACTCCTGTCTGCTAGGACGGTCGTGGATCCATAATGCTGGCACTGTCACCTCTACACTGCACCAGATGCTGAAATATTCGGTCCAAGGAAAGATTTTCACTGTCCACGGAGAGGAAGAATATATGATTAGCCACCTCAATTCCTTCAGGTATGTGGAATTGGATGGCGAGTTCATTGAAACTCCTTTTCAACATTTCGGAGAGGTCCCCCAGGAGGTAGCAGTGACCAAGACTGTGTCCCAGATTCCCAATATTACAAGACCTCTGATAACGAGAAATCATATCATATAATTACTACGCTTTCTACCGATTTTATAATACATTGAGTCGTCTAACTCCCGATTATTCCGAGTTTTTATGTCTTTTCACAGGTATAACATTTGTCAACTCAAGACAATGAAAAAAGGACCACATGAAGAAAGCTAAACAAGAAACAGAAGAGAAAAGAACAAAATCTCAGATTTTGCACCTGTGACGACCGTCACGCCTCCCCAACTAGAAAGAACGCTCGTCACACATCATTGACGAGCGTAATGCGCTATTTAAGCGCATTACGACCGTCACCCACCTGTGACGACCGTCACGCGCGTAAAGAGGAACATTATGAATTGGTGGAGACGTGGGCAACGTGAGGCAGAATCCTTCTCCAATATTTCCTCCACTCAGTAACCATGCATCCTATTTTCACGCCACTCAAGCCTCTTCCAAGATTTTCTCAACTGCAATATTTTCTCCTATATATATGTGGTAATGCAAAGGGATGAGGGTCGAAGAATTTTTCCAGAGACCAAAATTGCTGCTTTTCTACATTAAACTATATTATTTATTTTTGAACCATTTTCATTCGTACTGTAATTTTTTATTTCCAGAATTAGTTTTTAGAGTGTTAATTCTTCATCTAAGAATTAACACAGTTATAGATTTCGATTGAATTGCAAGGAATTTGTAAGCATCCAAGATTACCACAGCAACATTATTTCTAGGTTTTTTATACAATTGATATTTATCTATTCTTGTGTTATGTCATTTATTTTTATGGATTATATTTTAAGTTGCATAGTTATTAAATATATTATGTCCGGCTAAATTAATTTGTACCGGTATGTGACTCCTAAGTACCGAAAGAATTTGGTGATAACTTGGTTAAAAACATTTATAAACAATTTCTGGTTTCCAATTTCCATGTTTAATTTAACTATCCTTGTCACGAGAGTGAGAGGATAATTAACACGATTTTTCCACGAGAGTGGGAAATTAATTAAGGCAAGAACCTGCATGCGAGAGCTGGGGTTCAACCCAGATAGTGGTAATGAAACATTAATTTTTAAATACACAAGAGTGTTTTAATAAATTAATTAAACTCAAATTGTTTTCAAAAAGTGTTATTAAATTTAAAATGCATCCACTAGGTTTAGTAGCATAACTTATTTCATGAACACGAGAGTGTATGTCTCAGGTTTTTAAACAATTAGTTTTTACCGAAATACTTTATAGGCCAAGCGATTCACTGAATTCCCGAAGTCCGACTATCACATACCGGTATAACTATTACTATTATTTTTTATTAAACTGTTTCCCCCCTAAAATCGAATATTCATCGCTTAGTTAAACAAACTGTAGCATTAGGTCGTATGTGATTGATCCTCAGTCTCTGTGGGTTCGATAATCTTTTAAAACTAGAACGACTGAACTGTATACTTGCAGTTAGTATCCCAACAGACTCATAAATTCTCGATCAAGTTTTTGGCGCCGTTGTCGGGGACTGATTAATCAATTAAGTACGATTCTTCTGTTGCGCGTTTAGACTAGGCAACAGAAACCCTCTTTCGATTTGTATGCCAAATACTCACTCCCGAAGCGAGTCTTTACATCTACGAATCTTGTCCCAATTATTATGTATCACCCAAATTTTTTCTACAACCCCCGCTCTGAGTATTTCGAGGAAGCACAAGAATTCCATAAATATGACCTCGAAATACTATTGGAGAATTTCAATGCATCACAGACTCATTCTCACCCGAATTACCTTTCCAACCACCAATCCCAATGTTTTGAGGAATCGCAAGAATATTATAATTCCAACCAAACTTATCCTCAACCAAATTTCCCCTACAATCACTACACCCAATATTTCGAGGAGATGCAAGAACCCTATAAATCCGACCTCGAAATATTAATGGAAAATTTTAATGAAATATCAATGATGACAAAGCGCTTTGTGGAAACACAAAATGCGACTCTAACTCACTTTGAAGAATCAGAAGAATCACATGATTTCAACTTCGAAACATCAATGGAGGATTCCAATGCGATGCTAATTCACTCTATGTTAGAATCTATGACGGAGCACTTTGTAGAGACACAAACTGTCCAGAACGAGGAGTTTAGAAAACAAAGTCTTCAAAATAGTGAAAACCTTAGGCAACTGACCAATGTGGTTGAGTCGCTCGCGACCCACAACATAGCCTTAGAGACTCAAATCTCCCAGCTTGAACAAAACCCTCTAGGACCCTTCCCTGAGGAGAAATTGGATGTTGTAACAACCAGTAGTGAAAAAAAAGTTGAAAATACTAAGGAGAGTGATAATGAGTTTGAGGAGAGTAATGATGTGGACGAGGAGAGGTCAGACGAGAAAAGAGTAAAGATTGAGAAAAATCCTCCAACACCATCTAAAAGGGAGGTTGTAGAAGAGGTAGAAAAGGGAGCACCTATTGTTATGCCTCATCCATATACCACATTGATTCCTTTCTCGAAAAGTTTTATGGAAGCTCAGATAGACTCCAAATCTAAAACGTATATGGAGGTATTGGAAAACATCCACACCAATGCACCCTTGTTTGAAGTCTTTCATAAAAAGAGAAGATTGGAGGACCATGAAACTAGGGATATTATTGGCGTTAAAAGGGTAAGGTTAACCTTTGAGGTGGTGGATGAAATCACTAAGCCCAAACTTGAAAAGTTGATACTTAGGATAGATCCAGAACCACCACCACAAGTTCATAAGAATGAACCACCCCACAGAAGAAAGAAAAGAAAAGGTGAGGGATATGTGAGATGGCTTGATAAGTGGCCATGGAAAATGATGACTACTAAAAGTTCAACCGAGGAGTCATCCTCGAGAGAACCACCATGAGTGCTTGCACTCCTGAGCCGTCGAGCTATCGACGTTAAACAAAGCGTTGCGTGGGAGGCAACCCACCTATATGTTTTTGTTATTATTTCCGTTTGTTTTTATTTTTGATTTTTCTTTTCCGTTTCTACATTTATTTCTTTAAAGCATTATTTTCATTATTTTCTTTTTCATTTTTTCTAAAAAAAAAAATTATACAACTGCTGCTGATTTTCAATCAACTTTACAGGTTTTCTGAAAAAGTCTTTTTCTATCCTACCTTCTCCCCTGATTTGCTTTCCCTCTTTGTTATTTACTATGGAAACCACTTTTAGAGGAAGGAACCAAATGAGGAGGTTTGAGGAATTATCACACAGGAATATTGGTATGACCTTATATTATGATGAACCAACAATGGACACTTTAGGCATTAAGGATAGTATCCATTATCTGTTTAGCCAGCTGGGGTGGGAAAAAGCCCACATTAAATCTAGGTTTGTTACATACCGCGAGCTCACCCTTGAGTTTCTGAGCTCCTTAGTTCATATACCCGAGCGCGGTTTCGGAACTAGAAAGGGATTTATAGCCTTCAAGTTATTTGGTATTGAATTTTCTTACACCCATAAAGAATTAGCCGACCTTCTAGGATTCCCTAGCGGGCCTTTTGCTTTTTCTACCACCCAGGCAGAGTTAATGGATTTTGAGCTAGACTATTTTTGGGGGACTTTAACCGAAAACTACCACCCTGAGCCGGATAGCATGGATAATAATGAAATACACAATCCTGTTATCTGCTATTTCCATAAGATTCTAGCACATACCATTTTGGGAAAAGAACAGAACCGCACTGCAGTATCTAAAGATGAGATATTTATGCTGCAGTGTATGACCCAGGTCCGACCTATAAATGCATTGCCATTCTTAATGTAGACCTTTTCCCGTATTGTTGAGAACCCTAGCGAGCCAATCATCATAGGAGGCCTGGTTACCATGATTGCTAACGCCATCGGACTTAGATACCAGCTACATAGGTGTACATAATTTGGTTCAATCCTCCCTATGAACATTGATTTTTGTTTCCACCTACGAATAATAGGTAACCTAGGTCCTGAACCCTTCGATTACTTGATAAGGGAAGAAGTAGTCACGATATTTACACTTCCTAACCATGCCAAAACGAGTGCCCACAATCGCGACAATTGGTTGTATGAGCTTAACCCTCCCGACCACCCTTTGACACCTGAGACACCATAATCCTACCAAGTTTATGACACCATAATGTCTGATGAGAGTGACCCCGAGACCCCTCCTGGTTACCATGATGGTAACAACATCGTAGAGGATGTTGATGCCCCTGCAATAACAAAAGGGGAATATGCTGAAAATTTGAATAAGATCTTTTCTACACTGGACGTTTACCGAACGGACATCAATGGAATCAAGAACGAGTTGAAGGGTATGTGTATGGACGTGATAGGCTTAACTGATATTACTGTGGAACAGTTTTATCACATACATACAACTTTCGAAGACTTGAAGACGCGACTGGGATGAAGCAGCAGAATCAGCACTTATTTTTACCTTGTGTTTTATGTTTCTAGGCAGTTTATGATTTCATTTTAAACAAGTTTACTCTTTACAGTTTTTAAAGTTCTGTTAGAAACATATATTTATTTCAATTTCAGTTTATTTTCATTTCAATTTCAGTTTATTTTCATTTTATTTCATTTTCAGTTTATTTTCATTTTCATTAAATTTACTGTGTGTTACATCTAATATTATATTCACTTATCATATTATCATTTTGCAAAATTTTGTTATACGATGTATGTTGGAAATACTCTGCATGTATTGAATTATTGTGTTATAATGTTTTGGAATTATATTGTTTCGTCCATTTCATAAATATGATTCTTTCCACCCGTAACGATCGTAACGTCCCCATGACGAGCGTAACACGCGTTTCACTGTGTTACGCTTGTCCGCCCATTGTGACGGTCATCACGCGTGCCCAATAGTAGATTCTTCTATTACAGAAGCCGTTCCACTTTCCATTCATTCTTCCCTTTTTTTTCCCAAATCCGTAACAGTACCCATTTAAATTTTCTCTCAAATTCCAACACTCCAACACTTAAACTCCATCAACCCACTACTCAATCCACATTCAAAACCATTTTCACGATTAAATCTTTTTCATGCACTATGACCAACAACCAGCAAAATCAAATGAGCGCAGCGCTTGAAAAAAGACAGCAGGAGCAATATGAGTATCTATGCGCTCAAAACACTCAGATCTTGACTGAACAGCGGAGCATGAATGAGAGGTTGGATAAGGCCCTGTCATAGCTCAATGCCTTAAGGCTGGGCGTCAGCACCCTTGGTTTCCAGGATATTAACACAGAAGCCACTCCTACCAGACGCTCTCGCACCAGGAGTAGAGGACGTGGTCACCAGTAGTTTTTCTTTATTTTCTATGTAGTTTATTAATTTTTCTGTTTCATTTCCTTTCCGTTTGTTTTTGTAATTGTACTTCCCCGCCTATATACCGCAACATTGAGGACAATGTCGGATTTAGTGTAGGAGAGGTACCTTTCCATCTTTTATAAACTATTAAATTTTTACGATATGTCTCCATTCAAATTCTTCGCTTTATTTAGCCATACCGAAAAAAATTTATCTTCACATTAGCCCGACATACCTATTTTAACGAAATCCCAGTTGAGGAAGCCGAAAATGACATAATAAGATCGATACGGTTATGACACCGTAGACTTCCTACTTACGCGATCCGTTTCAATAACCATTATACCGATATCTGAAGTTTTAAGTTCTAGAGTAACCCCTAGTAGTTTATACTAGCAGTCAGCACCGTCTTGACACAAACCACGTGGAGAATCGATGAATATAAGTGTTTGATGCCTGATTCTAAAAATATCCTTCCTATCTCACTGCTAAAAGAAAAGAAATTTTGTGCACCAAAATATACGGTCACATATAAGAGCTGAGCAAATAATGGAGGAATCCAGTGTTGGTTGGTTCAGAGGTATCTGGTTCTGAACTCGGTAGGGCGTGCTACGGCCCGATCCCCCACAACCTCCAATTTGGATAACATATATAGGGTTGCCACATTCGTGTACCAGACCCCATGCTAAAAGGATCAAAGTCACTAACCGGTTACTCCACTACGTGCGTGCTAAGACAAAGGGCTTAATGTGATTGCGCCAGAACGAAACCGGGAGAAATAGATACGAGGAACTCTGGGAAGAATTATAACGAAACTGTTGGATACCTCGTTTGAAATGGAAGCCTACGACTAAGCTTATTGCTTGTGTCATTAGAGTTTCTTTAGTGTTTCACTCAAGTATTGGCCGAACCGACGAGGATTTCCCGAAATTGCTTTAAAAATCCAAGGTATGTCATGCATATGCGCTTCACAAAACTTGTCTGACCTTTTGAATGACTATTTGCTTTAGGACAAGAAAAGGTATAAGTATGGGGGAATTTGATAACGAGAAATCATATCATTTAATTACTACGCTTTCTACCGATTTTATAATACATTGAGTCGTCTAACTCCCGATTATTCCGAGTTTTTATGTCTTTTCACAGGTATAACATTTGTCAACTCAAGACAATGAAAAAAGGACCACATGAAGAAAGCTAAACAAGAAACAGAAGAGAAAAGAACAAAATCTCAGATTTTGCACCTGTGACGACCGTCACGCCTCCCCAACTAGAAAGAATGCTCGTCACACATCGTTGACGAGCGTAATGCGCTATTTAAGCGCATTACAACTGTCACCCACCTGTGACGACCGTCACGCACGTAAAGAGGAACATTATGAATTGGTGGAGACGTGGGCAACGTGAGGCAGAATCCTTCTCCAATATTTCCTCCACTCAGTAACCATGCATCCTATTTTCACGCCACTCAAGCCTCTTCCAAGATTTTCTCAACTGCAATATTTTCTCCTATATATATGTGGTAATGCAAAGGGATGAGGGTCAGAGAATTTTTCCAGAGACCAAAATTGCTGCTTTTCTACATTAAACTATATTATTTATTTTTGAACCATTTTCATTCGTACTGTAATTTTTTATTTCCAGAATTAGTTTTTAGAGTGTTAATTCTTCATCTAAGAATTAACACAGTTATAGATTTCGATTGAATTGCAAGGAATTTGTAAGCATCCAAGATTACCACAGCAACATTATTTCCAGGTTTTTTATACAATTGATATTTATCTATTCTTGTGTTATGTCATTTATTTTTATGGATTATATTTTAAGTTGCATAGTTATTAAATATATTATGTCCGGCTAAATTAATTTGTACCGGTATGTGACTCCTAAGTACCGAAAGAATTTGGTGATAACTTGGTTAAAAACATTTATAAACAATTTCTGATTTCCAATTTCCATGTTTAATTTAACTATCCTTGTCACGAGAGTGAGAGGATAATTAACACGATTTTGCCACGAGAGTGGGAAATTAATTAAGGCAAGAACCTGCATGCGAGAGCTGGGGTTCAACCCAGATAGTGGTAATGAAACATCAATTTTTAAATACACGAGAGTGTTTTAATAAATTAATTAAACTCAAATTGTTTTCAAAAAGTGTTATTAAATTTAAAGTGCATCCACTAGGTTTAGTAGCATAACTTATTTCATGAACACGAGAGTGTATGTCTCAGGTTTTTAAACAATTAGTTTTTACCGAAATACTTTATAGGCCAAGCGATTCACTGAATTCCCGAAGTCCGACTATCACATACCGGTATAACTATTACTATTATTTTTTATTAAACTGTTTCCCCCCTAAAATCAAATATTCATCGCTTAGTTAAACAAACTGTAGCATTAGGTCGTATGTGATTGATCCTCAGTCTCTGTGGGTTCGATAATCTTTTAAAACTAGAACGACTGAACTGTATACTTGAAGTTAGTATCCCGACAGACTCATAAAGTCTTGATCAACCTCCACTCCAGATGTCATCTCTGAAGGATGCCAAAGCAGTAGTAGAGGAGGGTGGATGCACCATCTGGGGGCAACTTCCGGAGATTCCATATAAATCTGACAAATTTGGCTTAGGTTTCACTTCAAGCGCTCAGAAGGCTGTACGTCGTGCCCGTGCTGGAGGGCCACCCTTGAAGATTAGCAACCGAGAGGCCAATGCGATAGAAGATGGTGAAGAGGATTGCAGCTTAGAGGATTGGATATTTCCAATTGTCAGCGGAGGACTCCGCAATTGAGAGGCCAGAGACTTTGTCCCAATAACTTTCATCCCTCAGTAATTTATCTCTACATTTTGATTAGACTTGTAATATTCAAAAAAAACAATTCGCACTCTTAAAACCTTGTGTCTTTCCCGAGGCACAATGATCCATTTGTAAGGGTTATTATTTCATCTTCATATGACATTCAATGAATCATGGACGTTTTTCGCATACAAACTTTTGTGCTCATTATTTTTCTTTTACATTTTATTTTTATGGATGGCTATACCCTTACACACACCTAGACTCACAAATGCAGGTACCCCTCCATTCTGGATCCCATGGGTAACGATACTGCTATGGCCTTTTGTGACTCTGAGGATCTAATCTACCAAGTTGAAGACGAAGGTGAGGAAGATTGTGAAGTACCAGGGGAACTTGCCAGACTACTACAACAAGAGGAAAGAACCATTCAGCCTCACGAGGAACCTGTGGATACAATCAACCTGGGTACCGAGGAGGATAAAAAAGAGGTCAAGGTGGGTGCTAATCTGGAGCCCAGTGTCAAGGAGTGTCTAATTTAACTGTTGCATGATTATGTTGAGATCTTTGCTTGGTCATATGAAGATATGTCAGGACTTGATACGGACATCGTGGTATATCATCTTCCTACAAGAGAAGATTGTCCGCCAGTAAAACAAAAAGTCTGCCGTATGAGACCTGATATGTTAGAAAAGATCAAGGCGGAGGTCATGAAACAATTCAATGCTGGATTCTTGGATGTCACTTCCTACCCTCAATGGGTTGCCAACATTGTTCCCGTACCTAAAAAATACGGAAAAGTACGAATGTGCATGGACTATAGAGATTTGAATAGGGCAAGCTCTAAAGATGATTTTCCACTCCCCCACATAGATATCCTGGTTGATAATACGGCCCAACACAAAGTGTTTTCCTTCATGGACGGATTCTCAGGTTACAACCAAATCAAAATGGCACCTGAAGACATGGAGAAAACAACATTTGTCACACAGTGGGGCACATTCTGCTACAAGGTGATGCCATTCGGATTGAAGAATGCTGGGGTAACCTATCAACGCGCCATGGTAGATTTATTTCACGACATGATACATCATGAAATAGAGGTCTACATAGACTATATGATAGCCAGATCGCAAATAGAAGAAGAGCACCTTGATCACTTACAAAAGCTGTTTAAGAGACTGAAGAAGTACAAGCTGAGGTTGAATCCAAACAAGTGCACATTTGGAGTACGGTCCGGTAAACTCCTAGGCTTTGTTGTCAGTAACAAGGGTATTGAGGTCGATCCTACCAAAGTTAAAGAAATACAAGAGATGCCTTCTCCTCATACTGAGAAGGAAGTCAGAGGATTCTTGGGACGCTTGAACTATATTGCCAAATTCATTTCTCACCTAACAGCTACTTGTGAGCAAATCTTCAAACTATTGAAGAAAGATCAAGTAGTCAGATGGAATGATGAATGTCAAGTTGCTTTTGACAAAATCAAGGAATACTTACAAGAACCTCCTGTATTGATGCCACCAGTCGAGGGAAGACCATTGATCATGTATCTGACTGTTTTAGAAAACTCAATGGGGTGTGTATTGGGCAGCATGACGAGTCTAGCCGAAAAGAGCACGCTATTTATTACCTGAGCAAAAAGTTTACCGACTGTGAAACTAGATATTCACTTCTCGAGAAAACTTGTTGCGCTCTGGCATGGGCTGCGCGCCGGCTGAGACAGTATATGCTGACTCATACTACCTTATTAATATCTAAGATGGATCTGATAAAGTATATCTTCGAGAAGCCTGCTCTTTCTGGGAGAATAGCTAGATGGCAGATGATCCTAATAGAGTACGACATATAGTATACTACCCAAAAAGCTATAAAGGGCGGTGTATTGGCTGATCACCTTGCTCACCAAGCTGTAGAAGACTACCAGTCCATGAAGTTTGAATTCCCAGATGAAGACATCATGACATTAGACAACTATGAAGAAACCAGACCATATGACGGACCTGAACAAGGATCCTGATGGACCTTGTTCTTTGCTGGGGCATCCAACACCCTCGGCAATGGTATCAGCGCTTTACTCATATCTCCGGAAGGGTGTCATACCCCCTTTACTTCCAGACTTTGCTTCAATTATACAAATAACGTGGCAGAATACGAAGCATGTATCTTTGGTCTCAAAGCTGCCATAGACTTGGGGATCAAATCATTGGATGTATTCGGAGACTCAGCTTTGGTCATCAATCAGATCAAAGGGGAATGGGACACTAAACACCCTAACCTTATCCCTTACAAAGAACATGTTTTGACATTGCTACCACATTTTGAGAAGATTACCTTCGAGCATTTTCCGCGAGAAGAAAATCAGCTAGCAGACGCTCTAGCCACAATGTCATCTATGTTTAAACTTAATTGGGATAACGAGGCTCCCCAAATTTCCATCGAACGAATGGATGAACCAGCGCATTGTCATGAGATTAATACTGAAGAAATAGTGGACCAGCCTTGGTTTCATGAAGTCAAGAGGTATCTCGAGGCTCAAGAATATCCAGAAGGAGCTTCAATCAATGATAAGAAGTTCTTAAGGAGATTCTCTTCTAAGTTCTTTCTTAGTAATGGCATCCTGTATAAACGAAATCATGACTCCATTTTGCTTCGGAGTGTGGATAAGGTTGAAGCTGAAAAGATCATGGTTGAATTACATGAAGGTACTTTTGGCACCCACTCCAGTGGGCATACGATGGCGAATAAAATCCTACGGGCAGGATATTATTGGTCTACCATGAAAGCAGATTGCTATCAACATTCTCAAACCTGCCATAAGTGCCAAATTTATGCTGACAAGGTGCACGTACCTCTGGTTCCTCTGAATGTCTTGACGGCTCCTTGGCCTTTTGCTATGTGGGGAATTGATATGATTGGAGAGATCAAGTCGACAGCCTCCAATGGACACCGCTTCATCCTAGTGGCCATTGACTATTTTATCAAGTGGGTTGAAGTAGCTTCCTTCGCTTCCGTTACCAAGAATGTTGTTGCCCGCTTCATCAAGCAAAACCTTATTTTCTGGTACGGTATCCCAGAAAGGATCATCACTGACAATGGTACAAATATCAATAACACTATGATCACTGCCTTGTGCGAGCAATTCAAGATTCAGCATCACAATTCTTCTCCCTATCGGCCAAAGATGAATGGTGTTGTCGAAGGAGCAAATAAAAACATTAAGAAGATCATACAGAAAATGAAAGTCACATACAAAGACTGACATGAGATGCTACCATTCGCTCTCCAAGGTTATCGTACCATGGCTCGCACATCAACCGGGGTAGCACCCTATTCTTTGGTTTATGGCATGGAGGTTGTCTTGCCTATTGAGGTTCAGATCCCCTCTCTGAGAATTATGAAGGATGCAGGATTGAATAAAAACGATTGGATCCAGGCTCGACTTGATCAACTGAACTTAATTGATGAAAAGAGACTTACAGCTGTTTGCCATGGTCAGATGTATCAAAAACGGATGATCAAGGCTTTCAACAAGAAATTCAGACGCCAAGTATATCAAGTTGGGGATCTAGTGATCAAACGTATCATTTTGCCACAAAGTGATCCCAGGGGCAAATGGACTCCTACCTATGAAGGACCATTTGTAATCAAGAACATATTCTCCGGTGGGGCAATGATCTTGACCACCATGGATGGCGACGACCTGCCACACCCTGTGAACACGGACATAGTCAAAAGATACTACGCATAAGAGACCCGCTAGGTTGACACACCTAGGAAAAACAAGGGGCATCCCGGCGAACCAAAAGGTTCGGGCAAAAATTAGGGATAAAATAATAAAAAATCTGTACACCCGGCAAGTTGAAAACCCAAAAGGGCGACTTGGGCAAAAAAGGGTTTCCCGGTGGACTGAAAACCCGAAAGGGCGTTCCAGACAAAAATTAGGGAACTAAAGTGTATGACTATGTCCCGTCGAATCACTTGACGAACAACCTTTGGCTTCCACTGACAAACTCAGATTTTCTGATCAATTCAATCATCTTCGGACAAAGGCAAATAGACAAGATACTCGGAAATACGAAGGCTATAACAGAATGGGAACCCCATAGGGTTATTACACATAGCTATCTTTCTTTGTATCAAAACTTTCTTGTTTTACGACAGCATTCTCTTACTAGAATGTTTGTTTCCTTTGTACAAAAGTATTTATTCAAAGTCAATACAAAGATACCTCTTTGAAAGGACAAAAACTATTTGTCTTTTTCTTTACGCTTGTGTTTTGTTTACAAAAAACGTCCAATGATTCATTGATAAACATATGCATTTGAACAAGATTATTTTTTACAAATAAACAAAATGAGAAAGATAATTACTGATAGGTTGAAAGAATAGGAAAATGTCTCTAGGCTGTTCCATAAGAAATCCCCTACAGTACGTCATCTAAATTCCCCAACGGAACAAAATTTCAAGTTATTAATCCCCAGAAGAAGTCATCAAATTTCTCAGGATTCCCCAAGCAGATCTTACAAGCAGTACATGGCATTTCCCTTACAACATATTTTATTTCTCTAAATGGAAATTCATCAACACTTCAACTTCAAGACATGAAAATTTAACATATCCTCAGCAGCATTCAGGAATTTACTTTCCTCAAACAAACAGCAATACAGCAAATCAGCTCATATACGCATATATTGCATCCATATATCATAAACATTGATAACATGAATGCATTATAATATGCATTTCATACAACATAAACATTATGTTTTAGCTAACATTTTACCCTTTTCAGGATAAGATTAACAACTACCATTAACAATATGCAATCTTGATACATTACGGATACGCTCCAAACACGGATGCCATTCTGATACTCATTCAGATTCAACTATCAGATACAGTATGGATACGCTCCAAACACGGAAGCCATTCTGATACTCATTCAGATTCACCTATCAGATACAGTACAGATACGCTTCAGACGCGGATGCCATTCTGATACTCATTCAGATTCAACTTTCAAATACAGTACGGATACGCTCCAGACATGGATGCCATTATGATACTCATTCAGATTCAAATTTCAGATATAGTATGGATACGCTCCAAACACGGATGCCATTCTGATACTCATCCAGATACAACCTTTCAGATACAATTCAGATACGCTCCAGACACGGACACCATTCTGATACTTATTCTTTCAGCTTACAACTTACAATTCAACAAACATTCCTGGATGGCATCTATAAGCCCATCTCCAACAAGGTTCTATCACCTCTCAAAATGGCATCTTTTAAGCCCATTCCCTCAACCACGTGTCGTCGAGTTTAAATTTCTGGGCACTCTAGTGTCCAATCATTCTTTCACCTTCGAGTCACGAATGGCAAAACTCGCCAATCTAACTCTTCAGGTTTAAGAAGATTGAACAAGGGCAGCTGTTGTACCCCAAAATTTTCCCTCTCATTTATCAAGATTTTCTCACAAGATCTCTTTGATTCAAGACTAGATTAGGGTTTGATCAGCTCAAGACACCTCCTTATGCATTGATGACCAAAATTAGGGTTTGGAATTCCACAAGGATTTTTGGACTATCAATGTTTCATATGACTTCCAAGTATCAATATGGACCCCTAATATTACTCATGTCAAGTTTCAAGCCTTGAATCACATTTTTGGTCAGTCAATTGGATAGTTGACCAAAAAATTAGTTGTATTGGGGAAAAAGTCAACCATGGCCAATTTACAGTCAAACTTCATAATTTTTTATCCACATCAACATTTTAGACTCATATGTATCATTTGGTCAACTTTGGACCATATTTCCTCAAGAAATTTGATCAAATCATCAAAAGGGCAAAATGGTTAAAATTAGGGTTTTGACTGAGAAAGGGCAATTTCTGATTTTTGACCTAGCAAATGACCAATTGGTTTGAAGCATGATTTCAAGGGTTCGATTGCATCATCATGACCTAATGACATGGTTCAAAACATTGCAAATCCATTGGATTGACAAATGAAATTTGCAGTCAACTGATCAAAAGTCAATTGTATACTGAAAAGTCAAACTGACTTTTTGGTCAAAATCAAGTGCCAAGGATCACAATTCATAAAAAAAATGTCAAAATGTTAAACTTGTTCATCAAGAAATCAAAAATTGAAGATTTTATTTTGAATTTTGAAATTTTCTTAACTTAGCAATTTTTCTAAGTATAAAAAATTTCTTATTTTTTCTCAACTTTAAGCCAAATTCTCACCATGATACAAGATGATTCAAATAAAGTTCCCAACATGAAAGTTGTAGATCTCCATGAAATCTACAACTTTTCTTCACACATTTTTCCCTAATGATGCTTGTATCTCAAGATATAATTTTGTGAATACATGCCCATGAACTAAAATAACTTAGTGAAATTTTGCCCTAATTTAGGCAGGTTTTTGACCTAACTTCATGGCAACTTTTCACCTAGTTATAAGAGGAATCTTGAAATGCATTTCAAAGATGAGTTATAGAGCACACTGCAAGATTTCCAAAATGTCCAAGAACTCCTTGAGATCATTTTTGAGTAGGGAGAATCGAAGAGATGAAGTTGGCAATTTCTCACTTTGATTTCAAGCCATTCCATGAAGAACAAAATTCAAATCTGAACTTATGCTGCCTAATCCTTGCTTTACAGGTCTCAAACTTGTTTCTCACTTCATAATTTAATGCTTGCACAGTTTATAAAGCCTTAATCCAAGCATAAGAGTCTTTGTCCATGCTTTAATTCCATAAATGGCACAAAGTTGCCATTGCCATTTTAGTAAAGCATAACTTTTTCAAATTTTCACTTCTTGAGCTTTGCACCTATTCTCTCTACACACACAAGTACTATAAACCAAAAGCAAATTGTCTAGGATTTGTACCAACTCCAAGCAGGCCTGTACAAGCATGTAGAGAGTTATCTCCTCACTTTTCTTAAAGGACGGGCAATAGAGCAAAAAGCCTACAATTGAGAAATTTGTTGTGGAGCTGACTTGAAACCTTATATATACTTATACAAAAACACATTGCAACCTAAAGCAAGATTTCTCAAGGCCAGAAACTCTCTAAAACTCCCTATCACCAAAAACCTGTCATAACTTACAGTTTGAGACCAAGCATAGAAATCCAAAAATCTTCTCGTGCATTTCAAGTTCTAATCACTCAAACACTTAACCTACCTCATATATAAGTGTTCCAGACCATCACCCCTTCACTGTAACTCCTCCTTCTCCATCTGCCATTTTTATTTTTCAAGGTTGCAGGTTGACTTGGATAGGGAGATTCAGGAACTTTCAAAGCAAGGCAAGGATTGGAACACACTCAGGGAGGTTCAGGCAAGCTAAAGGAATCTTTAGGCCTTCATAAAACTCACTCAAACTCCATTTACGATCTCAGCTGAAGGAGGTAAGAACTATAACTTCTATCTCTTCATACAGACATCCATTGGTCTCGATTTGTGAAAGGAAAATGTAGATATTATTGTGCTAAAGCCAACCATGTGCATAGATTTCATTTATGTTCATTATGTATAGAGAATTTTAGATTTCAAATTTCTGTAAAAATTAGGTTTAAAATTAGGGCCATTGAAATTAGCTTTGATCTTTGACTGATAGTTTACAAGAGTTACATGGTTGAAATTGTGGGAAAAAGTGCTATCATTTTCATCTTTGAAGTTTCCATTTTCATGGAGAAATGAGAAAGATACAGAGGTTCTGGCTAGCTTGAGGAAGAAGATGAAGTACAGGGCAAGGAGGCTTTATGTGTTATGTTTTTTTTATTTCATATGAACTAACGGATGTACAGCCACCCAAGTGACAAGGCAGCGCACTGAGAATGGCAAGGTCATGGGTTCGAGCCTTGGTGCCTGCCTTTTGCATATTTTCTCATTTTTTGCCATTTTTCTCATTTTTGCAGCGCTGGGCTTTGTTCCATTGGGCTTCATTTTTTTTCAAATGTTTACATCTCGATTACTCAGGACACCCCTGGGCCCATATATTTTTATTATTTATTTTTATTTCCTTTTTTTTATTAAATATATTTTCTTAAATATTATAAAATCATGAAAAATATAAACATGTTAAATATTTCATTTTTGTTTATTTTATTTTATTTTCACATGAAAAATATTTTTATTAAATTATATATATTAACTATTTTTCTTAAATACATTTGTAAAATAAAATAGACTTAGGTTAATTTTTATTTTCTTTTTCACACTTGTAAATATTTTTTCCTAACATATAAAAACAATAAATATTTTCATAAATATTATTTATTATTTTAAGACAAAAAATACACAAAAATAATACTTAAAGAACTTTATTTTCTTAAGTTAGAAATTAGGGTTAACCACTTTTTAAGAAATAATTTTCTTTTTTTATTATTAGGTTTCATTCAAAACTCTTCTTTATATGAAAAACAAAACAAAAATCTTTTTTCTTGCATATACATACCATTGCATATTTAATTTATATTATTTATTTAAATACTTGTACAAATTCGATTTGGTTGTAATAGATTAAATTAGGTTTATATTATTGTAAATCCTCATTCATAATTTGTATACCCCCCTCCCATAAAATGTTGTAATAGCGTAGTAATCTTTAAATTATGCAATTTAACGCTTTTATATACCATGCTAGTAATTAGGGTTTGAATGGCAAGATCAAAATAAATCAAATAGAAAACCCTAATCCAAGACAAAATCAAGCATGAAAATAATACACTTGCACACAAGCACCCTTAGGGTCACTCCACTTGGTTGCCTTATACAAAAATGGCCATATTACGCATACGAAGTATCTTGGCAAAAAACAAACAAGTATGAGATCATAGTCCCTCGATGACGTTATTCAAAGTTATCTTACAAAATGATCTTATTCCCTCAAAAAATGCCAAGACACTTTACAACATTGCTAATCATGGTTATACGATGACCCACGCCTGTCCCGTTTACATCCAAAGATAGGGTTGCTTACCAAATCAATGGTAAGACAACAATGTCAAAGGAAAAGAAAATGAACAAGAAAGACATTTGAGTAAGTAGATTGCTCCTAATTACTTGCTCCATTTCAAAACAAATATCCTTGCTATTTTCAAAACAAACACACACATTTCCAAACATCTTACGAATATTGAAAACATTTTCAAAAAGACAAACATCTTTGTATACATTCTTACGAACGAGAATCATTACAAAGATTTCCTAAACAATGGCCTCTTTTACAAAATACTTTCAAAAACCACACAAAGCATAATTTCAAAACAAAAAGCAAGTGATCTAGCAAGTAACTAAGAGCCCATGGAAAACTATGGATGAAAAGGGTGCTAATATCTTCCCTTTTCATAATCTACCCCCCGAACTCAAGAAACAATCTCAAAGGTCTTTCCTATGCTTTTTCACCTTTCCTTTTGGATAAAAAAAAAGTCGATGGTGACTCTTGCTAACCGCAACATTTGCGATAAAACGCAAAACCCTCAAGTCAGTTCTCTCACCGTATCACAACCTCCTTGTAGAAATAGAAGTATGAGATTGTACATAGCTGCATTTGATAAAACCTTAGGGAGCATGTTAGCTCAAGAGGATGAGAATGGTGTCGAAAGACCCATCTACTACCTCACTGGAGTTTTAAATGATGCAGAAACTAGATATAACGAAGTTGAAAAACTATGTTTATGTCTTTACTTCTCATGTACAAAACTCAAGCAATATATTAAACTAGTTGATGTTTACGTTTTGTCTCATTTTGATGTCTTCAAATATATGTTGTCGAAACCTATTTTGCACAGTAGAATTGGCAAATGGGCACTTGCATTAACTGAGTATTCATTAACCTTTATGCCTCTCAAGGCGGTAAAAGGTCAAGTGGTAGCAGACTTTATAGTCGACCACTCAATAAATGAAGAATCACTAAATTACTTGGAGATTGAACCTTGGAAGTTATACTTCGACGGTTCTAGTCATAAAGACGGAACTGGAGCGGGGGTTCTAATTATTTCTCCAAACAAAATTCCAACAACATTTAAGTACAAGATCGAAGGAGATTGTTTGAATAATGAGGCTGAATATGAAGCTTTAATCGTAGGCCTTGAAATCTTGTTAGAATTGGGGGAAACTCGAGTTGAAATAATGGGAGACTCAGAGTTAGTCCTAAAACAAGTTACGAAAGAATACAAATGCATAAGAGAAAATCTTATTCTGTATTTCGTAATAGCCAGTCGTTTGTTGAAGAACTTCGAAGTAGTTAACATTCGACATATACCAAGATTGGAAAATCAAGTGGCTAATGATTTAGCACAGATCGCTTTCGGGTATAAAATTTCAAAAGAAAAACTACAACAAGTAATCAAAGTTAGAGGAAGAGTAACATCTACTAGGTTGTCCCCAATAGATTTGGAAACAACAACATTGGGATATACTGATCATGAAAACTTCGAAATTTCGTTCATAGACAATCTAACAGAACAAGATTGGAGAAAGCCTATAGTAAATTATTTACAGAATCCAGTGGCTTCGATGGAGCAAAAGATAAAGTATAGGGAATTAAGCTATATACTAATGGGAAATGAATTATTCAAGAAAACACCTGAAGGTGTGTTACAAAAATGCCTAAGCGAAACAGAAGCATACATATCCCTTTCTACCACACACGTCGGGGCATGTGGAGCACATCAAGTAGGCCATAAGATGAAATGGTTGTTGTTTTGACAACGACTATATTGGCCCACTATGTTAAAGTTTGTGTTGAGTTTGCAAAAGGATGTGAAGAATTTCAAGTACATACAGGCATCCAACATGTACCGGCAAGCGAACTTCATTCGATTGTGAAACCTTGGCCTTTTAGAGGATGGGCTTTAGATCTTATTGGAGAAATTCGACCAGCATCCTCTAAAAGCCAGAAATACATATTGGTGGGCATTGATTATTTTACTAAGTGGATTGAAGCAATTCCTTTAGTCAATGTAGACTAAGAGAATGTCATTGAATTTATTCAAAAGTACATTATATATAGATTTGGAACCCCTGAGACAATAACGACAGATCAAGGATCAGTCTTTACTGGTCGAAAAATGCAAGAGTTTGCTACAGAGATGGGATTCAAATTGTTGGCGTCTACACCTTACTATGTGCAAGCCAACGGCCAAGTCGAAGCTGCAAATAAGGTAGTAATCAGTTTAATAAAGAAACACGTGGGAAAGAAGCCAAGAAACTGGCATAAGACGTTAGATCAAGTTTTATGGGCTTGTTGAACCTCTCCTAAAGAGGCTACAGGAACAACACCATTTCGTCTAACTTATGGTGATGATGCGGTGTTGCCAGTGGAAATTTGTCTACAATCAAAGAGGGTTCAGAGACATCAGGATATCCCTTCCTAAGTTTATTGGAATATAATGTTGGACGAATTACTTGATCTGGACGAAGAAAGGTTGAAAGCTTTAGACCTCTTAAGATTACAGAAGAAAGGGGTGGAAAAATCCTACAATCAAAGAGTAAAACCTAAGACATTTCTTCCTGAGGATCTAGTATGGAAGGTAATTCTCCCAATGGATAAAAAGGATAGAAATACGGGAAAATGGTCCCTTAAGTGGGAAGGACCTTTCAAAATTATCCAAACTTTCTCTGGTGGAGCCTATGAGATCGAGGAGTTAAATGAAGATCAAAGGCTCTTGAGAGTAAACGGAAAATACTTGAAAAAGTATATACCTATGCTTCAAGAGGTTAAAATAGCCAATGTATAGTCACAGTCAAAATAAGGAAAAAGCCAAAATGGAAATTTCATTAAAAAAATGCCAAAATGGCCTTAAGTCATTACAATAGATGATTATATAAATACAGAGATACAATTTAAAAGGGGAGATTGGCTTTGATCTGAAGATATTTGATCCTTTGTAATTCTAGACGCCTTTCACACAGAGCCTTCGATTGATGTAGAGTTTCAAGTTTAGCATCGAGCGTTTGAGCCCGATCAGCATGTTTTAACCCTTCAGCAAGTTCCTCTTGGCTTTCAGGCTCAGTATTGATGGCAAGAAGTTCTTATTTCCTTTTATCGTTGGCGGCAATTTTAGCCTCCAGTTCTTTGATTTGCACCCTCATATTATTTGTATCTTGATCAATCTCCTCATCTTCTTTCCGCCTAACCTCTTGAGCCTTCGACGGCTCTTTCACTTTGAAGGCTGATTCAGTAGCAGCATACCAAGCAGCAGATATGTGACCGTTGGCCTCTTAGATCTCGCGAGTGAGATTCCTTCAATGGTTGTAGGCTGCTGATACTTGGTCAATGATGGAAGTTAAATCCAAAATAACGCTAGCTATATCTGGAGAAGCAACAAGGAGATCAACAACCCTCAAAGTGGTATTCAGGAAGGAGGGAGCAGTAGGTTCTCCCTCCAAGGTTAGCATTAAATCCCTTTTGAAAATTTGCGCCTTAACCTTCTGAAGTGCCTCATTGAGAGGAGATGTTGAGGTAGATTTTCCAGACGCAGTCGAAACACTATGATTAGAAGAACTTTCTCGACCCTCAAGAATGGCAGTCAAATAACCCAGAGGATTTTTCTATTTCAGCAAGGCCAATTCTTCTTTGGTGTGAGACCCTGTCGAAGGGGATCTCTCGCTAATAGCAGAAGCCACATTTACTACCTGTGTTTGAACATGGGCAGCTTCAGTATTTGCAGGATTTTGGGCCCCCTCGGTAGTGTTTTCTCTGTCGTCAGCCTCTAGAATTTCTTCATTTTGATTCTCCCCCTCCAGCATACCTTCCCTCTCTGTTCCAACTACAGCATCAGTGGCCCCCTCTTCTTCACCTTCCTGTACATTATCCAGTGGAGCCCTGATTTCTTCCTATTCTTTTATAGGGCCTTCTTCATTTTTTTCTTCTATGGTCTCATGTTGATGCTCAGAAGTTTGGTTCACCTCACTAGCTGAGCTCACAAAAGAGCCTTTTGCTGAAGAAGGCCTATAAGTAGGATCTCCCTCACTATTTAACAAAGTGACAGATCCTTCGACAGGAATGTGAACCTATTTAGAAGTGCCAGCAGTATCCTGAAGATTAAAAAAAAATTCTCTCAGAATTATTATGGAAAAAAGGGCTAGTTCAGGAAATAAGCAGAGTCTGTCGAAGTAAATACCTGAGGAGGAATTTTGGCGTCGGGACTTGAGTTGTCACTCTCACTAGGATTATTCAGCCTAGCCGCTACCTCTTGCTTAGTGGACTCTCTGATGATTACAGAAGGAGGCCTCGATTTATTAGTTATGATCTTGATTTTTGTCTTTGGGAGAGGCTCGGGTATAGGAGTTGGTTTCTTTAATTTTTGTCTCTTAAGAGGAACAGGAGGAGATTCCTCTTCTTCATCACTAGAGATTTCAATCTCCTGAACCTTTCGTTTCTTCGGAGTGGTTTTCTGAACACCCAGAAAAATAAGAGTCAGAGGAATCAACATCTATACTAGAAAATAGTGAAGGAGAAAGGTATAGCAGAAAGTGAGTACCTTTGGTGAAGGGTTCACAGGAGGGTCTCCCCTTTTGGTGCTTTCAGCAGCCTTTTTGGTGTTGGTCCTCTTGACAGTTATACAAGAAACAAATATAAGTTGGATGTCGAATGATTGAATCTAAGACAAAGAGACAAAGGGGAAAAAATATTACCTTTCTTGATCTTGTCAAAGGCCAGCTTGAACGCCTCGCGAAGGTGGTTGGTGAAATCCTTCTCGTCGAAGAATTCTTCGTTGTAATATTGCCTCCACCACCCCTCAAAAATGGGGGAACACATAAAATTAAGATTAAAGTCTAACAGAGTTAGTACGGTCCGACCAACGTACCTACCAATGCGCTTGGTAGCAGCATCCTCTGAGTAATCTGCGTTATAAAACAATAGTAGCTTCTCTCGAGAGTAGATGGGAGACGAAAGTGACTGAATAATACCGAACTATCGAGAGACAATATTCGGTTGGTAAGCAATCAAACTCAGTTGATTCTTCAAACTTTTGAATCTCGGCGGTATGATTCTGGGTCGAAGAAATGACTCCCAAATAGCCACATATTTGTCTTCTAGGTCTTCCTCATCAGCCAAAGGAAATGGTCGAGTGAACCATTCTGGACCAACTTTTCGACTGGCGAAGGGAGCCATGGTCGAAACAAAATTTTGACGCTCTGCAAACATCATCACAAAGCCGGTGAAGGCTTTTTGAAATTACTGACCCTCATCAGTCGGAGTCAACAAGACTAACCTGGTACCTTCGACCCTCCTATTCAGAATTTCTGGGGCCTCTTCATTTATCTTATTCTTTTGAGGAAGAAAAGATTCGAAAGTGGCGTTGAGCCAGAGTTGAAGATGCCAAAAGGGGCCAGAAAGGAGCAAGCTTGCCCTGTCTCCAATGACTTTGAGTTGAGTCACACCATTCCTGATGGACTCATACAGGTTGGCCAAGATCAATTCAGCCAAACAGAGAGGGTAACCATGGTGAAGTTGTGTTGCAAGCGTAAGCATCTTCTTAGTCACTTGAAGTGACTTAGTACAAAATACGAAGCGAGATAGCTACATAGCTAAGAAGGCTATATGTTCCACCTCTGACACAGTGCTGCAAGATTTATCATGAAAATGATTGATAAATGTGGTGTTTGTGGGCTTCATGGCTGAAAACCCAATGGCATCCTCAGATAAATCTTCTGGGTCAAAGTAATCACCAGTCGGTCAAAGACCGGTAATTGCTGCTATATCGAAAAGGGTCGGGGTCACCATTCCACAAGGAAGATGAAACGTGAAATGGGTGTTGTCCCAGAAGTATAATGAAGACACTAACATGAGAGGGCAGTAAGATAACCCTGTTTTTGACAGCATCACCAGGTCATAGATCCCCATTTCTTTCCAGATTGGGGTTTGCACCTTCTCCATTTTGTTCAGCCAATCTGAATATTCTGAAGAAAGGCTAGGGCACGATCGAAAGATCCTATTCCCTTTATTCGTGAACTAAAGATTAATATCTTCCTTCGTCTGAGCATGTTGTTGATTGGCTGGGGTTTCATCCTCAGGATCATTCATGGGTTTCTTTGCACAACCTATGGGCTTAAGCCTAGGGTGAGTCGGAAAGAAAGCACTATTTTTTATGGGATTTTCGATGCATGCAGACAAAGGGCCAGACATGGCATATATATTCCCAGAATACCTTATGGGGATGAGGAGATGGGAGTTGTACGCTTTGCGCCTTCCTTTGGTCATAGGTTCGGAGACGAACCTTAGCTTCTCAATTGAAGCAGGAGGAGAACTTGTGGGAAAAATCTTCGGTTGACGCTGTACGTCAGAAACATTCTTGGGCTTAGGGTTGTTTGGAGCATTAGAGAGGAAGGCCATTGTTATGAGTTGGTGAGAAACGAAGATGATAATATCACTAAGGTATAAGGTATTTTTCTGCAGAAAAGATGAAGAATGCTAAGTGTTGTGAAAATTCCAAAAGAGAGAGCTCGAGGCTATTTATAGTGCTCGGGGAGAAGTGTTTCTCGTCGAGGTCATTTAATGCTATAGACGTAGTGGGACATGTGGGAAGCAGTGAAGCAGTTACCGTACAGGTGATGGAGAACGTTTGACATGCTTGCCTAGGTTCTAGGAGTAATGGCCATCATGGCAGCATGGTAACGGCTGATTGAAACGACGTCTCGGGAAAAGAGTAATGATGATTCTAAATGTGGCAGCTGTTGGAAGGCGAAAAGTACATGTTAAGCCTTTGTGGACAAAAAAGAGACAGGTGTCGAATAGGAATATCAAATAATGACTATTTCTCTCAACGTCGAAATAGACATTCTTGGGGGGCAATTAGTTGGCTCTTAAATTCGACACCGACAATAAATTGGCCTTATGGGCCAAATATAGAGCAAATGAAGCCAAGCTGGAAAATGCCTCAACGCATGGAAAAAACTTAGAGAAATATCTGAGTTACAAATTGGTCTTCGACCAGACATCGCCATCAAGCCTTCGACTGAAAAGGTCCTGTGACCTTCGACTATAAGAACAACCCTCGTGTCAGCATCATAGGCAAAGGATATTTAAATTTGAAAAAGGGAGGCAAATGCAGTTCGCCTAGCAGTTAAGGGAAAGTGACGTGGCAGGAAGATAGAGGTCGAGGGGCATGCAGAGGATACTTGTCTTCGTCCTAGATCAAGGCAACCCCTCGACAGTTACATAATTTTAGTATAAAGATAGGAAGTTTGTATATATTTTGTGTGTTCAATCTATTGTTCTAGTCACTCAACATTATTTAAGTACCCGCTGTGTGTGAAAGAATAACTGAGAATGTACGTTGGAAAGACCACCTTTTATTAATCAAATCTTTTACATTGCTTTGATCTTCTTTTGCAAAGTTTACGTTTCCTGCATTTTATCTGCATTTCTATTTTCTTTCCAAAACTACAAACACCAACTCCCCGGTCGAACGTGTGTTCTTCCTGGATATTAACGTTTACATCAAACCAGCACAAAGTTAGCATATGTTCTGGGATCAATCTGATAGATCCCGTGAGTAACCAAAAGGGCTTTCCTTTTTGGAGGATCAGCGGTTGTTTACCAAAAACCACGGTAAACAACCACATCATCTAATAAACCGCTTTATATGAAGGGAGAAAGAAAACCACGACATCCAATAACCTACTTTAGACGAAGGGAGAAAGAAGATCACGACATCCAATAACCTACTTTGGATGAAGGAAGACCATATCATCTAATAACCTGCTTTAGACGAAGGTAGAAAGAAGACCACGACCTCCAATAATCTGCTTTGGACGAAGGGAGAAAGAAATACGACATCTAATAACCTGCTTTGGATGAAGGAAGACCACATTATCTAATAACCTACTTTAGACAAAGGGAGAAAGAAGACCACGACATCCAATAACCTGCTTTTGATGAATGGAGAAAGAAATATGACATCCAATAACATGCTTTTGATGAAGGAAGACCACGTCATCTAATAACCTGCTTTAGACGAGGGGAGGAAGAAGATCTCGACATCCAATAACCTGCTTTAGATGAAGGAAGACCACATCATCTAATAACCTGCTTTAGACGAAGGGGGAAAGAAGACCACGACATCCAATAACCTGCTTTGGACAAAGGGAGAAAGAAATATGACATCCAATAACCTGTTTTGGATGAAGGAAGACCACATCATCTAATAACTTGCTTTAGACGAATGGAGAAAGAAGACCACGACATCCAATAACCTGCTTTGGACGAAGGGAGAAAGAAATATGACATCCAATAACTTGTTTTGGATAAAGGAAGACCACATCATCTAATAACTTGCTTTAGACAAGGGGGAGAAAGAATACCACGACATCCAATAACATGCTTTGGACGAAGGGAGAAAGAAATACGACATCCAATAACATGCTTTAGATGAAGGATGACCACATCTCTTAATAGTCTGCTTTAGATGAGGGAAGAAACTCTCTGGAAAATAAATCAAAAAACATTTGAAGATACATCAGAGTCATCCAGGAATGACATTAGACGGAAAAGACCACAAGCATCCAATAACTTTCCTTGGATGAAGGGAAAAACAATCAGGAAAATACAATCAAAACATCTAGAAGAATATTAGATGTGAAATCAGACCAAATCTGAAGATACATTAGAGTCATCCAGGAATGAAACTGGACGGAAAAGAACCACGATATCCAATAACCTAATTTGGATGACGGGAAAAACTCTCTGGAAAATACAATTAGAAACATCTAGAAAAACATTAGATATGCAGTGAGACCAAATCTAAAGCTAAATCAGAGTCATCCAGGAAACATGCTGGACAGAAAAGAACCACGACATCCAATAACCTACTTTTGGTGAAGGGAAAGACTCTCTGGAAAATACAATCAGAAATATCTAGAAAAATATTTGATGTGGAGTGAGGCAAAATATGAAGCTACATCAAAGTCATTCAGGAAAGACAATGGACAGAAAAGAACCATGACATTCAATAACCTGCTTTAGATGAAGGGAGACCATAACATCATCTAGTGTAGTAATGACGGGAAACAAAGACAAACCTACATCAGTTAGTATACTGATGAGAGATGTAAAACAATGACGATCATCAGCTAATGTACTGACGAGAAAATGTAAAATCGACTTACATCAGCTAGTGTACTAATGAGGGAAAGTATCACAACATTAAAGAGTACTATTGAACGAGGTGAGAAACGCTCCATTGGGGAATATGAAATCCAAGAATGGCGTTGAATAAAAGTGATAACTAACATAGAATTAGACGGAAAGCTAAATAGAAAGACTGGAATCTGCTTTGGTAGGTGCCAAGTAACTTGGACTTTGATCTCAAGGTATGATATTTATGGTAACAGGACCTCAGTAAATAAAAATGAGGATGAAACACTCTTTCTATGCATGATATGTGAATGATATACGCATGTAATATGTAATGCAGATGTTTACGACAATGGAACTTGACTCTTGTGTGGAGGTAAGATTGGAACTCTAATTCCTTAACACAGGGAATATTACCAACTCTGCTTGGAAAGAAAGTGTCTTGGAGAACACTCATACCACACTTGTAAATTGTATTAATTGACGATACTTTAAGGAAGGACTGAAGAGATTCTTGGGGATTTCCACATATTAACTGACTGTTGAGAATAAACTGATCATGGCTTCAGTCGAACATTGTTGGGAAAAAACTGATCAAGGCTTTAGTCGAACATTGTTGGGAATAAACTGATCATGGCTTCAGTTATTGAAAATGAATAAGGGAAAGGATTGCCCTAGTATAAGTATTGAAAGAGATCTTATGGCTAACCAATTCTGAGAATAACGTGCACTGAGCAAAAAATCTTGACATGATTCATAATAGGATCTGAAAGATAATGCTCTTGGTATGATCACTGACCAAAGTTCTCAACTGTTTGAAATTCCTTGATAAGGAAATCTTTTTTGCAAGAATTTTTTTTATTCAAACATGGAAATTTTAATGCAAAGTTAATGCAAAAGTTTTGAAATCAAAATCGTTTTTGAAATGATGTTATATTGATGTATAGAAAAATGAATCACTGGTCAAAACACAGCGGTTTAGACACTTAAAGTGTAAGAGAAAGTAAAGGGTATGAATATACCAAGAAAAATGATTTGCAAAAGATCTTAGGAGTCAGCTTACACAACTTTACTATAGTATGATTTCAAAAGAAACCTAGCTTCAATAAGGTCTTTGAGGGTTGTAACATGGTTTGATTCATGGTTTAAGAAATAAATGATAGACGCTCAAAGTTTATTTGTACCCAATCCAATCTTCGTGATGATTTTCAGCCCTACGTTCAGTTTACTCAGACTATGCATTTAGGTTCCAAAATATTTTGGAATTGCAACACTGGTGATAGTAATGATGATGGCTCAGAAGCTAAGGGAGTTTTGAAATGAAAGTCACTTCTGCCTACAACAAGTTGTTGTTTTTGAGAACTTTTGTCAACTCTGGTGAAGAATTTTGAGGATTTTGGTGACCTCTTTCTTTGGAATTTTTTATCCCTAACTTTTGCCTGAACTGTTACATTTGAGATTGAAGTCAGCGAGATGCCCCAATTATTGCCTAAGTCTCCTTCATAGGTTTTGACTTAGTGGGCTTTTCTTTTGATTTTTTTTCTTTTTAGAAAAATAGTGACTGCCTTGCTTAATGATTATGGAGAACCATCATTATCACTTTTTATTTGGAGAACATCTTCGACACTTCTTCGTTGTCTACGAAGGAAAACTTGAAACTTGTATTGAAAGGTTCTTGAATGAATGCACATCCAAATTACTGAGAACTACCTTGCCCCGCGTTAAGATTGTGGTTTTTTCTGTATATAAAGAAACTCCAACTTCTAGGATCAAAGGGGTTGACAAGGGATTAACTTTCTTATTTCTTGAGTGTTTGGGAATTGAAACAATGCATGTATATCATCAGCAAAGTTTTATTTGAAAGCATACCAACAACAGTTATGTGTATTTCTTTTTCATCATCCTCCCTCAAATCTTTGCATAAACAAAAGCTTGATAAAGAAAGTAAACATGAGATAATTTTTTTGAAAGTTGTAAATGTAAATGATTTGAATCAAAATAGTGCAATGCTCATTTCATTAAAATTGACATGAAAGTACAAACGAATTTTGAAAGAAACAGTCAATACAATTAAAGGAAAAATGCAAACAAAAAGAAATACGTCCTAGTGACTAATCAACAATAAGGATGAGTTGTCTGGTCTAAAACACTAGCTTTAGGAAGTGACTTGAGATACTCTGACCCAATCTTCAGCCACTTTGTCCAAGCAAAGGATTGTTGACAACATTTAGAGTAAGAGCTTCGAAATTTATTATTTGTCCCGTGACCAAGTATCGCATTATTGCCTTTAATGCATATCAGTGTTCTAAATCATGACCAGCAGCTCCCTGATAGAACTCACAATGGAGGTCAAACCTGAATCGGCTGAGAGAGGATCTGGAAGAGTTAAAAACCTCATTATGATCAAACATAGTTTAACCAAGTGAGGATACAATGTAGTGTAGGTCATATGGATAGGATCAAATCGACCTCTATTCCTAACATTGCAGTTTTGATTCTTGTTCACGTCGTCTCAGGGAGAAACAAATAATGGTTACTGATGTGGAACTTTGGGAAGCATATCAGATGGCTGCCCCTTGTCTTTCTGAAGTTTTGGACAATCATACTTGTAGTGTCCTGGCTCATTCCACTCATAACAAGTGACTTCTTTGCCATTGGACCTCATTTGACCAGAAGTAGATTCGAAGTGACCACCAATTCTTCTAGTACTTTTGAACTTGTTGCCTTGATTTCTCTTCTAGATATGGTTAACCCTTCTAGATAGTAGTGACAACTCATCTTCATCTTCATCATAATATTCTTCTGAATCCTCAATCTCTTCACCTTAAAGAGCTTTGGACTTCTCAGATCTTCAAACAGATTTGAGCACAACAGATTTGCCTCTCTTATGAGGTTCATCCAGTTCTAGCTCAATCTCATAACTTCTCAAAGAACTCACCAGTTCTTATAGAGAAGTGTTGTTAAAATCCTTTGCAATCTTGAGCGTAGTTACCATAGGCCTCCATTTGGATGGAAAGCTTTTGATAATCTTTTTCACGTGATATGACGTTGAATATCCTTCGTTCAAAATCTTTGTCCAATAACTATGGTTTGAAACCTTGAAAATGTAGCCTCAATTGTTTCATCGTCCTCCATCTTGAAGGCTTCATACTTCTGAATCAAGGCCAGAGCCTTGGTCTTCTTGACTTGATCATTTTCTTCATGAGTCATTTTGAGAGAGTCAAATATAGACTTAATTGAGTCTCTATTTGTGATCTTCTCATACCTAGTATAAGAAATAACATTAATCAAGATGGTTCGTAATTTATGATGATTCTTACATTACTTTTCTAATGATCAATCATAGTTATCCTTTCAAGCTTATTTCCAGCAGCATATTTGAGAGGATCGTAGCCATAAACTACCATATCCTAAAGATCAACATCATGACCTAGAAAGAAACTTTCTAGTATGTCTTTCCAATATTCAAACTTTTCACCATAAAAAATGGGAGGTTTAACATTGTAGATATCTTTATCATTTGGAACTAGAGTAGGTGGTGGCGGTGTAAGATCAACCATAGTGTTTTTAAAACTTGTCTGGATCTTTATATGGCACAGCTAAGTGTTTGATAATAATCAAAACCAGAACCGGAACTTTGATGCCAATTGAAGATGGAGAAACACAAGAAAGGGGGTTTGAATTGGTTTGCACCAAATATAAACTTTTCACAACTCAAACACAATAGCTAACAAGTGAATAAAAATAAATAAACACTATTATTTTTATCTTGGTTCACTGTTAACTAAGTTACTACAGTCAACCCTGCAAAGTAATTTGCCTTATCCACAAGGACTTAATCCACTATAATCCACCGCCATAATAAGTCTGATCAACCTTGTTGACACCCAAAACAAGTCCTTCGATCCTTCTTTCCAATCCACCATGACTGCATCCAAAGTCTTCTTGAGAATCCTGACTTTACCTAGTCTCTCAAGGAACCTATCAACAATCATTGATTATAAAGATGTGTATACAAAGATGCTTCTAACAAACAGATTACACAATGTTTAAGTATAGAAACAATAAAGTGTTGATAGAAAGATATGAACAAAAGCTCCTTTCTAGTTTAAAAAAATTATACAAAGAATATCTCAAAAGAGTTGTGTAGCGCTTTAGTGTGGTTTTGTAGAACATTAAGTGTTAAGTTCCAATTCTTCCAAGTCATCCTTTTATAGCTGAAAAAGAGATCCGCTGGAAGGTAGAATATGAAACATAAAACCAACTGTTTTGTCCCCAACGATCATGGTGGGAATGGTATACAACATAGTACAAAAGGAATGTCCTTACGCCATCCTAGAAGAGTATTGGTCACAATGTATTTTAAACTTTTATACTCACCATCTCACGCAAACTAGTCTTGATCTTATCTTCTATTTCTTCAGAGGATTGTCATGTATGTTGATGAAGCATGTTGTAGAAGGATCAGAACTTGAGTCTTCATAAACTAAGTCTTTGGAGTCTTCAGAACTTGTTCAATAGTACCTTGTCTTTAGAGTCTTCAGCACTTATTCTTCATAAGTAATGTCTTTAGATCTTCAGAACTTGTTCAACAAAACCTTATCTTCAGCATCTTCAGAACCTGGGATAACAGAAGCAAAGCTTTAGAAGGCCTCAAAATATTCCTTGTAAAGTCACAATCAAAAGCTCTTATATTAATGTTCCTTAGAACCGTTGCAAAAGAAACATTCTAGACTCTTGACTCGACTTTGTAACACACCATAGGTATTCTTCCAAGTGTTAAGTTCAGAACCTAATGACGCCACACACATTCTACCAGAGTCAAAACCTGTTTAGCAAAAGCTACACACTAGACATAACCCATTAGAGAACATACTTGTTCTATAAGATACCATGTAAAGTTATCATAAAAACTCAAGGCTAGATGCAAAACAAATCTTGTTCTTACAATTTAGTGTGTCCATTTCTAACACCCTTAATCTTTCTATTCTTATCTAGAATAATTTCTTGAGTGTTAATCCATGTCAGGTTCACTTCTTTTAGTTGAATCTTGTTTTTGTGCAATTTGTTGTTGTTTTTAATGAATTAGAGAGAGAGTGATTTGATTAATATTTTATTGTTGTTCATGATTAATTAAGATTTTGATTTTAATTAAGAACCGAGAGTCATTCATCCCAAATTTAGAGATAACCTTGTATGTGGTTTCTTCTTTCACATACATCTAATCCCTTGACTAACACCTTGTGAATTAGAGTGTTCATAACATTCCTTGGAACTATTCATCATCTTCATACTTAGTCATTTTCCATTGTTGTGGACCTTAATTTCTAAAAAATGAGTGTTGAGAGAGACTAGTGGTACATTAGAGCATCTAATGTTTTTTTACTGAAGTTTGTTGTTTGTAACAAGTGCATGTATCATTTCTTGAATGTTGTTTGTTCTTTACTATTATCTATCAAGGAGAGAGTTTTAGTATACTCCATGGAATACTTTGGCGAGATCAAGTATCAATTTTCTATAAGGCAGAGTTGAAAGTTATCCATCTTTGGTGGAGTTGGACAAAGATTGCTCACAGAGAAAGTTGGAAGTTTTCCAATTAATGTTTAGCTAATGTCAATCACTCAGACAAGAAATCAGAGGGATCAGGTGGATTGCAACACACGAAAACTTGGAGTAAGTTATTATGAATATCAAGTTTATTAGATCAAGATCTTTAGATATCTTGTTTTTGTTAGTCGTTTCAATGTTTGAATCAACAGAGGTAATCATCATGTGATAGTTTGTTATAATCAAAATTCTTGTATCAAACTTATCAAAATAGTGGAAGATCATGATTATTTTTCAGTGGTTTTTAACACCATTAGAGAGTGGAGTAGGAAAAGAGAGGATGAACTATGATCCACTATATATCTCTGTGTATCTTTTCTTCTTCCCTTATCTCCTTTTAATTTATATCTTGTACTAATATCGCTATTGCATTAGTGCATTATAGTATCGTTTGTATGTCATATAGGTTAGACCGTGCTTATAGAGATTTAATGTATAAGCTTAGGTCTGTATTTTATCAATCTTATTGGATTATCATGAAGTCAATTATGTATTGAAAGAACATCTATGAAAAGAGTTTTTGAATTACTTTGTTTAAAGCAGTTTTGGTTGTCTTGTGATTGACTTGCATTAGAAGAAATCAAGTCCTTAGTTATATCATGAATTATTTCCCTTGGTTTAATTTATTGAGATGCTTAAAGGCTTCCTTAATGTTGTGTTTTTCTTCTACGCTTCTAAAAACCTTTGATTTCGTTTATGGGACCTATGTTTTTTTTTAAATTGTCTTTTGAGGGATAGATCTATTCAACACTGCTTCTTTTAGACCTCTTTGTATACATATTCTCACACAACACTTCCTTCGAGACTCCTAATACAACTATAGGGTTTCTTTAGGATGTGGTAGTGTGAGTATCAGCGGTATGGCTAATGACTTCTTTAGTGACTCGAATGCTCTTTAACATTCAAGTATCCATTTGAACTTATCCTCTTTCTTAAAAAGCTTATAGAAATGCAATGTATGTTCGATGGATTTTGAAATAAACATGTTTAAAGTGACCATCATATTGTTCAGATTCTGAACCTCCTTATTCAAAGTTGGGGCATTCATCTGAACCTCCAGTTCGCACTTGTCTGGGATTGCTTGAATTTCCGTGTATGTTAAGTAAAAACCCAAGAAATTATTGGTTTTCACTCTAAATGCGTACTTCTCTAGATTGAGCCTCATAGTGTATTGTCGGGCTCTTTTGAACACTTGTTGGAGGTGTTGATCATGGACCTCTTCTTGATCGGACTTTACGATCATGTCATCCATGTATACTTCCAATGTCTCGCCTATCTCTTACAGAAAGAGCCTGCTCATTATCATTTGATATGTTGTGCCCATATTTTTCAATCTAAAAGGTATGGCATTGTATTTGTATCTGGATGAGTTATCTACGAGTCTGTCGATATTAGAGAATGGGTAAGAGTCCTTCAACCATTCTCTGTTGAGATCAGTATAGTATACGCACATCCTCCACTTTCCTAAGGCTTTATTAACCAGTACAACATTGGAAATCCATTCCATATATTTTACATCAAAAATGAAATTTGTATCTAACAGGGCTTTCACTATTATAGTATAGCCTTGGATTTCTCTAGGGAGTGTCTCCTTCTTTGTTGGGAGACGTATTAGGCGCTAGGGTCGTCATTCAATTAATGATAGGCTATGTGGGATCAATGTCGGGAATCTTGTGTAGGGAGATAACAAAGAAATCTATGTTGTCCGAGGACATTTGATCAACTCAAATTTTACATTAAAAGGAAGTATGGATCCTATCTTAACCAATCGGGAAGGATTATTATCAAGCTGGACAACTTAGAAATCGTCGTCCAAAATAGGTTTAACTTCCTCTTTGTGTGCATCCAAATCAAACATATTGATTCCCTAGAGACCTTCTTATGTTACCGTTGCAAAAGTGAGGACATCCATGAGGATGACCTCTCTGATGCACCTCGCCTCCTTGAGGTCGGCGTTGATTACATATGGCTTACTTTAACTGCTATGATATGCTACCTTCATGTGGAATGGTGAAGCCACAACATCTAGATTTTCCAACACTGAGAGTGCTCATACACAAAATTACTTGGAAGCAAAGAGTCACCTTTCTCTCGCCTGCTCCTTCTTCTAGTGACAATGTTAGATTTGTCATCTCACAAGGGCGAGTTACTTATTCGTTGAAGGCAAACAACTCTTCACCATTGTATGGATTCAAATCTAGTTGAAAGAGACCTAATCGCTCTAATGTGTCAGCTTAGAGGATGTTGCATGAACTTTCATCGTCTAAGAGGAATCTAGTGAAAGTGCGATCAGAGATGGTGATTGCTATAACTAATGGCAACTCCGCGTTCGAGACTTTGTTCTTCTTCTTGCAATCTAGGAATCTTATCGTCGTTCAGTTTCCACTTTGCGGTTTGGTATCAGTCGTTGTCTGGAGGAGGTACTCCGATGACAGATTTGAGCTGGATGTCACCACGATGTGGATCTCGTCGATTGATGATAATTGAGGTGGAACGAGATCATAAGAATTAACATTGCTCTTTGTTGTGACGTAGGAGGTGACTGTCTCTATCTTTTGGTGGTTTTGATATTATGATGCGGGTTAGACCTGCAATGTTAACACTCCAACGTCCAAGTCAACTCAGAGTCCATGATAAATATATTTTTAAAAAATTAAAAAAGTATATCTTAAATCTCAAGTGTACTAATTTTATACATTGGGATAATTTTATTGACTTAAAGATGGTTGAACTTTACGTTGGGCCTTTGGCAATTTCTAATTAATATTTTATCTTATCTCTATGATAATTGTTCACTTAAGAGTCTCATAACTTCTCATTAATAAGTACATTTTTAATAAGTAAAATCTTCAACTTATTTACTTAATCTGTCCAACTTCTAGGCAAGTAAAGTAAGAAGGTGATTCCAATACAATCTTTGTATTTCTCATAGACTCTATAAATATAAAGGGGAATCTCGATACAATCTTTATATTTTTCAAGTAGAATCTATTAAAAAAATATTTTTTCTTAAAGGAAACTTTCAGACATACTTTATAGTTATATTAACAATATTATATGTCAATTTTGCATTTTACCTATGAATTTAGTTGCCTTTTTTGCTTCAAAAGCTTACTACTGATGCGCATTTAAATGCGGAGTTATTGCAATTTTTTACCAAAGAAAGTTATAAGAAGCTTTCTTCTAGAGCGGAAGTTGATTTCATCTATGAATTTTATATTTTTATCTGCGTTTTTTTTTTCCAGGTAAATCATTCAGGTAAATTTGCATTATCAGTAAATATGTGAAATTTTTTTTTTGGAATAACTAGGTATTAAAATAAAAATTCATAAATAATCATGTTTCGAAGAAAATTATGCAAATAACCATGTTTCAGAAAATCCCATAAGGGAGAAGCCAACTCAGTTGGCGCATGCACCTTGTTTTAAAGGGGAGGCACCATCTCAGTTGGCGCCTATGTGTAAAAGGTTTGTCCTAAGCGAAGTGAGATGGCGCCTTAGTGCAAAAGGCAGACAATTTTTCGCGTTTTTTATTTTAAATGTGATACGTTACGTAAACGATATAGGATCAAGAAAATTGACTTTTTATTTACACAATATGATTACATACATAACGATTACATAAAAAAATACAGATTAATCAGTGGTCCCCCGGAACCCGGTAATGACCCCCGGTTCCGCATCCCCGTCCTCGTCTTTTCCGTGTTGGGTTTCGTCGCGTTTCCTGTTGTGGCAGGGTTGATGGCTCAGTGAAGTCAATGCGTTCCGGATCCATGAAATCGGTCAGATCTCCATATCTAGAAGATCCGCTTTGGTACAGTCGGTTGCTCATACCCTCAAAGTTTGGTCGTGTTGGTGGTGGGTGGGGTTCCATGGTTGGTCTGTAGCACTGGTCATCTGAGTACGGGGGGTAGAAAGGAAATGGATCTGGGGGTGTTTGGTATTGGGAACGTTGGGTGCTTTGGTGATGTTGTGATTGATGGTAAGTTGGGTCGGTTGGTTCATAATCTTCAGACAATCCCAGATCAGGGCTAAGGTTGGATATTGAGGGTTGTGCCCATTGTGTTTGTGGGTCAACCAAATACCTTGGATGAGACATGTGCATTTCTGGTGTACTAATCGATATGTATCAAGCTAAATACTGATCCGTGTGTCGCATATTACCATGGTTGAGGAAAACTGGGAATTGCAAGACATGTCGGTGATGCCTCTTCCACATCTTACACCATTCTGGAGAAAAATATTTCCAGTTGGTAAGACCCCATTGGGCGTCGACCCTTTTGAGATGCCACGGGGACAAACAAGTCCGATCGCAGGGTATCTCTTGATACATTCTAAACTGCATCTTGACACGGTCGTTGTCGTGCATCTCCATAACATTGAACCGTATGATTGTAGTCTTTGCGCTCGAAATTGTTGCATCCTCGAGGTTTGGTTCATGGTCCAAACCCAAATATGGTCTCCAGACAAACTGCGGATAAAATTAAATCAGCTTAATGAAAACGTAATAAATAAATAATTTAAAAGTAGAAAAGTTGAAAGGTATGACGTACATCATCCGGGCCAAGGTGATCCAATAGATTACGGTATAGAGCGACATTGAATCTTGAATTCTTGCCGTAATCCATACCCCTTACACAGTACCTCTGGGAATTGAAAATTATTTTATTTTTATCATATATTTGGTGAAGATATGAATAGTAATAAATGATATAAGTTGATGACTTACTTTGTTGCGTATGGGAAAATGAATGTGTTGTTGTTGACGGAGTTTAGGGACTCCATTATCCACCAACCCCAGGCTTGAAGTAAAAAAGCGCAACCATAAAATGTACATTTTTCCTTGATTGCATTTTTACACAAGGAACTGTATAGATGGGCTAAAACAGCAGAACCCCAACTATACTTTCTAGTTTTTTCGAAGTCTCTAAGTAAATTTAAATACATAAAATTTATACTATTTCCCGTACTTTCGGGAAATAAAAAGGTTCCAAATAGTATCATTATATAATTTCTAGCTTTTATTACCTTAACTAGCTCGGAGGAATTTTCGTTCAATTCCAGAGTCGCATAATGATTTTTTAGCTCAGTAAGTAGTATACCCTGACCTCTCGCACCACCACCTTCAACCATATCCTTGCCCAACAATCCTTCACATAGAGAATTGAGTTGTTGAACAGACCCATTAACCGCCTTACCGTTGACAGGGAGACCCAATAACATGTACACGTCCTCTAGTGTGACGGTACATTCACCTATTGGTAGATGAAATGTATGGGTCTCTGGTCTCCACCTTTCCAACATTGCAAGTATGAACTTTGAATCAATCGTGCAGTTGGAGATCTTTATAAAGTTTCCGAAACCTGCGTATTCGAGATAGGGTACAATCAACGGGTCGGGAGCAAGGTAGTTGTGTGACCGGATTCTTAATCTTTTAGTATCCTAAGTTAAGAATGTAAAAAGTGTAAGAGTAGGTAAGATGAATAAAGCATTAATATAAGTATGAAAAATGTATAAGCATACAAGAAACTTACAAACGCTGCAATCTTGTCCCTTGTTCCTCTGTGAGAATCGCCCATTGTGAGAAGAGCCATTGTTGAAATTGTTTGAGATTATGAAAGAGTTTGAAATTGTATGAGATTATGAAAGAGTTTGTAGCAGAGAGTGAGACGATTGTGGATGCAATAGAAGTATGTGAGGCTCTGTACTTATAGGCAAAATTTTATCATAGAGTAAGTGAGGTTGTAGGTGGGTGCGTGCATGCATGGTAAGTGTCACTCTTGTGGTGTAGGTGCAGGCTACGTGGCAGCGTTGGGGAAGGCATCTCTGCATGCATTTAACACGATTGGACGTGAAGGGAGGCGCCATTAGACTTGGTGAAAGAGTACAAAAATGAAAGGTGTCACCATCCCTGTTGGCAAATAAGAGGTGGCATGGGTTGCAGTGTAGGTGCAGTCTAGGTGACAGCCTTGGAGAAGGCATCTCTGTATGCATGTAACACGATTGTACGTGAAGGGAGGCGCCATTGGACTTGGCGAAAGAGTACAAAAATGAAAGGTGTCGCCATCCCTGTTGGCGAATAAGAGGTGTCATGGGTTGCAGTGTAGGTGCAAGCTAGGTGACAGGCTTGGAGAAGGCATATTTGCATGCATGTAACACGATTGGACGTGGTGGGAGGCGCCATTGGACTTGGTGAAAGAGTACAAAAATGAAAGTTTTGCCATCCCTGTTGGCGAATAAGAGGTGGCATGGGTTGCAGTGTAGGTGCATGCTAGGTGACAACATTGGAGAAGGCATCTCTGCATGCATGTAACACAATTGGATGTGATGGGAGGCGAATTAGAGGTTGCTTATTGTTGGTTTATTCAAATTCAGTACAACCTATTTAATCTTACATTTATCAAAACACTCCTACACTTAATCACTCAAACACTAGAAAATTCAAAAATTCAAGCAATTAACTCAAATACTTCAAACCTTCAAACCTTCAAACCTTCAAACAGTCATACACAATGGCCTCTGCACCCCAATATGTGATCAGTGCACATTTCAACGGTGAGATATACATTTGTCCCACCTCTGGGTTTTTGTTTAGAGACACTGAGAACATTCGATTTTGTTTAAATAGGAAAGTCAATTTCTTGTATTTCAAAAAACGATTGGAGGCCAAACTTGGACGAGGTCCCGTGACACAAATCTTTTATCAGAATCCGGTTTTTTTTGTAACAACCAAATAATATTTTATAAGGTTGAGGTTCAAGATGACGAGGACCTTCATAATATGTTTTCCAGTTATGAGTATTCTGGGTACGACTCTATTGAGTTGTACATTATGTTGCGAGAGCCTCAACTGTCACAAGTGGTTGATCCTCTGGAGACCGAAAAAGCAGAAGTAGATGTCGCTGATGAAGAAGAAGAAGATAACGAGTTGGAGTTTGACGACATGGTAAATGATGATTCCGAAGATGATGGGATACCTGGTATTCCTTCAAACGATATCTACACACCACCTTCGCACATGACAAACTTCAACATGGGTGTAGATGAACCGTCATCTGATTTATTTTTCAATCCGTATATGCAGTCGGATGAAAACTTAAAATAGAAAGACAAATTTCTTAATAGAGAAGAATGTATTTGAGCCATAAAAAAATTTCACATGCTCAACTCGGTCGATTTTAAGGTGGACCGTGTAAATCCAGAAAGGTACAAGATCAAGTGTATCCACCCAGATTGTATGCTCAAGCTCACTGCATCATACAAATTAAGAGGTGATTGTTGGGTCATAGGTTCTATGTCCACCCACACGTGTGTCAGTTCTACCCAATCACAGGATCATCGGAAACTAAATTATGATCTCATATGTCAAGAAATCCTACCCCTCATCAGCAACGATCCATCATTGAAGGAGAAAACCATAATCTCCCACATTACTACGGTATTTAACTATACTCCGTCTTACCGAAAGGTGTGGTTAGGAAAGACCAAGGCGATTGAAAAGGTATATGGAAATTGAGAGGAGTTATACCAAGAACTTCCTCTCTACTTGAATGCACTTCAGACTTATTCTTCGGATACTGTTTACATTCTGGAAACACTGCCCGCGTACGCCCCAGGTGGTAGTCAACTCAACAGAAATGGAATATTCAGTCGAGTGTTTTGGGCTTTTCAACCTTGCATCACGGGGTTTGTGTCATGCAAACCAATTATACAAATTGATGGGACTTGGTTGTATGGGAAATATAAAGGCACGCTACTGATGGAAGTTGCACAAGATGGCAACAACAACATTTTCCCAATTGCCTTTTCCCTAGTCGAGGGAGAGACTGGTGGTGCTTGGAGCTTCTTTCTCAAGAGTCTCCGAACACACGTGGCTCCTCAACCAGATCTCTGTTTGATCTCTGATAGACATGCATCTATTGAAAGTGCATACAACAATCCTGCAAACGGTTGGCATGACCCTTCTTCTACGCATGTCTATTGCATTAGACATATCGTCCAAAACTTCACGAGGGAGATCAAAGACAAAGCTCTTAGGAAAGTGGTTATGAATGTGGGATATGCATTGACATAACCTATGTTCAAATATTATCGCAACGAGATCCGTTTGTCAAATCCGGATGCCGGTAGGTGGATCGATAATATTCTGGTAGAAAAATGGACTAGGTCATACGACAATGGACAAAGATGGGGCCACATGACAACAAATCTAATTGAATCCATGAGCGGGGTATTCAAAGGCATACGAAACCTCCCAATAACTGCTTTGGTTAAATCAACATATTTTAGGATGGCTTCGTTGTTTGCCAAAAGAGGTGAAATATGGAATGCTGTGTTGTAATCTAGACAACTATGGAGTGAAAGCTGCATGAAGTATGTTAAGGCAGAAAGTGTCAAAGCCAACACCCATCTGGTTATACAGTTCGACCAACACAACTACAACATCATTGTCAAAGAGACAATCGACCACAACGAGGGCCTGCTAAGACAAGAGTATAGGGTTACACTACCTTCTCGTTGGTGCGATTGTGGCAAGTTTCAATCCTTTCGTATGCCTTGCTCTCATGTCATTGTTGTGTGTGCTTATACTCATCAAGACGTGCTACAACTTTTGTCTCCCATTTGCAAATCTTAAACCTTGCTCAACATATACAACAACAGCTTCCCTTTGGTAGCAAAACCTGATTATTAGCCTGCATACGATGGCGAAATAGTATGGCACAATGACCAAATGCGAAGGAATAAAAAGGGTTGTCCTAAAAGTAAACGCATCACAACTGAAATGGACTCCCTTGACAAGCTAGAAAGAAAGTGTGGTTTATGTCGTCAAGTCATACACAATCGTAAAAATTGTCCGAATCGGGCTACTGGCTTAACCACATAAAAATTGTATTACAAAACATCTTTCATTTTTTAAGTTGTAAACATTAGGGTTTTTCATTAATAGAATTTGTTACAATAAACCTTGCGCGAACAAGAAATAAAACACGATAAACCGTCTACGAAATTACAACCGTTAAAATAATTTCATCTGACCCATGCATCATCAACATTACGTCGCTGCCTATTTTGACTTCCTCCAACCAAAAATTAGGTCTTCATGTCGTAAATGAGTGTGATCGGTGGATCTGGAACTGACTGTTTAAAGCTGGTTTCGCGAAATGTCGCGGAAGCAAGAGTCGCCACCGTCTTTTATTTTCTCCAAATGGAAAGGACAAAAGCACAAAAAAATTCCTTAAAGAGATTGCTCTCGGTTCGGGAGGTAGGTTATAGAAAGGGAAGGTGTTAGCACCCTTTCTATCCATGGTTATCCATGGGCTCTTAGATACTTGCTCACTTGTGTTTTCAGAATGTTTGTTTGCTTTTCAATGTGGGTTTAAAAAGTTTCTTTGAAAAATTTCAGATCGACTCGTACGTCAGAGTGTTTGAAAAATTTGTCTTGAAAGCTTTTGAAAAGTGTCAGTGTGAAAAGTCTTTTTGAGTTTGTTTTGAGATTAGAGCAAGTATCCTTAAGAACCTACCTATCCTAAGGAATTCGTCTGTGTAGATGTCCTTAAAAGTAGTGCCATCCCACCATTGAGAGGTAGGTAGCACCACCATTGGAGGTATTCGGGTCAATTCGATTTTAGGGACATGGTGATCACCGGAGCAATGGGAAGACACCTTAGAAGCTACCCTCATGCCAGGTTCCCGGATCATGAGGACTTACTAAGACGTCCTCTACTCGACGACCACCTTTCGAAAGGCAACAGTGAGGCGTACCCTAGGGGTGGTGTGTGCGATTCGTGTGTCATGTTTCAGTTATTTGTCTTGTCATGTTTGTTGTGTTCTACGCTTGATTTTAATTAGGACATTCATTCTTGCATGCTTTTTAACAGTTATGAAGTTTGCGACAAAATAAATCTAAACTATTACAAATGGCGCGGGTCCACATCGCCAAAATTAAACCGGACCCGATTTAGCGGAAAATAAGTAAAGCGATAAAATAAAGTGCGAAAAGTAAAGTTACATGGCTTTGGGAGATTTACATAATTACAATGAACGATAAAAATAAATCATGCGAAATTAAATGATTAAACAATGGGCGTTGGACCCGTTTGCAAAAAATTAAAATTAATAGGAAATTAAAATTAAATGTTTTTGGGAATTTTATGTTTTTTAGGATTTAACAAGGAAAAGGAGTTAATTGAAATTAAATTAAATATTAGACCTAATTCTATTGTTTTTTTAAGTTTATTATGAAAATATTGACTTTTAACCTAATTTAATTCTAAATTAATTTATGTACATTTTTTAATTTATGAAAATAAATAAATAATATTATTATTCTGAAAAAAAGGGAAAAATAAAAAAAAAAGAAAATAAAAGTCATTAAACCTAAATTCTATTTTTTGGATTTTTATTAAAAAGATTAAAATTATACCCTAATTAAACTAAATGATTTACATACAATTTATTTATGGAAATAATAAAATAAAAATTGTATTTTTGGCATTTTTTGATTTTATGATGTTTTTGCATTTTGATTAAAAATTAAATAAAACAAATAATTAAAATAACATAACAATTAAAATAATAAATGAAGATATAAGAAAAATAAATAAATTTGGCAAACCAGGGTGGGGTGTAGCCCCAGATTAGGAGGTTCAGGCCTGGAAATTCTGGCCCAACAAGGTTTGATTCGTTGACTTCTCCAATTGGTGTACCAACGCGTTGACCTAGGCTTATAGTGGACCTTCAATCTCAGCCCTTGATCTATATCCATTAGGCATGTGTACGCTTGGATGAGGGTGGAATATGGTGTACCTGGACGTTAGCAAAGCACAGGATTTTACGTTGAAAAATAACATGGAATTTTGCCAGACCTGGGACTTGAACCCAGGTCATGAGAGTCATATGCATTGGTACCTGCCAGCTGAGCCATTATGTTCTATTTAATATATTATATCAAACAAATGACAAAAAGCAAAATCAACGCATAATGGTTAAAACGCGCGCAAATTCGAACTAGCGAACCACCGGCTGACAACTCATCGTCTCTTTCGTTTTCCTGAAACATGAAGGACGAAGGCAACGGTTTTTTGATCGTTGTTTTAGAGGGCCTATAAGAAAATAGCGACTGGCCCCTCGACGCTCATAAATTGAGCGCGAGGGTGCCATCTTCTTCGTCTCAACCTGCTTAAGCTAATGGCACTGGTCTGGAAGCGTAATTTTTCCTTGGGCAGAAAACCCCAAATTTGAAACCTGCAAACCCTAATGTCCAAACATGGTAGATTCGCGTATAACGTGTAAAACTTCAATCAAGCATAATGATTAGTTTCAGAAACTCAAAACAAACATGATGCAATGAATAGAATGTTGTAAAAGTGCTTAAAAAATGTTATACGATGATGAATTTTTTGCAATGCAGTCTGAGTCACAGGCGCCAATTCCTGGAGCTTTTGTGGTCGAAATTGATTGGAACACCTCCAGGGATGCTTAAGGATGCTGATAGAACAAAAATTGCAACTTGAATCGACCTTAAAGCTAGTTTTTAGTTTTGAACTTTTTGAGAATTTTTGCAAGTTTGTAATGGCTTCTTGGGCGCAGCTTGCAGTCTCCTTGCATTAGGTTTACCTTCCTGATCATATAGTGAGTGATTAGGTTAAGAAAAATTGGACAAAATCCATTGCTTTGATGATTTTTGAATATTTGATTTCAAGGATCTTTTCCAATCTTTTTCTCATGTATTTTGTATCAAATCTGATCAATTAGCACCAAATCTTTCCCTATTAACATGTGCACGAATTATAGAAGCCAAATCATGCATAAAAAGATTTTTTTAGGTTAGGTTTATATTTTTCATGTATTAAAATAATTTAAATGAATTAATATTAATATAAATTCAAATAAATAATTAAAAAATATGAAAATACTTCCCTTTGGGCCTAATGGTCGTGCATAGGCTTGGCATGAAGAAACTTGGAAGAAAAATGGGCCCATTTGCATTTTTGGATCATTTGCATCATTGTTGACTTTTCAAAATTCCCAAAAATTTCCCAACTTCCACAAGGCATAACTTTCTCAATTTTTAAGCTTTTCACATGTTCTTGGATATTTTGGAAAGGTCTTTGAGTCCTTTAACCAATGCCTTTGGTCCCATGTCATTTTGATTTACCAATCTCAAGTTATGGTCTTTGACTTAAAGTCCCTTTTTGTTGACTTTTGAAAATGACCTATAATGTTGAAATTGATAACTTTTTGTGAGAGCATTTCTTGGACTTGGAATATGAAGATGAGTTGTAGGAAATGTCTTTCTCTTCAAAATTAGCTTTGGATGGAATTTTTCTGATAATCCATGTGAAAGTTATGCCCTGGTCAATTTCAGTTGACTTTTTCAGCTGTCCAAATATAGCAACTTTTGCATCTTTGATGATTTCTGAGCCAAATTTTGAGAATCATGATCAAGCATTGATCAAATGATGTTTGTGGCTTCAAAATGATATATTGACCAAAAATTTGAACTTTTGACTGTCAAATGACCATTTTGCCCCTACAGTTGACTGTAGTGCAATTTAGGGTTTTGACTGTGCAATTTTGAGCTGAATGCCTTGAAACTTGACATGAGGATACTTGACCATCTTTGTAGGCATATGAGACTTGATTGGGCCTTTGAAAACTTCCTTTCCTTGATCAGAACATAAACCCTAGTTTTGACTGCATAGGGGACCTTTGAGCTGCACAACCCTTGGGGAATTTTGTGACTTTGACTTGACAAACCTTGGAGAATATGGGAGGGCAAATTTTGGGGTACAACAGTTGCCCCTGTTCAATCTTCTTAGACCTGAGGATGCAGATTGGCTGACGTGCCTTTCGTAATCCGAGGGTAGAAGATGATTGGACACTAGAGTGCCCAGAAATTTGCGCTCACATAGTAGCAGTGATGGGGGGAATGGGCTTATAGATGCCATTTGGAGATTGCTGGATAGGATGATGGGCTTATAGATGCCATTCGGATGTTGATCGCGTAGGAGATTCCTTAGCGAGAACCTGCATACCTGCAAAAGAGAAAATGAGTACCTGACACGTTGCAGGAGCTGATTTTAGATGCTTGGTATAGACGTGTCCTGACTGGTTACAGGAGCTGAATCTGGAGCTTCAAACGCTGATGAATGAACCAGGGATGGTTGCTACCTTAGCATGAACGGTAAGGGAACCTTGGGCGATTTTAACTTTAACAACGTTCGTTGAGAAAAATCTTGGGTGTCTTCTACTGGGATAAGAATCAGGGAGATCTTAGGGTCGATCTGACTGAACCAGAGAGGGCCTTTGACTGGATAAGCATCAGGAAAATCTTAGGGTCGATTTAACTGAACCGGACAAGGTCTTAGAATATCTTCAACTGGATAAGCATCAGGGAGATCTTAGGGTCGATCTGACTGAACCAAGAGAAGGCCTTGGACTGGGTAAGCATCAGGAAAATCTTAGGGTCGATTTAACTGAACCGGTCTAGGTCTTGAAATATCTTCAACTGGATAAGCATCAGGGAGATCTTAGGGTCGATCTGACTGAACCAAGAGAAGGCCTTTGACTGGATAAGAATCAGGAAAATCTTAGGGTCGGTTTAACTGAACCGGTCTAGGTCTTGAAATGTCTTCAATTGGATAAGAATCAGGGAGATCTTAGGGTCGATCTGACTGAACCAAGAGAAGGCCTTTGACTGGATAAGCATCAGGAAAATCTTAGGGTCGATTTAACTGAACCGGTCTAGGTCTTGAAACATCTTCAACTGGATAAGCATCAGGGAGATCTTAGGGTCGATCTGACTGAACCAGAGAAGGCCTTTGACTGGATAAGCATCAGGAAAATCTTAGGGCCGATTTAACTGAACCGGTCAAGGTCTTGAAACATCTTCAACTGGATAAGTATCAGGGAGATCTTAGGGTCGATCTAACTGAACCAAGAGAAGGCCTTTGACTAGATAAGCATCAGGAAAATCTTAGGGTCGATTTAACTGAACCGGTCTAGGTCTTGAAACATCTTCAACTGGATAAGTATCAGGGAGATCTTAGGGTCGATCTGACTGAACCAGAGAAGGCCTTTGACTGGATAAGCATCAGGAAAATCTATGGATCGATTTAACTGAACCGGTCTAGGTCTTGAAATGTGATTGAGAACTTGAACTGCGTTTTTCCTGAAAGGTAAAAGTCAGTCATATGCAATGCATGATATGGATCAAGCAATGATGTTCTCAGCATAAATGAGATTCGTATGATATGATGCAGTGCGTTATGCATGCTATAATGATGTACATGACGTGTTATGTATGTTTTCGTCTAGGAAAGTGAATCCTTGACGGGTGCAGGGAAGTTGTATCCTGGGCTGACGTTGAAGAATAGATTTTTCTTCCGCTGGGGATGATAATTGCAAGAATACCGGTAGGAGAAGATGACTCCGTTGCGGAATAAACTTGGCGAATGGAAGATTCTGCGGGGAGGAAATATACTCTAGTGACCATGCTGGGAAGCAATACTCTGTGGGGATAGAGATGCTTTGCTGAATGTTGATAGTAATTTGTTGAGGATACCCTTGTTGTATAGGAAGTGTTGAAGGACTTCGCTGGGGTAAGAAGACTTCGTCAAGGACGCTCTTTCCGTAGTTTTTGGCTGAGGATAACCCAGTTATATCCTGTTAAGGAAATAACTCTTTAAATAAAGCCGGACGACGCGTTCGTGCTCTGCGAGGGGTAAGCTTCCAGAATCTACTGGGGATAAGCTTACTGCTTGGGGAGATATGAATTCCAACTTTCCTGGGGAACTTAGGTTGAACTCTTCTGGGGAAGGTTTGAACTGCAGGGAAGTGATTCTTTTGAATGTTGGTATACCGCCGGGGAACAATCTTTAGGCCAAGACTGCCGGGGATGCTTGTTAAGAACATATATGTATTGCTGCTGGGGAAGTATTGGGATCGGCTGGAGGATACTCAATTTCCTTGATATTTGATGATTGGAGAGGAATGTACTGTTTTGCTGAACCACTCTCTGGGGAATTAAGATACGTTTGGCCGTGTTCTTTAGCTGAACCTACTTTGGTACCTTGGAGGATGGAGCAATTGGATTGCTTGGACAACTCTTTATTGCCCCTGTTTCTAGTGTCACCTGCAATTAATTCCTTTGTTTCGTATGCAAATATTTATGAGTTAGCAAATTATTGTCAATGCATACATCACAAATTGAACCTTGGACGTTCTTCGCAAAACAAAACAGAAAAAAGGAAAAACATTTGGCACGTTTAACTGAAGATATATTTTTATTGATTTTTGAATGGCCCATGAATAGGCGTTTTATATACAAGAGGCTGACATCCTAGTAAGAGGTACGTCGCCGAACAAAAGAGTTTATACAAGTTTTTGTACAAAAGAAAATAAACAGCTGTGTGAAATATGAATGATCCACTGGGTTTCAACTCTGCTACTGCCTTTATAACTCCGAGCGTCTCATCACTTGATGACCTTGGTTGAAGGTGAAGCTGACTGATCGATGCCGTTTGAGCTTGATGCAGATACCGGATTCTGGATGCAAAGTGATCAATGAGACATAGTTTTACGCTTTATCCCTTATTTTTGCCTGGACCGCCCTTTCGGGTTTTCAGTCCACCGGGATACCCATTTTTGCCCAAGCCGCCTTTTCAGGTTTTCGACTTGCCGGGTGTACAGATTTTTTCATTTTCATCCCTACATTTTGCCCGAACCCTTTTGGTTCGACGGGAAGCCCTAATTTTTGCCTAGGCATGTCAGCCTAGCGGGTCTTTTTCATGCGTAGTATTTTTTAACTATGTCTGCATTGGCGGGGTGAGGAAGGTCGTCACCATCCATGTTGGTTAATATCATTGCTCCTCCTGAGAACACATGCTTAACCACAAATGGCCCTTCGTACGTAGGGGTCCATTTGCCCCTTGGATCACTTTGAGGAAGGATGATTCTCTTGATTACCAGATCCCCAACTTGATATTCCTGTGGTCTGACCTTTTTGTTAAATGCCCTGATCATTCGTTTCTGATACGTCTGACCATGACAGATAGCAGCAAGTCTCTTTTCATCAATGAGGTTGAGTTGGTCAAGTCGTGTCTGGATCCAATCATCTTCGTTCAGATTTGCATCCTTCATTATCCGGAGAGAGGGAATTTGCACTTCGATTGGCAAGACTGCCTCCTTGCCATAAACCAGAGAGAAGGGAGTTGCCCCGGTTGACGTCCTTGCTGAGGTACGGTACCCATGCAAAGCGAACGGTAACATCTCGTGCCAATCTTTATACGTCACTGTCATTTTCTGCACGATCTTCTTGATGTTCTTATTAGCTGCTTCTACAGCCCCATTCATCTTCGGTCTGTAAGGAGAAGAATTGTGGTGCTGTATCTTGAACTGTTCGCAAAGCTCAGCAATCATCTTATTGTTCAGATTGGTACCGTTGTCTGTAATTATTCGCTCAGGGACGCCGTACCGACAGATCAGATTGTGACGAATGAACCGTGCCACAACAGTCTTGGTTACTGTAGCATAGGATGCTGCCTCAACCCACTTCGTAAAATAATCAATCGCCACTAGGATGAAACGATGTCCATTGGATGCCGTAGGTTTTATCTCGCCGATCATGTCTATGCCCCACATTGCAAACGGCCAAGGCGCAGTCAGAACATTCAAGGGAACCAGAGGAACATGCACCTTATCTGCATAGATCTGGCACTTGTGGCATGTCCTGGAGTGTTGGTAGCAGTCAGCTTCCATTGTGGACCAGTAATATCCTGCCCGTAGGATCTTTTTAGCCATGGTATGCCCACTGGAATGCGTACCAAAGGTCCCTTCATGTAGCTCTTCCATGATTCTTTCCGCTTCAGTCTTGTCCACACAACGCAGTAAGGTTGAATCATGGTTTCGCTTGTACAAGATGTCGTTGCTTAGGAAGAACTTGGCTGCGAACCTCCTCAGGAATTTCTTATCGTTGACAGAGGCACCTTCAGGGTATTCCTGAGCTTCCAGATATCTCTTCACTTCGTGGTACCAAGGCTTCTCAGTTACTAGTTCAGTTTCAAGATCACAACAGTATGTCGGTTCGTCCAGTTTCCAGATGATGATCCGGGGAGCTTCATTATCCCATTTAACTTTGAACATTGAAGACATTGTAGCTAACGCGTCCGCTAACTGATTCTCTTCTCTTGGAAAGTGCTCAAAGGTTATCTCTGTGAAGTGGGGAATCAGGGTCAACACATATTCTCTGTAAGGAATCAAGTTTGGATGTTTCGTATCCCACTCTCCGTTGATCTGATTGATCACAAGAGCGGAATCTCCGAAAACGCTTAGAAATTTGATCCTTAGGTCGATCACAGCTTGAAGACCCATGATACACGCCTCATACTCCGCCATGTTGTTGGTACAGTTGAAACACAGCCGGGCAGTGAGTGGAGTATGAGTACCTTGTGGAGATATGATTATGGCGCCGATACCATTTCCCAAAGCATTGGACGCTCCGTCAAAGTGCATAGACCATCGGGATCCTGGTTCAGGTCCTTCATCCGGTCCAGGTACTTCACAATCAGTTACAATCATGATGCTTTCATCCGGAAACTCGAAGTTCATTGATTGATAGTCATCTACAGCTTGATGAGCTAAGTGGTCTGCCAGTACGCTTCCCTTGATGGCTTTCTGGGTTGTGTACTGAATGTCGTATTCCGTCAAGATCATTTGCCATCTTGCAATTCTCCCAGACAGAGCAGGCTTTTCAAATATGTATTTTATCGGATCCATCTTTGAGATCAACAAGGTAGTGTGAGTCAGCATATACTGTCTCAGCCGGCGAGCAGCCCATACCAAAGCGCATCAAGTTTTCTCAAGCAGTGAGTATCGGGTCTCACAGTCGGTAAACTTTTTGCTAAGGTAATAAATGGCGTGCTATTTTCGGCCAGACTCGTCATGCTGCCCCAGCACACACCCCATTGAGTTGTCCAGCACTGTCAGATATAGGATCAGAGGTCTCCCTTCAACCGGTGGCATAAGGATGGGTGGTTCTTGGAGATACTCTTTGATTTTGTCGAAGGCAGCCTGACATTCATCGTTCCAACGTACTACCTGATCTTTCTTCAATAGCTTGAAGATTGGCTCACAGGTAGCAGTCAGATGAGAGATGAATCGAGCAATGTAATTCAGGCGTCCTAAAAAGCCTCTGACCTCCTTCTCTGTCTTGGGAACTGGCATCTCTTGAATAGCTTTGACCTTAGCAGGGTCCACTTGAATGCCTTTATCACTGACCACGAAGCCTAGCAACTTCCCAGATCTTACCCCGAAGGTGCACTTGTTCGGGTTCAATCTCAGCTTGTACAGTTTCAATCGGTCAAACAATTTCTGTAGATGATCTAGATGCTCTTCCTCAGTCTGGGACCTAGCGATCATGTCGTCCACATACACTTCGATCTCATGATGGATCATGTCATGAAATAAGGCAACCATGGCACGTTGGTAGGTTGCCCCAGCATTCTTTAATCCGAACGGCATGACCTTGTAACAGAAGGTGCCCCACTGAGTAACAAATGTAGTCTTTTCCATGTCTTCAGGTGCCATCTTGATCTGATTGTAGCCTGAAAAGCCATCCATGAAAGAGAATACTTTGTGTTGGGCTGTATTATCAACGAGGACATCAATGTGAGGTAAGGGGAAGTCATCCTTGGGGCTGGCCCTGTTCAGATCCCTGTAATCAACACACATTCTGACCTTGCCGTCCTTTTTCGGTACCGGCACAACATTAGCAACCCACTGAGGGTAAGAAGTCACTGCAAGGAACCCGGCATCAAACTGTTTCATGACCTCGGCTTTAATCTTCTCTGACATCTCTGGACGCATCCGACGAACCTTTTGTTTAACTGGAGGGCAGTCATCCCTAGTCGGCAAATGATGGACAACAATATCGGTATCCAACCCTGGCATGTCTTCGTAGGACCAGGCAAAGATCTCCATATAGTCATGCAACATCTTGGTTAACCGTTGCTTCACGCTGAGCTCTAGGTTGGCACCGATCTTTACCTCTTTCCTGTCTGCTTCAGTACCCAGGTTTATGGTTTCCACTGACTCTTCATGGGGTTGAATTGCCCGCTCTTCCTGAAGCAACAGTCTTGCAAGTTCGCCAGGCACTTCGCAATCATCTTCACCTTCGTCTTCGGCTAAGTTGATCGGATTTTCGAAGTTATAATTGGCATTAGCAGAGCTGTTATCAGTAAGATCCAGAGTGGATTGGAACCTGTATGAGTGAGTGTGTGTGTAAATACAGCTGTTTTGAAAATTATGTAAAAGGAAAGGAAAGATAGAAAAGGAACACAATATTTGCAATGCGAAAAATACGTCCAAGATTTTCATTCATGATGTATAAAATGACAGTTTGTATGCCCTCACAAATAGAACCACGGTGCCTCGGGTAAGACACCGGGCCATAGAGTTTATCATTGTTTATTACAAAATAACAAAACAAGGAAATTTATTACTTAGTAACAAAAGAAACAGGGAGATTGTCCTTTGTGCTCCAATTGTTAAGTCCTCCGTCAGTTGCTGGGTAGATCCAGCTATCGAACTCAGCTTCATCAACTTCCTCTTCATCACCAACAGCATTAACTCCATGAGCAGGTAGGGGAGCTGTCACCACATTAGGCTTGTCAGATGCCTCAAACTGTACCTCCTTAGCGTCAATGAGGTCCTGCAGCTTGTTCTTTAGTGCCCAACAGTCATCGGTAGAGTGCCCCGGGCTTTCTGAATGGTAAGCACAACGAGCATTCGGGTTGTACTTGGGGGATGCAGTATTGGGGAACTTTGGCGCCTCCCTGACAGTTACCAAATTGGTTGCGAGCAACTGTGGCAGGATCTGCGACAAAGTCATGCCTAAGCGGGTGAATTCCCTCCGGGGTCTTTCCACCTTATGAGTATTGTTTGGCCGGGGAGCGGCAGCAGGCTTAGCAATCATGACCGCACTGACAGATTGGCGGTGTTCATTTCTCTCTGATCTCCTAGAACCATACACGGCACTAGACTCCTTCTTGAATGGTTTCTTGTCTGAACTAGATGATGCAGCCTTTGCAATCTTCCCAGACTTCAACCCAGCTTCAATCCTTTCTCCAGTTAAGATCAAATCAGTGAAACCAGCAGAAGAATTCCCAATGAGATGGTTGAAGAATGGCCCAGATAGGGTCCCCAAGAACATGTCAACCAACTCCCGATCAGTCAATGGTGGCTGCACCCTACCAGCCAGGTCTCTCCACTTCTGAGCGTACTCTTTAAAACCTTCGCTTGCGCCTAACGCCATACCCTGGAGTTGAGTACGTGTGGGGGAAAGGTCGGCATTATACTGATACTGCTTGTAGAAAGCAGTAGCCAGCTTCTCCCAGTTACGAACTTTGGTCCCATCCAGCTGATAGAACCATTCGAGATGAGTCCCTGAAAGACTCTCCTGGAAGAAGTGGATCCATAGATTCTTGTCCGTAGAGTACGGCTGAATTTTCCGCACATAGGACCTCAAATGCAGCTTGGGACAAGATGCCCCGTCATACTTCGAGAAGGTGGGTGCTTTGAATTTATGCGGGATAATTACACCAGTCGACAAACCCAGATCTCCGAAATCTATCCCAGGTGCCTGTTGCACCTCCATAGCCTTCAACCTGTCTTCTAGTTGTTTGTACCTGTCATCTGAAGGAGGGTACTGCTCTTCATCAAAATCCGTCTCGTTGTCGGAGACCACTGGAGTAGGAACCTTGACTTCTGCCTGAGAAGGACTCCTGCCAACAGAAGAACCAGCCTCTTCATGCTGCAGAGTATTACCCAACCTTCGGCCCGAGTTGAACAGAACAGTTCTTCTCTTCTTCTTCTTCTCCTTCTTCAGGAGCATAGTCTTCAGTTCTTCTTGGCCTTTAGCTAGACCCATGATTAGTTCTTGAAACTGCGCATTCTGCGCCTGAAGAGCCTTGATTGATGTCTCGGTTGATTCAGATCCGGGATTCATGATGCTGAAATAAACAGCGAAGAACTGTAAGCAACCTGAAAAGGGGAAAAACCTGCTATGCACATGATGTATGAAATGCGTATGCAATGCATTCAAGGGTTCGAAAATTCAAATTTGTTGTAGACAAAAAAGAACACACGTTATCATTAAAGAAATCATTGTTTAATACATCAAGGCCTCATGGGCAAAAGTACAAAAATCAAGTCAATCCCAAAATACACTGCGCATCCTCTTCGGAGCTATGTAGGTGTTGAGATTCCTCTCTTCATGCAACAGACGAGTGAGCTCCAAGACTTTCTTTTCACTGGAATACAGACTAGTCTCAAGAGAATTCCTTTCCTCCTTAAGCTGGATCCAGCTCTTCTGCATCTCTTCCCAGGATGTGGGCATATCAGGGTGCTGAATAACATGAGACACTTCCCCTTCCAAGACTGGTTCTTTGATTACTGGAAGCATGTGAGGATAAGGCATCACTAACTTCTGAGAGCGGGCTCGTACCCACTTGAGATAAGGTTCCAAAGGGATGGAGTTCCTGTGCCCTAGTGTCTTGCTGTCTATCCTACTAGGCGTCCTCCAGGCTCTGATAAATCTCTGACGAAGTCCTTGAGTATCACTGTCAAAGTCAAAAACTATGTCAGGAATCAACATGTCATGAGGACTGTCCCTCCGAGCATAACCAAACTGTCTCCAAGCCAGGCATGGACTATAAGTAATACCTCCTCTGATTCCAAGTAAAGGAACATTAGGGTACTCCCCACAACGATCAATGATAGTGATATCGCCTCTGGATCTAGGGCACCAATGTATATCTGCATGTGTAAGAGTCATCAACCGTTGTGACCATCTCAAACCCCGCTCATTTTTCAGGACTGATTGGGGAAGGTGCGAAATAAACTACCTTCCCAGGAGAGGAGTGCAACACATAAGGACACCTCTTTTTCTCATGGTTCGAGTGTAACATGAGTGAAGGATGTCCCCCAGCAACGTAGGTATAGGATTCCTGGACATAAAGATCTGAACGGCACTGATATCAATGAGCTGATCTGGGTTAGGGAACAATACCAAACCATAAACAAGGAGGGCCACAACCTCTTCAAAAGCTTGCAAGTCAAGGGAGTTCCAACACTCAAAGGCCTTTTCAAACAGAAACCTGGCTAGGAACCCTTTGATACCACTTCTGACTTCCCAATGTCCCTTGAGGTCAGATGACTGTAGGTGCAAGGCTTTAGCAATCTCTTCCAGCTTAGGTTCCCTTTCTGTACCGTTGAAGGGTAGCTGATCAAGGATAGGGATCTTCAGGAGCCGGGAGAACTCCTCCAATGTAGGTACCAACTGATAGTCCAAGAAGGTAAAGCAGTGATGCAGAGGGTCAAAGAACTGGAACAAGACCTTAATCATATCTTCCTCAATGTTGGTGTTGACCAAGCTGATGAGGCTTCCATGCCTGTCACTGAATGAAGAGTTCTCGGGAATTCTGGATATAAGCTCCTTAAGCTGAGGAGGGATCCTTACAAGACTGACTTGAATGGTCTTTCTACGAACAGTTTCCATGTCCTACAAAACAAGAACAAAGATGAAAATTCGAACCCCTGAAATGGTTAGTCAATGCATATGATGCTGGATGATGTCATGATGCTATGATTAAACACACCACAGATATTTACAAAGACAAACATGTAAGGCACACAAGGCACACAAGACAAGCCCTTAAGGTTTAAGGCCAGCATGGGGTCTGGGTAGTACCCTCTTGAAGTTGGTGGGTTCAACCTGTCCTAATCAAAGTAACCGGGTTCTAAGGTTCCCAATATCACGGGATTGCTTTCATTGTTCATCGTTTCGATTTAGCCACTGAACTGGCGACCGAAATATTCCAGGAAAGCAACCCTCAATTGAGCGTAGTATCGAGTATCAACCAACCTCGGACTGCACCAAAGTCAGTTATCTCACTACCCTAAAGAGGCCAAGATAGTTCAATTAAGGTTCCTAAGGTCTGTTGATGCTTCACGACACCACGCGGAGGCCCCGTACTCTCCTTGACTGAACTCAAGGGTTACCGGTACACACCAAAGTGCCACATCAACGTAGCAGACTGTTTCAACCATGTCGGTATACCCCGCACAGTTCCCTCACAGCCTTGTTGCTACTTTCTAAGAAGGTATCCCCCAGATCCGGGTTAGGATCTATAGAATCTCCCAAGCAACCCACAATTTAAAGCACACAAATCAAAGCAATTGAAAACACAGTGATCTTAGTCCTAAGGTACACCTCACTTTATAATTATTCCCCAGCAGAGTCGCCAGTTCTGTGATCGGTGGATCTGGAACTGACTGTTTAAAGCTGGTTTCGCGAAATGTCACGGAAGCAAGAGTCGCCACCGTCTTTTATTTTCTCCAAATGGAAAGGACAAAAGCACAGAAAAATTCCTTAAAGAGATTGCTCTCGGTTCGGGAGGTAGGTTATAGAAAGGGAAGGTGTTAGCACCCTTTCTATCCATGGTTATCCATGGGCTCTTAGATACTTGCTCACTTGTGTTTTCAGAATGTTTGTTTGCTTTTCAATGTGGGTTTAAAAAGTTTCTTTGAAAAATTTCAGATCGACTCGTACGTCAGAGTGTTTGAAAAATTTGTCTTGAAAGCTTTTGAAAAGTGTCAGTGTGAAAAGTCTTTTTGAGTTTGTTTTGAGATTAGAGCAAGTATCCTTAAGAACCTACCTATCCTAAGGAATTCGTCTGTGTAGATGTCCTTAAAAGTAGTGCCATCCCACCATTGAGAGGTAGGTAGCACCACCATTGGAGGTATTCGGGTCAATTCGATTTTAGGGACATGGTGATCACCGGAGCAATGGGAAGACACCTTAGAAGCTACCCTCATGCCAGGTTCCCGGATCATGAGGACTTACTAAGACGTCCTCTACTCGACGACCACCTTTCGAAAGGCAACAGTGAGGCGTACCCTAGGGGTGGTGTGTGCGATTCGTGTGTCATGTTTCAGTTATTTGTCTTGTCATGTTTGTTGTGTTCTACGCTTGATTTTAATTAGGACATTCATTCTTGCATGCTTTTTAACAGTTATGAAGTTTGCGACAAAATAAATCTAAACTATTACAAATGGCGCGGGTCCACATCGCCAAAATTAAACTGGACCCGATTTAGCGGAAAATAAGTAAAGCGATAAAATAAAGTGCGAAAAGTAAAGTTACATGGCTTTGGGAGATTTACATAATTACAATGAACGATAAAAATAAATCATGCGAAATTAAATGATTAAACAATGGGCGTTGGACCCGTTTGCAAAAAATTAAAATTAATAGGAAATTAAAATTAAATGTTTTTGGGAATTTTATGTTTTTTAGGATTTAACAAGGAAAAGGAGTTAATTGAAATTAAATTAAATATTAGACCTAATTCTATTGTTTTTTTAAGTTTATTATGAAAATATTGACTTTTAACCTAATTTAATTCTAAATTAATTTATGTACATTTTTTAATTTATGAAAATAAATAAATAATATTATTATTCTGAAAAAAAGGGAAAAATAAAAAAAAAAGAAAATAAAAGTCATTAAACCTAAATTCTATTTTTTGGATTTTTATTAAAAAGATTAAAATTATACCCTAATTAAACTAAATGATTTACATACAATTTATTTATGGAAATAATAAAATAAAAATTGTATTTTTGGCATTTTTTGATTTTATGATGTTTTTGCATTTTGATTAAAAATTAAATAAAACAAATAATTAAAATAACATAACAATTAAAATAATAAATGAAGATATAAGAAAAATAAATAAATTTGGCAAACCAGGGTGGGGTGTAGCCCCAGATTAGGAGGTTCAGGCCTGGAAATTCTGGCCCAACAAGGTTTGATTCGTTGACTTCTCCAATTGGTGTACCAACGCGTTGACCTAGGCTTATAGTGGACCTTCAATCTCAGCCCTTGATCTATATCCATTAGGCATGTGTACGCTTGGATGAGGGTGGAATATGGTGTACCTGGACGTTAGCAAAGCACAGGATTTTACATTGAAAAATAACATGGAATTTTGCCAGACCTGGGACTTGAACCCAGGTCATGAGAGTCATATGCATTGGTACCTGCCAGCTGAGCCATTATGTTCTATTTAATATATTATATCAAACAAATGACAAAAAGCAAAATCAACGCATAATGGTTAAAACGCGCGCAAATTCGAACTAGCGAACCACCGGCTGACAACTCATCGTCTCTTTCGTTTTCCTGAAACATGAAGGACGAAGGCAACGGTTTTTTGATCGTTGTTTTAGAGGGCCTATAAGAAAATAGCGACTGGCCCCTCGACGCTCATAAATTGAGCGCGAGGGTGCCATCTTCTTCGTCTCAACCTGCTTAAGCTAATGGCACTGGTCTGGAAGCGTAATTTTTCCTTGGGCAGAAAACCCCAAATTTGAAACCTGCAAACCCTAATGTCCAAACATGGTAGATTCGCGTATAACGTGTAAAACTTCAATCAAGCATAATGATTAGTTTCAGAAACTCAAAACAAACATGATGCAATGAATAGAATGTTGTAAAAGTGCTTAAAAAATGTTATACGATGATGAATTTTTTGCAATGCAGTCTGAGTCACAGGCGCCAATTCCTGGAGCTTTTGTGGTCGAAATTGATTGGAACACCTCCAGGGATGCTTAAGGATGCTGATAGAACAAAAATTGCAACTTGAATCGACCTTAAAGCTAGTTTTTAGTTTTGAACTTTTTGAGAATTTTTGCAAGTTTGTAATGGCTTCTTGGGCGCAGCTTGCAGTCTCCTTGCATTAGGTTTACCTTCCTGATCATATAGTGAGTGATTAGGTTAAGAAAAATTGGACAAAATCCATTGCTTTGATGATTTTTGAATATTTGATTTCAAGGATCTTTTCCAATCTTTTTCTCATGTATTTTGTATCAAATCTGATCAATTAGCACCAAATCTTTCCCTATTAACATGTGCACGAATTATAGAAGCCAAATCATGCATAAAAAGATTTTTTTAGGTTAGGTTTATATTTTTCATGTATTAAAATAATTTAAATGAATTAATATTAATATAAATTCAAATAAATAATTAAAAAATATGAAAATACTTCCCTTTGGGCCTAATGGTCGTGCATAGGCTTGGCATGAAGAAACTTGGAAGAAAAATGGGCCCATTTGCATTTTTGGATCATTTGCATCATTGTTGACTTTTCAAAATTCCCAAAAATTTCCCAACTTCCACAAGGCATAACTTTCTCAATTTTTAAGCTTTTCACATGTTCTTGGACATTTTGGAAAGGTCTTTGAGTCCTTTAACCAATGCCTTTGGTCCCATGTCATTTTGATTTACCAATCTCAAGTTATGGTCTTTGACTTAAAGTCCCTTTTTGTTGACTTTTGAAAATGACCTATAATGTTGAAATTGATAACTTTTTGTGAGAGCATTTCTTGGACTTGGAATATGAAGATGAGTTGTAGGAAATGTCTTTCTCTTCAAAATGAGCTTTGGATGGAATTTTTCTGATAATCCATGTGAAAGTTATGCCCTGGTCAATTTCAGTTGACTTTTTCAGCTGTCCAAATATAGCAACTTTTGCATCTTTGATGATTTCTGAGCCAAATTTTGAGAATCATGATCAAGCATTGATCAAATGATGTTTGTGGCTTCAAAATGATATATTGACCAAAAATTTGAACTTTTGACTGTCAAATGACCATTTTGCCCCTACAGTTGACTGTAGTGCAATTTAGGGTTTTGACTGTGCAATTTTGAGCTGAATGCCTTGAAACTTGACATGAGGATACTTGACCATCTTTGTAGGCATATGAGACTTGATTGGGCCTTTGAAAACTTCCTTTCCTTGATCAGAACATAAACCCTAGTTTTGACTGCATAGGGGACCTTTGAGTTGCACAACCCTTGGGGAATTTTGTGACTTTGACTTGACAAACCTTGGAGAATATGGGAGGGCAAATTTTGGGGTACAACAATGAGGTTATTGTTCGTCTTCGCTGGATCCTTCTAATTTGTTCCCCCTCCTCGATGTCTCCCTCTAGCCATCGCATCAACTCCCTCTTCAAACGCTCCATGGAGTGAATGTGCTAGAATTTCATTTTCATCTGAGGTTTTGTGGCGGAGAAAATAACGTATCCATCTCTGGTAAAAATCATGGGCGATTTCATGACGCAAATAATAGAGAGAGAAAATAAGAGAACAGTGCGAGAAAGTGTGAGGAATGAAGGAGAAACAGACGAATTATTTATAAAAAATGCATTTTGCCCTAGGAGCCAAGTGAGATGGCGCCTCCTCTCAATTTTAAAGTGCATGCGCCATCTCACTTGGCTAAAAGAGAGAGGAGGCGACAAGTGGGATGACGCCTAGGGAAAAATGGACAGTGGATGCGCCAACTGGGTTGGCTCCTACCTTGTGGGGTTTTCTGAAACATAGTTATTTGCATAATTTTCTCCGAAACATGGTTATTTGCAGAAAAAAATTTAATACCTACTTATTCCAAAAAAAATTCTAAATATGTGTAGCTTATGTTGATTATACATGTAGATTTTATATTTATACTTGCAGATTTAAATGTAATTGCTTTTGTTCCAATTTTTTTTCGTAAACTTCATTTTAAAGGGAGTGTTAATTTTGTTGGAAACTCACAAAAGTCTATAATGAATTTCTACCACAATGACAATTTAATTATGAGAAAGAAAAGAAAAGAAAAGAAAGAAGACAATTATTTTCTGCAGAGTTTATCTCTGCCCACAAACTATGGAAAACTTTGTTATTCACTCGCAACTGTAAATTCTGTGAATATAACTTAATTGACTTGCTTACAAAAAATAGGAGTTACTCCCTCTATTTATAACTGAGCTTACACCATAAGCCCAAAGCCAAAATATCTATTTTGTTACTAAATCAAATCTAATCTATTATAGACTTAAATCAAATTTATTTAAATCTAAAACAAATCAAATCTTTTTGACACTATGAATTATAATTTAACACACCACCTAATTCATTGTGTCTAAACTATCTATATTCATCATGGCTCTTAACCTTCTGAATACTTTGACTTGCACTTCCTTTGTCATGATGTCTGCAATCTGATTCTCAGTTCTGCATTATTCCAAATTCATCTTCCCATCTTCTACCTACTCTCGAAGATAATGGAACCTCATTTCAATGTGCTTGCTTTGACCATGTGTTATTGGGTTCTTTGCCAGATTAATAGCTGACATGTTGTCGATCTTCATGGTAATTGCTCCATGATCTTTCCCTGTTATCTCTTCGACCAAGTTCACCATCCAAATTTCTTGACATGCACAAAGAGAAGCAACTATGTATTCTGCTTCGCATGATGATAATGCCACTACTGGTTCCTTTCTTGAATTCCAAGCAACTGGTGCAACACCTAGCAGAAACACATATCCTGCTGTTGACTTTCGATCTTCAGCATCACTACACCAACTCGAATCAGTGTATCCCACTAACTTGCATTCTTTTCCTTTATCAGCTGCAGGAAACAAAATGCCATAATCGAAAGTTCCTTTGAGATGCCTTAGTATCCTCTTCACTGTTTCTAGATATGATACCTTTGGCTTCTGCGTGAATCTATTTATCATGCCTACACTATATGCTAACTCAGGCCTTGTATGACAAAGGTATCTCAATGACCTAATAAGTCTTCTATATTGGGTTGGATCAACATCATCTTCATCTGCATCTTTCGAAAGTTGCAGTCTTGGTTCTGCAGGTGTCGAAGTTGAGTTGCATTCTTCCATCTCAAACCTCTTGAGAATTTCTCCTGCATATCTTCTTTGATGCATCATCAAACCTCTACTGCTCTTGTAGAATTCCATACCAAGGAAATATGAAATCTCACCCAAATCAGACATTTCGAATTCCTTACTGAGATTACCCTTGAAGTCTTCGATCTCACTTTTACAGCTACCTGTTATCAACAAATCATCTACATAGAGACATAGTATAAGCAATTCACTCTTGCTTCTTCTTACATATACTCCATGTTAAGTTATGCACTTTACAAATTCCTTCTCTCTTAGGAAACTATCAATTTTCTTATTCCAAGTCCTTGGAGCTTGTTTTAATCCATACAGGGCTTTATGCAGCCTGTACACCTTTCTTTCTCCGTCATGTTTCACAAACCCAACTGGTTGTTTAACATAGACTTCTTCGTCTAAGGGTCCATTTAGGAATTCACACTTCACGTCCATCTGACATATGTGCCAACTGTTTATTTCTTCTAGACCAACAACCAACTTGATTGTTTTGATCCTAGAAATAGGTGCAAAAACTTCATCAAAGTCTATTCCCTCTTTATGTAGAAATCCTTTCGCCACAAGCCTTGCTTTGTGTTGAGTTACTTCCCCTTTCGAATTCGTTTTCACTTTGTATACCCACTTGACATCAATTGACTTCTTGTCTTGAGGCAATTCGACAAGTGACCAAGTGTTGTTATCTTTGATAGACTTCACTTCTTCGTTCATTGCTTTCACCCACTTTGAATCCTTTAATGCTTCAGTTGCATTACCAGGTTCAACATCTGCATAGAAAGCATAACGTACCAGCTCACCTTCATCATCTATCACATCATCTGAAGTAATCACACAATCTTGCAATCTTTCAGGCATGCATCTTGTTCTTTGAGGTCCGCTTGTACTTGGTATATCTGCTAGTTCTTCTTGTCGAACTTCTCTTTCGACTTGAGTTTCTAGTTATTCGAATAATATTTCCACTGAATCTTTCTTGACATTTTCAGTCCAATCTCATTCTTTAAACTCATCTATGATCACGTCCATGCTGATCACAATCCGCTTTTTCACTGGATCGAACAACTTGTAGCCTCCTGTCGAATGATATCCAACTAGAATCATTTGACTTGACTTGTCATCAAGTTTTCTTCTCAACTGATCTGGAACATGTCTATGTGCAATAGATCCAAATACCTTCAGATCACTCAAGCTAGGCTTCACACCAGACCAACATTCTTCTGGAGTAATTCCTTCTAGCTTCTTTGTAGGACATCTGTTCAAAATGTATGTTGCAATCGAAACAGCTTCACTCCAAAACTCTTTAGGTAAATTCTTGCCTTTCAACATACTTCTCACCATATTCATGATGGTTCGATTCTTCCTTTTTGCAATTCCATTTTGTTGTGGAGTATAGGGTAGTACCACCTCATGCATAATACCTTCATTTTCACATAGCCTGTCGAAGTCTTTCGACACATATTCTCTAACACCATCAGTTCTCAAAACTTTGAGCTTTCGACCACTTTGTCTTTCGAACATAAACTTAAACTTGGCAAATACTTAGATCAATTCACTTTTCTTTTTTATCAGATAAGTCCACAGCTTTCGACTGAAATCATCTATGAATGTAACAAACTATTTGTTACCTCCTATCGAATCCACCTGAATTGGTCCACATACATCAGAGTATATGACTTCAAGACTAGCCTTCGACCTGCATCCTTGCTGAAGCTATTCTTGTGTTGCTTCGCCTGCACACATTCCTCACATACCTCGTTTGGAATTTCGATTTCTGGCAATCCTGAAATCATATTTCTTCTCTTTAAATCTGTGATGTCTCTGAAGTTGAGATGGCCTAGTCTATAATGTCATATCCATTCATCTCTGCTAGCTGCAGTCGAAAAGCACTTGTGCTCCATCACATTTAGTTCAATCTTGAAGGTTCGATTCTAAGACATAGGGGCCTTCAAGATTAATCTCCCATTTGCATCAACGACTCTCATCATCTTATCTTCGAATGACACTTTATAATTCTTTTCGACCAACGGCCCTATACTGAGCAAATTTATCTCCATGCCTGGTATGTACAATACATTGGAAATTACTGACCTCTTTCCATCTTTCCTCATAATCATAACATCACCAATACCTTCAGCTGCTAGGGTATTGTCATTTGCAAATTTTACCATATTTTTCGTTGAGGGCTTTATGTTGACAAACCAGTCTTTCCTTTCAGACATATGTGATAAACATCCTGAATCCAAGTACCATTGGTCCTTGAATCTATCTTCATGTTTTGTTATGACCATCAGCATCATCTCTTCTTCTTCATGTTTTGCAAGCTTTGCATCACTTTCTTGATTCTTTAGTTTTTATGGACAATCACTCGAATAGTGACCATACTTCTGACAATTGTAACATTAAATGTGACTCTTATCAGGTTTTCGACCACCACCTCTTCCTCTATTTGCAACACCACCTCTTTGGTTGCCTTGGTATGGTTTCCTTTGATTCGACATGTTTCCTTTGATCTGGTTTCCTCTACCATTCTATTTGTTGTAGCCACCTCTACCTCTGTCGAAACACTTTTCTTTGCCTTTTGTCTCTTTTGCTGAATGTGCCTGCATGGCCACATCACTCTTCGATTTTCCTGCAGCTCTTTCGTTCATTCTTTGTTCATGAGATTCAAGCGTCCCTTGAAGCTCTTCCTTTGTCAATTTCGACAAGTCTTTCCCTTCTTCTATCGCCACCACTATGTGATCGAACTTAGGAGCTAAAGATCTCAAGATCTTCGAAATAACAGCTCTTGTTGTTAATGTTTCTCCACATATCTTGATTTAATTTACTAGTTTTGTAACTCTAGTGAAGAAATCGGATATGCTTTCACTGTCTTTCATTTGAAGCAGTTCATACGTCCTTTTGTGAGTTTGTAACCTCACTTCTTTCACCTTCTCAACGCCTCTAAAAGACTTCTCAAGGATTTCCCAAGCTTCTTTTGTAGATTCTGAATCACTAACCTTTTCGAAATTGTCTAGGCTGACACATTGATGAATTATAAATAATGCTTTATAACTCAGCTTCTCAGATTGTATATTTCTTCTTTTCTTCTTCTAAAGCGTTTTCTCCAAGTGCTTCGACTCCATCCTTTACAAGGTCCCAAAGCCTTGACACCTGAACAACACTTTCATCTGTTTACACCAATTTTCGTAGTTGTCTACTTTCAGAATTGGTAGTGTTGCTGGATAGTTTGCATTCCCGTAACTTGTCATCGTGAATTCTTCAATCGTTCTCGATTGATACTTCCCTTGAATCGAAACAAAAGCTCTTGATACCAGATGTTGGAAACTCACCAAAGTCTATGATGAATTTCTACCACAATGACAATTTAATTATGAGAAAGAAAAGAAAAGAAAGAAGACAATTATTTTCTGCAGAGTTTCTCTCTGCCGACAAACTGTGGAAAACTTTGTTATTCACTTGCAACTGCAAATTCTGTGAATATAACTTAATTGACTTGCTTACAAAAAATAGGGGTTGCTCCCTCTATTTATAACTGAGCTTACACCATAAGTCTAAAGCCCAAAATATCTATTTTGTTACTAAATCAAATCAAATCTATTCTAGACTTAAATCAAATCTATTTAAATCTAAAATAAATCAAATCTTTTCGACACTATGAATTACAATTTAATAAATTTTACCAAAGGGTTGTCAATTTTTCTCTGAATTTATGTATGATTTTTTAAAGAATAAAAATTTGAAATCTACTAGTAAAATTTGCTAACATATGATTTCTTTCGAAAAGAAGTAAAATTAAATTTTTATGAAAATCCTAAAAAATATATAAAGTTTAATAGGAATCACCTTAACAAATATTCTAAACCCACTGACATTGTAACTTTAGATACTTGTATTATATTCTTTTTAAGAAAAAAAAATCCATCTTCTTATTTCTAGCTGTTAGAGTTTTCCTTTATGGGTGGGTTTGCACATGTTCCACTAACGATTTTACTTAAATTTTACAGAGAAATTGTTAAGAAGATAGAAGTGTTTAGTTCACTACTATTTCACACAAAAATGTATGATTTACTAAGGATAAAATTTTATACTCTTTTTAAAAAATAATAGAAGCTGATCCTTTCTCCACCACATAAGTAAATATCTTCCACGTGAGATAATCTAATATATTACCCAAGGTGACAAAAACTGCTTTACTCTTGAGCCACAAAAAAGACAATATATATGTCGACTGAATATGACACTATTTTTTGGGATCAAATATTGTTATCCTTTTTTTATATTTCTAAATAAACATTCTATTCGTATTTTACCTTTGGATCTATAACAAAATAAAAGCTTTATAATATTAAATTTAATTATTATTTGTCTAATGCATGCATAACTTATTGGATAATATATTAATTATTATCCAAAAATAGTTGAATGAAATGATAATTTTTTTATTTTGACTGAAAGTCTCAAATTTAATCAAGCTAGAAAATGAGATAGTACAAAATTTATTTAAACAAAATTTAATTATTAGTTACAATTTTTTAAAGGTTAGTCTCTATAATTACATGCATTAAATATTTTATTTATATAAAAAAGATATTTTTCATAAAATTTTTGAAAATTAAAAGTTATTTAAATTTAATCTGTGAGCACTAATTATTTTTTATGATAAACAATGTATATTGAAAAGAAAATGATAAATGATTGACTATAATAATATCTGAGTTTCATGTTTTATGGATGAGTCTTCCATTCAATTCTTCAAGTTTGTAAACGTCGCGAGGAAACTTTTGACATACGTAGTGTGGATCTTCTTAATTAGGCTGTAATTTCTCCAAGCGAGCTAGTATGACAACCTGACTGAGCATGAGGTCTCCCTCTAACATTTCCTTTGGAACTATTTAGAATTGTATCTTATGGTGGCACTCTGTTTGGCGGTGAATTTTCGAGCGACATTACGGGTTTCGTCGACATGACCAGATGCACATGTGAGTCCTACTTTATCCTCCTCTTCATTGAACTGAGCACACCTCCACGCGGGCCTGTCGATTTCGACCGGATGCATGGTGTTGGAGCCGTATACCACTATGAACGAAGAGTCTTTAGTATTTGAGCTGGGAGTGGTGTGACATGACCACAATACTTCATGGAGTTGTTTAGACCATAGTTCTTTGGTGTCATCAAATTTTTTCTTATTCCGTCCAATATCACCTTGTTCGCTGACTCGACCTGATCGTTCACATGCGGGTAAACAACAAAAATGAACTTCATTTGTATCCCCAGGATTTGACAGAAATCGACCATAATTGATCAAGAGAATTGTGTGCTATTGTATGAGATGATAACTTTTGGTAAACTAAACCTGCATATGATCTGCTTCCAATAGAAGCAACAAACTTTTTCTGTTATGATTTTGAAGACGACCTCTACCTCTATCCACTTTGTGAACTAATCTACTCCAACAATTAGGAAATTCATTTGGCCAAGCGCTAGCGGAAAAAGGACCTAGTATCTTAACTCCCATTGGTAAAATGGTCGTGGAGACATGACATAGAGAAGAATTTCAGATGGCATGTGATGTAGGTTAGAGCGTTTCTGTAATTCGTCACATCTTTTGATAATTTCTACATTATCCTTCATGAGAGTGGGCCAATAATTGTGGATTTATGTCTTTGCAAGTATAGTCAATAAGTGATTCAAAATGGTAAAGCTTATGGATAGAAAGGATGGAAGTTAACTATTAGCTGCTTAGCTTTGATGATGACAACATTTGAAGTTAAGAAACTGCTAAAGACAAATCAAGCGACCAAAGATGCACAAGATAGTTGATCAATAAATCCTTCCAAATCAAGCTAAATGCATGTGTTTAAAGTTAACACTATAGTCCAATGACTTTCAAGTGAAGACTCACATTTAAAGAACCACTGGTGGTTTACATTTTCAAATTCATGTGATGGTAATAAACATGGAGATATATCATGCCTCATCAAGAAGACTCGAGGATCTTATGTGATGCTAAATTCAAGATAATGATGCCAAGACTTGAAGCTTTAGAGTGTTAAAGAGAGAAATTGTGAAAGCTCGTCTGGTCGTATCTATTTGGGTGATCAACGTATTGTAAAGATACAAGGGCATTTATGGAAACATTATGGATAAATTACACACACACTAAAGTATTTTAGAAGCCTATCATTTTTTAAATTATATCATCAAAAAATGTTTTTGAGTCCTAGCCAATTGATTAAAGTGTTTAATAGATCAAGTGACATTTTCTAAAATGTCTAATCGATAGATCTTTGGCCTAATGGACTAGATGATGGATAATTGAGTCAATAATCGATTATGATTGTCTCTTAAGGATTGATAACAACTCTATATCCACACCTTCCATTTGGGCCACAACAATCAATTGTTTGCATTGGCTAATCGATTAGGTAATTAATTTGGTCTATGGATTATTTCCAAATTTATATCACACCTTTGCCTATAAACATAGAGCTTTTCTATTGCTTTTTCACTTCAGAAAACGTGAAAACCTCACTTTTCATTTCACTCATCACCTCTCTAAATATTTCTAATATTCTCACTTTATTTCATCCATAGTGCTTTGGAAGTGTTCTTGAGTCTAGTTAGAATTATTATTCTGAGTGACGTAAAAATTGTAAAGTTATCAAGAGTAGATTTTTCTCTTGAGTAAATAATTCTTTCTTTGGAAGTTGGTATTTTAGTTAGGAGCTAAAATATTAAAAAAAATCTCTTGTTTGTATTTGGGGAATTTGTTTAAGTATCCATTTGGTTAGTGAGCCCCACCATTAAAAAAGCTTCATTTTTGTTCGTGAAGATCAACTAGTGAAAATCTTTACAATAATTCTTGAGCTAAACTTGATTAAAATCTCTATTAGTTCAAGATCATCCTGGTGAAAAATCTCACTTAGTTTTTGAGTTTAGCCCGATATAAAATCCATGTAGTTTCGAGATTAGTCTAAGAAAAATCTCGGTTCATTTTGTGGTCATTGTGACTGCAACTTCACTATTAGATGTTTTGTATGATATCAAAACTCGGAAAGCTAGCATTTCAGTATGGTGGATGGTATCCTTATGTCTTGTGGAACTCACTTGTATTAGAGATCTTAGGAGTAATTTAAAACAACTTCAAAATTGGTCACAATCATGAAAAATCACTTTTTGCACAAAATCGACACTTATGTGTCAACCTGACATTTGTATGAGTCGACACATAAATTATGCATTTCTGCATTTTCTTAAAAGCTTCAGTATGTGTCGACACATAACTTTTTCAGGTCGACACATGTACTGCAATATTAAAGCTTTCGGCATTTTTGCTTTAAAACCCAGGCACATGTGTCGACACATACGATTTTTAGTTTGACAAATGTACCGTATTTTTAAAGCATGTAGCTAATGTTTTGCATGTGTCGACACATAACTTTTTCAGGTCGACACATACTGTTTTGTGGGTCAATTTTTCATTATTTTTTCATTTTGAAACAACCCTCTTTTACCTAAAATGAGTCCAGCTATTCATGCATCATTCCAACTGGATGATACCATAAAATTATCCTATATTTCCTCTTCTTCTTCAACCTTCCAATATATGCATACACACCAATATTATATTGTGATGATGTTCCATGGAGTGCCATCTAGACGAAGAATTATATATTTCCAATTGGTTTGGGTTTAGATTTGTAGGGGTCTTCATCCGGAAAAAACTATCAGGTTTCTCCTCCAAAATCATTTGTTGAATTGGGGGTTTTCATGAAAGGTCGTGCGAGAAGGAATCGTCATCATCTGAAAAATCCCTTGGAGTGATTGAAATATTTTCAAGGAACCTTAAAGTGTTTTAAATCTTTTTAAGGAAGTAGCAAGTATTGGATGATAGAATCAGTGATCTTATGTTGATAGTGTGCAATCATATTTAATTGAGTGAAAAATCCCTTAGAGTGTTTGGAATCTTTGCAAGGAACCTTGGAGTGTTTGAAATCTATTCAAGGAATTAGCTTAAGCAGTGAATATGTTGCATCTATCGCTCTTGGTCTTGTTGAAGATCAAAATAAGAGAAGATGATGAATCAACATCAAATGGTTATGGTTTGTAGTATTGCTCTTGACCACTTCTCTTGTAACCATACTTTTGCAAAGTAAGAATTATCCTAATTCCATTGGAATTAGGCACAAACGTACCCACATGCGAGGACGAAAGTGGGGAATTGTGTAGACAAATCCTTGTAAATCTTTTCTTTTATTGCTTTTACTTGCTTTAATATTCTTCAATAAATTTGTCAAACAACATTGTGTTATCAATTGAATTGTAAGTAATTTTCCGAACTGTTTTTTGATTTACATCAAGTGTTGGTATTGCTTATAATCACTTTTGATTATAAGTGTTTTTGTGTATCAACACAACTTAAAAGAAAATTCTAAAAATTCATTTGCACACCAAATATTTGACAAATTGTTTAGCTTGTTCAACTCAAAGGAAAATTGCAATGTTCTATCACTTACTCTCATTTACTCTCTATGTGCAATTTGTTAAATGTGTTGTTTGATTGATAAATTCGTATAGAATTTCTCTTTGATTGTTAAAGTTTAAATTGCTTTGTTGATTAGCTTATAATAACTTTGATTATAAGGGCTTTTTCATATCAACTAAGCTCAAAGAAAATTCTGAAAAATTGATTGCGCGCGATATGTTCGATTAAATGTCGAGTTATATTTTTAATATGATTTCATTGGAAATATGAAACCATTGTATTTGATATTAAACTATTAATTAATATATTATTATGTTGGTTGATTTTATCACTATGTTAATTCTATATGGCTCAGAGTTTCGAATAACTAGGTTCATTTAGACTACTATATTGATTTAGGCCAAAAATCTTCCGCTCAATATTATTTTTCAAATAAGTTTTAAATAATAATTTTGAAAGGTAGTTTTTATTTAGGGATATATTCACCATCCCTTCTAGATCTGTTGCCGTAGTCTAACAAATGATATCAGAGCCTGGTTAATTCTGTGCTTCAAATCTCTTATTAGAGAATGGCATACGAACATAAAAGGGATTACAAAACCATCCAAATTTTTTTGGAAGAAAACTATAGTTATTGGAAAGCTTATATGCATATTTATGTTAATTCATATGTCAAATATATTTGTGACGCTATTACTCAAAACAATGCTAATGGTGTTGTCACATCTAAGCTGGAAGCACTATTAAATAATAATGATAAGAAAAATTCATTATATATCATTAATTGTTTGAACGCACTTGGTAATCTTATTTACAATGAAATTTCTACTAACAATGTTGTGAGATGCATGTTGCTACGATAGGGCAGCAAGTAAAAAGTGAGTTATTAATTTACCGGGTGATATTTAGGTTATATCGTATCGTGTCCATAAAGATTGATTATTGAATTTCCGTTCGACAAATCATTCGTTAATGAGTTTGGGGATAAATGGGTTGAAAAGAAAATGTTATCAACAGAAAATAAATGTAAGCAAAAGTAAAAACTAAGGAAGAACTTATCAAGCCTGCATATAATCTACTCATCACAGACTTAAATCTACTGACCAGTTACATTCAAACTAACAATACTTATCAATGTCACTACGTATCACTCACAATCTAAGTCATTTCTAACCCAAATCGAGATACCGACTGTATCACCAAGAAAATGATCTCTCTACCTCCTCAACAACACATAAGACAACTATGTAATCACACTGAAAATCTCTCAGCACAACACAATCACAAAGAGGAATTAAGCTTTGATATCCAAGTAGATGTCAGCTCTAAATCCATCTCTAGAGTTCAGAAACTAACAGATAATCTTTCTAGATAAGAATCTAAGCAGTATATGTCTATAACAACTCAAATCCCTGGCACAAAGTAAAAATCTAAGACAACAATCCACAAAGATTTGTAAAGCAAGTTTAATATAACAACATGGGAGACAAATATACATAAGTTCAAAGTAAAATACATATAAGACCCAACAAAAGAGAAATACATAGAGAGGAGAAGAGATAAACCATAAATCTTGCGAATGTTGTCTAAGCTAATCCACTATAAAAATAAGGTTGGTGGAGTTTGGAGAAAAAAATTCACCCTCAAAACCATCCCTAACAAATGAAACAAAATGAAAGATATAACAAAATTCTGATCCGCGCACGTCGCCCGACTACGATCCTTATATACTTGGCCCAGAATAAGCCACATCCTCAACTGAAACAAATATCTACCGTCTCTCGGCGACCATAATTCATCGCCTGACGACTCTCCTTAGTTTCTCCTTGTGACACAAGGCAGAGACTTCATCAAAATTGGTCTTCAAAATTTTTCCCGGCGACGCATGACAGGAAAGCAACTTTTGTTGCTTTCTCTGCATAACTTCTAATGGCCTCCAATCTTGGCCTTATTCTTTTATTGATCCAAAAATGCATCTTGGAGCTTTATTCCTTTTGCTCCAACAATGCTCAAATACCTACAAAATATATACAAAACTAATCAGCCGATATAATATGTACTCAAAATGCAACTAAACGTATTTACAACAAAAATCGAGGTTATTCAACTTATATTAACAACAAAGAGTCGATAACTGCAACAAAAAATATATACAAAATAACTACACTTTACACTTATCAAACTCTCTCTAACTTGAATCATTGTTTGTCCTCAAACAAAGTCAAATAACCTAAAGAACAAAGAATGATAAATCAAAGAATCACAAATCAACAAAAAGTTTTGAAAACAAAAAACAAATGCAATGGTTCAAATGAAAAATAGTACACATAAAGTAAACACTTAACACTAAACTACGACTATAACATAAACACGAAACGAATGTTAAATACAAAAATTATGCCAAACATTATAAAATAATACTAGTTCACAAATGAATCAAACCTATCAAACACAATCATTGGCATATGAAAAACACACAAAAATGGGGTATTTTCACTCATCCAACAATATCGCAAACAATAGACTAAATTATGCATTCATCCAAAAATTTATATTGAAAATATAAAAGCAAGAATCTCAAGGGATTTTCAAGGTTGTATTGTGGTCGGGTAAACAAACAAGTGATAAGTTCTAAAGCTAATCGAAACAAAAACTTGCCTAAACCTAAAGGAGTAATTACTTCCACAAAGTTTCAAACAATATAATTTCAATCAAACTTCTTCTTCATTCCAAGTGTTACACCAAACACACATCACTTATTAACACAACATTATTCCATACTTTTTCTTTTTCTTTTTCAAAGCTTTTCAATTTTTCTTTCTTTTTCTATCACTTATTTTTTCACTTTCTTTTTCTTTCTTTTCTAATTCTTTTCAACCTCATAGCAATCAACCAATAAATACACAATCATTTTTCTCCCCAACTTGAATTTAACCAATATCTTAGTGAATACTCCCTACTTTCTAAGGCAAGGTAAAAATTAAAACCAAAACAATGGTTGAGGGTTCAAGAAAATAATGAATCAACGTCCATGGAAAAGGGGAACTAAACACTCATAGACAAGCATTTAGAAAATACAACATGAATATCGACAAAAAGATCAAAGGGGTTACTAATGATCACACACTCATAAGGTGAATTGACTATTTGGCTAGATAGTTATGCTCAAAATGAAACAAAAATGTCGTGATCCTTTTCTTGCATTCATACAATCAACACAAAACAAAATATTAAGCATAATAAAATCCAGTTAAAACAAAAATTGTAGCCTCCAGCATATGTGAACAATGGAAAGCTACCTCATAAAAAGGGTGGGAACTAAAGTGATTCGTAAATGAATAAGTATAAAAAATAATGCATGGCATAAAAATTATAAAAAGTCTAAGTATCATGAATATGCTAAAGTATAGAAAGCGATAAACACATACCTCGAATGTGTAAAAAACTTTAACAAAAATCATTACCACGCATTCGTAAGTCGAAACGATCAAACTTGACAAATCACCTCAATATTATACAAGTTACCGGACCAAAACTTGTGTGTAAACAACAACAAAAGAATTAGAAAAATAATACTCCTACAAAATTTCAATGTACAAAATTTACAAGATATACAACGAATAAAACTCCTCAAGCTAAACACGACAAGCTTTCGAAAAACACAAATTGACATAACAAAAAAATACAAATAACGATATGAAAACCCGATGAAAATGAATTAACAAGTTGAAAAGTGAAGATTTGAAATTCAGAACGTTTCCTTGTTTCAACTTGTTAAAACACAAATCACCACACATATAAACAAATACAAACAAACATGCTTGTTTTACGTCGTAAGCTCGACACCTTTATTGTGCGAGCTAGTAACCCCTTCTCGTCATGCCATAGTATCGTCATACCGCGCAAACCTAAAGAAAGTGTTAACAATTGCACAATAAACGTTACGAAAACAAGACAATTCACAACAATATGTGAAAGCAAAGAAAAACAAATATATATATACACAAATATCATATACAAGTTAATGTGCAATTTCTATACAACATATACATCAATTACAAAACTCAAAAACAAAATAATTATCGCAATGCAAAAACAATAGAACCAATCCCTGACAACGGAACCATTTTTTTGTTGCGGTAGGGCGGCAAGCAAAAAGTAAGTTATTAATTTACCGGGTTATATTTAGGTTATATTGTATCGTGTTCATAGAGATTGCTTATTGAATTTTCGTTCGACAAATTATTCATTAATGAGTTTGGGGATAAATGGGTTGAAAAGAAATTGTTATCAACAGAAAATGAATATAAACAAAAGTAAAAACTAAGGAAGAACTTATCAAGCCTGCATATAATCTACTCATCACAGACTTAAATCTACCGACCAGTTACATTCAACCTAACAATACTCATCAATGTCATTACGTATCACTCACAACCTTAGTCATTTCTAACCCAAATCGAGAGACCGACTGTATCACCAAGGAAATGATCTCTCTACCTCCTCAACAACATATAAGACAACTATGTAATCACACTGACGATCTCTCAGCACAACACAACCACACAGAGGAATTAAGCTCTGATAGCCAAGTAGATGTCATCTCTAAACCTATCTCTAGAGTTTAGAAACTAACAGATAATCATCTTAGATAAGAATCTAAGTAGTATATGTCTATAGCAACTCAAATCCCTAGGACCGAGAAAAAATATAAGACAATAATCCATAAAGATTTGTAAAGCAAGTTTAATATAACGCCATGGGTGACAAATATACATAAGTTCAAATTAAAATACATACAAGACCCAATAAAAGATAAATACATAGAGAGGAGAAGAGATAAACCATAAATTTTTCAGTTTATCAGCGCCGGTCAATGAGAAATCCACCTCCAATCATCCATAAGCAAAGCCCTAGTGTTGTTATCTAAGCTAATCCACTATAAAAATGAGGTTGATGGGGTTGGGAGAATAAAAATTCAACCCTAAAGGCATCCCTAACAAATGAAACAAAATGAAAGATATAACAAAATTCTGATCCGCCCGCGTTGCCCGACGACATAAAAGTGTCACCCGATGATTGTCCTTATAGACTTGGCCCAGAATAAGCCACGCCTCAACTGAAACAAACATCTACCGTCGCCCGGCGACCATAATTCATCGCGCGATGACTCTCCTTATTTTCACCTGGCGACACAGACGCGAGGCAAGGTAAAGACTTCATCTAAATTAGTCTTCAAAATTTCGCCCGATGACACTCCCTTTCGTCCAGCGATGTATGACAGGAAAGCAACTTTTGTTGCTTTCTCTGCATAACTTCCAATGGCCTCCAAACTTTGCCTTATTCCTTTATTGATCAAAAAATGCATCTTTTAGCTTTATTCCTCATGCTCCAACAATGCTCAAATACCTACAAAATATATACAAAACTAATCAACTGATACAATATATACTCAAAACGCAACTAAATGTATTTACAATAAAAAACGAGGTTATTCAACTGATATTAAAAACAAAGAGTCGATAAGTGCAATAAAAAATATATACAAAACAACTACACTTTGCAATTATTAATGTCTTACTAGGAATTGGCAATCAAATTTCTCCGCGATCAATGAAGCTAATGATCTTACAACACTTGATCTCATTACAATTGTTTGGTAAGTTTGAAGAACAAGAACAAGAACTTACTTTCTTGGACAAGCATGAGAAAAAGCGCGAGAAGAAGAAGAAAAGGGATAAAGATACAAATAAGGGGGAAAGAAAAAAACCTAAAGCTCTTAAGGCGTCAAGTCCAAGGTCCTTAAATTGTGAGCACGTATACAATAGTGATTTTAGTGATGGTGAAAATTTAAATTGTCATTATGGTTGTATGATTCCCCAAATGCAATCAATTATTTCACTAACCCCAGAGGACTCAATGAAGATTGAGTACCTAGCTTGTCTTATTTTTTTTGTAGGAAAATTGTTTTGACTCTATAAAGAGCATTTGGGTTATCATTTATGGTGGTTCATGGCACATGAACATATTCTAATTATATTGTATATGGGGTAAGATGATGAATTATATGATCTAGAAAGCAACAACAAGTTTTTGTTTTATTGGTAAAACGTACGTAAGTTACTTTTTAATGTTGTATCCGAGAATACTCGGAAAAGGTATTTCAATTTCATGATGTAGGTTTATCTTCGAGGGACATACTCAATGACACTGAAGAAGAAATTGATCAATCTAAATCGGTGAAACTTGAGGAGGAGAAATATAAATATCATGAAAAGGACAAAGATGAAAGTTAAATCAAAATGAATGATCATCAAATCAATGATCTTATTGGATTCATCACAAGTTATAATTTTGGGTAATTTGTCAAAGTGAAAATGGTAAGATCGTGGTTTTCTAAAGACTTCTTGGCATTGCATTTTATTCAACTTTATTTAGAGAGTCTCGTGTGAAATGCAAGTGCATCCTCCATCATATTGTACAATGAGGTAGTATAAATTTAACTTTCTATTTGTTAGTAAGTTCTCTCTTTGACTTGTTTATTTCTATAAATACATGAAATACTTGGTGTATTATATATATATATATATATATATATATATATATATATATATATATATATATATATATATATATATATATATTATGAGTACTCATTTGCAACATAATTCTTAATTGATAATGATAGTGACTTATCAATTTATATACTTAAACTGAACTCATCATATTATATTTTTACGTATTTCTTATAAACACTTATGTGTACATAACAATATTTAGCTTTATTAAACATCAAGCATAACACATTTAACATTATATCATATTTGATTCTACTAACATGTAACTTATCAAAGAGTTTATGAAGGGAGTTTTTTAAATGAGTCTTACGGGAAGTTGGATTACTTTCCCAGACTCCAAATATAGTAGCTCAAGGAAGGAACACATGCGTGTGGAATTACCTTCGCAATTATGTTGAAAATTTGGGATTACTAATGTCTCCAATGTTGCTTTATTTATTATAATGCTTGCACTTTTATACTTTTTCTCTAACAATTCATTTGAGTATTTTACATTATGTGAGTACAACTTCCATTCAATCAAGAGTGAGGTAATATTGTTCCAAATCTCTCCTTGAAAGTAAGAAGTTTCTTAGTGCATGTTTTAGTTGATGAAAAATGCTTGCTATGTTCTCAAATGATGAAAACCATGAATGTTCGTTTCCAAAAAAATTTGATTGATAACCATTATGTGTTCTCACTAAATATTTTTATAATGACTTAATGTATTAATTCTTTCACATTTGTATAAGTTTGTTCTTATATGTACAAGTATGTGTTTCTATCATTATTTCTTGCATTTGTGCATGAGTTGAATGTAAACATGTTAATTTCATGTACGGTTCTTGTTGTAAGTTGAGTCACATTTTATGAAGATATTTACATTTTGGATTAAGTAGTAACATGTCCTTATCTCTATGCCAGGCACATACGTGTGCGGCATCGGGAGTTCCATTATGTTGTGTTACGTAATCGTGACGCTATAGAAGCAACCTGACTAGCTTGCTCTTGCATCACATTCATTATTATTCATGCAATTGCATTACATGGTTGGTAACGTTTTATGCTTGTTATCTATTAATTTTTGCATCATTACATATATATGAGGATATGTAAGTGTATGCTCTTCATTGCAAAAATGCCTCTGTGTGATATATTAGTATTGGTATTGGAATATGATACTTCTCATGATTTGCCTTATTTCTTTTTTATGTTGTCAAAGGGGAGAAGCATATGCGATATGAAGTTGGGAAGCACAAAGTCAAGGGGAGCCTTCAATAACTACATGAAATGCATCGTTGCAAATTTTTCCATCATCAAAAAGGGGTAGTTTGTCAGTGCAACTTCACTATTAGATTTTTTGCATGATGTCAAAACTCGGAAAGCTAGCATTTTCGTATGGTGGACAGTATCCTTATGTCTTGTGGCACTCCCTTGTTATAGAGGTCTCAGGAATCATTTAAAACAACTTTAAAATTGGTCACAATCATGAAAAATCAGTTTTTGTACAAAATCCACACTTATGTGTCGACCTGAAATTTGTATGAGTCGACACATAAAATCTATATTTATGCATTTTCTTAAAAGCTTTAGTATGTGTTGACGCATAAATTTTTCAGGTCGACACATGTACTGCAATATTAAAGCTTTCAACATTTCTGCTTTAAAACACATGCACATGTGTCGACACATACGATTTTCAGGTCGACACATGTACTGCATTTTTAAATCCTATAGCTACTATTTTACATGTGTTGACACATAACTTTTTCAGGTCGACACATATTGTCTTGTGGGTCAAATTTTCATTATTTTTTCATTCTGAAACTACCCTCTTTTACCTAAAATGAGTCCAACTATAAATATATCATTCATGCATCATTCCAACGGGATGATACCATAAAATTAGCCTACATTTCCTCTTCTTCTTCAACCTTCCAATATATGCATACACATCAACATTACATTGTGATGATGTTTTGTCGGGGTGCCATATAGACGAAGAATTCTAGATTTCCAATTGGCTTGGGTTGAGATTTGTAGGGGTCTTCCTCCGGAAAAAACCATCGTGTTTCTCCTTCAAAATCATTTGTTGAATTGTGGATTTTCATGCAAGATTGTGCGAGAAGGAATTGTCCATGTCAAAAAATCCCTTGGAGTGTTTGAAATATTTTCAAGGAACCTTAGAGTGTTTGAAATCTTTTTAAGGAAGTAACACGAATTGGATGATAGAACCGGTGATCTCGTGTTGATAGTGTGCAATCAGATTTACTCGAGTGAAAAATCCATTAGAGTGTTTGAAATCTTTACAAGGAACCTTGGAATGTTTAAAATCTATTCAAGGAAGTAGCTTAAGCAACAAATAGGTTGTATATATCGGTCCATTGGAATTAGGCGCAGACGTATCTACACGCGATGACGAAAGTGGGGAACTATGTAGACAAATCCTTGTGTGCCTTTTCTTTTATCTCTTTTACTTGCTTTAATATTCTTCAATAAATTTTTCAAATAGCATTGTGTTATCAATTGAATTGCAAGTAATTTTCCGAACTGTTTTTTGATTTACATCAAGTGTTGATATTGCTTATAATCACTTTTGATTATAAGTGCTCTTGTGTATCAACACAACTTAAAGGAAAATTCTAAAAGTTCACTTGCACACTAAGTGTTTGATAAACTCTTATCTTGTTCAACTCAATGAAAAATTGCAATGTTCTATCACTTACTTTCATTTACTCTCTATGTGCAATTTATTGAATGTGTTGTTTGATTGATCAATTCGTATAGAATTTTTTTTTATTGTTAAAGTTTAAATTTTTTTATTTATTAGGTTATAATAACTTTGATTGTAAGGGCTTTTTCATATCAACTAAGGTTAAATAAAATTTTGAAAAATTGATGACGCGCGACATGTTCGATAAAATGTCGAGTTATGTTTTTAATATGATTTCAGTGGAAATATGAAACTGTTGTGCTTGGTATTAAACTATTAATTGAGATATTTTTATGTTGATTAATTTTATCATTATGTTAATTCCATATTGCCCGTGCATATCCGAGTTTCCAATAACTAGGCTCGTTTAGACTACTATATTGATCTAGGCCAAAAGTCTTCCGTTCAACATTTTTTTTTTCATATAAGTTTTATAATCATTTTTAAATATGGTTTTTATTTTGGGAACTATTCACCCCCCCCCCCCCCCCCTCTAGATTCGATGTTGTAGTCTAACAGTCATCCTGTATAAAACTCTTGTTTAGTTTGAAGGATATCCGACTCAAAACTCCATCTTGGTTTGTGATTATCCTGTCCAAAATTTCTATTTGGTGTGAAGACTAACCATATTAAGCCATGTTTGTTGTTTGGTTAGAAGTTAGCCTGCAACTTATATTCCATGTTTAAGGGGATTTATGGCCATATCCTTCTAAAAAATATCAAGCATAGTGAATACTCTCATGATCAATTTTTGCGGACAGGATTAAGTATTCTTAGTCGAACATGTATAATTCTCTTATGTTATTTCTCTTCCTTTATCTCTTTATTTTCCAGTTATTTACTTTGAATGTCTGTTGAATTTTTATTTTTTGTCATAAATTGGTTTTTTAAACTCTAATTTATCAAATGATTTGTTTTTAAATAAATGATTTTCAAACCTTCATAATTCACCCCCCTCTTGTGTATGGAGTCATATGTCCAACAATAATATCCACCCTCAGTAGTTTGTATGATAGGGCTCACCCGCCAATATGACTACCACATTATCCTTGGTGGACCTATATGAGGATTAAGGAGATTTTGCTCCCCCTAGACATATTAAACATGGAGGATGCCTTCCACATCTTATAGTGCTTCCCACACATCATGGTGTGCTTTTTTGCGTGTTTTTGGATCTTTTTTGCTTCTAGCTCGACGGAAAGAGTTTGTATAAAAAGAAATATCCTATTATAGGAGCCGCCCAACTGGAAATCTAGGAGAATTCAAGAGTTTTGGTTTCCTGTCTTAATATTGGGGAAGACTAGATTTTTTTGAATGATAGTTTAGTTAAGACCTGAACTTTTTGTGCTTGAGCTTAAAGAGGAGATCAACTCTAGAGTTTTATTCACTGGGCACATATGTCATCTCAAAACCTTTAAAACAAACCGATAATTCACATACCTTTTTCATATATTTGATTTGCTAGCGCTCATTCGCCTAATACTCCTCTGCGACCTAAATCTCCACCAACTGTGAGTTGCTTCTAGACTTGAGGCTTGAAGTGCCCATCTCTAGGAAGAGAACCATGTATGCGATGAGAGCTTCATACTCCGCTTATTTATTGATGGATTTAAACTAAAACTTCAAGTATTTCTCTATCAGGAGCTCGTTAATTACAAAACTCCAGTTACGCATGAAACAAGATGACCCACATAGGACTGAAATTTGACCATGCCTCTGGTATAAAAAACTAGGGAACTCCCACTATTATAGAGATACTAAAACCAACTTCCCCACTTTAAAAGAAAGATTATTGTGTTAGCTTTCTAATGTAACTGACAACACCTCAAACGGACTTACAAAACTCAAGTTACGCACAATCCTCTTCTATGTCTATCTGTGATTTTTTTTGCACTTTCTCCCTATTGAACAAATCCAAAATTCGTTTGTTTAGGTCTTAACCGCCACAACACACAAAAAAAACATAACCCTGAACAATATGACTCAAACATCACATATTCAACATTTTGTCACATCAAATATCATAATTTCAACATGTAACTCCCGCCTTATCATAAGGCATCACCATATTCTATTAATTCATAACTTATACTCCCACCTTATCATAAGGCATCAACATATTTTATTAATTCAAAATCAAAAATCAATATAGTACAAAAGGAAATCATATCATATCAACTGCCTTAAAGAGGATTTGCACAAACCTTCTTCAGCCACAAAACATCATCAAAGAGGAAAAGAAAAGGGAAAAGGAAGGAGGGTAAGGAACCCTCACTATCCATCCACTTAAAACACCCATACATGAATAATATCACCTTACCTCGAATTCAAAGAAACTTGAAGCTTTGGCTATGAAACTCACTTCTCCGACTCTTGCTCTCCCAGGGTTTGCTTTTCTCTCCATGCCTCTTTCACAACATTTTCAAGTACTTACAAACTCTCCCAATTTTTCTTTCTTAAATAAATAAAACCTAATTCTCCTTTATTTTAATTTATTTCTGAAAACTCCCCTCAACTCTCTATAACTCCACCACCTCCCTAATTTCTTTAAAAGTCTATTTTATTGATCCAAAGCTAATTTTCTCATATTTTATCTATTAATTAAATAATTAAAAATATAATCAAATCTAGTTTACTTCTAAGCCACTAATCCTCACTTCTACACTAATTTTAACCAAATTCATCCTCTTAAATTTTTAAACTAAACACACTTCAAAACTCTATAAAAAATATATATAAAAAATTGGGATGTTACAGTGATCATTCACCGAGACCACTAATGTACCTAAAACGAAGGGATTCCCTTTTGAAGTGTAGAAAATCTTCACCCGAATTTAGAAACTTTGCCCCAACATGAACTACTATGAGATGAATCTTGGAAAAATTAACAATCAAATCAGAAGTTAGCTCAAAAACCTAAAGATGATACTTAATTGTCCATAGATTCTCTACTAAAGCCTCACTTAGAATCAATGCATCATCAACATATTATAGTTGAGAAATTACTAAATCCAAGGACCCTACTCTAAACCTAGTGAAACGACCCAAACCTACCTCTTTACTAAGAAGACCCCTAAAGGAAGGGGAAATGGGCCAACAAGTATCCTGTCTTAATGCACCTTTGAATAATAATCTCTTAAGTGATAAAATCATTAAGAAGGATAAAAATATTAATGGGTAAGACACATGCACTTATCCATAAATTCCACTTACCCTCGAAACCGTACTTACCCAACATGTAATCAAGAAAACTTTAACTAATAAAGTCATACTCCTTTTCAAAATCTACGTTAAACATACGACATTCCTATTTGGTTTTCATAGCTAGATCAACAACCTCATTAATCATAACCACTCTATCAACCAAAAGTCTACCTTTAAGAAAAGGAGACTGATTTGGAGAGATCAACTTACCCATAATAGTCATAATTCTTACTGCCAACACTTTGGCAACAAGTTTGTACATTGAACCAACTAGAGAAATCGATTGAAAATCTCCTAACTACAAAGGAGATTCAACCTTGGTAATTAAAGTGATAAAGTAAGAATTAAAGTTATGACGAAGTGAGTGAAAACTATGGAACTGCCAAAGCATCAACCTAAGTCGATCCTAATAAACTTCTAGAACCTTTTGAAGAAAAAAAGTTAAACCATCAAATCCTAGATTCTTGTTACCCTAACACTAAGAATCCCTAAACCAAGCTCTGAGAAGAGGCAGAGAGAGGTAAGCTCTGAATCATCCTCCAAAGAAAGAGACCGGAAGAAAACTTTAATTAGACGAGAACTATTAGAGATAAGAATATTGGGTTATGTTTACAACCACTAAATCACTATTTGATCGTAAATTTGTTGAATCTATTAATTAAGAGGGGAATTCAATGTTAATAGATTGGATAGATCTTGTGTTATTTATGGGAATGAAAGTGTACGATTATCAATAGTTGTAGACAGATTTATGAAATTTGAAATCGTATAATAGATCAATAGTTTATTTGAAATGATTAATTGATAAATCTAATCTCAACCATATTTTCTTAAACTTTGATAACATTTTCTTTACTTTTTATATTATTTTAGTCACACAAAAACAAATCAAATCTTGTTTACTTAGAAATATAAATTCACTAAACGATTGAAGTAAACATGAAGTTCCTATAAATATGATAATAGAAAAATACATTTGATATTGCAATAAGACTTGAGGTCAAAATTCCTCTATCAAACCTTACAAAATTTTTTCTTTGCATATTTGATGGCTTTAATCTCAATATGAGCTTTGACTAACAAGTCTCAGGTTTTGTAAATGTGTAATGGAATGATGGTTTCATGGTTCCATTGAAGAATGATAAAACCATCAACAAAATTCACTATTAGATTTCAGTCCACTCTTATCGTGGGATCCAAAAAGGTTCTTACAAGATCAATTTCAAATAAGAATAGAGCATTAAATAATGAGTTGGGGAATTAACAAAAGGGCAAAGATTGAAAAGGAAGGTGACAAGGAAGAAAAAGGGTGAGAGTGGGACATAGCATAGTATCACTATCTTTATAATTACGTATCCAACTGCACACTAGGAGATCACAGGCCACAGAAACTTGTGGCTCGCAAAACTTCCCCTTTCTTAGCTGGCATTTTCCAACACAACTTTTCCACTTTATAAAACCTTTTCACACAAACTCACAATTCATTGTACCTCCCTCTCTCTTTCTCTCTTTTACTTCTCCTTAGCTTTTAACTAAATAGCAACAAATTCTTCTACAAAGGAAATTGAAATCATGTCTCAGATGATTAATGATTCGACAACCATAAAACTTTTTGGGACAACCATTTTTTTGACACACAACATCTATGTCTCTACCAATTATTCTTCCTCAAAACCTCCTCATGAAGATTTCTCTGATCATAGTCTTCATTCATCTGTATCTTCATCTTCTCCACATGATGTAATCGTTTCACAACAAACCACAGAGGATTTAAACACTCCCTCAGCTGAAACAGAAGCTTCACAACAGTCTTCCACAAAACTTGATGAACAAAGTCATATGTCACAAGACAAATCTCCAAAGAAACCAGACAAAATTGTTCCATGTCCAAGATGCAAAAGCATGGACACAAAGTTTTGCTACTACAACAACTACAACGTCAAACAGCCCCGGCACTTCTGCAAAAACTGCCAGAGATACTGGACTTCCGGAGGAACCGCGAGAAAGATGCTTGTAGGAGCAGGTCGCCGTAAGAACAAAGTCACTTCTTTTTCTTCCAATGTCTTGCATTATCCTCAAATGAGTACTGTCTTGACCTTTGGATCAAATTCTTCTAATATAACATACTATGGTGGTTTCTTGCAACCATTATGGAATGTACAATCTATCCCAACACAATCTTGTGGCCCAAGTAAACCTACTTTAGGGAAACATTCAAGAGATGGAGATATGATCATTCATCCCAACTCAGAGAAAGAAAAACTTGGATTAGAAAGTAACAACAAAGAAAGTAATGATACTAATGAAGTGTTGATTCCTAAGTTACTGAGATTTGATGACCCTAATGATGTTGCAAGGAGTTCTATATGGTCAACAATAGGAACCAAGAATGGAGGAGGAATTTTCAAGGGATTTGGATCTAACTGTGACAAGAAGAATAATGTGGTTGAAGCATCTTCATCAATATTGAAAGCTAACCCAGCAGCTTTATCAAGGTCTATTGTGTTCCACGACAGAATTTGATTGTGTATACATAATACCAATACCTCATATTGAAGCTGTGTAATTCATAAGACTCTAAAATATTTCTTCATGTAATTTATAATTAGATGAATTTGTTGAGTAAATATCTTTGATGTACATATTATGTATGAGACAGGATAAATAATAACATGAATAGATAAATATTACAATCTTCCTATTGATATTGCTTCGCCTTCTACTCTGCAGTAGTAGTATGGTAATGTTGGTTCCAAAAGACTGACATTTAATTTAATTTTACTCTGTAATGTCATTTTCCATAATATGTTGTAAAATGAAAAAACCTATTCATTGCTACAAAAATATCTATCACTTTGATTGGGAGAAAATGTTTCAACACAATTGGGTCTATGTCGTAACAAAAAGTGTCGTAGAAAGTGTACTACTTTATTCTTTAAAGTTAAGGGTCAAGATAAAAAATTAGATAGTGTGCTATATTTCTCAACTGTGGTAAAATGTCAGTCAATCCATTATTTTTACGGTTGACCGTAGTGAAAAGTCAATAATTCACCCTTTTTTCTACGATTGAGACTTCTAACTATGAAGAAAAGTCGGACAATCAAAAATTTCATCTTTGTCACATGCTGAGAAGATCGGAAACTTCCATCACAATATAAGATATTCAATATTTCTAACACAACAACAATAAAACAAAATGAATAAAATTGTTAAACGCTAAATATTAACAATAACAACAATAATAAAACAAAATCAATATAATCGTTAAAATTAAATCTCTAAAACAAGAACAACAAGAACAATAAAACACTAAATCGATAAAATCATTAAACATTAAATCTCAATAACAACAAAAACAAAAATAAAAAAAATAGAATCGTTAAACATTAAATTTCAACAACAACATTAAACATTTTACCTGATACAACAACAACAACTAACATTGTTAAGTTGAATCTATATTTCCGTTGCCTCATTCGATTTGGAGAAGAAATCACCGAGGTTTGAAACTCGTTAATGGAATAAATAATGTTTCCAAGTTTCGTTTATGAAAGAAATGATGTTTTAGAGTTTGATTTAGTGGAGAAATAGAGTTTCGTAAATGAAAGATAAAATTTTAAAAGTAGAAGATGAAGTTCGTCTAAGTTCGTTTAGGGCAAAAGTGAATAAACGTAGGGCGCTATATATCTTGGAAAAATAAAACAGGGTGACTTTTCACCATATTTGAAATTCTAAACCGTGTGGAAATGTAATTTATTTTTAATTTAAGAAAATAGGTAGACTCCCCTTTTCACCACGGTTGGAATTTTCTTCTCTTGAAAAATGTGGCTTAAAAATAAAAAAAAAACAAAACTACTGATATTGGGATTCTAAAGCATGACCAATGTAGTTTTTCTCAATCGTGGAGAAAGGTCGCTTAAAAATAAATGAAAAATAAAACTATTGATATTGAGATTCGAAGCGTGTTCCTGAATAAATTTTCTTCTCTGTTGGAAATCCTGATTGAGGGGAAAATGACTTAAAAATTAAAATGAAAGGAATGCGCGTAATTGAATAAATTTTACCTAGATAAATTAGTTGGTCAAGATAACAGTTAGTTATGAAATGTAAAATTGTTGCAGTAATTGGATTATGAAACACATTCCAACCACTAAGAGATTGGCGTGTGCAAAAACACCATGTCCAATCAGCATCACTGTGAACTTATTCTAGTAGTTATTCTCGTCAGATTTTTTAAGCATTGAATTATGCGATGAACCACTGTTGAATGAAATTAACAAAGAGAATGCATGAGTTTAATTGGTTACTTTACAAAAAAAGATATGTGAGGGAAATTAAAATTCAAATAATTAAGACTCCCCATATTTTTCTTATATATTAAGGTGTTGGTGCAAGTAATTAAAGGGGAGAAGAAGAATGAGCAATGGATGATAACAAAGAGGACTACTATTGTATATCAAATAGAGGAATGAATGAGTTACAATATTGATAGCCTGGGTAGCATATTTATATTAAAAATAGAAAATGCCAAAAGACCCTATTAAAAAATAAGCATTGGGAATTATAGACATTAACTAAATTATATTTCCAATACCATCCCTTAATTTAGATATTCTATCAGAAGCTAACAACACCAATTTCATCTCTCAAGCAAAAAATTGATCTATTTTAACTTCCTTTGTTAGAAGATCTGCAAGCTGTTTTTGAGTGCTACAGTGCAGAACTTCTAACACTCCTTTATGCACTTGACTTCTGAGAAAATGATACTTCGTCTCAATGTGCTTGCTTCTTCCATGTAGAACTGAATTCTTGGCAAAATCAATTGCAGACTTATTATCAATCATCAACTTCAAAGGTTCCTCAACTTCAACCTTCAGATCATGCAGGAGATTCAGAAGTCAAACAGCTTGACCAGCAGCTACAACACCCGCGATATACTCAGCTTCACATGTTGACAGAGCCACGACAAGCTGTTTCTTGGAACTCCAGGAAATGGGACCTTCCAGAAATTTAAACAAGTATTCAGAAATACTTCTCCTGTCCACTCTGTCTCCGCACCAGTCAGAGTCAGAATAACTTACTAATTCTGGTTTTGTCTTTCTTTCAGAAGGAAACAACACTCCATATCTCAGGGTTCCCTTGATACATCTCAGAATTCTGACAGCAGCTTGAAAATGAGACCACTTTGGATTACTCATGAATCTGCTAACCAATACAACTATATAACAAATGTCAAGTCTAGTATTACATAAATATCTTAGAGAACCAACCAACTGTTTGAAGGTTGTAGAATCAACAGAATCACCATCAGAGTCAGAATCCAATTTGTGATTGGTTTCTGATGGTGTCACAACAACTTTGCAATTCTCCAGCTTAAATCTCTTCAGAAGTTTTAGTTCATACTTTAACTGATGCAGAATGATACCCTTCTTTGAGTATATAATCTCCATCCCTAGGAAATATGTCATTTTTCCTAGATTTGTCATCTCAAACTCATTCATCATAACTTCTTTGAACTTCTTTATATCTTCTGGGAAGCTACCTATTAGCAAAATGTCATCAACATAGAGACACACCAGAATCATATTGTTATCAAAGTGTTGAACATAAAATCCATATTCCATCTCACATTTCTGAAACCTCTGCTTCTTGAAAAACGAATCAATTTTCAGATTCCAAGCTCTAGGCGCTTGCTTCAGTTCATACAGATATTTATTCAACCTGTATACCATCCCTTCCTGATTCTTTTTCACAAATCCATGAGGTTGTGACACATAAACTTCTTCCTGTAATGGACCGTTCAGAAATGCAGACTTCATATCCAGATGCATTAAAGGCCAATTTCTATTTGCAGCTTAAGCAATCAACAATCTGATTGTTTCATGCCTAGCTACAGGCACAAACACCTCAAAGTAATATAGCCCAGGTTTCTGAAGAAAACCTCTAGCTACTAGTCTAGCTTTGTGCTTGCCAATTGAACCATCTCGCTTAAGTTTCAACTTAAAAACCCATCTGACGCTGATGGCTTTTTTTTATCTGGAATTTTAGTCAATTTCCAAGTTTTGTTCCTTTCTATTGCCTCAAGTTCTTCTTCCATGGCATTAATCCATTCTTTCTTCTTGAGAGCTTCTTCAATGCCCACTGGTTCAGAATCTACTAACATGGCACACTAAACGACTTCTCCTTCAGAGTCAACTTCATTATCCTGTAACATGTCAAAATCTGCAAACCTTCTTGGTTTTTGTCTGATTCTTTGTGGTCTTTGAGCTTGTTCTGAAGTTGTACCATAACTACTACTTTCAGAGTTACCACCTTCAGAGTTTTCCCTTCTAGAACTATGATCACCACAAGATTCTGGATCATCATCAGCATCTGGATCAGAATCAAATCCATTTCCAGAATCTTCTTCTGACTCATCTTCAAAATCTTCAGGATCTTCAGAATCAGATTCATCTTCTGAACTTTCTAAAACATCTTCAGAGGATAACTCTGGTGTTGGCACTACACCAGAATCTGATTGAGATTTGTTCCAATCCCTTGCTTCAGACTCTTTCACCACAACGTCTCTGCTGACTTCAACTTTATTAGTTTCTGGACAATAAAGCTTATACGCACCTGTACCATGGTACCCCACCAGCAATATTACTTTGCTTCTATCATCCAATTTTTGTCTTCTAGCTTCTGGAACATGTTTGTAACAGACAGAGCCAAACACCTTCAGATGAATGACACTCTGCTTATCTCCAGTCCATTTCTCTAAAGGAACAACTTCCTTTAGTTTATTCGTTGGACACCTGTTCAGAATATATGTTGATGTGACAACAGCTTCTCCCCATAGCACGTGAGGTAGCTTTTCTCTTTCAGCATGCTTCTGGTCATATCATGCAAAGTTCTGTTTCTTCTTTCAGCAAGACCGTTGTGCTGAGGAGTATATGGATCAGTAATCTCATGTTCTATTCCACTCTCCTCACAGAACTTCTAAAACATTGTAGAGTTATACTCACCTCTACCATCCATTCTCATAATTTTTAACTTTTGACCACTCTGCTTCTCAGCCTTCACTTTGAATTTCTGGAACTCAGTAAACACTTCATGCTTGAACTTGATGAGTGTTACCCATGTCATTATTGTGAACTCATTCACAAAAGACATAAAATAATTGTTTCCTCCAAGTGAAGGTACTGGAAATGGTCCGCACACATCAGAATGTACTACTCCCAGAGCATGCTTCGCTCTGGGGGCTACTTCTGATGTAAATGGAAATCTAGGTTTCTTGCCTTTCATGCATATCTCACATGACTTCTCAGGCTTCACAATCTTCGAAACACCATGTACAAGCTTCTTAGAACATAGATGCCCTAAGCTTCTATAGTTCAAATGCCCCAACCTCTTATGCCACAACTTACTGTTACTTTCAGCGTCTTCTGCACTAAGACATGTTGCTTCAGATGTTTCTACATTTACCTTGAATGTTCTGTTGCCTCCTTGTTCAAACTTCATAATCAACTTCTGATTGGAATCATACAACGTCAGAAGATTATTTTTCATAACAACTGAGAAACCTTTCTCAATCAGCTGACCTACGCTCATCAGATTGCTTCTAATACCAGGAACATACCAAACATCTATGATCAGAATGTCTTTCCCATTCTTCACTCTAACTCTGACATCTCCCATACCTTCTGCATTAAGATACTTATCGTCAGCACATCTGATCTTTGTTCTTCTTCTAGAGTCAAAGTCTGTCAGCCATTGTTTGTTTCCAGTTAAATGATTTGAATAGCCAGTGTCCATATACCACCAATATTCTGGGCATTTTCCATCAGAATCAGAAGCCATTAGTAGTACAGGTTCATCATCAGAGTTTCTCTTAGCCATATATGCTTCTTCTGATTTCCTTTCCTTGTTTGACCTACAATCTCTGGCAAAATGGCCAAATTGTTTACAAGAGTAGCATTGAACCTTCCTTTTCTCATACCTCTCCTTTCCTTTATGATATTTATTATAATCATAAGTTGAGGCTTCTGACTTCTGGAATCTATCACCACATTTATTCTGCTTCTGGTCTTTCTTGACAAAAGAAGCCTTTAGAGCTTGCTCATCTTCCCTCTCAGAAGTTCTCTCAGACAGACGTAACTCTTGTGCTTCTAAGCTGCTTTGCAATTCTTCTATTCTCATGGTTTCTAGATCTTTAAAATGTTCAATAGAAACAACAATGTAATCAACTGAGGTGTAAGCGACCTCAGAATCTTCTCTATGATTACCTGTTCAGACAGAGTTTCTCCACACGCCTTCATCTCGTTAGTGATCAGAATCACTCTGGAGATATATTCAGAAACTTTCTCACTTCTCTTCATGTTCAGGTTCTCATATTTCTTTCGTAGGGATTGAAGCTTCACCTTCTTTACTGATGCGTCACCACCGTAACATCCCACTAGTAAATCCCACGCCCCTTTTGACGTTGTTGAATCAGCAATCTTCTCGAACACACTTTCATCCACACACTGATGGATATAGAATAAAGCTTTCTGGTCCCTCTTCCTCATCATCCTCTCAGCAATTCTATGTTCTTTAGTTGCATCTGCTACAGCTGGTACATAAACATTTGTAACCAGATCCAGAACATCTTGCGCACCAAACAGCACACACATTTGTATCATCCATTTGTTCTAGTTTTTGCCATTAAAAACTGGAAGTTTGGTGTTCAAACTACTGTCTCCACTCATTTTAAACCTTGCACGAATTTTTTAGATCTTCAAACACACTATTTCCCAATCCATAGAATCAGATTCTGTTCAGATTTTTGTTCAAGATTTAAATAAAAAAACCAAAATCAAACACACAGCTCACAATCACTCGTGTTTCCCAAGAAAACAGAACTAAGTGCTCTTGATACCAATTTGTTGGTGCAAGGTAATGAAAGGGGAGAAGAAGAATGAACAATGAATGATAATAAAGAGGACTACTATTGTATATCAAATAGAGGAATGAATGAGTTACAATATTGATAGTCTAGGTAGTATATTTATACTAAAAATAGAAAATGTCAAAAGACCCTATTAAAAAATAAGCACTAAGAATTATAAATATTAACTAAATTATATTTTCAATATAAGGGATAAGTCAAATATGTAACATAATATTGTTGATGAATGAAGATACATTTAGACGTAGAAAAAACCTCAAGACAAGAAAAGATTGGTTACCAAGATTTTCATAATAAATGAGGCATGTAACCATTGTGTTAATTTGATGAATGTAAGCATGATTATGACTAGTAATAACAATATTATCAACAAACTGAAAAAGCATAACAATCGACGATGATGTGCTATGAATAAAAAATGAAATATCATATTCAATTTGAATAAAGGAAAACCCAAATTAAGTGGAACAAAGTTTATGATCCATGCTCTGGGCGTGCGTTTCAAACTGTACATTTAGACTTGTACACATTCTTAAAATAAGAGAATATATCTTGAAGAGAAATCTTATAAATATCTTTAATTGGGTCACTATAAAGAAAAATATGCTTCAGTCTATTTGATGAAGAGACAAATTATTTGAAGAAAATATAAAGATAATTACTATAAATAGTGGTCATTTTGGCAATTAGGGCAAATGTTTTATGATAATCAACTTCATATTTCTTCATGTTTCTTAATAAAACTAATCTAGTATTTAACCATCATAATTCATTTCACATAATACCCTCATTTGCTGCCTAAAGTTTAATATTTGAAGGTCAAGAGACAACATCCGGTGTGAAATTCTCTTGAGGAGGATGAAACACCTCATACATTGTTTTTGTCGATCACACATATTAACAACATGTGTGTTAGAAGTAAGAATAAATATGCTACAAAATAAGGTGTTTATAGAAGAATGTAAGAAATCATACCTATTTAGGAAATATATATTAAGTGTTCAAGATATTCGACCAGAATATCTAGGCTCAACTAGTACAAGTTCATGTGGAAGATCTATGTCGAGAAGAAACAAAGTGTAAGTTACATCAAGCAAATGGTAACTCTTTGATTTTTTTCATATCATTTTGTTAGGGGTGGTATTAGAACAAAATAATTTATAAAATATGCATTTTTATTGAATGTACTCTTGGAACTCACCATAAATATTCTCACCATGGGATTTAAAGTGAGTTTTGTTTTAACAATTGTTTGAAATTAAGTTTCAACATATTGTATCAAATTTAAAACAAAGAAAATACTTCATCTTTATACAAAATAAAATATATCCAAATAAAATGACTATAGTGAATTTTTTTTATTAATAACCATGTATTAAAATAATATTTCGTAAATAACCGGGTTTCGGAAAAAATTACGCAAATAACCATGTTTGAGATGGCTCCACAAAGGAGGAGCCATCTCAATTGGCGCATGCACCTCTTTTTTTAAGGGAGGCGCCATCTCACTTGGCGCCTAAGTGCTTAGGGCATGCCCTAAGCCAAGTGAGATGGCGCCTATGTACAAAATTAGGGCAAAAATTTTTTTTTTATTTTCTTTCCTGCGCGTTGCCTATTAGACAGAGATCAACAAAATGGATTTTTTATTTAAAAAAAAATAATTACATTCAACTGTTTTACATTAAAAGAATAGTAAAAAAAATGGATACAAAAAATACTGGGAAAAAAAAAAGATACATCAGTGATCCCCCGGAACTCGGTAATGACCCCCGGTTCTGCATCCCCGTCCTCGCCTTTCTCTTGCTGGGTGCCGTCTCGTTTCCTACTGCGGCAAGGTCGATGGCCCAGCGAAGTCAATGCGATCCGAATCCATAAAATCAGTAAGATCTCCATATCTCGAAGATCCACTCTGGTACAGTCGGTTACCCATACCCTCAAAGTTTGGTCGTGTTGGCGGTGGGTGGGGTTCCATGGTTGGTCGGTAGCATTGGTCGTCTGAGTATGGGGGGTAGAAAGGAAATGGATCTTGGGGTGTTTGGTATTGTGGATGTTGGGTTGTTTGGTGATATGATGGTTGATGGTAGGTTTGGTCGGCTTGGTCATAATCTTCTGACATTCCCATATCAGGGCTAAGGCTGGATGTTGAGGGCGCCATATTGTGATATGTGGAAGACTGAAATTGTGTCTGGGGTATGTGGGTGTGCTGGTATTGGGGTTGGTATTGTGGTTGGGTTTGAGGCATATCCGGGTATTGGTAGTTTGGTGGTGATTGTGGTTGGTAGTACGGCATTTGATTGTAGTTGTGTTGTGGTGGGGAATATGGTTGTGTGTTTGTTGGTCTGTTTCTTCTTGGGGGTTGGTTTGAGGTTGATGGATTTTGGGTTTGTTGATGAGGAATCGAGGGTTGTGCCCATTGTGTGCGTGGGTCAACCAAGTACCTCGGATGAGACACGTGCATTTCTGGGTTACTAACCGACCTGTACCATGACATATATTGATCAGTGTGTCGCATGTTACCTTGAGTAAAGAAAACCGGGGATTGCAAGATGTAGCGGTGACGCCTTTGCCACATTTTACACCATTCTGGAGCAAAGTCTTTCCAGTTGGTAAGACCCCACTGGGCGTCGACCCTTTTTAGATGCCAGGGGGACAAATCTGTTGGATCACTTGGTATCTCTTGGATCATTCTGAACTGCATCTTCACACGGTCGCTGTGGTGCATCTCCACAATGTTGAACCGAATGAGTGCAGTCTTTACAGTCCAAGTTGCTGCATCCTCTGGGTTTGGAGAATGGCCCAAACCCAAATATGGTCTCCAGACGAACTGCGATAAAATTTAAATCAGGTAAGCGCAAAAGTAATGTATAAATAATTAAAATGAACAAAAGTTAAAAGCTACGACGTACGTCATCTGGGCCTAAGTGATCCAACAGATTCCGGTAGAGTGCGACATTGAATCTGGGATTCTTGCCGTAATCCATACCCCTCACGCAGTACCTAAAGGAAATGAGAAACATGTTATTTTTAGCATATATTTTGGAAAGAGCAGAATAGTTATAAATGCTATAACTTAATGACTTACTTTGTTGCGTACGGGAAACCAAAAGTGTTGTTGTTGATGGGGTTTAAGGACTCCATCCTCCACCAACCCCAGGCTTGTAGTAAAAATGCGCACCCATAAAATGTACATTTTTCCTTGACTGCGTTTTTGCACAAGGAACTGTACAGGTGGGCTAATACTGCAGAACCCCAACTATATTTTCTAGTTTTTTCAAAATTTGTTAGTAAATGTAAGTACATGAAATTTACACTATTTCCCGTACTTTCGGGAAATAAAAATGTACCAAAAAGTATCATAAGATACGTTCTGGATTTTACTACTCGGTCATTCTCTGAGGAATTTTCATTTAATTCCATACTTGCATAATGCCGTTTCAGGTCAGTGAGTAGTATTCCCTGCCCTCTTGCTCCACCACCTTCTACCATGTCCCTACCCAACAGTTCTTCACACTGTGAGTTGGGTTGTTGAACCGACCCGTTCACCGCCTTACCGTCGATAGGGAGGCCCAGTAGCATGTACACATCTTCGAGAGTGATGGTACATTCACCTATTGGTAGGTGAAATGTATGGGTCTCCGGTCTCCACCTCTCCAACATTGCAAGAATGAATTTTGAGTCAATGGTGCAGTTGGAGATCTTTATCACATGTCCAAAACCTGCATATTCCAGATAAGGGACGATAAATGGGTCGGGAGCCAGGTAGTTGTGCGAACGGATTCTGAATCTTTTTGTATCCTGAGATCATAATTAAACAAGTGTAAGATTAATTAAGATGAACAACACGTTATTTGAAGTATGAAAAATGTATAACCAAAGAAGAGACTTACAAATGCAGCAATGTTTTCCCTTGTGCCTCTGTGAGTATCGCCCATTGTTAGAAGAGCCATTGTTCAGAATGGTTGAGAGTATGAAAGAATTAGGAAGAAATAGAGAGTATGATAGACTTAAGAAATATTTCGTAGCAGAGAGTGAGAGTTGTGTGGGTGTGAGAGATGTTTCATAAGGTATGTATTTATAGGCAAATAAGTTTGATGTAGTGGTTGCTTGTGTTTGCATGCCTGCGATGTGTCACATTTGCATGCTTAGGGTGTTACACATATGCATGCATGCATTTACAAAAAATGTAAGGTGTCACTCTTGCAGGCTAGGTGGAATCCCATGCATGTATCACGATTGGACAATAAGGGAGGCGCCATCTCACTTGGCAAAAGAGTACAAAAATGAATGGTGTCGCCACCCCATTTGGCGAATAAGAGGTGTCACTTCTTACAGCATTGGCTCAGGCTACGTGACAGCCTTTGGGATTCCTTTCTTTGTTGCATGCAAGGCCATTGGAGTTGATGGGTGGAGTCTTACATAAAACATTTATGTGTGCAGAATAGGGCCAGGCTAGGTGGCAGGCTAGGTGGCTTCATAAGCCCATGCATGTATCACGATTGGACAGTAAGGGAGGCGCCATCTCACTTGGCGAAAGAGTACAAAAATTAATGGTGTCGCCACCCCATTTGGCGAATAAGAGGTGTCACTTCTTACAACATTGGCTCAGGCTACGTGACAGCCTTTGGGATTCCTTTCTTTGTTGCATGCAAGGCCATTGGAGTTGATGGGTGGAGTCTTACACAAAACATTTATGTGTGCAGAATAGGGCCAGGATAGGTGGCAGGCTAGGTGGCTTCATAAGCCCATGCATGTATCACGATTGGACAGTAAGGGAGGCGCCATCTCACTTGGCGAAAGAGTACAAAAATTAATGGTGTCGCCACCCCATTTGGCGAATAAGAGGTGTCACTTCTTACAACATTGGCTCAGGCTACGTGACAGCCTTTGGGATTCCTTTCTTTGTTGCATGCAGAATAGGGCCAGGATAGGTGGCAGGCTATGGGGTTTCATTATTGCATGTAATATTATTGGCAGCCTTGGGGGGTTGCATCCCTTACTTAATTGAAATTTTTTGCCTTACGTTGAACATAACATTCATTCACATAATCTGTAAAATTTTCCAACCTTCGAATCAGTCATCTAACCTTCAAACATTCCAGCATTCATACCTTCATACAATCAATAAACCTAAAACATTCCAACCTTCAAACCTTAAAACAATTCTACACAATGGCCTCTTCACCATAATTTGTTGTCAAAGCACATTTCAACGGTGAGACATACATGTGTCCCACAGTTGGGTTTTTGTTTAGAAACACCGTCAATGTTCGATTTCTCTTAAACGGGAAAGCAAATTTCTCGTACTTTAAGAAAAGATTGGAGGCCAAACTTGAACGAGGCCCGGTATCCCAGATATTTTATCAGAGTCCAGTCTTTTTTGGAAACAACCAAGTTATTTTTTATAAGGTTGAAGTTCAAGATGACGAGGATTTCCAGAACATGATTTCCAGCCATGTCTATTCTGGAAACGACTCTATTGAGTTGTACGTTTTGCTTCAAGAGCCTCCGGTGACACAGGAGGTAGAGCCTCCGGTGACACAGGAGGTTGATCCTTTGGAGAATGAGCAAGATGAGGTGGATGCAGTTGATGATGAAGAAGAAGATAACGAGTTAGAGTTTGATGAAATGGTGAACGACGATTCTGACGATGATGGCATCCCAAGTATTCCTACTGACAAAATCTACACACCACCTACGCACATGACAAACTTCAACATGGGCGGAGATGAACCTTCTACGGACTTGTTTTTCCAACCGTATATGCAGTCGGATGAAAATTTAAAAGAGAAGGACAAGTTTCGTAACAGAGAGGAATGCATAAGGGCCATCAAAAAATTTCACATGCTCAACTCGGTTGATTATAAGGTGGATCGTGTAAACCCGGAAAGGTACAAGATCAAGTGTGTCCACCCTGACTGTATGTTCAAGCTGACCGCATCATACAGACTAAGGGGTGACTGCTGGGTCATAGGTTCCATGACTACCCATACTTGTGTAAGTTCCACTCAATCACAAGACCACCAAAAACTCAACCATGATCTAATCTGTCAAGAAATCTTACCCCTGGTCAGCAACGACCCTTCTTTGAAGGTGAAAACAATCATCTCCCACATCACCACGGTTTTTAACTACACTCCGTCTTACCGTAAGACGTGGTTAGCAAAGACTAAGGCGATTGAAAGGGTGTATGGAAACTGGGAGGAGTCATACCGAGAACTTCCCCGCTACCTAAATGCACTCAAGACATATTCTCCAGGTAGTGTTTATGTTCTGGAAACATTGCCAGCGTACGCCCAAGATGGTAGTATACTACATGGCAACGGAATATTCAGTCGCGTCTTTTGGGCATTTCAACCATGCATCACAGGGTTTGCATCATGCAAACCAATTCTACAAATTGACGGGACTTGGTTGTATGGGAAGTACAAAGGCACGCTTTTGATGGCAGTTGCACAAGATGGCAACAATAACATTTTCCCCGTTGCGTTTGCCCTTGTCGAGGGGGAGATCGGTGGTGCTTGGAGCTTTTTCCTGAAAAATCTTCGTACACACGTGGCTCCTCAACCAGATCTCTGTTTGATCTCGGACAGACATGCCTCCATTGAAAGTGCCTATAATAATCCAGCAAATGGTTGGCATGACCCTCCTTCTACGCATGTCTATTGCGTCAGGCATATCGTCCAGAATTTCTCGAGGGAGGTCAAGGACAAAACATTGAGGAAAGCGGTGATGAATGCGGATATGCACTGACACAACCCACATTCAAATATTACCGCAACGAGATCCGTTTGTCTAACCCAGAAGCCGGTACGTGGATCGATAATATACCGGTCGAAAAGTGGACTAGGTCATACGACAATGGCCAAAGATGGGGGCATATGACAACAAATCTTATTGAATCAATGAATGGGGTATTCAAGGGCATACGAAACCTCCCCATCACTGCCTTGGTGAAATCCACGTATTTTAGGATGGCTGCGTTATTTGCCAAAAGAGGTGAAATGTGGTATGCGGTCTTGCAATCAGGACAACTATGGAGTGAAAGCTGTATGAAATACATTAAGGCTGAAAGTGCTAAAGCCAACACTCACATGGTTACACGGTTTGACCGCCATAGCCACAACTTCATTGTGAAAGAGACAATCGACCACAATGAAGGCCTGGCAAGACAAGAATACAGGGTCATTTTACCTTCTCAATGGTGCGATTGTGGCAGGTTTCAAGCTTTTCGTATGCCTTGCTCTCATGTCATTGCCGTTTGTGCTCATACCCATCAAGACGCGCTTCAACTGCTCTCAAACGTTTATAAATCTGAAACGTTGCTCACTGTTTACAACAACAACTTTCCTTTGGTGGCAAAACCAGACTATTGGCCTGAATACAACGGCGATATAGTTTGGCACAATGACCAAATGCGAAGGAACAAGAAGGGTCGTCCCAAAAGCAGGCGCATCACAACAGAAATGGACGATCTTGACAGGTTGGAAAGAAAGTGTGGTTTATGCCGTCAGGTCGGACACAATCGCAAAAACTGTCCGAATCGGGCGTCTGACTCGACCACATAAATTTTGTAATACAATAAATCTTTCCAATATTTGTGTTGTAAACATTATGGGTTTTCCGTTAATAAAACTGTTAACACAATTTAAGAAATTCAATATAGGAAATTACATTAGGGTTTTCGCGTACAACAATGATTAACGATATTCAATCTAGGAAATTACAACTGTTAACACAATTTCATCTGACCCATGCATCATCAGCATTACATCACTGTCTGTTTTGACTTCCTCTAACCACACATTAGGTCTTCCTGTCGCATGCGAGGTTGTTGTTCGTTTTCGCTGGATCCTTCGAATTTTTTCCCCCTCGGCGATGTCTCCATCTAGCCACCGCATCAACTCCCGCTTCAGACGCTCCATGGAGTGAATGTGCCAGAATTTCATTTTCATCGCAGGTTTCGTGGCGGAGAATATAACGTAACCATCTCTGCTAAAAATCATAGGCGATGTCATTACGTAAATAAGGGAGTACAAAATAAAAATACAGTGCGAGAAAGTGTGAGAAATTTCAAAGAAACGGACGAATTATTTATAAAACAGCAAAAAACCCTAGTTTTGCCCTAGGCGCCAAGTGAGATGGCGCCTCCTCTCATTTTTAAGGAGCATGCGCCATCTCACTTGGCTAAAAGACAAGGGAGGCGCCAAGTGAGATGGCGCCTAGGGCAAAACCCTAGGTGCATGCGCCAATTGAGATGGCTCCTCCTTTGTGGAGCCATCTGAAACATGGTTATTTGCGTAATTTTTTCCGAAACCCGGTTATTTGCGAAATATTTTTTTAATACATGGTTATTAATAAAAAAAATTTGACTATAGTCATCAATAAATGTGACAAAATATTTACAATGAACACGGTAAACTACAAGAGAAACATGACAACTATTATTTTGTTCTATTTATCATATTGTATTAAATACTATTGTTTACATAATCTTTTTAGGGTTAAATATACTCGGGATCCTCAGAAAAATCCCAACATTCAATTTTAGTCCCTCAAAAAATTTCCTTCGAACACTGGTTCGCCTAATCTTTTTCGTCCAGAGTATTCGTCCCACCTGTTAAATCTCCCTAACAGAAGCTAATGTGGAGTGCCACATGGGGAAAATTTTTTGACATGTGGAAGTGACGTTAGATTATATTATTTATATTTGTTTTATGTTGATTTCTTGAACAAATCTAAAGCATTTTGGTAATGTCTTCTTCTTCCTCGTAAACCTAAGGGAGTTCTCTTCTTCTTCTTCCTTGTAATCCCATTTGTTTGCAACTCATTTCCATCATTCAATTTGAAGCAAATGTGTTTCAATGGCGTCTTTGATTCAAAGGCGAAGCAAACCCGTTTCGTTTCATTCCATATCTCTGAGCATCCATCCAGGAAAATTTTGTGCATGTCCTGCTCGTTTGGTGTCATACCATGGCAAGAACAGACCTAACAAAGGAAGGTTTTTTTTTGGAGATGTCTATTTTGGAAGGTTCATATCTTTTTCATCTCAAATGATTTCTATTTTTGTACTATAGTGAAATATGTTTGGCTATGGTTGCAGGGTGATGACACTTGTAATTTGTTCATTTGGAATGAAGACATGGAATAAGAAAAAGAAGTTGTTGAAGCTGCAAATGATGATGGTAGAAGATGAAGGAGTTAGAAGCTATTAAAATTACAAAGGAGTTGTATGAATATTCAAAAGAAAAGAATAAGAAACTAAAGAAGAAACTAAACTTAGAGGCATTTGCTGGAAAATTAAAGTTGATATGTGTTATATTTTCGTGTAGGCTCAACATGTACTTGATAATGAAGTGTAAATGTTGATGAGTGTATTGAAATGTAATATTGTTGATTAGTGTTATTTGGAACTTAATCCATAAAAATGTAATGAAATGTATTCTTAATGGAAAGTTGTTGATTAGTTAGGTTAAATATTTATCTCTTAGTATGAGATGTAATTGTTATTAGAAGTACATTGTATGGCTTAATATTGACAAATAATGGGCATAAATTTGAAATGGTATGACCTATAATTGGCTTAATTTAAACAAAGTATGGTCAGAAATTTGGACATAGTATGGTCTATAATTGGCTTAATATTGAAAAAATATGGCCTTAAAATGGATATGGTATTCCATATACTCCCTGTATTTTGCATTCTTTTGCAGCTGTGGTGATATTTGTATCCCATAATATCCGAAGCATACTTGTTATACAACAATGAAGTAAAAATTTACAGCAAAAAACATAGGTCCATTCATTATAAAATAGTTTCAACATGTCTTATAACATAGTGGTGATACATCACCATTCACTCCTTACATTAATTAGACTATAAAATATTTCCAGTAACATAGTGGCTCTTAACTCATGACAGTAAACATGTTCAAAATATGGATAGTAACTACAAAATGTTAGCATAGTCCTCATTGAGTTAAGCATGTGAAAATGTCTGCCCAGCTTTTGGATTTACTTTTACTTCCAATATCATCAACTACGGTATTCTCTTCAGAAATCACCAATGGATCATCATGATCTTTCCTAGGTCTCTTTAGGTATCTTGTTTTGATAGTCATTAGCTTGTCACTCTTTATTCTTGCACATGTCAAATCAACATGTTCTTTACTTTGTTCTTGTTTGGTATCAATCCCATGACCCGTCATAACAATAAAGTGTTAGTAAATGTAGGGAATAGGTGGTTTGAAAGCACAAAATGTGAAGATACTCACAGGATCGCTGCTACTTGGCTTTTCTGAAGAAACCTTGACAACACCTAGTGGCTTGAAGGCACTAGAATTAGAAGCTTTTGGTTTTTTACCAAAGAAAGTTTTAACTCCACCTGACTTTGTTGGACTTTGTTTGACAGTAGATGGTAGTTTGATAGGTGTTATGTCAATGCTAATAGGTTGAATGTCAAGGATGTCTTTATTACTCATCAATGCTTTTAAAGTATCAAGATCCAACCTATAATACTTGTTCAAATTTGGAGTGACATTGTCATCAACCTGTGCTCGCGGTTCCATATTAGGAGTCTTATTGTCATCAACATGTGCATGTAGTTCCACATTACGAGTGTCATTATCATCAACTTGTGGTAGAAACTCAAACTCACACATCTGAGATGAAGAGCATTTATTCAAACCCTTTTTCTTTTTCAGAGACTCCTTACCTTTCACAAGACCTTTAGACCTCCCCTACAATTAAGACATGTTACTACAAATTTTGATATACACATAATCACAATAGGAATTCAAAAACTAACCCTTTCCTTTGGTGACTTGTTGGCTTTGTTATTCTGGTTAGCCTGTGTGAGAGGTTCCTTTGTTTGTGTATGTAGGCCTATTTCAGATGTGACAAGACCATTTTTTTCTTTAAAGTCCTAATATTATGGTCATATTCTGAGCATTTCTTGCACATATGGCTAGTACTTGATCTTTTCCATTTGGTTTGGTTTGACTTGTATGGTTATCTTATATGAAGCTTTGTTGGCTCTCATTGGCCACATTTGAACATGGGAGGCAATATCATAGAATCAGAGGTTTTGGGACAATTTTTTAGCTATTTAAATGAGTGACTACTTTGTCATAACATTTTGCATGTGTGGTCTTGTGATAGCATTCATGCACATATTTGATGGGGTCATCTAATTTCATATGAAGTGGAGTCACACCATGTCTATATGGTATCTCGACCAAGTACCAAACGTTACATGAGCATGACTATTTTTCCAAGTACACCATAAAGCTATCACTGAACAGGACACGTGTAACTTGAAATGTTAACCTACCTGCATATTTTGCAGTTTAACTAGCACTTTTTCTATTTCTCCATCTAATCTTCTAACTGGCTTGGTCATTATCTTACCTTTATACCCCATCTACCTTTTCCCTAAGTGTGGCAAACCTTCCTATAAGATAATTACTTATCCATTAAAACATGGTTATTATTGGCTTGTCTCTTTGTAACAAAATAGTTTCATTGAAAGACTCACTTAGACTGCTCATTAGGACATCACACTTAGAATGAAAAGTAAAAACATGCTTACACCATTTAGTTTTTGGAATAGCCATTAACCATTCATATGCTTCTAAATTGACCTCTTGATTTGAAGCATCTTAGGTTCATGTGATTCAAAGTATGTGGCCTTTGTCATGAGATCTCTAAACAAAGTTCCTCCTCCAAAAATATTCTTGAAGTTGGAATTCAAATGCATTAGACAGAATCCGTGTTCATATGCTGGATACTTATCCTCAAAAACTTGAACCAAACCCTTTCAATAATAAGAAATGCATTCAGTTTAAAAACTTAACAAGTAAGGTAAAACAACACAGTTAATAAGAGAAATACTTGCCTTATGTTGGTCATAAATGAAACACCACCTATTTTCACCAATGTCTTCTAGCAACAAATTAATAATCCAGTTGCATGATTCGTTGGTTTCAATCTTAACAACCCAAAAGCAAGAGGCAAGTACTGATCATTAGGATATCTCCCAACATAAATTAGTAATTTTCCACCATATTTGTGCTTGAGATGACATCCATCTAAACCTATAAAGGGTCTGCATGCTTTTGGAAAAGCCTTTTTTGTCCCATCAAACATATGTAACACCTTTCAAACCTTGGTTGCATCCCAGGTGTCGGACAATTAATATTGTGTTTGAAATTGTTTCTTGATGAAGCCCTCTTCAATTCATCACAATATGACTATAACAAGCTATTTTACTTGTTAAAGCCCCCTTTAAAAATTTGTCTATCAAGCCGTTTTTCCATCAAATTTTGTAACCCGGGACTTCATGGCATACCTCAGCCTCACATCTTCTACCACCGCATTTAACTTCATATTGGTATTGTTCTTCAACCCATTAACAATAACTTTTTCAATCCAATCTGCTTTGGATCTTTTATTGAAGAATTGTCTTCCACATTTGTGTTTGACAAACAATGTCTTAATCCTAAAAGTTGTGTTTCTTAAAACTCTGCTACCCAAGACAGTGTAGGTGCATAGTTTTTTGTTCTTACAAACAATCATACACCTATTTGCATATTTTTTTTTTAAATCTCACATCCCTACCAATCAAGACATTATTCTCTAAAATGGATTTCTTGAACTGTTTCAATGAAGAAAACTCAATTCCAACCTTGAAAGTAAAATCCTTACTAAGAACATCTTCTTCATTATATCTAATTACACTAGGCCTATCATCACAATTTTCATCATCTACCCCACTGTCAAGTTCATTAGTCATTTCATATAATTTTGAATTAAAAATACTAAATAAATAAATATTCTTATCTAAAGCATGTCCATAACATGTGCATGGCACATGCGGACTCCACAAGTACCTGACACATTGCTAGCTTAACATAAGTAAAATATGAGTTCTACATCGACGGATTATGTAGCTTTATATACATGCATGATATCTAATTAGCCATCTTAAAAGAGTTTTGATCCAATGATTAAGAATGGTAATTAAAACATGGGCTCAAATCCTGAAGCAATATTGTATTTATAAAAATTATTTTTAATTTAACATTTTGTGAGGTTAAGGTTTTTTCGAATATATTTTTGGTACAAAATTTATGGATTTCATTTAACACTTTGATAATCCATTTATGTGAGTTATTTAACTCTTACATAGTTGAACTCATCAATTGCATTATAATGGATTGATAATATCTTTAGTAAATATGTTGGATGCATGCTCTTTTTAATCCTTGTTACAGTCTGAATCAGACTTTGACTTCTTCATAAAATTTGTAGCCCTGGAAGTTAGATTCATTTTTTCTTTTAGTCTAACTTCAATCGGAGTGACTATACTCTATACATGATCAACATACTTCATAGAGGTAAAGTTGAATTTGTACCAACATGCTGCTATTTACCTGAAACGCACCGCTATTTTGTTTTGAATATGGTGTGGCAAGTTAACATATTTAGAATCTCTCCGCTATTCCTTTTCGAGTGTCTCTATTTCTAGGGGGAAATATTCAACTATGTTTATATGCTTGTAAGTCCTTCGTGATCAGATGATTGTTTTGATTTGTGATTATAGAAAAATGTTTGGATCATGCCATTGTCTTATGACTGCACCTTTATGGTCGTATGGAGTTGGATTGTTTTGTTGTAAGATATATGAGCGCATCTATTGAATATATTTTTTAATTATTATTATTTTTCTTTTGTTCCTCGTGTTCCATTCTTTTCCTAGTTTCATCATTTAACTTTCACATTAGAATACTATGAGATTTATCTAGTTAAGATGATTTTGACATGGTTTGGTATTTTCAACAAATTTTTAAATCTTTATTAAAAACCTACAAAATATAAATTCATTAATGGTAAAAGTACTTAGAAGTAAAAGAAATTAATACTAAAAACATCATTTGAAAGATTGTTATAAACTGACAACACCAATCAATGCCAACAATAAGAGATACATCTACCATTTTTAGAAAAAAATCTAGAGTGCATAAAGCTAGTGAGACAATTGCACTTATTTCTAAGGTTTCCCAAATTCACAACATGATGAAGACACTGATAAAACCATCTGACGTGCAAGCTGCGGAGCAAATAAATGTCGTTACATGTGAAACTTAAGTGGCTCGTGTTTATTGTGGAGGTGCATATTTATTTAAGGATTATGATGAAAAATACATTTTTTTTTTGTAAACTGTGAATGTTATACCAACATATACAATGATGGCAACTTTATATGTGTAAGTATACACAGTCAAACTAGTAGCAAATGATAAGAAAAAGGATCGAACTCACGAGAATTGTATTAAGCATAATGATTTTCATACAAGAAATTATAAAGTTAACATGAGAAAGGTAATAAAAATTAGCGTGTGTCACAGTGGGCAAAAACAATAAAATCATAACTTAAGAATATAGATTTAAAAGAGTGGATTAACATGTTGGAAAATAATTCATTTGATAGTTTCATCTAGTGCATGAACATGAAGTGATCTGGCTTGACATATTAGACCAGAACTTAACCTTGTAGTGTATGTTTGCAACATAAATATATACATTAATTCACTATGGAGCTTATTCCTAATCCTTATAATAGCACCAATACACTTCATATAAAAACTTATTTTGATTACCCGTATGACCCTAATTCTTTATGGAGAAAGTATCTAAGTGGGAAATGTATGCCTACTTGCTTTTTAATCACATTAGTTCATGAAATATATTTATTAGATGATTCTCAACCTAATAAACTATTATCTATTCCTAAGGTGATAAGGAAAAGGAATAAACACATGGCATAAATCCACATGAACACAATATATCAAAATAACTAATTCACAATATTTAAATAATTAAGGAAAAAATATTCTTTTTGGTCCTGTATGTTAACCTCAATATTTATTTTGGTCCCTTAATTTAAAAAGGGTTCATATTGGACCCTTAACTCTTCGAATGTTTCACTTTAATCCTTTTTGTCAAATTAGTAGTGAATTTAGCGACCAACTTATGAGTTTTTCTGTCGCTAATTAAATAAAAAAGATTAAAATGAAACCTTTGAAGCGTTAAGGGACCAATATGAACCCTTTTTAAATTAATGAACCAAAATGAACCTTGAGGTTAACATTCAGGACAAAAAAAAATATTTTTCCAATGATTAATTTTTCATTAAACTTCACATTATCCAACAACAAAAATTTAGCTCATGCTAAGAAAGTAAATACAATAGAAAAATATCCTAATCAATACATTTCTAAGCAAGAAGATAGAAATGATACACTTAAGAGTGACACTTTAACTACTTACATCATGTCAACAACAAGATACTTCATGTGTCACGCCTCATAACATTTTATTGCTTCTAAACCGATAAGGAAATGATACGGGACTTAACTTTTGTTTTTCCATCTTCCTTGTTGCATATTTTTCTCTCTAAGTTTTGAACCTTATTCTCACTGCCATTGCATATCCATTTATATAATTTTTTAGCTTCACAATGTCACTCTCCTCGGGTCATAGGCCATGAAAAATTACATTAACTTCATCCCAAAGCATGATGCATATTTTTTCTTTTCTTGTACGTGTGTTGTGATATTACATATAATATGGGAGACATCATGACCTTATGGAAATTCCACAGGCGTCGATGTGGCAGTTTTTGCATACTTTTTTCATCTTATGTCCATCCTTATTCTGTAGCCTATAAATTAGCCCAAATTTGTCTGCTCATCATTTCTCCAAATCATTTCCAACTCGTTGTAGCGATAGAAATATTGAGACTAAATCATTGATTGACTTAACTCGAAAAAATCAGTGAAAGTCACTACCGTACTTTTATTTTATCCAAAGGAATAGGAAAAGAGCGAATAAAACCCAAAGTAAAATAGAGATCGAGGTAAGGGATTTATTGTATAAAGGGAAGATGTTAGCACTCTAAACATCTACGGTACTCCGTAGAAACCTCTATGAAAATCTGTGTGTTTTGGCTATAAAAGAAATATTTACAAAATATATGGTGGAGATGAGAAAATAATTGTTTTTTTTACAATTTTTGCACCCACCCCGGTTGCGAACCTTTTGTACCTACGTTACTCCTTCGTGCAATAGAGGATCAAGGTACTCGTAGTTCTTCTCAAAAATTTTTAAAGAGTTTTGTGTGTTGGTTAATTTTAAGAAAAAAGTTTTAAAGAGAAAAGCCAAAGCGGCAAAAAAGTTTGAAATTTTTTTGTTTTTTTAAGTATCTAAGAAAGAAGTCATATCTTGATTAAGATTGATTGATGACTTTATTATGAAAAGAATTTTGAAAATGCATGGACTTAAGTCCAAGTTTTTTTATAAAAGTGGTTCAAGTTAGAAAACAAGACCCCTTTGAAAAAGGGAGAGGATTTTAAAAGTTAAAGAAGAATGGGAGGAGATGAAGAGACTATCCTATGTACACAAAGTAAAAGCTAAGGTAAGGAAATGTCTAACCAACAAGAAGCCAACACTTGTTATAAAGAAGTCAATATAGAATTTACATACTTTGAATTAAAGCTACAAGCATCGAATATACCAAGAGCATACCAATCATCCATATGAAAATAAATCACAAGCAAAAAAGTATCAAAGAAGTCCAATGTATTAAAACACCAAAGCAATGTCTTCAATATTGAGCCATATGCCATATAGATCACTTAAGGACAATATAACAACACCTGCGCATACAAGATTTCCCAATACAAGCAAAATAACAATGAAGTAACACAAGGTCCAAAGGTCTCAAGGTCTCAAAGCTTCTAATCCTAAGTCCATGAAGTCCACAACTCCAATAAACCAAGGATAGTAACCAATAGTCCATAAAGAGAGGCTTAAGTATTTTAGTGTTCAAGTTGGATTATTAAGTGTCTTAAAAAAAGAAAAGAAAAGCTCATGTCAGCAAAGATAAAATGACATGAAAATTAATGCTCAAGTGAGCAAAAAGAAAATAGCATGAGATGTAAATTCTAAAAGTAAAAGTGTATAAAAGTAAAGGCATAAAATAAAATGCGTAAAGTAAAATTAATTGTTAATGTGTTAAAATTAAGAAGTTAATTGTCAATGGTTAATGGCCACAAGATGATCAATGATGATTTAATGGTAGTATTGGACAAAAAGTAATGAGAACTTATTAAAAGATTGATAAAACCAAAGCCTCTTAACAATAAGTCTCAAAGGGTATTGGACCAAAGCTAACCAATCAAACATACTTGGGATTACAAACATAAAGTTTAGGCCACAAATGATTATTTTCTGAATTAGGATAAATTTAGCCCTATGTTAAGTAATCATAAGTGGATTTATGTAGAAGTCACACCTATTTTAAGGTCGGTCAATAGCAATGTATGTACCATACATGTTAGAGACATGGTAATAACCATACTCTTAAAACAGTAGCACAAGTCAAAAATAAAAATAAAGAAGAAAAAGAGGAAATCCATAATAAATGATCAACGATCATTAAAGATTAAACTTAGGCCAAGGCTGATGAAGACTTATTAGAGGATTGATAAAATCAAAGTCTCCTAACAATAAGCTTTAAAATTCTTGAACCATGGTTCAATAATCAATCATACTTGAACAATTTCAAGAATAAAGCTTGGGCCGCTAACGATCACTTAAAGGAATCAAGAAAGGGATGAGATGAAGAGGGAAAGGGAAATGAGAAGTTACATTGGATCACATCCTCAAAATTATTTCATCTTCAAGTTCAATCACTCATAATTGATGGATTAAAGCATTAAACATATCACTAATTCAAAGCACCAAGAATGAGTTAAATAATTCACTCTAAGATAGATTTGAATTAATAAATATTTATCCAACTTCGTTTACATCCTAAGTCTATTGAATTTGAAGAGAAGTTGGACATCCAAAATTACAATCCAAAGCAACAATCAAAAGAAAGGAGTAGGAAAAAGAAAAGAAGCCAAAACAGCCCCAAAACATGTCAAATAATTGCATTATGCCTTTAGGAAATCAATTTCATTATATAGGGAAAACAATTTCCTACACAAAATTTCCAGTTCTGGTACAAAAATAGTGATGGAAACTGGTTTCCTGTATATAGGAAATCGGTTTCTGCTGCAAAAAAACCCAGAAAAATAGCATTTTAAAGAGATGATTCTTGATCAAACATTTCATCAAACACCTTATGATCTTGGATTTAATTGAGCATAAAAATTCCATCAAATCATAAGCAAATAGTGTAACACCCCAACATTCTAAATTAATTATTATTTAATTAAGGGTTAATATCCAATTCACCCCCTGTCATATAGGAGAGTTTTGAAAAAAAAACCCTTTAAAGTTCTTTTTAGATTCCCCCTACCTTTTGTAGATTCTCTTGTTTTAGTCCCTCAGAATACCCAATCATCAAATTTTTTGATGTGACATGGATTATGTCTCTTTTTTAATTTATATATTTTTTAAATTCCATGTGGAATTTCTATTTATATTTCAATTTATTTTTAATAAATTCAGAATTTCTTCATCCTCTTCATCTTTCCTCTTCTTCATCTTCTTCTTTGCCTTTTCTTTTTCTCATTTCTACTTAAGGTCATAAAATCTTCCATGAGTGAATAAGCTTGAGGCTTATACTTTCTACCCCAAATCAAATCAATCTTAACCAGCACCCCAATTCCATAGAGAAAGTATCCTAAATGATAATGATGATCGTTATGAATTCCGAATTCAAAATCAACATTTATAGAACAAGTTTTCATCTTCCCTTATCAACAACCAATTTGTACTTTCTCTTTCTCAAAACACAGAAAAGCAAAGAAAATAGAGCAGATTTACAGCGAAACTCACGGTGGTTGAAGGTGGTTTAATGACGACACCAACTCAAATCAACAAAATCTCAACCTCGACCCCCTTGTTTTATTGTGTAGAGCATGAATCTGGCCTCAGATTTTTCAAACTTTAACTCAAACAGCCAGATCGGAGCATTCCTAAATTGAACCCATAAGTCAACAAACTCATTTGAAAACTCACAATTAAGGCATGAACAGACTTCTGAAACTTCAACCTTACAAAACCCTTATGAACTTGGACCCTTCAAATCATCAAAAAAACTTCTCTACTGCACCTCTCCAGTGGAGACACCACCTTGGAGGCAGTTTTCGACTTAGCAGCTGGTGTTTTCTTAGACTTCTCTGGCTTTCCCTCTTTCTGCATCTCAGCTAAACCTTCACAAATATCTTGAAGTTTAGCATCTACAAAAGAAGGAAGAGGATTATACTCACCAAACTCACCACCAATGCCAATACATGATTCATGGTGTTTGAGATTTGAAAAATTAAGCCTAGCAAAGTCACCATGAATATTATAAATAACTTTGTCGTAAGCCAAAGTAGTTTCTTTTGTTGTATCAAAAGTACCAAGCCAAAGCCCATATCTCAGTAACCCATTTCCCCAGCGTCTTTGCCTCTCCTCTCTGTATAGCTTCGTGGGTTTTGAAGGAGTATTACCCACATGCTTCATAGGGATCAAATTTGGACTAAGGAAGCTAAGAGTGTTACTGAGATGTTGTTGTTGATGTTGTTGGTGTTGTTGTAAGATAAAGCTTTAAAGTTGTATTTGGGATTGGATTTTGGTTGATTTAAGATGGGGTCAAATGGTTAAGACCGAGAAGAGAAGAACATGGTTTTTGAACAAAGCCTATGAATTTATGGCTATTTGATAACAGTGGTAGCGAAATTGAAGAAAGAAAGTGGCTAAGGGATAAAGTATGAAGGAGAAAGAAGAACACAATTACAAAAACTCAAATTAGGGTTCACAATAATTTAAGTTTTAGAATGTTTTCATTAAAATAAATAAATGACAGATGGAATAACAAAATGTTTAATTTAAAAAAATGCCAAGTTGTTAATGCCACATAAGCTTTTTGGGTGAGCTGGTTTAATGAAGGACCAAAATAGTGGAATCTTTAAATGACAGGGTGGGAATCTAAATTTTTTTTACGGGTTTTTTCCCTTCAAATCTCGCCCAAATGACAAGGGTCGAAATGGCTATTAACCATTTAATTAATTTAGCGTGAGTATATGAGTCTCTATGAAGTGTTTGGTGTATATGATGTTTTGGTGCTTTGTGTTAGTCGCTGTGACGATATATGATGTGTATTCGTGATACATTTGGGATACAATAGAAATGGCTTGATGAATAAGATGTTTAAGATGATGATTTTTGTGGAGTAGGATGAGATAATAAGAAGGTTTATAATATAAATAATTAGTTAGAATTATTCAGATTTAATAGTGATTATTTAGAATTATTTGGATTTAAATAAGTAGAAAAATATATGGTGTAGAGAAAATAAGGGCATGATGGCAAGTTCATTATTAGGAGTCTAAGAGGGAAAGTTTGGTATAAGGAGAAGGTTTGGGATTTTATACGATCATTCTATACGATAGAATTGGAAGAGCGTTGGGGAGAAAGAGACCTAATGCATAAAGAGGCAAGAAGAGCATATGGATTTCGATAGAGCACAGAGAGGAATCACAAACAAGCAATAGATCTTAAGGTAAAAGTTGTTTATCTTGATTATTATAATCAATTTAAGGTTTAGATAGTTGTGGATTTCTAGAAGGTTTTTGGTTATGATGAACATGTGATAATTTGATGAGTTAGATGATGTTTGTGGTCTTAGATTGTAAGCAATTATACTAGTAATATATAATACATTGGATTGTTGATGTTTTGTGAAAAAATTGTGATTAGATGATGTTTTAGGACCTATAATATGTAGAAATTGCAAGATTGGGACTGGTTTTTATGCAGGAAAACCCTGTTCGTGCTGTGTTACTGGGCAACGTATGTAGTGTCGTCAGGCGATGAATCTTTTCCAGGTGAACATAAGAGGTGATGAAGGTCAGAAAAAGAGAAAGTTATTGAGTGCATCGCTCCTAGTGTCGCCGGGTGAAGCAGGTGGAGATGGAAGTGTTGTCGAACGAAGGAGGTGTGTCGCCATGCGATGGAATCCAAATTTGATTGGCTGTGTTGGATTTTCTTAAAAGAGCCATCAACTGAGTTTTATAACTTGTTTTGAGGTGTCGTTCAAAATGTTAGATAGATAACACAAGGAACTTTAGTTAGATGGAATAAAATGAGATGAGAGGAGTATTTCCCCAATATCTAAGCTAGGATGAAGTTAGGCTCCCTGTGTTGGATTATGGAGATTCTTTGCTCGATATGATGATGTTATGATGATGTTTGTTCAATGATGGTGTTGTGATGATGTTTTGTTTATTTAAGATGATATGATGATAATTATTTAATTTAGATGTTATGATGATATTTAGATGAAATCATGAATGTTGATGCGTTTGACTAGCCATGGTCGTTTTTATTATGTTATTGCGCAACATGTATTCATGCTATAGTTTAGGACTTCTTTCCAACGATGTTATTAGGATTTTGGTCTAGTGAAGATGATAGGACAGTCTTCTAGTGAAGGAATCAATCCCATAGTGTGGATTAAGTACAAAGTTGTGAAGTACTCTGGTTCTATGTGGGAATCGATCCTATGGTGGGGATCTTTGGAGATAACGGTGACTTAGTTATAAGTGAATTTTCGGTACGACATGCATGAGCCAGTGATGTTGCCTTTCATTATAAGTGATATTGCATAATGATGTGATTTAATGATGCTTATTTCTAAATGGTGTTCTGACGACATGATGTTACGTGTTGATGATGTTGTGAAGGTGTGAGTATAACATGAGGTTCTGATGATGTATGATGACTTGCCTATGTGCATATCTACTAAATTCATTCTTATGTTTTTTATAATGATTATGATTTACTCCCCCTTTCTGCTTGAATTTTTCCTCCACTTGGGTAACACGCATGTGAACAGGAGTAGTCATCGAAGCATTAGAGGGTAGCTTCAGAGTACGTCTATTTTCTTTTCATAGAGTAAAGTGGGTCTGGATCTGATATGCAACATCGGGGTCGGGATTTTCTGTACCATGAATCTTATGTCCTTTGTTTTGTTTCTAAGATGTTGGGTTACCTTTCATGGTATTGAATTATTTTGAATTATGTTTATGAATCATGAAGTATGATGAGATTTTATGAAGAATTTATAATAAGATGTTTTGAACTAATGATTCAGATGCGAAGTTTTGCAGTATTAAATTAATTCTACTAAGGACATATTCATCTTGAATGATTTTGAAAACCCGTGTTATGGGGCAAGATGTTTTATTAAGATGTTTTATATGAAGATGTGATGCCCTTTTGGTGAATATTTTGATTAGCTGTATAAATTATTTATGAATATTCTTTGGGGTTTATAAGGGTGTTACATTAGTGGTATAAGAGTAGGTCGGTCTGTCCAACCAGGCTATTGAGTTTGTAGTGTATGATAGTGGAATACTGTCGAGATAATTTCTATCCATTATGACTATTATTGATGTGAAATAGAGAAATGGCTGGAAGGAATGATGCCACGATTGTTGCTGCTTTGTAGGCTATGGCTCAGGCTGTGTAACATCAGTCCAATGATGGATCCCATGTTTTGGAGACGTTTCAGAGGTATCATCCGCCTGTTTTCAAGGGAATGTTTGATCTTTATGGAGCACAAGTTTGGCTCAAGGAGATTGAAAGGATCTTTCGAGTCATGGATTTCTCAGAGGCGCAAAAGGTGTAGTTTGGTATGCATTAACTGGAAGAGGAAGCTGATGATTTGTGGGTTGGTACCCGTCAGAGACTGAAAACATTAGGTGAAGCTATTATCTGGGCTGTATTTAGTAGGGAGTTTCTAAGGAAGTGCTTTCCAGTGCATGTGCGCGGGAAGAATGAAATTGAGTTTCTATAATTGAAACAAGGGAATTTAACTTTGATTGATTAAGCTTTGAAGTTTGTGAAACTGGAAAAGTGTTATCCATAATACAGTGAAGCGACTATTGAATTCTCGTGGTATATTAAGTTAGAGAATGTTTTGCATCCAGAAATCAAACGGGTGGTTGGATATCAACAGATCCGTTTCTTTTCAGAGTTGGTGGACGGTTGTAGGATCTATGAAGAAGATAACATAGCTCATTCAGGTCACTACAAGAGCCTAAACGAGAAAAGATGGAAGCAATTTCAAGATCGTAAGAAGCCTTATGATGCCCCGGGTGATAAAGGGAAACATAAGGCTTATGATGGGAATAAGACAAATGAGGGAGGAGCTCCCACTTCTATCAAGTGCTATAGCTGTGGTTAACAAGGTCACTTATCTAATGACCGTGAGAATAAGGTACTGAGGTTCTACAAGTGTGGTAAGATGGGTCATTGTGCTCCTGAATGCAAGAACAATGGTCCAACTTGTTTCAATTGTGGAGAGCAGGGTCATATCAGTACCTAGTGTCAGAAACCAAGAAAGGATTCTACTGCTTAGACCAATGATAAAGTGTTCGTGCTGAGTGGGTCAGAGGAATCTAAGAAAGACAAGTTGATTCGAGGTACTTACTTTATTAACGATGTTGAATTGGTTGCTATTATTGATATTGGTGTTACTCATTCATTTATTTTGCTTGAATGTGCTACTAATTTGGAATTAAAATTGTCTGATATGAATGGTAGTATGGTGATAGATACTCCTGCTAGTGGTTATGTTACTACTACTTACGTTCATTTGAAGTTTCACTTAATTATTTATGGCAAGAGTTTTGTGATGGATTTGGTGTGTCTACCCTTACACCAAATCGATGTTATCCTTGGGATGAACTGGTTGGAGTTCAACTATGTTCATATCAATTGTTATAAGAATTTTAGATTCCCTAAGTTTTGTGATAATGGAGTATTGATGTTGTTGACTGCTAAGCAAGTGAACGAACTTTTAGAAGATGAAGCCTTGATGTTTGTGATGTTTTCATCATTGAAAGTTGATGGTAAAGATGCAAATATGGGATTACCAGTTGTCTGTGAATATTCAGAGGTGTTTCCAAATGACATGAGTAATTTACCTCCTGAACGTGAAGTGGAGTTTTCTATAGATTTGGTGCCAGGTATGAGTCCAGTGTCGATGGCTCCTTATAGAATGTCAGCTTCAGAGCTAAGCAAGTTAAAGAAACACTTGGAAAAGATGCTCGAGAAGAATTTTGTTCGACCGAGTATTTCACCGTGGGGTGCTCTCGTGCTGCTAGTTAAGAAGAAAGATGGAAGTATGAGGATGTGTGTAGATTACAGACAGTTGAATAAAGTGACGATTAAGAATAAGTATCCACTACCGAGGATCAATGATTTAATGGATCAGTTGGTGGGTGCTTGCGTTTTCAGCAAGATTGACTTGAAGTCAGGTTATCATCAGATTCGAGTTAAACCAGATGATATTCCGAAGACAGATTTATGAATGAGGTATGGTCATTAAGAATACACTGTGATTCCGTTTGGTGTATCTAATGTGCTAGGTGTTTTCATGTAGTATATGAATCAGAGTTTCCATTCATATTTGGATAAGTTTGTCGTGGTGTTCATTGACGATATTCTAATCTATTCTAAATCAGAAGAAGAGCATACTGAGCATTTATGAATGGTGTTGCAAGTGTTAAAGGAAAAGAAATTATATGCAAAGTTGTCAAAGTGTGAATTTTGGATAAAGGAAGATAGTTTTCTTGGGCATGTGATTTCTAGTGGAGGGATAGATGTCGATCCTTCTAAAGTTGATGCAGTGTTGCAATTGGAGAATCTGAAATCTGCAATTGAGATTCAAAGTTTTCTTGGTTTTGTAGGTTACTATCGAAGGTTCATTGAAGGACTTTCTAAGTTAAAATTTCCATTAACTTAGTTGACTCGAAAAGGTCAAGCTTACGTGTGGGATGTTACATGCGAAGGTAGCTTTATAGAATTAAAGAAGAGGTTGATGACCGCTCTGGTATTAATTTTGCCTAATCTGAGTGAGTCTTTTTTAGTGTATTGCGACGCGTCTAAGATGGGTCTTGGTGGTGTACTAATGCAGAATTAGAAAGTTGTTTCTTATGCTTCTAGGCAACTCAGAGTTCATGAAAGGAATTATCCTACACACAACTTAGAGTTAGTAGTCGTGATGTTTGTATTGAAGATTTGGAGGCATTATCTTTTCTATTCTAAATTTGAAGTGTTTAGTGATCATAAGATTCTGAAATACTTTCTCGACCATAAGGAGTTGAATATGAGGCAGAGAAGATGGATTGAGTTGTTGAAGGATTATGACTTTGATTTGAATTACCATCCTGGTAAAGCAAATATAGTTGCTGATGCATTGAGTAAGAAGTAGTTGCATATGTCAATGTTTATGGTTTGAGAGTTAGAGATGATCGAACAATTCAGACATACGAGCTTGGTGTGTGAAGAGACTCCTAATAGTGTAAGGTTTGGAGTGTTGAAGCTGACTAGTAGCATTATGGAAGAAATCCGTGAAGGTCAGAAGTTTGATTTGAGGTTAGTCGACCAATTGACTTTGATTAACCAAGGTAAATGAGATAAGTTCAGAATTGATGAGAATGGTGTAATGAGGTTTGGCAATAGAGTGTGTGTTTCAGATGTTTCAGAGCTTAATAGAAGTATTCTTGAGGAAGGACATAAAAGTGGGTTGAGTATTCATTCCAGTACTACGAAGATGTATCAAGACTTGAAAAAGTTATTTTGGTGGCCTGGTATGAAGAAAGAGATCACTAAGTTTGTTTATGCTTGTTTGATTTGTCAGAAGTTAAAGATTGAACATCAGAAGCCTATGGGTCTTATGCAACCTTTGAGTATTCCAGAGAGGAAATAGGACATTGTTTCCATAGATTTTGTGTCAGGGTTGCCGAAGACTACTAAGGGCAATGATTCGATTTGGGTGATTGTGGATAGGTTGACTAAGTCAGCTCATTTCTTATCCATGAAGATTAATCATCCTATGGAGAAGCTAGCCGAGATTTATATTGATGAGATTGTGAAGCTACATGGAATACCTTCGAGTATCGTGTCAAATAGAGATCTGAAGTTTACGTCGAAATTTTGGATAGGTTTGCAGAGTGGCTTTGGTACTAAGTTGAAGATGAGTTTCACATATCATCCACAGAAGGATGATCAAACAGAGAAGACTATTCAGTCTTTGGAGGATTTGCTGAGGGCTCGTGTGCTAGAACAAGGGGGTTGGGATAGTCACTTTCCATCGATTTAGTTGACTTATAATAATAATTTCTATTCTAGTATTGAGATGGTACTATATGAAGTGTTGTACGGTAGGAGGTGTAGAACTCCATTGTGTTGGTATGAGTCGGGCAAGAGTACTGTACTCAGACCTGAGTTTATACAAGAGACGACTGAAAAGATAAAGATGATCCAAAAGAAGATGAAGGGTTCTGATCACTGGTATTTGCACAGTTATTTATCGTTAATTGTAGTTATCTTTTCTTTTACCGCATTTTATGCTTTGGTTGCATGTTTTAGTATTTTCAGGATCAGAGATATAAAATAGGATAATTCAAGGCGAAAAAGTGCAAAAACTCGAAGTTTTGGAGAAAGTCAAAAACCCACCTACAGGAGGCCTGACAAGGGTGGTCGTGTTGCCCAACACATGCCGTGTCAAGAGGAAAGCTATGGCGCGTTGAAAACTATGGGATAACTAGGGTGCAACACGGGCGACCGTGTTGCCCAACATGAGACGTTTTGCAGCCCCTGGGACTTGAATTTGATAATTATAAATCCAGAAGGTCAACACGGGCGGTCGTGTTCCCTAACACGGGCCGTGTTGGCCTATGACGCTGATTTTTGGTCTTTTTTCTATTTTCCCCATCTGTTAAGCTGTGGAGGTGTTTTGGGTACTTCGAACCGACCTAAATGAGTTTTTGCTATTTAGAGGAGTTTCCAAGATGAATTGATGGACTTTTTTCCAGCGGAGAATTTCGACGATTGAAGAGAGCAACATATGAGATTATTGAAGAACGAAGATTTTTCATTAGCCGACGCAATTGAAGATCAAGGTTCCTCCTTTATTTGTAATTTTTACGTTTAATGTTATTGAAATTACTTTGAACAATATGAGTAGCTAAACCCCCGAATGGTAGGGGTGTCCCTCATTTGACTCTTTAATGACTTAGAATTTCTGATTTTCTCAATTCAATGGTTTTTATTATTCAATTTAATCGTGCAATGTTTTTATGATTTCTTCATCGGACCAATTAGGATTGAATTATGGTTAATAACCAGTTAGAGCATAATTGTTAAGGTTTTTTATATGATTAGACTATAGTAGATATCACCTAGGCTAGGGATACCCTATCCTTACCGATTAACTCTTGATAAAATAAAGGCTTGAATCCATAAGATATCTCTAAGGACTTAGGATGTAGGATGAATGTTCAAAGGTTGTCTCTCTAAGGACTTAGGGGAAAATAATCTAAAGTGATGGTAATTTAATGTTATAAACTTGTTGAAGAAATAAGGATTTTCAAGGTTGTTATAGGGCATATTATACACTTTAACCTAGCATGCTCCTCATATTAGTAAAAAGCCAATTTATATTTCTGCTAATTTTACAGTGATAATAACAAACCAAAACCCCAATTCAAGTTTTTGTTTGATTGAACCACACATTGAACTTGATATTGATACACAGTCCTTGAGATCAACATTCGAAAATTTTTCCTATTATTATAAGAGGCAAAATTGTACACTTGTTATTTTTGCGATCAAGTTTTTGGCACCATTGCCGGGGACTGCCAAATTATTAAGTTCAATTGTAGTTCAATTAAAATTTTATTGCTCTGCAACTAAAATTTTATTTTCTGTATTTTTATATTTTTCGTTCTTACTGATTTGTGTCTAACCCTTGTATGCAAGGAAAGTCCTCAGTTGAATTTCCTTTTGAGGCAAAAATTAAAAGAACTTTTCATGCAAGGCACAGACAAGCGTGATTAGTTAGACTGGAATCAGAAGGTTCATCAGATCATTCAGGTTTAGACTCTGAAGAAGAGAGACCAATGGCTGAAGACCCCCCACCACTTGAGAGACTTCTTGGGGACTATGGAGGAGGAAATGCTCCAGCAGGTTGGTTGACTATTGTGAATCAACTAGTAACTGTTGCAAATTTTCAGTTGCACCCCTCAATAATCTAACAGCTTGAGAGAAATCTTTCACCGCAAAGATCAATGAAGATGCCAATAAGCACTTGTAGAGATTCCTTACTATGAGTATTACTTTGAAGATTGAGGGGCACTCTGAAGAAGCCAATAGATTAAGGATGTTCCCGTTCACGCTTTCTGAAGACGCTGAAGAGTGGTTAACTCATTACCTGCTGGGAGTATTACTACTTGGGAATAGACAAAGAAGACTTTTCTTGATGAGTACTTTCATGCTTCTGTTTATATTCGCAAAAGATATGATATTATGAATTTTAATCAGAAGGAAGGAGAGTCACTAGGAGATGCTTATAAGAGGTTTAAGAGGTTATTGGTAGCCTTTCCCACTCACAACATGGATCAAACTGAGCAAATGCAAATGTTTGTAAATGGACTTCGAAAGAAGATAAAGCAACTTAGTGATACAATGGCCGGTGGCTCAACCAATTTTTTAACAACCACTGGTGTGAAGAAGAATATTGAAGCCATTGCTGCAAATGAGCATCTGATTCTATATGATAGGGTTACAAGAAAACTGGACGGAGTGATTGATTTTAAGTTAGGAGTTAACAAGAAATTAAAAATTAAAGAGACAATAAGTATAAAAGTGGAGAAAAAGCTGAAAGTAATGAACATGGGTACCCAACAAGTAGCTCAAATTCAACAAGCACATATGGAAGGTTTTAAAATTTGTAGTGGACCACACATGACTGTCCATTGTCTTACAACTCCACAACAAATTGAGGAGATAAAATTCTTGAAGCAGAATATCCCATATTCTAACACCTACAATCCTGAGTGGAAGAATCATCCTACCTTATCTTGGAAAGATTATCAGCAACAAGCTTCTCAGAAGGTAGAGTGAGAGGTGGATATTGAAAAGATAGCTTCCCACACCTCTCAATTTCAAGAAGAAACAAGAAGGAATCACAAAAATACCACAACTGCAATAAAAAATTGGAAGTTCAAATGGGACAGATTGCACAACAATTATCTCTGCAAGCACGACGAAATAAGAAAAATCACGAGAATGTTAATGCAGTCGCAACAAGGAGTTAGAAAGTTGCTGAAGAGAAAGAAGATGAGGTAAAATTTGATGATAGTATCATTGAAGTTGATTTGGAAGCAAGAGAGAGCGAGAAAAAGCAGGAAGAAGTGGTATCACCTGTGAAGTCAACTGAAGAGAGAGGTTCAAAGGATTCTAAACCAGTGATCAAGTTGCCATATCCCTCTCGAGTGGCAAAGAAAGACACTAAAGAAAAAGATTTTGAGAAATTTGTCAAAATTTTCAAAAAGCTAGAGATCCACATACAGTTCTTTGAAGCACTCTAGAAAATGCCATTATACTAGAAATTCATGAAGTAAGTGCTATAAAAAAATAGACCAACAAAAGATGCACAAGTACCTGTCGATGAGAAATTATGTGCAATTACGCCCAAGGGAAAAATACCTGTCAAGCAGAAAGATCCGGGGTTGATTGCCATACCGTGCATAATAAAAGACATAAAATTCAAGAGGGTTCTAATTAATTCTAGTTCTAGTGTGAGTTTAATGATATTGTCTAATTTGAAAAAGCTTGGTATTTAGAAGATAAGCGGGAGTGGGACAAAACTGAAATTTGCTGATCACACCATCAAGCATTCATACAGGGATAGTTGAAGATGTATTGGTGGAAATTGAAAATTTTGTCTTTCCCGTTGATTTCCAGATCATGGATATTCCTGAAGATGAAGAGACTCCTATCATTCTTGGTCGACCATTTCTTCTAACTAGTCGGTGCAATTTTGATATTGAGACAGGTAATCTGACATTAAAATATTTTGATGAGATAACCTTAAATGTGTTGGAAATCAAGAAGCAAGGTGTAGGTGAAAATAATAAATCTTTAGTTGGTATGATCAAAGTAGAAGGAGAAAGAAAAATCTCAAAATCACTCCCAGAAGAAGTCTCAGGCATAATCTCTCAAGTGGCATCAATAAAAATTCCTAAGATAAGTCAAGAAGGCAATAAGAGAAAGAAGAAAGAACACCAACCTGAGAAAATGGAAGATAGAAGTGACTGGTAGCACAAAGTGGTTGATACTTTTGATCTGAATGAGTTTTAGGTTACGGGAAGTACAAGTAGAAAGGTGTGGAAGAGGAAGTACCCCCATAAGGGGATGAACCATCAAGCCATGCAACGTTAAATGAAGTGCTTCGTTGGAGAAAACCCACACTTTTAATAACTTAGTTTTTCTTTTTGTGTTTGTTTCGTTTTATCAGCAGGTGTGATACGGTGGGAAAGAACTGACTGTTTTTTGGAATGCTGGTTTGCGTTTTGCGTTTGTGTTCGCAAAATGTCGCGGTAAGCAAGAGTCGCCACCATCTTTTATTTTATCCAACAAGGAAAGGAAAAAAGCACAGAAAAATTCCTTTTTTGAGATGTTTCTCGGGTCCGGGGGGTAGATTATAGAAAGGGAAGGTGTTAGCACCCTTTCTATCTGTGGTTATCCACAGGCTCTTAGGTACTTGCTCAAAGTGTTTTCAAAAATTTGCTTTCTTTGTGTTCGTGGGTTTGAAAAGAGTTTTTGTTTTGAAAAGGAGTGTAAGTGTGAAAATTTGTTTTGAAAGAGAAAATACTTAAGAACCATCTACCTACTCGAAAAAGGAATCAATTTGTGCTAATGTCCTTTAGACAATACTATCCCACTATTGATGAGTAGGTAGCATCATCGTTGGAGTTTAAGGGTCAATTCGATTAAGGGACGTGCGGTCACTAAAGCAATGTTAGGACGCCTTAATGGTAACCCTAATATCTTAGATCATTTTTCCGAGGCAACCATTTCGAGGCAACTATGATCTTTGGACAAGAGGGCGACCTCTAAAACTTCCTATACTCAATGATCACGTTCGAAGGCAACCAAGTGAGGTGTACCCTAAGAGTGCGCATGTGCGAGTGTGTTATTTTCAGTTAATTTTGTCTTTGTACATGTCAATGGATGATCTATGTTGATTTTAGGTTTAAATGTTCAATCTTGTCATGCATTCCCTATTACCAAACATCTAACAGTTTATAGGTTGCGGAAATTAAATTGCGGAAATTAAACTAACTATTACAAGGCGCCGGGTATTTACATCGCCAAAAACAACCCTTGAAATTAAAATGCGGAAAATAAATAAAGCGGTAAAAAATATTTAAAGTCCTATTAAACTATTACATCCCGGGAAACAGATACAATATTGAATAAAATGGATCGCGTGCGATAAATTAAATCGGGCCCAAGTTTTTTAGGGTTTTGACCCTTTGATTAAAGAAAAGATTTTTTTTTGTTATTTTGAATTTATGGAAGAAATTAAATTGGATTAATTATTAAATTAATAAATAAATTAATTAATAAAAATAATATTTTTGAATTTTTGATATTTAAAGAAATAAAAATAAATTTGATCAAATTTAATAAAACCTAATTATCTAATTTGATTTTAATTATTGCAAAAAAGATATCAAAGTTATTCCTAATTAAAACTAAATTAATTAAATTAATATTTATTACCAAAATAAAATACTGGAAATTAATTTAATAAACAAAATATTTTTTGGTTTTAATTTTATTAAGAAAAAATTTGATAGTTTAGTTAATATAAAAATAATAACAATAATATAATTAAAAGAAATAATAAAAGAAAAGAGAAAAAAGTTAGGGTTTGGGCCTGTTTTTGGTAGGTTTTGATAGCAATTTCCAAGGCCCATTTGTGCAAGCCTGGTGGACTTTTTGGATCCAGCGTGGCACCTTGACTAGGGTATATGGTGGGCATCCCATCTGGACCACCAGATCTGGCCTGGGGGCCATCTGGCGCTTTGAAATTTGAGGACCATGGTACGCCACAATTCCTGAAACGCACTGGAATACCTGAAGAGAAAAAATACAAAGCAATATGGGGGACCTGGGATTCGAACCCAGGTCCTGTTGGATTTTGAACGCTTGCTACTACCACTGCACCACTATGCGTTAGTTGTTATTATATTGGGCAATAATGATAATATGGGGAAACACGATAATATGCCAGAATTAAAACAAAAATGCGCGAATATTTGAACGGAGCAACCAGATGGGGACACGTTGCCGTCCCTGTCCTCAGGTTTACACAGAAGTTACCTGCGGATTCAAATCTGCAGCAAAAGGCGTATGTCAACTCAAAAATCCATCTCAGGCCATATAAACTCCATCCAAGGCCATGGTTGTACTCGCCTCTTCATCCCGGTCTCAACCATGCCCATTAATAGGTCCAATTTTGCCTGCAACAAAAACCCCTGAAAAAACCCTAGAAAAACCTACAATGGTGTTTTACAATACACAACATGATAATGAAATTGGTTATTGCAGAAAGTTCACAAATGATGTGAGGAATCCGAATATGCAATCGTTTTTTACAATGGATGCAATAATGAAGGTTTGTGAATACAAGAACATGGAGGATCCGTGAGATGCTTACAGTGAGTTTGAGAGGGAGTGAGAGCTTGCTTTTGATTGCAGGAGGTTCAGTGGACACCCAACAATGGATTGGTGTTGATATTTGCCCTTGAAAATGCCTCTAAGAAGGATTTCAGTTTCACACTTTTTGGCAATTTTTCAAGTTTGGTTCTTGGTGATTCTGCAGCCTCTAGCCCTTGAATTCGCGTGCCTTCACTTGTATATGTATGCTGCAATGTATTAGGTCAACTTTTGGGTCTTGAATCTTTGCACATTGATGTCTTGAGATTTGATTTGATTCACCATTGATAACTTTCCAATTTTGCCAAAAATCCAATCTTTTTGCACATGGAATGTATGATACGAATTTGATTCACTTGATGATGATGATTCAATCCTGAAATAGCCAAAAAGAGATCAAATGATCAATGTTTGGATTTTATTTGATTTAAATTGAAATAATTCATTAAAAAATCAAATTAAATAATAAAATTGATAAATCGTCACAAGGATGAAGCTAGGACACGTGTGTAGTGTGACAAGATCAAATCAAGTGGAAAAGAATGGGCCCATTTGACAAAATTTGAAGTTTTGGGGATAGTTGACTTTTGGCAATTTTGCAAAAATGCCCAACTTCAACAATGCATAACTTCTTCAATTTTGAACTTTTGGAAGTGTTCTTGGACTTTTTAAAAATATTGAGATGTCCTTTAACCAACCCTTTTGGTCTCATCTCATTTTGATATTCCATGCTGAAGTTACAAGTTGTGGCAAAAAAGGTGTTTTTGTTGACTTTCAAAAATGACCTATAATGTCCAAATTTGTAACTTCTTGTGAGTGCATTTTCTGATCTTGGGGTATGAAGATGGATTGTAGGAAATTGAATCCTCTTAAAAGTGAGCTTTGGATGGGTCATTTCTCATAAAGTATGAGAAAGTTATGCTTGGTCAAAGTTGAGTTGACTTTTCCTACAAAACCCTAATTTAGCAACTTTTGAGTCTTGATGAATTTTAAGCAATACTTGATGAATCATGATCAACCCTTGATAAAATGATGAAATATCCCTCAAAATGAGAATGTTGACAAAAAATCTTGAAGTTTGACTGTATTTGGGTCACAGTTGACTTTTGCCCTAGCATAGTGGATTTTTGGACCTCTTGAGCAATTGACTGAGCAAACTTCCTCTGCAAGGCTTGAAATTTGACATGGATGAACTTGAGAGCATATTAGAACATTGGGGAGCACTTTAGGTCATTTGGATGCAAGGACCTTGATGCAACACAAAACCCTAATTTGAGGTTGACTGCCTTAGGAGATAGCTTGACTGTCCAAACCTTGAGCAATCTTGAGCCACTTGGGGATTTTTCTTGCAATGTTTTGAGAAATATGAGAGGGAAAATTTTGGGGTGCAACAACTTCCCCTGTTCAATCTTCTTAAACCTGAGGATATAGATTGGCTTTCGGGCCTTTTGGGATCCGAAGGGGGAAGATGATTGAACACTAGAGTGCCCAGAAATTTGCACTCGCATGAAGTGGTATCAGCCTTGTGATGTCGGGAATAGGCTTACAGATGCCATTTGGAGACTGTTGATAGGTTGTCTGAACTTTGACTGGAATATGAATCAGGGAGATCTTATCGTCGATCTGAATGAACCAGAGAAGGTCTTGGATTAACTTTGACTGGATCGGCATCAGAAAAATCTTCGAATCGATTTAACTGGACCAGACGAAAGTCTTGGAATAACTTTAACTGGAATACGAATCAAGGAGATCTTCACGTCGATCTAACTGAAACAGAGGAGGTCTTGGATTAGCTTTGACTGGATCGGCATCAGAAAAATCTTCGAATCGATTTAACTGGACCAGATGAAAGTCTTGGAATAACTTTAACTGGAATATGAATCAGTGAGATCTTCGCATCGATCTGACTAAACCAGAGGAGTTCTTGGATTAACTTTGACTGGATCGGCATCAGAAAAATCTTCGAATCGATTTAACTGGACCAGACGAAAGTCTTGGAATAACTTCAACTGGAATACGAATCAGGGAGATCTTCGCGTCAATCTGACTGAACCAGAGGAGGTCTTGGATTAACTTCAACTGGAATACAAATCAGGGAGATCTTCGCGTCGATCTGACTGAACCAGAGAAGGTTTTGGATATAGCTGAGAACTTAACTGCATCTTTCCTGAAAGGTAAAGGTCAGTCATATGCAATGCATGATATGGATCAAGCAATGATGTTCTCAAAATAAGTGAGATTGTACGATATGATGCATATATGCATGTATCGTGATGTATGGAAATGTAATGTTTTAGCTGGGGAAAATAAATCCCGGATAGCTGCTGGAGACAAGAGTTGAATTCTTCGCTTCCGCTGGGGATGGTGAACGAAGGTGATCGCGAGAATAAACCTGCAAGAGAAGATAACTCCGTTGGGGAATAAATCGATGAGGAGATTACTCTGTGGGGAAGAGATGTTCTGCTGGAGATGCCGCTGATAAATTCCGCCAGGATGAATTATCGTTGCTGGTGATATTGAATTTGTTGAGGATTGAATTCCTGTTTGTGAAAGGAAAGAACTTCGTTGGGGATGATCTCTTAGTGGCGACTTCACTGGGGATAACCTGTTAGACTTTTATGGGGATAATCCTCTGAATTCTGCTGGGAATGATCCTTTGGACTTGGCTGGGGAGATTTATTTCTGTACTCCGCTGGGGATAAACTTCCAGAGTCTACTGGGGATGATGCTTCAACTCTGTTGGGGAAGCTTTTTCAGACCGCGCTGGGAAAATTTTAACTCCACCGGGGGTGTCTTGTATTCTATCGGGGAACATTCTTATACTCTTCCAGGGAATATTAAGACTGCCGGGGATATCAAGCCTTTTTAGTGCTTATGGTAGATCAACTCTGCTTGGGGAGAGCATTGCTGATTCGTTCATAGTTACAAGTCTCAGCTGGGGATAGCTATCATTACTGTCTTACTCTGCGGGGAGTGAAGGTATCTTAGCCATATTCTTCAGATGAATTTACCCGGTACCTGGTGGACAAAGCAACTATACAGTTTGGACAATTCTTATTTGCCCCTATTTATGCTATTACCAGTAATTCGCCTTTTGTTTCGCATGTAAATATTCATGAGCAGAAATTAATGTCAAGTGCATATATCAAAAATGAACATTGGACGTTCTTTGCAAAACAAAACAGATAAAGGAAAAACAGTTTGAAATTTCTTTGAAAATGAATTGTATTGATTTTGAAGTTTGGCCTGTAAATAAGCGTTTTTGTATAAGAGGCTGACGTCCTAGTAAGAGAAACGCCGCCGAATAATAGAATTTACATAATTTGTGAAAAACTAAACAAAACAGCTATGTGATTAATCCCACTGGGTTCTAACTCTGCTATTACCTTTATGTCCTCGAGTATCTCATCACTTCGCTATTGGTTGAAGGTGAATCAGATCAATTAGTGCCGCCTGAGCTTGATAGTTGATACCGAAGTGTGGATGCAAGGTGATCCAATGAGACATAGTGTTACGCTTTGATCCCTAATTTTTTCCTGGACCGCCCTTTCGGGTTTTTAGTCCACCGGGATACCCTTTTTTTGCCCAAGCCGCCTTTTCAGGTTTTCGACTTGCCGGGTGTACAAATTTTTTTCATTTTCATCCCTTATTTTTGCCTGAACCCTTTTGATTCGCCGGGAAGCCCTTATTTTTGCCTAGGCCAGTCAACCTAGCGGGTCTTTGATTATGCGTAGTATCTTTTCACTATGTCTGCATTGACAGGGTGAGGAAGGTCGTCACCATCCATGGTGGTTAGAATCATAGCTCCTCCTGAGAAAATGTTCTTAACCACAAATGGCCCTTCGTAAGTAGGGGCCCATTTCCCCTGGGATCACCTTGAGGTAGAATAATACGCTTGATTACCAGATCCCCAACTTGATACTCTTGTCGTCTAACTTTCTTGTTAAATGCCTTGATCATCCGTTTTTGATACGTCTGACCATGACAGATAGCAGTAAGTCTCTTTTTATCGATTAGGTTTAGCTGATCAAGCCGGGTCTGAATCTAGTCATCTTCACTCAAACCTGCATCCTTCATGATCCGAATAAAGGGTATCTGAACTTCGATAGGCAAGACTGCCTCCATGCCATATACCAAGGAATATGGTGTTGCCCCTGTTGACGTCCGCGCTGAGGTACGATATCCATGAAGAGCAAATGGTAACATCTCGTGCCAGTCTTTGTATGTCACCGTCATCTTCTGTACGATCTTCTTAATGTTCTTATTAGCCGCTTCAACAACCCCATTCATCTTCGGCCGGTAGGGAGAAGAGTTGTGATGCTGTATCTTGAACTGCTTGCAGAGCTCAGTGATCATCTTGTTATTGAGATTGGTACCATTGTCCGTAATGATCCTCTATGGTACACCGTATCGACAAATTAGATTGTGCCGAAAAAACCGTGCCACGACGTTCTTGGTTACTGTAGCAAAGGAAGCTGCTTCAACCCACTTCGTAAAGTAATCAATCGCTACCAGGATGAAATGATGCCCGTTGGATGTCGTAGGTCTGATCTCGCCGATCATATCAATGCCCCACATTGCAAAAGGCCAAGGTGCCGTCAAGACGTTCATAGCTACTGGAGGTATGTGCACCTTATCAGCATAGACTTGGCACTTGTGACATGTCCTAGAATGCTGATAACAGTCGGCTTCCATAGTGGACCAGAAATATCCTGCCCGAAGGATTTTCTTTGCCATGGTGTGTCCACTGGAATGAGTCCCGAAAGTACCTTCATGTAAATCCGCCATGATCCTTCCTGCCTCGTTCTTATCCACACATCACAGTAAGGTTGAATCATGGTTACGCTTGTAAAGAATGCCATTGCTGATGAAGAACTTCGCCGTGAACCTCCTCAGAAACTTCTTATCATTAACAGATGCACCCTCGGGGTACTCCTGAGCCTCAAGATACCTTTTTACTTCATGAAACCAAGGCTTTTCTGTTACCTCTTCAGTCTCAATGTCACAGCAATGTGCAGGTTCATCCAGTCTTTCAATGATAATCCGGGGAGCTTCGTTGTCCCAATTAACCTTGAACATAGAAGACATCGTAGCCAGCACGTCCGCCAACTGATTCTCCTCTCTAGGGAAGTGTTCAAAGGTTATCTCCTCGAAATGGGGAAGCAAAGTCAACACATACTCCTTGTAAGGAATAAGATTTCGGTGTTTCGTATCCCACTCTCCTTTGATCTGACTGATCACGAGAGCGGAATCTCCGAAGACACTTAGAAACTTAATCCTTAGGTCAATTGCTACTCGAAGACCCATGATGCATGCTTCATACTCCGCCATGTTGTTGGTGCAGTTGAAACATAGTCGGGCGGTGAACGGAGTATGAGAGCCTTTAGGAGATATGATCACAGTGCCAATGCCATTACCCAAAGCGTTCGAAGCTCCATCAAAGTACATAGACCATCGGGATCCTTCCTCAGGTCCTTCATCCGATCCAGGTGTCTCACAATCAGTCACCAACATGATATTCTCATCCGAAAATTCAAAGTTCATAGACTGGTAATCATCCACTGCTTGATGTGCCAAATGGTCTGCCAACACACATCCCTTGATTGCCTTTTGGGTCGTATATTGGACGTCATACTCAGTCAAGATCATTTTCCATCTTGCTATTCTTCCGGACAAAGCAGGCTTTTCGAAGATATACTTGATTGGATCCATCTTTGATATCAATAGAGTAGTGTGAGTCAGCATATACTGTCTCAGCCGGAGAGCAGCCCATGCCAAAGCGCAATAAGTTTTCTTGAGCAGTGAGTATCGGGTCTCACAGTCGGTAAACTTTTTGCTAAGGTAATAAATAGCATGCTCTTTTCAGCCAGACTCGTCATGCTGACCCAGTACACACCCCATTGAGTTGTCGAGTACTGTCAAGTATAAGATCAAAGGTATCCCCTCAACTGGTGGCATCAGAATAGGTGGCTCTTGGAGATACTCTTTGATCCTTTCGAAAGCGGCCTGGCATTCATCGTTCCAACGTACTACTTGATCTTTCTTCAGTAGCTTGAAGATTGGCTCACAAGTAGCAGTCAGGTGTGAGATGAATCGGGAAATGTAGTTTAGTCGTCCCAGGAAGCCTCTGAATTCTTTCTCTGTTCTGGGAGCTGGCATCTCCTGTATAGCCTTCACTTTTGCAGGATCCACTTGAATACCTTTGTCGCTTATGACGAAACCCAATAGCTTACCAGATCTCACCCCGAAGGTGCACTTGTTCGGGTTTAACCTCAGCTTGTACAACTTCAACCTGTCAAATAGCTTCTGTAGATGGTCCAAATGTTCTTCTTCAGTTTGAGATCTCGCAATCATTTCGTCGACGTATACTTCAATCTCATGATGGATCATGTCATGAAACAAAGCAACCATGGCACGCTGATACGCTGCCCTAGCATTCTTCAATCCAAAAGGCATGACCTTGTAGCAAAAGTTACCCCACTGAGTAACAAAGGTTGTCTTCTCCATGTGTTCGGGAGCCATTTTAATCTGATTATAACCGGAGAAGCCATCCATAAAGAAGAATACCTTGTGCTGAGAGGTGTTGTCAACCAGAACGTCAATATGAGGTAGAGGGAAGTCATCTTTGGGGCTCGCCCTGTTCAGATCCCTATAGTCAACACATATTCGAACCTTACCATCCTTCTTCAGCACAGGAACCACGTTTGCCACCCACTGCGGGTAAGAAGTAACTGCTAGAAAACCAGCATCAAACTGTTTCATAACTTCAGCCTTGATTTTCTCAGACATCTCTGGGCGCATTCGGCGGACCTTCTGTTTCACGGGAGGACAGTCTTCCTTGGTAGGCAGGTGATGAACCACAATATCGATATCCAACCCAAGCATATCTTTGTAAGACCAGGCGAAGATCTCAACATAGTTACGCAACATTTGAATCAACCGTTGCTTCACACTAGCTTCCAGATTTGCACCGATCCTGACCTCTTTCTTATCTGTCTCTGTACCCAGATTCACTGATTCTACCGGCTCTTCGTGCGAATGAATAACCCTCTCTTCCTGAAGTAATAGTCTAGCAAGTTCACCAGGCACTTCGCAATCATCTTCACCTTTGTCTTCGACTAATTTGATCGGATTTTTGAAGTCATAACTGGCAGTAACAGAGTCGTTACCAGTGAAATCCAGAGTGGATGTAGACCTGTATATGTGAGTATGTGTAAAATAGCTGTTTTGCAATATATAATAAAAGAAAAAGAAGGAGCGCAAAATTTGAAATGCAAGAAACGTCCAATGCTTTTATTAATGATATATGAAAATGACACACATAAAGCCCTCACAAATGAAGCCACGGTGCCCCGGGTAAGACACCGGGCCATAAAGTTTAAAACATTGTCTGTTACAAATTCAAAACAAAAAGTTTCATTACTGGGTAACAAAAGAAATAGGGATGAAGTCCTTTGTTGTCCAGTTGCTTGGTCCACCGTCTGTCGTAGGATAGATCTAACTATCGAACTCAGACTCTTCGACATGGTCTTCAATGGAATTCACTCCCGAGTTGCTGATGAACACGGGAGGTCTTCTGATCCGTGCATTCCGAACAGCCTTCTGAGCTTCTGCAGTGAAACCCAAACCAAACTTGTTAGTCTTCTGTGTGAAATCAGGGAGCTGGCCCCAATTTGCACACCTACCTTTCTCGACAACAGCCCGGGCATCCTTAAAGGAAGCCATCTTCATAGGAGAACCTTCAACAACAGTCTCAGTTGATGCCAGTGTCTGGGGAACCTCTTCAAAATGTTGAAATGGGGTCTCAATGAACTCCCCATCCATCTCTACATATCGGAAAGAGTTGAGGTGGCTCACCATGTACTCTTCCTCGCCTTGTACTGTCACAATATTCCTTTTCACTAGGTACTTCAGCTTCTGGTGGAGCATTGATGTTACTGCCCCAGCTTTGTGGATCCATGGAAGACCCAGCAAGCAAGAATAAGATGGCCGAATGTCCATCACATAGAATGTAGAGGCAAAAACCTAAGAACCAACCTTAATCGGAATATCCACTTCTCCATGTACCATTCTTTTAGACCCATCAAAGGCCCTGACGACGATGTTGCTTGGTTTCAACTCCAACCCTTCACAGTCCAACTGGTCTAGAGCTTTCTTAGGCAAGACGTTTAATGAGGAACCAGTATCCACTAATACATGAGCAAGAGTAGTGCCCCTGCATTCAATGGAGACATGCATGGCATCATTGTGATTCTTCCCCTTAGCAGTCAAGTCGGCGTTAGAGAAACCCAACCCATTATCAGCAGTCAGATTGGCCATGCAATCTTTAAACTGATCAGCTGATGTCTCTTGTGCAGTCTTCAGAAATGTAATCAGAGCCTTGGCATGGGCCTCCGAGCATAGCAACAGTGACAACATAGAAATCTTGGACGGGGTTTGCCCCAGCTGCTCGACTACATTGTAGTCACTCTTTTTGATAATTTCCAGAATCTCTTCCATCTCTTGTTTAGAAGCTTCAACAGTAATCGTCTTCGGTGCCTCCGTCTGGGCAGGCTCATCAGCGGTCCCTTTGCCCCGAGTATTAGATGACTCAGTGACAGGGGTAAGAATAGGAACTTGAATAGGAATGGTAGCAGGTACACTGGCATGTGTAATAACAACAGGTTTTCGGGCAGTCGGCGGAGAGATATCAGGGGAGAAAAGTCTTCCGCTGCGGGTGACCTTAGCAGGTCCAACAATATTGCTGACGTCAGTATCAGCATCCAACTCTTGTTTAACTCCATGAAAATAAACATCAGCCCCATAGTGCCAAGGGACAACTTTATCAGAGGTGTAGGGGATAGGCCCAGGAACAGTAATGATCAATGGCGCGATTCTTGGAACAAATGTAATTCTAACAGGCTTTCTCGAGGAAGCCTTGGAAGAATTGTCGAGAATGGTGATAATAGCAACTTCTTCAGTATGAACTAAGGGAACAACGGTCTTCTCAAACAGAATTTCTTTACTATCCATCAGGCGTTGGACACCTAATTTTAAAAGCGGGCAACCGGTTGTTAGGGCAGAACACATATGGCAACCTTCGTCACAGCCCGGAAATAAACCGACTAGCAAAAGGTTCTTCTTCACAGTCATCAAAGGGGTTACAATGTCGTTCACAGAAACCACAAACAAGTCTTCATCTATAGCATTTACTCCATGCTTGGGCATAGGAGCAGTCACAACATTAGATCTTTCGGGCGCCTCGAACTCAATCTCCTTAGCGTCGATTAAGTCCTGTATCTTATTCTTCAAAGACCAACAATCATCTGTATTATGCTCTAGGCTATCAGAGTGAAAAGCACAACGGGCATTAGGGTTATACTTTGGTGATGTAGTGTAGGGATTCTTCGGGGCCTCCCTTGGAATCACTAGATTGGTCTTTAACAACTGCAGCAGAATCTGAGATAGAGTCATGTTAAGCTGAGTGAATTGCCTTCGAGGTCTCTCGGCCTTTTGTTGATTGTTGCGCTGAGGAGCACCAGCAGGTCTTGAAATAACAACCGCATTAACAGCTTGGCGGCGTTTAGGTCTATTCTGGCTTTTCGAACTGTAGACAGCGCTGCACTCTTTCTTAAAAGGCTTCTTCTCGGTGCTTGATGAAGCAACCTTTTGTATCTTACCAGCCTTAATACCAGCCTCAATCCTTTCACCGGTCATAATTAGCTCTGTAAACCCAGACGAAGAGCTTCCAATCAGATGGTTGAAAAATGGACCAGACAAGGTCCCCAGAAACATATCCACAAGCTCCCGATCAGCCAAGGGTGGTTGCACTCTTCCGGCGAGGTCCCTCCACTTCTGAGCATAATCTTTGAAACCTTCACCCGTTCCCATTGACATACCCTGGAGTTGGGTACACGTGGGAGCGAGGTCGGAATTGTATTGGTACTGTCTGTAGAAAGCAGTAGCCAAATCTTCCCAACTGCGGATACTGGCTCCGTCCAACTGGTAAAACCATTCAAGCTGAGTCCCTGAGAGACTGTCTTGAAAGAAGTGGATCCATAGGTTCTTATCAGCGGTGTACGGCTGAATCTTCCTTACATATGACCGGAGGTGCAGCTTCGGACAAGAAACTCCGTCATACTTAGAAAAGGCTGGCGTTTTGAATTTGTGGGGAATCACCACCCCATATGATAGACCTAGATCACCAAAGTCCATACCAGGAACTTTCTGAACTTCCATCGCACTAAAACGGTCTTCCAGTTGTTTGCATCTATCCTCAGCAGGAGGATACTGGTCTTCGTCGAAGTCCGTCTCATTGTCTGAGACCACAGGGCTAGGAGCCCTCCTTTCTTCCTGACTATCTTTTCCTCCAGATGAGGTGGTCAAATCAACTTCATCCCATAGCCTGTTTCCAAACCTGTGACCTGTGTTAAATAGGACTGTCCTCTTCTTCTTCTTCTTCTTCTCTTTCAGAATTAGGGTCTTCAGATCTTGCTGACCCTTAGCTAGATTCATGAACAACTCTTAGAATTGGGCATTCTGGGCCCGTAGGGCCTTGATTGCTTGCTCAGTTGATGGTTCAGCAGACATGATGAGTGTTGAAATAAACAGCGAAGAAGATAAGAGACCTGTAATGGGTAGCTGTTATGAAGTGCATGGGATGAAATGCGTATGATATGATTTCAAAGACAATCGAGAGATTCAAATTCGTAAACAAGAAACGAAACACACTTTTATTAGATAAACTTTGAAATTCAAATTGTTCAACAGATGCCCTTAAGGCATTACAAGAAAAGAAATACTGAAAAGTAAATAAAAACTGGAAAGGAAATAATCAAAGGACAATCAGTGCTCCCACAGTCGCTTCTTGTCGGTGCGGACATAGTCATTTAGAATCCGCTCGTTCTCCAACTTCCTAGTCAACTTCTGAATCTTCTGCTCTTGCTCGTTAAACTTTTCTCGGTAAGTATCCCATTCTTCTCTCAGTTGCATCCAAGACCTTTTCAGTGCCCCAATGTCAGTGGGCATGTAAGGATGGAGGATGGTCGGAAGAACCCCCTCTTCATTAGCAACTTCAACAATGATAGGCAGGACGGCTTCATATGGTATACCCAACTTTTGGGCACGGATACGAACCCATCTGAGATATGTCTCCATTGGGAGTGAAGTCTTTGGACCCAGCTCATGTGGATCAGATCTGTGAACTCTATCCCAAGCCCTTATGAATCTGCGGCGTTGCTTGTCGATATCCCCTTGAAAATCAAAGATGATACTAGCCAATAGCAGCACATGAGGTCCTTCTCTTCTAGCACACCCGAACTGACTTAAGGCCAATCACGAATTATAAGAAATTCCTCCATGGGTTCCTATCAGTGGAACATTAGGGTATTCCCCACAGCGATCAATGATAGCCACCTCATCCATACCCTTGATAGTCCAGATGATGTCATTATGAGAGAGAGAGAGAGAGAGAGAGAGAGAGAGAGACATAACCCTATAGGCCCAGCCCATGCCTTCTTTGTTCTTCAGCACTGATTTGGGGAGGTGCGAAATAAACCACCTCGCCAATAATGGAGCACAGCACATCAAGGTTTCCCGCTTTCGGGCAGTACGGGCATAAAGCTGATGAAGAATGCCACCCAAGAGAGTGGGTACAGGATTACGAGAGATGAAGATTTTCACCGCATTCACATCAATAAAGGAGTCAGGATTCGGAAACAATACCAAGCCATATATCAGAAGAGCCAAAATATCTTCGAATACCTTGAAGTCTAGACTATCCCAGAAATTATTAGCCTTACCAACCAAGAACTTTGTCAGAAAGCCCTCTGCCCCACTTCAAAAAACAATGAAATTGGAGCCACACGCTACAAACTTGAAAAACCCTCTTTTTTTGCCAGATTCGTCCTATGAAACCGGTTTCATGTATTGGAGAAACCGAATTTTTCTGCAAAAACTTGAAATCTTACGCAAAAACAATGAGGGAAATCGATTTCCTGTATATAGAAAATAGATTTTCGTAGGGAAAAAATGATAGAAAGTTCTGTTCGTTGGATGCTTTGGCTCGATACCTATAAAACAAAAATACACAAAAAGAACAAAGCATATATTTTTGGTATTTTTATTAGAGGTCAGTAAAATATAAAACACATATCCATAATATACACAATTAAGGTGTTTGGTGATCCCTCAAGGACGAACTTAAAGATAGGAGAGAGTAGAAGAGATAAACCATCCACATTTGTGATCTTGATGCATTGTGATGAGAGATCTTAGGCATAAAAATTAGGGTATAACTGCTTCCCTTATTTAAGTTCCTTATATCCGGAGATACAAAGGTTAAAATATTTGTCTTGATGCGATTGAAGGTAATTAAATATAAAACAAGCCCTATTTTGGCCCTAAGATGCTATGCAATGCTTATGATTATGAATGTAAAAGATGAACTCCACAGTGGAAACAAGACACCACTGGGAAAAGTAAAATAATGTAGACGAAGCTACGACACAAGAAAAACTAAGAAAGAGAGTTAAACTAGGAAAATAAATCACTGGGGAACAACATGACTTTGAGGATAACCACGAATAGGCAAAGCTAACATCACAGTTAAATAAACAAAATGAAATGTAAGAAGTTTAAATAGGGAAATCCTTAAAAATGCAAGCCACAAGCCAACAAGGAGGTAATCTTTAAGAAAGGATTACCGACTCGACTGGGGAAAGAAAATTAACTCTGTTGGAGGAAAACTCAATTCCACCGGGGAAGACGAAACTTAAATCTACTGGGGTAAAGGCCAAAAAGGAGACAAGGTAATATCAACTCAATAAATAAGAATAAAGAGAATGGACATATTGATTAATAGATAATGGGGAACTACTAACTCACAAATGAAGGTATACAAAATAAGATATATACCAATCCAACAATTGACGGTAAACATCAGTACTGAGGCTAGAGAGTGAAAATATTTACTTCAGTGTTGAGACTGGTAACATCACTACTAAGACTGGTAACAAGTAAACTCTATTGGGTTAAAGTCCAATGGGGAGAAGGTAATACAAACCCTATTTAGGGTGGAAGCCTAAATGGGAAGTATATGCCAAAGGAGGTGAGTACCATCTATCAAAGATCTGATAAGCTAATGACGGTAGACAACACAAGGACATAAGAGTGGATATCATCTATCAAAGGCTTGATATGATAACGATGATAAACCCCAAAGGTTATAACAGTGGATATCATCTATCAAAGGTCTGATAGGATAATGATGATAAACACCAAGAGGTGGAATGAGTACCATCTATCAAAGGTCTGATAGGGTAACAATGGTAAACAACCAAAGGATATAAGAGTGAATATCATCTATCAAAGGTCTAATAGGGTAACGATGATAAACCATAAAGATGTGGACTGAGTACCATCTATCAAAGGTTTGATAGGGTAACAATGGTAAACAACCGAATGATATAAGAGTGAATATCATCTATCAAAAGTCTAATAGGGTAACTATGATAAACACAAATATATGGACTGAGTACCATCTATCAAAGGTCTGATAGGGTAACAATGGTAAAAAACCAAAGGATATAAGAGTGAACATCATCTATTAAAGGTCTGATAGGATAACGATGATAAACACCAAGAGGTGGACTGAGTACCATGTATCAAAGATCTGATAGGGTAACAATGGTAAACAACCAAAGGATATAAGAGTGAATATCATCTATCAAATTCCTAATAGGATAACGATGATAAACACCAAGAGGTGGACTGAGTACCATCACCTTTAAATGTGGGGTTACCTTAGAGACTAGATCACCTTTAAATGCTTTCATTGTTTGACTTGTTTGCTTTATATTTTGGGTACTTATTTGGGTTTTTTGTTGATCCTCTACCCGAATTTGGGAACATTATTAGGTAAGTAGGAAAGATTGTGGAGACTGTACGACGTAGAACGATATGGTTCAAGCAATAGTTATGTTAGTGTGACACATTTGTGGGTACCGATATCCTTTGTGTTAAATCAAGGAGAATACGAGGTCGCTGTGTGGTGTCATGAAATACTAACTGACCCTAGAACCTTTAATTGAACAACTTGGCTATTAGGAAGTAGTGAGATAGTCGGTCTCGGTGGAAAGCTGAAAATTGGTTGATACTCGATACTACGCTCATTAAGATCGGACTTTTGGGATATTCGGCCGCAAGAAAAGATTGATTATGCTGAAATAATGCCCAATGAAGAAATATCAATGATATTGAGATTCCCTAGAACCTGATTACTTTGTAGGACAGGTTGAACCAACTAAACTTCAAGAGGGTACTTACCTATGAAACCTCATGTAAGCCTAAACCTAAGGACTTGTTTGCTTGTCTTGTATATGTTTATTTGTACATAACATCTTGACATCATACCATAGCATTTACACTAATTGTTTCAAGGACCTTGGGATTATCTTTGTCTATTTTGTAGGATATGGATTCCATTCATAGAAAGACTATCCGAATCGGCTTTGTGAAAGTTCCTCCTTAACTCATGGAATTAACATTAAGGGTTCCCCATGATTCTCCGTTCACCAAGAAGTATGGTCGTCTCATCAATTTGGCTACCTCAAATTTTGAAGAACAAATGATGGGGTACTATTTCAGTTCTTTGACCCTAAGTACCATTGCTTTACATTTCCTGATTACCAATTGGTGCCTACCATGGATGAGTTTTCTTAACTTTTGGGAGTGCCTATTCTTGATCAATTACCCGTCACCGGTATTGAGAAAGACCCAAGACCCAAGGATATTGCTTTAGCTTTACATTTGCAACGGGCCGACGTTGTTGCAAATTGGGAAACAAGAAGTGGTGTTAAAGGTTTTCTAGCCAAGTTTCTGTTTGAGAAAGCTCAAAAATTTTGGAATGCTTTGGATTTGTAAGCTTTTGAAGAAATTTTGGCTCTTCTACTCTATGGGATGGTACTATATCCTAACCCGTACCAACTCATAGATGTGAATACGGTCAAAGTTTTTCTATCTTGCAACCCGGTGCCTACCTTACTTAGAGATGTTTTGCATTCTTTTCATACTTACACCATGAAGAGATGGGGAATTCTTATTTGTTGTACTCCTTTGTTAGCTAGGTGGTTTGTTTCGCACCTTCCTCGATCAGTTTTTAAGAATGAACAAGGTATGAGTTGGTCTCAAAGGTTGATGTCAATCTCGCATTCTGATATCCTTTGGTGCTCTCGATCTTTAGAGGATGTCACCATCATTGATCATTGTGGGGAATTCCCTAATGTCCCTATCTTTGGCATTAGGGGAGGTATCATCTATAATCCTTGTTTGGCTCTACAATAGTTTGGGTATGCTCGGAGGGATGGCCCTCATGATGCGTTTGTTCAAGGAATTGTATTTGACTATTAGAACGATGTCCAAGGTTATCGTCAAAGATTTGTACGAGCCTGGGGCATGTTGAACAAAGTTGATAGCAAAACTTTGGGGCATAAGGACTCTATTCCTTTGGAGCCTTATCTCAAGTGGGTGCGAGCTCGTGCTCAAAACCTCATGATGTTGTATCCTTCCATCCTACCTATCATCATGGTGCCTATTTCCGAAGGAGATGTTCCAATTCTACTAAAGCGAGAAAAAGGTTATGGAGCTCATAAGACAACTTCATGAAGAGCGAAGTTTGAACGCCTACATTGCACCAAAGAGGATACGCTCTTTGGAAACTTGAGTCCTTTTTCTTAGGAGTTTATTTTGTATTATTTTTGCTTCTTCCATTGTAAGCCCAAGAGGCTTTTTTGTAAACTGTTTGAACTTATTAATACAATTAATATTTGTTCCTTCTTTGTTTAAACAAATTTAAATCTTAAAGGTCCTTGAAAACATTTGCATTCACATTACATGCATCATAACATAAGCAGGTTTTCCGACATAGGTTTCCTCATTTTTCTAGTGTTTATTTTAGTAAGATGGATCTCGATCAGACTGTGAAGGACTTGCAAACACAAAATTCTCAATTTCAAGAAACCTTGCTCAACTTGGCCAAAGGGCAGCAAGAACTGATGTCACTTCTGGTTGAAAAGAAGAATACCAAGAAGAAGGATTTGATCAACATGGGAAAGAGATTCAAGGGCCCAGTTTGGAAAATTCAAGTGGTAGAAGACTCCTCTGAGGAAGATGATAATCAGGATGAAGATGCAAGGAGCACCCGTGCTAGGGGTGGTAACAATCCAGTATCTAAGGATGAGGACTATTTTGACGAACAATATCCACCGGCTGAAGACAAGTATAAGCAACTGGAGGACAAATTAAAGGCTATGGAAGTTCAAGCCGTGCCTGGCCTAGATTTTGGTGATTTAGGTTTGGTTCCTGGGATGGAAATCCCCCATAAATTCAAGATTCTAGTTTTTTCCAAGTATGATGAAGTTTCGTGCCCGAAGCTTCACTTGAGATCTTACGTCCGTAAAATTCAACCGCATACCACTAATAAGAAGTTATGGGTGCACTTATTTCAGGAGATTTTGTCTGGGACTCAATTGGAGTGGTTTTAACAGTTACAAGGTTCCAACATCCATACCTGGGAAGACTTGGCCACCACCTTCTATCGTCAATATTAGTACAATATCGATATGGCACCAACTAGAGTGTAGTTATAAGGAATGACCTTGGGATCTAATGAAGGCTTCAAAAAGTACACTCGTAAATGGAGAGACTTGGAAGGTAGGGTGTATCCACCATTGACCGATAGGGAGTTGGTGGATATGTTCATGGGAACATTGACTAGACCATTTTTCAACTTATTAATTAGGAGCTAATCATCTGGTTTCACTGAGTTAATCTTAACTGGTGAAAGGGCCGAGAGCGGTATCAAAAGTGGAAAGATTCCCATGACCTCTGCCTCTACATCAAATACTATGAAGAAACCTTTTACCGGTAAAAAATAAACTAATGCCGTGTATGGGTCAAGGGGCCATATCAAGAAGGATCATTGTCAATCTGTAAATGAAGTTCTAATCTCCAATACAACCTCTACTCAAAGACCACAACAACAAGCTGGCTACCAAAGCCCTGATATTCCAAGAAAATAATTTACAAGGATCAACATGTCACTATCTCAAGCCCTAGAATACCTATTGAAGGATAATTTGGTAACATTGTGTGATCCCCCTTCAAATCCCAATGTTTCATCTCCAAAGTACAACCCGAACGCCAAATGTGTTTACCACTCCAATAGTTCTGGAAATGACACTGATCATTTTTGGGCACTAAAATGCAAGATCCAAGACCTTATTAACAACAAGACCATTGAATTTGATCCTCCTCCAACTCCGAATGTAATCACTGCACCTATGCCAAATCATGGCAAAGGTGTTAACGCTATTGAAGATACTGCTTTCATTTCCTCTGTTGATGACTTTACTACTCCATTGAAGTTTGTTAAAAATAATTTGCTGAAAGCTGGAGTTTTCCCTGGTTGCCTTAAAGATTGTTGTTGCTGCACTATGCAAACCAATGGCTGTGAATGACTGAAAAGAGGTGTCCAACACCTAATAGACAGCCATGAGATCCTATTTGAAAGAACTCCATCCGTAAAGAGTTTGACTGAAGTTATGCCTCAAGAAGTTGAATACATATCCATCATCACTATATCCAACAAACCTATTAGGATCACTTCAAAGGGTCATATTAGGATTTCCAATGAACCAAACATAGCTCCATTGATAATTACCATACCAGGGCCAATCCCTTATTCTTCCGATAAGGTGGTATCTTGGAATTATGGCGCTGAAGTATACTACCATGGTATTAGACAAGACTCCTGGATCGATAAAGATAAAGTTGCTGATATTACCAACATTGATGGGTCTAGCAAGGTGACTAGAACGGGGAGAATTTTCTCTCCTGATATTTCACCTCTAACCACCACAACTACACCTGTTCGCATTACTGTTGGTAAACCTAGTACTGATGCTAGGGGCAAAGAAAAGATGATTGAGCCTTCCAGGATAGAGCCGCCCGCCAAAAACATTACAACTGAGGAACCCTCCACCCAAGAGATAGAGGAGATTTTGAAAATCTTAATGAAAAGTGATTATAAGATAGTAGAGCAGTTAGGGAAAACCCACTCTAAGATTTCTATGCTATCTTTATTACTTTGTTCTAATGTGCATGCTCAAGCCTTGATAAAATTTATGAAGAAATCTCATGTTCCTCAAGAGACTACATCCGATCAGTTTGAAATTTGTGTGGCGAGTTTGAATGTCGATAATGGTTTGGAATTCTCGGATACTGATTTAACTCCAGCCGTAAGAAATCACAACAAGGCTTTGCATGTCTATATTGAATGCAAAGGAACAACTCTAGCCCATGTATTAGTGGATACTGGGTCCTCTCTAAATGTCTTACCCAAGGGTACCCTATATCGGTTGGATTGCCAAGGTTTAGTATTGAAGCCAAGCAACATAGTGGTAATAGCTTTCGATGGATCAAAGAGGATGGTACATGGAAAGGTCGACCTCTCCATCAAAGTTGGTTCTCAAACTTTCAAATCGATTTTCTATGTGATGGATATCCGTCCTGCCTACTCTTGACTGCTTGGATGTCCTTGGATACATGGGCCAGGAGCGGTGACGTTCACTCTTCATCAAAAATTGAAATATCCAGTCAAAGGAAAGATCATTAATGTCTGTGGTGAAGAAGAGTTTATGGTTAGCCACCTGAATTCGTTTAAGTATATTGAGATAGATGGAGAGTTCATAGAAACTCCTTGTCAAGCCTTCAAAGTGGTCTCTCCCATGGTTGATGCTTCCAAGGCTACTCCTGATGTTCCAAAAGCTATTAAATATGTACCTAGGATGGCTTCCCTCAAAGATGCTTGTGTTGTGATTGAAGATGGAGGTTGTACCATTTGAGGACAACTCCCTGACATCCCCTTCAAATCAGATAAAAGTGGTTTGGGTTTCACTGCCAAAGCCCAAAAGGATGTCAGACGTGCTCGTATAGGAAAGCCATCTCTTCGCATCAGTAATCATGAAGTGAATGCTCTTGAAGACACCGACAACGACTGTGATTTTGATGACTAGATCTACCCGACTGCCGAGGAAGTACTCAACAACTAGCGTGCCAAGGATTTCATTCCCATCTCCTTCAATAAGGAGTATTTACCATTTACTGTTTTATTAATTTAAGAACTCTGTCTGTAATTTTATTGAAACAATGACTTTAAGCCATGTGCCATACCCGGGGCACCTTGGTCCATTTGTTAAGGATTTGTTCATTTTCATATGCCATATGATCATTTAATAAAAAACATTAGACTCTTTTGCAGTCAAATTTTGCGCTCATTTTATTTCTTTCACTTTATTGCATTTTCAAAATAGCCATGTATCTTACATGCACACTCACACGCATTTGCAGATCCTCATCCACTTCGGTTCTCATTGACAACGATTCTACTATTGCCACCTATGATTTTGAACGTCTAATCTACCAAGCTGAAGACGAAGGCAAGGAAGATTGTGAAATACCTAGGGAATTAGCCAGAATTCTGATGCAAGAAGAAAAAGCCATTCAACCGCATGAACAGCCAGTTGAAGTGATCAACCTGGGTACTGAGGCTGATAAGAAAGAGGTCAAGATCTGTGCCGACTTGGAAGATGGTGTCAAAGACAGATTGATCTGGATGTTGCATGGCTATGTTGAGGTGTTTGCTTGGTCATATGAAGATATGCGGGGACTTGATACTGACATTGTGGTTCATCGTTTACCAACAAAGGAAGATTGTCCTCTAGTCAAGCAAAAATTTCATCGTATGTGGCCAGACATGCCTGAAAAGATAAAAGCTGAGGTAAAGAAGCAATTCAATGCAGGTTTTCTAGCAGTGACGTCATATCCCCAATGGGTGGCAAATGAGGTCCCCGTGCCAAAGAAGGATGGAAAGGTCCGTATGTGCGTAGACTTTAGAGATTTAAATAGGGAAAGCCCCAAAGATGATTTCCCACTACCTCATATTGGCATCTTGGTCGATAACACTGCTCAACATAAAGTCTTCTCCTTTATGGATGGCTTCTCTTGCTATAATCAAATCAAAATGTCTCCTGAAGACATGGATAAAACCACTTTTGTTACACAGTGGGGCACTTTTTGTTACAAGGTCATGTCTTTCATTTTGAAGAATGCAATGGAAACCTATCAACAAGCTATGGTAGCCCTATTTCATGACATGATCCATCATGAGATAAAAGTCTATATGGATAATATGATTGCAAGGTCGCATACTGAGGAAGAACACCTGGACCACTTACATAAGTTGTTTGAAATATTGAAGAAATACAAGCTAAGGCTGAATCCCAACAAATGCACCTTCGAGGTAAGATCTGGGAAACTCTTAGGGTTTGTAGTTAGTGGAAAAGGTATTGAGGTCGACCCTACAAAAGTAAAATCCATACAAGAAATTCCAACTCCCTGTACTGAGAAGGAGGTGAGGGGTTTCTTAGGTCAACTTAACTACATCGCTCAATTCATATCTCACTTGACCGCTACTTGTGAGCCAATCTTCAAACTCTTAAAAAAGATCAAGTAGTCAGATGGAACAACGACTACCAAGCAGCCTTTGACAAGATCAAAGAATACTTACAAGAACCTCCCATCCCGATGCCTCCAGTTGAAGGAAGACCTCTGATTATGTACTTGACTGTATTTGAGAATTCAATGGGGTGAGTGTTGGGCCAACATGATGAGTCTGGCCGAAAAGAGCATGCAATATACTACCTGAGCAAAAAATTTACCGACTGTGAAATAAGATATTCACTGCTCAAGAAAAGTTGTTGCGCTCTGGCATGGGCTGCTTTCCGGCTAAGACAGTATATGTTGACTCACACCACTTTATTGATTTCTAATATGGACCCCATCAAGTATATCTTCGAGAAGCCAGCTCTCTCCGGATGAATAGTTAGATGGAAAATGATCTTGACTGAATATGATATTCAATACACTACACAAAAAGCAATTAAAGGAAGTGTACTGGCGGATCATTTGGCACATCAAGCTGTTGATGATTACCAATCCATGAACTTTGAATTGCTAGACGAGAATATCATGCTAGTAACTGATTGTGAAAAGCCTGGACCGTATGACGAACCTAAACAAGGATCCCAATTGACTATGGTTTTTGATGGAACTTCCAACACTTTGGGTAACAGAATCAGTGTTGTGATTATTTCTCCCAAAGGGTGCCATACGCCTTTCACTGCTAGACTATGATTCGCCTGTATGAATAACATGGTTGAGTATGAGGCGTGCATCTTGGGTCTTAAGGCTGCCATTGACTTAAGAATCAAATTCTTAATTGTATATGGAGATTCAACTTTAGTAATCAGTCAAGTTAAAGGAGAGTGGGATACTAAGCATCCAAATCTGATTACCTACAAAGAGCTTGTGTTAACCCTGATCCCATACTTTGAGGAGGTTACCTTCGAATACTTTCCAAGAGAAGAAAATTAGTTGGTGGATGTCTTAGCAACAATGTCATCCATGTTCAAAGTCAAGTGGGATAACGAGGCTCCTAGAATTACAATAAAAAGATTTGACGAACCGACACACTGTTGTGAGATTGACACCAACGAAGAGAAGCCTTGGTATCATGAAGTGAGAAGATATCTTGAAGCACAAGAGTATTCTGAAGGAGCTTCCATCAATGATAAGAAATTCTTGCGGGGGTTCTCAGCGAAGTTCTTCCTAAGTAATGGGATCTTGTATAAACGCAACCTTGATTCTACTCTACTCCGTTGTATGGATAAAAAGGAGTCTGAGAAAATCATGGAGGACATGCATGATGGTATATTTGGAACTTAATCTAGTGGACACACTATGGATAAGAAGATCTTGAGGGCTGGCTACTAATTGTCAACTATGGAAACTGATTGTCACCACCACTCGAGGACTTGCCATAAATGTTAGATCTACGCCGACAAGGTTCATGTGCCTTCAATACCCTTGAATGTCATGACTGCTCCGTGGCCATTTTCAATGTGGGGCATTGACATGATTGGAGAGATCAAGCCTACTGCCTTCAATGGACATCGTTTCATCCTCGTTTCCATTGATTATTTCACCAAATGGGTCGAAGCTGCCTCATTTGCCTCAGTTACAAATAACGTTGTAGCCCGGTTTTTTAAGCATAACCTCATATGCCGTTACGGTATCCCTGAAAGGATCATCACTAACAATGGTACCAATCTCAATAATGCTATGATTACAGAGCTCTGCACTCAGTTCAAAATCAAGTATCACAACTCTTCTCCATATAGACCTAATATGAATGGCGTAGTGGAAGCTGCCAATAAAAACATAAAGAATATTGTGAAAAATATGGTGGTAACCTATAAATACTTGCCCCAGATGCTACCATTTTCTCTTCATGGCTACCGTACTTCGGCTCGAACTTCAATTGAGGCAACCCCTTTCTCTTTAGTCTATGGCAAGGAAAGTGTCCTGCCTGTGGGAGTTCAAATTCCTTCCTTAAGGATTATGAAAGAAGAAGATTTATGCGAAGATGAATGGATTCAGACTAGGTTGGATCAGTTCAACTTGATTGATGAGAAGAGACTGGCTGCTGTTTGTCATGGCCAAATGTATCAAAAGCGCATGGTCTGGGATTTCAACAAAAAGATCAAACCTCGAGTGTATTAGACTGGAGATTTGGTAATAAAGCACATCATTCTTCCTCAAGGTGATCACAGGGGAAAATGGACTCCTACTTACGAAGGGTCATTTGTTGTCAAGAAAGTATTCTCTGGAGGTGCCATGATGCTAACTACTATGGACAGCGAAGATTTCCTACATCCTGTGAATGCGAATATAGTAAAAAAATACTACGCATGAAATGACCCACTAGGTTGACATACTTAGGCAAAAAAAAGGGCATCCTGGCAAACCAAAGAGGTTCGGGTAAAAATTAGGGATATATACAAAAGATTGTACACCCGACAAGTCGAAAACCTAGAAGGGCGGCTTGGGCAAAAAGGGTATCCTGGTGGGCTGAAAATCCGAAAGGGCGGTCTAGGCAAAAGTTAAGGATGAAAGCGTATGACTATGTCCCATGAAATCACTACAACCAGTTTATTACCAAGGTCCAAGTTCTTGGGTGTAAGATCAATTCAATCAACTTCTTTCAACGGTAAGGGACGATGTTCGAAGACATAGGGGCAATAGTGGAGTTAGAATACAATGAGATCACTTCCACATGGCAATTAGTTTTGTTTTCACTTTGTATTCTTTTGACGATTTCCTATTACTAGGATCTCTGTCTTCTTGTACCAAAAACGCATATTAATAGGAATAACATCAATACAAATATACTTCAAAGTGCAAACTTTTTGTTTTTCTGTTTTGAGTGCAAAAACGTCCAATGACTAAAATTGAATGAACATATGCATATGAACATGATTAACTTTTAACAAATGTTTGTTTAAAAACAATAATAAACATTTTCTTAAGGATTCGGGATATCCCCACAGAGTTACTTCAACAAAATTATCCCCACAGATTTGAATTCATACAATATCCATCCAGAGTTCCAATCTTCTGACAATCGTTTCCCCAACTGAGTTGGTCATAAACTACAAGGGAATCCCTATGGAGTTCGTCTCCAAAAGAATTTATCTCCCTAATAATGTCTTCAAAATAATTTCCTCAACAGGGTTTATTCCCTAACAAACTACAAAATTCCATAATAAACTACAAGATTCCCCAATAGACTACAAATTCCATATCTCGAGTTCTTTCCTCGGATCATTACAAATAAAGGTACAAAATACCTTGTCCCCAACGGAGTCGATACTCTCCTTAGTAAGTTGCTGTGAAGCCTGAAATCCGACCAGATAAAATTTAACTTCATCCTACCAGTAAGTTGTTGTGAAGCCTGGAACCAGACCAGATAACAATTAACTTCATCCTACCAGTAAGTTGCTGTGAAGCCTGGAATCTAACCAGATTATAGTTAACTTCATCCTCCCTAGAAAGTTGTTGTGAAGCCTGAATTTCGACCAGATACCAGTAAACTATCCTCTCCGAGACGAAATTTTAACCATCTCTTTTATCCCAAGTCAGTGTAAATAAGAATTAAATTCCCCAGTAGAGCGATGGAAGACCAAAGATCCCTGAACCTTACTTCCCAAGCAAAAATCAACATTCCCTGCAGAGTTTCTCCAAACAAAAAACAGGAACTCCCAGCGGAAGCATTCTAAACAAGGTTGAAGATACACATACTCTTCATCTCCAGCAGTAGTCCGAGATTTTGCTTCCCAACACTCCCCAACAATTTGTCAAGGATTTACTTTCTAGTCAAAGATACATTTCAATAACATTCATACATCACAGCACATGCATGACAAATGCATACAACATAATCTCATTTATTTTGAGAACATCGTTACGCCATGCATACATCTGCATGCAACTAACCCTCTTCCTTGCAGGAAAAATTAATTAACACAAACGAAGACCTCTTATGGTTAGATTCATTTCTTCAAGATTAAAGACAGGCGACCAAAGACCTCTTCTAGTTAGATTCATTTCTTCCCGATTAAAGACAGACGAATGAAGACCTCTTCTGGTTAGATTTATTTCTTCCAGATTAAAGACAGGAAGACAAAGACCTCTTCTGGTTAGATTCATTTATTCCAGATTAAAGACAGGTGAACAAAGACCTCTCTGGTTAGATTTATTTCTTCAAGATTAAAGACAAGAAGACGAAAACCTCTTCTAGTTAGATTCATTTCTTCCAAATTAAAGACAGGCAAACGAAGACCTCTTCTAGTTAGATTTATTTCTTCCAGATTAAAGACAGGCAGAGGAAAACCTCTTCTGGTTAGATTTATTTCTTCCAAATTAAAGATAGGAAAATGAAGACCTCTTCTGGTTATATTTATTTATTCTAGATTAAAGATAGGCGAACAAACCTCTTATGTTTAGATTTATTTCTTTCAGATTAAAGACAGGCAATCAACAGGCCTTTCCAGGTTAGGTTCATTTCCCCAGTGAAGTCGCCAAACAACAAACTTCTTCTGTTTAAATTTATTTCTTCCAGATTAAAGACAGGCAATCAACAGACCTTTCTTGGTTAGGTTCATTTCCCCAATGAAGTCTCCAAACAATAGACCTATTCTAGTTAGAATTATCTCTTCCAGTTAAAAACAAGCAAAAGACCTCTACAGTTTCAGTATAAATTGACCAAATATTTATTCTGATACTTCTCCCTCGACAGTCACTCTGGATGGCATCTGTAAGCCAATCTCTGACAAATTCTTTATCACTTCTCCAAATAGCATCTTTAAGCCCACTCCCAACATAATCAACTAACACTAAGCCAAGTGCAAATTCTCTGGGCACTTTAGTGTTCAACCACCTTCCACCTTCAAGTCACAATTGGCGGACTCGCCTATCTAAATCTTCAGGTTTAATAAGATTGAACAGGGGCAGCAGTTGTACCCGAAAATTTTCCCTCTCTTTTCTCAAAGACATTTCTCACAAAGATCTTCAAAAGCTCAAGCTTGCACAAGTATTGACTAGGTCAAGCCCCCTCCTCAACACTGATACTTCAAATTAGGGTTTGAGTTTTCACAAGGACAATTGGACTTCTAATACTTCAAATTACTTTCATGGATCATTAGGGACCCTTAAGATTGCTCATGTCAAGTTTCAAGTCTTGGATCACAAAATTGCTCAATCAATTAAATAGATAACCTAAAATCAACTGTATATGGTAAAAAGTCAACTATGATCAACCTACAGTCAAACATCAAGATTTTGGACCAATATCAACATTTAAAGTCATATGTATCAATTGATCAAGTTTGGATCACAATTCCCCAAGAAAATTGTTTAAATCACCAAAAGGGCAAAATGGTCAAAATTAGGGTTTTGACTAATCAAGGGTTTTTGACCTAATACATGATCTAATGGCTTGAAGCACAATATATATGATTAAAATACAACATATTTACTTAATTTCATGGCTCAATACATTTTTCAAGATCATTTGATTGATAGTTGAAATTCAGTCAACTGATGAAAAGTCAACTAATACACCAAAAGTCAAACTATGACTTTTTGATCAAAGTTGAGTTTCAAAGATCACATTTCATCAAGACATTCAAAAGCATGAAACTTTATCATCAAGAAAGTCAAAATTCATTTTGAAAAGTCAAAGTTTTCAAGACTTAGAAAATTTTCTAAGTGTTTTAAGTCTTATTTTTTCATGACTTCATGCCAACTTTGCACCAAGATGCAAGATGATTCAAAGAAAACTTCCAACATGAAATTTTTAGATTTGATGAGATCTACAACTTTGCTTTAATAATAAAGTCCTAGAAATTCTTGAATCTAGAGTTATAAATTCACAAAGTCGCGCACTTTTTCTTAAACACTTGGTGAAAATTTAACCTAGTTTAGGCATATTTTGACCTAACTTCTTGGCCAATTTTCACCAAGCTCCAAGATGATTTTGTCAAAATGGACAACATGAAATTTGTAGATAATTTTCCAAGATTTTCAAAATATCCCGGAACTCAATGAGATCATTTTTGAGCTAACATAATCGAAGATATGAAGTTAGGGTTTCAAACTTGAATTACAAGTCAATTTTGTGATGAACACTTGACCAAATTCATAACCATGCTGTATAATCTTTGCTTTTCAGGCCTACAATTTGTGTTTCACTCCATAATTAATGGTTTACACAACTGATTGAGCTATTATCCAATTAATTCAAGCATTATCCAAACCAAATTGCCATTTTGGGAAGAAAGTAACCATGGCATTCTTGAAAAGTGACTTTATAGACAATGTTAACTCTCCTTGAGCCCATACATTGTTGCTTCTGATTCTAAAACATTTCAAAGCAAGAAGCAACATATCTATATCCTATTAACCACCCTACAAGCCTTTGCACTTCACATTGAAACTATGTATTTCATGTTTGCTTCAAAATCAAGTCACATGGCCAAAACATGTGATTCTTGATTTCTGACTTCTCCAAGTATCCAAACTCCTTTCTTATAAATAGACACTATTTATGAGATAAGACACAATTGGATAAGCCTAAAAACTCCCTCAAACCCCCTCAAGCCAAAAAAATTCCTCAAAACACCATTGTTGTGCAATTTCTGACTTTGTACATCAAACTTCTATTCCACTCATGCGTTTCTTGGCCAAATCATTTCCAAAGCTTACTCACTTCATATAAAAACCATCCCAATACTTGTTACACTTCTGTAACACCTCCATCACCATCTTCCATTTTCAAAAACAGAGGTCTTCACTTGGACTTCTCTAGGGAATTTCAAGCACTCTCAGCTCAAAGTAACTATTGGAATAGCTTCATGGAGGTTCAAGGAAGCTAACCAAATCAATGAAGCACCTTGAAGAGAGCTCTAACTCAAAACACAAAACCAAGTTTTGAGGTAAGTTTTCTGATTTTCAATCTCTTCATATAGGTATTGTTAGCTTTCCATTTTCAAAGATAAAATGTAGACATCATTACCCTGAAGCTGACCGTGTCCTTAGAATTCATTTATATTGCTTGAGTAGTGAGAATTTTAAGTTTGAACTTTCTGAAAAAATTAGGTTAGATTTGGTACCATTCAAAATTCGTGCTCATCTTTGATTTATAGTTTTAGTTATTTACATTTCTAGAATCGTGATGAAAAATGGAGCAACTTTCATGTTTACAGTTTTAATTTTTGTTGAGAAATGAGAAAGTTACAGGATTCAAAAATGGTGAAGAAGGTTTGGCGCGAGGAAGAAGAAGATACAGGACTAGGATTGGTTTTGTAATATATTATGTTGGTTTCATGCTAATAAACAGATGTATAGCCACCTAAGTTGTAGAGAGCACACACGTTATTGCCAAGGGCCTGGGTTCGAGCCCCAGCGCTGCCCTTTTGTTTTGTTTTTCTAACATTTTTGTTCCATCTTTGTCAAACAGCGCGCCTGGGCATCATCCCTTGGGCCTTCATAAATTTTGCTCAGCTTCACCCCATTTCCTTTTTTATTATGCAGCCCAATTGCTTGTTTTTATTTTATTTCTTTCTGATTACAAAAAATACTAATGGGCCTAACACTCAAACAAATATGCTTTCATCTACTAAACCACCCAATTCATATTTACACCCTCCTGACTTTTATTTTATTTTCTATTTTATTTTATTTTCTTTATTTTTATTATTTTTAATATTATTATCATTATTATTTTTATTAATAAAAAACCCAAAAACAAATATATCTTTATTTATTATTATATACTAATATACTTGTATTTTATTTCTTTTAAGACAAAAGACCAAAAATATTTTTCTAACAAATTTAATTTTTTTTCTTAAATTTAAATAAATATTAGACTTAGATTTAGTTTATTTTATTTTAATTAAAACTAATAAGAACTTAGAAATTAAATTAATTTTTTCTATTCACTTTAGTTTGATTAATTAAATTAAAACCTTTTCATAAAGCCCCTAAGAAAACTTGTTTTCTTAATCAAATCTAATTTCTTTTCTAACTTAGATTTAATTTTCTTAAATTAATTATCTTCTTTTAATTTAACTAAGTTTAAAAACCTTTCATATAATTTAAACAAAAACAATTCAATTCTCTTTTCTTTCCACATCACCTTCATATCCTTGTACATTATCTTTACATTTGGTACATTATTTATTTATTCAATATGACTGTAATAGTAACTTAGGATTTAATTTCTTCTCTCTCCATTTGTAAATTTGTACCCCGATCCTCAAATGATATAATAACGTAGATTTTAACATTTCCGCAATTTATCGTTTACAATATAAATGTCAGTAATTAGGATTTGTATGGCAAGACATAAAATCAACAAGTAGAAAACCCTAATTCAAAGACAAAGAGCATGAAAACAAACACTTTGCACACTTGCACCTCTAGAGTTAACCTCACTTGTTGCCTTGAGAATAAATAGTTACGCTATGTAAAGGTGGGATACTTTATCAAAAATAATCAAAAATAAGATCATAGTCCCTCGATGACCCTTCAAATGTTGCCTTCATAAATGATCTTAGACCCTTAAAAAAATTGCAAAGGTATCCTATAATGTTGCTTTCTATGACTATACGATGACCCACGCCTATTCCTTCACATCCAATGATAAAGTTTCTTACGAATCAATGGTAATATATCAATATCTAAAGGAGGAGGAAAAGAACAAAGACTTTTTGAGTAGGTATAACACTCGTAGTTGCTTGCTCACAACCATTTTCAAAACATCTTTCAAAAACACACCAACACTTTCCATTCAATATTTTCAAAATTCAATACTTTGTATTCATTCTTATAGAGACGAGGATCATTACAAAGTTCGCCTAAACGAAGGCACTTTTCAAAAATACTTCCAAACAAACACACTCACAAAAGCATTTTCAAAGTGAGCTAGGAACTAAGAGCCCGCAGATAACTACTGATGAAAAGGGTGCTAACACCTTCCCTTTTCATAACCTACCCTCCGAACTCAAGAAAATTCACAAAAGGTCTTTCCTGTTCTTTTCACTTTTTTCTTTATTGGATAAAAGAAAAGTCAGTGGCGACTCTTTCTATCTGCAAGAATTGCGATAAAACACAAAACACCCAAGTCAGTTCTCCCAACGTATTACAATAAAAATGGTAAACAACCAAAGGATATAAGAGTGAATATCATCTATCAAAGGTCTGAAGGGTAACAATGATAAACCATAAAGATGTGGGCTGAGTATCATCTATCAAAGGTCTTATAGGGTAACAATGATAAACAACCAAAGGATGTAAGAATAGATATCATCTATTAAAGGTTTGATAGGATAACGATGATAAACACCAAGAGGTGGATTGAGTACCATCTATTAAAGGTATGATAGGGCAACAATGGTAAACAACCAAAGGATATAAGAGTCAATACACGCATTTTTACTTAAGGAAAACTACTAACTTCCAACTGAAGGTAGAATAGGTATAAACAATAAAATGTTTCCCCAAAATTTGAGTGTTCCTCGTAGAACGATTATCAACTTCTTCTTTAACCAAGGCATTAAATCTGGAAAGGGTAATAAACTTCACCTAACTCCTAGATTTCACCAACAACATAACAATTTCTTCTTTGACCAGGATATCACTCAGAAAGGGTAACAATCTGTTGTAAGGATCTCCCAACAATCTGTTATTATCATGTCGACAAGACCAACCATCCATCGGAGTAAACAACCTCAACAATAAGCTGTCTCTATCACATTAAAGAGACCAATCATCCATCCGAGTAAACAACGTCAAAATTGAATTATTTCTATCATATCGATGGGACCAACCATCCATAGGAGTAAACAACAAATTGTCTCTATCATATCGACAAGACCAATCATCCATCGGAGTAAACAATCTCAACAACAAACTCTATCTATCATGTCGACAAGACCAAACATCCATCAAAGAAAACAACCTCAACAACGAATTGTCTCTATCACATCGAAGAGACCAACCATCCATCAGAGTAAACAACCTCAACAAAAAACTGTCTCTATCATATCGACTAGACCAACCATCCATCAGAGTAAACAACCTTAACAATGAACGGTCTCTATCATATCGACGAGACCAACCATTCATCAGAGTAAACAAGACCTTATATATGGTCAATATACAAGCTGATCAAATAAAGAAGTTATTTCTTGTTGGAGGAAAACTGATAACAACCTTACTGGGGAATACATGTTGCTCAAATAAAGAGATTGCCTCTTGCCATTATGAAAAGTATTGCAATAACATTGTTGGGAAATTAATTTTGACTTCCTAGGGAAATATAAATGCATTCCTACTGAGGAGATTAAGTCTGCATATGCAAAACAATTGTACCCTCACTCTAGGGCTTTGATAATTAGTTTTTACATCTTTATTTACCATTTATTTTAGTCATCTTTTCTTTATATTGACAAGCGTTTCATTTTGTTGTTCTACATGTTATGCGTTGGTTGTGTGTTTTAATATTTTGAGGCTCACAAGAATAAATCAAGACAAATCAGTGCGAAAAAGTGCAAAAATTAAAGTTTCAAAAAGTTTCCAGCATGCTCTAGGAGGTCTGACACGGACGTCCATGTCAGTTGACACTGCCCGTGTCAGCCAATGCACTGATTGATCTATCATTAGCAGTTTTTACTAAAATATTAATAACTAGAGCTACGGGAATTGGATCGACGTGTTATGATATTCGTTGGAAAGCTGAGAGAAAGAGATACAACTTTCATGTTGAGTTCAAAAGTTGATTCAGACTACAGAAGCCTCGAAAAGTACATTAAAGTTGTAAACCTTAGAAATTATGTTATTTAGGGTTGTTTTATGGGCCTGGTTTACGTTTCCGACCCAGTTTGAGTTAGTAGGGAAAACCCATATTTGGTTTATAAGAATTTTTACCAACAGAGAATAATTGGGAGAACTGAAGATTGGAGAGACCAAGGTTATTAAAAGGCAGAAGATTCTCATGAGCGAAAGCAATTGAAGATCAAAGCTATCCAAATTATTGTAATGTCTAATTTTCATCTTGTAATTATTTTGAACAATATGAGTAGCTAAACCCCCCAATGCTAGTGGGGTGTCCCTGATTTAATTCTGTTAATAACTTTGAGTTTGAATTTCTTTAATGCATTAGTTTTTCATATTCAATTTGACCATGCAATTTTTTTAATGATTTCCCTGTCAGACCAACAAGGATTGATTTACGGTTAACAATTAGCTGGACCGTAGTTGTTAAGGTTTTTGTATAATTAGACTGTAGTAAATATCAGTGGGGACTAGGGATTCCCTATAGTTACCAGTTAAACTCTTGATAAAACATAGGCTTGATTTCATCATAATTCTCTAAGGACTTAGGATTTAGGATGAATGTTCAAAGACTTTCCCACTAAGGACTTAGGGGGAAATAACCTAAAGAGCGGTAATTGAATATTATGAACATGTTGAAGAAATTAGGATTCAAGGTTGTTACAGGGAAAATTATACACTTTACCCTAGCATGTTTCTCATAATTATGAAAAAGCCAACTTATATTTCTGTTTAATTTTATAGTAACAAAACCCCAAATTAAGTTTTTGTTTAATTGAACCACGAATTGAACTCGGTACTTCTATGCAATACTTGAGATCGATATTCGGGGAATTTTATCTATTATTACAAAAGGAAAAATAACACACTTGGTATTTTTCATATCATGTTTTTGGCAGCGTTGTCGGGGACTTCCAAAATATAGTGTTTTAATTTTGGTTCAATTGAAATTTTGTTGTTCGTCAACTAAAATTTTGTTTAAGTTTTTTTTTTTTAATTTGAATTTTATTTTATTATAAAAAGAAAAAAAGGGTTAGATTTTTGTTGCTTCATGAATTCTTCTATACTTTATTGATAATAAAGTGTTTGAGTTTGCAACCATGTATTATTTTTATACATTGCCACCAATATCTTTTGCATGTTGGTCACCTGATTCGGGAATCACTTTGGAAGAGGCAACTAAAATTTTTAAGGCATATAAGAGGGAGGTAAGAATTCCTATGAATTAATGTAATGAAGCTAATTGTTATTTAGATAGGTTTATTTGTAGAGAGTTCAAGTTGGAAGAAGAAAATGTGAAACTAGAAGAATAATGTATAATATCAGATGACAAAGATGCAGTAAAAATAGAAGAATTTGAGGTAAACAAGAAATATGGGGAAGAAGAAATAAGGAAACTTGAAGATGATTTAGTTTTGGATGAGACTACAAATTTAACAATTTCTAAAGATATGGATATCCCACAAGAAAATCTTAACCAAAAGTGTATTCCTAAAAACTATTTTCACAACACGGCAAATGAAAAACAACAAATTGACAAAGTATTGGATGTCATTTATGCCTTGTTCAATAAAATCAAGCTAAAAATGATTTGGAAGCAACCTCATTAGTACTTTAAGTTTATGGGATTGCTATCGAATAAAATAAAGAAAAAAGATGATGTGTTCTTTGTGTCATATATGCCACTCTAACAAGGGGAATGAACCATCGAGCCATGTGACGTTAAACAAAGTGCTTTGTGGGAGGCAACCCACACTTTTAATGACTTAGATTTTTATTTTTGTTGTTTTTTTTCTTTGGTTTTCAGGTAATAAAAAAGGGGCGTTGTAGGTGAAAGCTAGAAGGCGGTAATTGGTGTTGCATTACCCTATGTGAGTCACCGTTCTCAATATTTTTCTGAAACATTGGGGCCAATGTTTAGTTCAAGTTTAGGGGTGGATTTACTGTTTTGTTTATTTTTTTATGTGATTTGCTTTGTAAAACCACATGTTGAAGTCTTCTCAAATTTTGACCAGAATTTTTGTTTTACACAATAGCTTGAATTTCAAATAGATCAGGAAAGTATATAGAGATAAATGAATGATTATTTAAGGGTAGGATGTTCAGAATAATGTGACAGCGATATGAGTCTAACATGTAGATTTGTACCATAGTACTTGAATCCTGAGAAGTACTTCTTGAGTAGTTTATTTTGACATTCTTGCATAATTTAGATTCACATGCATGTATGTTGATTGATAAATAAATAATTTTGGTTTAAAATGATGAAAAGGTGGTAAAAGGCATCCAACCGCTAAGTTGGGTGACCCTCACCTGGTTATTCATCCCAAAGGTGGTTGATCCCCAAATGTCATCCAAATAACGACAATATATAAGTGCAAAGTTTGAAAATTTCATCGAAAATTAAAAGTAGCAAATCCTTCTCATTTGGTGCCTAAGCAAAAAATTCTTGATTAGTCTTGTGCATGTGATGATCATCATAACTCTCATTGTCTTAATTTGATTATCCAGTGAAAAAGAAGGAAAATCGGAAAGAGGCTTCTGTACAAAGCATAGTTAGAGAGGTATCTGAAGAGGAAGCTCAAGTTTAAAAGGTTCTTACAAAAAATCTTCGTGTCATGTGAATATCAAACGGACTACCTCTTGAACAATGTGAGCAAAGGCCTCATGTATGAGTACCGGTATGCTGTGAATTTCATGAGCTCTAGAAATTGTCGCTTGAGGTCAGGCAACAGTTTAAGTTTTAGGGAGTTTGATCAATGATTTTTACATCTTTATTTACCGTTGATTTTAGTCATCTTTTCTTTATATTGGCAAGCGTTTCATTTCGTTCTTCTACGTTTTATGCGTTGGTTGGGTGTTTTACTATGTTTAGGCGCACAAGAATAAATCAGGACAAATAAGTGCAAAAAGTGCAAAAATAAGAGTTTTTAAAGTTTTCAGCATGCTCCAGAAGGTCTGACACGGCCGCCCGTGTCAGCTGACACTTCCCATGTCAGCCAATGCACTGATTGATCTATCATTAGTAGTTTTCACTAAAAAATTCATAACTGGTGCTATGGGAATCAAATCAATGTGTTCTGATATTCATTGGAAAGCTGAGAGAAAGAGCTACAACTTTCATGTTAAAGTCAAAATCTGATTCGGATTGTAGAAGCCTCAGAAAATTCATTGAAGTCGCAAACTTTATAAATTAAGTTGTTTCGGGTCATTTTATGGGCCGGGTTTATGTTTTCAATCCAGTTTGAGTTAGTAGTGAAAACCTTTATTTGGTTTATAAGGCTTTTTTCCAGCAGAGAATAATTGGGTGAATTGAAGATTGGAGAGACCAAGGTTATTGGAAGGTGTGATCGGTGGATCTGGAACTGACTGTTTAACGCTGGTTCGCGAAATGTCGCGGAAGCAAGAGTCGCCACCGTCTTTTATTTTCTCCAAATAGAAAGGACAAAAGCACAGAAAAATTCCTTATAGAGATTGCTCTCGGTTCGGGAAGTAGATTATAGAAAGGGAAGGTGTTAGCACCCTTTCTATCCATGGTTATCCATGGGCTCTCAGATACTTGCTCAATGTGTTTTCAAAATTGTTTGCTTGCTTTTCAATGTGGGTTTAAAAGTTTCTTTTGAAAAATTTCAGATCGACTCATACGTCAGAGTGTTTGAAAAGTTTGTTTTGAAAGCTTTTGAAAAGTGTCAGTGTGAAAAGTCTTTTGAGTTTGTTTTTGAGATTAGAGCAAGTATCCTTGAGAACCTACCTACCCTAAGGAATTCGTCTGTGTAAATGTCCTTAAAAGTAGTGCCATCCCACCATTGAGAGGTAGGTAGCACCACCGTTGGAGGTGTTCGGGTCAATTCGAGTTTTAGGGACGTGGTGATCACCGGAGCAATGGGAAGACACCTTAGAAGCTACCCTCATGCCAGGTTCCCGGATCATGAGGACTTACTAAAACATCCTCTACTCGACGATCACCTTTCGAGAGGCAAGGCAACAGTGAAGCGTACCCTAGGGATGGTGTGTGACTTGTGTGTCGTTTTCAGATATTTTGTCTTGTTCATGTCATGGGTGATCTACGCTTTGTTTTTATTTTAACATTCATTCTTGCATGCAATCTATTAGCAGTTAAAAAGTTGCGAGAAATATAAAGTTCCTAAACTATTACAAAGGCGCGGGTCTACATCGCCAAATTTAATCCAGGACCCGATTTGACATAAAATAAAGTAAAGTGCGAGAAATATAAATGTCCGAATTACATGGCTTTGGGAGAATTACATTAATATTTATAAGAAAAAAAATAAAATGCGCGAATTGGAATTAAAATTGGAAGCGAGGGCGTTGGACCCTTTTAAGAAATTAAATGAAGTTAAAAATTAATTAATTATTTATTGAAATAAAAGAAGTGTTTTTTAGGTTTTTTTTGTATTTATGAAATAAGAAAACTAAAATTAAAATTAAAAGAAACCCTAATTCTAAGTTATTTTTAATTATTTGAGAAAAATGTTAAAGTTTAACTTAATTTACTAAAGAATTTATGTACATGTTTATTTACAAAATAAATTAGTAGTTAATAATAATAATAATGATGAGAAAATTATTTATTAAAAAAAATGATGAAAAAGTTAAAAACCCTAATTTCTACATATTTAATTTATTAAGAAAAATATTAAAGTTTTGAAACCTAAATTAATCTAATTAATTGTTTAAACTTTATTTACAAAAATAATAATAGTGAAATTAATATTAATAAAATAAACATTTTTTTGATTTTTCTGTATTTTATATTTATTATGAAAATTATTTTATGAAATTAAAAGAAAACAATTAAAAAATAATTAAAAGAATAAAAAGGAAAAACAAATAAAAATTAAAAAATTGAGCAAACCATAGGGGGTGTCTGGCCCAAGGGGAGGTTTTTTGAAGTATTGACTCCTGAGTACCGTGGTCTGCATTCTTTGGCCATTGGATTGAGTTTCATGCATAAGTTGTTCTACTTTGGCCATTTGGCTTTTGGCTTTTGGTCATTTGTGTTCTGGCTTCAACGTTCCCTTAATGTCTGGCTTAATGTCTGCCTCGCCATGTATTGGTGTCATGCATAAGTTTTTCTAGTCTGGCCATTTGGCTTTTGGCTTTTGGCCATTTGGCTTTTGGCCTCAACGTTCCTTAATGAACCTGCCTGGGATCCTGTCTAAATCTGCAGTGTTGAATCTCACAAACACATCAAATAAAATCATAAAATGCAAATAAAACCAATATATGAAGAAATTTAATGTTTAGGCACAATATGGCATGTATGAATGATTATACCCTTTTGATCATGGAGATCAAATCAACCTTACCCTTACTGGAAAAGTAGTGACATGAATGCTTTTATGCCCTTTGGATCATGGAGATCAAGCCAGCCTTACCCTTACTGAAGAAGTAATAAGATGTTGGTTTGTAACTGAGATGACTTTGTTTGTAGTGAGAGAGAGATTTGTAATAAGGATTTCAAGGTTTTAGGGTTCTTGAAAGAGTTTGATATTCCAACAGTGTTGTGGCAAGGTTTTTTCTCTCTTTTTCTCTTCTCCTTTTTTCCTCTCTTTTTTCTCCTGGTTTGTGTGACAAGAAGGTGATTATATAGTGGAAATTAGGGTAAAGAAAATGGGTTTTGAATGTGCAATTGGGCCTCCAATATTCACTTGAATTCGTCACTTTCCAGGCTAAATCGCAGGGACTTAAGTGCATTTTTTGAAGTTGAAATGTGAAAACAAAATGTAGCCGACATCGAGAACTAACTCCTGTCCGAAAATCGACTCAATCGGATAAACGGTGAATTAGTTATGAATTTTTGAAGTTTCAGCTCAGACAAACTTATTTTGGGCTCCAGTGTCGGTTCTGACACGTTCTTCAATAAAAAACTGGTATTGATCGGTGCATAATCCGGTCTCGACTTTTGAAGCAAAGTTGTAGATCTACGAGTCAGGGACCTTGTGTAAAAATATGAGCCCAATCCGATAAAAATTGACCGAGTTATGAATTTTCGAAGTTTCGGCCCAGATGAAATAATATTCAGCATTCAGGATTTTCAGCGTGTCACGCACTCTGCGCAAAAAACGAAGGCCTTTTGAATACCGTTTGAACTCAATTCCTTCTGTGAAAATGTAGTCAACTCAATTTGTGAAATTTTGGCGCCGGAACCAGCTCGATACGATGAAAATCGACCAAGTTATGATTTTTTGAACATGACGCAAATAAACTTCTGTCACAAATTTTCTGCACGAAAATACCTGATAAATCCACATTTTTGAAGACCTTCTGATCGAAATTGGCTTCCAGCCGTGAGAGATGAAAACGTAGATGATGTCAAGACGGAATTTTGGCCACCGGAACGGGTTCAAAACGAGTCACGATCTTCAAGTTATGAATTTTTTAGCACGTAAAAACTGCACTTTCAGCACACTTTTTCACCATATTTCTTCAAGAAAACTCACACATTCGGATACCTTCTTTAAAGAATTGACTCTTGAGCCGAACCTGAATTTGAGAATACGTTATCAGAGATATCTTGGCGAAAGAATACCTGAATATAACGCGCCGGGTTGGACTTGTGAATTTTCTTGAAATGTTTTGAGAAATATGGGAGGGCAAATTTTGGGGTACAACAGTTGCCCCTGTTCAATCTTCTTAGACCTGAGGATGCAGATTGGCTGACGTGCCTTTCGTAATCCGAGGGTGGAAGATGATTGAACACTAGAGTGCCCAGAAATTTGCGCTCACATGTTAGCAGTATGATGGGGGAATGGGCTTATAGATGCCATTTAGAGATTGCTGGATAGGATGATAGGCTTATAGATGCCATCTGGATGTTGATCGCGTAGGAGATTCCTTAGCGAGAACCTGCATACCTGCAAAAGAACAAATGAGTACCTGACACGTTGCAGGAGCTGGTTTTCAGATGCTTGGTATAGATGTGTCCTGACTGGTTACAGGAGCTGAGTCTGGAGCTTCAAACGGCGATGAATGAACCAGGGATGGTTACCACCTTAGTATGAACGGTAAGAGAACCTTGGGCGACTTTAACTTCAACAACGCTCGTTGAGAAAAATCTTGGGTGTCTTCTACTGGGATAAGAATCAAGGAGATCTTAGGGTCGATCTGACTGAACCAGAGAAGGCCTTTGACTGGATAAGCATCAGGAAAATCTTAGGGTCGATTTAACTGAACCGGACAAGGTCTTGAAATATCTTCAACTGGATAAGCATCAGGGAGATCTTAGGGTCGATCTGACTGAACCAGAGAAGGCCTTTGACTGGATAAGCATCAGGAAAATCTTAGGGTCGATTTAACTGAACCGGACAAGGTCTTGGAATATCTTCAACTGGATAAGCATCAGGGAGATCTTAGGGTCGATCTGACTGAACCAGAGAAGGCCTTTGACTGGATAAGCATCAGGAAAATCTTAGGGTCGATTTAACTGAACCGGATAAGGTCTTGGAATATCTTCAACTGGAATAAGTGTCAGAACGTCGCCATATCTGGTTTATATCTGGACTATATCTGGAAGGAAATCTGGAAGCAGCATCAGAACGTCACCATATCTGGTTTACATCTAAAACTATATCTGGAAGGAAATCTGGAAGCAGTATCAGAACGTCATCATCTCTAGTTTACATCTGAGACTATATCTGGAAGGAAATCTGGAAGCAGTATCAGAACGTCGCCATATCTGGGTCATATCTAAAACTATATCTAGAAGGAAATCTGGAAGCAGCATCAGAACGTCGCCATATCTGGGTCATATCTGAAACTATATCTAGAAGGATATCTGGAAGCAGTATCAGAACGTCACCATCTCTGGGTCATATCTGAAACTATATCTGAAGGAACTCTGGAAGCAGTATCAGAACGTCACCATCTCTGGGTCATATCTGAAACTATATCTAGAAGGATATCTGGAGGCAGTATCAGAACGTCGCCATATCTGGGTCATATCTGAAACTATATCTAGAAAGAATTGCAATAGTTGATAGTAATCATTTTTGTATTGATCTTTTTCCTGAAAAGGCAAAACATAATTGTTATGCAAAATCATGATGCATGAACTGTATGTCTTCAAAATTAATGAGATTCGTGTAGTATGATGCATATGCATGTTATAATGTATGAAGATGTGATGTTTATGAATGTATTTTTTCGTCTAGGAAAGTAAATCCTTGACGGGTGCCGGGAAGTCACTCTTGGGCTGATGCTGAAGAATAGATTTTGCTTCCGCTGGGGATGATAGCTGCAAGAATACCGGTAGGAGAAAATGACTCCGTTGAGGAATAAACTTGGCGAATGGAAGAGTCTGCGAGGAGGAAAGTATTCTGACGATCTTGCTGGGAAGCAATACTCTGTGGGGAGAGGGATGCTTTGCTGAGTGTTGATAATAATTTGCTGAGGATACCATTGTTGTGCTGGAAGTATTGATAGACTTCGTTGGGGATAAGAATACTTTGTTGAGGACGCTCTTTCCGTGGCTTTTGGATGAGGATAACCCAGTTATATCCTATTAAGGAAATAACTCTTTGAATAAAGTCGGACGACGCGTTCGTGCTCTGCGAGGGATAAGCTTACTGCTTGGGAGAAATGGATTCCAACCTTCCTGGGGAGCTGGATTGGACTCTCTTGGGGAAGTTTTGAACTGCGGGGGAAGTGATTCCTTTGAATGTTTGTATGCCGCCTGGGAACAATCTTTAGACCACGACTGTTGGGGATGCTTGTTAAGAATGCATGCTGCTGGGGAGATGTTGAGATCTACTGGAGGATACCCAACTTCCTTAAGATTCAATAACTTTGCTTGGAGAAGAGTGCACTGACTTGTTGGCTCACTCTCTGGGGAATTAAGATGTACTGGTTATGCTCTTTAGTTGAACCTGCCTTGGTACCTGGGAGGACAGAACAATTAGATTGCTTGGACAACTCTTTATTGCCCCTGTTTCTGAGGTATGAGAGGAAGACCTGTGGGGTGCTGATAGTGGTTGATGGACAAACTTTCTTCTGGTAGGCAGGTGACGAGATGATAGGACATAGTCGTACGCTTTTGATCCCTAAATTTTGCCTGGACCGCCCTTTCGGGTTTTCAGTCCACCGGGATACCCATTTTTGCCCAAGCCGCCTTTTCAGGTTTTCGACTTGCCGGGTGTATAGATTTTTCATTTCATCCCTTCATTTTGCCCGAACCCTTTTGGTTCGCCGGGAAGCCCTTATTTTTGCCTAGGTGTGTCAACCTAGCGGGTCTTTGATTTTGCGTAGTACTCTTTTTCGACTATATCCACGCTCTCAGAATGTTGGGAGTTGCCCCTGCTAGCAGTGTTTTGTCATGCCACCAGAAGGTGTTTGATCAGGCAAGATTCGTTGTTGGGATGCCCCAAGTGACTCAGGCGGAGGTTTGCCCCAGGCTATTTGGCCTTTGAGAGATTCTCCGAATCTTGACTGAACTGCCCCAGATGACGGACCATGATCATGCCATGCCCCTTGATTGGAAGTGCTTATGTTCATTAGGCATTCATCGTGCGAATTTCCCTGCTGTTCAAACAAAAATTCATATGCAAACAAAGTTATGTTAAAAATGCAAAGCTTATGTCTGTCTTGAAGATTTTGAAAATGCATTCTTTTTTCATAAAACAAATGAATGTTTGTAAAACGTGATGTCAACTCCTTCTTTATAGTAAGCCTTAAGGAGTCAGGATACCTTTCGTACAGTATGCTTTCGAACTAACCCATGCTTCAGCTAGGACTTTTAGGGGTTATAACGTGGCCTGGTTCACGGTTTAAGAAACAAAGGATAAAGGCTCAAATTATTTGTACCCACCCGCTCTTCGTGATGTTCTTCAAACCTAAACTCAGTTGATCATACGTTAGACCTTGTTCGAGTCTTTGCTCTGATTTTTCGGTGATGGTTCGGATGTTGGTAATTTATTTTGAATAGGCAGTCACTCCTTTTTGTTGAGGGTTTGTAAGACCTCTTTCTTGTCTGATTTTTGTTATGCCTTTCTTTTTTTTTTTTTTGCCTGAACTGTTTCCTTTTTTGGAATTACAGTCAGCGGGATACCCCAGTTTTGTAAGTCTCCTTCATGGGTTTTGACTTAATGGGTTTTTCATTTTTTGAGATAATGACTGCCTGTCCTTGTGATTTATTCAGAACCATCACTGTCTTTTGTTTTGTAAGGACTCCTTGGGTGCCATTTGTTATGCACTTGGATCAACTGAGAGAACTACCCTGCCCCAGGTTATGATTAAGGGTTTTTAAATTTCGAAAAGAAAAACTCCTACTTCTTTGGCTCAGTGGGGTTGACGAGGGATTATCATCCTTATAACTCCAGTGTTTAGGGATTGAAACAATGCCTGTACCTCATCAGCAGGGTCTGTTCAAAAGCATACTGTAGATTATGGTATCGTTTTCGTCATCCTCCCTCAAGAGGCTTAGGATTTTAGATCCAGAGTTGACATCAGAAAAAATATGAAAACAGTTTGCATATAGTGAATGCGAATATATTGATTCAAAAATAGACATAAGCGATGCATTAATGGAATAACAATGTTTTAACATGAATAAATGTTTAAACAAAAGAAAATCACAACTTAAATTCGAATGAACAAAAAGTGCTTTCTATCCTAGCCATGTTTTGGCAAGGGAGCAGTGATCACGTTGGGAGTCTCGGGTACTTCAAACTGAATCTCTCCAGCGTCGATCATGCCTTGAATCTTGTACTTCAGTGCCCAACAATCCTCAGTATCGTGCCCCGGGCTACCAGAATGGTAAGCGCACCTTGCTTCTGGGTTGTAGCTTGGAGAGGAGGTCTTTGGATTTGCAGGAGGGTTAATCACCGCAATCAGGTTCATCCTTAACATGTGTTGCAAGGCTCGTGACCATGGCATGTTGATATTGGTGAATTGTCTCTTAGGCTCGTCCGACCTGTTCTGATCAACCCGCTGTTTTTGGCGAGGTCGTTGTTGAACCTGTGAAGTAGTAGCAACTCGGAGAGGTCTATTCACTGGACCCGACCTTTGCCCTCTTGGAAGCTGTTCCATGACCTGGTCCCTGATTTGGGCTGGTTGCTTCATGCCTTGAGGAAGCTGACTGACCATGGCTCTCAGCTCTCCTTGCTCCTGGGCTAAACCTTGAATGAGGGCCCTTTGCCCCAGCATCTGAGTTTTCAATGTGTCTACCTCAGCTTGTAGACGTTTCAGCTGTTCGTCCTTGTCATCTTCAGGACTTTTTCTGATCAGATTCCCCATGAGGAGTGCCCTCAACTCTTCCTGCCCCTTGGATAGACCTAGGAAGATTTCCCTGAACCGAGTCTCTTGAGCAAGAAGGTCCTGGTTGTCTGGTTGGAAAGCCATTGCTGAAATAAACAGCGGGAAAGGTAAGTAACCTGCAACAAGGGTACCTGTTATGCAATGATGTGTATGTATGCATGCAATGTTTTCAAGGACCTTGCGGGATGAACAAGAAAATATTGTTAGAACTTGGGTCCGGTAGCTTGATTGAAGGAAACCCATGTTGTTGAGAATTCTTCTTCAAGGGTCAAAGGCTCACCATATCCAGTGGGTCATAGCCCCTGACTTTAATCATCATGTCTGGTTTTGATTTCCAAATGACCTTGGTTAAGGGAACCTTCTTCAAGAGTCATAGCTCACCATATCAAGTGGGTCATAGCCTCTGACAACCTTGGCTAGGGGAAAATAAATCCCCTTTGCCCCTTGCTAGACATGTCGGTTTATCATGACCTGCATCACAAGCCCTTGAGATCCTTGAAATGGGTTAGGATGTATGCAATGGTATGATGTTATGATGCATGGGGTAATGTGAGTAAACCTGTTATGAATCCCAATTAAGGACTATAGACAAACCCTACAAGAAATTCAGTATACTTTGTTATGAGTCCCAATTAAGGACTATAGACAAACCCTGCAAGAGATTCAGTACACTCGTCATGAGTCTCAATTAAGGACTAAAACAAACCCTGCAAGAAACTCGGTAAACCTGGTTATGAGTCCTAGTTAAGGACTAAAACAGAAACCTGCAAGAAACTTAGTAAGCCTGTTATGAGTCCTAGTTAAGGACTATGGACAAAACCTGCAAAAACATAGCAAACCCTGCTATGAGTCCCCATTAAGGACTATAAGCAAACCCTGCAAGTAATTCCTGTGTTAGATAACAAGCATGCAAATAGTCAAGTACGAAGGCACACAAGTCACGCAAGAGAAACCCTTAGAGTTTAGGCCTGCATGGGGTCTGGGTATTACCCTCTTGAAGTTGGTGGGCTCAACCTGTCCTAATCAAAAGTAACCGGGTTCTAAGGTTCCCAATATCACGGGATTGCTTTCATTGTTCATCGTTTCGATTTAGCCACTGAACTGGCGACCGAAATATTCCAGGAAAGCAACCCTCAATTGAGTGTAGTATCGAGTATCAACCAACCTCGGACTGCACCAAAGTCAGTTATCTCACTACCCTAAAGAGGCCAAGATAGTTCAATTAAGGTTCCTAAGGTCTGTTGATGCTTCACGACACCACGCGGAGGCCCCGTACTCTCCTTGACTGAACTCAAGGGTTACCGGTACACACCAAAGTGCCACATCAACGTAGCAGACTGTTTCAACCATGTCGGTATACCCCGCACAGTTCCCTCACAGCCTTGTTGCTACTTTCTAAGAAGGTATCCCCCAGATCCGGGTTAGGATCTATAGAACTCCCAAGACAGTCCCACAATTTAAAGCAAGCAAAGAAGACAATTGAAAACACAGTTATGAACTATCCCTAAGGTACACCTCACTTTATAAGATAGTCCCCAACAGAGTCGCCAGTTCTGTGATCGGTGGATCTGGAACTGACTGTTTAACGCTGGTTCGCGAAATGTCGCGGAAGCAAGAGTCGCCACCGTCTTTTATTTTCTCCAAACAGAAAGGACAAAAGCACAGAAAAATTCCTTATAGAGATTGCTCTCGGTTCGGGAAGTAGATTATAGAAAGGGAAGGTGTTAGCACCCTTTCTATCCATGGTTATCCATGGGCTCTCAGATACTTGCTCAATGTGTTTTCAAAATTGTTTGCTTGCTTTTCAATGTGGGTTTAAAAGTTTCTTTTGAAAAATTTCAGATCGACTCATACGTCAGAGTGTTTGAAAAGTTTGTTTTGAAAGCTTTTGAAAAGTGTCAGTGTGAAAAGTCTTTTGAGTTTGTTTTTGAGATTAGAGCAAGTATCCTTGAGAACCTACCTATCCTAAGGAATTCGTCTGTGTAAATGTCCTTAAAAGTAGTGCCATCCCACCATTGAGAGGTAGGTAGCACCACCGTTGGAGGTGTTCGGGTCAATTCGAGTTTTAGGGACGTGGTGATCACCGGAGCAATGGGAAGACACCTTAGAAGCTACCCTCATGCCAGGTTCTCGGATCATGAGGACTTACTAAAACATCCTCTACTCGACGATCACCTTTCGAGAGGCAAGGCAACAGTGAAGCGTACCCTAGGGGTGGTGTGTGACTTGTGTGTCGTTTTCAGATATTTTGTCTTGTTCATGTCATGGGTGATCTACGCTTTGTTTTTATTTTAACATTCATTCTTGCATGCAATCTATTAGCAGTTAAAAAGTTGCGAGAAATATAAAGTTCCTAAACTATTACAAAGGCGCGGGTCTACATCGCCAAATTTAATCCAGGACCCGATTTGACATAAAATAAAGTAAAGTGCGAGAAATATAAATGTCCGAATTACATGGCTTTGGGAGAATTACATTAATATTTATAAGAAAAAAAATAAAATGCGCGAATTGGAATTAAAATTGGAAGCGAGGGCGTTGGACCCTTTTAAGAAATTAAATGAAGTTAAAAGTTAATTAATTATTTATTGAAATAAAAGAAGTGTTTTTTTAGGTTTTTTTTGTATTTATGAAATAAGAAAACTAAAATTAAAATTAAAAGAAACCCTAATTCTAAGTTATTTTTAATTATTTGAGAAAAATGTTAAAGTTTAACTTAATTTACTAAAGAATTTATGTACATGTTTATTTACAAAATAAATTAGTAGTTAATAATAATAATAATGATGAGAAAATTATTTATTAAAAAAAATGATGAAAAAGTTAAAAACCCTAATTTCTACATATTTAATTTATTAAGAAAAATATTAAAGTTTTGAAACCTAAATTAATCTAATTAATTGTTTAAACTTTATTTACAAAAATAATAATAGTGAAATTAATATTAATAAAATAAACATTTTTTTGATTTTTCTGTATTTTATATTTATTATGAAAATTATTTTATGAAATTAAAAGAAAACAATTAAAAAATAATTAAAAGAATAAAAAGGAAAAACAAATAAAAATTAAAAAATTGAGCAAACCATAGGGGGTGTCTGGCCCAAGGGGAGGTTTTTTGAAGTATTGACTCCTGAGTACCGTGGTCTGCATTCTTTGGCCATTGGATTGAGTTTCATGCATAAGTTGTTCTACTTTGGCCATTTGGCTTTTGGCTTTTGGTCATTTGTGTTCTGGCTTCAACGTTCCCTTAATGTCTGGCTTAATGTCTGCCTCGCCATGTATTGGTGTCATGCATAAGTTTTTCTAGTCTGGCCATTTGGCTTTTGGCTTTTGGCCATTTGGCTTTTGGCCTCAACGTTCCTTAATGAACCTGCCTGGGATCCTGTCTAAATCTGCAGTGTTGAATCTCACAAACACATCAAATAAAATCATAAAATGCAAATAAAACCAATATATGAAGAAATTTAATGTTTAGGCACAATATGGCATGTATGAATGATTATACCCTTTTGATCATGGAGATCAAATCAACCTTACCCTTACTGGAAAAGTAGTGACATGAATGCTTTTATGCCCTTTGGATCATGGAGATCAAGCCAGCCTTACCCTTACTGAAGAAGTAATAAGATGTTGGTTTGTAACTGAGATGACTTTGTTTGTAGTGAGAGAGAGATTTGTAATAAGGATTTCAAGGTTTTAGGGTTCTTGAAAGAGTTTGATATTCCAACAGTGTTGTGGCAAGGTTTTTTCTCTCTTTTTCTCTTCTCCTTTTTTCCTCTCTTTTTTCTCCTGGTTTGTGTGACAAGAAGGTGATTATATAGTGGAAATTAGGGTAAAGAAAATGGGTTTTGAATGTGCAATTGGGCCTCCAATATTCACTTGAATTCGTCACTTTCCAGGCTAAATCGCAGGGACTTAAGTGCATTTTTTGAAGTTGAAATGTGAAAACAAAATGTAGCCGACATCGAGAACTAACTCCTGTCCGAAAATCGACTCAATCGGATAAACGGTGAATTAGTTATGAATTTTTGAAGTTTCAGCTCAGACAAACTTATTTTGGGCTCCAGTGTCGGTTCTGACACGTTCTTCAATAAAAAACTGGTATTGATCGGTGCATAATCCGGTCTCGACTTTTGAAGCAAAGTTGTAGATCTACGAGTCAGGGACCTTGTGTAAAAATATGAGCCCAATCCGATAAAAATTGACCGAGTTATGAATTTTCGAAGTTTCGGCCCAGATGAAATAATATTCAGCATTCAGGATTTTCAGCGTGTCACGCACTCTGCGCAAAAAACGAAGGCCTTTTGAATACCGTTTGAACTCAATTCCTTCTGTGAAAATGTAGTCAACTCAATTTGTGAAATTTTGGCGCCGGAACCAGCTCGATACGATGAAAATCGACCAAGTTATGATTTTTTGAACATGACGCAAATAAACTTCTGTCACAAATTTTCTGCACGAAAATACCTGATAAATCCACATTTTTGAAGACCTTCTGATCGAAATTGGCTTCCAGCCGTGAGAGATGAAAACGTAGATGATGTCAAGACGGAATTTTGGCCACCGGAACGGGTTCAAAACGAGTCACGATCTTCAAGTTATGAATTTTTTAGCGCGTAAAAACTGCACTTTCAGCACACTTTTTCACCATATTTCTTCAAGAAAACTCACACATTCGGATACCTTCTTTAAAGAATTGACTCTTGAGCCGAACCTGAATTTGAGAATACGTTATCAGAGATATCTTGGCGAAAGAATACCTGAATATAACGCGCCGGGTTGGACTTGTGAATTTTCTTGAAATGTTTTGAGAAATATGGGAGGGCAAATTTTGGGGTACAACAGAAGGCAGAAGATTCTCATGAGCGTAAGAAATTGAAGATCGAAGCTATCCAAATTCTTGCAATGTCTAATTTTCATCTTGTAATTATTTTGAACAATATGAGTAGCTAAACCCCCCAATGCTAGTGGGTTGTCTCTGATTTGATTTTGTAAACAAATTTGAGTTTGAATTTCATTAGTTCATTAGTTTTTCATATTCAATTTGACCGTGCAATATTTTTAATGTTTTCCCTGTCAGACCAACAAGGATTGGTTTACGGTTAACAATTAGCTGGAGCGCAATTGTTAAGGTTTTTGTACGATTAGACTATAGTAGATATCACCTAGGACTAGGGATACCCTATATTTACCGGTTAAACTCTTGATAAAACAAAGGCTTGATTTCATTATAATTCTCTAAGAAACTAGGATTTAGGATGAATGTTCAAAGGTTTTCCTACTAAGGACTTAGGGGAAAATAACCTAAAGATCGGTAATTGAATGTTATGAACTTATGAAGAAATCAGGATTCAAGGTTGTTACCGAGAAAATTATACACTTTACCCTAGCATGTTGCTCATAATTGTGAAAAATCCAATTTATATTTCAGTTTAGTTTAAAGTAACAAAACCTGAAAATAAGTTTTTGTTTAATTGAACCACAAATTGAACTTGGTACTTTTGTGCGGTCTTTATGATCGACATTCGAGTAATTTTACCTATTATTACAAAAGGAAAAACAATACACTTGCTATTTTTTTGATCAGGCTCACTGCTCAGAGAGATTAAAATGACATTGCCATAAGGGACCAAATTTCAAACCAGGAATAAACCGGAGTGAAACACTCAAAGGAGGTGAATACCATCTATCAAAGGTATGATATTTTAACAACGATAAACACCAAAAGATTTAAGAGTGAATACCATCTATCAAAGGTCTGATAGTCTAACAATGGTAAACAAAAAAATTATGGATAAAAAAAATCTTGAAAGGAAGACAACAATTTCTAACAAGGACCAAATCAATCTAGGGATGAACTAGAGAGAAACTGTCAAATAAGATTCTACCCAATGAGGAACGATCTCAAATGGGGATTCCATCTAGGTAATGAGATGGGTATGAAGGCTGAAGAGAAATTATACCACGAGGAATAAACTCAGTGGGGAACTTGAAAGGGTATACACTTTCTGCTTAAGGTTGAAATTCTATTGGAGATGGACAATACACACTCTACGAGGAGGATAAAATATCAACAGAAACATCAATGAATGCAATTGAGAAATGAATTTTAATTCAGCTATGCATGTTGTGTTTATGAATGAATGATGTCATGTATATGCTGACAAAATAGACATACAACACTGAGGATAACCAGACAAAGAAAACTCAGGTAAAGACCGCACTCAGCTAAATCGCATCCAAGATGGAAATCCCATAAGAGAGTAAGCGATCAACTGTGGAAACAACTTCCTAATTTAAGGCTTGACTTCTCTTGGAAGGAAACATGGCTTGAAAATAATCAAAGCACAATCTTGTAGAAATAAACCATAAAGCTGCGGGGATATAAAAAAATCCTCTAAGCTTCACTGGGAGGCAATATACGGACTTCACTAGGGAAGATGAAATCACATCTGCTGAGAGGAAAATCACAAGACATTAAGAATAGTGGTTGCACAAACTCCACTGGGGAAGATTAAAGAAATTTCAAGGGGATAACAAACTCAAAGGGAAATATCACCCTTGGTTTATATGAGGAACTAAGAAGTTAACACCACAACAACAAGTCAACATGGGGATTTTAAATCAAACTTAACACTAGGTGAGAGAAAACCCAACAATTGATAGTTGTCTCAATGTTTCTTAGAAAAGATACTGGCCTTATCTGGCTACTTGGGGAGCACACAAAAGTAACAATGTTACAACTTATAAGGAGTAATATCCTGCAGGAAATTATTTATCAAGTCTCAACATGGAGGGATAAAGAATCTAACAAGTGAGCACATGCTTCATAACTTTATAATCTCTGCTTGATCACAACCTAGTTGGGGAAAGAATCACACTTAGCTGAAGAAATCTAAATCAAGACTTAACTGGGGAATATGGGATCACAAACCTAACACCACACAACAATCTGAAGGAAACCCCGCCATTCGGGTAACAACCATGGAGGAAACTGTATGCATAATCTGCGAGAGTAACCAGAGAAGACTCCTTGAATGAGAAAATTTCACGCTTTGGAAATCGTCCATTCTTGAAACAACTGCTTTTATCCCTTTGATTCATAAAATCGAAGTAAAAACATTTTTCAAAATTTCAAAAACATGTTTTATCATTAATTTCTTTAAGTATTTTTGTTTTGAAAATTACTATCAATAATAAATGAAAATTTTGTAAGCAGAATAAAAGAAATGCAAAGAATTGGGTAAAGGTTGAAACTTTATTAATAAAATGGTAGCTTGCAAATGGTGTGACTCCATAAATGATTACAAAGTTTTAAAAATGGTAAATACATGGGAAAGGTACATTGAAATACAATGACCACTATTCTCCCTAACAAATTTGAATTTTTGCGCTTGAGCTTTATTTAAGGAGCAATGAGAATTCGAGAATATTGCTACTTCAATGATCAAGTCTTGCCTGATGTAATTACTTGCCAAGAATCCCTAACTTTTTCCTAGATTGCCCCTGCGGGTTTTCAATCTACCAGGATTACTTATCCTATTTATATCTCTAACTTTCCCCTAGGCCGCCCTTTCGGATTTTCAGCCTACCGAGACGCTTATTTTTGCCTAAGTCACCCTTTCAGGTTTTCAACTTAGCGAGCTGTTCTTTTATTTCTTTAGGAGAAGTATTTCTTGACTGCATTGACATTCATGAAACATGGAAACTCTCACCATTCCTAGTTTCAAGAATCAATGCACCTCCAGAGAAGACTTTCTTGAAAACATATGGGCCTTCGGGAGGTCACTTGCCCCTAGAATCACTGTTAAAAGACATGATCTTTCTGAGAACGAGGTCGCCTTCTCTGAATTCACGAGGTTTGACCTTCCTATCAAATGCCTTCTTCATTCTTTTCTGATATAACTGACTATGACATAAATGCTTCCATTAAAACACACAAAGAGGGAATCTCAACCTCAATGGGGAGAAATGCTTCCATTCCATAAACAAGAAAGAAATAGGTTGCCCCATGTTGAAATGCAAACATATATATGATACCTATGCAGAGAAAAAGAGAGAATATCATGCCAATCCTTATATGTAACAACCATCTTTTAAATGATCTTCTTAATATTTTTATTAGCAGCTTCAACAATCCCATTCATCTTAGGCATGTAAGGAGAAGCATTATAATGGACAATCTTAAATTCTTCACAAAGGTCCTTCATCATCTTATTATTCAAATTTGAGTTGTTATCAGTGATAATCCTGCTTGGCACACCATATCGGCATATTAGGTTGTTCTTAATAAACCGCACCACCACCTACCTGGTCACATTAGCATAAGAAGCTGATTTTACCCATTTGGTGAAGTAGTCAACTGCCACTAAGATGAAATGATGTCCATTAGAATCCTTGAGTTCAATTATCCAGATCATATCAATACCCCACATAGAGAAAAGCCATGGGGAAGAAATAACATTGAGAGGAGTCATAGGCACATGAATCTTGTCAGCATAAATCTGACACTTATGGCACTTCCACGCAAATTTGTAACAGTCAGATTCCATTATCAGCCAATAATAACCTTCCCATAGAATCTTTTTTGCCATCGAATATCCATTGGCATGGGTACCAAATGAACCTTCATGGATCTCATGTATCAACATGTCTGCTTCGTGTTTATCCACGCACCTGAGTAAGACTATGTCATAATTACTTTTGTACAACACATCCTCATTGAGGAAGACACTACATGTCAACCTTCTCAATGTTTTCCTATCTTTGTTTGACACACCAAATGGGTATTCTTAAGTCTGAAGGAAGTGCTTGATATCATCATACCGAGGTTTATCATCCAATGTCACCTCTGTCGCAAACACATGAGCGGGCCTATCAAAATGTTAGATTGTAATTTGAGGTATGTCATTCCAAGAGTTCACTTGGTAAATGGAAGGCGGTGTGGCTAAATCACTTGCAATCTGATTCTCGTCTCGAGGAATATGATGGAATTCAACTTTATTGAAGAATGTCAGCAAACTTCTTGCATAATCTTTATACAGAATCAAGAAAGGGTGATGAGTCTCTCATTCTCCTTTAATCTAATTTATCACTAAAGCTGAATCAACATATACATCAAGAATCTTAATTCTGAGATCTATAGCCTCTTCGAGACCCATGATACATGCTTTATATTCTGCCATATTATTGGAGAAATCAAATGTCAACCTTGCAGTAAGAGAGATATGAGACCCATGAGGAGTGATAATCACAACACTAATTCCTTTACCATAAGCATTCATAGCTCCATCAAACACCATACCCTATCGGGATTCAGGATCCGAACCTTCCTCAAGCAATGGTTCATCACAATCTTTAACTTTCAAATGCATCACATCTTCATCAGGAAAATCATACTTAACAGACTGATAATCATCAACCGGTTGGTGAGCAAGGTACTCAGCCAACACACTCTTTTTAATAGACTTATGAGTACGTTATTCAATGTCATATTCAGACAACACCATCTTCCAATGGGAAATTCTTCCAGTAAAAGCAGGCTTTTCAAAGATATACTTAATTGGATTCATTTTGGATATCAACCAAGTAGTATGATTCAACATATACTTTCGCAGATGCTTCACAACCCAGACCAAGGCACAACATGTTTTTTCTAGCATATAATATTATATCTCACAATTAGTCAACTTATTGCTCACATAAAAATGGCACACTCTTGTCTTCCGGTTTCATCTGGTTGTCCCAAAATACAACCTATGGAGCTATCCAACACATTCAGATACATATTCATTGGTCTTCCTTCAATAAAAGGGAGCAACATAGGAGGTTCAAGAAAATACTCTTTAATTCTTTCAAAAGCCTTCTGACAACCATATGTCTATACACAACCTTGATCTTTCTTTAGAAGCTTAAAGATCAGCTCACAAGTGGCAGCCATGTGAGCAATAAACTTGGAGATATAATTCAGACGTCCTAGGAAACCCTTGAATTGCTTTTCAGTTCTTGGTGGAGGAATCTCTTGAATTGCTCTAACTTAATCGAGATTAACCTCAATACCTTTCTGGCTGACAATGAAACCTAACAACTTTCCAGAACGATCACCAAAAGTACACTCATTCGGATTCAAGCGGAGGCGATACTTCTTCAAACACAGAAATAACTTCAACAAGTCTTCTAAATTCCCTTCCTCGGTTTGAGATTTGGAGATCATATCATCAACATATACCTCAATTTCCTTATGCATTAGATAATGGAATATGGTTTTCATAGCCCTCTAGTATGTTGCACCAACGTTCTTTAACCCGAAAGGCATCATTCTATAACATAATGTTCTCCAGGGATTGATAAACATTTTTTTTCCATGTTGCCCTCTTAATTTGATTGTATCCAGAAAATTATTCCATGAACAAGAACGCTTTGAATTTTGATGTGCTATTGTTGTACCCCAAATTTCCCCCCTAAGATTCCTCTATCATCTCATATCAACTCAATCACAATAAGATCACACTAGGGTTTGGTTCTTCTCCTTATCTTTAGGTTTGCTCATGGGGAATAACCAAGAACCTTGACTTGTATATTGTGATCATATTTGTTTTTTTATTATCTTGTAACTAATAAATACAATGAATGTTGGCTCTAATTGAGGATGCTATAGGTGAGAGAACAACACATTTCATCAAGTTGATCTATAGGTTCATGAGTTTATTTCCATGCCTTATTCAACAAAGATTCATTGAGATTCAAGCTTCACCATTGAATATACTTTGAAGTGATATCATGATAAGGGCTACTATGGTTCATCATGCCTCAATTTTTCAAAGGAAGTCTAAAGATGCAAGAGTTGATTGAAGAAGTTTAACCTAATTGGACAAGTTCTTGTCTTCTTGATCACAAGTGCATAATTCCCTAAATTCTTAATATTTGGAAGCAATTATGGTTTCTATGGTTTCTCATTATCATCCTCAATAACTTATTTTTACATGACAAAAGTATTTGTGCAAGAAAGTTTGTCAAAATTGAAAAAAGATTCCCAAGGCATCTTGGTGCTCTAGGAGCTAGGGTTTTGAACTTCTAAGGTCTATATCTTGCTCATCTTTTAGTATTTTTGGGTGATTCCAAAGGCATGATTCTCTTTAAAGGTTTATTAACAAATCACTTCAAGAGTTTCAAGAATATTTCATGTTGAAGATGCCTAATGATGAAGAAAGATTACAAGTCATGTAGATATGTCATCAAAATCCCTTATGTGACTTCAAAAGATCATAACTTGGCCAATTTTTATCTCCTTGAGCCCATTCTTTTTCCATAATGGTCTTAAGGATGTGAACTTCAACTCTTCTTTTATGTGAAAATCTTTAAAATGGATGGGAGATTCCTAATGATGTAAAAGATTATAGGTCATATCAAGAATTTTCACCAATTTTGCAAGACAATAACTTTTTCAATACTTGGTATTTTTGAGTGATTCAGGTTTCATAGTGCTCTTTGGGATGTCTACTTTAAGATAGCATCTTTGATCAAATCAAGATTTTGGAGGAAGACCTTGTTTGGAATCAAAACATTATAGGTCATTTTTGAAGAGAAAACTTGAAATTTTTCTAAGTATAAAAGTCAACATCTTTTTCTTAACTTTGACTGATCACAAATTTTAGCTCAAGCTCCATTTGATTCCATTATTTTCACATTGTAAAGTTTGTGACATTATATTTCAATTACTTCAAGAATCATTCCCTAAGACCCCTTGAGCTGTGAATAGCATGGATTCAAAAACAACCACTTGAAACTGAACTTTTCCTCCAAGTCAGAAGTTTAAATCCATAATACAACTTCTAATCACCAAATTTCCACGCGTTTTCCACTTAAACTTGATTAGCAAATATGTTTGGATAATTTATAAGGATAAAATGCATCGTTTGATTGATTTTGGATGCACATGTGATCACACTTTCTTCATGATCACAGGTGTGCACAAACTCAAGGAAAATTGCATCATCCACCCCTCCCATTGATCCCATTCACTTCTCCTATAAATACATGCTCTATTCCACTCATTTTCGCAAGCTTAGAGAGACAAAATACTTCTGTCAAACTCCCTCCATAACACCCTTTTCTGAGATTTTGAATTCCTCTTTTCACCACTTTTTAATCCAATTTCTTCATTGATCCTTCATCCTTGAACTCCCATAAAGCTAACAGAAGAAGAATCAAGCCTTGAGGTACCCTGAATCACGCTAGCCAAGTCCATTTATAGAGAAAGTTCATCTGACTTTGTTCAGGTAGTTTAAGGCACCAAATCTTCTAACTAAAATTACTGGAATGGTCTATGATGTTCACTGATGTTTTCTCTTAACTCAATTTTGGTGAAATAATGCATTTGATGCTTCTGATTTTTGATTTCAACAGTTTCAAACATCTCTGGGTTTTTTCAAATTGACTACGCTATGCTTTATATAAATTTTTCGCGAGCATTTGGTTGTGATCGTCTCAATTAGACACATCTAATGGTACCACTATGAATGCGTAAATTTCCAGATTCAAGGATTTGAGATTTGCCCTATTTGCAGGAGGCTAGAGGTTAAAGATGACCTACGTGTCATTCTTCAACCAATGACAATAGGCCAATTGTTTTATTTTCATTGGTTGGATTTTATTGTGTTACATGTGCGTGCTCTGCCTTGGGACCATGATGCTTCCTTACTTCAGATCCGTTGGATTTTCCAGCGTGTATTAGTGAGGAAGATCCAACACGCGTGGTTTTTTCTGATTTGTTTTATTTTACAAAATTATTTATTAAATTCTTTTTATCCAAAAATTATGAAAAAAATATACAAAAATACTTTGAATTATTTATGATTTTATGAATTTTTTTTTATGTTTTTGTTTTAATGTTTGACATTTTTCATAATTTTTGTTTTGTTTTCTTTATTTTAATTGTTTTAAAAATACTTTTTGACCTTTTTTAATTTTTGATTTTTTTATATAAATCACTTTCCTTATTTTTGACCTTCTGAAATTTTTCAAAAATTTTATTTTAACTTATACTATTTTTGATCTTTTTTCACTAATTTGAGTAATTTTAATTAGATTAAAAATACTTTTCTGATTTAAAAAATTAACAAAAATTTTATTAAAATATTTGAGGTCATTTCTGATTTTTCTAAGGTCTCTTTTAATTTTTCTTTGATACTTTGAATATAGTTTGCTATTTTACCTTTTATTTTCATTTTAGAAACATTTTAAAAATCATTTTCCTTTTTATTGTATTCATTAAATGCATTTTCATTTTTGTATATATTCTGACTATTTGACTTTTAATCATAGACTTCATTAACATCATTGTATCTTCGGTGTTGAGTTTAACTCCACCAAAATGGATGAATGATTTTAATGATAGTTTGATTAAATTTTTAATTCAATTATTATCACCTCCCTCTCCATCTTATCCCTTTCTCATTGCGCTACATGTTATTAGAGGATGATCTACATATCATCTCTCCAAATATATGGCACATAGATTTCTATTGACCCGCCTCAAAATAGGTGCAACTTCTATATAAGTCCACTTACGATTGCTTAACATAGCGCTAAATTTTGTCCCAATTCGAGAAATGATCATTCGTGGCCCAAACCCTAGTTTGCAAGCCCAGGGATGTTTAATTTCAAACCTTTGATCCAATAAGCTTGAGATTCATTGTTAGGAGGCTTTGGTCTTATCAATCCTCTAATGAATCTTTATAAACTTTGGGATAAGTGAATCATTTAAACATTATTGATCATATGTTGTTACATTGAGAACTTGAAATGGATGATATACTTGAGAAAAAACAAATGAAACTTATTGTTGAGAGGCTTTGATTTTATCAATCTTCTAATGAGTTTTCAAATGCAAGATTCAAGATGGTCATTCAAATAACCTCTAATTACTAATTGATTAACATTTGAATTTATGCCCTTTATTTTATGCTTTTATTTTATGCCTTTACTTTATGCACCATATTATTTTAGCATTTACATTTCATATTATTTTCATCTTGCTAACTTGAGCATTTATTGTTATGTCATTTTTATTTTGCTTACTTGAGCTTTTCATTTATTTTTGAAGATACCTAATAATCAACTTGAACCATAAAAAACTTTAATGTTACTTGGACTATTTGGTTACTGTCCTTGGCATTATGGAGTGATGGACTTCTTGAACTTAGTTTTAGAGACCTTGACCTACCTTGTGACCTTGTGACTTCTATTGCAATATTGTCTGAAGTTCTTGAGGTTTACCCCAAGACATTGGGTTATTTGTTTTCTTTGTGTGCAGGTTATTCTGATTATATGCTTTGCATGTGATAAGGAATTCATCTGTATACAACTGTTACTCTGCCCAATTTTTGTGAAGACTTAATGAATTTGAAGTTTTGTTTTCTCAAGAGGTTTTCTATATTTTCTTGTTTTGTTTCAAATCCAAAGAATAGGAATTCTACATTGACTCATAATGTCAAGTGTTGGCTCCTTGTTGGTTAGACAGTTCTTTTTCCTAGCTTTTACCTTATGCTTTAGGATAGCCCCTTCATCTCCTCCCACTTTCTTTAATTTCAAAAATCTTATCCCTCCTTTGAAAGTTCTTCTTGTTTTTAAAATTGAACCGCTTTCATAATAAACTTGGATTTAGGTCCATGCCCTTTTTAAAAAAATATTTTCTTAAACAAACTTTAACCAACTTAATCATACTTTGACATTTTGTTTTGTGAGAAGACTAAAAGTCAATCAATCTCATTCAAATAATTTTTGCCACTTCAGATTTTAACTTTAAAAGTTTTCTCAAAGGATTAGACTCTTGTCAATCTTTATAATGATGTGAGCTACTATACTTCTACGATATATAGTGAAGTAAGATATTTTCCACTTGGGTGTTGAGTAAGCCTTTGTTGATTTTAAAATCCAAGCTATATCCTCCACTTTGAGATGATGCAAATTCTTATTTCTCATAATTGTGGGTAGTAAGTATGTTCTTCCACTCGGATAAGACGATGATGTCTTGTCTGTTAAAATTAACCAACACACTTGTGTTTTAAAATTTTTTAAAGGTGAACTACGAGTACCCTGATCCCCTATTGCACGGAAGGTGGTACGTAGGAACTAAAGGTTCACAACCGCGGCGGGTGCAAAAATTGTAAAAAAAAATATTTCTTTTCTCATCCCCACAATCTATTTTTGTATACAACCTTTTATGGTCAAAATACACAGATTTTCAAAGAGGTTCATGCAGAGTACCGTAGGTGTTTAGGGTGCTAATACCTCCCCTTTGTATAACCAACCCCCGAACTTAGACTCTCTCCCCCTCTTTTTGGGTTATTCTCTCTTTTCCCATTTCTTTGGAAACAATAAAGTGCGATGGCGATTTTTATTTGATCAGTGTGAGTTAAGTCAATCCAATGGCTTAGTCTCAACATTTCTACCGCTACAAAAAAATAGCGACTCTGATGGGGAAAGATCGACCAATTGTTGGTCCATTCCTAAGTGAGTTGAGTCTATCTTTGTTTATCTGTGTATGTGTTATTGTTTGTTGTATATTATATGTTGTATATATGTTTGTCTGGATTTTTCCTGTTTTTCAGGGTGCTTGGTGATTTCTCATAAGTCCTATACCCGGACTTGGGAAAACTTAAGATAGGATGGGCGATATAGTCATGTTAACTTTGAGGGAGTAATACCAAAAAAGGAGACATGATATCCCTCACTCAATGGAGGACCCTTTGACTGTAGTGTCGTTTACCGAGTAATCGGGAAGACGTGCTGCTTTCGACCTGGGAGCCTACTGAAACTGAGGACTGTAGAACCTTTAACCCATCTTGGACTTTAGGTGTAGTGCGGAAGCTATGAAGGAGTAATCATGAAATGATTGTCATGCGATAATACAATTAGACGAGTTTTTCCTGAGAATATTGCTAATTACCGAGTCAATTGGGATGTTGGTAATATCCGAAGGAAGGATCTAGACTCTGGGAACCTCTTAGAACCTTGTTCAGTAGGTGATAAACTATTAAACCATACCTTGTGGGTAGTACCTTTGAATCCATGCTCGTGACATCAAACCTATGAACTCCCCCATGTTTGTGATCTTGTGTGTGATTGTTGCATCATACATTCATGCACCCATGAGCATCTTTTAAGACATTATGGTTCAAGGGACTTAAAGTTGACTCTTTGTGAATATCTCAGGTACTTTTGACCATGGATTCTGGAAAAATAAAGACTCAGAAGTATTGTTTCAAGAATCCCAAGATATATGATTTGATGAGTCTAATTCACGAGATTGAGAGTCTGCATATTTTCGGAAGAAGTATAGATCCATCGTGTCTCTCATGAAGCTTAGGATGAAGGAGGATATTCTCTCGACTTTGGTCAAGTTCTATGATTCAATGTATCGATGTTTCACTTTCCCTGATTATCAGCTGATGCCTACATTAGAGGAGTATTCTTATCTACTAGGTTTACCTATTACTGATTGTGTTCCTTTCACCGGTTTGTAGGGGGATCCAAAATCTCATGAGATTGTTGCTTTGATTCATTTGGGGAAGTCTGAGGTTGGAGCCCAAGTGACTACCAAAGGAGGAATTAGAGGATTACCACTCAATTTTTATTAGAGAAATCTTGCTACTTTTCTAGGATGAAGAGTACAATGCTTTTGAGGCCATCTTTGCTCTACTTGCTTATGGGTTGTTCTTATTTCCGAACATCGACAACTTCGTGGATGTCAATGCCATCAATTTCTTTTTGATAGGGAATCCATTACCTACATTATTAGGTGATGCTTATTAGTCCATTCATCTTCGAGATTCTTATCATGGAGGTATGATCGTATGCTACACGCCTTTGTTGTATCAGTGGTTTATTTCTCACTTGCCTCAGTGTGATGCTTCCTGGGATGTCAGCAAGGAACCTCGTTGGGCTCCAAAGATTATGGACCTCACTCATTCAGATATTTTTTGGTACCATCAGGCTTACCATGATGTAGAGATTGTCTATAGTTGTGGTAGTTTCCCTAATGTACCTCTTCTTGGTACAAAGGGAGGAATTAACTACAATCTTATTCTTGCACGACGACAACTTGGATATCCGATGAGGGATAAGCCAAATAGTATTCATATGAGTGGTTTCTTTCTTAAAGAGGGAGAGAATCATAAGGAAGCTAAGGAGCAGATTGCAAAGGCTTAGCGTCATATTCACAGGAAGAGTAGAAAGAACTTGGGACCTAGAGGGGCTATTTCTTTGGAGCCTTATCTTCAGTGGGTACAAGCAAGGGCCATCCAGTTGACAATGTTGTATTCCTGAGAGAAGAACCTATGCCCGATATGTTTGTGAATACCACTCCTCCCCTTTTGGATGATGTAGAACAACTTCAACTTGCCCTAGTCATGATGCAGCAAGAGAAAGAAGCTTGGAAGAATAAGTGTAAGACTTTAGAGATATTCTATCGAGCAGACTTGAAGGAGAAAGATGACTTGATTGAGATTCTCGAGAGTCGTGCTGTAGAGATAATGGAGTGGCAAAATGATTTATTTTCCTTGAGAACCCAATCAGGACTTAGTCATTCACTTCCCGACTCTGGTGATTGGAAAGTGGTTGCCGACAGGTATGCAGAAGAGAACAAGCAGTTGAAGGCTCAAATCGCAAGATTCAGAGGAAAGTGTCAGTGTATGGAGTGATCTTCATCAGCATTGATTTCTTAGGGTTTTAGATTCTATCTTCTTTTATTACTTAGGATTGTTGAAACTTGTACTAAAAAGATGTAATCCATTTTGAAGTTATTATAATGAGATTTTTCAGTATTTCAAATGTGTTAGTACTTTAATATTCGCCAATTATTCATAAATATTTGAGTTCCTTGAATTATTAATAATAAAATAAATCATGTGCATTGCATATCATGCATCATCCTGTACATATTTCTTGCATTTCTTTTTATACCCAGGTGTCTTACAGAATTTCTCTACTTCGTTCAGCAAGCTGTCTCACTAGTATAATACTCGAGCTAATTCCAAGAAGAAAATGGAAAATCTAGAATAGGAAAATCGCGAGTTGCATGACGAGGTTACTATTTTGAAGGCCGGTATGGCTAATTTAACTACTTTGATGGAATCATTTGTGGCTGCTCAGAATCACCCACCACTTACTCATCCTCAACAAATAACATTTGCTTCTGAAGGTCCATTAGTTCCCGTTTTTGTTGCCCTAGTTACTGTTTCTCAAAATCGTATGGCTCAGGGTTATCGACGGGTAATGCCAAAAAACTTCATACCATAAGGTTTTAATCTTGATGATTCAGTTTCTCCAATTGTTCAAGCTGTTGCTACTCCTGCACCTCCTATGGTGCATATTACTCCTGTTGTTTTAAATGAGATTCACTATGTTGAACCTCCTTCGGTGAATGCTGTGCCACTTGTTAATGATGAAGTTTATCGTCATTTTCCTCCACCAAGTGAAAGATTGGGTTTCTATGATCGAATGGATGATTTCCAAGATCAATTTGATAAGATGTAGAAAGAGATGAAGGTCCTCAGAGGAAAATAATTGTTTGGACATAGTGTGAATGACCTATGTTTGGTTCCAAATGTGAAAATACCTGCAAAGTTCAAAGTACCGAAATTCGAGAAATACAAGGGCAATACTTGACCTCGTGCTCACCTTGTGATGTATGTGAGAAGGATGTCTACTCACACCGATGATCAACGTCTGTTGATCAACTTTTTCTAAGACAGTTTGACTGGTGCTGCGTTAAAGTGGTACATGAATTTGGACAGTGTCAAAATTCATAATTTCATTGACTTGGGTGAAGCGTTTATTAGACAGTATAAGTATAATGTGGACACGGCACCTAACTGTGATCAACTCAGGGCAATGGTCCAGAAAGATAAGGAATCATTTGAGGAGTATGCATAGAGATGGCGTGAAGTAGCCTCCCAGGTGATCCCTCCAATGGAAGAAAATAGATGACGAAGATTTCCCTGAAAACTCTAGGTGCCTTCTACTATGAAAGAATGGTGGCAAGTGCACCAAGTGATTTTACCGAAATGGTGAGTATGGGCGTTCATTTCGAAGAAGCTGTAAGAGAGGGCCGTTTGACAAGAAGTGAAAATTCCGGTAGTACCAAGAAATCATCATACGGGTTTGCCAAAGAGAAAGAAGGATATACAAATGTTGTCATTCAAGAGAAAATGGTTAATCCTCCTATAATAAATCATCAACGTCACCAACAAGTTGTTTCGATAACTCCAGTTGTCAATATGGTTCCGGCCATGGTTGCTTATCAAAGACATTCCCCTTAGGGAAATCAGGGACAAAATCAGAAGAGAGAGGATTTTGAATCTATTCCCATAGGCTATACAGAGTTACTCCCAGCGTTAATTCAAAATAAGTTGGTTCAGACCATACCACCCCTGCTATACCATCACCTTTGCCTTGGTATTATAAGGCAGACCAAACATGTGCTTTTTGTAACACTCGGGGCTGAAAAGGGCGAGGAGTGGTTGCACCGCACGTAACACCCGAGGCCTAAGAGGGTAAAGGTGGCCGCCACATCGGAATGAGAGGGATCTCGAGGCTATGCATGTATGGGATTGCATGGTTGAAGGAAGGCTTATAAGGATTAATTGGTACTACCTATACCAACAAGATGCATCTTCTTTTCGGTAGCCCATTCCATAAGAACTGCATAGTTAAGCGTGCTTTACTTGGAGTAATATTGGGATGGGTGACCTTCTGGGAAGTTTCTCAGAAAGCGTGCAAGTGAGGCCAAAGCATGATGAAAAGACTCGTGTTAGTTTGTGGGGTCATTCGGTAATCCTGAAAGAAGTCTGGGAGGTTACAAATGGTATCAGAGCCATACCTCTCTCAGTACGATGTGGTTCGAGGACGAACCATACGGAAGCTAGTGGGCATGTAACACTCGAGTCCGAAAAGGGCGAGGAGTGGTTGTACCGTATGTAACACCCAAGGCCTAAGAGGGTAAAGGTGGTCGCCACATCGGAATGAGAGGGATCTCGAGGCTATGCATGTATGTGATTTCATGGTTGAAGGAAGGCTTATAAGGATTAATTTGTACTACTTATACCAACAAGATGCATCTTCTTTTCAGTAGCCCATTCCATAAGAACTCTATAGTTAAGCGTGCTTGACTTGGAGTAATATTGGGATGGGTGACCTTCTGGGAAGTTTCTCAGAAAGCTTGCGAGTGAGGCCAAAACATGCTGAAAAGACTCGTGTTGGTTTGTGGGGCCAGTCGATAATCCCGAAGGAAGTCTGAGGCGTTACACTTTTCATCAGGGAGCACCAGGAACAATGTTGAGAACTGTTACCATTTGAAATATGAAGTACAAAAGATGGTGAGATATGGCATTTTATCCTTTAAAGAGGGTAAATGTGGTCGCCACATCATAATGAGAGGGATCCCGAGGCTATGCATGTATGTGATTGCATGGTTGAAGGAAGGCTTATAAGGATTAATTGGTACTATCTATACCAAAAAGATGCATCTTCTTTTCGGTAGCCCATTCCTTAAGAACTCCATAGTTAAGCATGCTTGATTTTATATGCATGTATGTGATTGCATGGTTGAAGGAAGGCTTATAAGGATTAATTGGTACTACCTATACCAACAAGATGCATCTTCTTTTCGGTAGCCCATTCCTTAATAACTCCATAGTTAAGCATGCTTGACTTGGAGTAATACTGGGATGGGTGACTATTGTACCCCAAAATTTTCCCTCTCATTTATCAAAACTTTTCTCACAATATCTCTTTGACTCAAGAATGGATTAGGGTTTGGTCAGCTCAAGACATCTCATCTTGCACTGATAACCCAAAATTAGGGTTTGAGTTTGCACAAGGATTTTTGGACTATCATTGCTTCATATGACTTTCAAACATCATTATGGACCCCTAAGATCACTCATGACAAGTTTCAAGTCTTGAACCATATTTTTGATCAGTCAATTGGACAGTTGACCTAAAAATCAGCTGTATTGGGGAAAAAGTCAACCATGGCCAATTTACAGTCAAACTTCACAATTTTTGATCCACATCAACATTTTAAACTCACATGTATCATTTGGTCAAGTGTGGATCACAATTCCTCAATAAGTTTGATCAAATCATCAAAAGGGCAAAATGGTCAGAAATAGGGTTTTGACTGAGGAAGGGTAATTTCTGATTTTTTAACCTAGAAAATGAAAAATTGAGTTCAAGCATGATTTCAAGGATTCAATGGCATCATCTTGACTTAATTACATGGCTCAAAACATCTCAAATTCATTGGATTGACAGATGAAATTTGCAGTCAACTAATCAAAAGTCAATTGTACACTGAAAAGTCAAACTTTGACTTTTTGGTCAAAATCAAGTACCAAGAGTCATAATTCATCAAAACATGTCAAAATGTGAAACTTGTTCACCAAGAAAACCAAATTTGAAAATTAGGGTTTGAATTTGAAAATTTTCCTAACTTAAAAATTTTCTTATAGAAAATTTTCTTATTTTTTCTCAACTTTAGGCCACTTTTTCACCATGATGCATAATGATTCAAGGAAAGTTCCCAACATGAAAGTTATATACCTCCATGAAATATACAACTTTTATTCACACACTTTTCCCTAAAGATTCTTGTATCTCAAGATATAAATTTGTGAATACATGATCATGAACTTGTTAACTTAGTGAAATTTTGCCCTAATTTAGGCAGGTTTTGGACCCAACTTCATGGAAATTTTTCACCTAGTTCCAAGAGGTATCTCAAAATGAATTTCAAATATGAATTATAGATCACATTGCAAGATTTTCAAAATGTCAAAGAACTCCTCAAGATCATTTTTTAGTAGGGAGAATCGAAGAGATGAAGTTGGCAATTTCTCACTTTTTGTCCAAGCCATTTCATGAAGAACAAAGTTGCAAATCAATCCTATGCTGGATAATTCATGCTGTACATGTACTAAACTTGTTCCACACTCCACAATTAAATGCTTACTCAGTTGACAAAGCTTTTATCCATGCTTTTGAACCTTTATCCAACTTGTAATTCCATTTATGGAAAAAAGGTTCCATTGCCATTTTGAAAAAGGTCAACTTTTGCAAACTTTACAATTTTGAGCTTTGGACCTGTCCCCTTGGTGCATACAAGTCTCACAGGTCTCAAGTAAGTTGTACAAACTGATACCAACCCTATGGGAGCAAGTACAAGCATGGCAAGTATAGTCACTTCACTTTACTTCAAATGCAAGGAAAGTTGCCAAAAGGCTAGAGCTTGAACAACAGCTAGAGGGTTGACATCAGACCATTGCAATACTAATATACAAACATTATATAACATAATGGACGTAGAGAAAGGACCTGAAACACTCTCAACCAGCAAAACACCAAAAAATTATCCAAAAATGCAGACTTGGCATAAGCACATCCATCTTCCATTTGGCTCGTGCGTTTTGAGTTTAGATCATTTAAACACCTTACATACTTGATACCTAGTCAATCCAGGCCATCATCCCTGTTTTGTAATCACTCCTCCACCACCTGCCATTGTTGACTTCAAAGCTTGCAGTTTGACTTGGCCAAGGAGTTCCAGCTACTTTCAGAGCAAGGCAAGGGTTGGAATACATCCAGGGAAGCTCAAGGAAGCTCAAGCAAGCATCAGGCCTCCATTAAAGTCCCCCCATTTCCATTCACAATTCCAACTGAAGGAGGTAAAATTTCAAACTCTATCTCCTGGTACAGGCAACCTTAGGCCACGATTTGTGAATAAAAAATGTAGTCCTCGTCATAATGAAGCTGTACATACCATTATCTTGCATTGATCTTACTTGTGATGAGAGAATTTGGAACTTGAAATTTCTGGAAATATTAGGTTAAAATTTATGGCTTTTAAAATTCTCTTTGTTCTTTGATTAATAGTTCACATAACTTATATGGTTGGAATCGTGAGTTCAAGCACTACAACTTTCATGTTATGAACTTTTATTTTTATGGAAGTATGAGAAAGTTACAGGGTGTCTAGCCAAGCATGAGGAAGGAGATGAAGTACAGAGCATATGGCGCGTTTTATGTTATATTGTTTTTGTTTTCCTGAAGACAATGGATGTATAGCCACCCCAGTGGCAAAGCAGCGCGCTGGTGAGACCCCATGTCCTAGGTTCGAACCTGCGCGCTGCTTTTGTATTTTTTCACTCTTTTTCTTTTCCATTTTCTATATTTTTGCAGGTTGGGCTTGTCTTTTGGGCCAGAGCTTTTCTGCTAATATCATCACCGCTGATCTGCTATATCACCCCCCTTTGCCAACTTTATTTTTTTATTTTATTTTGTTTTGTTTTCACATTTAATATATTAAATATTTTCTCTAATATATAAAAATCCCAAAAAATATAAATTAATAATATTACACTTTTTTTTATTCTTTCTCACATAAAATATATTTTATTTTAATAAGATATCATTTATTTTCTTAATAAACTTGTAAATATATTTAAACATATTTAATTCAATTTATTTTTTTATTTCATACTTATAAATACTTATTTTTTGCATATATTTAATTTTTATATTTATATACAATATCATTTATTATTTTTATACAAGAAAATATATAAAATAATACATATAAACACTTTATTTCCTTTTAAATAAAAATTAGGGTTAAACCCCCTTTTAAAAATTAATTCCTTTTCTTTATATTTTTAGGTTAGATTAAATTTTCTTTTACATAAAAAACAAGACACCAAAAATCTTTTTACATGTACATTGCATTGCATTTTATTTTAATATTGTATTGTATTTATTCTTATTCGTACAAATTCGATTTGGTTGTAATAATTTATTTAGGTTTATATTCTTGCAAATCCCTATTCAAGTTTGTATTCCCCCTCCCATAAATTGTTGTAATAGCTTAGAAATATTTACATAACGCAATTTATCACTTTATATGCCATGATTAGTAATAGGGTTTGTATGACAAGAACAAAACAAAGCCAAATAGAAAACCCTAAATACAAGACAAAATCAAAAGCATGAAAATAATACACTTGCACACAAGCACCCTTAGGGTGTCTCCACTTGGTTGCCTAAAATAAAAATAGCCATATTACGCATGCGAAGTATCTTGGAAAAACAAACAAATATAATATCATAGTCCCTCGATGACGCTATTCAAAAGTTGCCTTACAAAATGATCTTGGTCCTTCAAAAAATGCTAAGATACTTTGAAAACATTGCTAATCATGGCTATACGATGACCCACGCATGTCCCGTGTACATCCAAAGATAGGGTTGCTTACCAAATCAATGGTAAGACAACAATGTCAAAGGAATAGGAAATACATAAGAAATACATTTGAGTAGGTAGATAGCTTCTAGTTACTTGCTCTATTTCAAACAACAATCCTTTCTATTTTCAAAACAAACACACACACATTTCAAAACATCTTACAAACATTGAAAACATTTTCAAAAAGACAAACATCTTTGTATACATTCTTACGAACGAGAATCATTACAAAGATCGCCTAAACGAATGGCCTCTTTTACAAAATACTTTCAAAACCACACAAAACACAATTTCATACAAACAAAAGCAAGTGATCTAAGCAAGTAACTAAGAGCCCATGGAAAACCATGGATGAAAAGGGTGCTAATACCTTACCTTTTCATAATCTACCCCCCGAACTCAAGAAATAATCTCAAAGGCCTTTCCTGTGCTTTTTCACCTTTCCTTTTGGATAAAAGAAAAGTCGGTGGCGACTCTTGCTAACCGCAACATTTGTGATAAAATACAAAACCTCAAGTCAGTTCTCCCACCGCATCACAGAACTGGCGACTCTGCTGGGGAATTTCATAAAATTGAGGTTACCTTAGGGTTTAGATCATATTTATTTGCTTACATTGTTTGACTTGTTTGCTTTACATTATGGTTCTTTGTTTGGGTTTTAATCCTCTACCCGGATTTGTGAAACATTATAGGTAAATAGCAATACGTTGTGGAAACTGTGCGGGGTATACCGACATGGTCTAAGTAATAGCTATGTTAGTGTGACATATTTGTGGGTACCGATAGCCTTTGAGTTAATCAAAGAGAATATGGGGCCGCTGAGTGATGTCATGAAGCACTATGAACTTCTAGAACCCTTTACTTGACCAACTTGGCCTTTAGGATGTAGTGAGATGACCAGCTTTGGTGCAGTCTGAAGTTGGTAGATACTCGATACTACACTCATTGAGGTTTGGTTTCTTGGGATATTTCGGTCGCCATTAAAGAGGCTTGAGCTGAAACAATGACCAAGGAAACAATCCAGTGATATTGAGCTCCTTAGAACCCGATTACTATTATTAGGATAGGTTGAGCCAACTAAACTTCAAGAGGGTACTTACCTATAAAACCCCATGCAAGCCTAAACTAAGAACTTGTTTGATTTGCTTGTATATGCATACTTGTACATAACATCATGGACATCATGAACATCATATGTATTCACTAACCATTTCAAGGATTTTGGAGATTCATCTTTGTTCTTGTTTTGTAGGATATGGATTCACTTCGTAGGAAAACTATCCAAATCAACCTTGTAAGAATTCCTCCACAACTCAAGGAGCTAGCTTCAAGGATCCATGAGAACTCTCCATTCACCGAGAGGAATGGTCGTCTACTCAACTTGGTCACCTCCAACATAGAGGAGGATATGATGAAGGTTCTATTCCAGTTCTTTGACCCTTTGCATCATTGCTTGACATTTCGTGACTATCAGCTTGTGCCTACTTTGGAAGAATTTTCTCAACTCTTGAGGATTCCTATTCTCAATCAACTACCTTTCAACGGTACGAAAAGAGATCCAAAGCCAGAAGAGATTGCTCAAGCCCTGCACTTGCACTCATCTGATGTCACAACTCATTGGGAAACTAGAAGTGGTGTCAAAGGCTTCTTATAAAAGTTTCTGTTTGAGAAAGCCCAAAGCTGTTGGAATTCCCTAGAATTGCAAGCTTTTGACGAGATTGTGGCTCTTCTTATCTATGGGATGGTCTTGTTCCCCAATCCTGACCAACTCATAGATGTGAGTGCCGTCAAAATCTTCATGTCACGCAATCTGGTGCCTAAATTGCAAGGGGATATCCTACACTCTTTTCACACTCGTACAATGAGGAAAAGAGGTATCCTTATGTGATGCACTCCTCTCCTGGAAAGATGGTTTATTTCTTATCTTCCCCAATCAGTCTTAAAGAATGAGCAAGGATTAAGGTGGTCACAAAGGTTAATGACGCTCAAACATTCAGACATTCATTGGTGCTCTCGATCCAAAGAGAATGTTATCATTGTTGACCGTTGTGGGGAATTCCCTAATGTCCCTCTACTTGGCGTTAGGGGAGGCATCACCTATAACCCATGTTTAGCTCTGAGACAATTTGGTTATGCCCGAAGGGATGGCCCACATGATATGCTGATTCAAGGCTTGGTATTCGACTATGACAACGACGATCAAGGTCTTCGCCAGAGATTCATCCGAGCTTGGAGGATTCTAAACAAGGTGGATAGCAAGACTTTGGGACACAAGAATTCCATCCCTCTTGAGCCTTACCTCAAGTGGGTAGGAACCCGCGCTCAAAGTCTTATGATGCCTTATCCTTCCATTCTCCCAGTGATTATTGAGCCTGTTAAAGAAGGAGAAGTTCCATACACTATCCTACATCCTGACATGCCCACATCTCTCAAAAATCTACAAAGGGATTGGATACAACTCAAAGGAGAGCGAGATACTTTCGAAGCCCAATTCTACGCAAGCGAGAAGAAGGTTTTGGAACTCACTAGGATACTTCATGAGGAGCAGACTCTAAATACCTACATAGCACCAAAGAGGATGCGCACTACTTTTTTATCTTAGAGTATTGTATTATTTTGCCCAAGGGGCATTGATGTACTCAAATTCTATCTTATTAATATAATGTGTGTTTCTTTTTGTTTAAAACAAATTTGAATTTTTAAATCCTTGAAAGCATTGCATGTATACATATCATTCATCATAACATAAACAGGTCTTTTGCAACCAGTTTCCTCATCTCTCTACTGTTTATTTCAGTAAGATGGATCTCGAACAGACGGTCAAAGATCTTCAAGCTCAAAACACGCAGTTTCAACAGTTACTCATGACCATAGCCAAGGGGCAAGATGAGTTGAAGACTCTGTTAGCTGAAGAGAGAAAAAATAAACCAAAGAAAGCCACTGGGGTTTTGAATATGGGGAGAAGATTTCAGGGACAAACTAGAAGGACCTTGAATTTTGCAACCACTTCCGGGGAAGGAGAAGGGAAAGGAAAAGAAACAGTGGTATCGTCAGAATCTGAAGAGGAGGAAGAAGAGGAAGACTACTCTGAGGAGAAATACCCTCCGGCTGATGATAAGTACAGACATCTTGAAGAGTGTTTAAGCGCTATGGAAATACAAAGGGTACCAGGTCTAGACTTTGAAGAGTTGGGGCTAGTATCAGGAATTGTAATCCCGCCAAAGTTCAAAGTGCCGTTGTTTGAAAAATATGATGGAGTGTCATGCCATAAAATGAACCTCCGATCATACGTGATAAAGATTCATCCGCACTCTACTGATAAAGACCTATGGGTGCATTTTTTCCAAGATAGTTTATCTGGAACACAACTCTATTGGTTTTACCAATTAAAAAGGCCTGACGTCCATAACTAGGAAGACCTTGCCGCAACTTTCTATAAAAAATACCAGTATAATGCAGATTTGGCGCCTACCTGTACTCAACTTCAGAGTATGGCTATGGCTTCAAATGAGGGTTTCAAAGATTACGCACAAAAAATGGAGAGATCTAGCTGGGAGAGTGCAACCCCCTCTGTCTGAAAGGGAGTTGGTGGATATGTTCTTAGGCACTCTATCGGGCCCTTTCTTCAACCACCTGATTGGGAGTTCATCTGCTAGATTTACTGAGTTAATATTAACTGGAGAAAGGGTGGAAGCTGGCATAAAAAGTGGGAAGATTCAGAAGGACTCATCTGCCTCTACAGCTGTGAGAAAGCCTTTCACCGGAAAGAAGGAGGTATCTGCTGTTTATCCACATAGGAACCAAGGGAGAGCTGAACGCCGACCAATGGTAGGGGCCGTTATGATCCCAAAATCTACATCTGATCAACCAAGAAATAACCAACCAAGGGTGGAAAGGCCAGTCCGACAATTCACGAGAATTAATATGACTCTAGCCCAGGTTTTACCACATCTGTTGAAATCTAATTTGAAAACTTTGAAGGAGGCTCCGAAGAATCCCAACATGGCGTCCCCCTATTATCACCCGAATGCCAGATGTGCATACCATTCCGAAAGTCCGGGCCACGACACCAATAACTGTTGGGCTTTGAAAAACAAAATTCAAGACCTCATAGATGCAAAAGAGATTGAGTTTGAGGCGCCTGAAAAACCAAATGTCATTTCCGCTCCAATGCCTAGACATAGTCACAATGCCAATGCCATCGAGGAAGATTTGTTTATTGCTACAGTGGATGAACTCTTGACTCCGCTCCCGATCATTAAGATGAACTTATTGAAAGATGGTATATTCCCAGGTTGTAATAAAGACTGCCATATTTTCTTATCCTCATCAACTGATTGCCTTCTGTTGAAGACAGGTATTCAACGCCTGATAGACAACCAAGAAATTCTGTTCGAAAATGCTCCTATTTCACCCGTTCCAGTTAAAGACGTTTCAATCATAACCATCTCTGCCAATCCTTCCATAGCCCCCAAAAGACCCGTTAGGATTACATCAGTTTCGAAGACTACTCCTCTTATAATTACAATGCCCGGGCCGGTCCCATACGAATTAGACAAGACAGTACTGTGGAATTACGGTGGAGAAATCTACTACCATGGTATTAAACAAGATGGGTTGACCACCGAAGAAGAAAATTCCGAAATTAGCAATATTGCCGGAACTAGTAAGATTACCCGTAGTGGTAGAATCTTCTCTCTAGAGATTGCCCCTCCAAAGGCAGTTTTTGGACCCGCGGCCGTTCCAAAGATTACCTTTGTACCAATAATCATACCTGCAAGTGCAGCTACTGGAAAAGACGACATGATCCCTGCTGTTATCCCTACCAACACTTCTACTGTTGAAAATCGAGGAAAAAGAATTCTAGAAGAGCCTGTCCAGACGAAGGCTCAATCACTAGTTATCCCCGAAACATCCAAGAAGGAAATGGAAGAGATCTTGAGGATAATAAAGAAGAGTGATTATGACGTGGTTGAACAGTTGGGGTAAACTCCCTCCAAGATCTCCATGCTAGCCTTTCTGCTGTGCTCTGAGGAACATGCAAAAGCTCTAGTAAATTTTTTGAAGACAGCCCATGTGCCACAAGAGACGTCTGATGACCAGTTCCAAGACTGTGTGGCCAGTTTGACAGCTGATAATGGCATAGGACTCTCTGATGCTGATTTGACACCCAAAGGGAGAAAGCACAACGAGGCATTACATGTCTCTGTGGAGTGCAGAGGAACGACTCTGGCCCATGTCTTGGTAGACACGGGTTCATCTCTAAACGTCTTACCAAAGAAAGCCCTTGACAGATTAGATTGCGAAGGGATGACTTTAAAACCCAGTAACATAGTTGTGAGAGCATTTGATGGTTTGAAGAGGATGGTCCACGGGGAGGTGGACATCCCGATAAAGGTGGGCTCATATTTTCAATTCAACCTTCTATGTGATGGACATCCGCCCCTCTTACTCCTGTCTGTTAGGACGCCCCTGGATCCATAATATCGGTGTTGTCACCTCCACGCTACACCAAATGCTGAAGTACCCGGTCCAAGGAAAGATCATAATTGTCCATGGAGAGGAGGAGTACATGATTAGTCATCTGAATTCCTTCCGATATGTGGAGTTGGATGGCGAGTTCATTGAAACCCCTTTTCAACATTTCGAAGAGGCCTCTCAAGAAGTAGCGGTAACCAAGGCAGTATCCCTGATTCCCAAGATCACAAGACCTCCGCTTCAGATGTCATCTCTAAAGGACGCCAAGGCAGTAGTGGAAGAGGGTGGATGCACCATCTGGGGGAAGCTTCCGGACATCCCGTATAAATTAGACAAGTTTGACTTGGGGTTTACTTCAACTGCTCAGAAGGTTGTGCGCCGTGCCCGCGCTGGAGGGCCACCTTTGAAGATTAGTAACCGAGAGGTCAATGTAGTGGAAGATGTTGAAGAAGATGACAGCTTGGAAGATTGGATATTTCCTTCTATCAACGAAGGACTTCGCAACTGGGAAGCCAGAGACTTTGTCCCAATAACTTTCATCTCTCAGTAATTTATATTTTACATTTCTGTTAGACTTGTAATATTCACAAACAATTCGCACTTTAAAAACCTTGTGTCTTACCCGAGACACAATGGCCAATTTGTAAGGGTTTTTATTTCATCTTCATATGACATTCAATGAATCATGGACGCTTTTTCACATACAAACCTTTTGTGCTCATTGTCTTTGTAACACCCTCTAAAACCCCCATAAAATTTCGCGATTTAATTAAAATCATACTTTCAGAGTACATGTATTAACGAGGATGTCACAATTCTCTTTTTACAAAAACAAGTTCCTGTCATGCATAACATAGAAGCAACTCATACATGTTTACACAGCGGAATAATTTAATTAACGAAACCAATGTTATAATATTTTCAAAATCATCAGGGATTAACACCTGGAAAATATCATCATCATATTATAACAAACATAAGGAATAACGAGTCTGACTAAAGCAGCTCGACAGACAAACGTTCCCGGAGTTACAACTATCAGAGCATGACCCGGACAATACTTAAACGGAAATAAACTAGAAACAACAAGCCTTCGCCAAGCACCTGAACGAAGCTCCTCAATCTGAAATATTCAACAGTAAGGGTGAGCATCTCAACTATACATTTGATTATACGTTCATAACAATCAATTCAGAAACCATAAGCATCACCCAAACAGTTAGCATGTTTCATAGTTTACGAAAACCTTTACAATTCATATATTCATAATATATTACTGTTCATACTTATAATTAACATCAAACGTCATTAACAATTCAGCAACAATACATGCATACAATCAATTAAATACAACATTGGAAAATCATCCATTCATGTTATACTCGATATAATGCAACACACCCATGCATGTGGTACCATTTTACCGCCCCATTTTATCTCGGGTCACGGATAACTCACCCTTCCATTATATCGCGGACACGGCTACCACCTCAACGTTCCATTAAATCGCGGACACGTATATTGGCCACCATGTTAATTCCACACAATGGGAATTAACAAATGCAACATGATATGTAAAGTATGTAACACTCAGCATACTATTAACATCAATAAACCATATCATGTAACATCAACAATATCAAATACAACACGATATGAATAGCATGTAATCACTCAGCATACTATTAAACATCAACCAATCATATCAAGTTATATCATAATTCATGCTTGATAACATTATCTAAAAGCATGACAATGAAATCTACGTAGTGTTGGTATCATAACATACAGTCGTTATTCGATGCAAGCATCAATCAACACTAGGAAATCAATAAAACAGCATATTCAAAACGTATCAAACACTGCACATCAAAACAGGATCAATCCCGTACATAACAGCATGCACAGAAAACAAAATTTAGAAACCAACACAGGAGGTTTAACACGGGTACCCGTGTGAATCAAAACTGCCCGTGTGGAAATGTGTCCAGAAACACGTTATTTTGCCAATACAGTGGATCAACACGGGTGCCCGTGTGAATCAACACTGCCCGTGTGAATCAACACTGCCCGTGTGAATCAACACTGCCCGTGTGAATCAACACTGCCCGTGTTGAAATGTGTCTGGAAACACATTTTTCTTTACCCATCCAGTAGATCAACACGGGTGCCCGTGTGAATCAACACGGCCCGTGTTGATGAGCGCGAGCCCGGAAATTCCTGTACTTGCAGCAGCTCATATGCCAACATATTTGCACGAAAATACCTTTCTACAGCAGTGCAATGCAGTACAAAAACATCCAAATACACATCAAGTTTCCAAAACATCAATTCCCTATACCTCTGACCTATGTTCATCAATTTCCCACAAATTGAATAACTCAAATCCTTCAAGGTTATCCTTAGAACACCTAAGGTAAACTCACGATCATACAATTTCAATCTAAATCAACAATAGGGATTAATTTCTTAATCGATTCACAACCTTTAGGGAACCTAATCTTTTCTAACAAAATTCGACCCTAAAGTTATCAATCACTAAGAACATCAGAGAAAATGGGGTTATCCTACGATTACCCAACCAATTGCATCTAAACCCATAAGCAAATATAAATTGAGTAGTAGCCCCCCTTACCTTATCAAATTGCAGCTTGAGTTCTTTGAGCGATGTTCTTTGTTCTTCGCACCTTCAGAGCTCAGCTTCCCAAATTTCCCAAATTCTGTGTTATCGTGAATAATGAGAAAATAACTTGAGTTCCAAAATATATCCTTATTTCTTTTGCACCCCCACTCTTTACTAACGACATCCAAGCCCAATAACTTAAAAACCCAATGTTTTCTTATTTCTTTTATTTTCTTCAAATATTCCAAAATAGATAATTCCTTTTTATTTTATTAATTCTAATAAAATAATTTCCCAATTTAAATAAATCAAATAATTGAAACTGGGGTGTTACAACTCTCCCCCACTAAAAGAGTTTTCGTCCTCGAAAACATACCTTAGACGAACAGATTCGGATAAGCCTCTTTCATCTGGCTCTCCAGTTCCCAAGTAACATTTCCATCTGCTGGACCTCCCCAAGCAACCTTCACTAATGCTATCTCTTTACCCCTTAACTGTTTCACTTCCCGATCTTCTATCCTCATAGGCAATGTTTCTACTGTCAGGTTATCTCTCACCTGTACATCATCTATTTGGATTACATGAGATGGGTCTGGAATGTATCTCCTCAACTGAGAAACATGAAAAACATCGTGCAAATTCGCAAGTCTCGGAGGTAAAGCAATACGATAAGCAACTTCTCCAATTCTTTCCGTAATCTGAAACAGACCAATAAAACGCGAAGTCAACTTCTTAGATTTCAACGCTCGACCAATACCCGTCATCAGAGTAACTCTCATAAACACATGATCTCCAGCACTGAATTCTAAATTCTTCCTCCTCTTATCATGATAACTTTTCTGACGACTCTGAGAAGCTCTCATCTTCTCTTGAATCAATTTGATCTTTTCAGTAGTCTGCTGAACAATCTCTGGCCCAATTATTGAACTCTCTCCAGATTCATACCAACACAAAGGCGTTCTACACCGTCTACCATACAATGCCTCAAACGGAGCCATACCAATACTCGAATGGTAACTATTGTTATAAGTAAATTTAATCAATGGAAAATAGCTATCCCAAGCTCCACCCTTCTCTAAAACACAAGCACGCAATAAATCTTCTAACGATTGAATAGTCCTCTCCGTCTGTCCATCAGTCTGAGGATGGTAAGCTGAACTCAACCTCAATTTAGTACCTAAGGCCTTCTGCAATCCTTCCCAAATTTTCGAAGTGAACCTCGGATCTCTATCTGACACAATACTAGAAGGAACTCCATGCAAACTCACTATTTTCTCAATATACAACTGTGCCAATCTCTCCATTGAGTAATCCATTCGCACCGGTATAAAATGAGCAGACTTAGTCAATCTGTCCACCACAACCCATATCGCTTCACAATTCTTAGGAGTCCTCGGCAACCCGGATACAAAATCCATAGAAATACTATCCCACTTCCATTCTGGAATAAACATCGGTTGCATAAATCCAGACGGCTTCTGATGCTCAATCTTTGATTTCTGACAGATTAAACATGCATACACAAATTCAGCTATTTCCTTTTTCATTCCCGGCCACCAAAACAATTTCTTCAAATCATGATACATTTTCGTGGCACCCGGATGAATACTCATCCCACTGCGATGTCCTTCCTCTAATATACTCTTCTTGATTTCTACAACATCAGGAACACAAACTCTATCGCCAAATCTCATAACATCATTTTCATCAATTCTAAACTCACCACCTTGACCTTGGTTGATCAATGTCAATTTATCAACTAAATTAACATCAGATTTCTGCCCGATCCTGATCTCTTCTAGAATACCACTAGTAAGTTTCAACATACCCAAACGAACACACTTCGGAGTACTTTCACAAATTAAACTCAAATCTCGGAATTGTTCAATTAACTCCAATTCACGAACCATCATCATAGACATATGCAAGGATTTCCTGCTCAAAGCATCTGCAACCACATTTGCCTTACCAGGATGGTAATTCAAACCAAAATCATAATCTTTGAGAAATTCCAACCACCTTCTCTGCCTCATATTGAGCTCTTTCTGATCGAAAAGATACTTCAAACTCTTATGATCACTATACACTTCAAATCTCGAACCATACAGATAATGTCTCCACAATTTCAAGACAAACACAACTGCTGCTAACTCTAAGTCATGAGTAGGATAGTTCCTTTCGTGAACCTTCATCTGTCTCGAAGCATACGCAACTACCTGTTGATTCTGCATTAGAACACCACCTAATCCCATCAGAGATGCATCATAATAAACCACAAAAGATTCCACCGGATTCGGCAAAATCAGAATAGGAGCACTAGTCAATCTCCGCTTCAATTCTTGGAAACCTTTCTCACAATCAGAATCCCAAATAAACGCTTGTCCTTTACGAGTCAACTTCGTCAACGGCAATGCTAACTTTGAGAATCCTTCGATAAACTTTCTGTAATAACCTGCAAGACCAAGAAAACTTCTGATTTTAGAAACAGTCTTCGGCGCTTCCCACTGGGATACTGCTTCTACTTTTGTAGGATCCACTGCAATACCATCCTTAGAAATCACATGTCCAAGAAAACTAACTTCATTCAGCCAGAACTCACATTTGGACAACTTTGCATACAACTTCTTATCTTTCAACAACTCTAACACAATTCTGAGATGTTCCGCATGCTCATCGTCATTCTTGGAATAAATCAGGATGTCATCAATAAAAACCACAACAAACTTATCCAGATACGGGTGAATAATCCTGTTCATATATTCCATGAAAACACCAGGTGCATTAGTAACTCCGAACGGCATAACAGAATATTCATAATGCCCATACCTCGTTCGAAAAGCAGTCTTTTGAATATCTTCCGCTTTCACACGAATCTGATGATATCCAGATCTCAAGTCAATCTTACTGAATACACTGGCTCCAATTAGCTGATCCATTAAATCTTCAATCCTCAGTAAAGGATGCCGATTTTTAATGGTTACTTTGTTCAATTGCCTGTAATCAACACACAGTCTCATAGAACCTTCTTTCTTCTTAACCAACAATACCGGAGCACCCCAAGGCGAAACACTTGGACGAATAAACTTCTTCTCCAGTAAATCTTCCAACTGACTCTTCAATTCAGCCAACTCAGATGCAGACATACGATATGGCGCCATCGACACCGGTCTCGTACCAGGAATCAAATCTATAGAAAATTCCACTTCTCTCTCAGGAGGTAACTCACCAACATCATCAGGAAAGACTTCTAGAAAATCACACACCACTGGCAATTCGCCACTCCTGACCTTTCCTGTTGCATCTAACGAAGCAAGTAACATAAACACATTAGCACCGTCTTCCATTGCTTCTTGTACCTGTCTAGCAGTCATAGTCAAATTCCCGACACCAACTGCCTCTGGGAAAATCACCGTCTTAGCAAAACAGTTCAGATGAACCCGGTTGAATTCCAACCAGTTCATCCCAAGGATAATATCAATTTGTTCAAGCGGTAGGCACACTAAATCCATACCGAAACCTCTACCAAAAATCTCAATAGGACAATTCCTACATACAAGTGAAGTTGTCACTGAACCCGATGCAGGAGTATCAACAACCATGCTACCTCGCATACCAGATATGTCCAGTTTCAACCTCTCAGCACAATCCAAGGAAATGAAAGAATGAGTTGCACCAGTATCAATAATTGCAACTAAAGGTGTGCCATGAATAAAACACGTACCTTTAATCAATCGATCCTTTGGAGTAGTCTCAGATCCAGACAAAGCGAACACTTTTCCACCTGACTGATCCTTCTTAGGTTTAGGACACTGCGGGAGAATGTGACCTTCTTCACCACAATTGTAACAAGTAACAGACTTCCCTTTGCAATCACTAGACAAATGACCAGTCTTTCCATATTTATAGCACTTCTTCTCATCGCTCTTGCAATCTCGAATATGATGACCAAACTCACCACACCTGTAGCATCTGATAGGAGCCTTAGAATCTCCCCCACTAGGCCTTTTCCATCCACCTGCTTTCTGGTTACCTCTACCATATGGCTTGCCACGGTCCATATGTTGCTTTCCTCTTTTATCAACGGCCCCACGAGAGTGAGACGACCTAGTCTTGGTAATATCTTCTTCCAAGATCCTGCTACAATCCACCAGATCAGAAAATCTACGAATATGCTGGTACCTGATTCCCTGCTTAATCTCATCTCGGAGACCATTCTCAAATTTGATACATTTAGAGAATTCTCCAGCCTCATCATTGTTGTAGTGTGCATAATACTTTGCTAGCTCAGTGAACTTAGTAGCATACTCACTAACAGTCAGATTGCCCTGCTTAAGCTCCAAAAATTCAATTTCCTTTCTTCCCCGAACATCTTCAGGAAAGTACCTCCTCATAAAAGCCCTTCTGAAGTTAGCCCAAGTCAGTGCCTCTCCATCCTGAACCATTTCAGTCCTTGTTGCAACCCACCAGTCGTCGGCCTCTTCTGCCAACATATGCGTACCATATCTGACTTTCAGATCTTCCGCACAATCAATCACACGGAAAATCCTTTCGATTTCCTTCAGCCACTTCTGAGCACCTTCAGGGTCATGTGTACCTTTGAACAATGGAGGATTGTTCCTTTGGAAGTTCCCCAATTGCCTATCAGCACCAATCACGCCTCCATTCGGATTTCCAGCAAGTACACCAGCTAACATCCCCAAAGCCTCAGCGAGTGCAGCATCATTTCGTCCGTTACCTCTTCCAGCCATATTCCTGAGAATTAAAACATACTCCTCATCAGAATACAGTATCGACAGTGTTGCCTTACACTAATCGCATACAAAAGGAATGACTGACTCAAGACTCTGGTCACAACGACCGACTATGCTCTGATACCACTATTGTAACACCCTCTAAAACCCCGCATAAAATTTCGCGATTTAATTAAAATCATACTTTCAGAGTACATGTATTAACGAGGATGTCACAATTCTCTTTTTACAAAAACAAGTTCCTGTCATGCATAACATAGAAGCAACTCATACATGTTTACACAGCGGAATAATTTAATTAACGAAACCAATGTTATAATATTTTCAAAATCATCAGGGATTAACACCTGGAAAATATCATCATCATATTATAACAAACATAAGGAATAACGAGTCTGACTAAAGCAGCTCGACAGACAAATGTTCCCGGAGTTACAACTATCAGAGCATGACCCGGACAATACTTAAACGGAAATAAACTAGAAACAACAAGCCTTCGCCAAGCACCTGAACGAAGCTCCTCAATCTGAAATATTCAACAGTAAGGGTGAGCATCTCAACTATACATTTGATTATACGTTCATAACAATCAATTCAGAAACCATAAGCATCACCCAAATAGTTAGCATGTTTCATAGTTTACGAAAACCTTTACAATTCATATATTCATAATATATTACTGTTCATACTTATAATTAACATCAAACGTCATTAACAATTCAACAACAATACATGCATACAATCAATTAAATACAACATTGGAAAATCATCCATTCATGTTATACTCGATATAATGCAACACACCCATGCATGTGGTACCATTTTACCGCCCCATTTTATCTCGGGTCACGGATAACTCACCGTTCCATTATATCGCGGACACGGCTACCACCTCAACGTTCCATTAAATCGCGGACACGTATATTGGCCACCATGTTAATTCCACACAATGGGAATTAACAAATGCAACATGATATGTAAAGTATGTAACACTCAGCATACTATTAACATCAATAAACCATATCATGTAACATCAACAATATCAAATACAACACAATATGAATAACATGTAATCACTCAGCATACTATTAAACATCAACCAATCATATCAAGTTATATCATAATTCATGCTTGATAACATTATCTAAAAGCATGACAATGAAATCTACGTAGTGTTGGTATCATAACATACAGTCGTTATTCGATGCAAGCATCAATCAACACTAGGAAATCAATAAAACAGCATATTCAAAACATATCAAACACTGCACATCAAAACAGGATCAATCCCGTACATAACAGCATGCACAGAAAACAAAATTTAGAAACCAACACAGGAGGTTTAACATGGGTACCCGTGTGAATCAACACTGCCCGTGTGGAAATGTGTCCAGAAACACGTTATTTTGCCAATACAGTGGATCGACACGGGTGCCCGTGTGAATCAACACTGCCCGTGTGAATCAACACTGCCCGTGTGAATCAACACTGCCCGTGTTGAAATGTGTCTGGAAACACATTTTTCTTTACCCATCCAGTAGATCAACACGGGTGCCCGTGTGAATCAACACGGCCCGTGTTGATGAGCGCGAGCCCGGAAATTCCTGTACTTGCAGCAGCTCATATGCCAACATATTTGCACGAAAATACCTTTCTACAGCAGTGCAATGCAGTACAAAAACATCCGAATACACATCAAGTTTCCAAAACATCAATTCCCTATACCTCTGACCTATGTTCATCAATTTCCCACAAATTGAATAACTCAAATCCTTCAAGGTTATCCTTAGAACACCTAAGGTAAACTCACGATCATACAATTTCGATCTAAATCAACAATAGGGATTAATTTCTTAATCGATTCACAACCTTTAGGGAACCTAATCTTTTCTAACAAAATTCGACCCTAAAGTTATCAATCACTAAGAACATCAGAGAAAAGGGGGTTATCCTACGATTACCCAACCAATTGCATCTAAACCCATAAGCAAATATAAATTGAGTAGTAGCCCCCCTTACCTTATCAAATTGCAGCTTGAGTTCTTTGAGCGATGTTCTTCGTTCTTCGCACCTTCAGAGCTCAGCTTCCCAAATTTCCCAAATTCTGTGTTATCGTGAATAATGAGAAAATAACTTGAGTTCCAAAATATATCCTTATTTCTTTTGCACCCCCACTCTTTACTAACGACATCCAAGCCCAATAACTTAAAAACCCAATGTTTTCTTATTTCTTTTATTTTCTTCAAATATTCCAAAATAGATAATTCCTTTTTATTTTATTAATTCTAATAAAATAATTTCCCAATTTAAATAAATCAAATAATTGAAACTGGGGTGTTACAGTCTTTCTTTTACATTTTATTGTTTAAAGATGGTTATACCCTTACACACACCTACACTCACAAATCCAGGTACCCCTCTATTCCAGATCCCATGGGTAACGACACTGCTATAGCCTTCAGTGACTCTGAAGATCCAATCTATCAAGTCGAATACGAAAGTGAGGAAGATTGTGAAGTACTAGGGGAATTGTCCCAACTACTACAACAACAGGAAAGATCTATTCAGCCTCATGAGGAACTGTTAGATACAATCAATTTGGGTACCGAGGAAGATAAAAAGGAAATCAAAGTGGGTGCCAACCTAGAGCCGAGTGTCAAGGAGCATCTAATTCATCTATTGTATGATTATGTTGAGATCTTTGCCTGGTCATACGAAGACATGCCAGGACTTGATACAGACATCGTGGTACATCATCTGCCCACAAGAGAAGACTGTCCACCAGTGAAGCAAAAAGTCCGCCGCATGAGACCTGACATGTCAGAGAAGATCAAAGCGGAAGTCATGAAACAGTTCAATGCCGGATTCTTAGCCGTCACTTCCTATCCTCATTGGGTTGCCAACATTGTTTCCGTGCCTAAAAAGGATGGCAAAGTACGAATGTGTATGGATTATAGAGATTTAAACAGGGCCAACCCTAAAGATGATTTTCCACTTCCCCATATCGACATCCTGGTTAACAATCTAGCCCAACACAAAGTGTTTTCCTTCATGGATGGATTCTTAGGTTATAACCAAATCAAAATGGCACCTGAGGACATGGAGAAAACTACATTTGTCACACAGTGGGGCATGTTCTGCTATAAAGTGATGTCGTTCAGACTAAAGAATGCTAGGGAAACCTATCAACGCGCCATGGTAGCTTTGTTTCATGATATGATACATCATGAGATAGAGGTCTACGTAGATGACATGATAGCCCGATCCCAAACTGAGGAGGATCACCTCGATCACTTGCAAAAGTTATTTGTGAGATTGAAGGATTACAAGTTAAGATTGAATCCAAACAAGTGTACATTCGGAGTCCGGTCTGGTAAACTCTTAGGTTTCGTTGTCAGCAACAAAGGAATCGAGGTTGATCCTGCCAAGGTTAAAGAAATACAAGAAATGCCTGCTCCTCGCACTGAGAAGGAAGTCAGAGGATTCTTGGGACGTCTGAACTATATTTCCAGATTCATTTCTCACCTAACAGCTACCAGTGAGCCAATCTTCAAGCTATTAAAGAAAGATCAAGTAGTCAGATGGAATGACAAATGCCAGATTGCTTTTGACAAGATCAAGGAGTATTTACAAGAGCCTCCTGTTTTGATGCCACCGGTCGAGGGAAGACCACAGATCATGTATCTGACCGTTTTAGAGAACTCAATGGGGTGTGTATTGGGGCCGCATGACGAGTCTGGCCAAAAAGAGCACGCTATTTACTACCTGAGCAAAAAGTTTACCGACTATGAAACCAAATATTCACTGCTCGAGAAAACTTACTGTGCTCTGGCATGGGCTGCTCGTCGGCTAAGACAGTATATGTTGACTCATACCACTCTTTTGATATCTAAGATGGATCCGATAAAATACATCTTCGAAAATCCTGCTCTGTCTGGAAGGATAGCCAGATGGCAGATGATCTTAACAGAATATGACATATAGTACACTACCCAGAAAGCCATAAAAGGCAGTGTGCTAGCTGATCATCTTGCTCATCAAGCTGTAGAAGAATATCAGTCCATGAAGTTTGAATTCCTGGATGAAGACATCATGACATTAGACAACTGTGAAGAGATCAGACCATATGACGGACCTGGACAAGGATCCTGATGGACCCTGTTCTTTGATGGGGTATCCAATGCACTTGGTAATTGTATCGGCGTTGTACTCATATCTCCCGAAGGGTGTCACACTCCCTTTACTGCCAGACTTTTCTTCAACTGTACGAACAACATGGCGGAATACGAAGCATGCATCTTTGGTCTCAAAGCTGCCATGGACTTTGGAATCAAATCTTTAGATGTGTTTGGAGATTTAGCTTTGGTCATCATTCAGACCAAAAGAGAGTGGGACACTAAGCATCCAAACCTTATCCCTTACAAAGAACATGTTTTGACATTACTACCACATTTTGAGCAGATTACCTTCGAGCATTTCCCGCGAGAAGAAAATCAGCTAGCAGATGCTCTAGCCACAATATCATCTATGTTTAAACTTAATTGGGATAACGAGGCTCCCCAGATTACCATCGAACGAATGGACGAACCAGCACACTGTCACGAGATTAATACTGAAGAAGTAGTGGACCATCCTTGGTTTCATAAAGTCAAGAGGTATCTCGAGGCTCAAGAATATCCAGAAGGAGCTTCAATCAATGATAAAAAGTTCTTAAGGAGATTCTCTGCTAAGTTTTTGCAGAGTAATGGTATCCTGTACAAACGCAATCATGACTCCATTATGCTCCGATGTGTGGATAAGATTGAGGCTGAAAAGATCATGGCTGAGATGCATGAGGGAACTTTTGGCACCCACTCCAGTGGGCATACTGTGATACGGTGGGAGAACTGACTTGGGTTTTTTTGTTTGTTTTCGCCCTTGTTCGGTTTAGCAAGATCGCCGCCGAATTTTTATTTTATCCTAAAGGGATGGTTAAAAAAGCACAGGAAAAAACCTTTTGAGATGTTTCGTGGGTTCGGGGGGTAGATTATGAAAAGGGAAGGTATTAGCACCCTTTTCATCCATGGTTATCCATGGGCTCTTAGTTACTTGGTTTTAGATCACTTGCCTTTATTTTTTGATTGCTTGAAATTGTGGTGTGTGTGTGTGTGTGTTTTAAAAATGTTTTTGAAATAGACGCCTTTGTTTCGCCAACCATTGTAATGACTCGTGTTTGAGTATATACAACAGTGTGTATCTTTTTGAAAAGATGTTTCAAATGTTTTTGTTTTGAAAGTGTTTGTGGAATATGGTTTTGAAAAGTAGGCAAGTGTTTTTGCAAGTTGATCAAGTAACTAAGAGTTTGTCTACCCCTAAATTTACTCAAAGGTTTTTTCTTATGTTTTAACCCCTTTTTGGCAATTTTGTTCCACCATTGAATTTGATGGGCAATCTTGCGTTTAGGATGTTTAACGGGACAGGCGCGGGTCATCGTATGGACCATGAATGCAACGATGCCAAGTGTCTTTGGCAATTTGCTTGAAGGGACTATGATCATTCCGTTTAGGCAACTTTCGAAAGCGTCATCGAGGGACTTATGATCATTTGAATTGTTTTGCCAAAGAAACTCGACGTGTAAGAATGGCCCATTTTGGAAGGCAACATCTGGGATTACCCTAGGGGGTGCAAGTGTGAATTGTGTGTTGATTTCATGTATTTGTCTTGTATTAGGTTATCTAGCGTTTGATTTTTTGTACATACAAACCCTAGGTCTAACCATGGTATATTTGAAAGCGATAAATTGCGGGAATTTAAAGTCTACGCTATTACAAAATAAGTATCCGGGAGTGGGGGTACAAATTTACAAATGGGGATGAGACTTAAATAATTACAACCAAATCGAATCGATCGCAATGTAAAATATAATGTATAGCAATGTATTCGTGTATTGTGAATGCGTAAGTGTATATGTAATTTATTTACAAGTGGAAAAATGTGAATTTAATAAGAAAATTAAGTATTGTTAACTTAATGAAAGGAATTAAATATTTTGTTTATTTAATTTTTGTATTCTTGTATTTTGTTAATATGCACAAATGAAAGTTTTAATCTTAAGAAAAGAAAAGTATTAACTTTAAAGAAAAATTATGTAATTATGTACAAATAAAATTATTTTAATTAGAGACAAGAAAATGTTATAAGAAAAAGTATTTAACTTTGAAAATCTATTTTTATTATGTATTAACACTCATGTATTTAATTAGTATGCATAAAGCAAGAAAATTTTAAGAAAAGAAAATGTTTTAAATTTAAGAAAGAAAAAGTTATGTTCATGTTTAATTAATATTCTATAAAAAAATTAATGTAAAGAAACAAGATTAATGTATTAATGTAAGTTATAGAAAAATATTTTTAGTTTTCTAAAAGAAAATGAATGGGCTTAGGGAGTCTTGTGGCCCATACATAATTTGAATAGAAGCCAGGGGGGTGTCACTTGGAAACACGTTTTGGGCTTAAGGCTGAATGGGGCAAGGCCCATGGATGTCTCACAAACTTTTGTAGGGTTAATGGGTTTCGTTTGCATTTGGGGAAAGGCTTAGGGTTTGTTACAGAAGCGGCGCCGCTTGTGGTTTCGTCTTCATCTTCTCCGGCCAAGCGTCTAGCTAACGTCTCTCCTTGCCTAGCCACCAGCGCTACCTCTGGTTCCTTCCCTCTCCATGGTTGGATCAAGCCAATACGCGAAAAGGGTAACAATTTCTCCTTTGCATTTTTTAGGTCTTTAGAACAATTGTACGATTTTAAACCTCATGGTTTGATTCATGATTATTATTATGTTTTGCATGAAATGTGAGCAGAATGAGCAGAAAAATACTACCTTTAACCTTGGGGACGGGGAAGGAGAGGATTGGGAGGCGCTATGGCGGCTGAGAGCGAAGGGAAATGGGGCTGAGCTAGCTCCGGTAACCACGGTACTCTGTGTCTTTCTTTGCCTTGTATTTGTTGCCTAGCTTGCTTTTTCCTCTTCTCCTTGTTGGCTTCTGCTGCTATGCTTGATGTGAAATAAATTCTTGATGACGTATCTGTTGATGATTATGCTAATGTGTTTGATTCGTGTTGTTTGCCCAATGATGATGTTTTTCTGAGGCTTTTTGCGTTGCCTTTGAATGCTTTAGCTTGATGCCTTGATCTTGAATATATTGCTTCTTTATCCTCTTCTTCTCGCTTGCTCTTTTGTCTCTGTTGCCTCTAATGTCTGCCTATGATTAGAGTTCTCTGAGGCCTTTTGCTTGAACGTGTAAGTTTCTGTCAGTTTGGGGCTCCTACTGTGAACTTCAGGTTTGTATTTGAGAACAAGTGGGGCTCTTGTTGGCTTTCAGGCTTCAGGCTTGATGACTGGTACAGGTTTTAGGCCTGGAGACTGGTTAGGCTTCATGTTTTTGTTGCAACAGGTTAAGGCTTAGGTGTTGATGCAGGTAAGGCTTGACAGGGTTTACTGGTTTAAACTGTTTGATGCTTAGGCTTGCAACCTTGGTCTGAATGCTTTAACAAACTTTAGGCTATGTATGCTTTAGACTTGGTTTTTGCTTCAGCAGGTTAATGGCTTTGGTCTTTTGAAGGTTAATGCAGGTTTTTTGGCTTATGCAGATCTGAGCCAGCTTAGGTTAAGCTCGAGGCTTTGGTTTTTCTCTGAGTTATCTTTTTGTGATCTATTTTGATATGTTTTTTTGATATCTTATGCTACCCCCTTTTACTGTCTTGATCAGTTTGTTATATATCTCCTCATGCCTAAAGCCAGTAAGCCTGTGCTTCTTTTCTTTCTTCCCTCTCTCTCTAGTACAGTTACAACATTAAATAATGTTTATGTTTGTACTTTTTCTGAAAAGGCACTGCTGGAAAATGATGACAATGAAACCTTGCTTGCAATATTGGTTTTTAACCTGCATACTTTATCTCTTTTCCATACTTTCTGCTTCTTTGTGACAGTTTTTGATACTTTGATATCTTTCCATATTTTGGACAGTTTGACAGCTTTTTGGATAGTTTGAATTTGGAACTCAGTTTGGACTTTGTAGTTCTGTTTGGATTTGGACTTTGTTTATGCCATTTAGTTTGAGACTTTTGGACTATGCAGCTTTGACAAATTTGAACTTGTGCAATTAAAACTTTTTGCATTCATGTTTAGCAAGCATTATCCATCCCTCTCTGAATCGGGAGAAGTCCCGTGATTTGCAGAGAGGGCTAACTGATTCCAGTCAGTTGCCTTTAATGATGAACCCGAATTAACTGTCTGCTCTAAATTTTGATTTATCTGTTTCTGACTTTTTCTTCTTTTCTTTGTTTTGCAGATAAAACCCCATGGAGCATTGGACGGAAGATGAAGACTTAGGAATTTTCTTTAGGATAGTTTTTATTTCAATTTTAATTGTCTGTAAAATTATCATTGTAAATACTTCGTAAATGAATACTGTATTTAAATAATAATTGTATCAAAAAAATTAAAAATGAATAAAATCTATTTTTTATCAATTAATTCCTTTTATTTTTCTCAATTGTTTATTTTATTATTTATAATTCTTGAATTATAATAAATGGAAATAAATTCCAATTATCTTAACTTAGAATAAATAAACAATTAAATAAACATTGGTTTCAGCATTGATCAATTAATAAACCTGGCGCTTCAAAAATCCAAAGCAAAGCACAGTCAATCACAACAACTGCCCCAATGTCTTTTCCTTTTACTAACTTTAATCAAACACTGCAAACTCAATCCAAATGCATCTTTTCACTGATTTAGCCAAACATTGCAAACTCAATCCAAATGCTTCAGTCCATATCTGGGAATAACTTGAAAATCACTGTGGGATTAATTCTTTCTGAGAATGCGCGCACAAAAACCCTAGTTCCTGATCAAATGCCAAAGAAGCGTTCGCCTGATCAAAGTTGAGCCAAAATCAACCAAACCCTAAACAAACTGTTTGAATTGTTCCAGAGCCATGAAAATCAATGAAAACCGTAATTTTGTCTGACTGACGAGAAAAGTCTGTTTGACCGATTCTTGAGCCAATATGAAAAATCAGGAAAAGCCTGAAGATGTGATTTCTCGTGGAAAAATGCGAGGGCAAATTTTGGGGTACAACAGTTGCCCCTGTTCAATCTTCTTGAACCTGAAGAGTTAGACTGGCAAGTTTGACTTTCGCGACTCAAAGGTAAAAGGAGATTGGACACTAAAGTGCCCAGAAAATTTGCACTCGGCGATGTGATGGTAGAGGGAATGGGCTTACAGATGCCATTTGGTGATGGGCTTAACGATGCCATCTAGGGGATGTGATAGAATCTTGTCGGGGGATGGACTTAGAGATGCCATCTGGAAATGGGCTTAAAGATACCATTTGGTGACTGCTAATAGGAGGATGGGCTTATAGATGCCATTTGGAAATTGCTGGAGGAGGATGGGCTTATAGATGCCATTTGAAGGTGATTGTTGAACCGTATGTCGCTGGTGAGTGGACGAGTATCAGAAAGGCATCCATGTTTTGGGACATCTCTGAGCTGGTGATCTGAATAAGCAATAGATTGACGTCCGTGTTTGGAGAATCCGTAAACTGTTTTCAGGAGTTGGAGTTGAATAAGCCATAGAGTAGCATCCATTGTTGGGAAGCGTCCGTAAACTGTTTTCAAAAGTTGCATCTGAACAAGCGATAGATTAACATCCATTGTTGGGAAGAATCCGTAAACTTTTTTTTTCCAGAAGTCTTGAAGTGGAGAAGGAACCGGTGTAGGGTTTCCTGATGATGAGTCCGTGTAAAACTTCATCTGGATGAATCTAGAATAAGTATCAGAATGTCGCCGTGTTTGGGTCATATCTGAACTATTTCTGGATGAATCTCAGAAGATGATGATTTTTGTCTGTCGACTGATCTTTCCTGAAAAGGTGAAGAGTTAGTTGTATGCAATGTCATGATGCATGATGTAATGTATGTTATCAATGTTTATGATATGTATGTGATGGATGCGTATGTAAGCTGATGAGCTAATCTTGCTGAGGATAGATGAATCCTGGATGGCTGAAGATAAAAGACTCTTGACTGCTGCCGGGGAGAACAATTCCTTGGCTGCTGCTGTGGAGGGCAAGAATCTCTTGATTGTTGAAGATTAGAAGTCCTGGGACCACTGTTGGGGGATCAGGAGCTTGGGTTCTATGCCAAACTACTGGGGACTTCCTGTCTTGAGGAGATCTTCACTGGGGAATATTCGAATATTCTGTGAGGAACTGAGAATGAGAGTCTCCACTCTGCTTGGGGATTGATAGTTGTAAATTTTAGCTCCGCTGGGGATTTTGAAACTTGACTCTGAGGGGAATCAGCTTCTGGAAGACTCTCTGGCTGGAGATTGCAAGAATCTTCTGATTGCTGCAGGTGTTGATCTGGAGTAAGTTACTGAATGTCGCCATCTCTGGGTCACATCTTGAACTATTTCTAGATCTTGAGTAAGAATCTTTTGAGTTTGAGAAGGAATCGGTGTAGGGTTTCCTGATGATGAGTCAGTGTAAAACTACATCTTGGATTTGAGATCTGTATGAGTAGCAGAATGACTTCCGTGCCTGGAGTATATCTGAAACTGTAACTAGGATCTGAATGAGTAACAGAATGGCTACCGTGTTTGGAGCGTATCTGGACTGTATCTTCCGACAGGTGATGAAGGAATTGTTGAACACTTTTGACATTCGAATGCCCCAAGTGGTGATGTAGATAATTTCCTGGCTTGTTATAGGTGTTAATCCACAATCAGTCGTTCACAGATATTTTCCTGGCTTGTTACAGGTGTTAATCTGGAACTTAAGAAAGGTGACAAAATGGAAACCGTGTCTGGAGCACATCTGGACCGTATCTTCCAACAGGTGATGAAGGAATTGCTGAACACTTTTGACATTCGAATGCCCCAAGTGGTGATGTAGATAATTTCCTGGCTTGTTACAGGTGTTAATCCATAATCAGTCGTTCACAGATATTTTCCTGGCTTGTTACAGGTGTTGATCCGGAACTTAAGAAAGGTGACAGAATGGCAACCGTGTCTGGAGCACATCTGTACCGTATCTTCCAACAGGTGATGAAGGAATTTGTTGAACACTTTTGACATTCGAATGCCCCAAGTGGTGATGTAGATAATTTCCTGGCTTGTTACAGGTGTTAATCCATAATCAGTCGTTCACAGATATTTTCCTGGCTTGTTACAGGTGTTGATCCGGAACTTAAGAAAGGTGACAGAATGGCAACCGTGTCTGGAGCACATCTGGACCGTATCTTCCAACAGGTGATGAAGGAATTGTTAAACACTTTTGACATTCGAATGCCCCAAGTGGTGATGAAGGAGACTTGCCCCAGGTTACTCTACTAATTGAGAGATTTGTTGAAATATTGACTGGACTACCCCAGGTTAAATGAACTTTGAAAGATCTGTTGAAACCTTGACTGGACTGCCCCAGGTTAACTGAACTTTGAAAGATCTGTTGAAACCTTGACTGGACTGCCCCAGGTTAACTGAACTTTGAAAGATCTGTTGAAACCTTGACTGGACTGCCCCAGGTTAACTGAACTTTGAAAGATCTATTGAAACCTTGACTGGACTTCCCCAGGTTAATTGGATGGTGACATGTCATGCCCCCTGTTGATAGGAGACTTGTCGATGGAAGTGTCATCCTTCTGAAATGATTGAGCTCACTGAGAGAGTTTTCGTTCCTCCGAACATCCGCTGTATGAATTTCTTCGCTGTCAAACAAATAGCCAAATGCAAACAGTGATATTCAAGCAATGCAAAGTTTTATGTTTGTCTCGAAGTTTTGAAAAATGCGTTTTTTAACATAAAACTTTTTCATAAGACAAATCAACACACGATTTTAGAGCAAAGCCTTACAGGAGTCATGATACCTTTTGTAACAGTATGCTTTCGAACTAACCCATGCTTCAATTAGGACTTTTAAAGGGTTGTAACGCGGCCTGGTTCACGGTTTAAGAAACAAAGGATAAACGACTCAAAGTATATTTGTACCCACCCGCTCTTCGTGATGTCCTTCAACCCTAAGCTCAGTTAATTGTGCGTCGCACTCTATTCGAGTTTGGAACGACCTTTGGGTGATGGTTCACCAAATGAATTTGGGAGATAGTCATCATCTCCTCTTTCTCTTGCAACATTTTTCATGTGGTTGAGGGTTTGTAATGACCTCACTATTTTGATTTTGATTTGTTATCCCTAACTTTTGCCTGACTGTTCCCGTTTTCTGAGATTATAGTCAGCGGGATGCCCCAGCTTTCTTAAGCCTCCTTTACAGGTTTTGGCTCAGTGGGCTTTTTCTTTTTTGAGAGATAATGACTGTCTATATGATAAGGAACCATCACTATCTTTTGATTCCAAGGGAATGCTTTTCTTTTTTGACGTCGTTCGTTGTGTTACGAACTGAGAGTTTGCGACTTCAATGCGCATTTTCTTTTGAATTAACTGAGATACTACCCTTCCCCAGGTTTATATCAAAGGTTTTGATTGTTTAGAACATAAAACTCCTACTTCTTCGGCTCGAAGGGGTTGACTAGGGATAATCTTCCTTATAACTCCAGTGTTTGGGAATCGAAAGAAATGCCTGTACATCATCAGCAAGGTCCGTTCAAAAGCATACTATATGAGATTATGGTATTGTTTCGTCATCCTCCCTCTAACTTGCAGCTTTTTATCAAGAGTCAAATATCATCAAGAAAGCATAAGAGTAGTGAAAACGAATGGATGAATTCAAGACAAACATATGCAATGCATTAATGAAACAGAGTTTAACATCAACAAATAATTGTTTGAATAACAAAAGAAATTACAACTTTGAAAATTCAAATGAAGCAAAAGTCCTCCAGCTTGACCTTTGTCACTCCAGATGTGGACACCCTTAACGGAAGATTTTCATCTCGCCGTCTGGCATGAACCTCAGCACTCCAATGTCGATCAGATCTTGAATCTTTTTCTTCAAGGCCCAACAGTCGTCGGTGTCGTGTCCCGGGCTATAGGAGTGGTAAACACAAAATGTATCGGGATGATATTTAGGAGCGGAGGTATTGGGCTTCCGAGGAGGATCCCTCAGAGCAGTCAGATTGACCTCCAACAAGCGCTCCAGAATCAAAGATGACGGTATGTCAGTCTTTGTGAACTGTCTTCCTGACGTCTCTTGCTTACGCTGATTACTCCGTTGACACTGGCGAGGTTGTTGATGGGCTTGTTACCCTGAAGCAAGCAAAGGAGCCTTCCCCTTGTCCTCTTGAGTGGGGGGAGGCTGAGCGGCGACTTGCTCTTTAACCTCAGATGTTTGCCCCAATTGGTTATTTTGAAGCAGTTGGCGGATGAGAACTCTGAGTTCCTCTTATCTTTGAGATAGATCTTGGATGAGAGCCATCTGGCCCACCAACTATCCCATCACTTGAATCCTCAATGTTGTTAGGTCAAACTGCAGCTCCGTAAGCTGATCACTCCTGGCATTGTTTGAATTCTCCAAGCCCTTTGTGAGGAGAGCTTTCATTTCTTCTTTCCCCAGAGACAAGTTCAGGAACATCTCTTGCAGCTGAGCAGTCTGGTCCTGGATATCCTTGACGGACCTCTCTAGAGCCATCTCTTACTGAAATAAACAGTATGAGAGTAAGGAAACCTGAAAAAGGAAAAACTGTCAATATGCAATGCATGTTATGTGGATGCACGCTTTCAAGGATCTCTTGGGGCAAACACAAGAAAATGTTAGAAGTTGAACTTCGATCTTTGATTGGAGAACTTTGTATCGGTGGATGTCTTTCCACGAGAATCAAGCTCACCATGTCAAGTGGGTCATAGCCCCTGATTCAAGTTGTTGTATTTGATCTTTGACTGGCATTTGTTTAGAGGAGAAACCTCTTGCCCATGGTAGACGTCTGGTTCAACGTAACCCTGCATCAAAAGAACCCTCGAGATCCTTGAAAAGGTTATTGAAAATTCCATGGTATGATGTTATGATGTTATGTATATGTATGCAAAAAGCAAGTGAATGTATATACAGGTAATCATATTCACACAAAGCAAACAAGTCCTTAGGTTTAGGTTTGCATGGGGTTGTAGGTAAGTACCCTCTTGAAGTTAGTTGGCTCATCCTGTCCTAAAATAGAAACCGGGTTCTAAGGAGCTCAATATCATTGGATTGTTTTCTGTGTTCATTGTTTCAGTTTAGCCACTTAACTGGCGACCAAAATATTCCAAGAAAACAACCCTCAATGAGTGTAGTATCGAGTATCTACCAACTTCGGACTGCACCAAAGTCAGTCATCTCACTACCCCTAAAAAGGCTAAGATGGTCAATTAAGGTTCTAAGAGTTCGTTAGTGCTTCACGACATCACTCAGCGGTCCCGTACTCTCCTTGATTGAACTCAAGGGTTACCGATACTCACAAATATGTCACACTAACATAGCTTACTGCTTCAACCATGTCGGTATACCCCGCACAGTTCCCTCACAGTTTTTTTGCTATTTACCTAAAAAGGTGCCCCAAATCCGGGTGTAGGATTTACAACAAACCCAAACAAAGACCCAAAAGATAAATCAATCAAGGCAATCAAAGCAAGGATGTAAAGGTGATCTAAACCCTAAGGTAACCCCACTTTTAAAGGATCCCCAGCAGAGTCGCCAGTTCTGTGATACGGTGGGAGAATTGACTTGGGTTTTTTTGTTTGTTTTCGCACTTGTTCGGTTTAGCAAGAGTCGCCACCGAATTTTTATTTTATCCTAAAGGAATGGTTAAAAAAGCACAGGAAAAAACCTTTTGAGATGTTTCGTGGGTTCGGGGGGTAGATTATGAAAAGGGAAGGTATTAGCACCCTTTTCATCCATGGTTATCCATGGGCTCTTAGTTACTTGGTTTTAGATCACTTGCCTTGATTTTTTGATTGCTTGAAATTGTGGTGTGTGTGTGTGTTTTGAAAATGTTTTTGAAATAGACGCCTTTGTTTCGGCAACCATTGTAATGACTCGTGTTTGAGTATATACAACGATGTGTATCTTTTCGAAAAGATGTTTCAAATGTTTTTGTTTTGAAAGTGTTTGTGGAATATGGTTTTGAAAAGTAGGCAAGTGTTTTTTCAAGTTGATCAAGTAACTAAGAGTTTGTCTACCCCTAAATTTACTCAAAGGTTTTTTCTTATGTTTTAACCCCTTTTTGGCAATTTTGTTCCACCATTGAATTTGATGGGCAATCTTGCGTTTAAGATGTTTAACGGGACAGGCGCGAGTCATCGTATGGACCATGAATGCAACGGTGCCAAGTGTCTTTGGCAATTTGCTTGAAGGGACTATGATCATTCCGTTTAGGCAACTTTCGAAAGCGTCATCGATGGACTTATGATCATTTGAATTGTTTTGCCAAAGAAACTCGACGTGTAAGCATGGCCCATTTTGGAAGGCAACATGTGGGATTACCCTAGAGGGTGCAAGTGTGAATTGTGTGTTGATTTCATGTATTTGTCTTGTATTAGGTTATCTAGCGTTTGATTTTTTGTACATACAAACCCTAGGTCTAACCATGGTATATTTGAAAGCGATAAATTGCGGGAATTTAAAGTCTACGCTATTACAAAATAAGTATCCGGGAGTAGGGGTACAAATTTACAAATGGGGATGAGACTTAAATAGTTACAACCAAATCGAATCGATCGCAATGTAAAATATAATGTATAGCAATGTATTCGTGTATTGTGAATGCGTAAGTGTATATGTAATTTATTTACAAGTGGAAAAATGTGAATTTAATAAGAAAATTAAGTATTGTTAACTTAATGAAAGGAATTAAATATTTTGTTTATTTAATTTTTGTATTCTTGTATTTTGTTAATATGTACAAATGAAAGTTTTAATCTTAAGAAAAGAAAAGTATTAACTTTAAAGAAAAATTATGTAATTATGTACAAATAAAATTATTTTAATTAGAGACAAGAAAATGTTTTAAGAAAAAGTATTTAACTTTGAAAATCTATTTTTATTATGTATTAACACTCATGTATTTAATTAGTGTGCATAAAGCAAGAAAATTTTAAGAAAAGAAAATGTTTTAAATTTAAGAAAGAAAAAGTTATGTTCATGTTTAATTAATATTCTATAAAAAAATTAATGTAAAGAAATAAGATTAATGTATTAATGTAAGTTATAGAAAAAAAATTTTAGTTTTCTAAAAGAACATGAATGGGCTTAGGGAGTCTTGTGGCCCATACATAATTTGAATAGAAGCCAGGGGGGTGTCACTTGGAAACACGTTTTGGGCTTAAGGCTGAATGGGGCAAGGCCCATGGATGTCTCACAAACTTTTGTAGGGTTAATGGGTTTCGTTTGCATTTGGGGAAAGGCTTAGGGTTTGTTACAGAAGCGGTGCCGCTTGTGGTTTCGTCTTCATCTTCTCCGGCCAAGCGTCTAGCTAACGTCTCTCCTTGCCTAGCCACCAGCGCTACCTCTGGTTCCTTCCCTCTCCATGGTTGGATCAAGCCAATACGCGAAAAGGGTAACGATTTCGCCTTTGCATTTTTTAGGTCTTTAGAACAATTGTACGATTTTAAACCTCATGGTTTGATTCATGATTATTATTATGTTTTGCATGAAATATGAGAAGAATGAGCAGAAAAATACTACCTTTGACCTTGGGGACGGGGAAGGAGAGGATTGGGAGGCGCTATGGCGGCTGAGAGCGAAGGGAAATGGGGCTGAGCTAGCTCCGATAACCACGGTACTCTGTGTCTTTCTTTGCCTTGTATTTGTTGCCTAGCTTGCTTTTTCCTCTTCTCCTTGTTGGCTTCTGCTTCTATGCTTGATGTGAAATAAATTCTTGATGATGTATCTGTTGATGCTTCTGCTAATGTGTTTGATTCGTGTTGTTTGCCCAATGATGATGTTTTTCTGAGGATTTTTGCGTTGCCTTTGAATGCTTTAGCTTGATGCCTTGATCTTGAATATATTGCTTCTTTATCCTCTTCTTCTCGCTTGCCCTTTTGTCTCTGTTGCCTCTAATGTCTGCCTATGATGAGAGTTCTCTGAGGCCTTTTGCTTGAACGTGTAAGTTTCTATCAGTTTGGGGCTCCTACTGTGAACTTCAGGTTTGTATTTGAGAACAGGTAAGGCTCTTGTTGGCTTTCAGGATTCAGGCTTGATGACTGGTACAGGTTTTAGGCCTGGAGACTGGTTAGGCTTCATGTTTTTGTTGCAACAGGTTAAGGCTTAGGTGTTGATGCAGGTAAGGCTTGACAGGGTTTACTGGTTTAAACTGTTTGATGCTTAGGCTTGCAACCTTGGTCTGAATGCTTTAACAAACTTTAGGCTATGTATGCTTTAGACTTTGGTTTTTGCTTCAGCAGGTTAATGGCTTTGGTCTTTTGAAGGTTAATGCAGGTTTTTTGGCTTATGCAGATCTGAGGCAGCTTAGGTTAAGCTTGAGGCTTTGGTTTTTCTCTGAGTTATCTTTTTGTGATCTCTTTTGATATGTTTTTTTGATATCTTATGCTACCCCCTTTTACTGTCTTGATCAGTTTGTTATATATCTCCTCATGCCTAAAGCCAGTAAGCCTGTGCTTCTTTTCTTTCTTCCCTCTCTCTCTAGTACAGTTACAACATTAAATAATGTTTATGTTTGTACTTTTTCTGAAAAGGCACTGCTGGAAAATGATGACAATGAAACCTTGCTTGCAATATTGGTTTTTAACATGCATACTTTATCTCTTTTCCATACTTTCTGCTTCTTTGTGACAGTTTTTGATACTTTGATATCTTTCCATATTTTGGACAGTTTGACAGCTTTTTGGATTGAATTTGGAACTTAGTTTGGACTCTGTAGTTCTGTTTGGATTTGGACTTTGTTTATGCCATTCAGTTTGAGACTTTTGGACTATGCAGCTTTGACAAATTTGAACTTGTGCAATTAAAACTTTGTGCATTCATGTTTAGCAAGCATTATCCATCCCTCTCTGTGAACCGGGAGAAATCCCGTGATTTGCAGAGAGAGCTAACTGATTCCAGTCAGTTGCCTTTAATGATGAACCTGAATTAACTGTCTGCTCTAAATTTTGATTTATCTGCTTCTGACTTTTTCTTCTTTTCTTTGTTTTGCAGATAAAACCCCATGGAGCATTGGACGGAAGATGAAGACTTAGGAATTTTCTTTAGGATAGTTTTTATTTCACTTTTAATTGTCTGTAAAATTATCATTGTAAATACTTCGTAAATGAATACTGTATTTAAATAATAATTGTATCAAAAAAATTAAAAATGAATAAAATCTATTTTTTATCAATTAATTCCTTTTCTTTTTCTCAATTGATTATTTTATTATTTATAATTCTTGAATTATAATAAATGGAAATAAATTCCAATTATCTTAACTTAGAATAAATAAACAATTAAATAAACATTGGTTACAACATTGATCAATTAATAAACCTGGCGCTTCAAAAATCCAAAGCAAAGCACAGTCAATCACAACAACTGCCCCAATGTCTTTTCCTTTTACTGACTTTAATCAAACACTGCAAACTCAATCCAAATGCATCTTTTCACTGATTTAGTCAAACATTGCAAACTCAATCCAAATGCTTCAGTCCATATCTCGGAATAACTTGAAAAGCACTGTGGGATTAATTCTTTCTGAGAATGCGCGCACAAAAACCCTAGTTCCTGATCAAATGCCAAAGAAGCGTTTGCCTGATCAAAGTTGAGCCAAAATCAACCAAACCCTAAACAAACTGTTTGAATTGTTCCAGAGCCATGAAAATCAATGAAAACCCTAATTTTGTCTGACTGACGAGAAAAGTCTGTTTGACCGATTCTTGAGCCAATCTGAAAAATCAAGAAAAGCCTGAAGATGTGATTTCTCGTGGAAAAATGCGAGGGCAAATTTTGGGGTACAACACATACGATGGCGAAGTAAATTCTACGGGCAGGCTATTATTGGTCTACCATGGAAGCAGACTGCTATCAATACTCTTGGACCTGTCATAAGTGTCAAATTTATACAGACAAGGTGCACGTACCTCCGGTTCCTCTGAATGTCTTGACAGCTCCTTGGCCCTTTGCTATGTGGGGAATCAATATGATTGGGGAGATCAAGCCTACAACATCCAATGGACACTGCTTCATTCTAGTGGCCATTGATTATTTCACGAGATGGGTCGAAGCAGCTTCCTTCGCATCCGTTACTAAGAATGTTGTTGCCCGCTTCATCAAGCAGAATCTTATTTGCCGGTACGGTATCCTAGAAAGGATTATCACTGATAATGGTACAAACCTTAACAATACTATGATCACCGCCTTGTGAGCAGTTCAAGATTCAACACCACAATTCATCCCCCTATCGGCCGAAGATGAATGGTGCAGTCGAAGCTGCTAATAAAAACATTAAAAAGATCATACAAAAAATGACAGTCACCTACAAGGACTGGCATGAGATGCTACCATTTGCTCTCCACAGGTATCGTACCACGGCTCGCACATCAATTGGGGCAACACCCTATTCTTTGGTTTATGGCGTGGAGGTTGTCTTGCCTATCGTGGTTCGAATCCCCTCTTTGAGAATTATGAAGGATGCAGGTTTGAATGAGGATGATTGGATCCATACTCGACTTGATCAACTAAACTTAATTGATGAAAAGAGACTCACCGCTGTTTGCCATGGTCAGATGTATCAAAAACGGATGATCAAGGCTTTCAACAAGAAAGTTAGACGCCAAGTATATTAAGTTGGAGATCTAGTGATCAAACGCATTATCTTGCCACAAAGTGATCCCAGGGGCAAATGGACTCCTACCTATGAAGGACCATTTGTAATCAAGAACATCTTCTCCAGTGGGGAAATGATCTTAACCACCACGGACGGTGATGACTTGCCACACCCTGCGAACGTGGACATAGTCAAAAGATACTACGCATAAGAGACCCGCTAGGTTGACACGCCTAGGCAAAAAAATAAGAAGAGGGCATCCGGCGAACCAAAAAGGTTCGGGAAAAAATTAGGGATAAAAATAAAAAATTTGTACACCCGGCAAGTTGAAAACCCGAAAGGGAAACTTGGGAAAAAAAGGGTTTCCCGGTGGACTGAAAACCCGAAAGGGCGGTCCAGGCAAAATTTAGGGAATTAAAGCGTATGACTATGTCCCGTCGGATCACTTTGTGGACAACCTCTTAACTTCTAATGACAAACTCAAAGTTTCTGATCAATTCAATCATCTTCGGACGAAGCAACAAATGGACAGGGTATTCGGAGGCACGGAGGCTATAGCAGAATGGGAACCCCATGGGATTATCACACATAACTATTCTTTATTTTCTTACTTTTATGACATTATCCTCTTACTAGGATGACTGTATCTTTTGTACCAAATACTTATTCAAAGTAAATACAAAGATGTCTCTTTAAAGTACAGAAAACTATTTTCCTTTTTTCTTTACACTTGTGTTTTTATTTGCAAAAATCGTTCAATGATTCATTAATGAACATATGCATCTGAACAATAATTATTGTTTACAAATGAACATAATAAAAAAGGACAATTACTGACAGATTGAAAGAATAGGAAAACGTCTTTAGGCTATTCCATGAGCAATCCCCATAATATGTCACTTAAATCCCCAGCGGAACTAAAACTTCAAACTAGTAATCCTCGGTGGAAACCATCCAGTTCCTCCAAATTCCCCAGCAATTTGTTTTGAAACCTGAAATCCAACTGGATAACAGCTGACTTCTGATACTCCCTAACGGAACAAAGACTCCCATTCATTAATCCCCAGTAGAAGTCATCAAAATTCTATGGATTCCCCAAGCAGATTCCTCAAGCAGTATACGACATTGCTCTCACAACAGAGTTTTTGTCAAAAACTCCAATTTCAAGATATGAAGAGTCCACATATCATCAGCAGCATTCAAGGACTTATTTTCCTCAATCAAACAACAATGTAACAAAATCAGCTTACATGCGCATACATTACATCCATATATCATAAACATCGATAAGACACATATATTGCATCATACATTTCATGCAACATAATTTTGTGTACCAACTAACATTTTACCCTTTTCAGGATGAGATTAACAGCTACCATTAACAATATGCAATCATAATACAGTTCAGATACGCTCCAGATACGGTTTCCATTTGGATACTCATTCAAAGACAGATTTCAGATATAGCATAGATACGCTCTAGACACGGTTGCCATTTTGTTACACTTTCAGAAACAGTACAGATACGCTCCAGACACGGTTGCCATTCTGTTACTCATTCAGTTTTCAAAATCAGATATAGTTCAGATACGCTCCAGATATGGATACCATTCTGATACTCATTCAGTTGTCAAGTTCAGATATGCTCTAGGCACGGATGCCATTCTGATACTCATTCAGATTTCAAATTCAGATACAGTTCAGATACGCTCCAGACACTGATGCTATTTTGATACTCATTCAGATTTCAAGTTCAGATACAACTCAGATATGTTCCAAACGCGGACACCAATCTGATACTCATTCTTTCAACTTAAAATTTAACAAAAATTCTTGGATGGCATCTACAAGCCCATCTCTAACAAGATTCTATCACTTCTCCAAATGACATCTTTAAGCCCATTCCCTCAACTACACATCGCCGAGTGCAAATTTTTGGGCACTTTAGTGTCCAATCATCTTTCACCTTCGAGTCACGTATGGCAAAGCTCGCCAATCTAACTCTTCAGGTTTAAGAAGATTGAACAGGGGCAGTTGTTGTACCCTAAAATTTTCCCTCTCATTTATCAAAACTTTTCTCACAAGATCTCTTTGACTCAAGAATGGATTAGGGTTTGGTCAACTCAAGACATCTCATCTTGCACTGATAACCCAAAATTAGGGTTTGAGTTTTCACAAGGATTTTTGGACTATCATTGCTTCATATGACTTTCAAACATCATTATGGACCCCTAAGATCACTCATGACAACTTTCAAGTCTTGAACCATATTTTTGATCAGTCAATTGGACAGTTGACCTAAAAATCAGTTGTATTGGGGAAAAAGTCAACCATGGCCAATTTACAGTCAAACTTCATAATTTTTGATCCACATCAACATTTTAAACTCACATGTATCATTTGGTCAAATTTGGATCACAATTCCTCAAGAAATTTGATCAAATCATCAAAAGGGCAAAATGGTCAAAATTAGGGTTTTGACTAAGGAAGGGTAATTTCTGATTTTTTAACCTAGAAAATGACCAATTGAGTTCAAGCATGATTTCAAGGATTTAATGGCATCATCTTGACTTAATTACATGGCTCAAAACATCTCAAATTCATTGGATTGACAGATGAAATTTGCAGTCAACTGATCAAAAGTCAATTGTACACTGAAAAGTCAAACATTTACTTTTTGGTCAAAATCAAGTACCAAGAGTCATAATTCATCAAAACATGTCAAAATGTGAAACTTGTTAACCAAGAAAATCAAATTTGAAAATTAGGGTTTTAATTTGAAAATTTTCCTAACTTAGAAATTTTCTAAGTATAGAAAATTTTCTTATTTTTTCTCAACTTTAGGTCACTTTTTCACCATGATGCATAATGATTCAAGGAAAGTTTCCAACATGAAAGTTGTATACCTCCATGAAATCTACAACTTTTATTCACACACTTTTCCCTAAAGATGCTTGGATCTCAAGATATAAATTTGTGAATACATGATCATGAACTTGTTAACTTAGTGAAATTTTGCCCTAATTTAGGCAGGTTTAAACCCAACTTCATGACAATTTTTCACCTAGTTCCAAGAGTTATCTCAAAATGCATTTAAAAGATGAATTATAGGGAACATTGCAAGATTTCCAAAATGTCCAAGAAATCCTCAAGATCATTTTTGAGTAGGGAGAATCGAAGAGATGAAGTTGGCAATTTGTCACTTTTTGTCCAAGCCATTTCATGAAGAACAAAGTTGCAAATCAATCCTATGCTGGCTAATTCATGTTGTACAGGTCCTAAACTTATTCCACACTCCTTAATTAAATGCTTACTCAGTTGACAAAGCTTTGATCCATGCTTTTGAACCTTTATCCAACTTGTAATTCCATTTATGGCAAAAAGGTTCCATTGCCATTTTGAAAAAGGTCAACTTTTGCAAACTTTACAATTTTGAGCTTTTGACATGTCCCCTTGGTACATACAAGTCTCACAGGTCTCAAGTAAGTTGTACAAATTGATACCAACCCTAAGGGAGCAAGTACAAGCATGGCAAGTATAGTCACTTCACTTTACTTCAAATGCAAGGAAAGTTGCAAAAAGGCTAGAGCTTGCACAACAACTAGAGGGTTGACATCAGACCATTGCAATACTAATATACAAACATTATACAACACAATGGACGTTAAGAAAGGACCTGAAACACTCTCAACCAGCAAAACACCAAAAAACTGTCCAAAACTGCAGACTTGGCATAAGCACATCATCTTCCATTTAGCTCGTGTATTTTGAGTTTAGATCATTCAAACACCTTACATACTTGATACCTAGTCAATCCTGGCCATCATCCCTGTTCTGTAATCACTCCTCCACCATATGCCATTGTTGACTTCAGAGCTTGCAGTTTGACTTGGCCAAGGAGTTCCAGCTACTTTCAGAGCAAGGCAAGGGTTGTGATACATCTAGGGAAGCTCAAGGAAGCTCAAGGAAGCATCAGGCCTCCATTAAAGTCCCCCCAGTTCCATTCACGATTCCAACTGAAGGAGGTAAAATTTCAAACTCTATCTCGTTGTACAGGAAATCTTAGGCCACGATTTGTGAATAAAAAATGTAGTCCTCATCATAACGAAGTTGTACATACCATTATCTTGCATTGATCTTACTTGTGCTGAGAGAATTTGGAACTTGAAATTTCTGGAAATATTAGGTTAAAATTTAGGGCTTTTAAAATTATCTTTGTTCTTTGATTAATAGTTCACATAACTTATATGGTTGGAATCGTGAGTTCAAGCACTACAACTTTGATGTTATGAACTTTTATTTTTATGGAAGTATGAGAAAGTTACAAGGTGTCTGGCCAAGCATGAGGAAGGAGATGAAGTACAGGGCATAAGGCGCGTTTTGTGTTATATTGTTTTTGCTTTCCTGAAGACAATGGAAGTATAGCCACCCCAGTGGCAAAGAAGCGCGCTGGTGAGACCCATGTCCTGGGTTCGACCTGCGCGCTACTTTTGTATTTTTTCACTCTTTTTCTTTTCCATTTTCTACATTTTTGCAGGTTGGGCTTGTCTTTTGGGGCAGAGCTTTTTTTGCTAATATCATCACCACTGATCTGCTATATCACCCCCCTTTGCCAACTTTATTTTTTTATTTTGTTTTGTTTTGTTTTCGCATTTAATATATTAAATATTTTCTCTAATATATAAAAATCCCAAAAAAATATAAATTAATAATATTACACTTTTATTTTATTTTTTTATTATTTCTCACATAAAATATATTTTATTTTAATAAGATATCATTTATTTTCTTAATAAACTTGTAAATATATTTAAACATATTTAATTCAATTTATTTTTTTATTTCATACTTATAAATACTTATTTTTTGCATATATTTAATTTTTATATTTATATACAATATCATTTATAATTTTTATACAAGAAAATATATAAAATAATACATATAAAAACTTTATGTCCTTTTAAATAAAAATTAGGGTTAAACCCCCTTTTAAAAATTAATTCCTTTTCTTTATATTTTTAGGTTTAGATTAAATTTTCTTTTGCATAAAAAACAAGACACCAAAAATCTTTTTACATGTACATTGCATTGCATTTTCTTTTAATATTGTATTGTATTTATTCTTATTCGTACAAATTTGATTTGGTTGTAATAATTTATTTAGGTTTATATTCTTGCAAATCCCTATTCAAGTTTGTATTCCCCCTCCCATAAATTGTTGTAATAGCTTAGAAATATTTACATTATGCAATTTATCGCTTTATATGCCATGATTAGTAATTAGGGTTTGTATGACAAGAACAAAACAAAGCAAAATAGAAAACCCTAAATACAAGACAAAATCAAAAGCATGAAAATAATACACTTGCACACAAGCACCCTTAGGGTTTCTCCACTTGGTTGCCTAAAATAAAAATAGCCATATTACGCATGCGAACTATCTTGGCAAAACAAACAAATATAAGATCATAGTCCCTCGATGACGCTATTCAAAAGTTGCCTTACAAAATGATCTTGGTCCCTAAAAAAATGCTAAGATACTTTGCAAACATTGCTAATCATGGCTATACGATGACCCACGCCCGTCCCGTGTACATCCAAAGATAGGGTTGATTACCAAATCAATGGTAAGACAACAATGTCAAAGGAATAAGAAATACATAACAAAGACATTTGAGTAGGTAGATAGCTTCTAGTTACTTGCTCTATTTCAAACAACAATCCTTGCTATTTTCAAAACAAACACACACACATTTCAAAACATCTTACAAACATTGAAAACATTTTCAAAATGATAAATATCTTTGTATACATTCTTACGAACGAGAATCATTACAAAGATCGCCTAAACGAATGGCCTCTTTTATAAAATACTTTCAAAACCACACCAAACACAATTTCAAACAAACAAAAGCAAGTGATCTAAGCAAGTAACTAAGAGCCCATGGAAAACCATGGATGAAAAGGGTTATAATACCTTCCCTTTTCATAATCTACCCCCCGAACTCAAGAAACAATCTCAAAGGTCTTTCCTGTGCTTTTTCACCTTTCCTTTTGGATAAAATAAAAGTCGGTGGCGACTCTTGCTAACCGCAACATTTGCGATAAAACACAAAACCTCAAGTCAGTTCTCCCACCGCATCTGGGAAGTTTCTCAGAAAGCTTGCGAGTGAGGCCAAAGCATGCTGAAAAGACTCGTGTTGGTTTGTGGGGTCAGTCAATAATCCCGAAGGAAGTCTGAGGCATTACACTTTTCATCAGGGAGCACCAGGAACAATATTGAGAACTGTTATCATTTGAAATATGAAGTACAAAAGATGGTGAGATATGGCATTTTATCCTTTAAAGATATTGGCCATAACGTGAAAGATAATCCTTTACCAAAGCACGGAGGAGCAAATGTTGTAAACATGGTTGGTGTTTGTCCAGGGGACTTCCGTATTTTTAATATCAACCTGGTTAGAGGAGATTTAGTAAAGATGCATGTTGACATCTACGAGTTTAGTTGCTATACGTATGACCATGCTGGTTGTGGTATTTGCAATATAGATAAACAAGGGTGTGATAAGATAAAAGCAGATCTTCAGGAAATGGTGGACGAAGGTCTCATTCATATAATCAGGCCTAGGGTAGAGTATGAGGAAGATGTGAATACGGTCTTGGGATGTCCCAGAGAATTTTGGATTTTTGATGTGAATCACATGAATGATGATTTGGTGCAGTTGCACGCTACCTTCTGTCACATGGATGGTCAAGAAAAACACCATTATGGGTCTTGCCTAGTCTGCTGCAGAGATTTGCGTGGTTATTCCATTGTGAGAAAGGGTATTCAGTTATTGTTGGACAATGGTACTATCAATGTTTCGGGAAATAGATATGATTACAATGGGATTAATATGATTGAAGATTAATTGGATGAGATTGTGTCAGAGGATGAGTATGCTTCTCCATATGAATTCTTTTCCTTAGATGATGATATGTTTTCCAGCAATGATTATATGATGTCTAAGTATTATGAAGAGGGGGTTAATGTTATTGTGCCTTATTTTGGTGTTCCCGCCCCTATTGAAATCAAGTATCATAGCAAGCCAGTTGTTGCTCCGGTGGTAATTTGTTTGTCGGGTCCTGTTCCTTACGAATCAAACAAAGTTGTGCCCTACAAATACAATTCTACAATATTGGAGGATGGTGTGGAAGTTCCCATCCAACCTTTGTTTGATGTCAAGAATATTGTTGAAGCAAGCCGAGTGACCCGCAGTGGCCACATTTTCGCACCTATCATTCGAGGGAATGTTAATGCTTATAAATAGGTTGTTGAAAGTGTTGAACCTAAGAATGTAGTGGGGGAATCTAGTGGTACTACACTGGAAAAAGATGTGGATGATATATTGAAGATTATCAAGATGAGAGACTACAAGATCATAGACCAATTGTTGCAGACACCATCAAAGATATTTATTGCTCACAGGGAATCTTTGATGAAAGTATTGGATCAAGCTTTCATGGAAAGTGATATGCCTTTGGACCAATTCAGCAGTGTGGTAGGGAATAGTACATCCTATAATAACCTGAGTTTATGTGATGACGAGCAGCCCGATGAAGGAAGGAATCATAATTTGGTTCTTCATATCTCCGTGAACTATAAGAACGATTCATTGTTAAATGTGCTGATTGATAATGGATTCGCTTTAAATGTCATATCGAGGAGCAAGCTTATGAAGCTGAAGTATCAAGGAGCTCCCATGTGCCCGAGTGGCATAATTGTAAAAGATTTTAATGGATCAAGGAAGTCTTACATCAGGGAAGTAGATTTTCCTATTCACATAGGCCCGCATTTATTTCATATTACTTTCCAGGTTATGGATATTGTGCCCGCTTACAGCTATTTGCTGGGACGACCGTGGATACACGAGGTAGGGGCTGTCACCTCGACTTTACACCAGAAGCTGAATTTTGTACATGAAGGAAAGGCGGTCATCATAAATAGAGAACAAGCATTGTTAATATCTCATTTATCCTCTTTTAGTATTATGGAAGCGGATGAAGCTGATGTTGGAACCTAGTTCCAAGCTTTATCCATTGATAATATAAGGGGAAATAAGAATTCTATAGCTACGTTTAAATATGCTTAGTAGGTTGTACGTAATGGCCCTAGCAAAGTATGGGGTCAGATTGTTGATCCACCTGTGAATAAGAATAGAGCTGGTCCGGGATTTCCTGTGAAGAATGATAAAGGTAAGAACATGAAGCCAGAGTCTTCTTTGGGTAAATATCAGAATATCTTTCGTAGCATGGGTTATCTTCATCCAACTGTTCCCGGGATTAATACTTTTGGGAAGATAAAGTAGAGCCGGAGATGCCGAAGTATGTGAGCATGGAGTTAGAGTCCAGAATTGGATCACCATTGATGTTCCCTATTGCATTCATGTTTCAAAGTAATTTTTTTTTGTTAATCTTTCTAAAAATCTTTCACTTCGCCCAAGGTGAAAGTATTGATATTGTATAGGATTCTCTGTTTGCTTTGATCTTTAAAATCAATAATAAAAGTTGTCTTTGATTCTCAATTTATGTCTATTGTTTTCTGCTTTTTCTTGGAAAATGGTAATCAGAAAAAACCTTTTCAAAATAAATAATAATTGTTGTTGAATCTACATAATCACTTGCTATATGTGTCAATTTCTAAAAGCAATCATAAATCATATGTGCAGATTAATTAAAAAACTCGTTGAATACAATGAGCCTACACCCTCTTCCAACATTGAATATCCTGTGTATGGGGACGAAGAAGAAGAATATGATGAGATTCCAGAAGAGGTTTCATGGTTGCTTGAGCGCGAGGAAAGTGTTATTCAGCCATATAAAGAGCCATTGGAAGTAATTAATTTGGGTTCAGAGGAAGATCCGAAGGAAGTCAAGATTGGAGCATTGCTGCATCCCGATGTAAAGAGCAGGTTGATTGAATTTTTGAAAGAATATGTGGATATATTTTCTTGGTCATACCAATACATGCCTGGTTTAGATAGGGATATTGTGGAACATCATTTGCCTCTAAAGCCAGAATGTCCGCCAATCAAGCAGAAATTGCGAAGAACTCACCATGATATGGCAGTGAAAATTAAAGAAGAAGTTTTAAAGCAGATTAATGCCAGTTTTCTTGTGACATAAGTGTACCCTCAGTTGATTTCCAATATTTTCCCAGTACCAAAGACAGACGAAAAAGTTCGCATGTGCGTAGATTATAGAGATTTAAACAAAGCTAGTCCAAAAGATGATTTTCTCATTACCACATATTGATATGTTGGTCGATAGTACAAAAAAATTCAAAGTATTCTCGTTCATAGACGGATTTTCTGGATATAATAAAATTAGAATGGCTCCCGAGGACATGGAAAAAACGTTTATCACACCCTGGGGAACATTCTGTTACAGAGTGATGCCCTTCGGGTTGAAGAACGCTGGTGCAACGTACCAGAGGGCTATGACAACCCTATTCCATGATTTGATGCACAAGGAAATTGAGGTATATGTTAATGATATTATTGCTAAGACCCAGACTGAATAAGGGCATGTGGAAGATTTATTGAAATTGTTTCAGTATTTGAGGAAGTATCGTCTCTGCTTGAATCCAAATAAATGTACCTTCGGTGTTCGATCAGGGAAAGTGTTAGGTTTTCATTGTCATCCAAAAAGGGATTGAAGTTGACCCTGATAAAGTCAAATAAATTCAAGAAATTCTAGCACCAAGAACTGAAAATCAAGTAAGAGGCTTCCTTGGGCGTCTGAATTACATTTCCAGATTTATCTCCCATATGACCGTAACGTGTGAGACGATCTTTAAGTTGTTAAAGAAAGATCAAGGTTGTGTATGGACAGATGATTTCCAAAGGGCATTTGAAAGTATTAAAGAGTATATGTTTTAACCTCCTATCTTGCTCCCACCTGTTGAAGGAAGACCATTGATCATGTATCTGACAATGTTAGATAAATATATGGGCTGTATTTTAGGACAACAAGATAAAACAGGAAAGAAGGAATATGCCATTTAATATCCCAGCAAGAAGTTTACTGACTGTGAGTCACAATATTCTATGTCGGAAAAGACATGTTGCGCTCTGGCCTGGGCGACAAAGAGATTGCGGCAATATATGTTGAATCATACTACTTGTTGATTTCCAAAATGGATCTAATTAAGTATATTTTTGAAAAGCCAGCTCTTACTGGGAGAATTGTCTGTTGGCAGATGTTGTTGTGTGAATATGATATTGAATACCATACTCAGAAGGCTATAAAAATCAGTGTGTTGGCAGATTATCTTGCTCACGTACCAGTTGATGATTATCAGTCGATTAAATATGATTTCCCTGATAAGGATGTGATGTTTTGGAAGATAAAAGATTATGACGAACCTTTGCCCGGGGAAGGTCCTGATCCTGAATCGCGGTGGGGTATGGTATTTGATGAAGCTGTAAATGCTTATGGAAAAGGAATTGGTGTTGTGGTTATTACTCCTCATGGGTCATATATTCCTTTTACTGCAAGGCTGACATTTGATTGTACCAATAATATGGCAGAGTATGAGGCTTGTATCATGGGTCTCAAAGAGGCCATTGATCTTAGAATCAAAATTCTAGATGTGTAAGGCGATTCAACTTTGGTTATAAATTATATTAAAGGAGAATGGGATACTCGTCACCCTGGCTTAATTCCCTACAAATATTATGCAAGAAGATTATTACCCTTCTTTAAAAAAGTTGAGTTCCATCATATTCCCAGAGATAAAAATCAGATGGCAGATGCTTTGGCCACTTTGGCTTCTATGTATCAAGTAAATACTTGGAATGATGTGCTTCGTTTCACAGTGCGATGTTTGGATAGACTGACTCATGTGTTTGCAACAGAGGAAACGCCAAACAAAAGAAATCATGACAACAGAGGAAGCCCATCTCCAGACTCAGGAATACCCGGCTGGTGCGTCAAACAAAGATAGAAATACATTAAGAAGGTTGGGTAATAGATTTTTCCTCAGTGAAGATGTGCTATACAAAAGAAATTATGACATGGTCTTGCTCAGATGCGTGGATAGACACTAAGCATACATGTTGATGCATGAAATCCATGAAGGTTCCTTTGGTACCCATGCCAATGGACATTCGATGGCAAAGAAGATTCTTAGGGCAGGTTACTATTGGCTGACAATGGAATCCGAATGTTATAAATTTTCAAAGAAGTGCCATAAGTGTCAGATTTACGCAGACAAAATTCACGTGCCTCAGATTCTTCTCAATGTTATTTCTTCCCCGTGTTCTTTCTCTATGTGGGGTATTGACATGATTGGAATTATTGAACCCAAGGCGTTGAATGGACATCGTTTTATCTTGGTGGCAATTGACTACTTCACTAAATGGGTGGAAGCAGCTTTGTATGCTAATGTTACTAAGCATGTGGTAGTACGCTTCATCAAGAATAATCTTATATGTCAGTATGGTGTGCCAAGCAGGATTATCATCGACAATGGTTCGAATATGAATAACAAGATAATGACAAAACTTTGGGAAGAATTCAAGATTGTCCACCACAATTCATCTCCCTGCAGGCCAAAAATGAATGGGGTTGTTGAAGCTTCCAATAAAATCATTAAGAAGATCATCCAGAAAATGGTTGTTACTTACAAAGACTGGCATGAGATGCTTCCTTTTTCTTTGCACGGGTATCGTACATCTATCCGCTCTTCAACAGGGGCAACCCCGTTCTCTCTTGTGTATGGCATGGAAGCAGTGCTCCCCGTTGAGGTTGAAATTCCCTCTTTATGTATGATGATGGAAACCAAGTTGTCAGAGGTTGAATGGGTTCATAACAGGTTTGACCAATTGAATTTGATTGAAGAAAAGAGAATGACAGCTTTGTTTCATGGTCAGTTATATCAGAAGAGAATGAAGATATCTTTTGATAAGGAGGTCAAGCCTCGTGAATTTAGAGAAGGTGACCTCATGCTCTGGAAGATCATGTCTTTTAATGCTGATTCTTGGGGCAAGTGGACTCCCAATTTTAAAGGCCCATATATTGTCAAGAAAGCCTTCTCTAGAGGTGCATTGATTCTTGAAACTATGGATGGCGAGGAGTTCCCACGTCCTATGAATGCTGATGCAGTCAAGAAATACTTTGCCTAAAGAAATAAAAGAACAACTCGCTAAGTCGAAAACTTGAAAGGGCGGCTTAGGAAAAAAGAGCGTCTCGGTAGGCTGAAAACCCGAAAGGGTGGTCTAGGCAAAAATTAGAGACATAAACAGATCAAATTTTCCCGCTAGGTTGAAAACTCGCGAGGGAAACTTAGGCAAAAGTTAGGGTTTTTCTTGGCAAGTAACTGCATCAGACAAGACTTGATCATTGAAGCAACAATCTTCATGGATCCTCACCACACTTCAATGGAAGTCGCTGCTCAGGAATTCAAAGTTGTTAGGGAGAATAGTGGTCATTGTATTTCAATGTATCTTTTCCAATATATATTACCATTTTCCAAACTTTGTAATCATCTATGGAGTCTCGCCATTCGAAGACTACCATTCTATTAATAAAGTTTAAGCTTTTATCAAATTCTTATTAATTCTTATTTTATTCTACTTACAAAGACTCCATTTATTATTGATAGTAACCTTCAAAGAAAAAAGATTAAAAAAACAAAATTGTTTTTTTTTTAAAAAGAATTTACAAATTACTTTAGATTTTATGACTCAAGAAAAAAAACAAAAATGGTGATTCCAAGGATGGACGAACTATGAAACTTTGGAAGTTTGCTTTCCCCAAGAAGGTGCTCTCAATTAATTTTGCTGGTACGCGTATGATCTTTGTGTGTTTCTCAGATATTTGGAGATGATACCAATTGACGTATGGTGCTATGTTGGGCTTATGACCCCGTTTTCGCCAGTCAAGTCTTGGTTTATTTTGGTTTCGGGTTTGCATGGTTTGAAGCCTATATCCCATATTCCCCAGTAAGGTCTTGGCTAATTTGATGAAAGTCCCTTCTCCCTTTACGTGCAGAGATGGAATCATCTGGAAAACATCGCCCCCTTCAGTGATGGCATTATTGTTGTTGTTTGTTTCCCATACAACTAGACGAGGGAAACATCTTTTCTAAGAAGTGTTGAAACAGTTGTTAACTTTTTGTGTTTTCTCCCGCCAAGTGCTAAGTCTGATTTAAAATCCCCATAATTTTGATTTCTTACTGTATTATTTGACTTCTTAAATTCCCAAGTGTAGTTGAGATAACGTGTCTCTCTGGAAGTTGCTATCCCTATGAAGTTTCATAATTTCTCCCCAGAGAAGTTGGTGCAATCACACTCTTAGTATTGAAAAATGTATCTTGGGGCTTCTCGATGATGTGATGTTGCCCTCCCCAATGAAGTTAGCATGGGATCCCTAGTTAATATTGTAATGATGCGGTTTCCATCTGCCCTAATGAAGTCTGTATTATAATCTCCAGTAGGAATCTAGACGTTGAAACTTTGTTTCCCCATTGAAGTCTGTGTGATATTCCCCGGTGAAGCCTGGAGGAGGATGTTATATCCACGTATCTGTTTTGATTTACTATTTTGACTTGATTATTTTTGGATTATGTTTCTTCCCAGGGAATTTGAGCTGGGAGATAGGAATTTATTTCCTCAGTTGATGCTTAATTTCTTAAGGAATTTTCATCCTGGACGTGGCTTAGCCGAGCGTTGACTTTTCTCAAGTTGGTTTTGTTTGGTTATTCCCAGTGTTGTGTGTCTGTTTTATCAACATACACATGATAACATTCATACATTCATCCATACATCATGCATAGCTGAATTAAAATTCATTGCTCATTTGCATGTTTTGTTGGCATATTACCCTATTTTCCAGAGTTATGTTACCCTCTCTCCAATAGAGTGTCAACCTTAAGCAGAAAGTGTATATTCTTTCAATTTCCCCACTGAGTTATCCCTCGTGGAAGATTTTGCTTTAGCCTTCTTATCTAGCTTATTATCTGGATGGAATATGATCCCTTTTTGAGTTTATTTCTCATCAGGTGCTATCTTGGTTTACTGTTTTACTCCGGTTTATTTTTGGTTTGAATTTGTGGTCCCCGACAATATGACTATTATGTTTTCTACAGGCTTTGAGCCCTGGCTTGAGAATATGCATTTATTATGAACGAGAAGACTTTACCTCCTCAGCAGGAATATATTGGCATTTCCTCAGGAAGTCATAATTCTTTTCCCAGCAACATTATTACAACTCCTTCTCATAACAGCAGATGGAAGGTATCGTTATTTGAGCAACCCGTACTTCCCCTGTAAGTCTGTTAGTTCCAAGAGAAGATTGAGATGTTTACTCTAATGAATGGTAGTCTCTTCATTAAGGGAGATAGTCCGTTGATTCTAGGAGCTAGGGTTTTGAATTTCTAAGGGCTATATATTGCTCATCCTTTGGTATTTTTGGGTGATTCCAAAGAAATTCTTCTCTTTAAAGGGTTAGCAACAAATAACTTCAAGAGTTTCAAGAAGATTTTATATGGAAGATTCCTAATGATGAAGAAAGATTACAAGTCCTCTAGATAGGCCATCAAATTCCCTTATGTGACTTCAAAATATCATAACTTGGCCAATTTTTATCTCCTTGAACTCATTCTCTTTCCACAATGATCTTAAGGATGTGGGATTAACTATTCTTTTATGTGCAAATCTTGAAAATGGATGGAAGATGCCCTAAGGATGCAAAAGATTATATGTCATCTCATGAATTTTCACCAATTTTGCAAGACCATAACTTTTTCAATACTTGGTATTTTTTAGTGATTCAAGTTTCACAATGCTCTTTGGGAAGTCTACTTCAACCTAGCATCATTGATCAAAGGAAGAATTTGGAGGAAGGCCTTATTTGGAATCAAAACATTATAGGTCATTTTTTAAGAGAAAACTTGAAATTTTTCTAAGTATAAAAGTCAACATCTTTTTCTCAACTTTGAATCATCACAACTTTTAGCTCAAGCATCCATTTGATTCCATTCTTTGCACATTGTAAAGTTTGTGACCTTATCTTTCAATTACTTCAAGAATCATACCCTAAGACCCCCTTGAGCTGTGAATACAATGGATTCAAAAACAACCACTTGAAACTGATCTTTTCCTCCAAGTCAAAAGTTGAAATCCATAATACATCTTATAATCACAAAATTTTCACGCTTTTTCCAGTTAAACTTGATTAGAAAATATGTTTGGATCATTTAGAAGGATAAAACGCATCGTTTGATTGAGTTTTGATGCACATGTGATCACACTTTTTTCATGATCACAGGTGCGCACGAACTCAAGGAAAATTGCATCACCCACCCCTCCTCTTGATCCCATTCACTTCTCCTATAAATACAACCTCTTTTCCACTCATTTTCGCAAGCTTAGAGAGGCAAAATCACTCTGTCAAACTCCCTCCATAACACCCTTTTATGAGATTTCGAATTCCTCTTTTCACCATTTTTCAATCCAGTTTCTTCATTGATCCTTCATCCTTGACTTCATTCATGTAGTTTAAGGAACCAAATCTTCTAACTCAAATTACTGGAATGGTCTATGATGTTCACTGATGCTTGCTCTTAACTCAATTTTGGTGAAACAATGCATTTGATGCTTCTGATTTTCGATTTCAACAGTTTCAAACATCTCTAGTTTTTTTCAAGTTGACTACGCTATGCTTTATATAAATTTTTCGCGAGCATATGATTGTGATCGTCTCAAGTTGACGCATCTAATGGTACCACTATGAATGTGTAAGTTTACAAATTCAAGGATTTGAGACTTGCCCTATTTACAGGAGGCTGGAAGTTGAAGACGACCTACGCGTCGTTCTTCAACCAATGAAAATAGGCCAATTGTTTTATTTTCATTGGTTGAATTTTGTTGCGTTACATGCACGCGCTCTGCCTTGGGTCCATGATGCTCCCTCACTTTAGATCCGTTGGATTTGCCAGCGTGTATTAATGAGGAAGATCTTACGCGCGTGGTTTTTTTATGATTTGTTTTATTTTACAAAATTATTTTTTAAATTCCTTTTATCTTTAAAAATTTAAAACTCTTTTATTTTTTATCCAAAAATAATGAAAAAAATATAAAAAAAATACTTTGAATTATTTCTGGTTTTGTGAATATTTTTTTATATTTTTATTTTAATGTTTGACATTTTTCATAATTTTTGTTTTGTTTTCTTTATTTTAATTGTTTTAAAAGTACTATTTGACCTTTTTTAAATTTTGATTTTTTATATAAATCATTTTCCTTATTTCTGACCTTCTAAAAATTTTCTAGAATTTTATTTTGACTTCTACCATTTTTTATCTTTTTTCACTTATTTGAATAATTTTAATTAGTTTAAAAATAATTTTTCTTATTTAAAAAATTACCAAAAATTTTGTAAAGATATTTGAGGTAATTTCTGATTTTTTTATGGACTCTTTTAATTTTTCTTTGATACTTTGAATATAGTTTACTATTATACCTTTTATTTTCATTTTAAAAACATTTTAAAAATCATTTTCCTTTTTATTTTATTCATTAAATGCATTTTTATTTTTGTATATATTCTGACTATTTGACTTTTGATCATGGACTTCATTAACATCATTGGATCTTGGGTGTTGAGTTTAACTCCACCAAAATGGAAGAATGATTCTAATGATAGTTTGATTAAATTTTTAATTCAACTATTATCCCCTCCCTCTCCATCTTATCCCTTTCTCATTGTGCTACATATTATTTGAGGATGATCTACATATCATCTCTCCAAATGTATGGCACATAGATTGCTATTGACTGGTCTCAAAATAGGTGCAACTTCTATATAATTCCACTTACGATTGCTTAACATAGAGCTAAATTTTGTCTCAATTCGAGAAATGATCATTCGTGGCCTAGACTCTAGTTTGCAAGCCCAAGGATGTTTAATTTGAAACCTTGGATCAAATAACCTTGAGATTCATTATTAGGAGGCTTTGGTCTTACCAATCCTCTAATTAATCTTCATAAACTTTGGTATAAATGAATCATTTAAACATTATTGATCATATGTTGTTACATTGAGAACTTGAAATGGATGATATACTTGACAAAAAGCAAATGAAACTTGTTGTTGAGAGGCTTTGATTTTATCAATCTTCTAATGGGTTTTCAAATGCAAGATTCAAGATGGTCATTCAATTAACCTCTAATTACTAATTCATTAACATTTGACTTTATGCCCTTTATTTTATGCTTTTATTTTATTCCTTTACTTTATGCACCATCTAATTTTAGCATTAACATTTCATGCTATTTTCATCTTTGCTCACTTGAGCATTTACCGTTATGTCCTTTTTATTTTTCTCACTTAAGCTTTTTATTTATTTTTGAAGATACCTAATAATCAACTTGGACCATTAAAAACCTTAATGTTACTTGGACTATTTGGTTACTATCTTTGGTATTATGGAGTGATGGACTTCTTGGACTTAGTATTAGAGACCTTGACCTACCTTGTGACTTTTATTGAAATATTGTCTGGAGTTCTTGAGGTTTACCCAAGACATTGGGTTATTTGTTTTCTTTGTGTGCAGGCTATTCTGATTATATGTTTTGCCTGTGATAAGGAATTCATCTGTATACAATTGTTACTCTGCCTAATTTTTATGAAGACTTAATGCATTTGAAGTTTGGTTTTCTCAATAGGTTTTCTATCTTTGCTTGTTTGGTTTCAAATCCAAAGAATGGGAATTCTACATTGACTCATAATGTCAAGTGTTGGCTCCTTGTTGGTTAGACAGTTATTTTCCCTAGCTTTTACCTTATTCTTTAGGATAGTCCCTTCATCTCCTTCCGCTTTCTTTAATTTCAAAAATCTTCTCCCTCCTTTGAAAATTATTCTTGTTTTTAAACTTGAACCGCTTTCATAATAAACTTGGATTTAAGTCCATGCCCTTTTCAAAAAAATATTTTCTTAATCAAACTTTAACCAACTTAATCATACTTTGACATTTTGTTTTGTGAGAAGACTAAAAGTCAATCAATCTCATTCAAATCATTTTTTCCACTTTGGATTTTTACTTTAAAAATTTTCTCAAAGGATTAGACTCTTGTCAATATTTGTAGTGATGCGAAGTACTATACTTCTACGATATGTAGTGAAGTGAGATATTTTCCACTTGGGTGTTAAGTGAGGCTTTGTTGAATTTAAAATCTAAGCTATATCCTCCACTTTGAGATGATGCAAATTATCCTTTCTCATAATTTTGGGTAGTATGTATGTTCTTCCACTCGGATAAGACGATGATGTCTTGTCTCTTAAAATTAACGAACACACTTGTGTTTTACAATTTTTTTCAAGTGAACTACGAGTACTCTGATCCTCTATTGCAAGGAAGGTGGTACTTAGGCACTAAACATTCGCAACCGCAGTGGGTGAAAAAATTATAAAAAAATACTTCTTTTCTCATCCCCACAATCTACTTTTGTATACAACCTTTTATGGCCAAAATACACATATTTTCAAAGAGGTTCCTGCGGAGTACCATAGATGTTTAGGGTGCTAATACCTTCCCTTTGCATAACCAACCCCCGAATTAGATTCTCTCCCCCTCTTTTTGGGTTATTCGCTCTTTTCCCATTCCTTTGGAAACAATAAAGCGCGATGAAGATTTTTATTTGATCAATGCGAGTTAAGTCAATCCAATGACTTATTCTCAACATTTCTACCGCTATAGCTATCTACCAACATATCAATATGTGGCAAATAGAAATCATCTTTTAGACTAGCTTTATTCAAATCTCTATAATCAACGCACATGAAGACTTTTCCATCTTTTTTTGGAATTGGGACAATATTGGAAATCCACTAAGGATACACTAATGTCACAAGAAAATTGACACCAATCGGTTTCAGAACCTCCTCTATAATTTTCACTTCCATATTAGGATGAGTTCTTCTTATATTTTGTTTCATAGGTAGACATTCAAGCTTCAATGACAGGCGATGCTCCACAATATCTGTATCCAACCCAGACATATCTTGATAAGACTAAGCAAAGATGTCAACATATTCCTTTAATAACTCAATCAACCTGCTCTTCACATCGGGATGAAGCAGTGCCCCAATTTTTACTTCCTTCAAATCCTCTTTAGAACCTAAGTTAATAATCTCTAATGGCTCTTTGTATGGAAGAATGGTATTCTCCTCGCGCTCAAGCAACCGAGAAACCTCTTCTGGGATTTCTGTAAACTCTTTTTTGTACCCCAAAATTTTCCCTCTCATTTTATCAAGATTCTCCTCACAAGACTCTTTGGACTCCAGACAGGATTAGGGTTTGCTCAGCTCAAGACATCTCCTTGCATTGTTGACCTGAAATTAGGGTTTGAGTTTGCACAGGGATTTTTGGACTTCCAATGCCTCATTTGATTTTCATACTTCATGTTGGACCCATAAGATTGCTCATACCAAGTTTCAAGCCTTGAATCACTTTTTTGCCCAGTCAATTGGATAGTTGACCTAAAAATCAACTATATTGGGAAAAAGTCAACTGTGGCTAATTTACAGTAAAACCTCATAATTTTTGTCCACATCAACATTATAGACTCATATGAACCATTTGATCAAGTTTGGACCACAACTCCTCAAGAAATTTGATAAGATCTTCAAAAGGGCAAAATGGTCATTTTTAGGGTTTTGGCTGAAGAAGGGAAAATTCTGATTTTTCACCTAACCAATGGCAAATTGGGTTCAAGCATGGTTTCAAGGACTCAATGGAATCATCTTGACCTAATCACAAGGTTCAAAATATCTCAAATGCATTGGATTGACAGATGAATTTTCCAGTCAACTGATTAAAAATCAACTGTACACTGAAAAGTCAAAACTTTGATTTTTTGGTCAAAATCAAGTGCCAAGGGTCATTATTCATAAAGATGTGTCAAAACATGAAACTTGTTCACCAAGAAACCTAATTGTGAAAATTAGGGTTTAAGTTTGAAAAAATTTCATAACTTAGAATTTTTCTAATTTATGAAAATTTCTTATTTTTTCCCAACTTTGTCCAACTTTTTCACCATGATGCAATTGGATTCAAAGAAAACTTCCAAAAATAAAGTTGTATTCCTCCATGAAATATACAACTTTTATTCACAAAGTTTTCCCAAAAGATGCTTGGATCTCAAGTTATGATTTTGTGAATCAGGGTCCAAAAACTTTTTAACTTAGTGAAATTTTGCCCTAGTTTAGGCAGATTTTTGACCTAACTTCATGGTAACTTTTCACCTAGTTCCAAGTGGAATCTCAAAATGATTTTCAAAGATGGATTGTAGAGTATGTTACAAGCTTTCCAAAATGTCCAAGAACTCTCCAAAATCATTTATGGTTAGGGAGAATCGAAGAAATGAAAATGGCCATTTCTCACTTTTGTCCATGGAATTTTGCACAAGGTTACAACTTGCAAATCTGTCCTAAGCATACTTGTAATTGCATTACAGGTTCTAATCCTTTTTACACTCCAAAATTGAATGCAAATACATTGGAAAATGGCATTGTTCTGAGCTTTGGAGCATTGTACATTGTTTATTCCAAAAATGGCAAAAAGTTTACGTTGCTACTTTGATAAAGCATACTTTTAGCAACTTTGTTTATCTTGAGTCATGGACCTAGTCTCTTGCTGCAAAAAACGTCCACAAATATCAGGCAAAGTTCACCCACTATGTGCAGCTAAGGAACAGGCATGTACAGGCTTTGAGCTTTGTCAACTCAACTTTTGCTTCAAAAGCAAGTAAGCTTGCAAAAAGTCCATAACTCTTCTATCTGTTAAAACCAAGTCTAAGCATCATTTGAAACGACCTCAGCATATTGTAACAAGCCTAAGACATGATTTACTAAGATCTCAAACACCCTCTAACACAGAAAACCCCATTTCTGCCCAAAACAGGGCAACTTCTGCAAACATCAAGCCACCTCCATATTCCCTCGTGCGTTTTGCTTGAAACCACTTCAAACACATTCCCCACAACACACCTAAACTATCCAAGCCATTGTTCAGCAACTGTATCCTCATTTTCAAGCTTCACCATTTTCAATTTCTGAGTTTGCAGGTTGACTTCTATAAGGAGATTCAGGCCACTTCATAGCAAGCTGAGCGTTGGGAAAGGTTAAGGGAATTTCAGGCAAGCTAACACGACCTTCAGGCCTCACTCAAAGTTGCTACATTGCCATAACCAAACTCAACTGAACAAGGTAATTTTCAATGTTTTATCTCCTTATTTAGGCATCATTAGGCTTAGGTTTGTGAAGCAAAAATGTAGTCTTTAATGTGATTGAGTTGTACATATGCACAGTTCTTATTTATATTGACTGAGCTAGGAGTATTTGATAGTTGAAGTTACTGAAAATTTTAGGTCAAAAATTAGGGGTGATAAAATTCTCCCTGGTTTCTTAGAGTTAGATCACAAAATGGATATGGTTGGAATCGTGATTGAAAATGCTATAACTTTCATGTTGTAAATTTTTGATTTCATGCAAGCAATAGAGAGAACAGATTTGAGTAATAGAATGCGCGCGTTTGGGACGAAGGAGTAAGGACAGGGATGAAGTGTGTCTTGGGCCTGGGCGCCTTGGGCCTGCTTCTTTTGGCACCCCCCATTTTTACTTTCTTCACCCCCTTTTGCATTTTCTTATATTTTTTTATATTTTCTTGCACATTTATATTTTCTGACTTTATTTTTTTTTCTGAACATTTAAAAATCTCAAAAATATTTTTCTTAATTTTTTTCATTTTATTTTATCATTTTTATTATTTTTTGGACATAAAAATAGTTTATTAAATAACAATATACTTTATTTTCTAAAATAAACTTGCAAATAATATAAAAATATTATATATTTTTATTTTTATTATTTATACACTTAAAATAATATTTTCATACAATATTTTATTTTTTAACATTTTTGTATTTATTTTTATTTATTTTCTTGTACATAAATGAAATAAATAATAATAGAATATATATTTTCTTTTAAACCAAAATTAGGGTTTCCACCCTTTCAAAAATAATCATCTTTATTTTCTTATTTTTAAGACTTGAATAAACTTATTTTCTCATGAATAAAACAAACACAAAAAAACATTTTTGCATATTTACATTTTATTGCATATTTAAATATTTGCTTATTTATTTATTGTATATAAATTCAATTGGGTTGTAATAGTAAATTAGGGTTTTATTTTGAGCAATATCCCCCTATTCAAACTTGTATCCCCCTTCCCATAATAATGTTGTAATAGTCTAGATTCACTTTATGCATTTTATTGCTTTCATATGCCATGATAGTAAGTTAGGGTTTTGCATGCAAAGACCAAAAATCAAAACAAATAGCATGACATAATTCAAGACAAAAATGCATGAAAGATGACAACACAATGCACACAAGCACCCGTAGGGTTTCATCCACTTTGTTTCCTTAAAATGGCCATGGTATGCATGCTAGGTATCTTGGCAAAACAAAACAAAACAAAAGATCATAGTCCCTCGATGACGCTATATTGGTTGCCTAAAAACAAAATGATCTAGTCCCTCAAAAACTTTCTAAGATACTTGGCAATATTGTTATCATGGTCATACGATGACCCACGCCCGTCCCGTTTAACATCCAAAGATAGGGTTGTTTACCAAATGCAATGGTAAAACAACAATGTCAAAGGAATAAAAATGTGTAGGAAAGACTTTTGATTAGGGTAGACAACTCCTAGTTACTTGATCAAACTTGCAAACCATCCTTGCTATTTTTAAATAAACACACACAATTTCAAAACATTTTCCAAACAAACTTTCAAACATTGAAACATTTTTCAAAAGACAAACACCTTTGTATACATTCAAACAAGAATCATTACAAAGGTTGCCAAAATGATGGTCTCTTTTCAAAATACTTTCAAAACCACCCAAAGCACCATTTCAAACAATTGAAAAGCAAAAGCAAGTGATCTAAAACAAGTAACTAAGAGCCCATGGAAAACCATGGATGAAAAGGGTGTTAGCACCTTCCCTTTTCATAATCTACCCCCGAACCCAAAAACAATCTCAAAGGTCTTTCCTGTACTTTTTTACCTTTCCTTTTGGATAAAATAAAATTCGGTGGCGACTCTTGCTAAACCGAAACATTTGCAAACACAAACACAAAACCTCAAGTCAGTTCTCCCACCGCATCACAGAACTGGCGACTCTGCTGGGGAATATCTAAAAGTGGAGTTACCTTAGGGTTTTAGATCACCTTTACATACTTATCTTGCTTGACTTGATTGCTTTACATTTGGTTCTATTGTTTGGGTTTGAATCCTCTACCCGGATTTGGGAAACATTCATAGGTAAATAGCAATACATTGTGGAAACTGTGCGGGGTATACCAACATGGTTGAAGCAATAGCTATATTAGTGCGACATATTTGTGGGTACCGGTAGCCTTTGAGTCAATCAAAGAGAATAAGGGGCCGCTGAGTGATGTCATGAAGCACTAATGGACTATTAGAACCTTTACTTGACCAACTTAGCCTTTTAGGATGTAGTGATATGACCGGCTTTGGTACAGTCCGAAGTTGGTAGATACTCGATACTACACTCATTGAGGGTTATTTTCTTGGAATATTTCGGTCGCCAGTAAAGTGGCTAAACTGAAACAATGAACACAGAAAATAATCCAGTGATATTGAGCTCCTTAGAACCCGATTACTATTTCTAGGACAGGTTGAGCCAACTAAACTTCAAGAGGGTACTTACCTATGAAACCCCATGCAAGCCTGAAACTAGGAACTTGTGTGATTTGTTTGTACATATATACTTGTGCATAACATCATGGAAATCATGAAGCATCATATGCATCCACTATCCATTTCAAGGATTTGGATTTTCATCTTTGTTCCTGTTTTGTAGGTAATGGATTCACTTCGCAGGAAAACTATCCAAGTCAACCTTGTAAGAATTCCTCCGCAACTCAAGGAGCTAGCTTCAAGGATTCCTGAGAATTCTCCATTCACCGAAAGGCATGGCCATCTTCTCAACTTAGTCACTGCTAACACTGAGGAGGATATGCTGAAAGTTCTCTTTCAGTTCTTTGATCCTTTACACCATTGCTTCACATTTCCTGACTACTAACTTGTGCCTACTTTGGAGGAATTTTCTCAACTATTAAGGATTCCTATTCTCAATCAACTACCTTTCAACGGTACGGAAAGAAATCCAAAGCCTGATGATGTTGCTCAAGCCCTACACTTGCAACCATCTGATATCATAGGCCATTTGGAAACTAGAAGTGGTGTCAAAGGTTTCTTGTCAAAGTTCTTGTTTGAGAAGGGCCAAAGCTGCTGGAATTCATTGGACTTACAAGCTTTTGAGGAGATTGTAGCTCTTCTCATCTATGGGATGGTCTTGTTCCCTAACCCTGACCAACTCATAGACGTGAGTGCTGTCAAAATATTCATGGCTCGCAACCCGGTGCCTACATTGCTTGGGTATATCCTCCACTCTTTTCACACTCGAACAATGAGGAAAAGAGGTGTTCTCATGTGTTGCACTCCTCTACTGGCAAGATGGTTTATTTCTCATCTTCCCCAATCAGTTTTGAAGAATGAGCAAGGTTTGAGGTGGTCACAACGATTGATGACTCTTACACATTCAGATGTTCATTGGTGTTCTCGATCCAGAGAAAATGTTATCATCATTGATTGTTATGGGGAATTCCCTAATGTCCCTCTACTTGGCATTAGGGGAGGCATTACCTATAACCCCTGCTTGGCTCTGAGACAGTTTAGGTATGCCCTAAGGGATGAATCACATAACATGCTGATTCTAGACTTGATTTTTGACTTCGACAACGACGATCAAGGACTTCGACAAAGGTTTATCCGAGCTTGGAGGATGCCCAACAAGGTGGATAGTAAGACCTTGGGACACAAGAATTCCATCCCTCTTGAGCCTTACCTCAAGTGGGTACGAACCCGCGCCCAAAGTCTTATGATGCCTTACCCCTACATTCTCCCTGTGATCAAAGAGTCTGTTATGGAAGGAGAGGTTCCATACACCCTCCTACATCCTGACATGCCAATATCACTAGAAGATTTACAAAGGAGTTGGATACAAATCAAGGGAGAGCACGATACTTTCGAAGCCCAATTCTACGCAAGTGAGAAGAAGGTTTTAGAACTTACTCGTCAACTTCACGAAGAGCAGACTCTCAACACCTACATTGCACCAAAGAGGATGCGCAGCGTCTTTTTACCTTAGAATTTTGTATTATTTTGCCCATGGGGCATTAATGTACTAACAAATTCTATCTTATTAATATGACATGTGTTCTTTTTTTGTTTAAAATAAATTTGAATTTCTGAATCCTTGAATGCATTACATGAATACATATCATTCATCATATGCATAAATAGGTCTTCACACCAAGTTTCCTCATCTCTCTGTTGTTTATTTCAGCAAGATGGATATTGAACAGATGGTCAAAGACTTACAAGCTCAGAATTCACAGTTCCAACAGCTACTCTTGACCTTGGCAAAGGGGCAGGAGGAGCTCAAAACTCTACTAGAGAAGGAAAAAGAGAAAAAGAAGAAGAAGAGGGTTGGTGTGGCTACCATGGGTAGAAGATTTGAAGGTCAAGCCAGAAGGGTCCTAGATTTCCCCTCAACATCTGATGAAGGGGTAAGAAAGGGAAAAGAAACTGCAGTGCCATCTGACTCTGAGGAAGAAGAAGAAGAGGATGAAGACTATTCTGAACAGCATTACCCTCCTGTAGATGACAAATATAAAAACTTGGAAGAGCGTCTAGCTGCCATGGAGATACATAGAGTGCCTGGGCTGGACTTTGAAGAGTTAGGGTTGGTTTCTGGAATTGTAATTCCCCCTAAGTTTAAGGTGCCTCTATTTGCTAAGTACGATGGGTTGTCTTGTCCCAAGATGCACCTACAATCTTATGTCAGGAAAATTCAACCACATTCTTCTGACAAAGACTTGTGGGTTCATTTCTTCCAGGACAGTTTATCGGGGACGCAACTGGATTGGTTTTACCAGTTGGAGAGGTCTGATGTGCATAATTGGGAATATTTGGCAGCCGCCTTCTACAAACAGTATCAATATAATGCGGATTTAGCACCAACCCGTACTCAATTACAGAGTATGGGCATGGTCTCAAATGAAGGTTTCAAAGAGTATGCCTAGAAATGGAGAGACTTGGCAGGACGAGTACAACCACCTCTATCTGAGAGGGAGCTAGTGGAAATGTTCTTAGGGACTCTGTCAGGTCCTTTCTTTAATCACCTGATTGGAAGTTCGTCTGTGGGGTTCACCGAGTTGATTCTAACTGGTGAGAGAGTCGAAGCCGGCATAAAGAGCGGGAAAATTCAAAAGGATGCATCTGCTTCCGCTACCATCAAAAAGACCTTTCCAGCAAAGAAATAAGTATCATTTGTTTACTCCCAAAGAGGTCAAGGAAGAGTTGAGCGCCGACCAACGGTGGGGGCCGTAATGATTCAGAAGTCTGCAGCTGATCAGCCTAGAAACAATCATCCCAGAACCAACCAAACAAGGGTGGAAAGGCATGTACGACAATTCACGCGGATCAACATGACTCCTGCTCAGGTTCTACCCCATCTCTTGAAGTTAGACCTTGCAAGTTTGAAAGAGGCCCTGAAGAATCTGAATACATCTTCTCCTTACTACCATTCGAACGCCAAGTGTACTTATCATTCAGATAGCCTGGGGCATGACACCAACAATTATTGGGCCCTCAAGAGTAAGATTCAGGATTTGATAGACGCTAAAGAAGTTGAATTCGACACCCCTGAAAAGCCAAATGTAATCTCTGCTCCAATGCCAAAGCATGGCCACAATGCCCATGCTGTTGAAGAAGATCTTTTTGTTGCTACTGTTGATGATTTGATGACTCCGCTACCGATAATCAAGTTGAATTTGCTGAAGGCTGGGATTTTTCCAGGTTGTGAAGAAGATTGTTGCCTTTGTTCATCCTTACCAACCGACTGTCCATTGTTGAAGTTAGGCATTCAATGCCTAATGGATAACCAAGAAATCCTTTTTGAAAAGACTCATGTTACTCCGAATCCTGTCAATGATGTTTCGATAATAACCATATCCACCAATCTTTCAAAGGTCTCCAAAAGACCTGTTAAGATTATATCTGCTCCGAAGACTGTACCTTTGAAGATAACCATGCCCGGGCCCGTCCCGTACAAGTCTGACAGATCAGTACCGTGGAACTATGGTGGAGACATCTACTACCACAATATTAAACAAATTGAATCAACTGAAGATAGTTCTGATGAAGAGACTTCCGATATTAGAAACATTGCTGGAACGAGCAAAATCACCCGTAGTGGAAGAATTTTCTCTTCAGAGATTGCCCCTCCAAAGGCAATCTTTGGACCCTCAGCTGCTCCTAAAGTTACCCCTGTACTGGTCAACATATCTGCGAGAACTCCAATTATTGAAGAAGTTGTAACTCCTGTGGTTGTCCCCCTTGCTGCTGCTGCTGATGATAGAGGGAAAGGGATCCAAGAAGAGCCCGTCAGGACGAGGGCTCAGCCATTAGTCATCCCTGAGACCTCTCAAAAATAAATGGAAGAGATTTTGAAAATAATCAAGAAAAGCGATTATGATGTTGTGGAACAACTGGGGCAAACCCCCTCAAAAATATCTATGTTGGCCCTGCTGCTTTGTTCAGAAGCTCATGCTAAAGCTCTGATCAGATTTTTGAAGACGGCCCACGTGCCACGGGATACCTCCGCGGATCAGTTCCAGGAATGTGTAGCTAGTTTAACGACTGATAATGGTCTAGGATTCTCCAATGCTGATCTAACATCCAAAGGGAGAAAACATAATGACGCTTTGCATGTCTCGGTGGAATGCAGAGGGACTACTCTAGCACATGTACTGGTAGACACTGGTTCATCGCTGAACGTCTTTCCAAGGAAGGCTTTGGATAGGCTGGATTGTGAAGGCTTAAGCCTAAAACCCAGCAACATCATTGTTAGAGCCTTTGATGGTTCTAAAAGGATGGTCCATAGGGAGGTGGATATCCCGATTAAGGTGGGAACTAAAACCTTCAACTCCATATTCTATGTGATGGACATTCGTCCTTCCTATTCTTGCTTGTTGGGAAGACCCTGGATTCACCATGCTGGAGCCGTCACTTCTACTCTGCATCAAATGCTCAAATACCCTGTCCAGGGAAAAATAATAATTGTTCACGGCGAAGAGGAATACATGATAAGCCATCTAAATTCTTTCTGCTTTGTAGAATTGGATGGTGAATTCATCGAAACCCCTTTTCAGCATTTTGAAGAGGTAGCTCAGGAGATTGCGGCAACCAAGATAGTGTCTTCTGTACCCATGATTACCAGACCTCCGCCTCAGATGTCGTCTCTCAAAGATGCAAGGGCTGTGATTGAAGAAGGAGGAAGCACAATCTGGGGGCAGCTTCCCGACTTTCCTTTCAAATATGATAAATTCGGCTTGGGATTCACTTCTTCTGCTCAAAAGGTTGTATGCCGCACCCGTGCTAGAGGGCCACCAGTGAAGATCACCCATCATGGAGTCAATTCTTTGGAGGATAGTGAAGAGGAGAGCAACTTGGAAGACTGGATTTTCCCTACTGTTGATGGAGGATTGTGCAACTGGGAGGCAAAATACTTTATTACGATTACTTTCATACCGCAGTAATTTATCTTTCAAACATTTCTGTTGGTTTGTAATAATTCTTAAACAATTTGTACACTTTTAACCTTGTGCCTTACCCGAGGCACATAGGTCCATTTGTAGGTTTGATTTTTCCTTTTCATATGCCATTTTAATGAATCATGGACGTTTTCACATATAAACTTTTATGTTCATTTTCTTTCTTTTTACATTTTATTTGTTTAAACATGGCTATCCCTTACACACACCCACACTCATAAATGCAGGTACCCTCCCATTCCGGATTCCATGGGTAACAATTATGCTATGGCCTTCAGTGACTTTGAAGATCTGGTCTACCATGCCGAATACGAAGGTGAGGAAGATTGTGAGGTGCCGGGAGAATTTGCTAGACTGCTACAACAGGAAGAAAGGGCTATTCTACCTCATGAGGAGCTGTTAGAGACAATCAACTTGGGTACTGAGGAAGACAAAAAAGAAGTCAGAGTGGGTGCCAACCTAGAGCCAAGTGTCAAGGAGCCCTTAATTCAGTTGTTACATGAATATGTTAAGATCTTCGCCTGGTCATATGAAGACATGCCGGGACTTGATACATACATTGTGGTACACCGTCTACCCACAAGAGAAGATTGTCCACCAGTTAAACAAAAAGTCTGCCGCATGAGGCTCGACATGTCAGAAAAGATCAAAGCAGAAGTTATGAAGCAGTTCAATGCTGGATTTCTTGCTGTTACTTCTTATCCACAATGGGTTTCTAACATTGTGCCCGTCCCTAAGAAGGACGGCAAAGTGAGAATGTGCGTGGATTATAGAGACTTAAACAGGGCCAGCCCTAAAGATGACTTTCCACTTCCGCATATTGACATCTTGGTTGACAATACAACTCAGCACAAGGTATTTTCTTTCATGGATGGATTCTCAGGCTATAACCAGATCAAAATGGCCCCTGAGGACATAGAGAAAACTACTTTTGTTACACAGTGGGGTACGTTCTGCTACAAGGTGATGCCATTCAGACTGAAGAATGCTGGGGCAACCTATCAATGCGTCATGGTAGCTTTGTTTCATGATATGATACATCATGAGATATAGGTCTATGTAGATGACATGATAGCCCGTTCACAAACATAAGAAGAACACCTCGACCATCTGCAAAAGTTATTTGTCAGGTTGAAAGAGTACAAGCTCAGACTGAACCCTAACAAGTGCATTTTCGGAGTCCGATCCGGTAAACTCATGGGTTTCATTGTCAACAACAAGGGCATCGAGGTTGATCCTGCCAAAGTCAAAGCTATACAAGAAATGCCTGCTCCTTGCACTGAGAAGGAGGTTAGAGGTTTCTTGGGACTCCTAAACTACATTGCTAGGTTCATTTCTCACCTAACATCTACATGTGAACCAATCTTCAAGCTGTTGAAGAAAGATCGGGTGGTTAAATGGAATGATGACGGTCAAGTTGCTTTCGATAAGATCAAGGAGTATTTGCTAGAACCTCCTATCTTGATGCCACCCGTCAAAGGAAGACTGCTAATCATGCATCTGACCGTCCTAGAGAATTCAATGGGGTGCGTATTGGGCCAACATGACGAGTCTGGCCGAAAAGAGCATGCCATTTATTACCTTAGCAAAAAGTTTACCGACTGTGAGACCCGATACTCACTGCTCGAGAAAACTTGCTTTGCTTTGGTATAGGCTGCTCGCCGGCTAAGGCAGTATATGTTGACTCATACCACTTTGCTGATCTCTAAGATGGATTCGATCAAGTACATCTTTGAAAAGCCTTCTCTATCTGGAAGGATTGCTAGATGGCAGATGATCCTAATGGAATACGATATACAGTACACGACCCCAAAAGCTATAAAGGGGAGTGTGCTAGCCGATCATCTAGCCCATCAAGCTGTCGAAGATTACCAATCCATGAGGTTCGACTTCCCCAACGAGGATATCATGACATTGGACAACATTGAAGAGAACAAACCATATGACAGACCTGAATAAGGATCCCGGTGGACCCTGTACTTTGATGGTGCCTCCAACGCACTTGGAAACGGTATCGGCGCGGTACTCATTTCTCCAGAAGGTTGCCATACACCTTTCACTGCTAGACTTTGCTTCCACTGCACCAACAACATGGCAGAGTATGAAGCTTGTATCTTTGGTCTTAAGGCTGCAATAGACCTTGGAATCAAATTTTTGGTTGTGTTTGGGGACTCAGCTTTGGTCATCAGTCAGATCAAAGGAGAGTGGGATACTAAACATCCAAACCGCATACCTTACAAAGAACATGTCTTGACATTGTTACCACATTTCGAGCAGATTACCTTCGAGCACTTCCCGCGAGAAGAAAATCAGCTAGCAGATGCTCTAGCTACAATGTCATCCATGTTTAAACTTAACTGGGATAATGAGGCTCCCCAAATCACCATTGAACGGATGGATGAACCTGCACATTGTCACGAGATTAATATCGAAGAAGTAGTGGACCGACCATGGTTTCACGAAGTCAAAAGGTATCTCGAGGCACAAGAATACCCTGAAGGAGCTTCAGTCAACGACAAAAAGTTCTTAAGGAGATTCTCAGCTAAGTTCTTCCTGAGCAATGGTATCCTGTACAAGCGCAATCATGATTGCATTCTACTCCATTGTGTGGACAAGGTTGAAGCTGAACAAACCATGGCTGAACTGCACAATGGTACCTTTGGCACTCACTCTAGCGGGCGTACGATGGCTAAGAAGATTCTAAGGGAAGGCTATTACTGGTCTACCATGGAAGCTGACTGCTATCAACATTCCAAGACTTGTCACAAATGTCAAATCTATGCGGACAAGGTACATATACCTCCAGTTCCTCTCAATGTCTTAACAGCTCCTTGGCCATTCGCTATGTGGGGAATCGACATGATTGGAGAGATCAAGCCTACAACATCCAATGGGCATTGTTTCATTCTGGTGGCCATTGACTACTTCACCAAGTGGGTCGAAGCAGCGTCTTTCGCATCCGTTACTAAGAATGTTGTTGCCTGCTTCATCAAGCAGAACCTCATTTGTCGGTACGGTATCCCCGAAAGGATCATCACTGACAACGGTACAAACCTGAACAATACTAAGATCACTGGTTTGTGCGAACAGTTCCAGATTCAACATCACAATTCATCTCCCTATCGGCCAAAGATGAACGGTGTTGTTGAAGCTGCGAACAAAAATATCAAGAAGATCATACAAAATATGACAGTCACCTACAAGGACTGGCATGAAATGCTACCGTTTGCTCTTCACGGGTACCGTACCACGGCACGCACATCAACTGGGGCAACACCCTATTCTTTGGTATATGGCATGGAAGCTGTTTTACCTATCGAGGTTCAGATTCCCTCCTTGAGAATCATGAAAGATGTTGGTTTGAGTGGAGACGATTGGATTCAGACCCGGCTTGATTAACTAAATTTGATTGATGAGAAGCGACTTACTGTTGTTTGTCATGGTCAGACATATCAAAAACGAATGATCAAGGCTTTCAATAAGAAAGTCAGGCGCCAAGCATATCAAGTCGGGGATCTTGTAATCAAGCGGATCATCTTGTCGCAAAGTGATCCCATGGTAAATGGACTCCTACCTACGAAGGACCATTTATGATCAAAAACATCTTTTCTGGTGGGGCAATGATATTAACCACCATGGACGGCGACGACTTGTCGCACCCTGCAAATGCAGACATAGTCAAAAGATACTACGCATAAATGACTCGCTAGGTTGACACACCTAGGCAAAAAAAGGGCATCTCGGTGAATCGAAAACCCGAAAGGGCAGTTCAGGCAAAAATTAGGGATAAACAAAAAAATTTGTACACCCGGCAAGTTGAAAACCCGAAAGGGCGATTTGGGCAAAAAAGGGTTTCCCGGTGGATTGAAAACCCGAAAGGGCGGTCCAGGAAAAAATTATGGAATTAAAGCGTATGATTATGTCTCGTCGGATCACTTTAAGGACAATATCTTCACAGACAAGCTCCGGGATTATGATCAACTCAATCATCTTCGAACGAAGCAACGAATGGACAAGATATTCAGAGTTACGAAGGCTATAGAAGAATGGGAACCCCATGGAATTTTTTACACATATCCATCTTTCTTTGTATAAATTTTTCTCATTTTTTATGACAACGTTGTCTTACTAGGATGTCTGTCTTCTTTGTACAAAATACTTACACAAAGTTAATACAAAGATACTTCAAAGTGCAAAAAAACTATATGCCTTTTCTTCTTTTTTTACACTTGTGTTTTATTTGAAAACGTCCAATGATTTATTAAATGAGCATATGCATTTGAATATAACCACTGTTTACAAATAAACGAAATATGAAAGAATAATTACTGACAGGTTGAGAGTATATGAAAACGTCTTTAGGCTATTCCAAGAGAAATCCCCTGCAGTACATCATCTAGATCCCCAATGGAGCTAAAACCTTGAAATACATATCCCCAACGGAGTTATAATTTCAAATCCTTATTTCCCATCAGAGTTAAAACTTCAAGCGAAGTAAAAACATTGAACTACAGACCCTCAGCGAAGATGAAACCTTCTTCCCCAGTCGAGTCAAATCTCCAACTATCAATCCCCAACGGGAACCATCCAGTCTTCCCCAAATTCCCCAGCAAGTTGTCTTAAAAGTCTAAGAATAAACCAAATAACAGTTAAACTTTTATCCCCAACCTAGGATAATTCCCCAGTAAAGTGGCATACAACCCCAACTCCTGAGCCTTTCTAAACAGGAATAAGATTTTCCCCCCAGAGTCCTGAACTTACTCTCCAACAATAAGCCTTCTTCCCCATAGAGTTTTAACTCCCCAACAGAATGAAGATTCTCATTCTTGGTTCCCCAGTGAAGTTTCCAGAGTCTTCATTACTCCCCAGCATGAATTTGTCAGAACTTTATTCCCCTGCAGATCGAAGATTCTCATTCTTAATTCCCCGCAGAAGCCATCAGAGTCTTCCTTATGCTCCAGCAGATCAAGGTTTTCCTTTGTTTGATCCCCAGTAGAGATCGTCAGAGTTTTCCTTATTCCCCAGCCGAGTAAGGATTTCCTTTGTGTTACCCCCCAGTAGAAGTCATCAAAGTTCTCTGGATTTCCCAAGCAGATTTCCCAAGCAGTTTGACATTACTCTCACAACAGATTTTGTCAACACTCTAACTTCAAGACGTGAAGGATCCTCATATCCCCACATAAGTTGTCAAGGATTTTCCATCCCCAACAGTCACCAAGGATTTCTCATCCTCAGCAATCAAAAATTTTGAATCTCCAGCAGCGGTCAAGGATTTATTTTCCCTGGCAGCGGTCAATGATTTATTTTCCCCAGCAGCAGTCAAGGATTTTTCTTAATCCCCAGCTGTCAAGGATTTATTTTCCTCAGCATACAGCAAATTAGCTTACGTACGCATACATTACATTCGTATATCATAAACATTGATAAAACACATTTATTGCATCATACATTTCATGCAACATAACTTTGTGTTTCAGCTAACATTTTACCCTTTTCAGGATAGGATTAATGGCTATCTTTAACCAATATTCAAAGATTTCAGATACAGTACGGATACACTCTAGACACGGAAGTCATTCTGTTACTCATTCATATCTCTTATTCAGATACAATACGGATACACTCCAGACACGGAAGTCATTATGTTACTCATTCAGAATTCAAAGTCAAGATACAATACAGATACGCTCCAGAAATGGTTGCCATTCTGTCACTCATTATGATTTTCCCCAGCTCAGATACACTCCAGACACGGAAGTCATTCTGTTATTCGTTCAGAATTCAAAGTCGAGATACAGTACGGATACACTCCAGACACATAAGTCATTTTGTTACTCATTCAGACATCAAATTCAGATACAATCCAGATACGCTCTAGACACGGTTTCCATTCTGTCACTCATTCAAACATTTCCCCAATCCCAGAGACGCTCCAGACACGGATGCCTTTCTGTCGCTTATTCAAATTTCAGAATCAGATACAATACATATACACTCCAGACACGAAATTCATTATGTCATTCATTCAGATTCAAGTACAGTTACAGCTTGGATACGCTCTAGACACGGACTCCATTCCATTGTTCATACAGACTCAGTCTCCAGATATAGTTCAGATACGTTCCAAATACGAACACCATTCTGATACTCATTATTTTGACTTACAACTTGCAGTTCAACAAACATTCTTGGATGGCATCTACAAGCCTATCTCCGACAAGATTATGTCATCTCTCCAAATGGCATCTTTTAAGCCCATTTCCTCAACTACATTTTGACGAGTGCAAATTTACGGGCACTCTAGTGTTCAATCATCTTTTACCTTCGATTCACGAACGGCAAACTCGCCAATCTAACTCTTCAGGTTCAAGAAGATTGAACATGGGCAGCTGTTGTACCCCAAAATTTTCCCTCTCATTTTATCAAGATTCTCCTCACAAGACTCTTTGGACTCCAGACAGGATTAGGGTTTGCTCAACTCAAGAAATCTTCTTGCATTGTTGACCTGAAATTAGGGTTTGAGTTTGCACAGGGATTTTTGGACTTCCAATGCCTCATGTGATTTTCATACTTCATGTTGGACCCCTAATATTTCTCATACCAAGTTTCAAGCCTTGAATCACTTTTTTGCCCAGTCAATTGGATAGTTGACCTAAAAATCAATTGTATTGGGAAAAAGTCAAATGTGGCCAATTTACAGTCAAACCTCATAATTTTTGATCCACATCAACATTATAGACTCATATGAACCATTTGATCAAGTTTGGACCAAAACTCCTCAAGAAATTTGATCAGATCTTCAAAAGGGCAAAATGGTCATTTTTAGGGTTTTGACTAAAGAAGGGCAATTTCTGATTTTTCACCTAACCAATGGAAAATTGGGTTCAAGCATGGTTTCAAGGACTCAATGGCATCATATTGACCTAATCACAAAGTTCAAAAGATCTCAAATGCATTGGATTGACAAATGAATTTTCCAGTCAACAGATCAAAAATCAACTGTACACTAAAAAGTCAAACTTTGACTTTTTGGTCAAAATCAAGTGCCAAGGGTCTTTTTTCATCAAGATGTGTCAAAACATGAAACTTGTTCACCAAGAAACTTAATTGTGAAAATTAGGGTTTAAGTTTGAAAAAATTTCATAACTTAGAATTTTTCAAAGTTATGAAAATTTCTTATTTTTTCCCAACTTTGTCCAACTTTTTCACCATGATGCAATTGGATTCAAAGAAAACTTCCAACATGAAAGTTGTAGTCCTCCATGAAATATACAACTTTAATTCACAAAGTTTTCCCAAAATATGCTTGGATCTCAAGTTATTAGTTTGTGAATAAGGGTCCAAAAACTTTTTAACTTAGTGAAATTTTGCCCTAGTTTAGGCAGATTTTTGACCTAACGTCATGGTAACTTTTCACCTAGTTCCAAGTGGAATCTCAAAATGATTTTCAAATATGGATTGTATATCATGTTACAAGCTTTACAAAATGTCCAAGAACTCTCCAAAATCATTTATGGTTAGGGAGAATCGAAGAAATGAAAATGGCTATTTCTCACTTTTGTCCATGGCATTTTGCACAAGGTTACAACTTGCTAATCTGTCCTAAGCATGCTTGTACTTGAATTACAGGTTATAATCCTTTTTACACTCCAAAATTGAATGCAAATACATTGGACAATGTCATTGTTCTGAGCCTTGGAGCATTGTACATTGATTTATTCCAAAAATGGCAAAAAGTTTACATTGCTACTTTGATAAAGCATAGTATTAGCAACTTTGTTTATCTTGAGCCATGGACCTAGCCTCTTGCTGCAAACAAAGTCCACAAATATCAGGAAAAGTTCACCCACTATGTGCAGCTAAGGAACAGGCCTGTACAGGCTTTGAGCTTTGTCAACTCAACTTTTGCTTCAAAAGCAAGTAAGCTTGCAAAAAGTCCATAACTCTTCTATCTCTTAAAACCAAGTCTAAGCATCATTTGAAACGACCTCAGCATATTGTAACAAGCCTAAGACACTATTTTCTAAGCTCTCAAACACCCTCTAACACAGAAAACCTCATTTCTGCCCAAAACATGGCAACTTCTGCAAACACCAAGCCACCTCCATATTCCCTTGTGGGTTTTGCTTGAAACCACTTCAAACACATTCCCTACAACACACCTAAACTATCCAAGCCATTGTTCAGCAACTGTAACCTCATTTTCAAGCTTCACCATTTTCAATTTCTGAGTTTGCAGGTTGACTTCTACAAGGAGATTCAGGCCACTTCAAAGCAAGCTGAGCGTTGGGAAAGGTTAAGGGAATTTCAGGCAAGCTAACACGACCTTCAGGCCTCACTCAAAGTTGCTACATTGCCATAACCAAACTCAATTGAACAAGGTAATTTTCAAAGTTCTATCTCCTTATTTAGGCATCATTAGGCTTAGGTTTGTTGAGCAAAAATGTAGTCTTTAATGTGCTTGAGTTGTACATATGCATAGTTCTTATTTATATTGACTGAGCTAGGAGTATTTGATAGTTGAAGTTGCTGAAAATGGATATGGTTGGAATCGTGATTGAAAATGCTATAACTTTCATGTTGTAAATTTTTGATTTCATGCAAGCAATAGAGAGAACAGATTTGAGTAACAGAAGGCGCGCGTTTGGGACGAAGGAGCAAGGACAAGGATGAAGTGTGTCCTGGGCCTGGGTGCCTTGGGCCTGCTTCTTTTGGCACCCCCCCCCCCCCCCCTTTTACTTTCTGCACCCCCTTTTGCATTTTCTTATATTTTTTATATTTTCTTGCACATTTATATTTTCTGACTTTATTTATTTTTTTCTGAACATTTAAAAATCTCAAAAATATTTTTCATAATTTTTTGCATTTTATTTTATTATTTTTATTATTTTTTGGACATAAAAATAGTTTATTAAATAACAATATACTTTATTTTCTAATATAAACTTGCAAATAATATAAAAATATTATATATTTTTATTTATATTATTTATACACTTAAAATAATATTTTCATACAATATTATATTTTTTAACATTTTTGTATTTATTTTTATTTATTTTCTTGTACATAAATGAAATAAATAATAATAGAATATATATTTTCTTTTAAACCAAAATTAGGGTTTCCACCCTTTCAAAAATAATCATCTTTATTTTCTTATTTTTAAGACTTGAATAAACTTATTTTCTCATGAATAAAACAAACACAAAAAAACATTTTTGCATATTTACATTTTATTGCATATTTAAATATTTGCTTATTTATTTATTGTATATAAATTCAATTGGGTTGTAATAGTAAATTAGGGTTTTATTTTGAGCAATATCCCCCTATTCAAACTTGTATCCCCCTTCCCATAATAATGTTGTAATAGTCTAGATTTACTTTACGCATTTTATTGCTTTCATATGCCATGATAGTAAATTAGGGTTTTGTATGCAAAGACCAAAAATCAAAACAAATAGCATGACTTAATTCAAGACAAAAATGCATGAAAGATGACAACACAATGCACACAAGCACCCCTAGGGTTTCATCCACTTTGTTGCCTTAAAATGGCCATGGTATGCATGCTAGGTATCTTGGCAAAACAAAACAAAACAAAAGAGCATAGTCCCTCGATGACGCTATCTTGGTTGCCTAAAAACAAAATGGTCTAGTCCCTCAAAAACTTGCTAAGATACTTGGCAATATTGTTATCATGGTCATACGATGACCCACGCCCGTCTCGTTTAACATCCAAAGATAGGGTTGTTTCCCAAATGCAATGGTAAAACAACAATGTCAAAGGAATAAAAATGTGTAGGAAAGACTTTTGATTAGGGTAGACAACTCCGGTTACTTGATCAAACTTGCAAACCATCCTTGCTATTTTCAAATAAACACACATAATTTCAAAACATTTTCCAAATAAACTTTCAAACATTGAAACATTTTTCAGAAGACAAACACCTTTGTATACATTCAAACAAGAATCATTACAAAGGTTGCCAAAACGATGGCCTCTTTTCAAAATACTTTCAAAACCACCCAAAGCACCATTTCAAACAATTGAAAAGAAAAAGCAAGTAATCTAAAACAAGTAACTAAGAGTCCATGGAAAACCATGGATGAGAAGGGTGCTAGCACCTTCCCTTTTCATAATCTACCCCCCGAACCCAAAAACAATCTCAAAGGTCTTTCCTGTGCTTTTTTACCTTTCCTTTTGGATAAAATAAAAGTCGGTGGAGACTCTTGCTAAACCGAAACATTTGCAAACACAAACGCAAAACCTCAAGTTAGTTCTCCCACCGCATCACACTCTTCTTCTTCGACCACATACACAGGGAATTCGAAGTTGGTAAATGGGCGCATGGTCATTGTTTTCAATGGTTTTTTTAATTAATCTACACATATGATTATGCTTGATTTTAGAAACTGATAAATGCAACAAGTGATTATGCATATTTATTTGCAGTAATTATTTATTTTGAAAGGTTCTTTCGTATTACCATTTTTCAAGAAAAAGCAGAAAATAAAAACACAATTGGAAACCAAAAACAACTTTTATTAATGATTTTAAAATTCAAAACAAAAGACATGCCCAAACAGTATCACTTTCACGTTCGGAAAAGTGAAAGGATTCTGAAAAACAAGCAAAGACAAATTACTTCGAAATGTGAATGCAATTGGGAACATCAACAGTGGTCAAATTTTGAACTCTCACTCCATGCATCATAAAATTCGACATCTCCTGCTCTGGCTCATCCTCAATAATAGCGTCAACCTCTGAAGTAGTTGGATGGAGATAACATGCACTATGGAATATGTCTTGATACGGACGGAAGGCAGGTTTCGGCTTCACCACTTCATTCTTATCATTGTCTAGAAAGAAACCCATACATGTCTTGTTTTTGTTCACGGGTGAATCAATACTTGACCTCACATAGTGCTAGGATGTTTCTGGACTACTTGTTATGCATCTTAAACGAGGTAATAGAATCTTCATTATTCTTTATGTTATCAATAGACAAACTTTGAACTGAGTTCCAACATCAGCTTCATCAACTTCTACAACATTGAAAGAAGAGAAATGAGATACCAATAAAGCTTGTTCACCATTTACAATCACTACTTTTCCTTTGCAGACAAATTTCAGTTTTTGATAAAAGGTGGATGTAACGGCTCATGCCTCATTGATCCAGGGTCGTCCCAACAAACAGCTGTAGGATGGGAGGATATCCGGACTTGAAAGGTGATTTGTAACATATGTGGACCTATGTATATTGGCAAGTCCACTTTTCCAATGACAGATTTCTTCGAACCATCGAAAGCATTCACTACAATACCACTGTAAAGCATAGAAGTTCCTTAATATTTGAGCTTCACCAGAGTACTCTTTGGTATCACATTTAGATAAAGCCATTATCTATTAGCACATTAGATAAGGCATCATTCTTGCAATTCAGAGATATGTGCAATGCCATATTGTGATTTCTTCCCTCATTAGGCAATTCATCATCACAAAAACTCAGATTATTGCAAGACATTATATTTCCCATAATACCATTAAATTGTTCAATCAAGGTATCTTCTTCAAAAAAAATCTTGGTCCAAGAATCTCATTAGAGATTCTCGATAAGCTGCAAAATTGATTAATAATGCCATAATAGAAATTTTGGATGGAGTTTGCAGCAATTGGTCCATAAACTTATAATCAATCATCTTAATGATCATCATAAGATCATCAACATCCTTTTCTAACACAGTGCCACTAGTCTTCCCTTCTACCTTCTTGGATTCAACATTAGCCTCAACGATTTTCTTTCCAGAATCAATACTTCCTTGAAGGATAGAAGCAAATACACGACCACAATGGGTCACTCGACTGGCCTGAGCAATGTTTTCAACATGAGATAAAGGATGAATTGGAAATTGCTTACCGTCTTCCAGAACAGTTGCATTATACTTGTAAGATATAGCCCTATCAGACTCATACGGAACATGACCAAGTAAACAAATAACCATGGGAGTTACCGCAGGCTTACTGCGGTATGCAATTTCCACAGGAGTGGGAATGTCAAAATGTGGGATAATGACATTCACCTCAGCCTCTTCAACACATTCAACAGGTATTTCAACAGGAATTATAGAATCATTATTAGAAATCACACATTTATCAGCAGACTCAAACTCATCAGAATACATAGACTCACCATCATGGTTTTCAATCATTTAACCTCTTCATACTCAACTCTTGGTCGGATGATATGGATAACGCCCTCATCCACCATTTCTTGGAGATCACTTCTCGCTTTATCACACCCATGAATATCTTACTACAAACACTGCAACTCGCATGATCATGTGTATAGTAACTAAATTCACAAAGATCATCATGCATTTGCACCAGATTACCTCTTACCAAGTTTATATAAAAAATTATGAACTCTCCAGGATGTCCTGAAACCATGTTCACAGCATTCCTTCCTCCATGCTTGGGTAGTGGATCGGCTTGCACGTTTAGACCTATATCCATAAAGACAGGATACCAGATCTCACTAGCTTCTGAACTTTAGCTTTCAATGGATAACAATTTTCGATACTATGTCCAAGGGATCTCTGATGGAAGGCACAATTCTGATAAGCTTGATAATGCCATGGCAGTGTTGGAGGAATGGCAGGAGGAGACCTAGTCTGTACTAGGTTCTTTTGAATTAGTGCTGGAAAAAACTTAGTTTAACTTATTGGGATTGGATCAAAAGCTTATATTTTTTGATTTTTCCCTTGGTTACCTTTTTGAAGTGCTTTCTAATAAGCAACAGTGGTTGGAGCTGCGTTAATAACTAGGGTTACTAAGGCAACATGTCGTTGATGTTGGTGATGCCTTCTCGGAGGCTTACTTCTTCTCTCTTGAGTAATAGCATTTGCTTCCCCTTCCTTCTTTCTGAAAAAACCACATGTTTAATTCTTAGTACCACTGAAACCTTCATCCCTTGACAAACATCCTTCTCTAAGAGCTTTTTGCAATCGAACGCCCATACCAACCATCTCAGTAAAGTCGCTGGGTGCACTGGCCACCATCCTTTGATAGTAGAATGACCCAAGGTTTTCGAAAAGACCTTAGTGTAGCGTTGAAAGTCGGAGATCAAGCTATTTAATTAACTTGACTCGCAAATAAGCAAGAGTCGCCACCACGCTTTATCATTTCCAAGGGAAAAGGGGAAAAGTGCGAAATAAAACCCATAAATATGCAAAGTATGAATAATACCAAAAAAGTAAAGAAAATTACAATGCATTTGAAAGAGAATGGAGGTTCGGGGGTTGGTTATACAAATGGAAGGTACTATCACCCTATGTATCTTTAGTATCCTATAGGAACCTTTTGAAATATCCGTTTTTGGTTAAAATTGGTTTGCTTGCTAAATGAGTGTGAGGAATGAGATTTTGAAGATGCAATGACCTAGTGGTGAAGTTTTAGCTTAAATAAATATAAGTTTAAAAATGGAGTTTTTAGGAGATTAATTATAAGAAAATAGATAGAATAGACAAATAAAAATAAAGATGCACAATGACACGAGGTCAACCAGACGATCTTTTCCTTGGATTTAGACGCAAACAAAAATATAAAGACTAAATAATTAAAAAAATAGAAATTAAAAAAATAGCAATTAAATAACTAAAAAATTAACAACAAAAAATTAAATAAAATAAAGAAAGACAAAATTATACTAATATGTATATTTTTTTGATATTTTTATAAAGGGGGAAAATAATTATAAACCTAATTTAATATGTTTTGTATTTTATGAAGTTTTAATGAAATAAGGCTAAAAAAAATAAAGACTTAAAACTAAAAAATTAAGAAACATAGATTGAACTCGCACCCCTTTGGTAACACCCTGACTACTTAACCACTGAATTGCATTTTTTTTCATTTATATCTATGCTATAGTTGAAACAAAAGGGTGATGATGGAATATGATTGGGTTAAAAGGCCCTAATGGGCCGACCTGGTTCAGCTAAGGTAAAGAAAGGGTTTTTGGGGAACCCTAATTGTGAGATGGTGCCGCTGGTGAACCTTGGGGAGAGGAAAAGTTGCAATTTATTTTCTTTAATTCCTAATTAATCATCAATTAAACATTTAATCAATTATTAGGAAAAACTGATTCTTTTCTTCCCTCAACCTTATTCTCTCTCATACTCAAATCCTTTCCAAATTTTCTCTACTTCTCATCCTCACAATCGATTATCCTCATTCTCCTACTCTCCCATCAAAATATTAAACATATCCCTTTATATCTTAACTGATTTAAATCTCACTCTTCTTTTGTTTAACCTTCAATCAATCGCAACATGAAATCTCTCATTTCTCTTCACCTGTTACTCTGAAAACAACGACAATAATGGCTTTGCGTTTTACCCTCTTAGCTTCTCACAAGGAACAAAGATAATGAGATTTCTCTCTATAACGGTCCTTACAATCTCCCACCGGATTTCGCTTAGTCATGGTTTTAAACTTCAGTTATAACAACGATATACCCACTTTCAATATTTTGTATGCTAATGGTTTTTGCAAGAATAAGTAAACAACAAAATCAGTATTATCATGATTTTTGAGTTCAGGATTACCTGCTGAGTTTGTTACGGTAGCAGTGGAGTTTTCCAGTGGGAGCTCCGATGAAGGTCTGACGTTTCTGGTACAATATTTCGATCTCTTATATGCAAATTTTATGTTAGCTTTCAAATTGTGTCAGTGCTGAGAGTGTAGAAAGGTGGTGAAAACAATGTGTTATGGAGTGGTTCGGATCTAAAAATGAGGTAAAAAAGATGGCCTTGAATGGTTTAGAAGTTATGCAGAACTTGTGGTATGTTTGTATTTACTATTCTGCGATTTTTGAGTGTGATTTTGAGTGTGATGTAATGCGTTTTTTTTCTATGAAACTCTCTGTGCGTGTGATTTTTTGCGGTTTTAGTTAGTATGAGTTGTTTGATGTTGAGTTTGTGCAGGTTGTTTTGGTGTGAGTTTCTACAGTCAGATTTGCAATGGAAGGAGTTTAATGGTTATGGTATAAGGTTTAAGGTGTATCGAATATTGTTTGAAGGTGAGTTAAGTGAAAAGTTGATACTGATGCATTTGCATGTATAGTTGAGGAGTTGTTGTTTTGATTTGTAGGTGGAAAGGTTTAATGAAGAGGTATTCTTTGGAATAACTTTGTGAAGCTCTTGGTAGTTTGTGTATTGTGGAAATGAAGGTTATTACAGAGCTAATGTGATGCAAGGCTTGGCTTGAGGGATGCAAGAGGTATGCAGGTTTGATTCTTCATTTGTGGTTTTTATACTGGTGTCTGTGTAAAGTGAGGTTGAAGAAGGAGTTTTAGTAGCAGGGTTTCTTTGGTTTCAAAAGTAATTTTTCTTTGAGTTTTTCTACACTATTTTTTTCTGTATCTTTATCAATGTTTCAGGTGATGGTTCTGGGTTTCTATGTTCCCCTTTTCTGTTGAATGACGTCTCCATTTTATAGAATATGATAGAATTTGGGGGAAAAGTCAGTGCATTTGAACTGGTTTGGTATGCTAACTCTAGCTTTCTTGTTGTAGGTCGGTGTATGTTCATTTTTGTGCAAATTTGGACAGTTTAGGTGCTGATTTTGGACAGGTGTGGACAACGTTGTTTTGACAGTTTATTTGGAGTTTGGACATCTTTTCTCTTTTGTTATGTCGGGCTGGAAATTGGCATCTTGCAACAGGTTTATTGGAGTGTTTTATAGGTTGTGACCGTTTGTTTTTGGATAACATCTTTTGGGAGCTTGTGGGTAGATTTGCATGCTTGTTGTGATTCACAAACCTAGGGAATACAATCATGGAAGAAAAAGTATCTTTAGAATGTTCCCTTTGTAATTTTCTTGTAAATTTGAAGTAATTATTGAAGGTTTATGTTTTGATTCATAACAAAATTCAACTTGTAATCTTGTAAGTGATCTTGTAATTTCTTTCTTTTCTTGTAGCATTCCAACGTGTCATAAGATGACGAGACTTGAACAATTTGTGAAGTACACCATTTTATATGCTTGATTATTATTTGGAAGATTATCCTTTGATGAATGAAAAGATAATAACTTGCAATGTTTTACTTGAAAATGATGGTGATACTTGGATGATACGAATTTGAATTCTCGATGAACTTTGTTGGAAACCTTGAATGACGATATTCAATCTTGCAGGAAATTCTTTGAACAAATATTGCAAAGCATGAATAGGATTGAATGATACTTGATATGTCTACTTTAAATTCCTCACCAATCAAATATATGAATTCTATTAAGTCATTCTTGATAACCGGTGTGAATTGATATTTGGACTTGTTTCTTGAATTTCCAACAAATCACTTGAATAATTTTTCAAATCAAACCAACTTATGTCATGTAAGCATAGGAACTCAAATCAAACCTAAAAGGCCCTGAACGATCACTAGAAGAGGTGTTCGAAGCAAAAGTTATCCCTTTGAGAATTTGGTCCCGTGAATTTATTAGAACTCAAGGAAACTTTAAGTTAAGAAAATGACCTATAGTATTTCAATAAATACCAAGGCCTTCTACGCACACTTCAACTTCAATTCTTAGAAAAAACTTGTAGGTGACTTTTCTCATGACAACACGTAAAAGATTCATCTCAAGATGTTGAAAATTGAGGAAGTTTCGATCCTTGAGAGTCATGCAGTAGTTATTGGAAATTAGGTCAAATTCCACAAAATAACCTCTAAAGTATTCGAACTTTCGATGATCCTCCGCATATAATCAGCTCCTGACTTGTAAAGAGAAGTTGGAGGTGACGTCAAGGAGAGTCATATGTAAAATGAACCACTAAAAATGTTGAATAATGAAGAAGTTATTATCATTTTAACTTGATCTTTAAAATGTTGACTTTTGGTCGAAGTGCTTTGAATTGACTTGCAAGCTTGATCCATCCTTGCATTCCAAGGCATATTGATGCACATGTGAACCAGTGATGATGAAATCTTGATTGTTCTTCTTGAGATTAGAGGATAAGTTTTGATGAAGTAGTCTTTAAGAATTGGTGATTCACCAAACTTAAGCACTTGAGGGATCCAAAACCCTAATTGAGGCATAACACCTGACGCTCTTGATTCAGACATGTCTCTGCACATGAAATCAAATAAACACAAACATACACCTTTGTATGGGATTACAAGTTAGTGATGCATAAAATGATATGTTCGCAACAATTGATAATATCTACATAAGCATTGCTCGAAGGTGAGTGTTGTACCCCAAAATTTTCCCTCCCATATTTCTCAAAACATGTCAAGTGAGGTCCTCAAATTGCTCAAGGAAGTTCAAAAGTTGACCAGACAAACTCTCTCCTACGGCAGTCTACCTCAAATTAGGGTTTCATTTTTCATCAAGATGCTTGGGACCAAAGGATCCCAGATGCTCACAATTTTCCTAATATATTCTCAAGATCATCTATGTCAAGTTTCAAGCCTTGCAGAGGAAGTTTGCTCAATCAATTGCTCAAAGGCCTAAAAATCGACTGTGCTAGGTCAGAAGTCAAATGTGGCTCACATATAGACAAACTTAAATATTTTTGGTCAAAATCCTCATTTTTAAGTATAATTCATCATTTGATCAAGGGTTGATCATGATTCATCAAGGATTGCTCACAATTCATCAAAACCCAAAAGTTGCTAAATTAGGGTTTTGTAGGAAAAGTCAACTCAACTTTGACCAAGCATAACTTTCTCATACTTTATCATAAATGACCCATAAAAATCTCATTTTGAAGAGGAAGAAATTCCCTATAATTCATCTTGATCTCCCAAGTTCAAAATATGCACTCATAAAAAGATATGAATTTTGACATTATAGGTCATTTTGAAAAGTCAACAAAAACACCTTTTGGGTCAAAGCTTCATACATAAACATAGAAGAATCAATTGATATGAGACCAAAAGGGCTGCTTATAGGAAATCCTAAGCTTTCCAAAAAGTCCAAGAACACCTCTCTAGGGTCAAAATTGAGAGAGTTATGCATTGGCCAAGTTGACCATTTTTGCAAAATTGCCAAAAGTCAAATGTGCTCAAATTTGCATTTTTTGCTAAATGGGCCCAACTTTTTATGTTTGCACTTCAATGATAACATGGTCCACGACCTATGGGACCCTTCATGCTTTATTTATTCATTTATTTTATTTGTTTTGAATTTTAATCATTTAAAATTCAAATAAAATCAAATAAATCCTAATAAATCATATATTGTGTTTTAGCGATGATTGTTGCATTGAAAGAAGATCTTATATGCTGTCAACTGAGAATCAGTTCGTGCAAGGCTGATTTGGTTGGAAAATATTGAATTTGAGAAAAATTGGAAAGAAATCATATGCCATGAAAGACCAAATCAAATCTCAAAGATGAGCAAGATTGAGGTTGTTTTTGTTGACCTAATAAGTTGTATTACATATACAGAAGCAAGGCAGGGCATGAGGAGAGGTTGAGCAGACGTAAAAGAGAAGAACAAAACTAAAAAATTTCAAAAAAAAGTGGCGATCCAATTTCCATATTAGAGACCAAATCGTGCCATTCTCACATTACCAACAAGGAGCTCCTAACCTTTATTTCATATTTTTCTTCAGCAGATATTCTAACGTGTTGCAAATCAAGGAGCTCACCATGTACTATCAAGATCTGGCCGTCCCATTCATCAACGCTCCAAATCTAATGTCTTTCCCCTGAACGACCACCATGCGCCTCAAGTCAACAGCCACACTAGATTAGGCAAAGTCAAACAGGCCTGGGTCTTTTGGGCTCAGAATCTCAAGCAACACTCCCCCCCATAATTGCTAATACAGGCCCATTTACTAACCTTTCTTTATTTCATTTATTTTATTTCTTTTTCTTTATTTTCTATTCTTTGCATTTTCTTTATTTATTTTTATTCACAAATTAATTAATTTTTTTCACAAAAAACCATAAAATCAATAATTCATCAAAAATTAGGCTTAGTTTTTTTATTTTATCAAAATTAATTTAATTTAGTTTAAATTAGGTAAATTGTAATTTGTTTTCAAAAATAAAATAAAATAGAAATTAGGTTAAACTTTTGATTTAATTTCATTTTTCTCTTTTTATCAAATAAATAAAAAATACAAAAAATAGGCTTTTAGATGAATTAATTTATTTTTCTTATATTTTAAATTAATTAGGGTTAGGATTTTCTTTAAGGTAATAATTTCTTTATTTTCTTAAAATAACAAAAAAAAATTTATCCAATCGCAATTAGGTTTAAGTCAAGGGTCAAAACCCTAGTTGTCTCGTAGTCGATTCATCGCGCGCGTATTATTATTTTTACGATATTGTTGTAATTGTTCATGGTTTGTAATAGTTTAATCTAGGGCTTTTTATTTATCACTTTTTCCCGGGTTTTTTGGCTATGTAATTAATCCCTCTCCCCGAAGCCTTATAATAGCGTAGATTTACTTTCTCGTATTTTAATTCTCGCAAATAATTTATTGTTTAGATGAATGCTAATAGGATTGAATGACAAGAATGCATGACAAATTAACACAGTTAGAAAACCCTAATGTGCAAAGACAAATAACTGAAAACAGATCACTTACACATGTCACTCTTAGGGTATACTCTCACTTCGGTTGCCTTCGGTAAATAATAATTAAGTATAGGGTGTCTTAGTGGTTTCCCTCCTATCTAAAAAAGATCAAAATGTCTCGTTCGAATATTGCCTCGGAAATTCCGCCTCGGAAATGTTGCCTCGAATATGATCTTAAAACTCTAGGGTTATTACTAAGAGGTTCTAACATTGCTTTAGTGATCGTACGTCCCTTTCGAATTGACCCTTACAACTCCAACGATGGTGCTACCTATTTCTCAATAGTAAGATAGCACTGTCTAAAGGAAACGAGAATAGAAACGATCCTTTTTTCGAGTAGGTAGATGCTAGTAGGTACTTGCTCAAATCAAAACTCTTCACACTTACACTTTTCAAAACAATTTTTAAAAACAACTTCGTCACACCTTTGAGGACTGATACAAGGGTTATCACGAAGTGAAACATTTTTCAAAACAAAGCACATAAACAAGCAATTTTAAAAAAGATGAGCAAGTACCTAAGAGCCCATGGAAAACCATGGATAGAAAGGGTGCTAACACCTTCCCTTTCTATAATCTACCCCCCATACTCAGAATATCTCGAAAAAGGATTTTTTCTGTACTTTTTTCCTTTCCGATTGGATGAAATAAAAGTCGGTGGCGACTCTTGCTTACCGCGACATTTTGCGAACACAAAACGCAAAATGCAAACCACCATTTCAAATAGTCGGTTATGCCACCTTATCATAGAACTGGCTACTCTGTTGGGGATGAATAAGTGGGGTATAACTTAGGATCTAGTTCATCATAATTGTTTCTCTTGATTTATTTGATTGCTTTACTTTTAAGGGTTTTGTTTGGGAGTTACTATAGATCCTAATCCAGATCCGGGGATACCTTTTAGGTAAGTAGCAATAGATTGTAAGGGAACTGTACGGCGTAGACTGATACGGTTGAAACAGTAGCTATGTTGATGTGGCACATCGGTTGGTACCGGTATCCCTTATGGAGAAACGAGGAGAATACGGGGCCGTTGTGTGGTGTCGTTAAGTATCAATTGACCTTAGAACCTTTAATAGACCAACTTGGCCATTAGAAAGTAGCGAGATAGCCGACCTCAGTGTAAAGCTGGGAACTGGTTGATACTCGATGCTACACTCATTGAGACCATACTCTCGAGATAGTTCCGACTGCAAGAAAAGATTACGTGAGATGAAACCGTGACCGATGGAGGATGGTCAGTGATATTGAGATCCTCTAGAACCCGGTTACTTTTCTAGGACAGGTTGGAACCAACTTAACTTCAAGATGGTATTACCTTTGACCTCATGCAAGACTTAAACCTAAAGGCTTTGTGTGATTTGACTGTGTTTGCAATATCTGTGTTTGCTATACATGTGGTTTACCATGACATCATGCATCATAACATGGCATTCATGCTTCATTACACTACCCATTTCAAAGACCAAGGGAATTTATCTTTGTTCTGTTTTGCAGATCATGGCTTCCGTGCGTAGAAATACCAATCGAGTCGACTTTGTGCAAATACCGGCCCAACTTAAAGAGCTAGCCTCAAGAGTTTCTGAGACTTCTATGTTCATTAAGAGACACGGTCAACTCCTCAACTTGGTTACTTCAAATCTTGATGAGCAGATGATGAGCGTACTATTTCAGTTCTTCGATACTGTGCATCATTGCTTCACCTTTCCAGATTACAACCTGGTACCCACTTTGAAAGAGTTCTCTCATCTATTGGGCATATCCATTCTTGAACAGGTACCCTTCATAGGTATGGAAGAAGTTCCTAAACCAGAAGAAATTGCCTCAGCACTGCATTTGAAACGGGTTGATGTAGTATCCAATTGGGAAACCCGAAGCAGGGTAGAAGGTTTTCTAGCCAAATTTATGATAGACCAGGCTCAGCTATTCTGGGATAATTTGGATTTTCAGGCTTTTGAAGATGTCTTGTATCTCCTTATCTATGGTTTGGTTCTCTTCCCTAATCCAGACTCCTTTGTAGATGTGAATGTTCTCAAGATTTTCCTTTCTCGCAACCCTGTGCCTACCTTGCTTGGGGATATCTTACATGCCCTCTATACTCGTACCGTGAGGAGAAGAGGGACTCTCATGTGTTGCATGTCGTTGCTGTCGAGGTGATTTATTTCACACCTCCCTAAGTCTATGCTAAAGAACAAAGAAGGTTTGGGTTGGTCGTACAGAATAATGTCACTTGCTCATACAGATATTCTTTGGTGTTCCCGGGCTATGAAAGACATTGTTGTTATTAACCATTGGGGGGGATACCCTAATGTCCCATTGCTTGGAATCATATGAGGTATAACTTACAATCCTTTTCTAGCTTTGCAACAATTTGGTCGTGCTCGAAGATATGGTCCCCATGAGTTGCTTCTTAAGGACATTGTATTTGACTACAAGGAGGACGTTAAGGAGCATCGTCAGAGGTTTATACGAGCTTGGGGCATGGTGAACAGGTCTGACCCCCAGGAGTTGGGACCAAAGACTTCCCTTCCTATGCAGTCTTACCTCCAATGGGTTCGAGCTCGTGCCCAGAAGCTTGGGATGCCCTATGAAGCCGTATTACCAATGATTGTGGAGAGAACTAATGAAGAGGTCATTCCTTACATGGTTCTTTATCCTTACATGCCCACTGAGCCTGGGGAGTTGCAGAGGTTATGGATTCATCTAAGGAATGAGCGGGATACTTACCGGGAACGGTACCAGGAGCAAGAAAGGAAGATTTTAAAGCTCACCAGGAAGCTCAAGGAAGAAAGAGTGATCAATGACTATATCGGCACAAAGAGGAAGTGAACATGGGACTTCTGATTTTCCTTTTCTAGTTTTAGATCTTGTTTTACTTACTTCTTTGTAACGCCTTAAAGGCATTGTTTAACCTTTCAAAGTTAATCTAATAAAGTTTGTTTATTTTTGGTTTGCAAATTTAAATCTCCCAAAGTCTTTGAAATCATTACATGTGCATCCTATTATCATGCACATCATTACAGGTACCCTTACAGGTTTCTCATCTTCTTTGCTGTTTATTTCAGCACGAAATGTCTTTCGATCAAGCCATCAAAGATCTTCAGGCACAGAATGCCCAATTCCAACAGATGTTCAAAAGTTTGGCTAAAGGGAAAGAGGATTTGAAGACCCTTATTCTGAAAGAGAAGAAGAAGAAGAAGAAGGTCGGTATTCTGAAAATGGGTAGAAGATTCGGAGAAAGGTTGAGACAACCAGCTGATCTGACTTCCTCATCCAAGGATGGAGAGAACCTAGAAAGGGCAAAGGTCCCTAGTCCTACAGTTTCTGAAGACGGTACTGACTACGACGATGAGCAATATCCTCCTTCTAAGGATAGGTACAAGCAGCTAGAAGACCGTCTGAGCGCTATGGAGATTCAGAAAATACCTGGTTTGGATTTCGGAGAATTGGGACTGGTATCGGGAGTGGTCATCCCTCATAAGTTCAAAGCTCCGATTTTTTCCAAGTAGGATGGAGTATCATGTCCAAAACTCCATCTCTGTTCGTATGTCAGGAAAATCCAACCCCACACTGCTGATAAAAATTTGTGGGTGCATTTCTTTTAAGATAGTCTGTCAGGGACTCAGCTTGAATGGTTCTATCAGTTGGAAGGAGCCAGTGTCCGAAACTGGGAAGATCTTGCTGCTGCATTCTACAAGCAGTACTAGTACAACATCGACCTTGCTCCCACTCGTACTCAACTCTAGAGTATGTCCATGGTTGCAGGTGAAGGATTTAAGGACTGTGCTCAAAAGTGGAGAGACTTGGTTGGAAGAGTCCAACCCCCTTTGTCTGATAGGGAGTTGGTTGACATGTTTCTAGGGATACTATCTGGTCCATTTTTCAATCACTTGATCGGCAGCTCGTCATCTGGTTTTACTGAGTTGATTTTAACGGGAGAAAGAGTAGATGCTGGCATTCGAAGTGGGAAAATACAAAAGGATTCTTCGTCAAGTGCAACAAAGAAGCCTTTCACCGGTAAGAAGGAAGCTAGTGCAGTTTATGGCCCGAGGGGCCAGAGCAGATCTGAACACCGTCAAACGGTAAATGTTGTAGTGATATCAAGACCAACAGTTTCTCCATAATGTAACAATCAACAAAGGGTGGAAAGACCACAGAGGCAGTTCACCCGACTCAATATGACTCTGTCTCAAATTTTACCACAATTGTTGAAGACCAATCTGGGAACTCTGAGGGAAGCCCCAAAGAACCCCAACACCACATCTCCCCGCTATAACCCGAATGCACATTGCGCCTATCACTCTGAAAGTCCAGGTCATGATACAAACGACTGTTGGGACCTGAAAAATAAGGTGCAAGACTTGATCGAAGCCAATGAGATAGAGTTTGATGCTCCTGAAAAGCCGAATGTCATAACTGCTCCCATGCCCAAGCATGGTCATGGAGTGAATGCTGTTGACACTAATTTTTTTGTGACCTCTGTGGAAGAGATTTCTACTCCCCTTATGACCGTTAAAAAGAATTTGTTGTCGGCCTGTTTATTTCCGGGTTGTGGTGAAAGTTTCCACGTGTGTTCAATTATGCTTACTGGTTGTCGTTTGTTGAAGTCAGGTGTTCAGCGCCTGATGGATAATAAAGAGATTTTGTTTGAGAAGACTATGATTCCCGTCGTTCCCTCTGAAGACGTTGCCATTATAACCATTTTTGCCAATCCTTCCAAGGTTTCCTCGAGAAAACCTATTAGGATTACACCTGTTCCAAGAATTGATCCTCTAATAATCATCGTTCCTGGTCCAATCCCATACACTTCAGACAAGGTTGTCCCATGGCACTATGGTGCTGATGTGTATTACCATGGTATTAAACAAGACTTGAAGAATGAAGAAGCTGATATTGATGTCAGCATTATTGTCGGGGATAGCAAGGTCACCAGAAGCGGAAGACTCTTTTCTCCATAGATTTCCCCTCTGACTGTCCACAAACCTGTTGTCATCCCATCTACCAGTACATCAACTGCTGTTCCAGTTCCTACTCCAGTCATCACCCCTATCGCTGAGCCATCTGGGACTCGGGGCAAAGAAATCATAGGTGAGCCTGCCCAGACGGAGGCACCTAGGAAAATCATTATGGAAACCTCTAAACAAGAGATAGAGGAAATAATGAAAATTATCAAGAAGAGCGACTACAATATAGTCGAGCAGCCGAGGAAGACCCCATCAAAGATCTCCATGTTGTCCCTGTTGTTGTGTTCTGAAGCCCACGCGAAGGCTTTGATTGTGTTTCCCAAGACTGCACATGTGCCACAGGAAACTTCCGCAGATCAGTTTAAATATTGTGTGGCCAGCCTGACTGTTGACAATAGGTTGGGTTTCTCAGATGCAGATCTGACCCTAAGGGGAGAAATCATAATGATGCTCTGCATGTCTCGATCGAGTGCAGGGGCACCACTATGGCCCATATGCTGGTAGATACCGGGTCCTCACTAAATGTTCTACCAAATAAAGCGTTAGACCATCTGGGTTGTGAAGGTTTGATTCTAAAACCGAGTAACATTTTGGTAAGGGATTTTGATGGATTAAAAAGAATGGTGCACGGGGAGGTGGACATCCCTGTCAAAGTGGGATCTCAGACCTTTTGGTCCACCTTCTACGTAATGGATATTAGACCATCATATTCTTGCTTGCTGGGTCGCCCTTGGATTCATAAGGCTGGGGCAGTTACTTCCACTCTCCATCAAATGTTGAAATATCCGATAAAAAGGAAGATTGTCACGGTGCGAGGTGAAGAGGAGTATATGGTGAGTCATCTCAATTCCTTCCGCTACATGGAGATGGACGGGGAATTCATAGAAACCCCTTGTCAGAACTTCGAAGAGGTCCCTCAGACTTTGGCGTCAACTGAAGTTGCTACCAACAAACCTCTGCTGAAGATGGCTTCTCTCAAAGACGCCAGGGCTGTAATTGAAGAAGGTGGGTGTACCAATTGGGGTCAGCTCCCTGATTTCACTCACAAAACTAACAAATTTGGTTTGGGCTTTACTACATGGACTCAAAGAGCTGTTAGGCACGCACGGATTGGAATACCTCCTCTACTCATCAGTAATCGGGAAATTAATGCAATTGAGGATAGTGAAGAGGATTCAGACAACGACAGCTGGATCTACCCAACAACCAATGGTGGACTGAACAACTGGACGGCGAAGGACTTCATACATGTTTCTTTTATTCCGCAGTAATTGACTTTTTTTTAAGATTTGTAATAAACAGTTTGAAACTTTACGGCCCGGTGCCTTGCCCGAGGCACCCTGGCTTTGCTTGTGAGGGCTTATTATTTTTCATTTCATATATCATTAATAAAGCATTAGACGTTTCTTGCATACGAATTTTGCGCTCCTTGTTTCTCTTTTTTGTCTCTCATTTTATCAAAACAGTTATTCTCTTACACACACTCATGTATCATACTGCAGATCTATATCCACTATGGATCCCATTGATAACGAGTCTGCTACTGCCAGTTATGACTTCGAAAATCCGATCAACCAAGCCGAGGACGAAGGTGAGGATGATTGTGAGGTACCTGGAGAACTTGCTAGACTATTGCAGCAGGAAGACAGGGCCATACAGCCTCATGAAGAGCCAGTGGAGTCAGTAAATGTGGGTACAGAGGAAGATAGGAAAGATGTTAAAATAGGTGCGAGTCTGGAGCCTAGTGTCAAACAACGGTTAATACAGATGCTACACGACTATGATGAGATCTTCGTCTGTTCTTATGAAGACATGCCTGGTTTGAACACTGATATTATGGTACATCACCTGCCGAATGAAGAAGACTGCCCTCCGGTAAAGCAGAAGGTCCGCCGTATGCGCCCCAAAATGTCAGAGAAAATAAAGGAAGAGGTCATGAAACAGTTTGACGCCGGATTCTTAGCTGTCACTTCTTATCCGCGGTGGGTTTCCAATGTTGTTCTGGTACCTAAGAAGGAAGGTAAGGTACGTATGTGTGTGGACTATAGAGATCTGAACAGGGTAAGCCCCAAGGATGACTTCCTGCTTCCTCACATTGATGTTCTGGTCGATAACACCGTGCAGCATAAAATCTTCTCCTTCATGGATGGTTTTTCTGGCTACAATCAGATCAAGAGGGCTCCTGAGGACATGGAGAAGAAAACCTTCGTTACATAGTGGGGCACCTTCTGTTACAAGGTAATGCCTTTCGGGTTGAAGAATGTTGGGGCAACTTATCAGCGCGCCATGGTCGCTTTGTTCCACGATATGATTCACCATGAGATCGAGGTTTATGTTGATAATATGATAGCCAGGTCCCAGAATGAAGAGGAGCACCTTGATCATCTCCAGAAACTATTTGACAGGTTGAAGACGTACAAGATGAGGTTGAATCTGAACAAGTGTACCTTCGGGGTAAGGTCTGGTAAGCTTCTGGGTTTTGTTGTCAGTGACAAAGGTATTCGGGTGGACCCTGCAAAGGTAAAAGCCATACAAGAGATGTCAGCTCACCACACAGAGAAGGAAGTTAGAGGCTTCTTGGGACGTCTGAATTACATTGCCAGATTCATTTCACATCTGACTGCTACTTGTGAGCCAATCTTTAAGCTGCTGAAGAAAGATCAAGTGGTAAAATGGAATGATGAATGTCAGACCGCTTTTGAAAGAATCAAGGAATACCTTCAAGAACCACCAATTCTGATGCCTCCAGATGAAGGAAGACCTTTGATTTAATACTTGACAGTACTAGACAATTCAATGGGGTGTGTGTTGGGGCAGCATGACGAGTCTGGCCGAAAAGAGCACGCCATTTATTACCTTAGCAAAACGTTTACCGACTTTGAGACCCGATAATCATTTCTCGAGAAAACTTGTTACGCTTTAGCATGGGCTGCTCTCCGGCTAAGACAGTATATGCTGACTCACACTACCTTGTTGATATCAAAGATGGATCCAATCAAGTATATTTTCGAGAAGCCTGCTCTCTCTGGAAGGATAGCAAGATGGAAGATGATCTTAACCGAGTAAGACATCCAATACACAACCCAAAAATGAATCAAGGGGAGTATATTGGCGGATTATTTGGCGGATCAGGCCGTGGATAACTACCAGTCCATGAATTTCGAGTTCCCAGATGAGAACATCATGTTGGTAACTGACTGCGAAGAACCTGGACCGGATGAAGAACCTGAGGAAGGATCTCGATGGTCTATGTATTTTGATGGAGCCTCGAACACACTGGGTAATGGCATCGGTGCTGTAATTATATCTCCTGAGGGCTGTCATACTCCGTTCACCGCCCGATTATGTTTTAACTACACCAACAACATGGAGGAGTATGAAGCATGTATCACGGGTCTTCGAGATTCTATTGACCTGAGGATTAAGTTCTTGAGTGTATTCGGAGATTCCTCTCTAGTGATAAGTCATATCAAAGGCGAGTGGGATATGAAGCACCCAAATCTTATTCCTTACAAAGAGTATGTGCTGACATTGCTCCCATACTTTGAAGAGATAACCTTTGAACACTTCCCACGAGAAGAGAACCAGTTAGCGGACGTGCTAGCTACCATGTCTTCAATGTTCAAAGTCAGGTGGGACAATGAAGCTCCCCAAATCACCATTGAGAGGCTGGACAACCCACACATTGTTGTGACATTGAGACTGGAGAGGTAGTAGATAAACCCGGGTTTCACGAGGTAAAAAGGTATCTTGAGGCTCAAGAATACCCCGAGGGGGTATCTGTTAATGATAAGAAGTTTTTGAGAAGATTCGTTGCGAAGTTCTTCATCAGTAATGATATCCTCTATAAGCGTAACCATGATTCAACCTTATTGTGGTGCGTAGACAAGAGTGAGGCAGAAAGGATCATGACGGAATCACATGAAGGCACCTTCGGAACTCATTCCAGTGGACACACCATGGCGAAGAAAATCCTACGGGCGGGGTATTACTGGTCCACTATGGAAGCCGATTGTTATCAGCACTCTCGGACCTATCATAAGTGCCAAGTCTATGCTGATAAGGTGCATGTACCTCCAGTTCCCCTGAATGTATTGACAGCTCCTTGGCCCTTTGCAATGTGGGGCATCGACATGATCGACGAGATCATACCTACGACGTCTAACGGGCATCGCTTCATTCTAGTAGCAATTGATTATTTCACAAAGTGGGTTGAGGCAACTTCTTTTACTATAGTGACCAAAAACGTCGTGGCGCGGTTTATCCGACACAATCTGATCTGTCGATATGGTGTACTAGAGAGGATCATTACTGACAATGGTATAAATCTCAATAACACGATGATCATTGAACTCTGTAAACAGTTCAAGATACAGCACCATAACTCTTCTCCCTACCGGCCAAAGATGAATGGGGCTGTTGAAGCGGCTAACAAGAACATCAAGAAGATTGTGCAGAAGATGATGGTGACGTACAAAGACTAGCAGGAGATGTTACCATTCACTCTTCATGGGTCCCGTACCTCAGCACGGACGTCGATAGGGGCAACACCCTACTCTTTGGTGTATGGCATGGAGGCAGTCCTACCCATCGAAGTCCAGATACCCTCTCTCATAATTATGAAGGATGCGGGGTTGAACAAAGACAACTGGATCCAAACCCGACTTGATCAGCTAAATTTAATCAATGAAAACAGACTTACTGCCATCTATCATGGTCAGACGTATCAAAAGCGAATGATCGAGGCCTTTAACAAGAAAGTCAGACGTCAAGAATATCAAGTCGGGGATCTAGTGATCAAACGCATCATACTACCGCAAGGTGATCCCAGGGGAAAATGGACCCCTACATACGAAGGGCCATTTGTGGTTAAGAACATTTTCTCGAGAGGAGCTATGATTCTAACCACCATGGATGGTGACGACCTTCCTCACCCCGTCAATGCAGACATAGTGAAAAGATACTACGCATAATCAAAGACCCGCTAGGCCGACTGGCCTAGGCAAAAATAAGGGCTTCCCGGCGAACCAAAAGGGTTCGGGCAAAAGTAAGGGGTGAAAGTGAAAAACTGTACACCCGGCAAGTCGAAAACCTGAAAAGGCGGCTTGGGCAAAAAAGGGTATTTCGGTGGACTGAAAACCCGAAAGGGCGGTCCAGGCAAAAATTAGGGATCAAAGCATAACACTATGTCTCATTGGATCATCTTGCAACCAGACTTCAGTATCGACTATCAAGCTCAGAAGGCGTCAATCGATCTGATACACCTTCAACCAGACAACAAAGTGATGAGATGCTTGAGGACATAAAGGAAATAGTAGAGTTGGAACCCAATGGGACTGTTTCACATAGTTGTTTTTCTTTCTTAAACGCGAATTATAATTTCTATCTTTCGGCGGAGTTCTCTTACTAGAGCATCATCCCTCTTGTACAAAACGCCTATCACAGGCCAAATTCAAAATCAATACAAGTCATTTCCACAAAGCTTTGAGTTGTTTCCTTTTTCCTGTTTTGTTTTGCTAGAACATCCAATGGTTCATTTTTGATATATGCATTTGAAAATAATTGCTGCTCACAAATATTTACATGAAAAACAAAAGACAAATTACTCATAATTCCAGGAACAGGGACAAACAAGAAGTGTCCAAAACCTTACAGTTACTCTACCCATCAGGTACAGGGATACAGCCAACTTGAGAACATGAGAAGTGGTACACACACTCCCCACGAAGTAAGAAGTATCCAAAGACAGTGGTGTTAGCTTTCCCGAACAGGACATAACTCCCCCAGTTGAGGTTCACAATCACGAGTAAGTCGGTAAAATTTTCCCCAAGCAGAGTTTATTTCTCTCACAAGCAGAACTTCAATCTCCAACAAGAATTCACTATCACCAGCAACGGTGATTAATCCCCGGTTGAGTTATCTCTCCAAGTCAGCATATCTATCAACAGGGCATCTCCTCTCTAACCGAGTTATTCCCCGTAGAGTTATCCTCAGACAGAGTCTCGTCAGGCAGAATATTTACCAGCCAAGGGTAAATCCCTGGCACAATCATCTTTGTTCACCATCCCCAACAGAAGCAGAGGAATCATGGTTCTTTACAGCAGTCAAGAATACCATTTCTCACACTCTCCAAACAACAGTCAGGGATTTATTTTCCCGGACTCAGATTATTATGTCAGCATTTCATGTTCATACATCATGACGCGTGCATACATTACATATGACATAGTCTCATTTATTTTAAGAACATCATCTCACAATGCATCTCATGCATCACACATAACTAACCTTGAATTTATTTCAGGAAAGACAGTTATTATCAACAAATTACAGCAAGTCCATGATCAACACTCAAAGCTAAACAGAGTAATAATCAGTGCGACAAAGCAACCTTACCCAGGTTCTTGTCTAAGTTTTACACTGACTCATATTGAAGTAACCCTACTATCCCGACTTTCATATCGAAGTAACCCTACTATCCAGGTTCCTTCTCACAGCCCTACTATCCCGGCTTTCATATCGAAGTAACCCTACTATCCAGGTTCCTTCTCACAGCCCTACTACCCATGCTTTCATATCGAAGTAACCCTACTATCCAGGTTCCTTCTTACAGCCCTACTATCCCGCATTTCATATCGAAGTAACCCTACTATCCAGGTTCCTTCTCACTGCCCTACTATCCCGGCTTTCATATCGAAGTAACCCTACTATCCAGGTTCCTTCTCACAGCCCTACTATATGGGTTCTTCCTCCCTTATCCCCAGACAGCAGTCCACAAAACTGTAAGACCTGGACCCGATCAAACACAATTAATTTCACATTTCCCCAGTAAGTCGCAGTGTAACATATACCCCGACCAAACACACAGTTCCCTTCCGCTTCCCAAACGGGAATTATTCCCCAGTAGAGTAAAGGACAACTGAATGTCCTAAAACTCTATTTCTCTCAATACAGAGAACAGCATTCCCCAACGGAGTACTCCTCAAACAACAGGTATACGGGTTCTCGCAAAGGAATCTCGTATGAGATCGACGCTTCCTCAGATGGCATCTTTAAGCCCATCTCCAACAATTATCTAGCAACGTACAAATGGAATCTATAAGCCCATTTTCGATATCATAAGTCAAGTATCACTTCAGGCGAGTGCAAATTTCTGGGCACTCTAGTGTTCAATCATCTTCCACCTTCAGATCACGAAAGGCAGACACGCCAATCTACATCCTCAAGTTTAAGAAGATTGAACAGGGGCAGCTATTGTACCCCAAAATTTTCCCTCCCATATTTCTCAAAACATGTCAAGTGAGGTCCTCAAATTTCTCAAGGAAGTTCAAAAGTTGACCAAACAAACTCTCTCCTAAGGCAGTCTACCTCAAATTAGGGTTTCATTTTTCATCAAGATGCTTGGGACCAAAGGATCCCAAATTCTCACCATTGTCCTAATATGTTCTCAAGATCATCCATGTCAAGTTTCAAGCCTTGTAGAGGAAGTTTGCTCAGTCAATTGCTCAAAGGCCTAAAAATCGACTATGCTAGGTCAAAAGTCAACTGTGGCTCACATACAGTCAAGCATCAATATTTTTGGTCAACATCCTCATTTTGAAGTATAATTCATCATTTGATCAAGGTTTGATCATGATTCGTCAAGGATTGCTCACAATTCATCAAAACCCAAAAGTTGCTAAATTAGGGTTTTGTAGGAAAAGTCAACTCAAATTTCACCAAGCATAACTTTCTCATACTTTATCAGAAATGACCCATACAAAGTTCATTTTGAAGAGGATGAAATTCCATATAATTCATATTCATATCCCAAGTTCAAAATATGCACTCACAAAAAGATATTAATTTTGACATTATAGGTCATTTTGAAAACTCAACAAAAACACCTTTTGGGTCAAAGCTTCATACATGAAAATGAAATACTCAATTGAGATAAGACCAAAAGGGTTGCTTAGAGGACATTCTAAGCTTTCTAAAAAGTCAAAGAACACCTCTATAAGGTCAAAATTGAGAGAGTTATGCATTGGCCAATTTGACCTTTTTTGTAAAATTGTCAAATGTCAAATGTGCTCAAATTTGCATTTTTTTTGCTAAATGGGCCCAACTTTTTATGCTTTCACTTCAATGATAACATATTCCACGACCTATGGGACCCTCCATGCTTTATTTATTCATTTATTTTATTTGTTTTGATTTTTATTCATTTAAAATTCAAATAAAATCAAATAAATCCTAATAAATCATATATTGTGTTTTATGGATGATTTTTGCATTTAAAGAAGATCTTATATGCTGTCAATTGAGAATCAATTCGTGCAAGGATGATTTGGTTGGAAAAATATTGAATTTGAGAAAAATTGGAAAGAAATCATATGCCATGAAAGACCAAATCAAATCTCCATGATGAGCAAGATTGAGGTCGTTTTTGTTGACCTAATAGGTTATATTACATATACAGAAGCAAGGCAGGGCATGAGGAGAGGTTGAGCAGGCGTAAAAGAGAAGAACAAAACTCAAAAAATTCAAGAAAAAGTGGCGATCCAACTTCCATATTAGAGACCAAACCGTGCCATTCTCACATTGCCAACAGGTTGTTGGACATCCCAGGAACATATCCCAATAAATTGCAAGCCTTTTCACGTATGGAATTGTAAGTTACAGGTATCACGATTTTCTTCTAAACTCGTTTTCGTTTTCATCAATTTATATACAATTTGCACGTTTTGACTACATATTCTTATTCCTTAACATGTTTGCAAGCTAATCATCATATTCAATTGTGTTTTTGGTGATTGTATGACAAACTGCCATGGCTAGGGTTTCTTGTTGAGTTTTAGGGCTTTGCAGGATAGGTAAAATTGGACATGGATTCTGGTACCATGAGACTCGTAAGGATGACACGAGTTGATTGGTACCATCCATGGTGATTTATGTTTCCTATGGATAATTTTTGAAACACACAGGGTTGTAGTTACAGTGCAATGTCTTTAGGTAAAAACATTTTGTCCTAACACGACGGATGGGAGGAAGAAGATGAGGCGTGGCGCCCCCTGGTTGGGCAATTTGAATTTAGCACGCTTTTCATTATTGTCCATATATTATATTTTGTTTTTAATGTATATACAAGTAAATCAGATGGCTCAGTTGGCAAGCGTGCAGGGGAAGAGTGCCTAAGGACCTGGGTTCGATCCCCAGGTCCCAACCTTTATTTCATATTTTTCTTCAGTAGATAATCCAACGCGTTGCAAATCAAGGAGCTCACCATGTACTATCAAGATCTGGTCGTACCATTCATCAACGCTCCAAATCCAATGCCTTTCCCCAGAACTACCACCATGCGTCTCAAGTCAACAGCCACACTGGATTAGGCAAAGACAAACAGGCCTGGGTCTTTTGGGCTCAGAATCTCAAGCAGCACCCCCCCCCCATAATTGCTAATACAGGCCCATTTACTAACCTTTCTTTATTTCATTTCTTTTATTTCTTTTTCTTTATTTTCTATTCTTTGCATTTTCTTTATTTATTTTTATTCACAAGTTAATTATTTTTTTCACAAAAAAAACCATAAAATCAATAATTCATCAAAAATTATGATTAGTTTTTTTATTTTATCAAAATTAATTTAATTTAGTTTAAATTAAGGAAATTGTAATTTGTTTTAAAAAATAAAATAAAATAGAAATTAGGTTAAACTTTTGATTTAATTTCATTTTTCTCTTTTTCTCAAATAAATAAAAAATACAAAAAATAGGCTTTTAGATGAATTAATTTATTTTTCTTAAATTTTAAATTAATTAGGATTAGGATTTTCTTTAAGGTAATAATTTCTTTATTTTCTTAAAATAACAAAACAAAACAAAAAAACATTTTTTATCCAATCACAATTAGGTTTAAGTCAAGGGTCAAAACCCTAGTTGTCTCGTAGTCGATTCATCGCGCGCGTATTATTATTTTTACGATATTGTTGTAACTGTTCATGGTTTGTAATAGTTTAATCTAGGGCTTTTTATTTATCGCTTTTTCCCGGGTTTTTTGGCTATGTAATTAATCCCTCTCCCCGAAGCCTTGTAATAGTGTATATTTACTTTCTCACATTTTAATTCTCACAAATATTTGACTATTTAGATGAATGCTAATAGGATTGAATGACAAGAATGCATGACAAATTAACACAGTTAGAAAACCCTAATGTGCAAAGACAAATAACTGAAAACAGATCACTCGCACATGTCACTCTTAGGGTATACTCTCACTTCGGTTGCCTTCGGTAAATGATCATTAAGTATACGGTGTCTTAGTGGTTGCCCTCCTGTCTAAAAAAGATCAAAATGTCTCGTTCGAATATTGCCTCGGAAATTCCGCCTCGGAAATGTTGCCTCGAATATGATCTTAAGACTCTAGGGTTATTACTAAGAGGTTCTAACATTGCTTTAGTGATTGTACGTCCCTTTCAAATTGACCCTTACAACTCCAATAATGGTGCTACCTATTTATCAATAGTAGGATAGCGCTGTCTAAAGGAAACCAAAATAGAAACGATCCTTTTTTCGAGTAGGTAGATGCTAGTAGGTACTTGCTCAAATCAAAACTCTTCACACTTACACTTTTCAAAACAATTTTCAAAAACAACTTCATCACACCTTTGAGGACTGATACAAGGGTTATCAAGAAGTGAAACATTTTTCAAAACAAAGCACATACACAAGCAATTTTAAAAAAGATGAGCAAGTACCTAAGAGCCCATGGAAAACCATGGATAGAAAGGGTGCTAACACCTTCCCTTTCTATAATCTACCCCCCGTACTCAGAATATCTCGAAAAATGATTTTTTTCTGTACTTTTTTCCTTTCCGATTGGATGAAATAAATGTCGGTGGCGACTCTTGCTTACCGCGACATTTTGCAAACACAAAATGCAAAACACAAACTAGCATTTCAAACAGTCGGTTCTGCCACCGTATCACAGTGAGCGAATTAAAAAACCAACTGTATCTCGTGACCTTGATACTTTATGAAAATGCAAATAAAGGTGGGATCTTAGGTCAAAATTTTGGGTTTGACACTTAGTCATCTTATTTTCCTCCATTGGAGGCATAACTTGAGAAGAAACCTCGTGCTAACATTGTGCATACTCCTTGAACGATTCCTTGTCTTTTTGGGTCATAGCTCTCAATTAATCACGGTCAGGAGCCACATCCACATTATATTTGTATTGCCTCATGAAGGCTTTTCCCAAATCATTGAAAGTGCGGATATTGGCACTATCTAAGATCATGTACCACTTCAATACAGCACCAGTCTGACTGCCTTGGAAAAAGTGGATTAACAGACGTTGGGCATCAGTGTGAATGGACATCCTTCTAACATACATCACAAGATGAGCACGAGGAAAAGTATTTCCCTTGTACTTCTCAAACTCTGGAACCTTGAACTTAGCGGACACTTTCACGTTGGGAACCAAACAAAGATCACTAACATTCTTCCCAAACAATTATTTCCCTCTAAAGGTCGTCATCTCTTTTTTCATTTCATTCAAATGATCTTGGAAATCATCCATCCTGTCATGAAAAACCAATTCTTCACTTGGTGTAGCAGCAGCATGGTAGATTTCATCATTCCTCTACTCTTGGAATTCCTGTAATGGATAGAGTAGTAAGTCTCTCCAAGAAAAGTTGGGAATGGATTCCTAATCAAGTAGATCTTCATGGCATTCATGTCAACAAAATTGGGGATATTGAGGAATAAGACCAATCCATAGATAAGCAGAGCCAAAATAGTCTTGAAGGCATCCCTATTTTTGTCTTTAGAAAATGCACAAGCACTTTCCATGAGAAAATTAGAAGTTAACCCTAGAATACCACTCTTGGAATTAAGGTGAGCTTTAATCTAATCATACTTCAAGTAAAACATTTTAGCAATACAAGAGTTTCAAGATCTTCCTCCAAACCAGAAAAAAGGAACCTTATCAGTCACAAGCAATACAATAAAGCAGGAATACTCTCCCAGGGTAGTCATAAGCTGATAATCTGAAAAAGTGAAGCAATGGTACAAAGTATCGTAGAACTGGACCAGAGTGTTGAGAATCCCATCCTCCACTTTAGCATCCAATATACCCAAAAAGTCTTCCATAACGGCCTTTGAACTTCTCAGGACTAACCACCAATAATTCTATCTGCTTTAACTCTCCTACATCAGGTTTTCTGAAACTATATTTTTGGGTGCTTCTGCTTCTAACATCCATGATCAAATACCTACGATGTTTTCAAAGAGATTCTTTTAAGTTCGTTGAAATTTTGGTCAAAAGAATGCTTATGGGTGCATGAATGCATGATGCGACAATCACACACAAGATCCCAAACATGAGGGTTTATAGGTTTGACGTCACGAGAATGAAGTCAAAGGTACTACCCATAAGCTATGGACTAATGGTTTAAACACCTGTGAACAAGGTTATAAGGAAATCTCAGAGTCTACGCTCTTCCTTTGTATGACAAGATTTAAAATCAATACTAGATAACCTAAATACAATACAAAATACTTGAACCAAAAATAATCTGCACACATGCATCTCTAGGGTAACCCACACTTGTGGCCTCAGATTAAAATAGTCATGTCCCTCGAACTTGATATGTTTTAACAAATACCCTCGATTAAAAGATCGTAGTCCCTCGACGACCCTTCAATGTTGCCTTCGGTAAATGATCTTAGTCCCTTACGACAATTGCTAAAACATTTTATAAGTTTCCTTCTATGATTCTACGATGACCCACGCATGTCCCTCACATCCAATGATATGGCTCCCTACCAACCAATGGTAAAGCAGCACTATCTAAAGGAGGAGGAAAAGAAAAAAGACTTTTTGAGTAGGTAGATTTCACGTAATTGCTTGCTCACAATCAAAACCTTTCACACCTCACACTTTTCAAAACACTTTTCAAACAAAAATTTTGTATACATTCTCAACGATACGAGAATCATTACAAAATTGCCTTACCTTGACATTTTCAAACATATTTCCAAACATTCCCTTTCAATAAATATTTTCAAAACCAACACTTTATATACATTCTCAAAGATACGAGAATCATTACAAAGTTTTTCGTACAAAGGCATTTTCAAAATATTTTCAAACTTACACAAACACAAAGCATTTTAAAGTGATCAAGCAATAAAGAGCCCGTAGATAACTAATAATGAAAAGGGTGCTAACACCTTCCCTTTTAATAACCTACCCCCTGAACTCAAGAAAATTCTCAAAAGGTCTTTCCTGTTCTTTTCATCCTTTCTTTTATTGGATAAAATAAAAGTCGGCGGCGACTCTTTCTATCTGCAACATTTGCAATCAAACTCAAAACATCTAAGTCAGATCTCCCACTGTATCACAGAACTGACGACTCTGCTGGGGACATAATTCTAAAAGTGGGGTTACCTTAAGAGTTAGATAACATATATTTTCTTTATTTTTTTGCCTTGTTTGCTTTACATTTATGGGTAATGCTTGGGTTTATTAATTTTAAAGATCATATACCCGGATCTGAGGCACATTAGGTAAGTAGCAATAGATCGTGGAAACTGTACATCATAGATCGATATGGTTGAAGTGATGGCTATGTTAGTGTGACACATTTGTTGGTACCAGTGTCCCTTGAGTTAAATCAAGGAGAATATGGGAACGTTGTGTGGTGTCATAAAGCACTAACTGACCATAGAACAATAGTTGAACAACTTGTCCATTAGAAAGTACTGAGATAGCTGGCTTTGGTGAAAGACTTAAGTTGGTTAATACTCGATACTACACTCATTGAGATCGGACTTTGGAGATATTTTGGCTGCAAGAACATATTGTTTGTGCTGAAACAATTCCTAATGAAGAAAGATTAATGATATTGAGGTTCCTTAGAACCCGGTTACTTCTTTTAGGACAGGTCGAACCAACTAAAGCTTCAAGAGGGTACTTACTTATAAGCCTCATGCAAGCCTAAACCTAAGGCCTTGTGTGCTTTATGTGTATATGATTATTTGTTCATAACATCATAAACATCATAAAATCATGACATATAATTTTTTACTAACCATTTCAAGGACCTAGGGATTTATCTTTGTCCTGTTTTGTAGGGTATGGCTTCCACTCGCAGAAATACCATCTGAATCAGCTTTATAAAAGTGCCTTCTAAACTCCAAGAGTTAGCATCAAGGGTTCCTGAGAATTCCTCGTTCACCAAAAGACATGGTCGACTTCTCAATCTGGTTACTTCAAGCTTTAAAGAAGAAATGATGTGTGTGCTCTTTCAATTATTTGATCTTAAACATCATTGGTTCACCTTTCCTAATTATCAATTGGTGCCCATAATGGAAGAGTTCTCTCAACTATTAGGAGTACCTATTCTTGATCAAGTGCCCTTCACTGGTTTAGAAAATGATCCACAACCTGAGGAGATCGCATTAATCCTACACTTGAAAAGGTATGATATTGTAGCCAATTGGGAAACAAGGAGCAGAGTCAAGGGTTATCTAGCCAAGTTCCTGTTAGAGAAGGCTCGGTTGTTTTGGGAGGATATGGATTTGCAAGTCTTTGAATAAGTCTTGGATCTTCTAATATATGGGTTAGTATTGTTCCCTAATCCAGACTAACTCATAGATGTGAATGCTTTCAAGATCTTCCTTTCTCATAAACCTGTGCCTACTTTACTCGAAGACATTTTGCATACTCTTCTCACTCGCACCACGAGGAAGAGAGGGGCTCTTATATGTTGCATTTCGTTGCTGTCTAGGTGGTTCATTTCGCACCTTCCCCGGTCAGTACTAAAGAATGAATAAGATCTGAATTGGTCACAAAGAATAATGTCGCTTTCTTATATAGATATCCATTGGTGCTCTCGGTCTCAAGAGGACATTACTATCATTGACCGTTGTGGAGAGTTCCCTAATGTTCCACTCTTTGGAATTAGGGTAGGTATTACTTATAACCCTTCTTTGGCTCTATAATAATTTTGTTGTGCTTGAAGAGATGGTCCCCACGATGCACTCATTCAAGGTATTGTATTCGACTACGAGAATGATGTCCAAGGTTATCATCGAAGGTTAGTACATTCTTGGGGAATGTAAACAAGGTCGATAGCAAGACTTTGGGGCATAAGAATATATTCCTTTGGAGCCTTATCTCAAATGGGTGCGAGCTCGTGCTCAGAATCTCATGATGCCATATCCTGCTACTATACCAATAGTTGTGGAGCTTGTTGCCGAAGAGGGTGTTCCTTATACCATTATCCATCCTGACATGTATACAGACCTCGAAGAATTGCAGGGATCATGGATTCAACTCAAGGGGGAACGAGATACCTTTGAAGCTCGATTATATGCAAGCGAGAAGAAAATGTTGGTGCTCATAAGGAAACTTCACGAGGAGCAAAGCCTGAATTCCTACATTGCACCAAAGAGGAAGCGCCCACGGGAGACTTGAGTCTTTTGTTTTAGGAGTCTATTTTGCTGTCTTTTGACACCCTTTTTGCTTTTTCATTGTAAGCCTAAGGGGAAATTGTAATCTTGAACTCATTAATACAATTGTTGTGTTTGTTTCCTTTTTTGGCTAGAAAATTTAAATTCCTTAAGGTCCTTGAAAACATCGCATCCGCATAGCATTCATCATATCATAAGCAGATTTTACGATACATGTTTGCTCATATTTTTACTGTTTATTTCAATATAAGATGGCTCTAGAGCAAACCGTCAAAGATCTGCAAACTCAACATGCACAGTTCCAAGAGACTCTGCTCAACCTAGCCAAAGGTCAACAAGAAATGATGGCACTCCTTGCTACCAAGAAGAAGACCAAGAAGAGGGTTGTTATTCTCAACATGGGAAGAAGGTTCAGGGGGCCTACCCGACTGGCTCAAATAGAAGAGGCTTCTTCTGAGGAAGAAGACAATCAAGAAGAGGAAGTTAGAAGCACTAGAGCTATGGGAGGAAATAACCAAGTTACTGAGGAAAAAGACTATTCTGAAGAGCAGTATCCACCGACAGATGAGAAGTACAAATAGTTGGAAGACCGACTTAAGGTTGTAGAGATTCAAACAGTGCCTGGTTTGGACTTTGGAGATTTAGGTCTGGTCCCTGGGGTGGTCATTCCCCATAAATTTAAAGTTCATGTCTTCGTCAAGTATGATGGAGTCTCATGTCCAAAGATGCATCTGAGGTCTTATGTCCGCAAGATTCAACCACACACCATCGATAAGAAGTTATGGGTGCACTTCTTCCAAGAAAGCTTATCTGGGACACGGTTGGAGTGGTTCTATCAACTTGAAGGAACTAATATCCATACATGGGAAGATCTGGCTGCTGCCTTCTACAGACAATACGAGTATAATGCTGACCTAGCACCAACTCGCTTGCAATTACAAAATATGACTATGGGTTCAAATTAAGGTTTTAAGGAGTATGCTCAAAAATGGAGGGACCTGGTTGGAAGAGTGCAACCCCCATTTACTGACAGAGAGTTAGTGGACATGTTTATGGGCACCTTGACTAGTCCATTCTTTAATTTGCTAATTGGGAGTTCTTCGTCACAATTTACTGAATAAATCTTGACTGGAGATCGGATTAAAAGTGGAATCAAAAGTGGAAATATCCCCATGGCCTCAACCTCTATTGCTGTAAAGAAGCCATTTATTGGCAAGATGGAAACTAATGTTGTTTATGGAAAAGATAGCCATGTCAAGAACAATCTTCATCAGTCGGTAGGAGCTGTATTCATTTCAAATCTAACCCCAGTTCAACGACCACAGAAATCAAATAATCAACAAAGGCCAGATGCCCCGAGGAGGCAATTCACTATAATCAACATGCCACTGTCTCAAGCTTTACAACATCTATTGAAGGCAGATTTGGTAACACTGAGGAATCCTCCTCAGAACCCCAATACTTCATCTCCAAAATACAACCCGAATGCAAAATGTTCCTATCATTCCAATAGCTCTAGGCACGATACCAATGATTGTTGGGCCTTAAAGAGAAAGATCCAAGATTTGATGGATAACAATGTGATTGAGTTTGACCCTCCAAAAACCCCTAATGTCATTACTACTCCCATGCCCAGTCATGGTAAAGGTGTCAATGATATTGATGATGCCTCCTTTGTCTCCACCATCAATGATTTGACTACTCCATTATCGACCGTTAAGAAGAATCTGCTGAGAGCCGGTTTATTTCCTGGCTGCCTTAAAATTTTTTTCCATTGTGATTCCCAAACCAATGGTTGTATGTGGCTGAAGAAAGGTATCCAACGCCTAATCGATAGCCATGAAATTCTACTCGAGAAAACTCCGTCCGTAAAAAGTTTACCTCAAGATGTTTCCATAATCACAATCTCCAAGACTCCTATTAGGGTCACCTCTAAAGGCCCTATAAGGATTCTTGCTGAGCCAAGAGTGGCTCCCATAATCATTACTACACCGGGGCTGGTCCCTTATTCCTCCGACAAAGTTGTGCCTTTGAACTATGGGGCATACATTTATTATCATGGTGTCAAGCAAGAGCCATGGATTACCGAAAATGAAGAGTCCGAAATTACAAACATTACCGGAACTAGTAAGGTCACTAGGACAGGAAGGATCTTCTCTCTGGAGATCTCTCCTCCAACAACTACTACAACACCTGTTTGCATCCCTGCTACTGAGCCAAATACCAATGCCCGGGGTAAATAGAAAGTAATTGAGCCTGCCCAGACGGAGGCACCACCAAAAGAAGTGAAAATTGAAGACCCATCTAGACAAGAGATGGAAGAAATTATGAAGATCATCCGAAAAAGTGATTACAAAATAGGGGAACAACTGGGGCAGACAACCTCAAAGATATCCATGATGTCCTTATTGTTATACTCTGACGCACATGCCCAAGATTTGTTGAAATTCCTGAAGAATGCCCTGTTCCACAAGAAACCACTGCTGATCAATTTGAGAATTGTGTTGCAAGCCTAACTGCTGATAATGTCTTGGGATTTTCTGATGCAGATTTAACTCCGGTAGGGATGAATCACAAAGAGGCTCTGCATATCTCTATTGAATGCAAAGGCACCACTCTAGCGCATGTGTTAGTAGATATTGTATCCTCCCTCAATGTTTTACACAAAGGTGCTTTGGACAGATTAGACTATGAAGGGATGGTGTTGAAACCCAACGATATTTTGGTAAGAGCCTTCGATGGTTCAAAAAGGATGGTCCATGGAGAGGTTCATCTCCCAATCAAGGTGGGGTCTTAAGTCTTCAATTCAACTTTTTATGTGATGGATATCCGCCCGACATATTCCTTCTTGTTCGGAAGCCCATGGATCCATGGGGCAGGTACGGTTACCTCTACATTACATCAAATGTTGAAGTACCCAGTGAGAGGGAAGGTTGTCACAGCCTGTGGGGAGGAAGAATATATGGTCAGTCATTTGAATTCTTTCAAATATGTTAAAATGGATGGAGAAATAATTGAAACCCTCTGTTAAGCATTTGATGTAATCCCTCCAACGATTGTTGTTGTTAAAGTTATGCCTGTTATTTCTAAGGACACACCAAGAATGGCCTCTCTGAAGGATGCTCGGGCTGTTATAGAGGATGGAGGCTTCACTATCTGGGGACAACTTCCTGACATCCCCTACAAATCCGACAAATTTTGATTGGGTTTCACTTCAAAGGCTAAGAAAGAGGTTCGACATTGTTGTACCCCAAAATTTGCTCTCTCATTTATCAAGACTTTTCTCACAAGATCCCTTTGACTCAAGACTGGAGTAGGGTTTGACCAACTTAAGACATCTCATCTTGCACTGATGACCCAAAATCAGGGTTTGAAATTGAACAAAGATTTTTGTACTATCAATACAACATATGACTTTCAAGTATCATCATGGACCCCTAAGATTACTCATGTCAAGTTTCAAGCCTTGAATCACATTGTTGATCAGTCAATTGGACAGTTGACCTAAAAATCAGCTGTATTAGGGAAAAAGTCAACCATGGCCAATTTACAGTAAAACTACATAATTTTTTATCCACATCAACATTTTAGACTCATATGTATCATTTGATCAAGTTTGTACCATAATTCCTCAAGAAATTTGATCAAATCATCAAAAGGGCAAAATGGTCAAAATTAGGGTTTTGACTGAGAAAGGGAAATTTCAAATTTTTGACCTAGCAAATGACCAATTGGTTTGAAGTATGATTTCAAGGGTTCAATTGCATCATCATGACCTAATGACATGGTTCAAAACATTGCAAATCCATTGGATTGACAGATGAAATTTGCAGTCAACCGATCAAAGTCAATTGTATACTGAAAAGTCAAACTTTGACTTTTTGGTGAATCAAGTGCCAAGGATCACAGTTCATCAAAACATGTCAAAATGTGAAGCTTGTTCATCAAGAAATCAAATATTGAAGATTTGGTTTTGAAATTTGAAATTTTCTTAACTTAGAAAATTTTCAAAGTATAGAAAATTTCTTATTTTTTCTCAACTTTAAGCCAAATTCTCACCATCATACAAGATGATTCAAAGAAAGTTCCCAAAATGAAAGTTGTAGATCTCCATGAAATCTACAACTTTTCTTCACACATTTTTACCTAAATATGCTTGGGTCTCAAGATATAATTTTGTGAATACATGCCCATGAACTAAAATAACTTAGTGAAATTTTGCCCTAATTTAGGCAGGTTTTTGACCTAACTTCAAGACAATTTTTCACCTAGTTCCAAAAGGAATCTTGAAATTCATTTCAAATATAAGTTATATATTACATTGCAATATTTACAAAATGTCCAAGAACTCTTTGAGATCATTCTTGAGTAGAGATAATCGAAGAGAGGAAGTTTTCAATTTCTCACTTTGATTTCAAGTCATTTCATGAAGAACAAAATTCAAATCCTCAAGCATGTTGTACAATCTTCACTTTTCAGGCCTCAAACTCATTTTTCACTCCACCATTAATGAATTGCACAAGGTTTCATTCCCTAAAGCCAAGCATTCAATGTTTTGTACATGAACATTTCCATTTTTGGCACAAAGGTGCCATTTCCATTTTTATAAAGCATAACTTTTGCAACTTTTCACTCCTTGAGCCTTGCATTTGTTTTTCTGCATACACAAGTCCTATAATCCAAAAGAAAAGTGTCTAAGACTTGTACCAACTCAAACCAGGCATGTATAAGCATGTAGAGAGTTGTCTCCTCGCCTTTCTTAAAAAGCAAGCAATAGAGCAAAAAGCCTACATTTGAGAAATCTGTTGTGGAGCTGACTTGAAACCTTCTCTATACTTATACAAAAACACATTGAAACCTAACACACGATTGCTAAAGGCCAGAAACTCTCCCAAACTCTCTATCACCAAAAACCTGCCATAACTTACAGTTTTGCATCAAGCATAGCAATCCAAAAATCTACTCGTGTGTTTCAAGTTCTAATCACCTAAACACTCAACCTACATCGTATCTAAGTGTTCCAGACCATCATCCGTTCACTGTAACTCCTCCTTCTCCATCTGCCATTTTTGCATTTCAAGCTTGTAGGATGACTTGGATAGGGAGACTCAGGCACTTTCAAGGCAAGGTAAGGATTAGAACACACTCAGGGAGGTTCAGGCAAGCTAAAGGAATCCTCAAGCCTTCATAAAACTCACTCAAACTCCATTCATGATCTCAGCTGAAGGAGATAAGAACTCTAACTTCTATCTCTTCATACAGACATCCATTGGCCTCGATTTGTGAAAGGAAAATGTAGATATTATTGTGCTAAAGCCAACCATGTGCATAGATTTCATTTATGTTCATTGTGTATAGAGAATTTTAGATTTCAAACTTCTGTAAAAATTAGGTTTAAAATTAGGGCCATTGAAGTTATCTTTGATCTTTGACTGATAGTTTACATGAGTTACATGGTTGAAATCGTGGGAAAAGGTACTACAATTTTCATGTTTGAAGTTTCCATTTTCATGGAGAAATGAGAAAGATACATAGGTTAAGGCTAGCTTGAGGAAGAAGATGAAGTACAGGGCAAGGAAGCATTTTGTGTTATCTATTTTTAGTTTCACATGAACTAACGGATGTACAGCCACCCTAGTGGCAAGGTAGTGCACTGAAAATGCATAAGTCATAGGTTCGAATCTTGGCGCTACCTTTTACATTTTTCAGCTTCATTTTTTGGTCACTTGGCAACGTGGGCTCAGCTTATGGGCCTCTCTCTTTTTTTTCTAACACTTACCTCTCTTCTTCTTACAGCACCCCTGGCCCATACCATTTTATTATTTATTTTTATTTTCATTTTTGTTTTAATAAATATTTTTCTTTAACATAAAAAATCATAAAAATATAAAACATGATAAATATTGCTTTTTATTTATTTTATTTTATTTTCACATAAAAAATATTTGTATTGAATTATATATTAACTATTTTTCTTAAATAGACTTAGATATATTTTTATTTCTTTTCCTTTATACTTGTAATTATTTTTCTAATGTATAAAAGGACTAATATATTTCATAAAATATTATTTTATTATTTTACAAAAAAAATATACTTAAGGAACTTTATTTTCTTTTAACAAATTAGAATTAGGGTTAACCAATTTCTAAAAAATAATTTCCTTTTCTTAAATTATTTGGTTTTAGGTCAAAACTCTTTTCCATATAAAAAAAAAACAAAATCTTTTTCTTGCATACATACTATTTGTGATCGGTGGATCTGGAACTGACTGTTTAACGCTGGTTCGCGAAATGTCGCGGAAGCAAGAGTCGCCACCGTCTTTTATTTTCTCCAAATGGAAAGGACAAAAGCACAGAAAAATTCCTTTAAAGAGATTGCTCTCGGTTCGGGAGGTAGGTTATAGAAAGGGAAGGTATTAGCACCCTTTCTATCCATGGTTATCCATGGGCTCTTAGATACTTGCTCATATGTTTTCAAAATTGTTTTGTGTGCTTCTCAATGTGGGTTTAAAAAGTTTCTTTTGAAAAATTTCAGATCGACTCATACGTCAGAGTGTTTGAAAAGTTTGCTTTGAAAGCTTTTGAAAATGTGTCAGTGTGAAAAAGTCTTTTTGAGCTTGTTTTGAGATTAGAGCAAGTATCCTTGAGAACCTACCTACCCTAAGGAATTCGTCTGTGTAAGAGTCCTTAAAAGTAATGCCATCCCACCATTGAGAGGTAGGTAGCACCACCGTTGGAGGTGTTCGGGTCAATTCGAGTTTTAGGGACGTGGTGATCACCAGAGCAATGGGAAGACACCTTAGAAGCTACCCTCATGCCAGGTTCCCAGATCATGAGGACTTACTAAGACGTTTTCTACTCGACGACCACCTTTCGAAAGGCAACAGTGAGGCGTACCCTAGGGGTGGTGTGTGCGAATCGTGTGTCATGTTTCAGTTATTTGTCTTGTCCTGTTTGTCGTGTTCTACGCTTGATTTTAATTTGTCCATTCATTCTTGCATGCATATTTAACAGTTATAAATTGCGAGGAAATAAAGCTAGACTATTACAAATGGCGCGGGTCCACATCGCCAAAATTAAACCGGACCCGATTTAGCGGAAAAAATAAATAATGCGAAGAAATAAAGTGCGAAAAGTAAATTACAATGCTTTGGGACAATTACATAATTATAATTAAACGACATAAGATAAATGCGCAAATTAAATAATTGAAACGAAACTAGGGCGTTGGACCCTTTTTTGCAAATAATTAAAATTAATAAGGATTTAAAAATTAAAATTAAATGAGAATGATATTTTTGTGTTTTTTTAGATTTAATGAAAAAAGAAATTAATTGAGATTAAATTAAACGGCAAACCCTAATTCTAATATTTATTATGAAAGAATTAAAATATGACCTAAATTAAACCTAATTCATTTATGTATAATTTAAATAGGAAAATAAATAAATAAATAATAATTATTATTGTGGAAAAAAGGGAAATAAAAAGAATTAACAATTAAAACCTAAATTCTACATTTTTGGATTTTTATTAAAAAAGGAATTAAAATTAAAACCTAATTACACTACATAATTTACATTCTAATTTATTTATGAAAATAATTATAATTAAAAATTATATTTTTATTTGGACATTCTTTATTTTTATGATGTTTTTCTGTATTTTTTTTGTAAAAAGGATATTTAACTTAAATCAGAAAATAAATAAACAAATAAACAATTAAAAATAATAAAAGATAAAAGAAAATTTAGAAAAAGATAGAACCAAGGGGGGTTTGCTGTCCCATTATGGAGGTATAAATTTGAGAGGCCTGGCCCATCAAGCTTTGACATTCATTGACTTTTTGGATTGTGTATGATGCCATTGGCTAGAGTTTATTGTACTCCTTTGATCATGGCCCTTGGATGGATACTGATGGACGCGTGTATGGTGATCTTGGAGCGTGCATGGTGCGTCTCAGAATTATGCCTGCATGAGAATTTAGTTTGAAAAATAATATGGAATTATGCAAGACCTGGGACTTGAACCCAGGTCTTTGATGTCACATGCATAGTGCGTTGCCAGCTGAACCATTCAATTTCAATTAACATAATATATCAATTAAATAATAAATATCAAAATTGGTCAGTGGTCCCTAAAAGCGCGCGCTGGTTTGAATGAACCACTCAGTGGTTGCCAGCGCGTCATCTTCCCCATTATTTTCTGAAACAAAACCCTTTAGCCACGGTTTTGGATGCGTGGCCTTAAGCAACCTACAAGAAAATAGCGATTAGCATCCTGTGGACCATAAATTCATCGCGAGGGTTCAGACATCTTCGTCTTGAGGTGCTGAATCCAACCATGGCATTCTTGAGCTCTGATTTTTCTTGGTTAAGAAACCCCTAATTCTGGAACCTGCAAACCCTAATATTCGAACATGGCATCTTGGCCAAAAGCGCATGAAATTTCAATTAAAAGTTATGGTTAGCTTTGAAACTTTAATGTGAACAAGAATTCATAAACAAAAATGCACGAGGATGCGTGAATGATGATATGCGATTTAGAAAAATTTGTGACAAAGTCTGAGTTCCTGGTACCGTTCCAAGGCGTTTGGCTTGTTGTTTTTGATTGAGAAACGTTTTGGGATGTCTCAGGATGCTAATGAAACAAAAATCAAAGCTTGAATCGACCTAAAACCTAGATTTCAGTGTTTGAGTTTTTAGGAGAATTTTCAATATTGTAATGCTTGTTTTGGGCGCAGCTTCCAGTCCTTTTGGCTTAGGGTTGTGTTGTAGTACTTGTATGGAAGCAATTAGGTTAAAAAGATTCAATAAAATCCATGTCCATAATTGATTTCAATATTTGATTTGTTAAGAATCTTTTCCAATCTTTTTCTCATGTTTATTGTACCAAATCTGATCAATTAGCATCAAATCCTTCCCTATTAGCATGTGCACGAGTTATAGAGTCCAAAGCATGCATAAAAAGATTTGTTTAGGTTAAGATTATATTTTTCATGAATTAAAATGATTTAAATGAATATAAGTTAATATAAATTCAAATAAATAATTAAAAAATATGAAAATACTTCCCTTTGGGCCTAATGGTCGTGCATAGGCTTGGCATGAAGAAATTTGGAAGAAAAATGGGCCCATTTGCATTTTTAGGTCATTTGAACCATTGTTGACTTTTCAAAATTCCTAAAAATTTCCCAACTTCCACAAGGCATAACTTGGTCAATTTTTAAGATTTTCACATGTTCTTGGACATTTTGGAAAGGTCTTTGAGTCCTTTAACCAATGCCTTTGGTCCCATGTCATTTTGATTCACCAATCTCAAGTTATGGTCTTTGACTTAAAGTCACTTTTTGTTGACTTTTGAAAATGACCTATAATGTTGAAATTGATAACTTTTTGTGAGAGCATTTCTTGGACTTGGAACATGAAGATGAATTGTAGGAAATGTCTTTCTCTTCAAAATGAGCTTTGGATGGAATTTTTCTGATAATCCATGTGAAAGTTATGCCCTGGTCAATTTCAGTTGACTTTTTCAGCTGTCCAAATATAGCAACTTTTGCATCTTTGATGATTTCTGAGCCAAATTTTGAGAATCATGATCAAGCATTGATCAAATGATGTTTGTGGCTTCAAAATGATATATTGACCAAAAATTTGAACTTTTGACTGTCAAATGACCATTTTGCCCCTACAGTTGACTGTAGTGCAATTTAGGGTTTTGACTGTGCAATTTTAAGCTGAATGCCTTGAAACTTGACATGAGGATACTTGACCATCTTTGTAGGCATATGAGACTTGATTGGGCCTTTGAAAAGTTCATTTGCTTGATCAGAACTCAAACCCTAGTTTTGACTGTGTAGGAGACAGTTGAGCTGCACAACCCTTAGGGAATTTTGTGACCTTGACTTTGACAATTCTTGATGAATATGGGAGGGCAAATTTTGGGGTACAACAGTTGCCCCTGTTCAATCTTCTTAGACCTGAGGATGCGGATTGGCTGACGTGCCTTTCGTAATCCGAGGGTAGAAGATGATTGGACACTAGAGTGCCCAGAAATTTGCGCTCACATAGTAGCAATGATGATGAGGGAATGGGCTTATAGATGCCATTTGGAGATTGCTGGATAGGATGATGGGCTTATAGATGCCATCGGGATGTTGATCGCGTAGGAGATTCCTTAGCGAGAACCTGCATACCTGCAAAACAGAAAAATGAGTACCTGACACGTCGCAGGATCTGATTTTAGATGCTTGGTATAGATGTGTCCTGACTAGTTACAGGAGCTGAATCTGGAGCTTCAAACGCTGATGAATGGACCAGGGATGGTTACTGCCTTAGCATGAATGGTAAGAGAATCCTGAATGATTTCAACCTCAACAACGCTCGTTGAGAAAATCTTGGTGAGGATTACCATCTTCGTAGTGTCAGGAAGAGAACCAAAGGATATTATAATCTCAAAGGGAGTCACCTCACTCACCGTTGGAGAGGGAACTATAGGAAATTATAATCTGAAAAAGGAATTACCACCTCACACGCCGTTGGAGAGGGGACCATAAGAGAATATCACCTCACGCTTATGCCGGAGAGGGAAACATCTGAAGAAGGAATTACCACCTCACACGCCGTTGGAGAGGGGACCATAAGAGAATATCACCTCACGCTCATGCCGGAGAGGGGAACATCTGAAGAAGGAATTACCACCTCACACGCCGTTGGAGAGGGGACCATAAGAGAATATCACCTCACGCTCATGCCGGAGAGGGAAACATCTGAAAAAGGAATTACCACCTCACACGCCGCTGGAGAGGGGACCAATAGAGAATATCACCTCACGCTCATGCCGGAGAGGGGAACATCTGAAGAAGGAATTACCACCTCACACGCCGTTGGAGAGGGGACCATAAGAGAATATCACCTCACGCTCATGCCGGAGAGGGAAACATCTGAAAAAGGAATTACCACCTCACACGCCGTTGGAGAGGGGACCATAAGAGAATATCACCTCACGCTCATGCCGGAGAGGGGAACATCTGAAGAAGGAATTACCACCTCACACGCCGTTGGAGAGGGGACCATAAGAGAATATCACCTCACGCTCATGCCGGAGAGGGGAACATCTGAAGAAGGAATTACCACCTCACACGCCGTTGGAGAGGGGACCATAAGAGAATATCACCTCACGCTCATGCCGGAGAGGGAAACATCTGAAAAAGGAATTACCACCTCACACGCCGTTGGAGAGGGGACCATAAGAGAATATCACCTCACGCTCATGCCGGAGAGGGGAACATCTGAAGAAGGAATTACCACCTCACACGCCGTTGGAGAGGGGACCATAAGAGAATATCACCTCACGCTCATGCCGGAGAGGGAAACATCTGAAAAAGGAATTACCACCTCACACGCCGTTGGAGAGGGGACCATAAGAGAATTTCTACTGAGTCTTTATCAGAAAAATCTGTTTGGAGTCGATTTAACTGGACTGGAGAAGTCCTTGAAATATATTTGAGAATTTCAACTGCATCTTTCCTGAAAGGTAAAGGTCAGTTATATGCAATGCATGATATGGATCAAGCAATGATGTTCTCAACATGGATGCGATTTATATGATATGATGCGTACATGCATGCTATAATGATGTATGTGATGATTCATGTATGTTTTTGTCTAGGAAAATAAATCCTTGACGGGTGCCGGGAAGTCATATCCTGGGCTGATGTTGAGGAAGAGCTTTTGCTTCCGCTGTGGATGATTCGTTGTAAGAATACCGGTAGGAGGAGATAACTCCGTTGAGGAATGAAATAATTCTGCGGGAGAAAAGATACTCTAATAATCATGCTGGGGAGTGCTACTCTATGGGGATAGCGATGCTTTGCTGAGTTGATGAAGATAACTCCGCTGGGGATATCCTTGTTGCGCTGGAAGTGTTGATAGACTTTGCTGGGGATAAGAAGATTCTTTCGACGACGCTCTTTCCGTGGCTTTTGGCTGAGGATAACCCAGTTATATCCTGTTACGGAAATAACTCTTTAAATCAAGCCGGGACGACGCGTTCGTGCTCTGCGAGGGGATAAGCTTCCAGAATCTACTGGGGATAAGCTTACTGCTTGAGGGATATGACTTCCAACTTTGTTGGTGAAGCTAGATTGGACTCTTCTGGGGAGTTTGATATGCTGGGGAAGTGATTCCTTTGAATATTGAGATACCACCGGGGAACAATCTTTAGACCCAGACTGCCGGGGATGCTTGTTAAGAGTGCGTGCTGCTGTGGAGGTATTGAGATCTACAGGAGGATACTCAATTTCCTTGATATTTGACAATTTTGCTTGGAGAGAGATGTATTGTTTTGTTGAACCACTCTCTGGGGAAGTTTTGGACTGTATTGGTTATGTTCTTCCACGGAACCTGCCCTGATACCTTGGAGGATAACAATCAGATTGCTTAGACCGCTCTTTATTGCCCCTGCTTCTGAGGTATGAGAGGAAGACCTGTGAGGTGCTGATAGTGGTTGATGGACAAACCTTCTTCTGGTAGACAGATGGCGGGACATAGTCGTATGCTTTAATCCCTAACTTTTGCCTGGACCGCCCTTTCGGGTTTTCAGTCCACCGGGATACCCATTTTTGCCCAAGCCGCCTTTTCAGGTTTTCGACTTGCCGGGTGTACAATTTTTCATTTCATCCCTTCATTTTGCCCGAACCCTTTTGGTTCGACGGGAAGCCCTTATTTTTGCCTAGGTGTGTCAACCTAGCGGGTCTTTGATTGTGCGCAGTATTTTTTTTTTGACTATGTCCGCGCTCTTAGAATGCAGGTAGGTGCCCCTGGCTGTTTGTGTTGCCATATTACCAGAAGGTGTCTGATCGGGCAAGATTCGTTGCTGGAGTGCCCCAAGTGACTCAGGCAGAGATTTGCCCCAGGCTTTTGGCCTTTTGAGAGATTCTCCGAATCTTGATTGGATTGCCCCAGATGATGGACAATGATCTTGTCTGCCCCTTGATTGGAAGCGCTTTTGTTCACTAGGTATTCATCGTGCGAATTTTCCTGTTGTTCAAACAAAAAGTCATATGCAAACCATGTTATATCAAAAATGCAAAGCTTATGTTGTCTTGAAGATTTTGAAAATGCATTCTTTTTTCATAAAACATGTGGATGTTTGTAAAACATGATGTCAACTTTGTATTTACCATAGGCCCTTAAGGAGTCAGGATACCTTTCGTAACAATATGCTTTCGAACTAACCCATACTTCAGCTAGGACTTTTAAGGGTTATAACGTGGCATGGTTCACGGTTTAAGAAACAAAGGATAAAGGCTCAAATTTTATTTGTACCCACCCGCTCTTCGTGATGTTCTCCAAACCTAAACTCAGTTGATCGTGCGTTAGATCTTGTTTGAGTCTTTGCTCTGATTTTCCAGTGATGGTTCGGATGTTTGACAATTTATTTTGAATAGGCAGTCATTCCTTTTTTGTTTGAGGGTTTGTAAGACCTCTTTCTTGTCTGATTCTTGTTATCCCTTTCCTTTTTTGCCTGAACTGTTTCCTTTTTTGGAATTACAGTCAGCGGGATGCCCCAGTTTCATAAGTCTCCTTTGTAGGTTTAGACTTTTTGGGCTTTTCGTTTATGGATTTTGATGATGACTGCCTGTCTTTATGATTGTTCGGAACCATCATTGTCTTTCTTCGTTTTGTAAAGGCTTCTTCGATGCCATTCGTTATGCACCTGGATCAACTGAGAAGACTACCCTGCCCCGGGTTATGATAAAGGGTTTCAATTTTCGAAAATAAAAACTCCTACTTCTTTGGCTCAGATGGGTTGACGAGGGTTTATCATCCTTATAACTCCAGTGTTTAGGGATTGAAACAATGCCTGTACCTCATCAGCGGGGTCTGTTCAAAAGCATACTGTAATGATTGTGGTATCGTTTTCGTCATCCTCCCTCAAGAGGCTTAGAATTTTAGATCAAGAGTTGACATCAGAAAAAATATGAAAATAATTTGCATTTAGTGAATACGAATATATTGATTCAAAATGGACATAAGCGATGCATTAATGAAATAACAATGTTTGATATGAATAAAATGTTTAAACAATCAAAGAAAAATACAACTTGAACATTCGAATGAACAAAAGTTTCTTAGTTTGAACTAGCTATTTCAGATGGAGAATTCTCAGCGGAAGATTTTCATCTCGCCATCCGGCATGAACTCTATCACCCCTTCGTCAATCAAATCCTGGATTTTGTTCTTCAAGGTCCAACAGTCGTCTGTAGCATGCCCCGGGCTGTCTGAATGATAAGCGCAGCGGGTGTCGGGGTTATACCTCGAAGGTGTCCTGTTGGGATTCTTGGGAGGGTCCTTTAGAGTGATCAGATTGACCTCCAGCAAGCGCTTCAGTATAAAGGATGAGGGTATATCAGTCTCCGAGAAATGTCTTTCGGGTGCATTTCGTTTACGCTGACTAACCCGTTGAGGCTGGGCTCGTGACCCTGAAGCAAGCTGAGGGGATTTTCCTTTGTCTTCTTGCCCCGCATGTGGTTGGATGATGGCCGGAGCTTCAACCTTGGCTGTTTGCCTTACTGGATTATTTTGAAGCAGCTTAGTGACGAGGACCCGGAGCTCTTCTTGTTTTTGAGCTAAGTCCTGAATGAGAGTCATTTGGCCCACCAACTGCCCCATCATTTGGATCTTCATGGTTGCCAACTCAATTTGTAGCCCTTCCAGCTGATCGTTCCTGATGCCCCCTGCATTCCCTAAGGTCAAGTTCCTGGTGAGGAGAGTCTTCATTTCTTCTTGCCCCTGGGATAGGTTCAAGAACATTTCTCGCAGTTGGGCGTTCTGAGTACGGAGATCTTGGTTGTCTGGTTGGAAAGCCATTGCTGAAATAAACAGCGAAGATGGTGAGTGACCTGCGAAAGGGATACCTGTAATGCAATGATGAGTATGACATGTATGCAATGTTTTCAAGGACCTCGCGGGGTAAACAAGAAAATTTGTTAGCATTGGAATTTATAGCTGGATTGAAGGACACCCTTGTTGTTGAGAATTCTTCTTCAAGGGTCAAAGGCTCACCATATCCAGTGGGTCATAGCCCCTGACCTTAGTCATCAGGTCTAATTTTGATTTCCCAGCAACCTGGGTTAAGGGAACCTTCTTCGGGAGTCAGAGCTCACCATATCAAGTGGGTCATAGCCCCTGACAACCTTGGCTAGAGGAAAATAAATCCTCTTTGCCCCTTGCTGGGATAATTGATTCACCATGACCTGCATCACAAGCCCTTGAGATCCTTGAAATGGGTTAGGATGTATGCGATGGTATGATGTCATGCTATGCATGGGGTGATGTAGGTAAACCCTGTTATGAGTCCCAATTAAGGACTATAAACAGACCCTGCAAGAAATTCAGTATACTTTGTTATGAGTCCCAATTAAGGGCTATAAACAAAACCTGCAAGAGATCTAGTAAACCCTGTCACGAGTCCCAGTTAAGGACTATAAACAAAACCTGCAAGAAACTTAGTACCCTGTCATGAGTCCCAATTAAGGACTATAAACAAGACCTGCAAGTAATTTGGTAAACCCTGTCATGAGTCCTAGTTAAGGACTATAAACAAGACCTGCAAGTGGTTAGTACACCCTGTTATAAGTCCCAATTAAGGACTATGAACAACACCTGCAAGACATCAAGGGTCAGATAACAAGTATGCAAGTAGTCAAGTACGAAGGCACACAAGTCACACAAGAGAAGCCCTTAGGGTTTAGGCCAGCATGGGGTCTAGGTATTACCCTCTTGAAGTTGGTGGGTTCAACCTGTCCTAATCAAAGTAACCGGGTTCTAAGGGTCCCAATATCACTGGATTGCTTTCATTGTTCAACGTTTCGATTTAGCCACTGAACTGGCGACCGAAATATTCCAGGAAAGCAACCCTCAATTGGGTGTAGTATCGAGTATCAACCAACCTTGGACTGCACCAAAGTCAGTTATCTCACTACCCTAAAGAGGCCAAGATGGTTCAATTAAGGTTCCTAAAGGTCTGTTGATGCTTCATGACACCACGCGGAGGCCCCGTACTCTCCTTGACTGAACTCAAGGGTTACCGGTACACACCAAAGTGCCACATCAACGTAGCAGACTGTTTCAACCATGTCGGTATACCCCGCACAGTTCCCTCACAACCTTGTTGCTACTTTCTAAGAAAGGTATCCCCCAGATCCGGGTTTAGGATCTATAGAACTCCCGAGCAACCCACAATTTAAAGCACACAAGGAAAACAATTGAAAACATAGTTATAAGTTAGCCCTAAGGTACACCCCACTTTAAGTTAAGTCCCCAGCAGAGTCGCCAGTTCTGTGATCGGTGGATCTGGAACTGACTGTTTAACGCTGGTTCGCGAAATGTCGCGGAAGCAAGAGTCGCCACCGTCTTTTATTTTCTCCAAATGGAAAGGACAAAAGCACAGAAAAATTCCTTTAAAGAGATTGCTCTCGGTTCGGGAGGTAGGTTATAGAAAGGGAAGGTATTAGCACCCTTTCTATCCATGGTTATCCATGGGCTCTTAGATACTTGCTCATATGTTTTCAAAATTGTTTTGTGTGCTTTTCAATGTGGGTTTAAAAAGTTTCTTTTGAAAAATTTCAGATCGACTCATACGTCAGAGTGTTTGAAAAGTTTGCTTTGAAAGCTTTTGAAAATGTGTCAGTGTGAAAAAGTCTTTTTGAGCTTGTTTTGAGATTAGAGCAAGTATCCTTGAGAACCTACCTACCCTAAGGAATTCGTCTGTGTAAGAGTCCTTAAAAGTAATGCCATCCCACCATTGAGAGGTAGGTAGCACCACCGTTGGAGGTGTTCGGGTCAATTCGAGTTTTAGGGACGTGGTGATCACCAGAGCAATGGGAAGACACCTTAGAAGCTACCCTCATGCCAGGTTCCCAGATCATGAGGACTTACTAAGACGTTTTCTACTCGACGACCACCTTTCGAAAGGCAACAGTGAGGCGTACCCTAGGGGTGGTGTGTGCGAATCGTGTGTCATGTTTCAGTTATTTGTCTTGTCCTATTTGTCGTGTTCTACGCTTGATTTTAATTTGTCCATTCATTCTTGCATGCATATTTAACAGTTATAAATTGCGAGGAAATAAAGCTAGACTATTACAAATGGCGCGGGTCCACATCGCCAAAATTAAACCGGACCCGATTTAGCGGAAAAAATAAATAATGCGAAGAAATAAAGTGCGAAAAGTAAATTACAATGCTTTGGGACAATTACATAATTATAATTAAACGACATAAGATAAATGCGCAAATTAAATAATTGAAACGAAACTAGGGCGTTGGACCCTTTTTTGCAAATAATTAAAATTAATAAGGATTTAAAAATTAAAATTAAATGAGAATGATATTTTTGTGTTTTTTTAGATTTAATGAAAAAAGAAATTAATTGAGATTAAATTAAACGGCAAACCCTAATTCTAATATTTATTATGAAAGAATTAAAATATGACCTAAATTAAACCTAATTCATTTATGTATAATTTAAATAGGAAAATAAATAAATAAATAATAATTATTATTGTGGAAAAAAGGGAAATAAAAAGAATTAACAATTAAAACCTAAATTCTACATTTTTGGATTTTTATTAAAAAAGGAATTAAAATTAAAACCTAATTACACTACATAATTTACATTCTAATTTATTTATGAAAATAATTATAATTAAAAATTATATTTTTATTTGGACATTCTTTATTTTTATGATGTTTTTCTGTATTTTTTTTGTAAAAAGGATATTTAACTTAAATCAGAAAATAAATAAACAAATAAACAATTAAAAATAATAAAAGATAAAAGAAAATTTAGAAAAAGATAGAACCAAGGGGGGTTTGCTGTCCCATTATGGAGGTATAAATTTGAGAGGCCTGGCCCATCAAGCTTTGACATTCATTGACTTTTTGGATTGTGTATGATGCCATTGGCTAGAGTTTATTGTACTCCTTTGATCATGGCCCTTGGATGGATACTGATGGACGCGTGTATGGTGATCTTGGAGCGTGCATGGTGCGTCTCAGAATTATGCCTGCATGAGAATTTAGTTTGAAAAATAATATGGAATTATGCAAGACCTGGGACTTGAACCCAGGTCTTTGATGTCACATGCATAGTGCGTTGCCAGCTGAACCATTCAATTTCAATTAACATAATATATCAATTAAATAATAAATATCAAAATTGGTCAGTGGTCCCTAAAAGCGCGCGCTGGTTTGAATGAACCACTCAGTGGTTGCCAGCGCGTCATCTTCCCCATTATTTTCTGAAACAAAACCCTTTAGCCACGGTTTTGGATGCGTGGCCTTAAGCAACCTACAAGAAAATAGCGATTAGCATCCTGTGGACCATAAATTCATCGCGAGGGTTCAGACATCTTCGTCTTGAGGTGCTGAATCCAACCATGGCATTCTTGAGCTCTGATTTTTCTTGGTTAAGAAACCCCTAATTCTGGAACCTGCAAACCCTAATATTCGAACATGGCATCTTGGCCAAAAGCGCATGAAATTTCAATTAAAAGTTATGGTTAGCTTTGAAACTTTAATGTGAACAAGAATTCATAAACAAAAATGCACGAGGATGCGTGAATGATGATATGCGATTTAGAAAAATTTGTGACAAAGTCTGAGTTCCTGGTACCGTTCCAAGGCGTTTGGCTTGTTGTTTTTGATTGAGAAACGTTTTGGGATGTCTCAGGATGCTAATGAAACAAAAATCAAAGCTTGAATCGACCTAAAACCTAGATTTCAGTGTTTGAGTTTTTAGGAGAATTTTCAATATTGTAATGCTTGTTTTGGGCGCAGCTTCCAGTCCTTTTGGCTTAGGGTTGTGTTTTAGTACTTGTATGGAAGCAATTAGGTTAAAAAGATTCAATAAAATCCATGTCCATAATTGATTTCAATATTTGATTTGTTAAGAATCTTTTCCAATCTTTTTCTCATGTTTATTGTACCAAATCTGATCAATTAGCATCAAATCCTTCCCTATTAGCATGTGCACGAGTTATAGAGTCCAAAGCATGCATAAAAAGATTTGTTTAGGTTAAGATTATATTTTTCATGAATTAAAATGATTTAAATGAATATAAGTTAATATAAATTCAAATAAATAATTAAAAAATATGAAAATACTTCCCTTTGGGCCTAATGGTCGTGCATAGGCTTGGCATGAAGAAATTTGGAAGAAAAATGGGCCCATTTGCATTTTTAGGTCATTTGAACCATTGTTGACTTTTCAAAATTCCTAAAAATTTCCCAACTTCCACAAGGCATAACTTGGTCAATTTTTAAGCTTTTCACATGTTCTTGGACATTTTGGAAAGGTCTTTGAGTCCTTTAACCAATGCCTTTGGTCCCATGTCATTTTGATTCACCAATCTCAAGTTATGGTCTTTGACTTAAAGTCACTTTTTGTTGACTTTTGAAAATGACCTATAATGTTGAAATTGATAACTTTTTGTGAGAGCATTTCTTGGACTTGGAACATGAAGATGAATTGTAGGAAATGTCTTTCTCTTCAAAATGAGCTTTGGATGGAATTTTTCTGATAATCCATGTGAAAGTTATGCCCTGGTCAATTTCAGTTGACTTTTTCAGCTGTCCAAATATAGCAACTTTTGCATCTTTGATGATTTCTGAGCCAAATTTTGAGAATCATGATCAAGCATTGATCAAATGATATTTGTGGCTTCAAAATGATATATTGACCAAAAATTTGAACTTTTGACTGTCAAATGACCATTTTGCCCCTACAGTTGACTGTAGTGCAATTTAGGGTTTTGACTGTGCAATTTTAAGCTGAATGCCTTGAAACTTGACATGAGGATACTTGACCATCTTTGTAGGCATATGAGACTTGATTGGGCCTTTGAAAAGTTCATTTGCTTGATCAGAACTCAAACCCTAGTTTTGACTGTGTAGGAGACAGTTGAGCTGCACAACCCTTAGGGAATTTTGTGACCTTGACTTTGACAATTCTTGATGAATATGGGAGGGCAAATTTTGGGGTACAACACTATTGGTCCCTCAAAAATGCTAAAATACTTTGCAACATTGCTAATCATGGCTATACGATGACCCATACCCGTCCCGTTTACATTCAAAGATAGGGTTGCTTACCAAATCAATGGTAAGAGAACAATGTCAAAGGAATAGAAAATGAACAAGAAAGACATTTGAGTAGGTAGATTACTTCTAGTTACTTGCTCTATTTTCAAACAATTATCCTTTCTATTTTAAAAAAAACACACACACACATTCCCAAACATCTTACAAACATTGAAAACATTTTCAAAAAGACAAACATATTTGTATACATTCTTACGAATGAGAATCATTACAAAGATTGCCTAAACAAATACTTTCAAAAAACCACACAAAGCACAATTTCAAAACAAAAGCAAGTGATCTAGAAAGTAACTAAGAGCCCATGGAAAACCATGGATGAAAAGGGTGCTAACACCTTCCCTTTTCATAATCTACCCCCAAACTCAAGAAACAATCTCAAAGGTCTTTCCTGTACTTTTTCACCTTTCCTTTTGGATAAAAGAAAAGTCGGTGGCGACTCTTGCTAACCGCGACATTTGCGACAAAACGCAAAACCCTCAAGTCAGTTCTCCCACCGTATCACCGAACTGGCGACTCTGTTGGGGAAAGTTATAAAAGTGGGGTTACCTTAGGGATATATCACATTTATTTGCTTACATTGTTTGACTTGTTTGCTTTACATTATGGTTCTTTGTTTGGGTTTGAATCCTCTACCCGAATTTGGGATATGTTATAGGTAAATAGCAATACATTGTGGAAACTGTATGGGGTATACCGATATGGTCTAAGCAATATCTATGTTAGTGTGACATATTTGTGGGTACCGGTAGCCTTTGAGTTAATCAAAGATAATACGGGGCCGCTAAGTGATGTCATGAAGCACTAATGGACTTCTAGAACCATTTACTTGACCAACTTGTCCTTTAGGATGTAGTGAGATGAATGGCTTTGCTGTAGTCCGAAGTTGGTAGATACTCGATACTACACTCATTGAGGGTTGGTTTCTTGGGATATTTCGGTCGCCATTAATGAGGCTTGAGCTGAAACAATGACCAAGGAAACAATCTGGTGATATTGAGCTCCTTAGAACCCGATTACTATTACTAGGACAGGTTTAAGCCAACTAAACTTCAAGAGGGTACTTACCTATAAAACCCCATGCAAGCCTAAACTAAGAACTTGTTTGCTTTGCTTGTATATTCATATTTGTACATAACATCATGAACATCATATACATCTACTAACCATTTCAAGGATTTTGGAGATTCATCTTTGGTCTTGTTTTGTAGGATATGGATTCACTTCGCAGGAAAACTATCCAAGTCAACCTTGTAAGAATTCCTCCACAACTTAAGGATCTAGCTTCAAGGATCCCTGAGAATTCTCCATTCACCGAGAGACATGGTCGTCTACTCAACTTGGTCACCTCCAACACAGATGAGGATATGATGAAAGTGCTCTTTCAGTTCTTTGATCCTTTGCACCATTGCTTCACATTTCCTGACTATCAGCTTGTGCCTACTTTGGAAGAATTCTCTCAACTCCTGAGGATTCCCATTCTCAATCAACTACCTTTCAACGGTACGGAAAGAGACCCAAATTCAGAAGAGATTGCTCAAGCTCTGCACTTGCACTCATATGATGTCGCAACTCATTGGGAAACTAGAAGTGGTGTCAAAGGCTTCTTAGCAAAGTTCCTATTTGGGAAAGCCCAAAGTTGTTGGAATTCCTTAGACTTGCAAGCCTTTGAGGAAATTGTGGCTCTTCTTATCTATGGGATGGTCTTATTTCCTAATCCTGACCAACTCATAGATGTGAATGCCGTCAAAATCTTCATGTCACGCAATTCGGTGCCTACATTGCTAGGGGATATCCTACACTCTTTTCACACTCGCACAATGAGGAAAAGAGGTGTCCTTATGTGTTGCACTCCTCTCCTGGCAAGATGGTTTATTTCTCATCTTCCCTAATCAGTCTTAAAGAATGAGAAAGGTTCAAGGTGGTCACAAAGGTTAATGATGCTCAAACATTCAGATATTCATTGGTGCTCTCGATCCAAAGAGAATGTTATCATTGTTGACTGTTGTGGGGAATTCCCTAATGTCCCTCTACTTGGAATTAGGGGAGGCATCACCTATAACCCATGCTTAGCTTTAAGACAGTTTGGTTACGCCGAAGGGATGTCCTGCACGAGATGTTGATTCAAGGTTTGGTATTCTACTATGACAATGACGATCAAGGTCTTCGCCAGAGATTCATCCGAGCTTAGAGGATTATAAACAAGGTGGATAGCAAGACTTTAGGGCACAATAATTCCATCCCTCTTGAGCCTTACCTCAAATTGGCATGAACTCGCACTCAAAGTCTTATGATGCCTTATCCTTCCATCCTTCTGGTGATCATTGAGCCTGTTAAGGAGGGAGAAGTTCCATACACTATCCTACATCCTGAAATGCCCACATCTCTTGAAGACCTACAAAGGGATTGGATACAGCTCAAAGGAGAGAGAGATACTTTCGAAGCACAATTCTACGCAAGCAAGAAGAAGGTTTTGGAACTCACTAGGCTACTTCATGAGCAGAAGACTCTAAATGCCTACATAGCACCAAAGAGGGCGCGCACTACTTTTTATCTTAGAGTTTTGTATTATTTTTCCCAAGGGGAATTGATGTACTCAAACTTTATCTTATTAATATAACGTGTGTTTTCTTTTTGTATAAAATGAATTTGAATCTTTGAAATCCTTGAAACATTGCATATGCACATATCATTCATCATAACATAAACAGGTCTTTTGCAACAAGTTTTCTCATCTCTCTACTGTTTATTTCAGTAAGATGGATCTCGAACAAACAGTCAAAGACCTCCAAGCTCAAAACACGCATTTTCAAGAGTTACTCATGACCCTAGCCAAGGGGCAAGAAGAGTTGAAGACTCTGCTGGTTGAGGAGAGGAAAAAGAAAACAAAGAAAGTCACTGGGGTTTTAAACATGGGGAGAAGATTTCAGGGTCAGACTAGAAGAACCTTGAACTTTGCAACAATATCCAGTGAAGGAGAGGGGAAAGGAAAAGAAACGGCGGTCCCGTCAGAATTTGAAGAGGAGGAAGAAGAGGAAGACTACTCTAAGGAACAATATCCTCCAGCTGATGACAACTATAAACATCTCGAAGAGCGCTTGAGTGTTATGGAAATACAAAAGGTGCCAGGCTTAGACTATGAAGAATTGGGACTAGTGTCGGGGATTGTGATTCCTCCGAAATTCAAAGTTCCTTTGTTTGCAAAATATGATGGGGTGTCATGTCCTAAGATGCATCTCCGATCATATGTGAGAAAGATCCAACCACACTCCGCTGATAAAGACTTGTGGGTGCATTTTTCCAAGATAGTCTATCTGGAACACAACTCGACTGGTTTTACCAATTAGAAAGAGCCAACGTCCATAATTTGGAAGACCTTGCCGCAGCTTTCTACAAGAAATATCAATATAATACTGATTTGGCGCCTACTCGTACTCAACTTCAGAGTATGGCTATGGCTTCTAATGAAGGTTTCAAGGATTACGCACAGAAGCGGAGAGATTTGGCTGGGAGAGTTCAACCCCCTCTATCAGAAAGGGAATTAGTGGACATGTTCTTAGGCACTTTGTCTAGCCCTATCTTTAACCATTTGATTGGGAGCTCATCTGCAGGATTTACTAAGTTAATACTGACCGGAGAGAGGGTGGAAGCTGGCATAAAAAGTGGAAAGATTCAGAAGGATTCATCTTCTTCTACAACTGTGAGGAAGCCTTTTATTGGGAAGAAAGAAATAGTTGTTGTATATCTGCAAAGAAACCAAGGGAGAGCTGAACGCCGATCAATGGTAGGGGTTGTTATGATTCCAAAGCCTACGTCTGATCAACAAAGAAGTAATCAACCAAGGGTGGAAAGGCCAGTCAGGAAATTCACCAGAATTAATATGACTCTGTCTCAAGTATTACCGCATCTTCTGAAATCCAATTTGGCAACTTTAAAAGAAGCTCCAAAAAACCCCAACACAGTGTCCCCTCATTATCACCCCAATGCCCGTTGCGCATATCACTCCGAAAGTCCTGGTCACGATACTAACAACTGTTGGGCCTTGAAAAACAAAATTCAAGACCATATTGAAGCGAAAGAAATTGAGTTTGACGCGCCCGAGAAGCCAAACGTCATTTCTGCTCTTATGCCCTAACATGGTCACAACACCAGTGTTATTGAAGAAGATTTGTTTGTTACCACAGTTGATGAACTCTTGACTCCACTCCCAATCATTAAGATAAGCTTGTTGAAAGTCGGTGTATTCCCGGGTTGTAATGAAGACTGCCACCTCTGCTTATCCTCACCAACTAATTGCCCTTTGTTGAAAACAGGCATTCAACGCTTGATAGACAACAAAGAGATCCTGTTTGAAAATATTCCTGTTTCACCTGTTCCTGTTGAAGATATTTCAATCATTACCATCTCCGCCAATTCTTCCAAGGTCCCCAAAAGACCCGTTAGAATTACATCGGTTCCAAAAACTACTCCTCTAATAATCACAATGCCCGGGCTAGTCCCATATGAATCAAACAAAATGGTGCCGTGGAATTACGGTGGGGACATTTATTACCATGGCATCAAACAAGATGGGTCGGCCGCCAAGGAGATAAGCTCCGAAGAAGAAGACTCAGACATTAGCAATATTTTTGGAACTAGTAAAATTACCCGAAGCGGTAGAATCTTTTCTCCAGAAATTGCCCCCCCAAAGGCAGCTTTTGGACCCGTGGCTGCTCCAAAGGTTACTTCCGTACCAATAATCATCTTTGCAAGTGCTCTTATTGATGAAGCCATTATAACCCCTGTTATCATTCCTACCAACACTCCTGCTGCTGAAACTCGAGGAAAAAGTATTCAAGTGGAGCCTGTCCGGACGAAGGCTTAATCACTGACTATCCCCGAGACCTCCAAGAAAGAGATGGAGGAGATCTTGAAAATTATAAAAAGGAGCGACTACGACGTAGTTGAACATTTGGGGCAAACTCCCTCTAAAATCTCCATGCTGGCATTGCTACTGTGTTCCGAGGCACATGCGAAAGCCTTGGTGAAGTTCCTAAAGACAACCCATGTGCCTCAAAAGACGTCTGCTGATAAATTTCAAGATTGTGTGGCCAGCTTGACAACGGATAATGGTCTACGCTTCTAGGATGCTGATCTGACACCAAGGGGAAGAAAGAACAACGAGGCATTACATGTCTCTGTGGAATGTAGAGGCACAACTCTGGCCCATGTCTTGGTGGACATTGGCTCATCTTTGAATGTCTTACCGAAAAAAGCGCTTGACGGGCTTGACTGCGAAGGACTAACGTTAAAACCAAGTAATATTGTGGTAAGGGAATTTGATGGCTCAAAGAGGATGGTACACGGGGAGGTGGATATCCCCATAAAGGTTGGGACTCAAACTTTCAATTCAACCTTTTATGTAATGGACATCTTCCCTTTGTACTCTTTCCTGCTAGGGCGGCCATGGATCCATAATGTTGGCGCTGTCACCTCTACATTGCACCAGATGCTGAAGTATCCGGTTCAAGGAAAGATTATCACTGTCCATGGAGAGGAAGAATATATGATTAGCCATCTCAATTCCTTCAGGTATGTGGAATTGGACGGCGAGTTCATTGAAACTCCTTTTCAACACTTCGAAGAGGTCCCCCAAGAGGTAGCAGTGACCAAAGTTTTGTCCCAGATTCCCAAGATTACAAGACCTCCACTCCGGATGTCATCTCTGAAGGACGCCAAAGCAGTAGTAGAGGAGGGTGGATGCACCATCTGCGGGAAACTTCCGGATATTCCGTATAAATCTGACAAATTTGGCTTAGGTTTCACTTTAAATGTTCAAAAGGTTGTACGTCGTGCCCATGCTGGAGGGCCACCCTTGAAGATTAGCAACCGAGAGGTCAATATGGTAGAGATGGTGAAGAGGATTGCAGCTTGGAGGATTAGATATTTCCAACTGTCAACAGAGGACTTTGCAATTGGGAGGCCAGAGACTTTGTCCCAATAACTTTCATCCCTCAGTAATTTATCTTTACATTTTTGTTGGACCTGTAATATTCAAAAACAATTTGCACTCTTAAAACCTTGTGTCTTTCCCGAGGCACAATGGTCCATTTGTAAGGGTTATTATTTCATCTTCATATGACATTCAATGTATCATGGACGTTTTTCGCATACAAACTTTTGTGCTCATTGTTTTTCTTTTATATTTTATTTTTAAGGATGGTTATACCCTTACACACACCCACACTCACAAATGCAGGTACCCATCCATTCTGGGTCCCATGGGTAACGATACTGCTATGGCCTTTTGTGACTCTGAGGATCTAATCTACCAAGCCGAAGACGAAGGTGCAGAAGATTGTGAAGTACCAGGGGAACTTTCCAGACTACTACAACAAGAGGAAAGAACCATTCAGCCTCACGAGGAACCTGTGGATACAATTAACCTGGGTACCGAGGAGGGTAAAAAAGAAGTCAAGGTGGGTGCCAATCTGGAACCCAATGTCAAGGAGAGTCTGATTCAGCTGTTGCATGATTATGTTGAGATCTTTTCTTGGTCATATGAAGATATGCCAGGACTTGATACGGACATCGTGGTACATCATCTGCCTACAAGAGAAGATTTTCCGCCAGTAAAACAAAAAGTCTGCCGCATGAGACCTGATATGTCAGAAAAGATCAAGGAGGAGGTCATGAAGCAATTCAATGCTGGATTCTTGGCTGTCACTTCCTATCCTCAATGGGTTGCCAACATTGTTCCCGTTCCTAAAAAGGACGACAAAGTATGAATGTGCATGGACTACAGAGATTTGAATAGGGCAAGCCCTAAAGATGATTTTCCACTCCCCCACATTGATATCCTGGTTGACAATACAACACAACACAAAGTGTTTTCCTTCATGGATGGATTCTCAGGTTACAACCAAATCAAAATGGCACTTGAGGACATGGAGAAAACTACATTTGTCACACGGTGGGGCATATTCTGCTACAAGGTGATGCCATTCGGACTGAAGAATGCTGGGGAAACCTATCAACACGCGATGGTAGCTTTATTTCACGACATGATACATCATGAAATAGAGGTCTACATAGACGATATGATAGCTAGGTCACAAACGGAAGAAGAACACCTTGATCACTTACAAAAGTTGTTTGAGAGACTAAAGAAGTACAAGGTGAGGTTAAATCCAAACAAGTGCACATTTGGAGTATGATCCGGTAAACTCCTACGCTTTGTTGTTAGTAACAAGGGTATTGAAGTTGATCCTGCCAAAGTTAAAGCAACACAAGAGATGCCTGCTCCTCTTACTGAGAAGGAAGTCAGAGGATTCTTGGGACGTTTGAACTATATTGCCAGATTCATTTCTCACCTAATAGTTACTTGTGAGCCAATCTTCAAGCTATTGAAGAAATATCAAGTAGTCAAATGGAATGATGAATGCCAAGTTTCTTTTGACAAAATCAAAGAGTACTTACAAGAGCCTCCTATGTTGATGCCACCAGTCGAGGGAAGACCATTAATCATGTATCTGACCATTTTAGAAAACTCAATGGGGTGTGTATTAGGGCAGCATGACGAGTCTGGCCGAAAAGAGCACGCTATTTATTACCTGAGCAAAAAGTTTACCGACTGTGAAACCAGATGTTCATTGCTTGAGAAAACTTTCTGCGCTATGGCATGGGCTGCTCGCCGGCTAAGACAGTATATGTTAACTCATACTACCTTATTGATATCTAAGATGGATCCGATAAAATACATCTTTGAGAAGCATGCTCTTTCTGGGAGAATAGCTAGATGGCAGATGATCCTAACAGAGTACGACATACAATATACTACCCAGAAAGCTATAAAGGGTCGTGTGCTAGCCGATCACCTTGCTTACCAAGCCGTTGAAGACTAGCAGTCCATGAAGTTTGAATTCCCGGATGAAGACATCATGACATTACACAACTGTGAAGAAATCATGCCATATGACAGACCTGAAAAAGGATCCCGATGGACCCTGTTCTTCAATGGAGCATCCAATGCACTTGGTAATGGCATCGGATCTGTACTCATATCTCTAGAAGGGTGTCATACTCCCTTTACTGCCAGACTTTGCTTCAACTGTACAAACAACATGGCGGAATACGAAGCATGCATCTTTGGTCTCAAAGCTACCATAGACTTGGGAATCAAATCTTTAGATGTGTTTGGAGATTCAACTTTGGTCATCAGTCAGATCAAAGGGGAATGGGACACTAAGCACCCAAACCTTATCCCTTACAAAGAATATGATTTGACATTACTACCACATTTTGAGAAGATTACCTTCGAGCATTTCCCGCGAGAAGAAAATCAGCTAGCAGACGTTCTAGCCACAATGTCATCTATGTTTAAACTTAATTGGGATAACGAGGCTCCCCAAATCACCATCGAACGAATGGATGAACCAACACACTGTCACGAGATTAATACTGAAGAGGTAATGGACCAGCCTTTGTTTCATAAAGTCAAGAGGTATCTCGAGGTTCAAGAATATCCAGAAGGAGCTTCAATCAATGATAAGAAGTTCTTAAGGAGATTCTCTGCTAAATTCTTCCTTAGTAATGGCATTCTGTACAAACGCAATCATGACTCTGTGTTACTTCGGTGCATAGATAAGTTTGAAGCTGAAAGGATCATGGCTGAATTACATGAAGGCACTTTTGGCACCCACTCCAGTGGGCATACGATGGAAAAGAAAATCCTACGGGCAGGCTATTATTGGTCTACCATGGAAGCAGACTGCTATCAACACTCTCGAACCTTCCATAAATGTCAAATTTATGCTGACAAGGTGCACGTACCTTCGGTTCCTCTGAATGTCTTGACGGCTCATTGGCCCTTTGCTATGTGGGGGATTGATATGATTGGGGAAATCAAGCTGACAGCCTCCAATGGAAACCGCTTCATCCTAGTGGCCATTGATTACTTTACAAAGTGGGTGGAGGCATCTTCCTTCACTTCCGTTACCAAGAATGTTGTTTCCTGCTTCATCAAGAAAAATCTCATTTGCCGGTATGGTATCCCGGAAAGGATCCTTACTGACAATGGTACAAATATCAACAACACTATGATCACCGCCTTGTGCGAGCAATTCAAGATCCAACATCACAATTCTTCCCCTTATCGGACGAAGATGAATGGTGTTGTTGAAGCTGCAAATAAAAACATTAAAAAGATTATACAGAAAATGACAGTCACATACAAAGACTAGCATGAGATGTTACCATTTGCTCTCCACGGGTATCGTACCACGGCTCGCACGTCAACCGGGGAAACACTTTATTCTCTGGTTTACGACATGGAAGTTGTCTTGCCTATCGAGGTCCAGATCCCCTCTCTGAGGATTATGAAGGATGCAGGGCTGAACAAAGACGACTGGATCCAGACTCGACTTGATCAACTGAACTTGATTGATGAGAAGAGACTTACTGCTGTTTTCCATGGTCAAATGTATCAAAAATGGATGATTAAGGCTTTCAACAAGAAAGTCAGGCACCAAGTATATCAAGTTGAGGATCTAGTATTCAAACGCATCATCTTGCCACAAAGTGATCCCAGGGGAAAATGGACTTCTACCTATGAAGGACCATTTGTAATCAAAAACATATTCTCCGGTGGGGCAATGATCTTGACCACCATGGATGGCGATGACCTGCCACACCCTGCGAACGCGGACTTAGTTAAAAGATACTATGCATAAGAGACCCGCTAGTTTGACACACCTAGGCAAAACAAGGGCATCCCGATGAACCAAAAGGTTCGGGCATAAATTAGGGATAAAATGAAAAAATATGTACACCCGGAAAGTTGAAAACCCGAAAGGGAGACTTGGGCAAAAAAGGGTTTCCCGGTGGACTGAAAACCCGAAAGGGCAGTCCAGGAAAAAGTTAGGGAATTAAAGCGTATGATTATGTCCTGTCGGATCACTTGACGGACAACCTTTGGCTTCCACTGACAAACTCATAGTTTCTGATCAATTCAAATCATATTCGGACAAGGCACAAATAGAAAAGATACTCGGAGAATGCGAAGGCTATAGCAGAATGGGAACCCCATGGGATTATTATACGTAGCTATCCTTCTTTGTATAAATTTTTCTTGTTTTACGACAACATTCTATTACTAGAATGTTTGTCCCCTTTGTACAAAATATTTATTCATAGTCAATACAAAGATACCCCTTTGAAAGTGCAAAAACTATTTGTCTTTTTCTTTACGCTTGTGTTTTATTTACAAAAAACGTCCAATGATTAATTGATGAACATATGCATTTAAACATGATTACTGTTTACAAATAAAAAAATGAGAAAGATAATTACTGATAGGTTGAAAGAATAGGAAAATTTCTATAGGTTGTTCCATAAAAGATCCCCTACATTACGTCATTTAAATCCCCAACAGAACCAAATTTCAAATTATTAATCCCCAGTAGAAGTCGTCTAATTTCTCAGGATTCCCCAAGCTGATCTTACAAGAAGTACATGGAATTACCCTCACAACAGAATTTACTTCTCTCAACAAAATTCATAAACACTTAGACTTCACAACATGAAGACTTATACTTACATATCCTCAACAACATTCAAGGATTTATTTTCCTCGATCAAACAGCAATACAGTAAATCAGCTCACATGTGCATACATTGCATCCATATATCATAAACATTGATAAAGGAAATACATTGCATCATACATTTCATACAACATAACTTTGTGTTTTAGCTAACATTTTACCCTTTTCATGATAAGATTAGCAATTACCATTGACAATATGCAATCATGATACAATACAGATACGCTCCAGAAATGAATTCCATTCTAATACTCATTTAGATTTAACTCTCAGATACAGTACGGATACACTCCAGACACAGATGCCATTCTGATACTCATTCAGATTCAACTCTCAGATACAGTACATATATGCTTCAGACACGGATGCCATTCTGATACTCGTTCAGATTCAATTCTCAGATACAGTACGGATACGCTCCAGACACAGATGCCATTCTGATACTCATTCAGATTCAACTCTCAGATACAGTACGGGTACGCTCCAGACACGAATGCCATTCTGATACTCATTCAGATTCAACTCTCAGATACAGTATGGATACGCTCCAGACAGGGATGCCATTCTGCTACTCATTCAGATTCAACTCTCAGATACAATACGGATACGCTCCAGACACGGATGTCATTCTGATACTCATTCAGATTCAATTCTCAGATATAGTACGGATACGCTCCAGACACGGATGCGATTCTGATACTCATTCAGATTTAACTCTCAGATACAGTTCAGATACGCTCCAAACACAGACTCCATTCTGATACTCATTTTTTTAGCTTACAAATTATAGTTCAACAAGCATTCTTGGATGGAATCTACAAGCCCGTCTCCAAGAAGATTCTATCACCTCTCCAAATGGCATATTTAAGCCCATTCCCTCAACCACACATCGTCGAGTGCAAATTTCGGGGCACTTTAGTGTCCAATCATTCTTTCACCTTCGAGTCACGAATGGCAAAACTCGCCAATCTAACTCTTCATGTTTAAGAAGATTGAATAGGGGCGGATGTTGTACCCCAAAATTTTCCCTCTCATTTATCAAGACTTTTCTCACAAGATCCCTTTAACTCAAGATTGGAGTAGGGTTTGACCAGCTCAAGACATCTCATCTTGCACTGATGACCCAAAATCAGGGTTTGAAATTGAACAAGGATTTTTGGACTATCAATACAACATATGACTTTCAAGTATCATCATGGACCCCTAAGATTACTCATGTCAAGTTTCAAGCCTTGAATCATATTGTTGATCAGTCAATTGGACAGTTGACCTAAAAATCAGCTGTATTAGGGAAAAAGTCAACCATGGCCAATTTACAGTAAAATTACATAATTTTTGATCCACATCAACATTTTAGACTCATATGTATCATTTGATCAAGTTTGTACCATAATTCCTCAAGAAATTTGATCAAATCATCAAAAGGGCAAAATGGTCAAAATTAGGGTTTTGACTGAGAAAGGGAAATTTCAAATTTTTGACCTAGCAAATGACCAATTGGTTTGAAGTATGATTTCAAGGGTTCAATTGCATCATCATGACCTAATGACATGGTTCAAAACATTGCAAATCCATTGGATTGACAGATGAAATTTGCAGTCAACTGATCAAAGTCAATTGTATACTGAAAAGTCAAACTTTGACTTTTTGGTCAATCAAGTGCCAAGGATCACAGTTCATCAAAACATGTCAAAATGTGAAGCTTGTTCATCAAGAAATCAAATATTGAAGATTTGGTTTTGAAATTTGAAATTTTCTTAACTTAGAAAATTTTCAAAGTATAGAAAATTTCTTATTTTTTCTCAACTTTAAGCCAAATTCTCACCATCATACAAGATGATTCAAAGAAAGTTCCCAAAATGAAAGTTGTAGATCTCCATGAAATCTACAACTTTTCTTCACACATTTTTCCCTAAATATGCTTGGGTCTCAAGATATAATTTTGTGAATACATGCCCATGAACTAAAATAACTTAGTGAAATTTTGCCCTAATTTAGGCAGGTTTTTGACCTAACTTCAAGACAATTTTTCACCTAGTTCCAAGAGGAATCTTGAAATTCATTTCAAATATGAGTTATAGATAACATTTCAAGCTTTCCAAAATGTCCAAGAACTCCTTGATATCATTCTTGAGTAGGTAGTATCGAAGAGAGGAAGTTGGAAATTTCTCACTTTGATTTCAAGCCATTTCATGAAGAACAAAATTCAAATCCTCAAGCATGTTGTATAATCTTCACTTTTCAGGCCTAAAACTCATTTTTCACTCAACCATTAATGAATTTCACAAGGTTTCATTCCCTAAATCCAAACATTCAATGCTTTGTACATGAACATTTCCATTTTTGGCACAAAGGTGCCATTTCCATTTTGATAAAGCATAACTTTTGCAACTTTTCACTCCTTGAGCCTTGCATTTGTTTTTCTGCACACACAAGTCCTATAAACCAAAAGAAAAGTGTATAAGACTTGTACCAACTCAAACCAGGCATGTACAAGCATGTAGAGAATTGTCTCCTCACCTTTCTTAAAAAGCAAGCAATAGAGCAAAAAGCCTACATTTGAGAAATCTATTGTGGAGCTGACTTGAAACCTTCTCTATACTTATACACAAACATATTGCAACCTAACACATGATTTCTAAAGGCCAGAAACTCTCTGAAACTCTCTATCACCAAAAACCTGCCATAACTTGCAGTTTTGCATCAAGCATAGCAATCCAAAAATCTACTCGTGTGTTTCAAGTTCTAATCACCTAAACACTTAACCTACATCATATCTAACTGTTACATACCATCATCCCTTCATTGTAAGTCCTCCTTCTCCATCTGCCATTTTTGCATTTCAAGCTTGCAGGTTGACTTGGATATGGAGACTCAGGCACTTTCAAGGCAAGGTAAGGATGGGAACACACTCGGGGAGGTTCAGGCAAGTTAAAGGAATCCTCAAGCCTTCATAAAACTCACTCAAACTCCATTCACGATCTCAGCTGAAGGAGGTAAGAACTCTAACTTCTATCTCTTCATACAGACATCCATTGGTCTCGATTTGTGAAAGGAAAATGTAGATATTATTGTGCTAAATCCAACCATGTGCATAGATTTCATTTATGTTCATTGTGTATAGAGAATTTTAGATTTCAAACTTCTGTAAAAAAATAGGTTTAAAATTAGGGCCATTGAAATTAGCTTTGATCTTTGACTGGTAGTTTACATGAGTTACATGGTTGAAATCGTGGGAAAAGGTACTACCATTTTCATGTTTGAAGTTTTCATTTTCATGGAGAAATGAGAAAGATACGGAGGTTCGGGCTAGCTTGAGGAAGAAGATGAAGTACAGGGCAAGGAAGCATTTTGTGTTATCTATTTTTAGTTTCATATGAACTAACGGATGTACAGCCACCCCAGTGGCAAGGTAGTGCGCTGAAAATGCATAGGTCATGGGTTCGAACCTTGGCGCTACCTTTTGCATTTTTCATATTTTCCAGCTTCATTTTTTGGTCACTTGGCAACTTGGGCTCAGCTTATGGGCCTCTCTCTTTTTTTTCTAACACTTACCTCTCTTCTTCTTACAGCACCCCTGGCCCATACCATTTTATTATTTATTTTTATTTTCAATTTCGTTTTAATAAATATATTTTCTTTAACATAAAAAATCATAAAAATATAAAACATGATAAATATTGCTTTTTGTTTATTTTATTTTATTTTCACATAAGAAATATTTTTATTGAATTATATATTAACTATTTTTCTTAAATAAACTTTTAAAATAAAATAGACTTAGATTTATTTTTATTTCTTTTCCTTTATACTTGTAATTATTTTTCTAATGTATAAAAGGACTAAGATATTTCATAAAATATTATTTTATAATTTTACAACAAAATATACTTAAGGAACTTTATTTTCTTTTAACAAATTAGAATTAGGGTTAACCAATTTCTAAAAAATAATTTTCTTTTCTTAAATTATTAGGTTTAGGTCAAAACTCTTTTCCATATAAAAAATAAAATAAAATCTTTTTCTTGCATACATACTATTGCATATTTATATTGTATTTTATTTATTCAAATATTTGTACAAATTCGATTTGGTTGTAATAGCTTAATTAGATTTATATTATTATAAATCCCCATTCATTATTTGTATTCCCCCCTCCCATACAAAGTTGTAATAGCGTAGTAATCTTTAAATTACGCAATTTACCGCTTTCATATAACATGCTAGTAATTACGGTTTGCATGGCAAGATAAAAACAAATCAAATAGAAAACCCTAATCCAAGACAAAATCAAGCATGAAAATAACACACTTGCACACAAGCACCCTTAGGGTTACTCCAGTTGGTTGCCTTACACAAAAATGGCCATATTACGCATGCGAAGTATCTTGGCAAAAACAAACAAATATAAGATCATAAGTTCCTCGATGACGCTATTCAAAGTTTCCTTACAAAATGATCCTGGTCCCTCAAAAATGCTAAGATACTTTGTAACATTGCTAATCATGGCTATACGATGACCCACGCCCGTCCCGTTTACATCCAAAGATAGGGTTGCTTACCAAATCAATGGTAAGACAACATTGTCAAAGGAATAGAAAATGAACAAGAAAGACATTTGAGTAGGTAGATTACTTCTAGTTACTTGATCTATTTTCAAATAACTATCCTTGATATTTTCAAAACAAACACACACATTTCCAAACATCTTACAAACATTGAAAACATTTTCAAAAAGACAAACATCTTTGTATACATTCTTACGAACGAGAATCATTACAAAGATTGCCTAAACAATGGCCTCTTTTACAAAATACTTTCAAAAAACCACACAAAGCATAATTTCAAAACAAAAGCAAGTGATCTAGCAAGTAACTAAGAGCCCATGGAAAACCATGGACGCAAAGGGTGCTAACACCTTCCCTTTTCATAATCTACCCCCCCAAACTCAAGAAACAATCTCAAAGGTCTTTCATGTGCTTTTTCACCTTTCCTTTTGGATAAAAGAAAATTCAGTGGCGACTCTTGCTAACCGCGACATTTGCGGTAAAATGAAAAATGCTCAAGTCAGTTCTCCCACCGTATCACATACGTGCTCGTGTTGGTGGACCACCTCTTCGTATTAGCAACAATAAAGTCAATGCACTGGAAGACACTGATAATGATAGTGACTTGGACGACTGGATATTCCCAACTACTGACGATGGACTCAAAACTTGGAAGGCCAAAGACTTCATCCCAATCTCCTTCAACCAGGAGTAATTTCTATTTCATGTTTTTATTACTTTAAGAACTCTGTCTGTATAATTTCCTTCAAAACAATGACTTTAAACCATGTGCCTTGCCCGGGGCACAATGGTCCATTTGTTAAGGGTTTGTTATTTCATATATCATATGCTCATTTAATGAAAACATTGGATGATTTTGCATTCAAATTTTGCACTCTTTGTCTTTCTTTTACTTTATTGCATTTTCAAATAGCTGTGTGACCTTACATGCACACACACACATTTACTGATCCATATCCACTCTGGATATCATTGAAAACAACTCTGCTATTGCCATCTATGACTTTGAAAATCTAATCTATCAAGTCGAAGACGAAGGTGAAGAAGATTTCGAGATACCTGGAGAACTAGCCAGACTTTTGATACAAGAGGAAAATCCTATACAACCGAACGAAGAATCAATCGAAGTGATAAATTTGGGTACTGAGGAAAATATGAAAGAAGTCAAGATCAGCGCCAACTTGGAATAAATTATCAAAAGGAGATTAGTTTAGATGTTGCATGACTACGTGGAGGTATTCGCTTGGACATACGAAGACATGCCGGGGCTCGATACTGATATCGTGGTTCATCGTCTACCAATGAAAGAGGATTGTTCCCTGAATAAACAAAAGGTTTGTCGCATGCATCCAGACATGTCTGAAAAGATCAAGGCTGAGGTAATGAAACAATTCAATGTAGGTTTCTTGGCAGTGATGTCCTATCCCCAATGGGTTCCAAATGTTGTTCCAGTGCCGAAGAAAGATGGTAAGGTCCGTATGTGCGTAGACTACAAGTATTTAAATAGGGAAATCCCCAAAGACGACTTCCCACTACCATATTTTGATGTCTTAGTTGAAAACACTACTCAACAATAGGTGTTCTTCTTCATGGATGGATTCTCCAGGTACAACCAAATTAAAATGGCGCATGAGTACATGGAGAAAACCACTTCTTTTACTCAGTGGGGCACCTTCTGTTATAAGGTCATGCCTTTTGGGATGAAGAATGCATGCGTAAATTATCAACGGGATATGGTGGCTCTAATTCATGATATGATTCATCATGAGATAGAAGTCTATGTTTATGACATGATAGCAAGACACCAAACTGAGGAATGGTACCTTGATCATCTGCACTGGCTGTTTGAAAGGTTGAAGAAGTATAAGCTGAGGTTGAATCCCGACAAATTCATCTTCGAGGTAAGGTCTGGTAAGCTCCTAGGCTTTGTCGTTGGTGGAAAAGGTATTAAAGTTGATCTCGCAAAGGCCAAATCCATCCAAGAAATGCCAGCCCCTCGTACTGAGAAGGAGGACAGAGGTTTTCTAGGACGACTATACTACATTGCCCGATTCATTTCTCACCTGACTGCTACTTGTGAACCACTCTTCAAGCTTTTGAAGAAAGATCAAGTGGTAAGATGGAATGACGAGTTCCATATAGCTTTTGACAAGATCGGAGTATACTTGCAAGAACCACCAATTTTGATACCACAAGCTGAAATAAGGCCTCTGATTATGTACTTAACTATTTTAGAGAATTCAATGGGGTGTGTGTTGGGGCAGCATGACGAGTCTGGTCGAAAAGAGCATGCAATATACTACCTTAGAAAAAAGTTTATCGACTGTGAAATAAGATATTCACTGCTCGAGAAAACTTGTTGCGTTTAGCATGGGCTACTCGTCAACTAAGACAATATATGTTGACTCATAGCACTCTACTGATCTCTAAGATGTATCCCATCAAGTACATCTTTGAGAAGCCATCTCTCTGTGGAAGGATAGCCTGATGGCAAATGATCTTAACTGAATACGACATTCAATATACTATACAAAAAGCAATCAAAGGGAGTGTACTGGAAGATCATTTGACACATCAAGCTATTGATGACAACCAATCCATTAATTTTGAATTCCCGGATGAGAATATCATGCTAGTGACAGACTGTGAAGAACCTGAACGGTATGAAGGACCTGAGTAAGGATCCCGATGGACTATGTTTTTTATGGAGCTTCTAACGCTCTTGGTAACGGAATTGGGGTTGTGATCATTTCTCCCGAAGGTTGCCACACTCCTTTCATTGCCAGACTCTGCTTTGATTGTACCAACAATATGGCCGAATATGAAGCGTGCATCCTGGGTCTTAAAGTCGCTTTTGACTTGAGAATCAAATTCTTAAATGTCTATGGATAGTCAGCTTTGGTCATCAGTCAAGTTAAAGGAGAGTGGGATACAAAACATCCAAATCTTATCCCTTACAAAGAGCTTGTGCTAACCTTGATCACATACTTTGAAGAGGTTACCTTTGAGCATATTCCAAGGGAAGAGAATCAGTTGGCAGATGCTTTAGCTACCATGTCTTCTATTTTCAAGGTTAGATGGGACAATGAAGCTCCCCGAATTACTATCGAAAGACTTGACGAACTAGCACACTACTATGAGATTTATATTGATGGCGTAGAGGATAAGCCTTGGTTTCATGAGGTGAAAAGATATCTCGAAGCTCAAGAATATCTTGAAGAGGCGTCAGTCAACGACAAGAAATTCTTGCAGAGGTTCTCAACATAGTTCTTCCTAAGCAACGAGATCTCATACAAGCGCAACCATGATTCAATTCTGCTTCGTTATGTGAACAAGAAGGAAGTAGAGAAGATCATGAAGGATATGCATGAATGTATCTTTAGAATTTACTCCAGTGGACACACTATGGACAAGAAGATTCTGAGAGCTGGTTACTATTGGTCGACCATGGAAACTAATTGTCACCACCACTCAAGGACATGCCATAAGTGCCAAATTTATGCTGATAAGGTTCACGTGCCTCCAGTTCCTTTGAATATCATGACTGCTCCTTAGCCATTTGCAATGTGGGGCATTGATATTTTTGGGGAAATCAAGTCGACTGCCTCTAATGGACATCGTTTCATTCTTGTCGCCATCGACTACTTTACCAAGTGGGTTGAAGTACCTTCATTTGCCTCAGTTACCAAGAACATCGTGGCCCGGTTTATAAAGCATTACCTCATCTTCCAGTATGGTATACCTAAGAGAATCATCACTGGCAATGGCACCAACCTTAATAATGCCATGGTCACTGAACTCTGCATGCAGTTCTAGATCAAGCATCATAACTCTTCTCCATATAGACCTAAGATGAATGGTGCAGTGGATGCTGCCAACAAGAATATAAAGAAGATTATGCAAAAGATGGCGGTGGCCTACAAAGACTGGCATGAGACGCTACCATTTTCTCTTCATGGCTACCGTACTTTGGCACGAACATCAACTAGGGAAAACGCTTTTCCTTTGGTCTATAGCCTGGAAGTTGTCCTTCCTGTCGAAGTTCAGATTCCTTCTCTAAGGATTGTGAAAGAAGCAGACATAGACGAAGATGAATGGATTCAGACAAGGCTGGATCAGTTGAATTTTATTGACGAGAAGAGGCTGGCTACTGTCTGTCATGGTCAGATATACTAGAAGCGCATGATCAAAGCTTTCAACAAAAAGATCAAGCATCAGGTATACCAGGCTGGTGACTTGGTAATAAAGTTCATCATTCTACCACAAGGCGGTCCCAGAGGCAAATGGACTCCCACTTACAAAGGGCTATTTATTGTTAAGAAAGTATTCTGAGCGGCACTATGATGCTAACCACTATGGATGGCAAAGATTTCCCGCACCCTGTGAATGCAGATATAGTTAAAAGATACTACGCATAAGAATGACCTGTTGGGTTGACATACCTAGGAAAAATAAGGGCATCTTGGCGAACCATAAGGGTTCAGGAAAAACAAGGGATATATACAAAATATTGTACACCTGGAAAGTCGAAAACCTGAAAAGGCGGCTTGGGCAAAAAAGGGTACCCTGGTGGACTGAAAACCTGAAAAGGCGATCCAGGCAAAAATTAGGGATTAAAGCGTCTGACTATGTCTCGTTGGATCACTTACAACCAACTTCATTACTAAGGTAAAAAGTTCAAATGCTACAAAATCAGTGCAGTCAACTTCTTCTGACGGCAAAGGATGATATTCAAAGGCATAGGGACAATAGAGGAGTTGGAACCGAATGAGATCACTTCCACATGGCTATATATTATTTGTTTTCACTTTGTACTCTTTCATTTTTACGACGAATTCCTCTTACTAGGATTTCCACTTCTTTGTACAAAATCTCCTATTTAGAGGCAAATTATCAATACAAATATACTTTGAAGTTCAAACTTTTTGTTTTTCTGCTTTGTTTGCAAAAACGTCCAATGAATAAATTGAATGAACATATGCATATGAACATGATTAACTGTTAACAAATATATGCATAAGAACAAGACTAAACATTTACTCCAAACTCTAGGAGTTGGGATGACACTCAGGTTGTCCATAAATCCCCATAGAATCCCTTTCATAAGATTATCCCCAATGAAGTCGCCAGAGCCACTTCTATGAGATTATCTCCCACAAAGTAGTCTTCATAAATAAGGGTACATTCCCCACAATCTCCCTACGGAGTCCCAATCAATACAATTCATGGAAATTCTCTTCCCCAACTGAGTTTGTTCCTCCAAAACTAAAGAAAGAGACCCTGCAGAGTTTCTTCTCTCTAAGCAAATTCAATTTCCTCAAAAGAGATAGTTTCCTCAGCGGAGCACTTCTCCATAAACAAGGGTTTATTTCCCCGACAGGGTTTATTTCCCCAATAGACTACAAATTTCCCAACTCAAGTCTATTCTTCGGACTACTACAATTTGTTGACAAAAATTTTCTCCCTAGACACGTCAGAAGTTTAACCGTCTCTTTTATCCCCGTTCAGGGTGTATAAAAAATAAAATCCCCAATAAAGTAAAGGACGACCAAGGTTCCTAAACTATACTCCCCAAAATAGAAATCAACATCCCCTGCAGAGTTTCCTCAAACAAGTAAGAAGGAAACCCCAGCGGAAGCATTCTAGACAAAAGTGAAGATACACCTACTCTTCATCCGCAGCAATAGTCAGGGATTTAGTTTCCCATACAAAGAGACACTTCAACAACATCTCACATTCATGCATCATAGTATATGCATACAAAACGCATATAGCATAATCTCATTTATTTTGAGAACATCATTGCGCAATGCATTTCATATATCATGAGATTGCATACATCTAACTCTTCATCTTTTCAGGAAAAATCAATCAACAGACCGATATCATCAAAGCTGATTGTAAAGACAGGGAAAATATCTACATGATGAACACTCCTTTCAAACCTCTGTTGGCTCAGATTAAATCGACCAAAGATTTATTCTTATACTTCTCTCAATAGACCTTTTTCTGGATCAGATTAAATCGACCAAGGATTTATTCTGATACTTCTCCCAGTTAAAGATTTAAAGACATCTGTTGACTCATATTAAATCAATCAAAGATTTATTCTGATACATCTCTCAGTAGACCTTTTTCTGGATCAAATTCAATCGACCAAGGATTTATTTTTATACTTATGTCAGTTAAATATTTAAAGACATTTGCTGGCTCAGATTAAATCAATCAAAGATCTATTCTGATACTTCTCTCAGTAGACCTTTTTCTGGCTCAGATTGAATCGACCAAGGATTTATCCTGATATTTCTCTCAGTTAAAGATTCAAAGACATCTACTGGCTCAGATTAAATCAACCAAAGATTTATTCTGATACTTCTCTCAGTTAAAGATTTAAAGACATTTGTTGGCTCAGATTAAATTAATCAAAGATTTATTCTAATACTTCAATCAATAGTCCTTTTTCTGGATCAGATTAAATCGACCAAAGATTTATTCTGATACTTCTCTCAGTTAAAGATTTTCAACCCTCTGCTGGCTTAGATTAAATCGACTAACGATTTATTCTAATACTTCTCTCATTAGACCTTTTACTGGCTCAGATTAAATCGACCAAAGATTAATTATGATACTTCTCTCAGTTAAAGATCTTCAAACATCTTCTGGCTCAAATTAAATCAACCAAATATTTATTCTGATACTTCTCTCAATAGACCTTTTTCTGGCTCAGATTAAATCAACCAAAGATTTATTCTGGTACTTCTCTTAGTTAAATATTTTCAAACATCTATTGGCTTAGATTAAATCGACCAAAGATTTATTCTGATACTTCTCTCAGTATTCCTTTTGTTGGTTCAGAGTAAATCAACCAAAGATTTATTCTGATACTTCTCTCAGTTAAAAATTTTCAAACACCTGCTGGCTCAGATTAAATTAACCAAAGATTTATTCTGATACTTCTCTTAGTAGACCTTTTGTTGGCCCAGATTAAATCGACCAAAGATTTATTCTGATACTTCTATCTCAGTTAAAGATTTAAAGACCTCTGCTGGCTCAGATTAAATCGACCTAAGATTTATTCTGATACTTCTCCTAGTTAAAGTCGAGCGTAGACTTAGTCTAATTTCTCTATCAGCAATTACCTTTGGATGGAATGTATAAACCCATCTCCGACGACTTTATGTCACTTATCCAAATGTAATCTTTAATCCCATTCCTGATATAATCAACAAACAATTTTTACTTCATGCACAGGCGAGTGCAAATTTCTAGGCACTTAAGTTTCAATCATCTTCTACCCTCAAGTCACGAATGACGAACAAGACAATCTAACTCTTTAGGTTTAAGAATATTGAACAGGGGCAGCTGTTGTACCTAAAAATTTTCCCTCTCTATTCTCAAGACATTTCTCACAAAAGATCTCAAACGCTCAAGAGGTTTCATTAGTTTAATCAGACAAGTTCACCTCCTAAACACTAAGCCCACAAATTAGAGTTTTGGTTTTCTCAAGAACAATTGGACTTTTGATGCCTCAAATGACTTTCATGGTTCATTATAGTTCTTCAATATTGCTCATACCAAGTTTCAAGTCTTGTATCACAAATTTGCTCATTCAATTGCTCAGATGATTAAAAATCAATTGTATCGTGTAAAAAGTCAACTATGGTCAACATACAGTCAAACTTCATGATTTTTGGACAACATAAATATTTTGAAGTAATACTTATCAATTGATCAAGTGTTGATCACAATTCCTTAAGAAAAATCATTCAAATCATCAAGGGGGCAAAATGATCAAAATTAGGGTTTTGATTGAGATAGACTGATCATTGACTTTTAACTTAATACAAGACCCAATGGCTTGAAGAATGATTTCAAGGATTCAAACACAACATGTTGACCTAAATTCATGGGTCAAATCATTTTTCAAGATCAATGGATTGATAGTTGAATTTTGGATCAACTGATGAAAAGTCAACTGATACACAAAAAGTCAAACTTTGACTTTTTGATCAACATTGAATTTCAAAGATCAAGATTCATCAAGATACTGAAAAATATAAAACTTGATAATCAAGAATCAAGAAAATCAACAAAAAGTCAAAGTTTTCAATACTTAAAATTTTTTTAAGTATTTTTAACCTTGATAATTTCAATACTTCATGACAATTTTTCACCAAGATGCAAGATGATTCAAGGAAAACTTTCAACATGAAAGTTGTAGATCTTGATTAACTCTACAACTTTGTATTAGAGGGTTTATTTCCAAAAAATTCTTAGATTTGAAGATATAGGCTCATGAAGTCATGACATTTTTCATAAAACACTTAGTGAAATTTCAACTAGTTTAGGTAGACTTTTGACCTAACTTGACCAATTTTCACCTAGTTCTAAGATGATTTAGCCAAAGTGGTCAACATAAAGGTTGTATAAAATGTTTCAATCATTCCAAAATGTCAAAGAACTTGAAGAGATAATTTTTGTGCTATGAGAATCGAAGAGAAGAAGTTGGGCATTCGTTCATGAATTGCAAGTCATTTTCTTGATGAACACATAATTCAATCTCAATGTTATGCTGCATAATCTTGCTTTATAGGCCTTTTAAATTGTGTATCTACCCATAATTAATGGATTACACAAACTTTTGAACTATGATCCAAGTGGTTTAAGCATTGTCCAAGTCAATTTGCCATTTTGGGGAGAAAGTTAACATTGTCATTCTTAAAAAGAAAGCTTGATGCACAAAGTCAATTCTTGAGCTTCTCACTTGTTCCCTCTGATCAAACTTCATTTACAAGGTCAGAAGCATTGTGATTAAAGTGTTTAACCACTCTATGATCAAAGGTACAAAGCATTGAAACTTGATTTTTCAAGAAAATCACATGTTGAGCTTAATATGTGATTTTGAATTCTGATCAACTTGAGCTTCTCCAACCTTTCCCTATAAATAGAGACACCATTTTGCAAGCTAGGAAACGAATTCACAAGCCTTGAAACTCCCTCAAACTCCATGAAATCATATTTTGCACACAAACTCCATTTTTGTGCCATTTTTGACATTAAACCTCAAACACTGAATCCACTCGTGTGTTTTCATTTTGAATCCATCATAAAACTTCTATAACTCAACTAGAACATATCCAAAGCCCCGTTTCACAACTATAACACCTCCATCACCATCCTCAATTTCCAAAAACAGAGTTCTGCACATTGACTTCTCCAAAAATATTCAAGCACTCTCAGCATAAAGTAAGCTTTTTGTTAGCTTCCTAGGAGTCCACTCATATCATCATAACACATCCAAGAGTGCTCAAACTCAAAACACGATTTCTAGTTTTGAGGTATGTTTTCTCAACTTGGAACTTCTCATACAAGCATCAATAATAGTTATTTTGTAAAGATAAAATGTAGACATCATTTCCCTGAAGCTAACCGTACCCTTAGTTTTCATTTATCTTGCCTGAGCATGGAGAATTTTGAAGTTGAACTTACAGAAAAAATTATGTCAGAATTTGGTAGAAACAAAAATTTGTGTTCATCTTCGAGTGTTAGTTCAAGTTATTTACATATTTGAAATCGTGATGAAATTTCTAACTAGTTTGATGTTTACATTTTCTGATTTGATTGAGAAACGAGCAAGTTTCAGAATTCAAAAATTGTTGTTCTGGTTCTGGCGTGAGGAAGAAGAAGACAATACAATCAGAAATGAGTTCAAAATGTATTTAATAGTTATTGTCTTAACTAATGGATGTATCACCGTCCCAGTGGTTAAAACGCGCACCTTTCACCTTTAGAACCTGGGTTAGAGCCTCAACGTTATTTTTGTCATTTTTTTGCATTATTTAGCTCTTCTCCAGCGCTTGGGCCTCCCTGTCTTTGGGCCTTAGCTTTTTCTCTTCAGCATACCCCCACATTACTTATTACACTCACGCCCATTTTTTCCCTCATTTTAAACAAAAACGGTTTTGGGCCTTCTTGCTATCTTTTCACTTCCTAATTACTTTTTAACCCTCTGGCCCATATTCTTTTATATTATTCATATTTATTTATTTTTTTACTTTTTTTTTCTTTAATAAAAAATACAAAAAATATTATTCTCTTAAATAACTAAACTAAAAAAAATTTTAATTTAAATAAGTTATTTTATTTTTGAAAATTTAATATTTAAAATTAGATTTTTGCTTATTTTTCACACTTTAAAACATTTTTTCAAATTAACATTAATATTCAAATTATTTTCTAAAAAAATCATTAGGCTTAGGTTTTATGTTAATTAATTTATACTTAGGGTTTATTTTTAATTAAAATTAGACTTTATCTTTTGTTAAATAATTAATTAACTTCCCTTATAAATTAATTAGATTAATTAGGTTAATTAAAACCTTTTTTTATCAAAAACCACAAAAAAAATTCTTTTCCTTTACACTATTCTCGCGCTTTTTATGATTTCGTATTATTATTCATATACATGGTTTTTAATAGTAATTAGGACTTCATTGCTTTATATCCCCCATTTGTAAATTTGTACCTCCCATTCTTAAAGCATTGGAATAGCATAGGATATTTAATTCCCGCAATTAATCATTTTCCATATTATTGTTAATAATTAGGGTTTGTATGACAAGATTTAAAATCAATACTAGACAACCTAAATACAAGACAAAATACTTGAACCAAACACACTTTGCACACATGCACCTATAGGATAACCCACACTTGTTGCCTCGGATTAAAACAGTCATGTCCCTCGAACGTGAGATATTTTAGAAAAGACCCTCGATTAAAATATTGTAGTCCCTTGACGACTCTTCAATGTTGCATTTGGTAAATGATCTTAGTCCCTCAGGATAATTGTTAAAACATTTTAAAAGTTTACTTCTATGAATGTATGATAACCCATGTCTATCCCTCACATCCAATGGCATGGCTCCCTACCAACCAATGGTAAAGTAGCACTATCTAAAGGAGAAGAGGAAAAAACAAAGACTTTTTTAGAATGTAGATTGCTCATAATTTCTTGCTCACAATCAAAACCTTTCACACCTCACACTTTTCAAAACACTTTTCAAACAAACATTTTGTATACATTCTCAACGATACGAGAATCATTACAAAATTTCCTTACCTTGGCATTTTCAAACATCTTTCCAAACATTCCCTTTCAACAAATATTTTCAAAACCAACACTTTGTATACATTCTCAACGATACGAGAACCATTGCAAAGATTGTCGTACAAAGACGTTTTCAAAATATTTTCAAACTTATACAAACACAAAGCATTTTAAAGTGATCAAGCAATTAAGAGCCTGTAGATAACTACAGATGAAAAGGGTTCTAACACCTTCCCTTTTCATAACCTACCCCCCGAACTCAAGAAAATTCTCAAAAGGTCTTTCTTGTTATTTTCAATCTTTCTTTATTAGATAAAATAAAAGTAGGTGGAGACTCTTGTTATCCGCAATATTTTCTATCAAATACAAAACATCCAAATTTGTTGTCCCGCCGTATCACACTAAGTTCAAGAAGTCCACAAATCCAATAAGCCAAGGATAGTAACCAATAGTCCATAAAGAGAGGTTTAAGTCTTTTAATGTTCAAGTTGGATTATTAAGTGTCTTAAAAGAAGAAAACAAAAGCTCATGTGAGCAAAGATAAAATGACATGAAAATAAATGCTCAAGTGAGCAAAAGGAAAATAGCATGAGATGTAAATGCTAAAAGAAAAAGTACATAAAATTAAAGGCATAAAATAAAATGTGTAAAGTAAAGTTAATTGTTAATGTGTTAGAAGTTACAAGTTAATTGTCAATGGTTAAGAGCCACAAGATGAGAAATGATGATTGAATGGTAGTCTTGGACCAAAAGTAATGAGAACTTATTAGAAGATTGATAAAATTAAAGCATCTTAACAACAAGTCTCAAAGGGTATTGGACCCAAGCTAACCAATCAAGCATACTTGGGCTTACAAACATAAATTTTGGGCCACGAATGATTATTTTCCGAATCGGGACAAATTTAACACTATGTTAAGCAATCATAAGTGGACTTTTGTAGAATTCACACCTATTTTGAGGCCGATCAATAGAAATGTATGTACCATACATGTTAGAGACATGGTAAGAACCATACTCTTAAAACATGTAACACAAGTCAAAAACAAAAATAAAGAAGAAAAACAAGAAATCCATAATAAATGATAAACGATGATTGAAGATTGAACTTAGGTCAAGGTTGATGAAGACTTACTAGATGATTGATAAAATTAAATTCTCCTAACAATAAGCTTCAAAGGTCTTGAACCATGGTTTAATAATCAATCATACTTGGACAATTTCAAGTATAAAGCTTGGGACACTAATTATCATTTAAAGGAATCAAGAAAGGAATGAGATGAAGAGGGAAAGGGGAATGAGAAGTTACATTCGATCACATCCTCAAAATTCTTTCATCTTCAAGTTCAATCACTCATAATTGATGGATTAAAGCATTAAACATATCACTAATTCAAAGCACCAAGAACTAATTAAATAATTCACTCTAAGATAGATTTGAATTAATGATTGTTTATCTAACTTCATCTACATCCTAAGTCCATTGAATTTGAAGAGAAATTGAACATTCAAAATTGCAATCCAAAGCAACAATCAAAAGAAAGAAGTAGGAAAAATAAAAGGAGCCAAAACAAGTCAAAAAATTGCATTCCTGCGTAGAATTTTCAGTTTTGGTACAAAAATAGTGATGAAAATTGGTTTTTTGTATATAGGAAACTAGTTTCTGCTGCGAAAAAACTAGAAAAATAGCATTTTAAAGAGATGATTTTTGATCAAATATTTCATCAAACACCTTATGATCTTGCATTTAATTGAGCACGAAAATTCCATCAAATCATGAGCAAATAGCACCGATGGAATAAAAAAAGATAGCTCAAGGAATCAAACCATAAAGATCAACAAGAGATCACATTGTGAAAAATCAAGATAAAGCTTAACAATGGTGATCCAAATATTTACCTATTCAAATCTGAATTATGCTTCAAATCAGCTCCAAGAATAAATTCCCAAGCTTTGCTTTAGAGAATTAATGAAGAAAAAGTGTTTGGATGGAGGTTTACCTCAAAGATTATTAAGATTCAATGAAAAGCTTACTAACTTTAATGGAACATGAGGTTTGTGTGACTTTTGTTAGATGGGGAGAGTTGAGAGAATTCTTAGCAAGGTGATATTGGCTATCAAAAGATTAATGAATGAATGAAATTTTGGCTTGCGATTATTGGTGGTTTAGAGTTTGGTTTGGAATCAAAATTAGGCTTGGTAATTCATTTTGGAGCCAAAATTATGATAAGTGGTGCACATGTCGTCAAATGAATGTGTATGATGGAATTTAATTATGATGAGGTAGGGGAATTATTTTTGGATGATCAAAAATATTTTCAAAAATAAATGAAATTAGAGTCATATGCTACAAACTTGAAAATTGCTCTTTTTTGCCAAATTCGTCCCAAGAAACCGGTTTCCTGTATAGGAGAAACTAGTTTCTACTGCAAAAACTTGAAATCTTGTGCAAAAACAGTGAGGGAAATCAATTTCCTATATATAGAAAATGATTTCCGCAGGAAAAAAATGGCAGAAAGTTCAGTTGGTTGGATGCTTTTGCTTGATACCTACAAAACACAAATACACAAAAAGAATAAAGCATATATTTTTAGTATTTTGATTAGAGGTCAGTAAAATATAAAACACTCATACACAAGATACACAATTAAGGTGTTTGGTGATCCCTCAAGAACGAATTTAAAGATAGGAGAGAGTAGAAGAGATAACTCATTCACATTTGTGATCTTGATACATAATGATGAGGAATCTTAAGTGAAAAAATTGAAGTATAACACTCGTAAATCATAACCACTTCTAACATTTTCTAGATCAAAGTTTGTTGGACATTTGCCTTGCATAACATTCATGAAAGTACTCGTCATACTTGCTGCTCCTGCACACTAAAAACAAAGTAAAAACTATAAGAAATAGTACCTAGTGTGTTAACTACTAAACATGATAAATTACTTAAAACATAATAAAATAACCTTAAACACATAAAAGGTAAGTGATGAATCCAATTATTTGGACATTAAATAACTCATATAAATGAGTTTTATACAACAACCCATATAGTAAGACTTACAACTCATGATGGAAGAATAACTAAATTTCTCATTGTCAGACACTCAAAATCAATTCAAACCCCAAGCACCTCAAGTTGGAATCTACTTTGGAAACATTTATGCAAGAAACTAGGGCCTTTTGTAATGAAGCTAAAGAACATAGAGACTCAAAAGGGAAGATTTTCATTTCACTTAGCTCAAGAACCAATGTTACTCTTCTTAGCACCGCTAGAACTCCCGCCTCAACTTCAGGTACCAAGAATATAGAAACTTGCAAGATTATTTTCTCGATAAAAGAAGAAGTCACTACTGAAGCTAAGTTAAAGTTATCCACTACTGTCACAAAATGTTGAAATATCAAGTTCAAAATTTGTGAAATAGAATTCACCTAATATGTCGCCTAACACTGCAGAAGTATCAACTGATGCATTAAGGGGGAGTTCATCCAAAATGTTTGTACAAGAAATACCTCTTTCTTCATTTCCTCAAATAATCAAGAAAGATAAAGAAGATAAACAATTAGAAAAATTTATGGAAATGTTGAGTTCATAGAGAGTTAGTACTAAGACTCTTAGGTATCCATGTCATGAAAACATTATGAACTTTTACATTTTTATTATGATATTGAGGCCTAATATATCATTTTTCACTATAATTGTGACCAATCACTTTAAGAGAAATATTATTCTATTCTTCTTAGTGACATGGGAATTTTCCTTATTATGGTTTCTAAAACTTTTCCCTTCATCACTTGGGGGTTGTATTATATGTCCTTTTAAGTTGTTAATTTCAATTTTTAAACTAGGACAAATATCACACTCAACAAACTCTACTTTCTCTTCTAAATTATATGGAGCACACAACTTATCTTTCTGAAGAGATGCATGGTTATCTTTCAAGGTGTCAAGAGCACCATTAAGTTTTAAAACTTCTTCCTCAAGTTTAAAAATTGATTTCTTTTGGAGGGAAGAATTCTTAAAAGCATTTGAGGCATTAACATGCATTCCATGAAAAACATTTGGCATCTGAAAGCTTTACCTTCTTCCTAAGCGATGTGTGCTCTACGACCCTTGGAATTTTTACTCTTTATCTTGTAGAATGGAAGCTTGCCTTTTCCCCTCACTAAACTTGCACAATTAGTTTTGAAGTGTCATGGTTTACCATGCTCATAACATGTTTTCATCATTATTTTAATCATCTCATTTCTTATATATATATATATATATATATATATATATATATATATATATATATATATATATATATATATATATATATATATATATATATATATATATATATATATATATATATATATATATATATATATATATATTTTGTAACGTCTAACTAACAATATCATATCTTAATCATTTGAATAGTAATAATTGGTATCATCTTCATCTTCCTCAACTTTGGCTTGGGAAGTAGAAGCCTTTAAGAAAATATTTTTCTTATCCTGTTTCTTCTTTTCTTTTCATTTTGCACAACTTGACTTGCTTCTACTCTTTTCAACTTTAGTTCATGTTCAGTGTTAGAGATCTCGCTAAGAATACAAATATAGAGTATTATGCTCACAAAGCCGAAACTATGAAAGATCACTTCAAGTGTATCATTTCAGTTGCATCTTCTTATAAAATCATGAGTGGAGATCATTATTGCATACTATGATCGGTGGAAATAGAACTGACTGTTTTTTAATGTTGGTTCGCGTTTGCGTTTGTTTTCGCAAAATGTCGCGGTAAGCAAGAGTCGCCACCGTCTTTTATGTTCTCCAACAAGGAAATGACAAAAGCACATCAAAATTCCTTTTCGAGATGTTTCTCGGTTCGGGAGGTAGATTATAGAAAGGGAAGGTGTTAGCACCCTTTCTATCTGTGGTTATCCACGGGCTCTTAGGTACTTACTCACTATGTTTTCAAAAGAGTTTTGCTTTTCTTGTGTTTGTGGGTTTTGAAAAAGTTTGTTTGAAAACTTTGATTTAACTCTTGTATCTGTCCTCAAGAGTGTATGAAGTGTTTGTTTGAAAACTTTTGTCAAAAAAGTGCAAGTGCGAAAAGTTGTTTTTGATTTGAAAGAGCAAGTATCTAAGAACCTCTACCTACTCAAAAGAAATTAAGCTGTATAAATGTCCTTTAGACAGTACTATCCTACTATTGAGAAGTAGGTAGCACCGTCGTTGGAGTCTTCGGGTTAATTCGATTATAGGGACATGTGGTCGCCAAAGCAATAGTAGGACGCCTTAGCGGTAACTCTAATGTCCTAGATCCTTTTTATCCGAGGCAACCGCTCCGAGGCAATTTGGATCTTTAGACAGGAGGGCGACCTCTAAAGCACCCTATACTCAATGACCACGTTGAGGCAACCAAGTGAGGTGTACCCTAGGAGTGGCATGTGCGAGTGTGTCAGGATTCAGTTAAGTTATCTTTGCACATGTTATGGTGAGCTACGGGTTGATTTTAATTTCAGAGATAAGTCTTGTCATGCATAGCCTAGTTAGCATACATCTAGCAGTTTAAATATTGCGGAAAATAAATCTAAGTTATTACAAGGCGTCGGGTATTTACATCGCCAAAAGCAAACCCTTGAAAAGTAAATTACAGAAAATAAATGAAAGCGATAAAAAGTCCTAATTAACGCTATTACATCCTCGGAACAAATACATAAATATGGATCAAAAATTAATAAAACAAACATACGCGCGGGCAAAAATTGGATCGGAAAAGTCCTTAGGGTTTTGACCCTTTTTGAGAAAGAAAGAAGTTTTTGCTATTTTTGCATTTAATTAAATTAAACTTAAAACTAATTAATTAATAAAAAGAAATATTTTTGAGTTTTTTAATGTCTCAAGGAAATAAATAAAATAAAATAAAAATAGTCAAAAGTTAGTAAAAACCCTAATTCTAATTTATTTTATTTATTGCAAAAAATATTGAAATTAACCTAATTAAAAAGACTAAATTAATGTGTTAGCATTTATTTACAAAATAATGAAGGGTGAAATTAATAAATAATAATAATAATAATAATAAAAATATTACATTTTTAGTTTTCTGAATTTTATTATGAAAAAAAGTTAATTTGGTTAATAATAATAATAATAATAATTAATAGTAAAATAATTAAAAGAAAAAAATATAAAAGAAGAAAAGAAATAATGAAACCAGGGGGGTGATGGGCCAGGTTAGGAGGTGTTTTTGCAATTTGTGGCCCATTAACCTCAAGCCTGCTTTGACTTTGGTGATTGTCCAGGCGCTGGTTGACTGGGAGTACCATGGTCCTTCATCTTTGGCCACAGGATTTGAGCTTAAAGACACATGGCGTGCTGAGATGTGAAGCACATGGTGGAACGCTTTTTGAAATCTGCATGTGATTATGCAAAGAAAAAATATAAACAAATATTTTGGGGGACCTGGGATTCGAACCCAGGTCCCAACGCTCACATGCCCATGCCTTAACCACTCCAACCACCTGCACGCTTTTGATAATATAATAACAAGTAATCATTATATTAAGAATTTAGTCCATATGCTGTAAAACACAAAAAACGCGCGTGTTTTTGAACTGGCCAACCACATACTAACACATCATCGTCTTCTTCATGTTTCCTGCAAAAAATATAAACAGATAACAGGGGTTTTTAACCCCCACAATATGAAATGAGGAAAAATAGCGATTAGCACTGTAGTTCACATAAATATTTCGCGAGGGTTCAATCTTGTTCGTCTTGGTTCAACGAATTCAGTCATGGGTCTCACAAGTCTCAATTTTTCCTGGTTTAGGAATCCCCAATTTCAAAGCTTAAGAACCCTAGAAATCCGTTCATGGCATCTTGTGATTTAGGGAGTTATAGTCCAATTAAGTGATATCAATAGCTTCATATGATTCCTATTAACACAAAACAACCAAGAAAATATGTTAAATGCACATGAATTCAACAATACGATTTTGAAAAAAAAGCTTCAAACGGTGGTTTTGTGCGTGATGATTCTGTGAGCTATGAAGCTGGAATTTGATTGCCACACGTTCTAGGAACCTCCTGCAGTGTATTAGAATCAACAAAAGTCCTTAAATCGCCCTAGAATGCAGAAAACAGTTTTGCAATTTTCTTGAATTTTCTCAATATGGCTATGGTCTTTCTGCAGCTTTTTTCACGTGTATGAGATTAGGGTTTGCTTGCATATATATAGAGGAATGGAATTAGGTCAAATCGTGAACAAGAATCCATTGCAATGATGATTGAATAATTGATTGAAAATCAAATCTTTTTGCATTTTCATGATTGAATAAAGTTGCCAATTTTGGAGATTTTGCATCTTTGACTTGGTGCACGAAATTGCCAGCATATCTTGACCATATTTGCTTCACAAAAAGATTGAAAAACCAAATCTTGTATTTTCCTACAATTTAAATTAATTAAATGAATTAATATCAATTAAAAATCCAATTAATTAATAAAAAATAAGAAAATAAATTTAATTAAGCTTGATGGGTCGTGCATAGGCCATGGATGAAGTTTCAAGAAGAGATTTGAGGCCCATTAGCAAAAATGAGGTGTTTTGAGCAAAGTTGACTTTTGCAAATTCATAAATATTTCCCAACTTCTCCAATGCATATCTTGCTCAATTTTGATCCTATGAGCATGTTCTTGGACATTTTGGAAAGGTCTTGAAGTCCTCTAACCCATTCCTTTGGTCCCATGTCATTTGGATTTACCAATCTCAAGTTATGGCCTTTGACTCAAAAGGTACTTTTGTTGACTTTTGAAATTGACCTATAATGTAGAAATTGATAACTTTTTGTAAGAGCATTTCTTGGACTTGGAGTGTGAAGATAGATTGTAGGAAATGGCATCCCCTTCAAAATGAGCATTGGATGGGATTTTTCTGATGAACCATGAAAAAGTTATGCCTTGGTCAAGATACAGTTGACTTTTCCACTGTCCAAAAATAGTAACTTTTTGCATCTTGATGATTTTTGAGCCATTCTTGTGGAATCATGATCAAGACTTGATCAAATGATGATTGTGTACTCAAAATAAGATGTTGACCAAAAATTCTGACTTTTGACTACAAAATGACCATTTTGCCCATGCAGTTGACTGTAGGTCAAATGGAGCTTTTGACTGTGCAAATTGGCACTGTGAGTCTTGAAACTTGGCATGTAGGTGCTAGAGAATGCATATAGGCCTATGAGACTTCATTGAACCATTAAAAACCCCAAATTCCTTGAGAGAACCAAAACCCTAATTTCAGTTGGCTTAGGAGGTGGTTTGACTGTGCACCTCTTGAGCCATCTTGAGTAATTTGGAAACCAATCTTGACAAATCTTGAGGAATATGGGAGGGCAAATTTTGGGGTACAATAGTTGCCCCTGTTCAATCTTCTTAAACCTGAGGATGTAGATTGGCTTGCGTGCCTTTCATGATCCGAAGGTGGAAGATGATTGAACACTAAAGTGCCCAGAAATTTGCACTCGCATAGTGTAGTATCAGCAATGTGATGTCGGGAATGGGCTTACAGATGCCATTTGGAGAGATGATGGATAGGAGGATGGGCTTATAGATGCCATCTGGAGATTGTTGGTAAAAGGATGGGCTTATAGATGCCATCTGGAGATTGTTTGTTGAATTGTAACTTGGTAGGTTGAAAGAAGGAACCTGTGTAGGGTTGCCTGATGATGAGTTCGTGTAAAACTGCATCTGATAGAGAAGGAACCGGTGTAGGGTTGCTTCATGATGGTCAAGTAGATAGTTGTCCTGTCTGGTTTCAGGTATTAATCTACAATCCGTCGTCCACAGATATTTCCTGGCTAGTTACAGGTGTTGATCTGGAACTTATTCAATGTAGATAACTTTCCTGTCTGGTTTCAGGTATAGATCTACAATCAGCTCATATAGGTGGTTTTCCTGTCTGGTTTCAGGTGTTAACCTATGATCAGTCGTCCACAGATATTTCCTGGCTAGTTACAGGTGTTAATCTGAAACTTAAGAATGTTGGTCGAGATAGCTTTCATGGCTGGTTTCAGGTATTAATCTCTGATTTAAGAAAGAAAGATGGTTTCCTGTCTTGCTACAGGTATTAATCTTCAATTTCTTCAATGTAGATAACTTTCCTGGCTAGTTACAGGTATAAATCTACAATCAGTCGTCCACTGATATTTCCTGGCTAGTTACAAGTGTTGATCTGGAACTTAACAATGTTTTTTTTCTTTCTGATAATGATGTGATGAAGGAATCTGAGATGATTGCTACTTCAAATAGATGATGAAGGAATATGGGATGATTACTACCTCAGCAGGATGATGAAGGAATCTAGGACGATTACTACCTCAGCAGGATGATGAAGGAATCTTTGACGATTACTACCTCAGCAGGAATGGTGAAGGAATCTTGGGAGATTACTACCTCAGCAGGAATGGTGAAGGAATCTTGGGCGATTACTACCTCAGCAGGATGATGAAGGAATCTTTGACGACTGCTACCTCAACGGGACGATGAAGGAATCTTGAGTGACTTCTACCTCAACAGGATGATGAAGGAATCTTGACGACTTCTACCTCAACGGGATGATGAAGGAATCTTGATGACTTCTACCTCAACGGGATGATGAAGGAATCTTGATGACTTCTACCTCAACGGGATGATGAAGGAATCTTGATGACTTCTACCTCAACGGGATGATGAAGGAATCTTAACGACTTCTACCTCAACGGGATGATGAAGGAATCTTGACGACTTCTACCTCAAAAGGTAATGACTTTTATCTGTTTATCGTTCTTTCCTGAAAAGGTAAAGAGTTAGTTGTATGCAATGTCATGATGCATGAGACGCATGATGTCATGATGTTCTCCAGAGTAAATGAGGTCGTGTCGTATGCACTTTATCATGTATGTAAATAGGAGATGTGAAATGTGATATGTTTATGAATGTATTTTCGTCTGGGAAAATAAATCCTTGACAAATGACGGGGAGTTTGTTAAATCCTGGGCTGATATTGAAGAGTCTGGTTGAATTCTTTGTTTCCGCTGGGGATGATAAACGAAGATGATTGCAAGAATAAACCTGTAGGAAAAGATGACTCCGTTGGGGAATAAACCTGGTGAAGAGATTACTCAGCGGGGAATTACTCTGTGGGAAGAGATGCTTTGCTGAGATTTTAACGATAACTCTGTTGGGGACTCCGTTGATAAGCTTTGTTGGGGATTTTGATGATGAACTCCGCTGGGGATAGAAAGAACTTCGCTGAGGATGATCTTTCCGTTGCAACTTGCTGAGGATAACCCAGTTAGACTCTGGTGGGGATAACATCCGAATATGGATGGGGAGAGATATTTGTACTCTGCAGGGGACAAGCTTTTGGAATCTACTGGGTAAGATGATTCAACTCTGGCGGGGAAGCTTTTTAGACTATGCTGGGAAATGGCTCCAGTGGGGGTACCTTGTATTCTGCCGGGGAATAATCTCATATTTCGTTGAGGAATATTAAGACTGCTGGGGATGCTTGCTGAGTTATATTTGTATACTTTGCTAGGGAATATTAAGATCTTCTAGGGATACCCCACTTTTTCAGGACTGATGGTAGACCAACTCTGCTTGGGGGAGAGTATTGCTGACCTGTTGGGGATACTGTGCCTTTTTAGGGTTGATGGGGGGCCAACTCTGCTTGGGGAGAGTATTGCTGAATCTTGTCTTACTCTTGGGGAGTGAAGGTATCTTGGTCATATTCTTCAGCTGAATCTACCTTGTACCTGGAGGACAGAGCAGCTTGTACAGTTCGGACAATTCCTATTGCCTCAGTTTCTGCGGGAGAAGAAAGCCTATGAGGTGTTTGATAACTGCCGATTGACAAATCTTCTTCTGTTAGGCAAGTGACGAGATGACGGGACATAGTCGTACGCTTTGATCCCTAATTTTTTCCTGGACCGCCCTTTCGGGTTTTCAGTCCACCGGGATACCCATTTTTGCCCAAGCCGCCTTTTCAGGTTTTTGACTTGCCGGGTGTATAGATTTTTCATTTTCGTCCCTTATTTTTGCCCGAACCCTTTTGGCTCGCCGGGAAGCCCTTATTTTTGCCTAGGCCAGTCGACCTAGCGGGTCTTTGATTATGCGTAGTATTTTTTCTACTATGTCCATGCTCTCAGGATGTAGGGAGGTGCCACTGTTGGTAGTATTGTGTTACCATACTACCAGAAGCCCTTCGTTTGATCGTGCAAGATTCGTTGCTGGAACTCATGTCCAATGCCCCAAGTGACTCAGGCGGAGATTTTCCCCTGGCTATTTGGCGTCTTGAGAGATTCCTTGAATCTTGACTTAACTGCCCTAGATGATGGACAATGCTCATGCCGTGCCCCTTGATTGGAAGTGTTTTTCCACTTGAGGTGATCCTTTTTTATAGAGAAGATTTTTGTTCACTAGATATTCGTCGTGCGAATTTCTCTGTTGTTCGAACAAATAGTCATATGCAAACAATGTTATTTTAATAATGCAAAGCTTATGTCTGTCTTGAAGTTTTTTTGAAAATGCAGCTTTCAATAAAACAAGTGAATTTTTGTAAAATGTGATGTCAACTCAGGATTTTACAGCAAGCCCTACAGGAGTCAGGATACCTTTGGTAACAGTATGCTTTCGAACTAACCCATGCTTCAGCTAGGACTTTTAAGGGTTATAACGTGGCCTGGTTCACGGTTTAAGAAACAAAGGATAAAGGCTCAAATTTTATTTGTACCCACCCACTCTTCGTGATGTTCTTCCAACCTAAACTCAGCTAATCGTGCATTAGATTTTGTTTGAGTCTTTGCTCTGATATTCCGGTGATGGTTCGGATACTGATAGTCTATTTTGAATAGGCAATCATTTCTTTTTTGTTGAGGGTTTGCAGGACCTCTTTCTTTTTGATTTCGTTATCCCTGTTTTTTGCCTGAACTGTTTCTTTTGTGATTACAGTCAGCGGGATGCCCCAGTTTTTTTAAGTCTCCTTCATAGGTTTTGACTTATTGGGCTTTGTTTTTTTGAAAGATAACAAATGCCTGTCTCGACGATTATAGGGAACCATCACTGTCTTTTGTTTTGGAAGGACTCCTTTGATGTCATTCATTGTGCACCTGGATCAACTGAAAAAACTACCCTGCCCCAGGTTATGATTAAGGGTTTTAATTTTTGAAAAGAAAAACTCCGACTTCTTTGGCTCAAAGGGGTTGACTAGGGATTATCTTCCTTATAACTCCACTGTTTAGGATTTGAAACAATGCCTGCACATCGTCAGCGGGGTCTGTTCAAAAGCATACTGTAAAGATCGTGGTATCGTTTTCGGCATCCTCCCTCAAAAGGCTTAGAATTTTTAATCGAGAGTTGGACATCACAATGAAAGCAATTTGAATATAGTGAATACGAATGGATTGATTCGAAACAGACATATGCGATGCATTGATAAAGTAATAAAGTTTGACATGAATAAATGTTTGAATAAGCAAAGAAAAATACAACTTGAAAATTCTAATAAAACAAAAGATATTATCAATGATTTGGTGTAGGATCAGTGATCAAACTTGATCTCCTTGGCATCAATCAAGTCTGGGATCTTGTTCTTCAAACTCCAACAATCGTCGGTGTCATGTCCAGGACTGTCAGAATGGTAGGCACATCTCACACTCGGGTTATACTTGGAAGAGGAAGTATCAGGATTTTGAGGAGGATCCTTTAGTGTGATCAGTTTCACCTTCAGCAATTGTTGTAACGCTTGAGACAAAGGCATGTTGATGTCAGTATACTTCCTTTCTTGATATCTTACCCTACGCCTATTGCTCTGTCTTTGTTGAACAGGCGTGGGATCAGAGATCTGGGTTACCCATACATGTTGATCATGACGACTCTTTTTACCAGACACAACATTGGACTCTTTTTTTCCATTGTAGGGCTTTTTCTGAGTATCAGGAGGTGTAGCCTCTTGAATCTTCCCGCTTTTAATGCCAGATTCAATTCTTTCACCAGTCAAGATAAGGGCTGTAAACCCGGCTGAAGAATTCCCAATTAAATGGTTGAAGAACGGACCGGACAGGGTCCCTAAGAACATATCAACAAGCTCACGGTCAGTCAAAGGTGGCTGCACCCTTCCAGCAAGGTCTCTCCACTTTTGAGCGTACTCCTTAAATCCTTCACCCGTCCCTAACGACATACCCTGGAGTTGGGTATGCGTAGGAGCGAGGTCGGAATTATACTGATATTGCTTATAAAACGCAGTAGCCAAATCCTCCCAGTTATGAATACTGGCTCCATCCAGCTGATAGAACCATTCGAGTTGAGTCCCTGAAAGACTATCCTGGAAGAAATGGATCCACAAATTCTTGTCAGCAGTGTAAGGTTGGATCTTCCTTACATACGACCGGAGGTGCAGCTTTGGGCAGGAGGCTCCGTCGTATTTGGCAAAAGCAGGTGCCTTGAACTTATGGGGAATCACCACCCCAGAGGATAAGCCTAGATCTCCAAAGTCTAGTCCGGGCACATTTTGTATCTCCATAGCACTTAAGCGGTCCTCCAGCTGTTTATACCTATCCTCAGGAGGAGGGTACTGCTCCTCATCATAATTTGTCTCGTTGTCGGAGACCACGGGACTAGGAACCCTTCTCTCTTGTGGACTGTCTTTTCCTACAGATGAGGTAGTCAGCTCAACCTCATTCTGCAGTCCATTCCCAAATCTGCGTCCAGTGTTGAACAAGACGGTCCTCTTCTTCTTCTTCTTCCTCTATTTCAGAATCAGAGTCTTCAAATCCTGTTGACCCTGGGCTAGGCTCATAACCAACTCTTGGAATTGGGCATTCTGGGCCTGGAGGACCTTGATAGCTTGTTCAGCGGAAGGTTCAGTAGACATGATGATTGCTGAAATAAACAGCGAAGAAGATAAGTGGCCTGTAGAAGGGGTACCTGTTATGCATATGATGAATGATATATGCATGCAATGTTTTCAAGGATCTCGCGGGGTAAACAAAGAAACTTGTTAGAAGTTGAATCTGGTAGCTTGATTGAAGGAACTTCATGTTGTTGAGAGTCCTTCTTCAAGAGTCAAGCTCACCATATCGAGTGGGTCATAGCCCCTGACTCAAGTTATCATGTTTTGATCTCCAACAACCTTGACTAGAGGAAAATAAATCCCCTTTGCCCCTTGCTAGATAGTTGGTTCATCATGACCTGCATCACAAACCCTTGAGATCCTTGAAATGGGTTAGTCCTTATGCAAGATGCATGCAATGTTATGGTGGTATGATGTCATGATAAAGGCACACCACAAGTATTCACAAAAGGAAAACATGGTAAAGGCACACAAGTCACACAAGACAGCCCTTAGAGTATAGGCCAGCATGAAGTTTAGGTACTACCCTCTTTCAGTTTCAGTTGGTTAAGACCTGTCCTAGAAAATAGTAACGGGTTCTAAGGAGCTCAATATCATTGGATTGTTTTCTATGTTCATTGTTTTGATTTAGCCACTTAACTGGCGACCAAAATATTCCAAGAAAACAACCCTCAATGAGTGTAGTATCGAGTATCTACCAACTTCGGACTGCACCAAAGTCGGTCATCTCACTACCCCTAAAGAGGCCAGGATGGTCAAGTAAGGTTCTAAGGTCAGTTGATGCTTCATGACACCACGCGGCGGCCCCGTACTCTCTTTGACTTGACTCAAGGGTTACCGGTACTCACCAAAGTGCCACATCAACGTAGCAACTGCTTCAACCATGTCGGTATACCCCGCACAGTTCCCTCACAGTTTATTGCTACTTCTAAAGGGTATCCCCAGATCCGGGTTAGGATCTATAAAACTCTGATGCAAGCCCACAATATTAAAGCATTCAAGGCATACAATTGAAAACACAAATGATCTAATCCTAAGGTACACCTCACTTATTAATATTCCCCAGCAGAGTCGCCAGTTCTGTGATCGGTGGAAATAGAACTGACTATTTTTTAATGCTGGTTCGCGTTTGCGTTTGTTTTTGCAAAATGTCGCGGTAAGCAAGAGTCGCCACCGTCTTTTATGTTCTCCAACAAGGAAAGGACAAAAGCACAGCAAAATTCCTTTTCGAGATGTTTCTCGGTTCGGGAGGTAGATTATAGAAAGGGAAGGTGTTAGCACCCTTTCTATCCGTGGTTATCCACGGGCTCTTAGGTACTTGCTCACTATGTTTTCAAAAGAGTTTTGCTTTTCTTGTGTTTGTGGGTTTTGAAAAAGTTTGTTTGAAAACTTCGATTTAACTCTTGTCTCTGTCCTCAAGAGTGTATGAAGTGTTTGTTTGAAAACTTTTGTCAGAAAAGTGTAAGTGCGAAAAGTTATTTTTGTTTTGAAAGAGCAAGTATCTAAGAACCCCTACCTACTCAAAAGAAATTAAGCTGTGTAAATGTCCTTTAGACAGTACTATCCCACTATTGAGAAGTAGGTAGCACCTTCGTTGGAGTCTTCGGGTCAATTCGATTATAGGGACATGTGGTCACCAAAGCAATAGTAGGACGCCTTAGCGGTAACCCTAATGTCCTAGATCCTTTTTATCTGAGGCAACCGTTCCGAGGCAACTTGGATCTTTAGACAGGAGGGCGACCTCTAAAGCACCCTATACTCAATGACCACGTCGAGGCAACCAAGTGAGGCGTACCCTAGGAGTGGCATGTGCGAGTGTGTCAGGTTTCAGTTAAGTTATCTGTGCACATGTTATGGTGAGCTACGGGTTGATTTTAATTTCAGAGATAAGTCTTGTCATGCATAGCCTAGTTAGCATACATCTAGCAGTTTAAATATTGCAGAAAATAAATCTAATCTATTACAAGGCGTCGGGTATTTACATCGCCAAAAGCAAACCCTTGAAAAGTAAATTGCGGAAAATAAATGAAAGCGATAAAAAGTCCTAATTAACGCTATTACATCCTCGGAAAAAATACATAAATATGGATCAAAAATTAATAAAACAAACATACGCGCGAGCAAAAATTGGATCGGAAAAGTCCTTAGGGTTTTGACCCTTTTTGAGAAAGAAAGAAGTTTTTGCTATTTTTGCATTTAATTAAATTAAACCTAAAACTAATTAATTAATAAAAAGAAATATTTTTGAGTTTTTTAATGTCTCAAGGAAATAAATAAAATAAAAATAGTCAAAAGTTAGTAAAAACCCTAATTCTAATTTATTTTATTTATTGCAAAAAAATATTGAAATTAACCTAATTAAAAAGACTAAATTAATGTGTTAGCATTTATTTACAAAATAATGAAGGGTGAAATTAATAAATAATAATAATAATAATAATAATAAAAATATTACATTTTTAGTTTTCTGAATTTTATTATGAAAAAAAAGTTAATTTGGTTAATAATAATAATAATAATAATAATAATTAATAGTAAAATAATTAAAAGAAAAAAATATAAAAGAAGAAAAGAAATAATGAAACCAGGGGGGTGATGGGCCAGGTTAGGAGGTGTTTTTGCAATTTGTGGCCCATTAACCTCAAGCCTGCTTTGACTTTGGTGATTGTCCAGGCGTTGGTTGACTGGGAGTACCATGGTCCTTCATCTTTGGCCACAAGATTTGAGCTTAAAGACACATGGCGTGCTGAGATGTGAAGCACATGGTGGAACGCTTTTTGAAACCTGCATGTGATTATGCAAAGAAAAAATAGAAACAAATATTTTGGGGGACCTGGGATTCGAACCCAGGTCCCAACGCTCACATGCCCATGCCTTAACCACTCCAACCACCTGCACGCTTTTGATAATATAATAACAAGTAATCATTATATTAAGAATTTAGTCCATATGATGTAAAACACAAAAAACGCGCGTGTTTTTGAACTGGCCAACCACATACTAACACATCATCGTCTTTTTCATGTTTCCTGCAAAAAAGAAAAACAGATAGCGGGGGTTTTTAACCCCCACAATATGATATGAAGAAAAATAGCGATTAGCGTTGTAGTTCACATAAATATTTCGCGAGGGTTCAATCTTGTTCGTCTTGGTTCAACGAATTCAGTCATGGGTCTCACAAGTCTCAATTTTTCCTGGTTTAGGAATCCCCAATTTCAAAGCTTAAGAACCCTAGAAATCCGTTCATGGCATCTTGTGATTTAGGGAGTTATAGTGCAATTAAGTGATATCAATAGCTTCATATGATTCCTATTAACACAAAACAACCAAGAAAATATGTTAAATGCACATGAATTCAACAATACGATTTTGAAAAAAAAGCTTCAAACCGTGGTTCTGTGCGTGATGATTTTGTGAGCTATGAAGCTGGAATTTGATTGCCACACGTTCTGGGAACCTCCTGCAGTGTATTAGAATCAACAAAAGTCCTTAAATCGCCCTAGAATGCAGAAAACAGTTTTGCAATTTTCTTGAATTTTCTCAATATGGCTATGGTCTTTCTGCAGCTTTTTTCACGTGTATGAGATTAGGGTTTGCATGCATATATATAGAGGAATGGAATTAGGTCAAATCTTGAATAAGAATCCATTGCAATGATGATTGAATATTTGATTGAAAATCAAATCTTTTTGTATTTTCATGATTGAATAAAGTTGCCAATTTTGGAGATTTTGCATCTTTGACTTGGTGCACGAAATTGCCAGCATATCTTGACCATATTTGCTTCACAAAAAGATTGAAAAACCAAATCTTGTATTTTCCTACAATTTAAATTAATTAAATGAATTAATATCAAATAAAAATCCAATTAGTTAATAAAAAATAAGAAAATAAATTCAATTAAGCTTGATGGGTCGTGCATAGGCCATGTATGAAGTTTCAAGAAGAGATTTGAGGCCCATTAGCAAAAATGAGGTGTTTTGAGCAAAGTTGACTTTTGCAAATTCATAAAAATTTCCCAACTTCTCCAATGCATATCTTGCTCAATTTTGATGCTATGAGCATGTTCTTGGACATTTTGGAAAGGTCTTTGAGTCCTCTAACCAATGTCTTTGGTCCCATGTCATTTGGATTTACCAATCTCAAGTTATGGCCTTTGACTCAAAAGGTACTTTTGTTGACTTTTGAAATTGACCTATAATGTAGAAATTGATAACTCTTTGTGAGAGCATTTCTTGGACTTGGAGTGTGAAGATGGATTGTAGGAAATGGCATCCCCTTCAAAATGAGCATTGGATGGGATTTTTCTGATGAACCATGAAAAAGTTATGCCCTGGTCAAGATACAGTTGACTTTTCTACTGTCCAAAAATAGTAACTTTTTGCATCTTGATGATTTTTGAGCCATTCTTGTGGAATCATTATCAAGACTTGATCAAATGATGATTGTGTACTCAAAATAAGATGTTGACCAAAAATTCTGACTTTTGACTGCAAAATGACCATTTTGCCCATGCAGTTGACTATAGGTCAAATGGAGCTTTTGACTGTGCAAATTGGCACTGTGAGTCTTGAAACTTGGCATGTAGGTGCTAGAGAATGCATATAGGCCTATGAGACTTGATTGAACCATTGAAAACCCCAAATTCCTTGAGAGAACCAAAACCCTAATTTCAGCTGGCTTAGGAGGTGGTTTGACTGTGCACCTCTTGAGCCATCTTGAGTAATTTGGAAACCAATCTTGACAAATCTTGAGGAATATGGGAGGGCAAATTTTGGGGTACAACACATACTATGAGTGAACCATATTTAGTTGATGAATCGGTGGTTGTGGAGGACAACAATGGATTTGAGTTTCTGATGTAAAGGAGGAGGGGCTGACCTACAAGATTATCACTCCAACGCCTAAGCCAGTATGTAGAAAAGAAGAGTGGATGGAAATTGGATTTTAATATGCATACCAAAATTCTTTGCGCATATCCTTTATATAGTGGCCGGTTATAACAACCCACCATTTTCTAGGGGGTTGATGCGGGGAGCCGTTAGATGTATCTTGGATCTATATCACCTATACTATTCCTTAGGATAGTTATATAGGATGAACGTAGCCATCAACTACCATATCGCATAGATCTACATCATGGCCAAGAAAGAAACTTTCAATTCTATCTTTCCAATAATCAAACTTCTCTCCATCCTAAACTGGAGATTTGACACTATATTGATCTCTTTCATTCATAGCGGGTGCAGCTGGTGGAGGGATGTCTACCATTATATTTCAACAAAAAAATATGGATCTTTATCGGACACAGTGAAATGTTTGATAAATAATCAATACCAGAACCAGAACTTTGATGCCAATTAAAGGTTAAGGAAACACAAGAAAAGGGAGGGGGTTGAATTGAGTTTCTAGAATGAAATTTTTTCCTGACCCAAAACAATGAACAAAGAACTTAGAATAAAAATAATTAACACAATATTTTTATCCTGGTTCGCTGTTAACGAAGTTATCTCCATTCTTCCCACCAAGATGATTTTTCCTTGTCACATGGACTTAATCCACTATAACTAAACTGATTACAACCATAAAGACATACTACCAATGTATTCTTGATACTTCTGGCTATACCCTAGTTTCTTAAGAAATAATCAACTAACAAGTTGAGATGCAAAATGTGTGTTTACAAAGATGCTTCTATGAAAGCATATTGCACAAATGGAAATACAATTATTAGCACAAAAAGTGTTTTTAGCAAGTGTATGAACAAAAGTTCCTTGCTTTACAGTTTTTCTCACAAAGATGAAATTTTGTTCAAGAGTTCGCGTGAAAAGTTCATGTCAAAATTCTTCAATAGAGTTCTCAAACCAATCTTCAAAGGGATTCTTTATATAGGCATAGAAATATCTATTGGAGGGTGGAATAGAAATTCCAAAATTCCAGTTGTGTTCTTGCATAACAGTCAGTGAGAGTGGTAGATAACATTGTACCATTGTATTGTCCTTGTGCCACAAAATTAGAGTAGTGAAAGGAATGTTTGATCTTGTACCATGTACTATTCACTCACGTAAAACATTTTTGATCTTATCATCTAATCTATGGAGGCTTTAAAATGCTTGTTGATGAAGCATTCTTAGAAGGATCAAAATATTGTATTAGAGTTTTCTGAAAATTTGTCTTCAGAGTCTTCAAAACCTTTTCTTTAGAGTCGTCGGAACTTGTCTTCGAAGTCTTTAGAACCTTGTCTTCAGAGTCTTCATAACCTTGTCTTCAGAGTCTTCAGAATTTTGTCTTCAGAGTCTCCAGAACTTGTGTCCAGAGTCTTCAGATTTTGTATTCAAAGTCTTAATAACTTGTCTTTAGAGTATTCAGAAGCTCTTCAAATCAGAGTCACAATCATAAGCTATTAAACAAACGTTCTTCAGAATCATTGTCTAGAAGAGTTCCAGGGCTTGACAAAAACCTTGTAAAACACATTATGCCTCTCTTCAAAGTTAGAGTGTTTTGAGTTTAGAAACTGATGATGTAACACGCCATTCTATCAGGCTCAGATCATGTTAGAAAAAGCTACACACTAGACAAAATCATTAGGGTACATAATTGTTCTTTAAGAAACAGTGTATTATTATCATCAAAACTTAAGGTCGAATGCATAACCAAATTTTTTTCTTATAATCTATCCCTTTTTGATGATGACAAAACCATGTATTTTGAGGAACAATTTTTACTTGGCTTAATCACATAAATCATATCAGAGTCATCTCTCCCCTCGAGTTCTATACTACCAAAAATTATCTCAGCTTGTTCAGAGGCTCCCCCTGAGTTCAAGACTTATGAAATAATTTTGAAATATAAAAAATTTAAATCAACATGAAAGTAATGATTTCTTGATTGAGGTACTCTTAGAGTCTCAATAGTAATGCATGGTTCTTCATCTCAGAGCCTGGCTTGCTATTAGAACATGATGGGGGTATCAGAGTCTAGTTGAATTTCCTTTTAACAAATGCCTGTTTAAAATGAATTTTGAATATCAAATCATGATATTTCTTCTGAGTTTCTGAGCCTGGTTGAAAATGTTTAAGTTTATGAACTTGGTTATAAGAACTTCTGATTTTGCTATTTAGAAAGAATTCAGTGAACTTTTTGAAGTTCCTGAGTTGTCAAACATTGTTAGAGGCAAAAATTATCAGAACATGTATGGGATAAGTATGGAAAATAGTTATATCAAAATCATCTACTTTCTCCCCCTTTGTAATTAATTAAAAAAAACTTAACATAAATAAGAGCTTTCAATGATTAAATAAATAAAGGTACATATTCAGAAAATTGAAACCAAAACACATAGACTAAAAGGTAAAATGAAAAGGTATATTGTGTAGGTTGAGTAAGCTTTGACAAAATGGCTTGCATCATGAGTTCTAGCTTGGAGTTGGTCTCGTCTTGAGCCTTTTACATCTCATCCTGCTTGTCCAACCGGGTTTTATCAACATCATTTTCTTTTCCGATCTCTTCCAAAGTTTTTAGGAGGAAACTCAAGAGCAGAAGCCGGTGCAGAAGTAGGTTCATCAGAAGCGGGCTTCAGCTCAGCATGTCCAGAAGTAGAACCTACTATGATCTAAAGTTCTAGTGTAGGAATACTCATAGGAGATTTAGGAGCAGGGAGCAATATTGGATTGATTAACTTCCAGAGACCATGAAGGTTATCATGAAACCCCTTATGAGTAGAATCATGATACATTTCTCGTAACTCCAAGGAGCAAAAGTCAATCCACCTTCTGAATTTTTTCCATAAAGCATTACTCTCACCCTGGATTTATAAAATTTGAGCAAACATCCCTTAAATTGTTTAGACAAATCTTAGCTTTAGTCACAAACTTTAATAATAATTCATCAACACCAGATTTGGGGCTTTGGTGGTTTGGTATAGGGTCAGGACGAATATCAGTTCTGAGGAAGGCTAGGTCAGAAAAGTCAATATCAGGCTTTATGTCATAAGCATTCACCAAAATATCATCATCATCATCATCAGATGAGATATTGACAAATGGGATGTTTCTAATGATTTATGTGCCAGAGTCAGAATCTTCTGACGCAATAACAAGTGCATCTGGTCATAAGCATGGGTGATAACAAGGTTTTGTTGGGTGGTTTCAATTAATGGTGGAATGAGTTCATGTGGTTTTTGTTATTGAGTTGGAGTTTCTTTTTGTAGTATTTGAGCTAAAAGTGTTGTGGGAATTTCTGTTTGAGTATGTTCTAAAACAATGGTTGTGAAAGGTTGGGGGTTTTGTGGTATGATTTCTTATGGTTGAGGTTAAAGATTAGAAAGTGATTATTGTTGAATATTGGTCATAAAACCAAAGGTGGTATGGAGAGGAGAGATATGTATAATAGAAGTTTGTGGTAGTGGTGGTGGTTGAGTGGATGGATGAATCAGAAGAGGTGAAGATTAATTTTTATCTAAAGATATGGGTGTCTCTACAAAAGGAGACTTACTAGAAGGTTGACTTGGGGCAGGTTGACTCTGAGTAGGAGATGTATCAGCTATCTTAGTGCTCTCAGAAACCTTCTCAGATGTCTTAGCCTTCTTGGATAAATACATTGCAATCCCAAAAGGGCCATCACTAGTACTCTCTTCTTAGAAATTTTCTCTACCTTTTGGATGGAGACTCAGAATATGCTTTAGAACATTTCTCTTGACTATCAACACTAGTGACTATCTGAGTTCTTTCTAGAACTGAAATTCAGGCACTTGCAAAACATATGTTTAAGACTGATGTCCTAGCACCACACAATGTCAAGACAGATGTTATAACATATGGTGACAGAAAACTTGCTAAATCTGCATATTATGCAGAAAGATAAATTGCAGAAAATTAAACAACCCAATCAATTGTTAATCCATTTCGATGCAACGTCACCTACTCTGAGGGCTACCAAGTCAGGAAGGAAATCCACTATGATAGTATTAGTTCAAGCTAAACCAACCCTAGTTTACAATTTCTCACCTAATCACTATCTTATGCAACTTCTACTCAGAAACCACTAGATATGAGATCCCCCTATCACACCCAATCACCATGGTGATATACCTATGGTCACAAACCTTGTGACTAGACTAAAAACTAAATAGAAGATTATGCTTCCAATAAACAATACTTAGTCTTCCTTAAAAGCTTTAATTAAGAACAATACTTAACTCTTTGATTAAAATCTCATGAGTAATAATAATAACTTGATATAAAATCAAGTAATAATTAGTTAAACTAAATGCATCAAAAGATACATGAGTGACATATAAAGAAAACAAACATAAAGAATTTAAAATACTCCCAAAATCCTAATCCATGGTTGCACCAACATTTTCTTCAATGTGAATGCTTACTATTTTAGGTTTATCAAGTCCTTATTCATAGACTCTTGCAAGTTGGGCTTGGACTCTTCAAATCAAATCCAATCTTCACTTTTTAAATCAGCTGCAAGATCTTCAAATAAAAACAAAAACAAATATTTTTAAATTTCCTAAAAAGTCTCCAAGATCCTTTTTAATGAAATCAAATTAAATCTACGCTTGTTCCTAATAAATCTCCTTGACATGTGAAGAATAATGAGATATATCCAAAAGGATCTCTCAAAAACAAATGAAATATGTCAATAGATTAAAACAGCAGCGCCTGCTGTATAACAAGACAATATATCAAGACATCTGGCTCAACATCTGTCTGATACACATGATAGCAAAACATGTCATAACAGTTGATTAAAATGTTGTGACATCTTGCTCAACATTAGCCCATAACCATATTTTTGCAAAATTTATGCCAAACCTAAAACCATGGATTTGACAATCTCCCCCTTTGGAAAATTTTGGCTAAAACAACCATTTCACAATAACCATTGATAGAAGAATAAAACCATGACACAAGCTACATGCAAACATGTAAACTTTGTACAAACTGCATCCATAAAAATGTATCAGATACTATAATGCAGTTACAGATCATAATATTTAAAACTTCAGAAGAACATATGTCCAGACATGTGGTCTGACATCATGCATCACAACTCCTCCACAACACAGGAGCTAGACAGATTAGACATGTCCAATACTCTCCCTGTCACACATGATGAAGACTCCCCCTCAAAGGGAAAACCCAAATTAATAGAAAATCCAATATACCAAATATGAACTAGTCACGTTCATACATTGGAGGAGGCAAAAATAGAAGATAAAACAACCTCACATCAGGATTTTCACACAACTTCATTAGGCAAAATGTTATAACATCTGGTAAGACATCCTTCCATATCAGCAGTAGCAACAACAACACCAACAAACATGTCATACTATCATGATTGCCCTCAACAGTTGCATACAACAAGCAACCACAATAACTACACTCTCCTTAGTAATAACACAGTTCTATCAGCATGTTAATCAACATGTCAGAACATGTTTCATAACATAAGGACAAACAAAATACACTAACACTTTAATCCCCCTTTTAGCCAAAAATTGATAAAAATAGAGTAAATGTAAAGCATAAATGAAAGCACACATGGAAGCACACAAACATAACACACAGATGAAAGCACACAATGCACACTAGCACAAAACATAGATGGAAGCACACAATAGCATATGGAAACACACAAACTTCATCAACTTCAGGTGGTCATCCACCTCTTTCCCCTATCAAATATTATTTTGCACTCCTTGGTGTTATCACTAGACATTTGCAGAGAACATTTGTTCCATCTAATAGCAGCTTACTTAGGCTTCCTATGCATCAGAACATAGAGGAAAGATGCAGTATCAGTTGCACTCCTCCATATTTTTAATTGTTATAACTCCTCAATAGTACAAGTTCAAATCCCACTGTTGATGTTCATAACAGTAAGTTGTTCATTGTTGTCCATATGCTCTAGAGTAATAATATTTCCTTAAGCAAGATTCTTGATAAGTTGGTTATGACTATCAAGGTTCTTGTTCCAGCCATGTTGAATGAGATATCTGATATTATTCAGATATTCATAAAGTAATTCCATGATATCATGTTTGACATTATGTTCCTTCAAAATTTGGTCAATCCATACCAGTTGAGAATAACTTCTCCTTGTTCCACCATACTCAGATTCAGTAGTATTGTCAGAGCCATAAATCAGACTATTTCTTAGACACAAATACCTACTGACCCATTGTGATCCAATGATGTAGTTCAATATCCTTCTTTCTTAAATAGTAGAATACATCCTTGGTTCAATCTTAGAAACAATACATGAATTTGATATTTCCTTATTGAATTCTATAGTGCCTTCTTCATTAGAATGCCTTGCACTAATCTCCTTGAATTGATCTGTTTTAACTCTAAATTCATAGTCATCTGGATCAACACTTGTGAACTCACAAGTTACTTCTTTTCTTGACTCCTCAGTCTGCACAGACAATGTTCCAACATTGTCTGCAACACCCTTCTCCTTGTTAGTGAATGAATCATCAATCACCTCACTTGTGGATTGTATAACATCTTTAGTTCTGGAGTTAAAAATTTGTAAGCTCTTTTATTTGAAGAGTAACCCGGAAATATCCCTCCATTCCTTATGAGATCCATCTTACCCATTTGATCTTTGTTCACCAATACATAGTACTTACTTCCAAAGGTATGAAAATATTTGACTATAGGCTTCTTTCCTTTACATATTTCATAGAGAGTAGTTGAAGTACCACCTCTCAAAGTGAACCTACTATGAATGTAGAATGCAATATTCATAGCTTCACCTCAAAACTCTATTGGTAATTGCTTAGCAAGAATCATAACTCTAATTGATTCTTGTATAGCCCTGCTCTTTTGCTTAACAAGTCCATCTTGCTGAGAAGTGATTGAAGATTCAAAACTGGTATTTTCAGAAGCACAAAATTAAGAGAATTTTGCATTCTCAAACTCCTTGTCATGGTATCGTCTAAACTTCACAATCACACTCTTCTTCTCCTCTTTAATACTTTGACACAGATTTTTGAAGACTTCAAAAGCATATGATTTTTCTCTAAGAAATCTCATCCAAGTATACCCAGAAAAGTCATCTATAACCACATAGACATACCTCTTGCCACCCAAGCTTTCTATTTGCATAGGTCCCATTAAGTCCACATGAATAAGTTTCCGCACTTTGGAAGTAGTCTGATGTTGTAAAATTGGGTGTGACGTCATGGTTTTCTTTCTAATTTCACACTCAACAAAAACTTTACCTTTTTCCAATTTTGAGCTATGGAATTACCTTGATAGATTCTTCAGATAAGATCTCCTTCAATCCTTTTATATTAAGGTGTTCAAGCTTTTTGTTCCACAACTTTACTTCTTCATGAGTTATCAGACATGTTAAAGAATAAGTAGTTATCTGAGATACTCATAAATAACAATTATCTTTAGACCTAATACCCTTCATCAAAATAGCATATTTTTCATCTTTGACCAGACATTTTGACTTTGAGAAGCAAACTAAAAGACATTGGTCACACAATTGTCTAATGCTAATAATATTAGCAGTTAATTTTTTCACAAAAGGAATATCTTCTAGACTAGAAGAACCAGCACACATCAACTTTCCAAGTCCTTTGATTACACCTTTAAAACCATCACCAAATCTGACAGAACTTGTGGGATGAGGTATAATATTCACCAATAACTTTTGAACCCTTTTCACGTGTCAAGAGCATCCAATTTCAAATTACCGGTCTTCTCCATTTAAGTCTCTTAAAGAAGTATGAGCAATAAAGTTAATATCCCTATTTTCAACACTTCTCTTTTTGCTTACATGATCATTCTTAGAAACAACTGAAGATTTTTTTATCTCCATGCAGTTTATAACAAAAAGGCTTTATATGACCATGCTCATCACAATAATGACATATCTACATTGATGATTGGAATATGGATAATGCACGTCTTCCAGGATGTTGCAACATGTGGTTGTACATTTTGATCATCCTCTTCCTTTAATATGAAAAAAACTCCTCTTCATATACTTTTTGTTGTTTGTTATTAGATTGATAATCAACTTCAGTATCTCCGTCCTTTCTCACCATATCAGCTTTACTTTTCATATTCTTCAAGGAATCTAACATGTTATTGAGCTTGGAATTTAAGAAGGTTACCTCATTTTGAAGATGTGAAATAGAACATAGAAGCTTCTTCTTTTCATTCTCCAATTCAACTATGATATTTATCTGTTCTTCACTTGTCTTATGCATTTCTTCACACCTGTCTCACGTGTCCTTATAAGATACATCAAGGTCTTTATATAGGAAAATTTCATCATAAGCTTCTATTTAATCTTCCCATCTGCCAGAAAGAGTCATCACAAGCTTTGCAGTTTCATTGTTAGCCTCATCTTCTAACTCATCATCATCAAACCAAGACTCAACAAAGCCCTTTTTCTGCCTCTTGAGAAAAGTGGGAGATTCTGGTTTTATGTGACTAAAACCTTCACACTCATAACATTGAATGCCTTTGCTTTGATAGGTCTTTTCTTCAGGTCTGGTATTCTTCTGAAAATCATCATCATTCCTGATGTCAAATGAGATTTTTCATGACATTTGGTTTTCCTTTTTTGTCCATTCTTTTCAGAATTCTATTGAATTGTTTTCCAAGTAACACAATGGTATTGGACAGTCCTTCATAAGTATCTATATCATCTTGACTCTCTTCATCTTCAGCATTTGAAACAAAAGCTATGCTCTTGTTATTTTTCTCAGACTTGTCATTAATAGCCAATTCAAAAGTTTGAAGTGACCCAACAAGTTCATCAACTCTCATGGTGATGATGTCTTGAGCTTCTTCAGTAACAATTATCTTCATGTCAAATTTCCTAGGTAAATACCTAAGAATCTTCCTAACAAGATTTTGTTCTAACATCTTTTCTCCCAAGGCGCTGGATGCATTTGTATTTCAAGAACCTTCATATTATATTCATAGATGGTCTCATCATCATTCATCTTTAGGTTCTAAAATTTAGTAGTGAGACGCTGAAGGCTTGACATTTTTACTTTGGGTGTAGCTTCATGAGTTGTTCTGAGAATTTCCCAAGCATTCTTGGCTACAGTACAACTATTAATCAGCCTAGACACATTCTTGTCTAATCCATTGAATAAAGCATTCGAGGGTTTGGAATTTTGAAGAACTAATTTGTCATCCTCATCATTCCAATCTCCCTCTGGCTTTAACGACATATTCCATTCTTTGTCCTTCTCAACAAGATGTTCCCATCCTTTTAAAATAGCCTTCCAAGATTTATTGTCCATGGACTTTAGAAAAGCCACAACTCTGACGTTCCACCAATCATAATTTGACTCATCTAACATAGGTGGTTTTTTGTTGTATCCTCCTTCTTTATCCATAGTACCATAAATATTTTCCATAGAGCTTACCCAATAGACAGAACAAGGTGCCTGCTCTGATTCCAATTTAAATTCTGGCACTTGCAAAATAGATGTTTAAGACTGATGTCTGATGTTGTGGTATAATCAAATGAAAGTATTGTTTTATCGTATCCGCGGGGATTTGAGCGATATCAAAACCTTTCAATAATTTCTAATATTTTAAGCATAAGTTTTCAAATATGTTGATTGATAAGTTATGAAAAGTAAAATGTGTATAATAACTGAAAATAAGTTTAAGAGAAATAGACTTGTTGGGAATTGGTATTCGTTCGTCGATTCAATATGCACATCAGAAATCAGTTATACACAATTTAAGAATGTCTCATTATCATCACGTATCTCACACAAACAAAGTTCATGTCTAAAGTTTGATGTGATTTCTACCTTATGATTTAATCGACAATTTCTTAGCCTATTGAACATTACGGTAACATTAAGATTCGATACTTTTTAGTGAATATTAAACCTAAATTTATGTCTAGCATTTAGAGTTTAATAGTTGTTATCTTGGATCGAGATTAAAATTGTATTTGTTAATATCAATTCAATCCATGAAATAAATGGTAAAACAAAAATAACAACGATAATGATTCATAGATAAAGTGCGTATAACACCATGATTAAAGAGAATACATATTTTTTCAGCGAAGTACAACCAATCCCAACAAGAGAGTGATTTAGCTACTCATGGTAGTTTGTGTGAGTACAAACTTCGTCAGTAAATGTTTTGAATGATGTCAAAACCGAGAAAAGCTTACACTTTTCAGTATTGGATGGTATCCTTATGTCTTATGGCACTCCTATGCATTTGATGTCTTAGGAATCATTAAAAAATATTTCAAAATTAATTCAAGTCATTAAAAACAGTTTTCTTCATGTTTTTTAACTGCATGTGTCGACACGGTTGTATTTCCAGTCGACACATGTAATGCATTTTAAAAGCTTGTAGCTTTTGTAAGTCTTAGGCCGACGCATGCATGTTTTCAGGTCGACAGATACCGAATATTTTCTGAAATTACAGATTTTCTTATTTTATGTGTCGACACATCCACTTTTCATGTCAACATATTTGATATCGTTTTAAAGCATGTAGATTCTATAATTTTTCGATCGAGACATGGTTCTTTATAGGTCGACACATTCTATTCAAAAATCATGTATGTGTTGATACATACGATTCTTAGGTCGACACATACTGTTTTAGTTGGTCAATTTTTAAAATTCTTTTATTCCGAATTTACCCCTCTTTTCCCTAAAAGTTCCAAAACTATAAATACTCTTTCATGCATCATTCCAACTTGTTGAAAACCATAAAATTAGCCTATTTCTCTCTTCATCTTCAACCTCCAATCTATGCATACACACTGACATTACATTGTAACGATGTTCCGTTGGGGTGCCATCTAGACGAGGATTGCTAGTGTCCAAATGTGTATTGGGTGGATTTTTGTAGGGGTTTTCATCCAGGAAAAACCTCGGGTTTATCCTCCAAGATCTTTGGTTGATTTGGGGGTTTTCATTCAATAAGTTTGAGAAGTAATCCCGGTAAAGTGAACAACCTTAGAGTGCTTAAAATATTTGCAAGGAACCTTGGAGTGTTTGAAATATTTTCAAGGAAGTAACTTGGAGTACCAGATAGAATCGAAGTCTTGTGTTGCAATAGTATGAGATTGACGGTGCGTGAAAGCTTTGGAGATAAATAATACAAAGGAGTAGCAAGATCCAGACAGTATTTTCTCATATATTTTATCTTGGTCTCTCTCAAGATCAAGGAAAGAGAAGGGGTTGAATCAATAACAAGCTTAGGGTTTGTGGAGTTACTCTTGAACACTTCTCTTGTATAAACATTTTTGCATAGTAAGAATTATCCTAATTCCATTGGAATTAGGCGCAGACGTACCCATACGCAAGGGCAGCAGTGGAGAACTGTGGAGACAAATTCCTTGTGTCGCTTTTTTTTTGCTTTTACTTGCTTTGATATTCAGTGTTCAATTTATCAAATAGCATTGCGTTGTCATTTGAATTGTAAGAATTTTCTTAATCAATTTTGATATTTAATTCAAGTGTTGATATAGATTATAATCACTTTTAATTATAAGTGGTTTTGTGTATCAACATAATCAAAGGAAAAATTCTGAAAATTCACTTGCACACTAAGTGTTTGATAAATTGACTAAACTAGTTCTTTTAATATTATCATTGGAAATATCCTTGCTAAGTGAAATTGATTAAACTGTAAATAAGTTGCAAACTAATTCAAGGTTATTAATTCACATTATTGTTCTCATTCCATATCATTTTTTATTTACGGTTTACATATCTGAGCTTCCCGATAACGTTCGTATAGAGAACAATTTGAAAAGCTTTTGTGTTGTACTTTCATAAAAAAATTTCAAAACCAAATTTTATTTGAAATTTTTCAAAGGGGTATCTATTTGCACCCCCTCTAGATACCATTGTCGTTGTCTAACAGTTTGAAGCACAATGGAAGATTTGAGTTGAAACGACATCAATGACGATTTCTTGAATCTTGATGTGTATCCATACTTTCTACCTAAAGCCTCTTATATCCCCATGTTTATTACAAAAATATAGTATATTACCAGGTAAAAACTGAATTAAGCCTTTGAGCTGAGTTTCTTTCCTATTTATAGCAGTTCTGGCTGCCTGAGTTTGCTAAGAGAACTATACTTTGCTAAGTAAAGTCTTACTTCTTTGTTAAGTTTTCAAATCAACTTGTCTTCAGTAAACCACCATAGTTCACTAAGTAAAGTGACGCTCGCTTAGCGAAGTTGCTTTCTTCAGCCTTAAGTCTTTTCAAAATATCTTTCTTTAACTGACCTTTTTCGCTAAGCAAAGGCTCAATTCGCTAAGTGAAATTCTTCACTTCTCATCGATGTTGGCGAAACTGGTTGATTTTACTTTTATCTTGGTTTCTCTAGGCTAACTATGATTCTCTAAGGGAATCGATCTTTCGCTGCACCTTCGCTTAGTGAAGTGTCTGTCTTCTGGATTTTGTATCCTTTTGTCTTGACTTCACTGGAGTTTTCTATGCTCGCTTAGCAAAGTGTCTGATTGCTGGTTTTTGCTTTAAGGATCAAAACTTGTACAAATGACAACAAAACCAAAGGCAACTTGCACAATACTACTTTTTCTCATTTGTTGGGGTTTTTTTGTTAGAACCTTGTTGTTTAAGTAAGATAAATGCAATGAAATGATGTGATATTTTCCATGAATCAAGCATTCATGAAACTCTCCACAACTTGAATCTTTGTTTGTCCTCTATAGAAGCAATGCAAGAGCAAGAGTTCCTATACCATCTTTCACATAATCAACCAAATTTTTCAATAAAGTAACCAAGGAGAAAGGTTTCCATGTTGAATTACATAACCAAGAATGCTATTGTGATACGGTGACAGAACTGACTGTTTTTAATTGTTTGCGTTTTGCGTTTTTGGTTTTCAAAATGCCGCGGTAAGCTAGAGTTGCCACCGACTTTTATTTCATCCAATCACGGAAAAGGAAAAAAGAACAAAAAAAAACCTTTTTTTGAGATATTCTGAGTACGGGGGTAGATTATAGAAAGGGAAGGTGTTAGCACCCTTTCTATCCGTAGTTATCTACGAGCTCTTAGGTACTTGCTCATTTTTCAAATTGCTTGTGTGTGTTTGTCTTGAAAATGTTTTTACTTCGTGATAACCCTTGTATCAGTCCTCAAGGATGTGACGAAGTTGTTTTGAAAACTGTTTTGAAAGGTGTTTGTGTGAAAAAGTTTTTATTTGAGCAAGTACCTACTAGCATCTACCTACTCGGAAAAAAAAGATTGTTATTGTTCTTATTTCCTTTAGACAGCGCTATCCTACTATTAAGGAGTGGGTAGCACCGTCGTTGGAGTTGTAAGCGACATTCGAAAGGGACAAGTACAATCACTAAAGCAATAGTTAGAAAACTTTAGTAGCAACCCTAAAGTCTTAAGATCTTTCCGAGGCAACGTTTCCGAGGCAACATTCGAACGAGACAATTTGATCTCTTTAGACTGGAGGGTGACCACTAAAATCTCCTATGCTTAATGATTGTTTACCGGAGGCAACCGAAGTGAGGTAAACCCTAGGAGTGAACATGTGCGAGTGATTTATTTCAGTTGTTTTAATCTTTGCACGTTAGGGTTTTCTAACTATTTTAATTTTTCATGCATTCTTGCCATACAATCCTATTAATATATCTAATTGTTAATAATTTGCTGAAAGTAAAAGCGGAAATAAACCTAGCTATTACACGACTTTGACAATTACTTAATTGCCTTGACGGGAAATAAAAGTACAGAATTTTAAAGCCCTAATTAAAACTATTACAACCTTGAAACAGTTACAAAATAATGGCAAAAATAATAATAAGTGCGCGGCAAATTAAATGCGAGAGGAATTAGGGTTTGGACCCTTGACTAAATCTAATTGCAATTGATTAAAGAAAACATCATTTTTTGTCTTTTTTTTTTGTTATTTAAGAAAATAAGTAATAATTGAATTTAAAAAAAGAACCTAATTACTAATTAACTTTAATTAAGAAGAATAATTAAATTAGCCTATTTTTTTGTTTTTGTCTAAAAAAGAAAAATCATTAAATCAAAAATTTAAACCTAGTTTTCTAATTGATTTTTAATTGTAAAAAATAAGTTAAAGTTACCCTAAATTAAATAAACTAATTAATTTAAAAATTAAATTTGATAAAAAAAACGAATTCTAAATTTGTGAATTCTTGATTTTGGGATTTTTATGAAAAAATTGATTTTTTAAAAATAAAATAAATAAATAAATTGCAAAGAATAAAGAAAAATAAGAAGAAAAAAAAGAAAGATTTAGAAATGGGTCTGTGTTGAATAGCAATGCTGGGGGGTGTTAACCTGAAATTCTTCGGCCCATTAAGCTCCTGGCCTGGTCAACTTTGGGATCTGGTGTAGCATTGACCTGGAGGAGCACCATGAACCTTCATTGGAGAAGCATGAGATCTGTTCAACGTGTAATCCAGTGGACAGGCATTGAGGGTTTATGATGGTCTCCTGGAGATGAAGTGTATTGGATTCTGTAAAGAAAACATGTAAATGAGAAAATATTGGAGTCAGGGGTCGAACCCCTGACCTCCTGCTTATAACGCCTTATCTTTCCTCCTGGCTACCACTGGACCAATGTGCTTTGTTGGTAATATAAATAAACAAAATATAATATGTTAGAAAAAACGTTAATAGCCATGAAAACACGCGCGAGATTTGAATTGGCCAACCATGCTTTGACACGCATCATCTTCTTCCTTGGATCGTTGCTTTAGGTAAAACACTTTTACCTACGAACGTTTGTTCGTAGCTATAACTCTGTTTCATTCAAAAATGGCATACAAGCAAGATAAATGAAATTGGTGACCATGAATCAATTGGGCTTGAAGCCCTGATCATCATGGTACCCAATATGAGAACCAATTGTTCCTGCATTGAAAACCCCTAAAAACAAACTCGTAAACCCTAGCAATGGTATTACGCGATCCCTGTGCAGAAACTCAAATCAAAGCATTCAAAAATGTTGCAAGCATGACAATAAACATGGATATGTGATTAAAATAGATTTATTATGCGTAAATCAATGGATTCAAACTTTAAAAAAAATGCAAACTGTGATATCTCTAGGGGCGATTTCTGGATGTTTTGAGGCTAGCAAATGATGCTGTCAGCTTCCTGAGATGTCCAGGGATGGATTATAATCTTTAAATCTCCGTGAGGATGGCTCTAGAGTGGATTTTGATCTCAAACTTTTTGTCCAAAATTTCAATTCTGTTCTTGCTGTTTCACGCCTCCAATCCTTATGCTTATGGTCTAGAATTGTTGTGTATATGTAGGAGACTGAATTAGGTTAACAAAATTGTCATGAATCTTGAGAAATAATGGAGATTTGATTTGATTTGCTTCATGTATGATTTATTTCCAAAACTTGCTTCAATCCAATATTTTTCAACCCTAATGAGTCTTGCACGAATTGACTGGCATGCTAGCTGTATATAGACTCAAAATGTGCACAAAAATTCCAAGATTTGATTTGTTTTCATTATTTTACCATTTAATTTGATTTATTTTGATTTAAATGAATAAAAAAATCAAAATAAATGATAAAAGTAATAAAATATCAGGTGTAAAAGCCCAGGGGTCGTGGGTCCTATTAGAAACATGTTTCAAGCAAGAAAACATGGGTCTCTTTGGAAAAAATGCAAATTTGATCAATGTTGACTTTTGACAATTTTCCAAAAATTGCCAATTTTGACAATGCACAACTCTCTTAATTTTGCCCCTAGGAGGGTGTTCTTGGACTTTTTAGAAATCTTAGGATGTCCCTTAACCAACCCTTTTTGTTTCATCTCAATTGGATCTTCCATGTTCATGTATGAAGCTTTGACCCAAAAGGTGTTTTTGTTGACTTTTCAAAAGGACCTATAGTGTCAAAATTCATATCTTTTTGTGAGTGCATATTTTGAACTTATGAGCTGAATATGAATTGTAGGGAATTTCATCCTCTTCAAAATGAGCTTTGGATGGAAAATTTCTGATAAAGTATGAAGAAGTTATGCTTGGTCAAAGTTGGGTTGACTTTTCCTGCAAAACCCTAATTTAGTAACTTTTGGGTTTTGATGAATTTGGAGCATTCCTTGAGGAATCATGATCAAACATTGATCAAATGATGGAAGTCACTTCAAAATGTTTATGTTGACCAAAAATCTTGAGGTTTGACTGTTTGTGGGCCATAGTTGACTTTTGACCTAGTACAGTCGATTCTCAAGTATCTGAGCAATTGACTGAGCAAACTTCTTGTATAAGGATTGACACTTGACATGGAGGGTCTTGGGTAGAATATTAGGACCTTGGAAAGAATTTGGGCTTTTTGGAGTCCACCTATCTTGATGAAAATGGAAACCCTAATTTGAGATATATTGCCTTAGGAGAGAGTTTGTCTGGTCAACTCTTGGGAAACCTTGAGCAAATTGGGGACCTCACTTTACATTTTTTGAGTAAAATGAGAGGGAAAATTTTGGGGAACAACAGCTTCCACTGTTCAATCTTCTTGAACCTGAGGATGTAGATTGGTTTCTCTGCCTTTCGTGATCTGAAGGTGGAAGATGATTGAACACTAAAGTGCCTAGAAATTTGCACTCGCATGAAGTGGCACTTGATTTATGATATCGGGAATGGGCTTACAAATGCCATTCGTAGGTCGATGATGGAAGATTGTTGGAGATGGGCTTAAATATGCCATCCTGGATGTGGCGGGGAATCGTCGAACATGGGCTTGAAGATGCCATCTAGAGAATGTGGATTTCCTGAGATATTCCTTTGACGAGAGTCCCTGTTGTTGTTGTTGAGGAAGAATCTGATGAGGAATGTTGGTATCTTTCTTGGGAGATATAGAATTTTAGGAGTTCAGTTGTCCGTTACTCTACTGGGGAATTAACTCCAGAGATGAACTACATGTATGGTCAGTGTACAGGCTGCACCGCGACTTACTGGGGAAATGCGAACCCAATCGGGTTTGATCAGGTCCAGGTCTTACAGTGGTGTGGATTGCTGTATGGAGATAAGAGAAAAGAAACCTGGTAGTAAGGTTATGAGAAGGAATCTGGATAGTAGGGTTACTTCGATATGAAAAGCCTGGATAGTAGGGCTGCGAGAAGGAACCTGGATAGTAGAGTTACTTCGATATGAAAATCCTGGATAGTAGGGATGTGAGGAGGAACCTGGATAGTAGGGTTACTTCGATATGAAATCCTGGATAGTAGGGCTGTTAGAAGGAACCTGGATAGTAGGGTTACTTCGATATGAAAAGCCTGGGTAGTAGGGATGTGAGAAGGAACCTGGGTAGTAGGGTTACTTCAATATGAAAGCCTAGATAGTAGGGTTGTGAGAAGGAACCTAGATAGTAGGGTTACTTCGATATGAAAGCCTGGATAGTAGGGCTGTGAGAAGGAACCTGGGTAGTAGGGTTGTGAGAAGGAACCTGGATAGTAGGGTTGTGAGAAGGAACCTGGGTAGTAGGGTTACTTCGACATGAAAGCTTGGATAGTAGGTGTGATACGGTGGGAGAACTGACTTGAGGTTTTGCATTTGTGTTTGCAAATGTTTCAGTTTAGCAAGAGTCGCCATCGACTTTTTATTTTATCCTAAGGAAAGGTCAAAAAGCACAGGAAAGACCTTTGAGATGTTTTCTTGGGTTCGGGGAGTAGATTATAGAAAGGGAAGGTATTAGCACCCTTTCTATCCATGGTTATCCATGGGCTCTTAGTTACTTGTTTAGATCACTTGCTTTGCTTTTCAATTGTTTGAAATGGTGCTCTTCAAATGTTTGAAATGGTGCTTTGTGTGTGGTTTTGAAAGATGTTTTGAAAAGAGACCATCATTGTGGTAACCTTTGTAATGATTCTTGTTTGAATGTATACAAAGGTGTTTTTGTCTTTTGAAAAGTTTTCAATATTTGAAAGTAGGGTTTTGAAATTGTGTTGCAAAGTGTGTTTTGAAAATAGCAAGGAGGTTTTTGCAAGCTTTTTGATCAAGTAACTAAGAGTTATCTATCCTATTTTACTCAAAGATCTTTCTTATGTTTTTAACCCTTTTAACAGTGTTGTTTCACCAATGTATTTGGTGAACAACCTTGTGTTAGGATGTTAAACGGGACAGGCGCGGGTCATCGAATAAACCATGATAGCAATGGTGTCAAGTATTTTTGGAAATTTTCTTAAGGGACTTGATCATTTCTGTTTAGGCAACTTAGATAGCATCATCGAGGGACTATGATCTTTTGTTTTATTTTTGTTTTGCCAAAGTACTTAACATGCATACCATGGCCCATTTTTGAAGGCAACAAATGGATTGTAACCCTAGGGGTGCAAGTGTGCATTGTGTTTGTTTTTCATGCATTTTTGTCTTTGATTAGGTCAAACTATTTGTTGGTTTTGATTTTGCATACAAACCCTAATTCTCTAAGCATGGCATAATTGAAAGCATTTAAGTGCGTAAAAATAAATCTAAGCTATTACAACTTGATATGGGGAGGGGGGTACAATTTTGAATAGGGGATTATTTTGTAAGAAATTAAAACCCTAAATTATTACAACCAAATTGAATTTACAATGCATAATATTTAAATGTACAATATTTAAATAAACAAAAATAAACAAATATTTAAATGTATAATATTTAAATGTACAATATTTAGCAGGATCAACCTCAATGCCTTTGTTGCTGACGATAAATCCAAAAGTTTACCAGACCTAACTCCAAAAGTGCACTTGCTTGGGTTCAGTCTGAGCTTATACTCCTTCAACTTGATAAACAGCTTTTGCAGATGATCAAGGTGTTCTTCTTCTGTTTGTGATCGGGCTATCATGTCGTCTACATAAACTTCAATCTCATGATGTATCATATCATGAAACAAAGCTACCATGGCGCGTTGATAGGTTGCCCCGACATTCTTCAGTCTGAACGGCATCACTTTGTAGCAGAAGGTACCCCATTGCATAACAAAAGTAGTTTTCTCCATGTCTTCGGTGGCCATTTTGATCTGATTGTATCCCGAGAATCCATCCATGAAGGAAAATACCTTGTGTTAAGCTGTGTTGTAAACCAGGATGTCGATGTGTGGTAGTGGAAAATCATCTTTAGGGCTAGCCCTGTTTAAGTCCCGATAGTCCACACACATTCTGACTTTGCCTTCCTTTTTAGGCACGGGAACAATGTTAGCCACCCATTGTGGATAGGAAGTAACAGCCAGAAAGCCAACGCTGAATTGCTTCATTACCTTAGCTTTGATCTTCTCAGACATGTCGGGCCTCATTCGGCGGACTTTTTGTTTGATCGGTGGATAATCTTCTCTTGTAGGGAGGCGGTGAACCACAATATCTGTGTCTAATCCTGGCATGTCTTCATAGGACCAGGCAAAGATCTCAACATATTCGTTCAACAACTGCACTAAGCGCTCTTTGACACCTGGTTCCAGGTTGGTACCCACCTTAACCTCTTTCTTGTCTTCCTCTGTTCCCAAGTTGATGGTTTCTAGGAACTCTTCATGAGGCAGAATTGCCCTCTCTTCTTGTTGCAAAAGTCTGGCTAACTCTCCTGGCACTTCACAGTCTTCGTCAACTTCGTACTCAGCATGATTGACCAAATCTTCAGAGTCACCGAAGGCTAAAGCAGAATAGTCACCCATGGAATCCGGAGTGGATGGGTACCTGCATTTCGTGAGTGTGGGTGTGTGTAAGGGATAGCCATCCTTAAACAAAATAAAATGCAAAAAGAAAGAAAATGAACACAACAGTTTATAGATGAAAACGTCCAATGATTCATTAAATCATGGCATATGATAATGAAGAAAATCAAGCCCTTACAAATGGACCTATATGCCCCGGGCAAGGCATAAGGTGAAAATAGTGTACGAATTGTTTAGTTATTACAGACCAAAATAGGAAATTGTTCAAAGATAAATTACTGGTTGATGAAAGTGATGGGAGTAAAGTCCTTTGCTTCCCAATTACTTAATCCTCCTTCGACGGTTGGAAAGATCCAATCTTCAAAGTTGTCTTCTTCATCATCATATTCTAAGGCATTAATTCCATGGTGAGTGATTTTTACGGGTGGTCCCCCAGCCTTGGAGCGACGCATAGCTTTCATGGCCAGCAACAGTAAAACCTAGTCCAAACTTGTCCGTCTTGTGAGGAAAATCAGGCAGTAGCCCCTACACTGTACTCCTTCCTTCTTTGATTACAGCCTCTGGATCCTTGAGAGATGCCATCCTAGACACAGGCTTGGAAATAATAGGCACATCAGTCATTGTCTTCGCAACTGCGACTTCAAGAGAAACCTCGTCAAAATGTTGGAAAGGCGTTTCTATGAATTTGCCATCCAACTCCACATAGCAGAAGGAGTTGAGGTGACTTATCATGTGCTCTTCTCGCTGTGTACCGTTATAATCTTACCCTGAACATGATACTTTAGCATTTGGTGTAAAGAGGAGGTAACTGCCCCCAACATAGTGGATCCACGGCCTTCCCAACAAACACGAATATGAAGGACGGGTGTCCATCACATAAAAGGTGGAGTTGAAAACTTCGGTGCCCACTTTGATAGGAATATCTACCTCTCCGTGAACCATTCTTTTGGACCCATCAAAGGCCCTAACCACGATATTACTTGGCTTTAGCACTAACCCTTCATAGTCCAAACGGTCTAACGCTTTCTTCGGTAGCACATTCAAGGATGAACCAGTATCAAAGAGGACATGAGAAAGGGTGGTTCCCCTGCATTCTACTGAGACATGCAGTGCGTCGTTGTGTTTCCTTCCCTTGGGAGTCAAATCAGCATCGGAAAAACCAAGACCATTATCAGCAGTGAGGCTAGCCACGCACTCTTGAAACTGGTCAGTCGAAGTTTCTTGAGGCACGTGTGTCGTCTTTAAAAATTTGATTAAGGCCTTAGCATGAGCCTCAGAGCAAAGTAGGAGAGCCAACATGGAAATTTCGGAAGGGGTCTTCCCTAGTTGTTCCATAATGTCGTAGTCGCTCTTTTTGATTATCTTCAAGATTTCTTCCATTTCTTTCTGAGTGGTTTCGGGGATTACCACAGTCTGAGCCTTCATCCTGACAGGCGCTTCTAGTATCCCCTTACCCTTATCGGTAGTATCAACGGATGATCTAACTTCAGGAGTGTCCAATTCTTCAATTATCGGGCCTTGCACAGATGGCTTAACAGGCACAGAAGCTTTTGAGGGTCCGTAGACTGCTCGTGGGGGAGCAATCTCCGGAGAGAAAATCTGTCTGCTGCGAGTTATCTTGCTTGCTCCCGCAATGTTCCCTATATCAGGGGTTTCATCATCAGAGTTCTCTTGGACTGATTCAATCTGTTTGATACCATGATAGAAGATTTCTCCTCCGTAGTTCCATGGTATCGTCTTGTTAGATTGATACGGGACAGGCCCCAGCATGGTGATTTTTAACGGCACAAACTTAGGATCAGGCGTAATCTTGGCAGGCCTTTTGCAAGCCTTGGGAAGATTGTCGGAGATGGTTATTATTGCAATGTCATTGGTTGAAGTAGCAAAAGTAGCAGGAGTAACAGGAGTGAAGGTATCAACATGAGTCTTTTGGAAGAGTATCTCTTGGATATCCATCAGGCGTTGGATGCCTGATTTCAATAGTGGGCAGTCAGCTCGTATGTTTAAACAAAAGTAACAGTCTTTTCCACAGCCTGGGAATATCTAGGCTCTCATCAAATTCACTTTAATCACTGGTAACAGAGTCAAAAGGTCAGCAACATTGGTAACATGAAGGTCTTCCATAACGGCATGAACATTATGACCGTGCTTGGGCATTGGGGAAGAAATCACATTCGGCTTTTCGGGCGCATCGAATTCTACCTCCTTGGCGTCGATCAGGTCTTGGATTTTATTCTTAAGAGCCCAACAGTTGTTGGTATCATGCCCTACACTGTCAGAGTGGTAAGCACACTTTGCATTGGAGTGGTAATATGGAGAAGAGGTATTGGGGTTCTTTGGAGCTTCCTTCAAATTGGTAAGATTCAACTTTAGAAAATGAGGGAGTACTTGAGCTGGCGTCATATTGATTCGGGTGAACTTCCGTTGTGGCCTTTCTACCCGTTTTTGATTAGGTCTTGGCTGATTGCTGTGAGGTTGATCATTTGAAGAGTTTTGAATCATCACAGCCCCTACAGTAGGTCGGCGCCTCATTCCTCCTTGGCTTTTCTGAGAATAAATAGCAGCAGCTTCCTTCTTAGTTGGGAAGGTCTTCTTAACAGCGGTGGACACAGAGGCATCTTTCTGAATCTTACCACTTTTAATACTAGCCTCGACCCTTTCACCGGTCAAAATTAGTTCGGTGAATCCTGCGGAGGAACTCCCGATTAAATGATTGAAGAAAGGGCCAGACAGGGTCCCTAAAAACATGTCAACCAGCTCTCTATCCGACAATGGTGGCTGCACCCTTCCATCCAGATCACGCCACTTCTGGGCATACTCTTTAAATCCCTCATTAGAAGCCATACCCATACGCTGTAGTTGAGTACGGGTAGGCGCTAAATCAACATTGTATTGGTATTGCCGGTAGAAAGCAGCATCTAAGTCTTCCCAGTTATGAACCTCCGATCTCTCGAGTTGATAGAACCAGTCCAATTGTGAGCCTGACAAACTGTCTTGGAAAAAATGGACCCAAAGATCTTTATCAGATGAGTGGGGTTGGATCTTTCGGACGTAGGATCTTAGATGCATCTTTGGACACGACAGGCCGTCATACTTAGCAAATGTGGGAACTTTGAATTTGGGAGGAATAACAATCCCAGCGACCAACCCTAGTTCTTCGAAATCTAAATCAGGTACCCTTTGCAACTTCATGGCTGTCAACCTATCCTCAAGATTTTTAAACTTAACATCCACCGGGGGATATTGTTGTTCAGAGTAATATTCGTCTTCTTCCTCTTCCTCTTCTTCTCCTTCAACTTCAGATTCAGAAGGCATTGATGTTCCTTTTCCTTTACCAGCCCCTTCATCAGACGTTGAGGGGAACTCGAGAACTTTTCTAGCGTTGCTTTCAAACCTTCTTCCCATGATGACTACACCAGGTCTTTTCTTCTTTTTCTCTTTATCTTTCTCCAACAGTGCTTTGAGGTCCTCTTGACCCTTTGCTAATGTCACGAGGAGTTGCTGGAATTGAGAATTCTGTGCCTGCAGATCCTTAATCGTCTGCTCCAAATCCATCTTGCTGAAATAAACAGCAGAAAGATAAGGAAACCTGGTGTGAAGACTTGTTTATGCATATGATGAATGATATGTTATTCATGTAATGCATTCAAGGATTCAGAAATTCAAATTTGTCGCAAACAAAAAGAACACACGTCATATTAAGAAGAAATTTGTTAGTACATAAGTGCCTCATGGGCAAAATATTAAAAGATTCTTAATGTAAAAAGACATTGCACATCCTCTTTGGTGCGATGTAAGTGTTGAGAGTTTCCTCCTCATGAAGTCGGCGTGTAAGCTCCAAAACCTTCTTCTCACTGGCATAGAAGCTGGCTTCAAAAGTATTCCGTTCTTATTTGAGTTGGATCCAACTCTTTTGTAGTTCTTCCAATGATGTTGGCATGTCTGGATGTAGGAGGGTGTATGGAACCTCTCCTTCCATAACAGGCTCTTTGATCACGGGGAGAATGTGAGGGTATGGCATCATAAGATTCTGGGCGCGGGTTCGTACCCACTTGAGGTAAGGCTCAAGGGGGATGGAATTCTTGTGCTCCAGTGTCTTACTATCCACTTTGTTGGGCATCCTCCAAGCTCTGATGAACCTTTGTCAAAGTCCTTGCGCATCGTTGTCGAAGTCAAAAACTAGGTCAGGAATCAGCATATCATGAGGGCCATCCCTCCGGGCCTATCCAAATTTCCTTAGAGCTAAACAGGGGTTGTAGGTAATGCCTCCCCTAATGCTAAGTAGTGGGACATTAGGGAATTCCCCACAACGATCAATGATGATTACATTTTCTCTAGACCGAAAACACCAATGAACATCAGAATGTGTGAGGGTCATCAACCGTTGTGACCACCTTAAACCCTGCTCATTCTTCAAAATTGATTGTGGAAGGTGAGAAATAAACCACCTTGCTATGAGAGGAGTACATCACATGAGAACACCTCTTTTCCTCATTGTTCGTGTGTAAAATGAGTGTAGGATGTCTCCAAGCAATGTAGGCACAGGATTCTGAGATATGAAAATCTTGACAGCATTCACATCTATAAGTTGATCAGGGTTTGGGAACAAGACCAACCCGTAGATGAGGAGTGCCACAATCTCTTCAAAAGCTTGTAGGTCTACAGAGTTCCAGCAGTCTCGTGCCTTCTCAAACAGAAATTTTTCCAAGAAACCCTTGACACCACTCCTGGTTTCCTAATGGCCCTTGATATCAGATGGTTGCAAGTGTAATGCTTGAGCAACATCTTCAGGCTTTGGTTCTTTTTCCATACCGTTGTAGGATAGTTGATGAAGAATAGGAATTCTCAGGAGTTGAGAAAATTCCTCCAAAGTAGGTACAAGTTGGTAATCAGGGAAGGTGAAACAGTGGTGCAGGGGGTCAAAGAACTGGAAGAGGACTTTCACCATGTCTTCTTCAATGTTGGAGTTGGCAAAGTTGAGAAGTCTACTATGTCTTTCACTGAATAGAGAATTCTCTGGAATCCTGGAAGTAAGCTCCTTGAGTTGAGGAGGGATTCTCACAAGGTTGACTTGAATTGTTTTCCTGCGAAGAGATTCCATGACCTACAAAACAAGAACAAAGATGAAGATCCAAACCCTTGAAATGGTTAGTGGATGCATATGATGTTTTATAATGTTTATGATGTATGCACAAGCACATGTACAAACAAGTCACACAAGATCCTAGTTTCAGGCTTGCATGAGGTTTCATAGGTAAATACCCTCTTGAGTTAGTTGGCTCAAACATGTCCTATAAATAGTAATCGGGTTCTAAGGAGCTCAATATCACTGGATTGTTTTCTATGTTCATTGTTTTGGTTTAGCCACTTAACTAGCGACCAAAATATTCCAAGAAAACAACCCTCAATGAGTGTAGTATCGAGTATCTACCAACTTTGGACTGTACCAAAGTCGGTCATCTCACTACCCCTAAAAAAGGCCAAGATGGTCAAGTAAGGTTCTAAAAGTTCATTAGTGCTTCATGACATCACTCAGCGGCCCCGTATTCTCTTTGATTGACTCAAAGGCTACCGGTACTCACAAATATGTCGCACTAATATAGCTATTGCTTCAACCATGTCGGTATACCCCACACAGTTTCCACAACGTATTGTTATTTACCTATGAATGTTTCCCAAAATCCGGGTGGAGGATTCAAACCCAAACAAGAGAACCAAATGTAAAGCAATCAAAGCAATCAAGACATGAAAAGGTGATCTAAACCCTAAGGTTACTCCACTTTAAAAAGTTTTCCCCAATAGAGTTTCCAGTTCTGTGATACGGTGGGAGAACTGACTTGAGGTTTTGCGTTTGTATTTGCAAATGTTTCGGTTTAGCAAGAGTCGCCACCGACTTTTTATTTTATCCTAAGGAAAGGTCAAAAAGCACAGGAAAGACCTTTGAGATGTTTTCTTGGGTTCGGGGAGTAGATTATAGAAATGGAAGGTATTAGCACCCTTTCTATCCATGGTTATCCATGGGCTCTTAGTTACTTGTTTAGATCACTTGCTTTGCTTTTCAATTGCTTGAAATGGTGCTCTTCAATTGTTTGAAATGGTTCTTTGTGTGTGGTTTTGAAAGATGTTTTGAAAAGAGACCATCATTGTGGTAACCTTTGTAATGATTCTTGTTTGAATGTATACAAAGGTGTTTTTGTCTTTTGAAAAGTTTTCAATATTTGAAAGTAGTGTTTTGAAATTATGTTGCGAAGTGTGTTTTGAAAATAGCAAGGAGGTTTTTGCAAGCTTTTTGATCAGGTAACTAAGAGTTATCTACCCTATTTTACTCAAAGATCTTTCTTATGTTTTTAACCCTTTTAACAGTGTTGTTTCACCATTGTATTTGGTGAACAACCTTGTGTTAGGATATTAAACGGGACAGGCGCGGGTCATCGTATAGACCATGATAGCAATGGTGTCAAGTATTTTTGGCAATTTTCTTAAGGGACTTGATCATTTTTGTTTAGGCAACTCAGATAGCGTCATCGAGGGACTATGATCTTTTGTTTTATTTTTGTTTTGCCAAAGTACTTAACATGCATACCATGGCCCATTTTTGAAGGCAACAAATGGATTGTAATCCTAGGGGTGCAAGTGTGCATTGTGTTTGTTTTTCATGCATTTTTGTCTTTGATTAGGTCAAACTATTTGTTGGTTTTGATTTTGCATACAAACCCTAATTCTCTAAGCATGGCATAATTGAAAGCATTTAAGTGCGTAAAAATAAATCTAAGTTATTACAACTTGATATGGGGAGGGGGTACAATTTTGAATAGGGGATTATTTTGCAAGAAATTAAAATCCTAAATTATTACAACCAAATTAAATTTACAATGCATAATATTTAAATGTACAATATTTAAATAAACAAATATTAAATAAAAATGCATTATGCAAAAAAAGTTTTTATGTATGCAAAGTATTTTTAAATGTAAAGAAATATAAAGGAATAAATAAAATAAAAAAAGATTAATTTTATTTTTATTAAAGGGGTAAACCTTAATTTTCTTTAAGAAAATGATATTATTATTTATTTATATACAAAAATATGTTGATATGTACAAAAATAGAATATATTGAAGAAAATGTATTTTTTTAGCATAAAAAATAAAAAGGGTAATATTTTTATATTTTACTCTAATTATTTAATAAAATAAAGGTATATATATATATATATATATATATATATATATATATATATATATATATATATATATATATATATATATATATATATATATATATATATATATATATATATATATATATATATATATATATATATATATATATATATATATATATATATATATATATATATATATATATTAAATATATTAAATATGTAAAATATGTATAAAATAAAATAAAATATTTGCAAAAATAAAGTATATTCAAGAAAATATTTTCAATGTGAATAAAAGTAAGAAATGAAAATAAAAGTATTATTTACATTATTTTTGGATTTAAACAAATAATAAAAAGTGTTAAAAGTGCTTTTAATATTAGAAAGAAAAGAATAAAATGCCAAATAAATGTAAAAAAAATGTGAAAATATTTTTAAGCATTTTTTATATTTGGGGATAAAATAATAAAATCAGAAATAAAATAAAAATGCAAAAATAACAAAGTATAAATAAATTGGGCCAGGGGTGCAAAAAGAAGAACAAAACAGGCCCAGTCCATTTTCACTTTATCTTCTTCCTTGTGACAAACGCGCGCTTGCTCTGTACAAACTGCCAACTCCTGGAAACGTGATCTTTTGACAAAACTCAAAACATGAAACTTGTAGAGCATCAAACAACGATTTCAACCATATAAAACATTAAATCTAACTCTCAAAGACCAGAGAGAATTTCTCTGGCCCTAAAATCTAACCTAACTTTTTCAACATGTTCATGGATGAAATTCTCCTAGCACGATTAATATAAATGAAAACTGAGCATATGTATGGTTTCAGGGCAATGAGTACAACATCTTTTATTCGCAAACCTAAGGCTAAATATTCCTAAATAGAGAAATAGAAGTTCTTGAAAAACCTATTTCAGTTGGACACGAGTTGGACAATGCAGCAACTTTCAGTGAGGCCTGAGGATCTTTTGAGCTTGCTTGATGTTCCCTGAACCTTTCCCAATGCTTAGTTTGTTTTGAAATGGCCTGAATCAACCTCTAGAAGTCAACCCGCATAAGCTTGAAACAAAAATGGTGAACACTAAATGGAGTTACAGTTGGCAATGGAGGTTTGGGACAGCTTGAATGAGTTGAATGGAAGGTGTTTGAAGTGGAAAGGAGCAAAACGCACGAGCAAAATGAGCTATGGCACTCAAGTTGCAACAACTACCCTGTTTTGCAAGTTTTTGGTGTTTTGGTGTTCAAGGGTGTTTGAGGGATGATTGGCTTGTGTTTCTGGCTTACAAGGATGTGTAAAACTTGTTTGAAACCTTGGCTTAAGTTGAATATATCAGATATGTGAGTTATGGACTTTTGGCACAATGACTTGTTTTGAAAGAAAAGTGTGAAGTGAAGTGAGATAGGCCTGTACAGGCTATCTCCAAGCATGCACAAGTTCCTTGTACCTTTGCCTGAGTTTGTGGAACTTGTTTGCTGCAAAGAAAGAAGTCCAAGGCTCAAGAAAAGCAATTTGACATAAAGTTGACTTTATGAAAATGGAAGTGCCATCTTTATGCCTAAAATGGAATTATTCATTGTGCCAAGCTCTAATTATCAGAATAACACCAATGTCCAATATATTTGCATTCAATTTTTAAGTGTTGGAGGGTTTAGAGACCTGTAATTATGTACTAAGCTAGTTTGGTCAGATTTTGCAAGTGGTATGAACATGTATTGGCCATGGTTACAAAGTGAGTTTTTGCCAACTTCAAGCATTCGATTCTCCCTAACCACAAATGTGTTTGAGGAGTTATTGGACAATTTAGAAAGCTTGCAACATGTACTCTAATACATCTTTGAAATGCAAATTGAGACTCCAAGTGGAACTATGTGAAAAATGGCCAAGAAGATGGGTCAAAATCTTGCCTAAACTAGGGCAAAATTTCCCTAAGTTAAAAGTTTTAGGGACCCTTGTTCCAAAATTCATAACTTGATATCCAAGCTTCTTTTGAGAAAACTTTGTGATTAAAAGTTGTAGACTTTGTGATAGACTAAAACTTTCATGTTGTAAGTTTTATTTGAATCCATTTGCATCTTGGTGAAAATGTGGGACAAAGTTAGGAAAAATTAAGAAAATTTCATAACTTAGAAAATTTCTAAGTTATGAAATTTTTCAATTTCAAACCCTAATTTGCAATTTTGGGTTTCTTGATGAACAACTTTCATAATTTGACACATCTTGATGAAAAATTATTCTTGGCACTTGATTTTGACCAAAAAGTCAAAGTTTGACTTTTCAGTGTACAGTCAAATTTTGATCAGTTGACTGAAAAATTCATTTGTCAATCCTATGCATTTGAGATCTTTTGAACTTGTTGAATAGGTAAATATAATTTCATTGAGTCTTTGAGCCCATGGTTGAAATTAATTTGCCACTGGCTAGGTCAAACAGTCAAAAATTGTCTTTGTACAATCAAAACCCTAAAAATGACCATTTTGCCCTTTTGGTGATCTGATCAAATTTCTTATGGAATTGTGCTCCAAACTTGATCAAATGGTTCATATGAGTTCATAATGTTGATGTGGGTCAAAATTCATGAAGTTTGACTGTAAATTGACCACAGTTGACTTTTTCCCCAATACAACTGATTTCTAGGTCAACTGTCCAATTGACTGGGCAAAAATTTGATTCAAGGCTTGAAACTTGGTATGAGAAAACTTATGAGTCCAACATGAAGTATGAAAGTCAATTTGGGAATTGAAGGTCCAAAAATCCATATGCAAACTCAAACCCTAGTTTAGGTCAACAGTGCAAGAAGGTGCCTTGAGCATGGCAAACCCTAGCTTGATCTTGAGTTCCAAGAGTCTTGTGATGAGAAATGTTGTTAAAATGAGAGGGAAAATTTTGGGGTACAACAGTAGGGTTGTGAGAAGGAACCTGGGTAAGGTTTCTTTGTGAGGAGTTTGGGTAAAATTGTATATGGACCGAGAAGGAACCTGGGTAAGGTTGCTTTGGGACAAGTTCGAGTAAAACTTCAGAATGAACTGGGGTAAGGTTACTTTGGGATAATGTAGATTAGTTGACCCATTTGATTTCGGGAACTGAGTTTCCATTAGTTATCTATAGATGTGATCTGTATAACTGTTGGATTCATTGAAGCTAATCGTCTTTTCCTGGGAAAAAAATCAGGGTTAGTTATATGTGATGCATGAAATGCAGGGAGAGATGATATTCTCAAAATAAATGAGATTATGTAGTATATGATATGTATGCGTCTGTCATGATGCATGTTGAAATGCTATCGAGGTATGCTCGTGTCTGGGAAGATAAATCCCTGATGTTTACTGGAGATTTGTGAATATTCTTCCAGGAAGAGATGCTGGAGAATAATTCTGCGGGGCCAGACTTTGGGGAAGAGATACTCTGTTAGTCGACCTGCTGATCTGAAGGAACAAATTTATCTGGGGATGAAATTCCATTGCTGGAAGTGATGAGCTCTGTTGGAGAAATAAACTCTGCTTGGGGAATAAGATTTATTGACTCGCCCTCGATTATGAACCTCGGCTGGGGATAGTTATGTCCTGTTTTGGGAAAGCTGACATTAATTCCTTTGGATACTTTTACTCTGTGGGGAGTGCGTATACCAATAATTATGTTCTCGAGCATGACTCTATCCCGATACCTACTGGGCAAAGGATACGTCGAGTTCGACCCTTCTTATTTTCCCGGTTTCTGGAATTACGAGTAATTGTCTTTTGTTTCTTATGTAAATCTTTATGAACAACAATCATTTTCAAATGCATATATCAAAAATAAATCATTGGACGTTCTTGCAAAACAAAATAGAAAAAGAAAAAGAAACAGATTGAAGTTTTGTAAAAATGGCTTGTATTGATTTGGAAATTGGCCTGTAATAGGCGTTTTGTACAAAGAGACTGACGTTCTAGTAAGAGAACGCTGCCGAAAGAAATTACAATTTATGCAAAAGAAAGAAAAACAGTTATGTGAAACAACCCCATTGGGTTCCAACTCTGTTATTGTCTTTATATCTTCAAGCATCTCATCACTTTGCTACTTGGCCGGAGGTTGATCTGATTGATTGGTGTCGTCCGAGCTTGATAGTCGATACTGAAGTCTGGTCGCAAGATGATCCAATGAGACATAGTGATACTCTTTAATCCCTAACTTTTTCTTGGAATTCCCTTTCGGGTTTTCAATCCACCGGGATACCCTTTTTTGCCCAAGTTGCCCTTTCAGGTTTTCGACTTGTCGGGTGTATAGATTTTTTCATTTTTATCCCTTACTTTTGCCCGAACCCTTTTGGTTTGCCGGGAAGCCCTTTTTTCCTAGGCCAATCGACCTAGAGGGTCTTTGATTATGCGTAGTATCTTTTCACTATGTCTGCATTGACGGGGTGAGGAAGGTCGTCGCCGTCCATGGTGGTCAGAATCATAGCTTCTCCCGAGAAAATGTTCTTAACCACAAATGGCCCTTCGTACGTGGGAGTCCATTTGCCCCTGGGATCACCTTGCGGTAGTATGATGCGTTTGATCACCAGATCCCTAACTTGATATTCTTGACACCTGACTTTCTTGTTAAAAGCCTTGATCATTCTCTTTTGGTACGTCTGACCATGGTAGATAGCAGTAAGTCTCTTTTCATCGATTAAATTTAGCTGATCAAGCCGGGTTTGGATCCAGTCGTTTTTATTCAAACACGCATCCTTCATAATTCTGAGAGAAGGTATCTGGACCTCGATGGGTAGGACTGCCTCCATGCCATATACCAGAGAGTAGGGTGTTTCCCCTGTCGACGTCCGTGCTGAGGTACGGTACCCATGAAGAGCGAATGGTAACATCTCGTGCCAGTCTTTATATGTCACCGTCATCTTCTGTACAATCTTCTTCATGTTCTTGTTAGCTGCTTCAACAGCCCCATTCATCTTCGGCCGGTAGGGAGAGGAGTTATGATGTTGTATCTTGAACTATTTGCAGAGCTCGGTGATCATTGTATTGTTGAGATTTGTACCATTGTCAGTAATAATTCTCTTTGGCACCCCATATCGGCAGATCAGGTTATGTCGGATAAACCGCGCCACGACATTCTTGGTTACTGTAGCGAAAGAGGCTGCCTCAACCCATTTCGTGAAGTAATCAATGGCTACTAAGATGAAATGATGCATATTAGACACAGTAGGTATAATCTCGCCGATCATGTTGATGCCCCACATCGCAAAGGGCCAAGGAGCTATCAGGACGTTCAGAGGACCTGGGGGCACATGCACCTTATCAACATAGATTTGGCATTTATGACAAGTTCGAGAGTGCTGATAGCAATCGGCTTCCATAGTGGACCAGTAGTATCCTGCCCGTAGGATCTTCTTAGCCATGGTATATCCACTAGAATGGGTTCCAAAAGTGCCTTCATGTAGATCTATCATGATCCTCTCTGCTTCGCTCTTATCTACACACCGTAGTAGTGTGGAGTCATGGTTGCATTTATAGAGGATCCCATTACTGAGGAAGAACTTTGCAGCGAACCTTCTCAAAAACTTCTTATCATTGACAGATGCCCCTTCGGGATATTCCTGAGCCTCGAGATACCTTTTGACTTCATGAAACCAGGGTTTGTCTGCCACCTATTCGGTATCGATCTCGCAGCAGTGCACTGGTTCATCCAACCTCTCAATAGTAATCTGGGGAGCTTCATTGTCCCACATAACCTTGAACATAGAAGACACGGTATCTAGCGCGCCCGCTAACTGGTTCTCCTCCCGTGGGAAATGTTCGAAGGTTACCTCCTCAAAGTGCGGGAGCAATGTCAGTACATACTCTCTGTAAGGAATGAGATTCGGGTGCTTCGTATCCCACTCGCCTTTGATCTAACTAATCACAAGGGCGGAAACCCCGAATACACTTAAAAACTTAATCCTCAGGTCAATAGCAGCTCGAAGTCCCATGATACATGCTTCATACTCCGCCATGTTGTTGGTGCAGTTAAAACATAATCGGGAAGTGAACAGAGTATGACAGCCCTCAGGAGATATAATAACAGCACCAATGTCATTACCCAGTGTGTTTGAGACTCCATCAAAATACATAGACCATCGGGATCCTTCCTCAGGTCCTTCATCTGGTCCAGGCTCTTCGTAGTCAGTCACCAACATGATATTCTCATCCGCAAACTCAAAATTTATGGACTGGTAGTCATCCATGGCCTGATGAGCCAAATGATCAGCCAATACACTCCCCTTGATTTTTTTGGGGGTTATATATTATATGTCCTATTCGGATAAGATCATTTGCCACCTTGCTATCCTTCTGGAGAGAGTGGGCTTCTCGAAAATACACTTGATCGGATCCATCTTTGATATCATCAAGGTTGTGTGAGTCAGCATATACTGTCTCAGCCAGTGAGCAGCCCATGCCAAAGCGTAACAAGTTTTCTCGAGCAATGAGTATCATGTCTCACAGTCGGTAAACTTTTTGCTAAGGTAGTAAATGGCGTGGTATTTTCGGCCAGACTCGTCATGCTGCCCCAGCATGCACCCCATTGAATTGTGTAGCACTGTCAAGTATAATATCAAAGGTATTACTTCAACTGGAGGCATCAGAATTAGAGGTTCTTGAAGGTATTCCTTGATTCTTTCAAAAGAGGTCTGGCATTCATCATTCCACTTTACCACTTGTTCTTTCTTCATAAGCTTGAAGATTGGCTCACAATTAGCAGTCAGATGTGAAATGAACCTGGCGATGTAATTCAGCCGTCCCAGGAAACCTCTAACTTCCTTCTCTGTGCGGGGAACCGGCATCTCTTGTATGGCTTTTACCTTCGCAGGGCCTACCTGAATACCCTTGTCACTGACAACAAAACCCAGAAGCTTACCAGACCTTACCCCGAAGGTACACTTGTTCGGATTTAACCTCAGCTTATATGTCTTCAATCTGTCAAAATATTTCTGGAGATGATCAAGATGCTTCTCCTCTGTCTGAGACCTGGCTATCATATCATCAACATAAACTTCAATCTCATGGTGAATCATGTCGTGGAACAAAGTGACCATGGCGCGTTGATAGGTTGCCCCAGCGTTCTTCAACCCAAAAGGCATCACCTTGTAGCAGAAGGTGCCCCATTGTGTAACAAAAGTTGTCTTCTCCATGTCTTCAGGAGCCATCTTGATCTGGTTGTAGCCCGAGAATTCATCCATGAAGGAGAAGATTTTATGTTGCGCGGTGTTGTCGACCAGAACATCGATGTAAGGAAATGGGAAGTCATCCTTGGGGCTCGCCCTTTTCAGATATCTGTAATCAACACACATCCGTACTTTACCGTCCTTCTTAGGTACCGGAACAACGTTAGCAACCCACTGTGGATACGAAGTGACAACCAAGAATCCTGCATCGAACTCTTTCATGACCTCTTCCTTGATTTTCTCTGACATTTCAGGGTGCATACGACGGACCTTCTGCTTAACCGGAGGACAGTCTTCTTTAGTCGGCAGGCGATGTACCACAATATCAGTGTCCAAACCAGGCATGTCTTCATAGGACCAGGCGAAGATTTCAACATAGTCGTGCAACATCTGTATCAACCTCTGTTTGACGCTAAGCTCTAGATTTGCACCCATTTTAACCTCTTTTATGTCTTCCTTAGTACCCAAGTTCACTGTCTCCACCGACTCTTCATGAGGCCGTATGGCCCTTTCTTCCTGCTGTAGTAGTCTAGCAAGTTCTCTCGGCACCTCACAATCATCCTCACCTTCGTCCTCGGCTTGGTTGATCGGATTTTTGAAGTCATAACTGGCAATAGCAGAGCTGTTATCAATGGGATCCAAAGTGGATATGGATCTGCATTTTGATACGTGAGTGTGTGTAAGAAAATATCTATTTTGATAAAGTGAAAAACAGAAAAGAAAAACAGAGAGCGCAAAATTTGTATGCCAGAAATGTCCAATGCTTTATTAATGATTATGAAATGACAAGTAATAGCCCTCACAAGCAAAGCCAAGGTGCCTCGGGAAAGGCACCAGGCTGTAAAGTTTCACATTGTTTATTACAAATCTTAAAACAAATAAGTCAATTATTGTGGAATAAAATAAATAGGTATGAAGTCCCTGGCCGTCCAGTTACTCGGTCCATCGTTGGTAGTCGGGTAGATCCAGCTGTTAATGACTGATTCCTCTTCATTGTCTTCAATGGTGTTTATCCCACGATTACTGATGCGTAGGGGAGGTCCTCCAGCCCGAGCGCGTCTAACTGCCCTTTGAGCCCCTGTAGTAAAGCCCAAACCAAATTTGTCAGTTTTATGAGTGAAATCAGGGAGCTGACCCCAATTGGCACACCCACCTTCCTCAACCACATCCCTGGCGTCCTTGAGAGAATCCATCTTCAAAGGAGGTTTGTTGCTAGTAGTTTCAGTTGAAGCCAAGATCTGAGGGACTTCTTCAAAATTCTGACAAGGAGTTTCGATGAATTCCCCGTACATCTCTACGTAGCGGAAGGAGTTGATGTGACTCACCATATTATCTTCTTCACCCCGCACTGTGACAATCTTTCCTTTCACCGGATACTTCAGCATTTGGTGGAGTATGGAGGTGACTGCCCCAGCCTCGTGGATCCAAGGACGACCCAACAAACAAGAATACGACGGCCTGATATCCATCACATAGAAAGTGGACCCAAAGGTCTGAGAACCTACTTTTACATGGATGTCCACTTCCTCATGCACCATTCTCTTCGATCCGTAAAAAGCCCTTACCACAATGTTACTAGGCTTTAGAGTTAAACCCTTGCAATCCAACCGGTCCAATGCCTTCTTCGGCATAACATTCAGTGAAGACCCAGTATCTACCAGCACATGAGCCATAGCGGTGCCCCTGCATTCAATCGAGACATGCAGAGCATCATTATGCTTTCTTCCTTTTGGTGTTAAATTCGCATCTGAAAATCCCAGCCCATTATCAGCGGTCAGGATGGCCACACAGTCTTTGAACTGATCACCTGAAGTCTCTTGCAGCACATGCGCATTTTTGAGGAATGCGATCAAAGCCTTCACATGGGCCTCGGAGCACAACAACAAAGACAACATGGATATCTTTGATGGGGTCTGCCCCAGCTGCTCGACCACATTGTAGTCGCTCTTCTTAATTATTTTCATTATTTCCTCTATTTCTTGTTTAGAGGCTTCCACAACAATTTTCTTAGGTGCCTCCATCCGGGCAGGCTCACCTACAACCTCTTTGCCACGGGTATCAGATAATTCGTTGACTGGAGTAAGAATAGGAACAGTAGTTGATGTACTAGCAGGAACAACAAATGTAATGACAATAGGCTTGTTAACAGTCTTAGGGGAAATCTCAGGAGAGAAGACCCTTCCACTTCGGGTGATTTTGATGGTTCCGACAATGTTACTAATATCAGGATCAGCTTCTTCATCTTTCAAATCTTGTTTGATGCCATAATAGTATACATCTGCACCATAATACCACAGGACAGCTTTATCCGAGACATACGGGACAGGACCATGAACAATAATTATCAGTGGAGCGATTCTTGGAGTGGATGTAATCCTAACAGGTCTTCTTGAGGAAACCTTGGAAGGATTGGTGGAAGTGGTTATAATGGAAACGTCTTCAATTGGAACAACAGGAATCATAGTTTTCTCGAACAGAGTCTCTTTGCTATCTATCATGCGTTGAACACCTAAATTCATCAAACGACAACCAGAAGGTAGAAGCGAACACATGTGGCAACCTTCACCATAACCCGGAAAGAAACCGGCCAACAGCAAATTCTTCTTGACAATCATGAGAGGAGTATAAACTTCATAGACAGAGGTAACAAACAAATCAGTATCAATAACATTAACTCCACGACCATGTTTAGAAATGGGAGCAGTTATGACATTTGGCTTCTCCGGAGCATCAAAATCTATCTCCTTAGCTTCAATCAAGTCTTGTATTTTGTTCCTCAGATCCCAGCAGTCATTTGAATCGTGGCCAGGACTCTCAGAATGATAGGCACACCGGGAGTTCGGATTATATCGAGGAGATGTAGTATTTGGATTCTTAGGAGCCTCTCTCAAGGTTTCCAGGTTAGATCTCAACAGATGAGGTAGAACTTCAGCCAATGTGATGTTGATGCGGGTAAACTATCGTTGTTGTCTTTCCACCCTTTGTTGATTATTTCATTGTGGAGCAACTGTAGGTCTAGGTATCATCACGACACTTACTGTATGACGTTGTTCAGCCCTGTTCTGGCCCCTCGGGCTATAGACGGCACTAGCTTTCTTCTTACCAGCAAAAGGCTTCTTTACTGAACTTGAAGAGGCATCCTTTTGTATTTTGCCGCTTCGAATTCTAACTTCTACTCTTTCCCCAGTTAGGATCAGCTCGGTGAAACCAACTGATGAACTGCCAATCAAATGATTGAAAAATGGACCAGATAGCATCCCCAGAAACATATCAACCAACTCCCTATCAGACAACGGGGGTTGAACTCTCCCAGCCAAGTCTCTCCATTTTTGTGCATAATCTTTAAAACCTTCACCTGCACCCATGGACATACTCTGGAGTTGAGTACGAGTGGGAGCAAGGTAGGCATTGTACTGATATTGCTTATAGAAAGCAGCAGCCAGATCTTCCTAGTTTCGGACATTTGCTCCCTCTAGCTGGTAGAACCATTCAAGTTGAGTCCCTGATAAACTATCTTGAAAGAAGTGAACCCACAGATTTCTATCAGTTGTGTGGGGCTGGATCTTTCTGACATAAGAATGGAGATGGAGCTTTGGGCAAGACACCCCATCATATTTTGCAAAAATTGGAGCTTTAAACTTCTGCGGGATAACTACTCCTGATACCAATCCCAATTCTCTGAAATCCAGTCCAGGTATCCTTTGAACTTCCATGGCACTCAGACGGCCTTCTAGCTGTTTGTATCTATCCTCAGCAGGGGGATACTGTTCTTCATTATAATCAGTATCATTGTCAGAGATTGCGGGACTAGGGTCCTTCTCTCCTTTTTGGTTCTCCCCTTCCTTGGATGAAGAGGTCAGATCAGTTTGTCGCTTCATCTACTCTCCGAACCTTCTGCCCATATTCAGAATATCGACGGCCTTCTTCTTCTTCTTCTTCTCTTTCAGAATGAGGGCTTTCAGATCCTCTTGTCCTTTTGCCAGACTGATGAACATTTGTTGGAATTGGGCATTCTGTGCTTGAAGGTCCTTGATGCTTTGTTCAGAAGACATTTCTGCTGAAATAAACAGCGAAGAAGATGAGAAACCTGTAATGGTACCTGTTTATGCAATGTCATGGATGATATGCGTATGCAATGATTTCAAGGATTCTTAAAGGCTCGGATTCGTTTAACCAAAAGAAACGCATGTTAATTGCATTGATAAGTTCGAATTGTTACAAAGAATTCCCTTTCGGCTTACAACTAAACAAAACAAAACTGCAAACAAAAAGAAACTAGGTTTCCCAGGAGCGCATCCTCTTTGGCACGATGTAGGCATTTATGTTACTTTCTTCATGAAGTATCCTAGTGAGCTCCAGGACCTTCTTCTCGCTGGCATAGAACTGAGCTTCAAATGTGTCCCGCTCTTATTTGAGTTAAACCCAAGACTTCTGTAATTCTTCATGATCAGTTGGCATGTCAGGGTGATGAACAAAAGAAGCAGTGTCTCCTTCAGCAAATGGTTCCACAATTACTGGTAGGACAACAGGGTAGGGCATCATCAGACTTTGGGCGCGAGCTCGTACCCATCGGAGATAAGGCTTAAGAGGAATGGAATTATTGTGCCCTAGCGTCTTGCTATCAATTTTATGTACCATGCCTCAAGCTTTTATGAACCTCCTACGATAGCCTTGAACGTCGTTCTCATAGTTGAAGGCGATTCCTTGGATAAGCATATCATGAGGGCCATCTCTTCTCGCATAACCAAACTGACGCAGTGCCAAACAAGGGTTGTAAGTGATTCTTTCCCTAATTCCTAAGAGGGGACATTAGGGAATTCACCACAGCGATCGATGATGGTAACATCTTCCGAGAACCGTGAACACCAATGAATGTCTGAATGCTTAAGGGACATCAGCCTGCGAGACCATTTCAAACCTTGCTCATTCTTCATAACAGACCTGGGTAGGTGCGAAATAAACCACCTAGCCAATAGAGGAGTGCAACACAGGAAGGCTCCCTTTCTCTTTATAGTGCGAGCATGCAAAGAGTGCAGAATATCCCCGAGTAATGTAGGTACTGGATTATGAGACAGGAAAACCTTGATAGTGCTCACATCTACGAGTTGATCAGCATTAGGGAAAAGTACCGTCCCATAAACGAGAAGTTCCAGCACCTCTTCGAAATCTTGTAAATCTAAGGTATCCCAAAAATTATAGGCCTTCTCAAATAGAAACTTAACTGGAATTCCTTGGACACTCCCTCTAGTCTCCCAATTTGCCACTATGTCAGACCATTTTAAAGACAGAGCTCTAGAAATTTCTTCAGGCTTTGGATGTTCTTCCATACCATTGAAAGGCAACTGGTTAAAAATAGGTACCCCTAACAACTGAGAAAACTCCTCCATAGTAGGTACTAGCTGGTAATCCAGGAAGGTGAAACAATGGTGCATCGAATCGAAGAACTGAAACAACACTTTTAACAACTCTTCATCAGGTTTTGCAGTGACCAGATTGAGCAACTAACCATGCTTCCTAGTTAAATGAGTACCTTCAAGACCCCTTAATGCCAAATCCTTTAGTTGGAAAGACACTTTCACAAGGTTGATCCATACAGTGTTCCATTGGGAAGATGCCATGTCCTACAAAACAGAGCAAAAATGAGCCCTAGGGAATCCTTGAAATGGTTAGTCATGATATGCTATGCTTATGATGTCATGATTAGGTTAGAAAATCACAGGTATAGCAAACAACAAACAAGTCACACCAAGTCCTTAGGTTTAAGGCTTGCATGAATTTTAAGGTCATACCCTCTTGAAGTTGGATTGGTTCAACCTGTCCTATAAATAGCAACCGGGTTCTAAAAGGGATCTCAATATCACTGATCTTTCTCCCAGCTTCGTTTAATAGGCGATTGACTCGCAACCAAACAAAGCTCAAGAGTCAGACCTCAATGAGTGTAGCATCGAGTATCTGCCGACCTTGGACATACACCAAAGCCGGCCATCTCGCTACGTCTACTGGCTAAGTTGTGCAATTAAAGGTTCTAAGGTCAGTTGATGCTTCACAACACCACACGGAGGCCCCGTACTCTCCCTGATTGACTCAAGGGTTATCGGTACCAACCAAAGTGCCACATCAACTTAGCTACTGCTTCAACTGTGCCGGTATACCCCAGCATAGTTCCCTCACAGTTTACTGTTACTTACCTAAAAGGTGTTCCCTATATCTGGGTGTAGGATCTATAGTAACCCCGAACAAACCCTCAAAAGTAAAGCAATCAAGACAATCAAGAGAAGCTATTTTAAAATGATCTAACTCCTAAGGTATACCCCACTTTATAGAAATTCCCCAGCAGAGTTGCAAGTTCTGTGATACGGTGGCAGAACCGACTGTTTTTACTGGTTTACGTTTTGCGTTTTTTGTTTGCAAAATGTCGCGGTAAGCTAGAGTCGCCACCGACTTTTATTTCATCCAATCATGGAAAAGTAAAAAAGAACAGAAAAAACCTTTTTTTGAGATATTCTGAGTACGGGGGGTAGATTATAGAAAGGGAAGGTGTTAGCACCCTTTCTATCCATAGTTATCTACGAGCTCTTAGGTACTTGTTCATTTTTCAAATTGCTTGTGTGTGTTTGTCTTGAAAATGTTTTTACTTCGTGATAACCCTTGTATCAGTCCTCAAGGATGTGACGAAGTTGTTTTGAAAATTGTTTTGAAAGGTGTTTGTATGAAAAAGTTTTTATTTGAGCAAGTACCTACTAGCATCTACCTACTAAAAAAAAGATTGTTTTTGTTCTTATTTCCTTTAGACAGCGTTATCCTACTATTAAGGAGTGGGTAGCACCGTTGTTGGAGTTGTAAGGGACATTCGAAAGGGACAAGTACAATCACTAAAGCAATAGTTAGAAAACTTTAGTAGCAACCCTAGAGTCTTAAGATCTTTTCGAGGCAACATTTCTGAGGCAACATTTCCGAGGCAACATTCGAACGGGACAATTTGATCTCTTTAGACTGGAGGGTGACCACTAAAATCTCCTATGCTTAATGATTGTTTACCGGAGGCAACCTAAGTGAGGTAAACCCTAGGAGTGAACATGTGCGAGTGATTTATTTCAGTTGTTTTAATCTTTTCACATTAGGGTTTTCTAACTGTTTTAATTTTTCATGCATTCTTGCCATACAATCCTATTAATATATCTAACAGTTAATAATTTGCTGAAAGTAAAAGTGGAAATAAACCTAGCTATTACATGGCTTTGATAGTTACATAATTGCCTTGACGGGAAATAAAAGTACAGAATTTTAAAACTCAAATTAAAACTATTACAACCTTGAAACAGTTATAAAATAATGGCAAAAATAATAATAAGCGCGCGGCAAATTAAATGCGAGAGAAATTAGGGTTTTGAACCTTGACTAAATCTAATTGCAATTGATTAAAGAAAACATCATTTTTTGTCATTTTTTTATTATTTAAGAAAATAAGTAAAAATTGTATTAAAAAAAAGAACTTAATTACTAATTAACTTTAATTAAGAAGAATAATTAAATTAGCCTATTTTTTGTGTTTTTGTTTAAAAAAGAAAATCATTAAATCAAGAATTTAAACCTAGTTTTCTAATTGATTTTTAATTGTAAAAAATAAGTTAAAGTTACCCTAAATTAAATAAACTAATTAATTTAACAATTAAATTTGATTAAAAAAAACTAATTCTAAATTTGTGAATTCTTGATTTTGGGAGTTTTATGAAAAAATTTATTTTTTAAAAATTAAATAAATAAATAAATTGCAAAGAATAAAGAAAAATAAGAAAATAAAAAAAGAAAGATTTAGAAATGGGCCTGTGTTGAATAACAATGATGGGGGGTGTTAACTTGAAATTCTTTGGCCCATTAAGCTCCAAGCCTGGTCAACTTTGGGATCTGGTGTAGCATTGACCTGGAGGAGTACCATGAACCTTCATTGGAGAAGCATGAGATCTGGTCAACATGTAATCCAGTGGATAGGCATTGAGGGTGTATGATGGTCTCCTAGAGATGAAGCGTATTGGATTTTGTAAAGAAAACATGTAAATGAGAAAATGTTGGAGTCAGGGGTCGAACCCCTGACCTCCTGCTTATAACACCTTATCTTTCCTCCTGGCTACCACTAGACCAACGTGCTTTGTTGATAATATAAATAACCAAAATATAATATATTAGAAAAAACGTTAATAGCCATGAAAACACGCGCGAGATTTGAATTGGCCAACCATGCTTTGACACACATCATCTTCTTCCTTGGACCGTTGCTTTAGGTAAAACACTTTTACCTACGGACATTTGTTCGTAGCTATAACCCTGTTTCATTCAAAAATGGCATACAAGCAAGATAAATGAAACTGGTGACCATGAATCAATTGGGCTTGAAGCCATGATCATTATGGTACCCAATATGAGAACCAATTGTTCCTGCATTGAAAACCCCTAAAACAAACTCGTAAACCCTAGCAATGGCATTATGCGATTCCTGTGCAGAAACTCAAATCAAAGCATTCAAAAATGTTGCAAGCATGACAATAAAAATGGATATGTGATTAAAATAGATTTATGATGCGTAAATCAATGGATTCAAACTTTAAAAAAAATGCAAACCGTGATATCTCTAGGGGCGATTTCTAGATGTTTTGAGGCTAGCAAATGATGTTGTCAGCTTCCTGAGATGTCCAGGGATGGATTAGAATCTTTAAATCTCCGTGAGGATGACTCTAGAGTGGATTTTAATCTCACACTTTTTGTCCAAAATTTCAATTATGTTCTTGTTGTTTCACGCCTCCAATCCTTATGCTTATGGTCTGGAATTGTTGTGTATATGTAGGAGACAAAATTAGGTTAACAAAATTGACACAAATCTTGAGAAATAATGGAGATTTGATTTGATTTGCTTCATGTATGATTTCTTTACAAAACTTGCTTCAATCCAATCTTTTTCAACCCTAATGAGTCTTGCACGAATTAGCTGGCATGCTAGCTGTATATGGACTCAAAATGTGCACAAAAATTCCAAGATTTGATTTGTTTTCATTATTTTACCATTTAATTTGATTTATTTTGATTTAAATGAATAAAAAATCAAAATAAACGATAAAAGTAATAAAATAATAGGTGGAAAAGCTCATGGCTCGTGGGTCCTATTAGAAACATGTTTCAAGCAAGAAAACATGGGCCCCTTTGGAAAAAAATGCAAATTTGATCAATGTTGACTTTTGACAATTTTCTAAAAATTGCCAATTTTGACAATGCACAACTCTCTCACTTTTGACCCTAGGGAGGTGTTCTGGTACTTTTTAGAAATCTTAGGATGTCCCCTAACGAACCCTTTTGGTTTCATCTCAATTGGATCTTCCATGTTCATGTATTAAGCTTTGACCCAAAAGGTGTTTTTGTTGACTTTTCAAAAGGACCTATAATGTCAAAATTAATATCTTTTTGTGAGTGCATATTTTGAACTTGTGAGATGAGGATTAATTGTAGGGAATTGCATCCTATTCAAAATAAGCTTTGGATGGAAAATTTCTGATAAAGTATGAAGAAGTTATGCTTGGTCAAAGTTGGGTTGACTTTTCCTGCAAAACCCTAATTTAGCAACTTTTGGGTTTTGATGAATTTGGAGCATTCCTTCAGGAATCATGATCAACCCTTGATAAAATGATGTAAGTCACTTCAAAATGTTGATGTTGACCAAAAATCTTGAGGTTTGATTGTATGTGAGTCACAGTTGACTTTTGACCTAGTACGGTCGATTCTCAAGCATCTGAGCAGTTGACTGTGCAAACTTCTTGTATAAGGATTGAAAATTGACATGGAGGGTCTTGGGGAGCATATTAGGACCTTGGAAAGAATTTGGGCTTTTAGGAGTCCACCTATCTTGATGAAAATGGAAACCTAATTTGAGATATACTGCCTTAGGAGAGAGTTTGTCTGGTCAACTCTTGGGCAACCTTGAGCAAATTAGGGACCTCACTTGACATTTGTTGAGTAAAATGAGAGGGAAAATTTTGGGGTACAACAACTATGATTAATACTTTCCTAGCATTTATACAAGTTTATGACAAGAGTCTTCTACATAAAGCAAGTCAAGAAATCTAGAACAATAGACATGTCTTTTGATGAATCACACTTATCACACTTTTGTACATAATTGAAAAATGATGAGGTATTTTGATCTCTCACATGATAAATTGGCTAACATCTTGATTAATTCATGCATTCATCTAAGAAAGTATATTGACATGTAAAGACAAAGATCACAAAGTTCTTTTTATAGTTGTAATGTGGCCAAGGTACCAAAGAAGTGTCATTTATAAGGATAATGGAAACAAATAGGTTTTTGATTTTTATTTAGAAGAGTATTCATAGGATTTAAGTCTTGTACACATGTTAGTCCTCCAAACATTTCTTATTTCTCTCTTTTGACTCATTCTTCTTTGATATTCATTTCTTTATTTTTCTTGTCTTTCTTTTTCTTTCATTTCTTTCTTTTGATTTCATATCTTTCAATTTTTCTTGTCTTGAAAAAGGCTTTTCTTTTTCTCCCCATCTTGAACAAAACCTTACTTTTAGTTGAATGCTCTTCAAAATTTGGCACAAGATATCAATAGTTTCAAGGTTCAATGCAAGAAAAATAGAATCTATCAAATATGAACTTTTATGATTTATCAAAGATATAGAATAATATACACTAAGGGGTTTACTTAATGCATTGTTTAGTTCATAAATGATGGATTATTGTCATATGGCTCAAAAGTGGTTGCAAATGATCACTCACTCATAAGGAATAACGATGCTATATTTTGGTTTTCTAGTTATGCTCAATGACAAAGAAATTCCTTGATCCCTTTTAGATATCCATAATTATCAACATAAGTGCAATATTAAGAATGAATTAAATGGGTTAAAACAAGAATTTATCAGTATCCTAAGCATATGGTGAACCATGGAAAGCTGCCTCACTTTTCTGGTTTTGGAAATAAGTCATTCATATTGAAAACATGTTATTTCTTAGGATGAATGGGCAGATTTTATGCAAATTACTCATGTCATATTCATGCTAAATTCTAAGAAATCAATAAACACAAACCTTGGTTTATGCAATTCTTTCAAAGTTGGATCCATACCATTGCACCTTTGTTGATTCATGTGAACTTAGTCTTCCACTCCTTACCTTTTCCATTTCAATTGTAGAGGATAAATGTTCAAGTATCTTATCCTTGATAATCATAACACACCTACAACTTAAACTATTTAAAGATAAAACAATACTAAAGTGAAGAAAGTGGCATGAATGACATTTTACTAATTCTTCTATTTTCGCTTAGTGAGTACAAGGCTCGCTTAGCGAACTCTGCATAATTCAGTTTTATGTAGAATTTTCTTTTGGATCATTCATGTTTTTTTGTCTTCCTATCAATAACTAATTATTCAATGAAATAAAGATGTAAAGGGTCGGGTTATCTCCCAACAGGTGCTTCTTTAACGTTATTAGCTCGATGCCTGTTTTCGCGGTAAATCAAGGTGGTTTGTATGAATTCTTCAAAGTGTCTTTCCCACCATCTTTTAGTCTTTCTTTATCATCCATTATTTTCAATACTAGACCTATTTCATCAGGAGATTTAGCTTTGGAATAGTCTTCCTCTTTATGCTGCAAAGCTTGAAACAATTTGAAGTTTACCTCCTCATTTTACATCTCACTTTCATCATTCCTTCATTGACATCGATCATCAATATGGATGCTTTTCTGAATGTACAGTCTAAAATCATAGGCATGGTGTTTTTTCATCCATATTCATCACCAAAAAATCAGTTGGGAATATAAAACTTTCAAGCTTCACCATTACGTTTGTTACTATGCCGACTGGTTCCGTGATAGTTTTATCAGCAAGTTGTAATTCCATTATTATTGGTTTCAAATCAAGCTTACCAATCTTTTTGAGAATGGAAAACGGAAAAAGAATAGTGCTTGATCCAAGATCAACCAAAGCTTTGTCAAACTTGATGTTTTCAACGATGACTGGTGTGATCGGTGGATCTGGAACTGACTGTTTTAAAGCTGGTTCGCGAAATGTCGCGGTAAGCAAGAGTCGCCACCGTCTTTTATTTTCTCCAATAGGAAAGGACAAAAGCACAGAAAAATTCCTTTAAAGAGATTGCTCTCGGTTCGGGAGGTAGGTTATAGAAAGGGAAGGTGTTAGCACCCTTTCTATCCATGGTTATCCATGGGCTCTTAGGTACTTGCTCAATGTGTTTTCAAAATTGTTGTTTGCTTTTCAATTGTGGGTTTCAAAAATATTCTTTGAAAAGTTTCAGTTTAACTCATGCGTCAGAGTGTTTTGAAAAGTTTGTTTTGAAAGTTTTTTGAAAGTGTGTCGGTGTGAAAAGAGTTTGAATTTTGTTTTGAAGAGAGCAAGTACCTACGAGAACCTACCTACCCTAAGGAATTCGTCTGTGTAAGAGTCCTTTAAAGTAATGCCATCCCACCATTGAGAGGTAGGTAGCACCACCGTTGGAGGTGTTCGGGTCAATTCGAGTTTTAGGGACGTGGTGGTCACCGGAGCAATAGGAAGACACCTTAGAAGCTACCCTCATGCCAGGTTCCCGGACCATGAGGACTTACTAAGACGTTTTCTACTCGATGACCACCTTTCGAAAGGCAACAGTGAGGCGTACCCTAGGGGTGGTGTGTGCGAATTGTGTGTCATTTTCAGTTCATTGTTTGTCTTGTCATGCATTGGTGATCTAACGGTTCAATTTTATTTTTCGGGCATTCATTCTTTCAGGCATATTTATTAACAGTTATATTTGCGAGAAAATAAATCTAACTATTACAACTGGCGCGGGTCCACATCGCCAAAAAAAACCGAACCCGATTTGACTGAAAGTAAATAAAGCGATAAAATAAAAGTCCGAGAGTTTTCAATTACATGGCTTTGGGGCATATACAGAGGTATTTAAACAATATAAGATAAATGCGTGAAATAAAGACTAAACAAAATTAGGGCGTTGGACCCTTTTACAAATAATTAAAATTAATCAAGGAAGTTAAAAATTAAAATTGAATGAAGAATAATGTTTTTTGTGTTTTTTAGGTTTAAAAGAAAAAAAGAGAAAAGTTAATTAAAATCAAAATCCTAGTTCTATCATTTTTTAATTTTATTATGAAAAAAGGTTTAATTTCTAACCTAATTAAATTCTAAACTAATTTATATACAATTTTTGATTTATAGAAAATAAATAATAAATAATAATATTGGGAGAAAAAGGGAAAAAATTAAAAAGGATATAAAGATTAATAATTACCCTAATTAAACATTTTTTGGATTTTTTATTATGAAAAAAGAATTAAAATTAACATTAAAACCTAATTAAACTAAATGAGTTATATTTTAATTTATTAAAAAAAGAATCAAAATTAATTATATTTTTTTTGTCCTTTCTGTATTTTTTAATGTTTTTTTTGCATTTTTGTAAGAATTAATTAAATAAAACAAGTAATTAAAATAATACAACAATTAAAAAAAATAAATCAAATGGGCAAACCAGGGGGGGGTAAACCCCAGAATTGAAGGTGCAATTTGAAAGCCTGGCCCAATTATTGGTGAGAACCTGTGGACTTTTTTTGATCCAGTGATATGCATTTGACTGGAGTGCAGCATGTTTCCCAATCATGGCCTTTGATGTGAGTGCTCTAGGACACGTGGATGGTGCATCTTGATGGAGTATGGTGAGCATCAGTGTGAGCGCTGCATGTGAATTAGAAATGAAAAATAATATTGGAAATGTGTGAGACCTGGGGTTTGAACCCAGGTCATTGTAGTCAATAGCGTGTGTCCTGGCCAGCTGAGCTAGTTGTTTTCATTTAACCTATAATAATCAATAAAATATATAAAAGAAAATGGTTAGTGCTTAGTTAAACGCGCGCGAACTTTGAATGGACAAGTCACTGGTTGACACGTCTTCTTCTTCCTCGTGTTCCCTGTAACACAAACACATAAAGCAACGGTTTTGAAACGTGGGGTTAAGGAAGCTACAAGAAAATAGCGAATAGCTCATTTCCTAATATAAATTAGGCGCGAGCATCTTATTTTCTTCGTCCAGATGCCAGGAATGCAATGGTCATGGTCTTGAGGGCCAATTTTGCAGTATGGTGAAAACCCCAAAATCAACACTTGAAAACCCTAGAATGTGGGCATGGCAGATTCGCGTAGGATGGACAAAAATGCAATTAAATGTAATCAGCAGCTTGGAAACTTCATCATGAGTATGAATATGTACTTAAAAATGCAAAAAGATGTTTAGAATGTAAATCACGATTGCCACATTTTTGTTGTACAGTTTGAGTTGTGTGTACCAATTCAAGGGGTTTTGGAAGATGTTATGAATTGAGATACGTTCAAAATCGTCTCAGGAAGCTATTGGTACAAAAATTATGGCTTGAGAAGATCCCTAGCTATGAAATCAGTTTTGCCTTTTATGTCCAAATTTTCAAATTGTCAAATGGCCTTTGAACGAGTTTTGTGCTATGTTCTTGGTAGGGTTTGACTCAATGATCCTTATGGAATTGAATAGGCATGCTAACTCTCCTTAATCCATGCTTGAGAAAGAATTGGCATTAGGGTTTGTCCATTAACCATTTTTTCCTAATTTCTAGCCAAAACCTAGACTTAGTATGAAAATGAACCTTGGCCTGATTTTTGAGTTGATTCATGATGTATAGAACTTGTCCAAATTCATTTGACACCATTTCATTGATTTTTAAATTTTATTTGAATTTTCAATGAATTAAAATGAATTAAATCATCAAAAATTAAATAAAATAAAAAAGTCAACATTTGGTCTTGAAATCAACCATGGGCCACGTGTGTGGCATGACAAGGATGGACAAAGTGAGAAAAATGGGGCCCTTTTGTCAAAATTGGATTTTCAAAGATAATTGACTTTTGCCATTTCACAAAATTTTCCCAACTTCTACAAGGCATAACTTGCTCAATTTTTAAGATTTTCACATGTTCTTGGACATTTTGGAAAGGTCTTTGAGTCCTTTAACCAATGTCTTTGGTCCCATGTCATTTTGATTTACCAATCTCAAGTTATGGCCTTTGACTTAAAGTCCCTTTTTGTTGACTTTTGAAAATGACCTATAATGTTGAAATTGACAACTTTTTGTGAGAGCATTTCTTGGACTTGAAGTATGAAGATGAGTTGTAGGAAATGTCTTTCTCTTCAAAATGAGCTTTGGATGGAATTTTTCTGATAATCCATGTGAAAGTTATGCCCTGGTCAATTTCAGTTGACTTTTTCAGCTGTCCAAATAGAGCAACTTTTGCATCTTTGATGATTTCTGAGCCACACTTTGAGAATCATGATCAAGCATTGATCAAATGATGTTTGTGGCTTCAAAATGATATATTGACCAAAAATTTGAACTTTTGACTGCCAAATGACCATTTTGCCCCTACAGTTGACTGTAGTGCAATCTAGGGTTTTGACTGTGCAATTTTGAGCTGAATGCCTTGAAACTTGATATGGGAATGCTTGACCATGTTTGTAAGCATATGAGACTTGATTGAGCCTTTGAAAAGTTCATTTGCCTGACCAGAACTCAAACCCTAGTTTTGACTGTGTAGGAGACTGTTGCACTGCACAACCCTTGGGGAATTTTCTAGCTTGGCTTGGCAATTTCTTGAGGAATATGGGAGGGCAAATTTTGGGGTATAACAGTTGCCCCTGTTCAATCTTCTTAGACCTGAGGATGCAGATTGGCTGACATGCCTTTCGTAATCCGAGGGTAAAAGATGATTGGACACTAGAGTGCCCGGAAATTTGCGCTCACATGTTGGCAATGATGGGGATGGGCTTATAGATGCCATCTGGATGTTTGATTGCGTAGGAGATTCCTTAGCGAGAACCTGCATACCTGCAAAACAGAAAATGAGTACCTGACACGTTGCAGGGATGATTACTTCCTTAGCATGAATGGTAAGAGAGCCTTGAGCGACTTTAACTTCAACAACGCTCGTTGAGAAAAATCTGGGGTGTCTTCTACTGGGATAAGAATCAGGGAGATCTTAAGGTCGATCTGACTGAACCAGAGAGGCCTTTGACTGGGTAAGCAATCAGGAAAATCTTGGGACGATTTAACTGAACCGGTCTAGGTCTTGAAATGTCTTCAATGGGATAAGCATCAGGGAGATCTTAGGTCGATCTGACTGAACCAGAGGAGGCCTTTGACTGAACCAGTCTAGGTCTTGAAATGTCTTCAATGGGATAAGCATCAGGGAGATCTTAGGTCGATCTGACTGAACCAGAGGAGGCCTTTGACTGAACCAGTCTAGGTCTTGAAATGTCTTCAAAGGGATAAGCATCAGGAAAATCTTGGGACGATCTAACTGAACCAGAGAAGGCCTTTGACTGAACCAGTCTAGGTCTTGAAATGTCTTCAATGGGATAAGCATCAGGGAGATCTTAGGTCGATCTGACTGAACCAGAGGAGGCCTTTGACTGAACCAGTCTAGGTCTTGAAATGTCTTCAAAGGGATAAGCATCAGGAAAATCTTGGGACGATCTAACTGAACCAGAGAAGGCCTTTGACTGAACCAGTCTAGGTCTTGAAATGTCTTCAAAGGGATGAGCATCAGGAAAATCTTGGGACGATTTAACTGAACCAGAGAAGGCCTTTGACTGAACCAGTCTAGGTCTTGAAATGTCTTCAAAGGGATAAGCATCAGGAAAATCTTGGGACGATTTAACTGAACCAGAGAAGGCCTTTGACTGAACCAGTCTAGGTCTTGAAATGTAGCTTGAGAACTTAACTGAATTTTTTTCCTGAAAGATAAAAGTCAGTCATGTGCCATGCATGATATGAATCAAGCAATGATGTTCTCAACATAAATGAGATTTGTACGATGCAGTGCGTTATGCATGCTATAATGCTGTATGTGATGTTTTATGTATGTTTTCGTCTAGGAAAGTAAATCCTTGACGGGTGCCGGGAAATCGTATCCTGGGCTGATGTCGAAGGATAGATTTCCCTTCCGCTGGGGATGATAGTAGTTGCAAGGATACCGGTAGGAGAAGATGACTCCGCTGCGGAATAAACTTGGCAAATGGAGGATTCTGCGGGGAGAAAAGATACTTTAATGATCATGCTGGGAAGCAATACTCTGTGGGGAGAGTGATGCCTTGCTGAATATTGATAGTAACTCTATTGGGGATACTGTCGTTGTATTGGAAGTATGAATAGACTTCGCTGGGGATAGGAAAGAACTACGTTGACTATGACTCTCCCTTGGTTTTTTGGCTGAGGATAACCCAGTTATATCCTGTTAAGGAAATAACTCTTTGAATAAAGCCGGGACGACGTGTTCGTGTCCTGTGAAGGATAATCTTCCAGAATTTACTGGGGATAAGCTTACTGCTTGGGGAGATGAATTCCATCTTTCCTAGGGAACTTGGATGGGACTCTCCTGGGGAATTTAAGATATGCTTTGATATGCTGGGGAAGAATGCACTGACTTGCTGTCCCACTCTCTGGGGAACTTAAGATATCTGGTTGGATTCTTTAGCTGAACCTACCTTGGTACCTTGGAAGATAGAACAATCAGACTGCTCAGACAACTCTTTATTGCCCCTGTTTCTAGTGTCACCTGCAATCAATTCTTTGTTTCGTATGCAAATATTTATGAACTAGCAAATTATTGTCAAATGCATATATCACAAATTGAACCTTGGACGTTCTTCGCAAAACAAAACGGAAAAAAGAAAAACACTTGGCACGTTTAGCTGAAAAATGTATTTGTATTGATTTTGAATAGCCTGTGAATAGGCGTTTTGTATACAAGAGGCTGACGTCCTAGTAAGAGAGACGTCGCCGAACAAGAGAGTTTATACAAGTTTTGTACAAAAGAAAATAAAACAGCTGTGTGAAAGATGAATGATCCACTGGGTTTCAAATCTGCTATCGCCTTTATACTCCGTACGTCTCATCACTTGATGACCTTGGTTGAAGGTGAAGCTGACTGATTGATGCCGTCTTGATGTAGATACCGGATTCTGGATGCAAAGTGATCCAATGAGACATAGTATTACGCTTTTATCCCTAATTTTTGCCTGGACTGCCCTTTCGGGTTTTCAGTCCACCGGGATACCCATTTTTGCCCAAGCCGCCTTTTCAGGTTTTCGACTTGCCGGGTGTACAGATTTTTTCATTTTCATCCCTTCATTTTGCCCGAACCCTTTTGGTTCGACGGGAAGCCCTAATTTTTGCCTAGGCATGTCAGCCTAGCGGGTCTTTTTTCATGCGTAGTATTTTTTAACTATGTCTGCATTGGCGGGGTGAGGAAGATCGTCACCATCCATATTGGTTAATATCATAGCTCCCCCTGAGAACACATGCTTAACCACAAATGGCCCTTCGTACGTAGGGGTCCATTTGCCCCTTGGATCACTCTGAGGAAGGATGATTCGCTTGATCACCAGATCCCCGACTTGATATTCCTGTGGTCTGACCTTTTTGTTAAATGCCCTGATCATTCGTTTCTGATACGTCTGACCATGACAAATAGCAGCAAGTCTCTTTTCGTCAATAAGGTTGAGCTGATCAAGTCGTGTCTGGATCCAATCATCTTCGTTCAGATTTGCATCCTTCATTATCCGGAGAGAAGGAATTTGTACTTCGATCGGCAAGACTGCCTCCATGCCATAAACCAGAGAGAAAGGAGTTGCCCCAGTTGACGTCCTAGCTGAAGTACGATACCCATGCAGAGCGAACGGTAACATCTCATGCCAATCTTTATACGTTACTGTCATCTTCTGCACGATCTTCTTGATGTTTTTATTAGCTGCTTCTACAGCTCCATTCATCTTCGGTCGGTAAGGAGAAGAATTATGGTGCTGTATCTTGAACTGTTCGCAGAGCTCAGCAATCATCTTATTGTTCAGATTGGTACCGTTATCCGTAATAATCCGCTCAGGGACACCGTACCGACAGATCAGGTTGTGCCGAATGAACCGTGCCACAACAGTCTTGGTTACCGTAGCATAGGATGCTGCCTCAACCCACTTCGTAAAATAATCAATCGCCACTAGGATGAAGCGATGTCCATTGGATGCCGTAGGTTTTATCTCACCGATCATGTCTATGCCCCACATTGCAAATGGCCAAGGCGCAGTCAGAACATTCAGGGGAACCGGAGGAACATGCACTTTATCTGCGTAGACCTGGCATTTATGGCATGTCCTAGAATGTTGGTAGCAATCAGCTTCCATGGTAGACCAGTAATACCCTGCCCGTAGGATCTTCTTTGCCATGGTATGTCCACTGGAGTGTGTACCAAAAGTCCCTTCATGCAGCTCTTCCATGATTCTATTTGCTTCAGTCTTATCTACACAACGCAGTAGAGTTGAATCCTGGTTTCGCTTGTACAAGATGCCATTGCTAAGAAAGAACTTGGATGCAAACCTCCTCAGGAACTTCTTATCATTGACAGATGCTCCTTCAGGGTATTCCTGAGCTTCCAGATATCTCTTCACTTCGTGGTACCAAGGCTTCTCAGTCACCAATTCAGTTTCAAGATCACAACAGTATGCCGGTTCGTCCAGTTTCCAGATGGTGATCCGGGGAGCTTCATTATCCCATTTAACCTTGAACATTGAAGACATTGTAGCTAACGCGTCCGCCAACTGATTCTCTTCTCTTGGAAAGTGCTCAAATGTTATCTCTATGAAGTGGGGGATCAGGGCCAACACACATTCTCTGTAAGGAATCAAGTTTGGGTGTTTCGTATCCCACTCTCCTTTGATCTGATTGATCACAAGAGCGGAATCTCCGAAGACACTCAGAAATTTGATCCTCAGGTCGATCGCAGCTTGAAGACCCATAATACACGCTTCATACTCCGCCATGTTGTTGGTACAGTTGAAACACAGCCGGGCGGTGAGTGGAGTATGAGTACCTTGTGGAGATACGATTATGGCGCCGATACCATTTCCCAAAGCATTGGAGGCTCCGTCAAAGTGCATAGACCATCGGGATCCTGGTTCAGGTCCTTCATCCGGCCCAGGTACTTCACAGTCAGTTACTATCATAATGCTTTCGTCTGGAAACTCGAAGTTCATTGATTGGTAGTCATCCACAGCTTGATGTGCTAGGTGGTCTGCCAATACACTTCCCTTGATGGCTTTTTGGGTCATGTACTGAATGTCGCATTCCGTCAAGATCATCTGCCATCTTGCAATTCTCCCAGACAGAGCAGGCTTTTCGAATATGTACTTTATAGGATCCATTTTTGAGATTAACAAGGTAGTGTGAGTCAGCATATACTGTCTCAGCCGGCGAGCAGCCCATACCAAAGCGCAGCAAGTTTTCTCAAGCAGTGAGTATCGGGTCTCACAGTCGGTAAACTTTTTGCTAAGGTAATAAATGGCATGCTCTTTTCGGCCAGACTCGTCATGCTGCCCCAGCACGCACCCCATAGCATTGTCAAGCACTGTCAGGTAAAGTATCAAAGGTCTCCCTTCAACTGGTGGCATAAGGATGGGTGGTTCTTGGAGATATTCCTTGATTCTGTCAAAAGCAGCCTGACATTCATCATTCCAACGTACTACCTGATCTTTCTTCAGCAGCTTGAAGATTGGTTCACAGGTAGCAGTTAAATGTGAGATGAACCGAGCAATGTAATTCAGACGTCCTAGAAAGCCTCTGACTTCCTTCTCTGTCTTGGGAACTGGCATCTCTTGAATGGCTTTGACCTTAGCAGGGTCCACTTGAATTCCCTTGTCACTGACCACGAAGCCTAGCAACTTCCCAGATCTTACCCCGAAGGTGCACTTGTTCGGGTTCAATCTCAGCTTGTACAGTTTCAACCGGTCAAACAATTTCTGCAGATGATCAAGGTGTTCTTCCTCAGTCTGGGACCTAGCGATCATGTCGTCCACATACACTTCTATCTCATGGTGGATCATATCATGAAATAAAGTAACCATGGCACGTTGGTAGGTTGCCCCAGCATTTTTCAGTCCGAAAGGCATGACTTTGTAACAGAAGGTGCCCCACTGAGTAACAAATGTAGTCTTTTCCATGTCTTCAGGTGCCATCTTGATCTGATTGTAGCCTGAAAAGCCATCCATAAAAGAGAACACTTTATGCTGAGCGGTATTATCAACAAGGACATCAATGTGGGGTAGAGGGAAGTCATCCTTGGGGCTGGCCCTGTTCAGATCCCTGTAATCAACACACATCCTGACCTTGCCGTCCTTCTTAGGTACCGGCACCACATTAGCAACCCACTGAGGGTAAGAAGTTACTGCAAGAAACCCGGCATCAAACTGCTTCATAACTTCGGCTTTAATCTTCTCAGACATCTCTGGACGCATCCGACGAACCTTTTGCTTAACCGGAGGGAAATCTTCTTTAGTTGGTAAATGATGGACCACAATGTCGGTATCTAATCCGGGCATATCTTCGTAGGACCAGGCAAAGATTTCTTTATAATCATGCAGCATCTGAGTCAACCGTTGCTTCACGCTGAGTTCTAGGTTGACACCAATCTTCACCTCTTTCTTGTCTTCCTCCGTACCCAAGTTTATTATTTCCACTGGCTCTTCATGGGGTTGAATCGCCCTCTCTTCCTGTTGTAACAGTCTTGCAAGTTCACCAGGCACTTCGCAATCATCTTCACCTTCGTCGGCGGCTAAGTTGATCGGATTTTCGAAGTCATAACTGGCAGTAGCAGAGTCGTTACCAGTGAGATCCAGAGTGGATTGAAACCTGTATGAGTGAGTGTGTGTGTAAATACAGCTGTTTTGCAATATGTAAAGAAAGGAAAGAAAAGGAGCGCAAAATTTGAAATGTGAAAAACGTCCAATGCTTTTATTCATGATATATGATAGTGACAAACAAAGGCCCTCACAAATAAAACCACGGTGCCCCGGGTAAGACACCGGGCCATATAGTCTCAAATTATTGTTTATTACAAATCAAAAACAAAGAAATTCATTACTGAGGAACAATAGAAACAGAGAGATTGTCTTTTGCACTCCAATTGTTAGGCCCACTGTCGGTTGCCGGGTAGATCCAGCTATCAAACTCAGCATCATCCACTTCGTCTCCGTCTCCAATAGCATTCACTCCATGAGCAGGTAGGGGAGCTGCCACCACATTAGGCTTGTCAGATGCCTCAAACTGTACCTCCTTTGCATCAATAAGGTCCTGCAGCTTGTTCCTTAGTGCCCAACAGTCATCAGTAGAGTGCCCCGGGCTATCAGAGTGATAAGCACAGCGAGCATTTGGATTGAACTTGGGGGATGCAGTGTTGGGAAATTTTGGAGCCTCCTTGACAGTCACTAAATTGGTGGATAGCAACTGTGGCAGGATCTGTGATAAGGTCATGCTTAATCGAGTAAACTCTCTCCGGGGTCTCTCAAACTTTTGAGGATTAGTTGGCCGAGGAGCGGCAGCAGGTTTGGCAATCATTACCGCACTGACAGATTGGCGGTGCTCAGGTCGCTCTGTTCTCCGGGAGTTATATACAGCACTAGCCTCCTTTTTGAAGGGTTTCTTCTCAGTACTGGAGGAGGCAACTTTCTGTATCTTCCCCGATTTTATACCGGCCTCAATCCTTTCACCAGTCAGGATTAGATCGGTAAACCCAGCAGAGGAATTACCAATGAGATGGTTGAAAAATGGACCAGATAGGGTCCCCAAGAACATATCTACCAGCTCCCGATCCGTCAATGGTGGCTGCACCCTGCCAGCCAAGTCTCTCCATTTCTGAGCATACTCCTTAAAACCTTCACCCGACCCTAGCGACATACCCTGGAGTTGGGTACGCGTAGGAGCGAGGTCGGCATTATACTGATACTGCTTGTAAAAAGCAGTGGCCAGATCCTCCCAGTTACGAATGCTGATTCCATCTAGCTGATAGAACCAATCGAGGTGAGTCCCTGAAAGACTCTCCTGGAAGAAGTGGATCCAAAGGTTCTTGTCTGCTGTGTAAGGCTGGATCTTCCTTACATAAGAACGGAGGTGCATCTTGGGACAGGAAGCCCCATCATACTTCACGAAGGCAGGTGTTTTGAACTTGTGCGGGATCACCACTCCAGTAGATAACCCCAAGTCTCCGAAATCCAATCCAGGTACCCGTTGAACTTCCACAGCCTTTAATCTGTCTTCCAGCTGTTTGTACCGGTCTTCAGCAGGAGGGTACTGGTCGTCATTGAAGTCTGTTTCAGTATCAGAGCCCACAGGAGTAGTGACCTCCCTTTCATGGTGACTACCTTCTGTCACAGATGGAGGAGTCCTTTCAGCTTCAATTTGCAAGGTGTTCCCGAGTCTGCGCCCAGTGCTAAATAGCACAGTCCTCCTCTTCTTCTTAGTCTTCTTCAACAGCATTGTCTTTAACTCTTGTTGACCCTGAGACAAGCCCTTGATCAGCTCCTGAAATTGGGCGTTTTGCGCCTGAAACTGGACGTTCTGCGCCTGAAGAGCCTTGATAGCCGCATCGGTTGATGATTCAGGAGGGTTCATGATGCTGAAATAAACAGCGAAGAACGGTAAACAACCTGAAAAGAAGAGTATTTATGATGCACATGATGAATGATATGTGTTTATGCAATGCATTCAAGGGTTCGAAAATTCAAATTTGTTGTAGACCAAAAGGAACACACTTTATTATTAAGAAAATCATTGTTTTAATACATCAAAGCCTCATGGGCAAAAGTACAAAAAGATCAAATCACATCCAAAATATGTTGCGCATCTTCTCTGGAGCTATGTAAGTGTTGAGATTCCTTTCCTCGTGCAACAGGCGAGTGAGCTCCAAAACCTTCTTTTCACTGGCATGCAAACTAGTCTCAAGAGAATTCCGTTCTTCTTTAAGCTGGATCCAGCTCTTCTGCATCTCTTCCCAGGATGTGGGCATATCAGGGTGCTGAATAACATGAGACACCTCTCCCTCCAAGGCAGGTTCTTTGATTACTGGAAGCATGTGAGGATAAGGCATCACTAATTTCTGAGAGCGGGCTCGTACCCATTTGAGGTAAGGCTCCAAAGGGATGGAGTTCCTGTGCCCCAGTGTCTTGCTGTCTATCCTACTAGGCATCCTCCAAGCTCTGATAAATCTCTGGCGAAGTCCTTGAGTATCGTTGTCGAAATCAAAAACTATGTCAGGAATCAACATGTCATGAGGACCATCTCTCCGAGCATAACCAAACTGTCTCCAAGCCAGGCATGGACTATAAGTAATACCCCCTCTGGTTCCAAGTAAAGGAACATTAGGATACTCCCCGCAACGATCAATGATAGTGACATCTTCTCTGGACCTAGGGCACCAATGTATATCTGCATGTGTAAGAGTCATCAACCGTTGTGACCATCTCAAACCCCGCTCGTTCTTCAGGACTGATTGTGGAAGGTGCGAAATAAACCACTTTCCCAGGAGAGGAGTGCAACACATAAGGACACCTCTTTTTCTCATGGTTCGAGTGTAACATGAGTGAAGGAGGTCTCCCAGCAACGTAGGTATAGGATTCCTGGACATAAAGATCTGGACAGCACTGATATCAATGAGCTGATCTGGGTTAGGGAACAACACCAAACCATAAACAAGGAGAGCCACAACCTCTTCAAAAGCTTGTAAGTCAAGGGAATTCCAACAATCATAGGCCTTTTCAAACAGAAACCTGGCTAAGAACCCTTTGATACCACTTCTAACTTCCCAATGTCCCTTGAGGTCAGATGACTGTAGGTGCAAGGCTTTAGCAATCTCTTCAAGCTTAGGTTCCTTTTCTGTACCGTTGAAGGGTAGCTGATCAAGGATAGGGATCTTCAGGAGTCGGGAAAACTCCTCCAATGTAGGTACCAACTGATAGTCCAAGAAGGTAAAGCAGTGATGCAGAGGATCAAAGAACTGGAACAGGACTTTTATCATATCTTCCTCAATGTTGGTGTTGACCAAGCTGGTGAGGCTTCCATGCCTTTCACTGAATGAAGAGTTCTCAGGAATCCTGGATATAAGCTCCTTAAGCTGAGGAGGGATCCTTACAAGACTGATTGGAATTGTCTTTCTACGAACAGTTTCCATGTCCTACAAAACAGGAACAAAGATGAAAATTCGAACCCCTGAAATGGTTAGTTAATGCATATGATGCTGGATGATGTCATGATGCTATGATTAAACACAGATATTTACAAAGACAAACATGTAAGGCACACAAGGCACACAAGACAGGCCCTTAAGGTTTAAGGCCAGCATGAGGTCTGGGTAGTACCCTCTTGAAGTTGGTGGGTTCAACCTGTCCTAATCAAAGTAACCGGGTTCTAAGGTTCCCAATATCACGGGATTGCTTTCATTGTTCATTGTTTCGATTTAGCCACTGAACTGGCGACCGAAATATTCCAGGAAAGCAACCCTCAATTGAGTGTAGTATCGAGTATCAACCAACCTCGGACTGCACCAAAGTCAGTTATCTCACTACCCTAAAGAGGCCAAGATGGTTCAATTAAGGTTCCTAAGGTCTGTTGATGCTTCATGACACCACATGGAGGCCCCGTACTCTCCTTGACTGACTCAAGGGTTACCGGTACACACCAAAGTGCCACATCAACGTAGCAGACTGTTTCAACCATGTCGGTATACCCCGCACAGTTCCCTCACAGCCTTGTTGCTACTTTCTAAGAAGGTATCCCCAGATCCGGGTTAGGATCTATAGAACTCCTAAGCAACCCACAATAATAAAGCAAGCAAAGAAAGCAATTGAAAACACAGTGATCTTAATCCTAAGGTACACCCCACTTTAAGTTTTATTCCCCAGCAGAGTCGCCAGTTCTGTGATCGGTGGATCTGGAACTGACTGTTTTAAAGCTGGTTCGCGAAATGTCGCGGTAAGCAAGAGTCGCCACCGGCTTTTATTTTCTCCAATAGGAAAGGACAAAAGCACAGAAAAATTCCTTTAAAGAGATTGCTCTCGGTTCGGGAGGTAGGTTATAGAAAGGGAAGGTGTTAGCACCCTTTCTATCCATGGTTATCCATGGGCTCTTAGGTACTTGCTCAATGTGTTTTCAAAATTGTTGTTTGCTTTTCAATTGTGGGTTTCAAAAATATTCTTTGAAAAGTTTCAGTTTAACTCATGCGTCAGAGTGTTTTGAAAAGTTTGTTTTGAAAGTTTTTTGAAAGTGTGTCGGTGTGAAAAGAGTTTGAATTTTGTTTTGAAGAGAGCAAGTACCTACGAGAACCTACCTACCCTAAGGAATTCGTCTGTGTAAGAGTCCTTTAAAGTAATGCCATCCCACCATTGAGAGGTAGGTAGCACCACCGTTGGAGGTGTTCGGGTCAATTCGAGTTTTAGGGACGTGGTGGTCACCGGAGCAATAGGAAGACACCTTAGAAGCTACCCTCATGCCAGGTTCCCGGACCATGAGGACTTACTAAGACGTTTTCTACTCGATGACCACCTTTCGAAAGGCAACAGTGAGGCGTACCCTAGGGGTGGTGTGTGCGAATTGTGTGTCATTTTCAGTTCATTGTTTGTCTTGTCATGCATTGGTGATCTAACGGTTCAATTTTATTTTTCGGGCATTCATTCTTTCAGGCATATTTATTAACAGTTATATTTGCGAGAAAATAAATCTAACTATTACAACTGGCGCGGGTCCACATCGCCAAAAAAAACCGAACCCGATTTGACTGAAAGTAAATAAAGCGATAAAATAAAAGTCCGAGAGTTTTCAATTACATGGCTTTGGGGCATATACAGAGGTATTTAAACAATATAAGATAAATGCGTGAAATAAAGACTAAACAAAATTAGGGCGTTGGACCCTTTTACAAATAATTAAAATTAATCAAGGAAGTTAAAAATTAAAATTGAATGAAGAATAATGTTTTTTGTGTTTTTTAGGTTTAAAAGAAAAAAAGAGAAAAGTTAATTAAAATCAAAATCCTAGTTCTATCATTTTTTAATTTTATTATGAAAAAAGGTTTAATTTCTAACCTAATTAAATTCTAAACTAATTTATATACAATTTTTGATTTATAGAAAATAAATAATAAATAATAATATTGGGAGAAAAAGGGAAAAAATTAAAAAGGATATAAAGATTAATAATTACCCTAATTAAACATTTTTTGGATTTTTTATTATGAAAAAAGAATTAAAATTAACATTAAAACCTAATTAAACTAAATGAGTTATATTTTAATTTATTAAAAAAAGAATCAAAATTAATTATATTTTTTTTGTCCTTTCTGTATTTTTTAATGTTTTTTTTGCATTTTTGTAAGAATTAATTAAATAAAACAAGTAATTAAAATAATACAACAATTAAAAAAAATAAATCAAATGGGCAAACCAGGGGGGGGTAAACCCCAGAATTGAAGGTGCAATTTGAAAGCCTGGCCCAATTATTGGTGAGAACCTGTGGACTTTTTTTGATCCAGTGATATGCATTTGACTGGAGTGCAGCATGTTTCCCAATCATGGCCTTTGATGTGAGTGCTCTAGGACACGTGGATGGTGCATCTTGATGGAGTATGGTGAGCATCAGTGTGAGCGCTGCATGTGAATTAGAAATGAAAAATAATATTGGAAATGTGTGAGACCTGGGGTTTGAACCCAGGTCATTGTAGTCAATAGCGTGTGTCCTGGCCAGCTGAGCTAGTTGTTTTCATTTAACCTATAATAATCAATAAAATATATAAAAGAAAATGGTTAGTGCTTAGTTAAACGCGCGCGAACTTTGAATGGACAAGTCACTGGTTGACACGTCTTCTTCTTCCTCGTGTTCCCTGTAACACAAACACATAAAGCAACGGTTTTGAAACGTGGGGTTAAGGAAGCTACAAGAAAATAGCGAATAGCTCATTTCCTAATATAAATTAGGCGCGAGCATCTTATTTTCTTCGTCCAGATGCCAGGAATGCAATGGTCATGGTCTTGAGGGCCAATTTTGCAGTATGGTGAAAACCCCAAAATCAACACTTGAAAACCCTAGAATGTGGGCATGGCAGATTCGCGTAGGATGGACAAAAATGCAATTAAATGTAATCAGCAGCTTGGAAACTTCATCATGAGTATGAATATGTACTTAAAAATGCAAAAAGATGTTTAGAATGTAAATCACGATTGCCACATTTTTGTTGTACAGTTTGAGTTGTGTGTACCAATTCAAGGGGTTTTGGAAGATGTTATGAATTGAGATACGTTCAAAATCGTCTCAGGAAGCTATTGGTACAAAAATTATGGCTTGAGAAGATCCCTAGCTATGAAATCAGTTTTGCCTTTTATGTCCAAATTTTCAAATTGTCAAATGGCCTTTGAACGAGTTTTGTGCTATGTTCTTGGTAGGGTTTGACTCAATGATCCTTATGGAATTGAATAGGCATGCTAACTCTCCTTAATCCATGCTTGAGAAAGAATTGGCATTAGGGTTTGTCCATTAACCATTTTTTCCTAATTTCTAGCCAAAACCTAGACTTAGTATGAAAATGAACCTTGGCCTGATTTTTGAGTTGATTCATGATGTATAGAACTTGTCCAAATTCATTTGACACCATTTCATTGATTTTTAAATTTTATTTGAATTTTCAATGAATTAAAATGAATTAAATCATCAAAAATTAAATAAAATAAAAAAGTCAACATTTGGTCTTGAAATCAACCATGGGCCACGTGTGTGGCATGACAAGGATGGACAAAGTGAGAAAAATGGGGCCCTTTTGTCAAAATTGGATTTTCAAAGATAATTGACTTTTGCCATTTCACAAAATTTTCCCAACTTCTACAAGGCATAACTTGCTCAATTTTTAAGATTTTCACATGTTCTTGGACATTTTGGAAAGGTCTTTGAGTCCTTTAACCAATGTCTTTGGTCCCATGTCATTTTGATTTACCAATCTCAAGTTATGGCCTTTGACTTAAAGTCCCTTTTTGTTGACTTTTGAAAATGACCTATAATGTTGAAATTGACAACTTTTTGTGAGAGCATTTCTTGGACTTGAAGTATGAAGATGAGTTGTAGGAAATGTCTTTCTCTTCAAAATGAGCTTTGGATGGAATTTTTCTGATAATCCATGTGAAAGTTATGCCCTGGTCAATTTCAGTTGACTTTTTCAGCTGTCCAAATAGAGCAACTTTTGCATCTTTGATGATTTCTGAGCCACACTTTGAGAATCATGATCAAGCATTGATCAAATGATGTTTGTGGCTTCAAAATGATATATTGACCAAAAATTTGAACTTTTGACTGCCAAATGACCATTTTGCCCCTACAGTTGACTGTAGTGCAATCTAGGGTTTTGACTGTGCAATTTTGAGCTGAATGCCTTGAAACTTGATATGGGAATGCTTGACCATGTTTGTAAGCATATGAGACTTGATTGAGCCTTTGAAAAGTTCATTTGCCTGACCAGAACTCAAACCCTAGTTTTGACTGTGTAGGAGACTGTTGCACTGCACAACCCTTGGGGAATTTTCTAGCTTGGCTTGGCAATTTCTTGAGGAATATGGGAGGGCAAATTTTGGGGTATAACAACTGGTGATGTAACTCTTCCAAGATCAGCTTTGGTGTTTTCCTCCTTTTTGTCATTTTCAACTCTCTTTTCTTTGCCACTCTCCCAAACTTTTGTTTCATCCACATCTTTAATCTTTGTTGTAACGACATTGCAAGTTTCTTTTGGATTGGCTTCAGTGGTGGCGGTGAAAGTTCTCGTTTTTTGTTCACTTAACTGTTTTGCAATTTGCCCAACTTGCGTTTCCAGATTCCTTATTGATGCATTTGTATTCTATTTATTTTCCATGGACAACTAAATGAATTGATTTAAGGTATCCTCTAATTTTGAAAGCTTGTCAGGATGATTATAACTTTGGTACTGATTGTGCCTGTTTTGAACTTAACCAAAGCTTACATTTTTGTTGTATGGATAACCTTGACTGTTCTGGTACGTAATCCACCTTTGCGGCTGCTGATTTCCCATATAATTGATTTCTTCTTTTATCAGGGGGAAAAACCGGTTGGATGTTGACCTCTGCATAACTCGTAAGAAGCAACTTGTTTTGACGTGTTTGTTGAATCGTGCATTTCTTTGAGTTGTTGTGGAAGTTTTGATATTTTCTTGGTCAATTCTTCCATAGTTTGCATGAGAAGCTTGTTTTGCGCCAAGATCGCATCATTTGTATCCAACTCAAGAATACCATATTTATTTTATGTTGTACCTCTATTGTACTGGACCTTGTGATCACTGAGAGTCATACGGTTAATGATAGAAATTGCTTCCTCTGCACTTTTGGATAGTAATGAACCATCGACTGTTGCATCAAGTAGGAGCTTTGGTTGGGGCTGCAATCCATTACGAAAAACATGAATCTGTGTGAGATTATCAAAACCATGATTTAGACATTTGCACAACATAGATTTGTAATGTTCCCAAGCTTCACAAAGAGTTTCTGTTGCACTTTTCGTGAATGGTGCTATTGTTATTTTTGCATCCATGAACCATTTGTATGGAAAGAAACAGTTGATAAAGTTTTCCTCCAAGGTATTCCAATTGGTCATTACTTTGGTTAATTGGTCAAGATACCAATCTTTTTATTTGCCGATCAAAGAATCCAGGAACAACCTCATGAATACCACTCATTCCTCAGTTGTGGGTGCTCCTAACGTACCGGCAAGTTTGTAGAACTTTGTGATATGTTTGTATGGATCTTCATGGTCCAAACCTGAAAAAGGATTCTCATAAATAATCTGTAGCAGCCTTGTTTTCATTTCAGATTGTCAGTTGATCAGATTGTTGGTGAGACGAGCCAATTGCCTCGGGCTGTTCACACAAGGACTGTTAACAACTTCAACCATTGTTTATTTGATATGAATATTTGTTGAGGGAGTTGATGTAGAAGCTCCTTTGTGATTTTTCTTCTTGGATAGTTGTTTCTACTTCTTAGTTTTCCTTTTTCACTTTCATATTTTTCTTTTGATCTCGGGATCGAAAAGAGTTGTTCTTTCGAATTCTTTCCTCGAAGCATAAATAAAATCTTTACCACCAATCCAACACAGGAAAAAACATTTCAAAACAAATATATACAATATATAACAAATTCATAAAACATAGAAGTATAGAAATGATTGTGATGTTTTAATATCCTAAATGCCAATCTCCGACAATGGCGTCAATTTAGCATTGTAATATAATCAAATGAAATTATTGTTTTATCGTATTCGCAGGGATTGGAGCGATATCAAAATCGTTCAACAATTTCTAATATTCTAAGCATAAGTTTTCGAGAATGTTAATTTATAAGTTACGAAAAATAAAATGCGTATAATAACTGAAAATAAGTTTTAGAGAAATAGACTTGTTAGGAATTGGTACTCATTCTTTGATTCAATATGCACATTAAAAATTAGTTATACACAATTTAAGAATGTTTCATTATCATCACGCATCGCACATAAAGAAAGTTCATGTCTAAACTTTGATGTGATTTCTACATTATGGTTTAATCGATGATTTCTTAGTCTATTAAATAATACGGTAGCATTAAGGTTCGATACTTTTTAGTGAATATTAAACCTAAATCTATGTCTAGCATTTAGAGTTTAATAGTTATTGTCTTGGATCGATATTAGAACCATATTTGTCAATATCAATTCAATCTATGAAATAAACGGTAAAACAACGATAATGATTCATAAATAAAGTGCGTATAACACTATAATTAAAGATAATACATACTATTTCAAAGAAATACAACCAAAGAGAGGGATTTAGCTACTCATTGTAGTTTTAAGCACTATAGAAGATTTGAGTTGAAACGACATCAATAATGATTTCTAGACTCTTGATGTGTATCCATCCCTTCTACCTAAAACCCCTTCTATTCCTACTTCTATTATAGAAATATAGTGTATTACCAGGTAAAAACTGAATTAATCCTTTGAGCTGAGTTTCTGTCTTATTTATAGCAGTTTTGGCTGTCTGATGCTCGCTTAGCGAAGTTGCTTTCTTCAACCTTAAGTATTTTCAAAATATCTTTCTTTAATTGTCCTGTTTCACTAAGCGAAGGCCCGATTCACTAAGCGGAATGATTTGCTTCTCATCGTTGTTGGCAAAACTGGTTGATTTTACTTCTGCCTTGGTTTCGCTAGGCGAATTATGATTCGCTAAGCGAATCGATCTTTCGTTGCACCTTCCCTTAGTGAAGTGTTTGTCTTATGGATTTTGTATCCTTTTGTCTTGACTTTGGTGGAGTTCGTTATTACTCACTTAGCAACGTGTCTGATTGCTGGTTTTTTCTTTAAGGATCAAAACCTGCACAAAAGACAACAAAACCAAAGGTAGCTTGCATAATGCTACTTTTACTCATTAGTTAAGGTTTTTATGTTAGAATCTTGTTGTTTAAGTAAGATAAATGCAATGAAATGATGTGATATTTTCCATGAATCAAACATTCATCAATGTCTCAACACCACACAATGTCAAGACATATGTTATAATATTTGTTGAAAGAAAACATGTTACATCTGGAGATTGCGTAAAAAGATAAATTGTAGAAAATTAAACAACACAATCAATTGTTGACCCATTTCGGTGCGACATCACCTACTTTGGGGACTATTAAGCCAAGAAGGAAATACACTATGGTAGTATTAGTTTAAAGCTAAATAAACCCTAGTTTTAAACTTCTCTCCTAATCACTACCTTGTGTAACTTTTACCTAGAGACCACTAGATTTGAGATCCCCCTCTCACTTCCAATTACCAAAGTGATATACCTACAGCCACAAACCTTGTCAGTATTGACATAGTCAGAAAAGTTGGTGGAGGTTCAGTGATGCATACAACCCAGAATGATTTTAAACTAAATTCTAAGATTGATGTGAAGACTCTTAGCATGGCATGAATCCTTTCCATCTTGTAAAATTTGCAGTAGTAATTTCATTTAGATTTTTCAAAATAGTAGGCATTTCATAACACCTCTTACCAGTTCCATCATGGTTAAGAAGTTTTGCAACAATGTCGTCCGTAATTCAAATCTTCTTTCCCATAATACATGAAAAAATATGATTGCTTGATGAGTCATTAGCATGTGTGATCGGTGGATCTGGAACTGACTGTTTTAAAGCTGGTTCGCGAAATGTCGCGGTAAGCAAGAGTCACCACCGTCTTTTATTTTCTCCAAATGGAAAGGACAAAAGCACAGAAAAATTCCTTAAAGAGATTGCTCTCGGTTCGGGAGGTAGGTTATAGAAAGGGAAGGTGTTAGCACCCTTTCTATCCATGGTTATCCATGGGCTCTTAGATACTTGCTCATTGTGTTTTCAAAATTGTTTGTTTGCTTTTCAATGTGGGTTTTAAAAAAGTTTCTCTGAAAATTTCAGTTCGACTCTTGTATCGGTCCTCAAGAGTGTTTGAAAAATTGCTTTCAAAAGCTTTTTGAAAATGTGTTGGTGTGAAAAGTATTTTTTGATTTGTTTTGAAATTAGAGCAAGTATCTAGAGTTGTCTACCTACCCTAAGGAATTCGTCTGTGTAAATGTCCTTTTAAAGTAGTGCCATCCCACCATTGAGAGGTAGGTAGCACCACCGTTGGAGGTGTTCGGGTCAATTCGAGGTTCGGGACATGGTGATCACCAGAGCAATGGGAAGACACCTTAGAAGCTACCCTCATGCCAGGTTCCCGGATCATGAGGACTTACTAAGACATCCTCTACTCGACGATCACCTTTCGAGGCAAGGCAACAGTGAGGCGTACCCTAGGGGTGGTGTGTGCGATTTGTGTGTCGTTTTCATTTGCATTTATCTTGTCATGTTATTGGTGTTCTACGCTTGTTTTTATTTTGTCCATACATTCTTTCATGTCATTTGATTAATAGTTAAAAGTTGCGAGGAAAGTAAATTCTAAGCTATTACAAACGGCGCGGGTCCACATCGCCAAAATTAACCAGGACCCGATTTGACAGAAAATAAAGAAATTAAAAGAAAATAAGGAATTAAAAATGTATGAGCAATTATTTACAAGGCTTCGGGAGAGATACATTAATATTTACGAGAAATAAAATAAATGCGAATTAATGAGAAATTAAGAACGAAACGAGGGCGTTGGACCCTTTTGCAAAAATTGAATTAACGCTGAATTAATTAATTAAAGAAAGTAACTTGTTTTTGGTATTTTTAGTATTTATGATTTAATATAAAAAAAATTAATTAAAATTAAGATAAGACGCAAACCCTAATTCTAATTTATTTTTAGTTTATTAAGAAAAATATTGAATTTTAACCTAATTTAAACCTAACTTTTATATGCAATTTAATTTATGAAAATAAATATCTAGTTATTTTAATTATTATAAAAGAAAAAATAAGAAGGAATAAAATTTAATCAAACCTAATTCTATGTTTTTTTTTTAATTTATTATCAAAAGAATTAAAATTAACTCCTAATTTAATACTAATTTTATTTACATGCAAATTTGTTTATGAAAATACTAAAATAAATAATATTTTATTATTTTTTTCTTTTTTTCTGATTTTTTGTGATATTTTATATTTTGTGAAAATAATTAATTGATTAAAAGAATAATAATTAAAAGAAGATGAAAGTAATAAAAAGATAAAAAAAATAACAAAATTTGGCAAACCTTGGGGGTATCAGTCCCCAGATAGGAGGTATATTTTAGGAATTCTGGCCCAATAAGCATGGCCTTGTTGACCTTCGCTGGACGCGTGTGACGCATGGACTAGGGTTTATGGTGTTCCCCAATCCATAGCCATTGATCTGATGAGCCTGGCCAGATGGACGTTGATCTTTGAGAGTGTATGATGCGCTTCAATATTGCACCTGCACGTGAATTTTTATGGAAAAATATTATGGAAATAACGAAGACCTGGGGCTCGAACCCAGGTCATATACATTGCCAACGCTCTCGCTTACCAACTGTGCCAACTCACGCGTTATTAATATTAAACAAACAACAAAGATTATAAAAGAAGTAACAATGTTAATGAATCTTCGCGCGCGCGTTTTCAAATAGCCCTATCACGTCTCGCCACCACACCATCTTCTTCCTCGTGTTTTATTTTTCCTGAAACAATAACAACATAAGCAACGGTTTTCACGCGTTGCTGAAAGTACCATATGAAAAAATAGCGAATAGGCCACAAGGCCTCATAAATTGATCGCGATTGCTGGTTTCTATTCGTCCAAACGCGTTGAATCCAATGGCCTTGGTCTCAGCCTCTAATTTTGCCTTATTTCAAAAGCCCTAATTCTAAGGTTGAAGAACCCTAAATATCAACAATGGCATCTTTGCATACAACACATAAAAACGCAATTAGTTCACATGGTAAGCATCAGAATGCATCATTGAATAAGAATACATAAACTAAATGTCATGGAAATGCCTCAAAATTAAGATACGAATATGCAATTTTATGAGAAAAATTTGGATTCTGTACAGCGATTCTTGAGGTTTGGATGACTGTTTTTGATTGGGAATCGTCCAATGATGCTTGAGGAAGCTAATGAGATGAGAGTCGTGCTTTGAATCAACCTGTAAAGATGATTTCAGTTTTGAGTTTTTTAGACAAAAATTTCAAATTTGATTCCCAATTTTCTCAGCAGCTGCGTGTGTATTCTGATTAGGGTTGTGTTCCATACTTATGCAAGAGTGAATTAGGTTAAAAATATGGATCCAAATATCTTGCATTCATGATTTTGGAAATTTGATTTTCTAAGATTTTTTCCAATCTTTTTCCATGTGCTTTTTGCTCTCAATCAAGCCAATCAATCCAAATCTTTCCATATTGGTACAAGCACGAAATCTTGAGAGTAAAACATGCACAAAAAGATTTAAAACTTTAGGTTAGCATTTTTCATACATTTATTTTGATTTAAATGAATTATTATAAATAAAAATTCAAATAAATAAATAAAAAATGAATAAAGACTTCCCTTTGGGCCAAGTAGTCGTGCATATGTCATGGATGATGAATTATGGAAGAAAAATGGGCCCATTAGCAATTTTAGGTCATTTGAATCAATGTTGACTTTTCAAAATATCCAAAAATTTCCCAACTTCTACAAGGCATAGCTTGCTCAATTTTTAATCTTTTCTCATGTTCTTGGACATTTGGGAAAGGTCTTTGAGTCCTCTAACCAATGTCTTTGGTCCCATGTCATTTTGATTTACCAATCTCAAGTTATGGCCTTTGACTTAAAGTCCCTTTTTGTTGACTTTTGAAAATGACCTATAATGTTGAAATTGATAACTTTTTGTGAGAGCATTTCTTGGACTTGAAGTATGAAGATGAATTGTAGGAAATGTATTTCTCTTCAAAATGAGCTTTGGATGGAATTTTTCTGATAATCCATGTGAAAGTTATGCCCTGGTCAATTTCAGTTGACTTTTTCAGCTGTCCAAATAAGGAAACTCTTGCATCTTGATGATTTCTGAGCCAAATTTTGAGAATCATGATCAAGCATTGATCAAATGATGTTTGTGGCTTCAAAATGATATGTTTACCAAAAATTTGAACTTTTGACTGTCAAATGACCATTTTGCCCCTACAGTTGAATGTAGTGCAATTTAGGGTTTTGACTGTGCAATTTTGAGCTGAATGCCTTGAAACTTGTTATGAGGATGCTTGACCATATTTGTAGGCATGTGGGACTTGATTGGACCTTTGAAAACTTCATTTTCTTGACCAGAACACAAACCCTAGTTTTGACTGTATGGGAGACCTTTGCACTGTGCAACCCTTGGGGAATCTTGAGACTTTGACTTGGCAATTTCTTGAAGAATATGGGAGAGCAAATTTTGGGGTACAACAGTTGCCCCTGTTCAATCTTCTTAGACCTGAGGATGCAGATTGGCTGACGTGCCTTTCGTAATCCGAGGGTAGAAGATGATTGAACACTAGAGTGCCCAGAAATTTGCGCTCACATAATAACAGTGATGATGGGAATGGGCTTATAGATGCCATTTAGAGATTGCTGGATAGGATGATGGGCTTATAGATGCCATTTAGAGATTGCTTGATAGGATGATGGGCTTATAGATGCCATCTTGATGTCGATCGCGTAAGAGATTCCTTAGCGAGAACCTGCATACCTGCAAAAGAAAAAAGAGTACCTGACACGTTGCAAGAGCTGGTTTTCAGATGCTTGGCATAGATATGTCCTGACTGGTTACAGGAGCTGAGTCTGGAGCTTCAAAAGATGATAAATGAACCAGGGATGGTTACTACCTTAGCATGAATAGTAAGAGAACCTTGAGTGACTTTAACTTCAACAACGCTCGTTGAGAAAATCTTGATGGGAATTACCATCTTCGCAGTATCGGGAAGAAAACCAAAGGAAATTATAATCTGAAAGGGAATTACCTCACTCACCGTTGGAGAGGGAACTCTAGGAAGTTATAATCTGAAAAGGAATTATCACCTCACTCACCGTCGGAGAGGGAATCATCTGAAAAGGAATTATCACCTCACTCACCGTCGGAGAGGGAACCATTAGGAAAGGAATTACCACCTCACTCACCGTCGGAGAGGGAACCATAGGGAAGGAATTATCACCTCACTCACCGTCGAAGAGGGAACCATCTGAAAAGGAATTATCACCTCACTCACCGTCGGAGAGGGAACCATTAGGAAAGGAATTACCACCTCACTCACCGTCGGAGAGGGAACCATAGGAAAGGGAATTATCACCTCACTCACCGTCGGAGAGGGAACCATCTGAAAAGGAATTATCACCTCACTCACCGTCGGAGAGGGAACCATAAGGAAAGGAATTAACACCTCACTCACCGTCGGAGAGGGAACCATAAGGAAAGGAATTACCACCTCACTCACCGTCGGAGAGGGAACCATTAGGAAAGGAATTACCACCTCACTCACCGTCGGAGAGGGAACCATTAGGAAAGGAATTACCACCTCACTCACCGTCGGAGAGGGAACCATAAGGAAAGGAATTACCACCTGACTCACCGTCGGAGAGGGAACCATAAGGAAAGGAATTACCACCTCACTCACCGTCGGAGAGGAAACCATCTGAAAAGGAATTATCACCTCACTCACCGTCGGAGAGGGAACCATCTGAAAATTATAATCTCGAAGAAAAACCTAAAAATGGAAATCTCATGCACCGTCGGAGAGAGAACCAATAGGAAATTATAATATCGAATCACTTCTGCTGAGTCTTCATCAGAAAAATCTGTTGGGAGTCGATTTAGCTGGACTAGAGAAGGCCTTGAAATATGATTGAAAATTTCAACTGCATCTTTCCTGAAAGGTAGAGGTCAGTCATATGCAATGCATGATATGGATCAAGCAATGATGTTCTCAACATAAATGAGATTTGCATGATATAATGCGTCCATGCATGATATAATGATGTATGTGATGTTTTATGAATGTATGTTTTCGTCTAGGAAAGTAAATCCTTGACGGGTGCCGGGAAGTTATATCCTGGGCTGATGTTGAAGAATAGATTTTGCTTCCGCTGGGGATGATAACTGCAAGAATACCGGTAGGAGAAGATGACTCCGTTGAGGAATAAACTTGGCGAATGGAATAACTCTGCGGGGAGAAAAATACTCTAGCGACCATGCTGGGGAGCGATACTCTGTGGGGAGAGAGATGCTTTGCTGAGTTGTTGATAATAGCTTGCTGGGGATATCCTTGTTGTGTTGGAAGTGCTGATGGACTTCGCTGGGGTAAGAAGACTTCGTCGAGGACGCTCTTTCCGTGGCTTTTGGCTGAGGATAACCCAGTTATATCCGGTTAAGGAAATAACTCTTAAAATAAAGCCGGTCGACGCGTTCGCGCTCTGCGAGGGATAAGCTTCCGGAATCTACTGGGGATAAGCTTACTGCTTGGGGAGATGGAGCCCACTTTCCTGGGGAAACTGGATTGGACTCTCTCTGGGGAAGTTTTGATATGCTGGGGAAATGATTCCTTTGAATGTTGGTCTGCCGCCGGGGAACAATCTTTGGACCAAGACTGCCGGGGATGCTTGTTAAGAATATATGCTGCTGCTGGGGAAGGTTGAGATATGCTGGAGGATACTCAACTTCCTTAAGATTTGATAACTTTGTTTGAAGAAGAGTGTGCTGACTGCTGACTTACTCTCTGGGGAATTAATATGTACTGGTCATATTCTTTAGCTGAAGCTACCTTGGTACCTTGGAGGACAGAACAATTAGATTGCTTAAACAACTCTTTATTGCCCCTGTTTCTAGTGTCACCTGTAATTAATCCTTTGTTTCGTATGCAAATATTTATGAGTTAGCAAATTATTGTCAATGCATATATCACAAATTGAACCTTGGACGTTCTTCACAAAACAAAACAGAAAAAGAAAAACAGTTGGCACGTTTAACTGAAAAGTATCTTTGTATTGATTTTTGAATGGCCTGAAAATAGGCGTTTTGTGTACAAGAGGCTGACGTCCTAGTAAGAGGAACGCCGCCGAACAAGAGAGTTTATACAAATTTTGTACAAAAATAAAACAGTTGTGTGAAATGAATGATCCCATTGGGTTTCAACTCTGCTATTGCCTTTATAACTCCGAGCGTCTCATCACTTGATGACCTTGGTTGAAGGTGAAGCTGGCTGATCGATGCCGTCTGAACTTGATGTAGATACTGGATTTTGGATGCAAAGTGATCCAATGAGACATAGTATTACGCTTTATCCCTAATTTTTTCCTGGACCTCCCTTTCGGGTTTTCAGTCCACCGGGATACCCATTTTTTCCCAAGCCGCCTTTTCAGGTTTTCGACTTGCCGGGTGTACAGATTTTTTCATTTTCATCCCTTCATTTTGCCCGAACCCTTTTGGTTCGACGGGAAGCCATAATTTTTTCCTAGGCATGTCAGCCTAGCGGGTCTTTTTTTCATGTGTAGTATCTTTTTACTATGTCTGCATTGGCGGGGTGAGGAAGGTCGTCACCATCCATGTTGGTCAATATTATTGCTCCTCCTGAGAACACATGCTTAACCACAAATGGCCCTTCGTACGTAGGGGTCCATTTGCCCCTTGGATCACTCTGAGGAAGGATGATTCTCTTGATTACCAGATCCCCAACTTGATATTCTTGTGGTCTGACCTTTTTGTTAAATGCCCTGATCATCCGTTTCTGATACGTCTGACCATGACAGATAGCAGCAAGTCTCTTTTCATCAATGAGGTTGAGTTGATCAAGTCGTGTCTGGATCCAATCATCTTCGTTCAGATTTGCATCCTTCATTATCCGGAGAGAGGGTATTTTCACTTCGATCGGCAAGACTGCCTCCATGCCATAAACCAAGGAAAAAGGAGTTGCCCCGGTTGACGTCCTAGCTGAGGTACGGTACCCATGTAGAGCGAACGGTAACATCTCGTGCCAGTCTTTATAAGTCACTGTCATCTTCTGCACGATCTTCTTGATGTTCTTATTTGCTGCTTCTACAGCCCCATTCATCTTCGGTCTGTAAGGAGAAGAATTGTGGTGCTGTATCTTGAACTGTTCGCAGAGCTCAGCGATCATCTTGTTGTTCAGATTGGTACCGGTATCTGTAATAATCCGCTCAGGGACCCCGTACCGACAGATAAGGTTGTGCCGAATGAACCGTGCCACAACAGTCTTGGTTACCGTAGCATAGGATGCTGCTTCGACCCACTTCGTAAAATAATCAATCGCCACTAGGATGAAGCGATGCCCGTTAGATGCCGTAGGTTTAATTTCACCGATCATGTCTATGCCCCACATTGCAAACGGCCAAGGCGCAGTCAGAACATTCAGGGGGACTGGAGGAACATGCACCTTGTTTGCATAAATCTGGCACTTGTGGCATGTCCTGGAATGTTGGTAGCAGTCAGCTTCCATTGTGGACCAGTAATATCCTTCCCGTAGGATTTTCTTAGCCATAGTGTGTCCACTGGAATGTGTACCAAAGGTCCCTTCATGTAGCTCTTCCATGATTCTTTCTGCTTCAGTCTTATCCACACAACGCAGTAAGGTTGAATCATGGTTTCGCTTATATAAGATGTCGTTGCTAAGGAAGAACTTTGCTGCGAACCTCCTCAGGAATTTCTTATCATTGACAGAGGCACCTTCCGGGTATTCCTGAGTTTCCAGATATCTCTTTACTTCCTGGTACCAAGGCTTCTCAGTTACCAATTCAGTCTCGAGATCACAACAGTATGCCGGTTTGTCCCGTTTCCAGATGATGATCCGAGGAGCCTCATTATCCCATTTAACCTTGAACATAGAAGACATTGTAGCTAACGCGTCCGCCAACTGGTTCTCCTCTCTCGGGAAGTGTTCAAAGGTTATCTCTGTGAAGTGGGGGATCAAAGTCAACACACATTCTCTGTAAGGAATCAAGTTGGGATGTTTCGTATCCCACTCTCCTTTGATCTGATTGATCACAAGAGCGGAATCTCCGAAGACACTCAGAAACTTGATCCTTAGGTCGATCGCAGCTTGAAGACCCATGATGCACGCCTCATACTCCGCCATGTTGTTGGTACAGTTGAAACATAGCCGGGCAGTGAGTGGAGTATGAGTACCTTGAGGTGATATGATTATGGCGCCGATACCATTTCCCAAAGCGTTGGAGGCTCCGTCAAAGTGCATAGACCATCGGGATCCTGGTTCAGGTCCTTCATCCGGTCCAGGTACTTCACAATCAGTTACTATCATGATGCTTTCATCCGGAAACTCGAAGTTCATTGATTGGTAGTCATCTACGGCCTGATGTGCCAAGTGGTCTGCCAATACACTTCCCTTGATGGCTTTCTGGGTTGTGTACTGAATGTCGTATTCCGTCAAGATCATCTGCCATCTTGCAATTCTCCCAGACAGAGCCGGCTTTTCGAATATGTATTTTATAGGATCCATCTTTGATATCAACAAGGTAGTGTGAGTTAGCATATACTATCTCAGCCGGCGAGCAGCCCATACCAAAGCGCAACAAGTTTTCTCAAGCAGTGAGTATCGGGTCTCACAGTCGGTAAACTTTTTGCTAAGGTAATAAATGGCATGCTCTTTTCGGCCAGACTCGTCATGCTGCCCCAGCACACACCCCATTGAGTTGTCAAGCACTGTTAGATATAGTATCAGAGGTCTCCCTTCAACCGGTGGCATAAGGATAGGTGGTTCTTGGAGATACTCTTTGATTCTGTCAAAAGCAGCCTAACATTCATCGTTCCAACGTACCACCTGATCTTTCTTCAACAGCTTGAAGATTGGCTCACAGGTAGCGGTCAGATGTGAGATGAAGCGAGCAATGTAATTCAGGCGTCCTAAAAAGCCTCTGACTTCCTTCTCTGTATTAGGGGCTGGCATCTCTTGAATAGCTTTGACCTTAGCAGGGTCCACTTGAATACCTTTATCACTGACCACGAAGCCTAGCAATTTTCCAGATCTTACCCCGAAGGTGCACTTGTTCGGGTTCAATCTCAGCTTGTACAGTTTCAACCGGTCAAACAACTTCTGCAGATGATCTAGGTGTTCTTCTTCAGTCTGGGACCTAGCGATCATGTCGTCAACATACACTTCTATCTCATGATGGATCATATCATGAAATAAGGCAACCATGGCACGTTGGTAGGTTGCCCCAGCGTTCTTTAATCCAAATGGCATGACCTTGTAACAGAAGGTGCCCCACTGAGTAACAAATGTAGTCTTCTCCATGTCTTCAGGTGCCATCTTGATCTGATTGTAACCTGAAAAGCCATCCATGAAAGAGAATACCTTGTGTTGTGCTGTATTATCAACAAGGACATCAATGTGAGGTAAAGGGAAGTCATCTTTGGGGCTGGCCCTGTTCAGATCCCTGTAATCGACACACATTCTGACCTTACCGTCTTTCTTAGGTACCGGCACCACATTAGCAACCCACTGAGGGTAAGAAGTTACTGCAAGGAACCCAACATAAAACTGTTTCATGACCTCGGCTTTAATCTTCTCAGACATCTCTGGACGCATCCGACGGACCTTTTGCTTAACTGGAGGGCAGTCTTCCTTAGTTGGCAAGTGATGGACCACAATATCGGTATCCAACCCGGGCATGTCTTCGTAGGACCAGGCAAAGATCTCCATATAATCATGCAGCATTTGAGTCAACCGTTGGTTCACGCTGAGCTCTAGGTTGGCACCAATCTTTACCTCTCTCCTGTCTGCTTCAGTAACCAAGTTTATTGTTTCCACTGGCTCTTCATGGGGTTGAATTGCCCTTTCTTCCTGAAGCAACAGTCTTGCAAGCTCGCCAGGCACTTCGCAATCATCTTCACCTTCGTCTTCGGCTAAGTTGATCGGATTTTCGAAGTCATAATTGGCAGTAGCAGAGTTGTTATCAGTGAGATCCAGAGTGGATTGAAACCTGTATGAGTGAGTGTGTGTGTGTAAATACAGCTGTTTTGAAATATATGTAAAGGAAAGAAAGACAGAAAAGGAGCATAAAATTTGCAATGCGAGAAAACGTCCAAGATTTTCATTCATGATATATGAAATGACAATTTTATATGCCCTCACAAATGATACCACGGTGCCTCGGGTAAGACACCGGGCCAAAGAGTTTATTATTGTTTATTACAAAATAATAAAACATAAGAATTCATTACTCAGTAACAAGAGAAATAGGGAGATTGTCTTTTGCACTCCAATTTTTAAGTCCACCGTCGGTTGCCGGGTAGATCCAGCTATCAAACTCAGCTTCATCAACTTCCTCTTCGTCCCCAATAGCATTCACTCCATGAGCAGGCAGGGGAGCTGTCACTACATTAGGCTTCTCAGATGCCTCAAACTGTACCTCCTTGGCATCAATAAGGTCCTGCAGCTTGTTCCTTAATGCCCAACAGTCATCAGTGGCATGCCCCGGGCTATCAGAATGATAAGCACAACGAGCATTCGGGTTGTACTTAGGAGATGCAGTATTGGGGAATTTCGGAGCCTCCCTGACAGTCACCAAATTGGTGGATAGCAACTGTGGCAGGATCTGCGATAGGGTCATGCTTAACCGGGTAAACTCCCTCCGGGGTCTTTCAGCCCTTTGAGGATTGGTCGGCCGAGGAGCGGCAGCAGGCTTAGCAATCATTACCGCACTGACAGATTGGCGGCGCTCAGGTCTCTCTGATCTCTTGGAACCATACACGGCACTAGCCTCCTTCTTGAAGGGTTTCTTTTCAAAACTAGATGATGCACCCTTCGGAATCTTCCCAGACTTCAACCCAGCTTCAATTCTCTCTCCAGTCAGAATTAGATCAGTGAACCCTGCAGAAGAATTCCCAATGAGATGGTTGAAAAATGGCCCAGATAGGGTCCCTAAGAACATGTCTACCAACTCCCGATCAGTCAATGGTGGCTGCACCCTGCCAGCCAGGTCTCTCCACTTCTGAGCGTACTCCTTAAAACCTTCACTTGCACCTAACGACATACCCTGGAGTTGGGTACGTGTGGGGGCAAGGTCGGCATTATATTGATACTGCTTATAGAAAGCAGTAGCCAACTCCTCCCAGTTACGAACCTTGGTCCCATCCATCTGATAGAACCATTCGAGATGAGTCCCTGAAAGACTCTCCTGGAAGAAGTGGATCCATAAATTCTTATCCGCAGAGTACGGCTGAATTTTCCGAACATAGGACCTTAGATGCAGCTTGGGACAAGACGCCCCGTCATACTTAGAGAAGGATGGTGCTTTGAATTTATGAGGGATAATCACACCAGTTGACAAACCCAGATCTCCGAAATCCAGCCCAGGTACCTGTTGTACCTCCATAGCTTTCAACCTGTCCTCCAGTTGCTTGTATCTGTCTTCTGCAGGAGGGTACTGCTCTTCATCAAAATCAGTCTCGTTGTCGGAGACTACCGGACTAGGAACCCTTGCTTCTGCCTGAGGACTACTCTTGCCAACAGAAGAACCAGCCTCTTCCTGCTGCAGAGCATTACCAAACCTTCGGCCCGAGTTGAACAGAACAGTTCTTCTCTTCTTCTTCTTCTCCTTCTTCAGGAGCATAGCCTTCAATTCTTCTTGGCCTTGAGCCAGACCCTTGATTAATTCCTGAAACTGCGCATTCTGCGCCTGAAGAGCCTTGATGGAGGTCTCAGTTGATGAAGAGTCGGGATTCATGATGCTGAAATAAACAGCGAAGAACTGTAAGCAACCTGAAAAGAGGAAAAACCTGTTATGCATATGATGAATGATATGTGTTTATGCAATGCATTCAAGGGTTCGAAAGTTCAAATTTGTTGTAGACAAAAAGGAACACACATTATCATTAAGGAAATCATTGTTTAATACATTAAGACCTCATGGGCAAAAGTACAAAAATCAAATCAATCTCAGAATATGCTACGCATCCTCTTTGGAGCTATATAAGTATTGAGACTCCTCTCCTCATGCAACAGGCGGGTGAGCTCCAAGACCTTCTTTTCACTGGCATGTAGACTAGTCTCAAGAGAATTCCTTTCCTCCTTAAGCTGGATCCAGCTCTTCTGCATCTCTTCCCAGGATGTGGGCATATCAGGGTGCTGAATAGTGTAGGACACTTCTCCTTCCAAGACTGGCTCTTTGATCACAGGGGGCATATGGGGGTAAGGCATCACTAACTTCTGGGAGCGGGCTCGTACCCACTTGAGATAAGGTTCCAACGGGATGGAGTTCCTGTGCCCCAGTGTCTTGCTGTCTATCCTACTTGGCATCCTCTAGGCTCTGATAAATCTCTGGCGAAGTCCTTGAGTATCATTGTCGAAGTCAAAAACTATGTCAGGAATTAACATGTCATGAGGACCATCCCTCCGAGCATAACCAAACTGTCTCCAAGCCAGGCATGGGCTGTAAGTAATACCTCCTCTGATTCCAAGTAGAGGAACATTAGGGTACTCCCCGCAACGATCAATGATAGTGACATCTTCTCTGGACCTAGGGCACCAATGTATATCTGCATGCGTAAGAGTCATCAACCGTTGTGACCATCTCAAACCCCGCTCATTCTTCAAGACTGATTGTGGAAGGTGCGAAATAAACCACCTTCCCAGGAGAGGAGTGCAACACATAAGGACACCTCTTTTTCTCATGGTTCGAGTGTAACATGAGGCAAGGATATCCCCCAGCAATGTAGGTATAGGATTCCTGGACATAAAGATCTGGACAGCACTGATATCAATAAGCTGATCTGGATTAGGGAACAACACCAAACCATAGACAAGGAGGGCCACAACCTCTTCAAAAGCTTGCAAGTCAAGGGAGTTCCAACATTCAAGGGCCTTTTCAAATAGAAACCTGGCTAAGAACCCTTTGATACCACTTCTAACTTCCCAATGTCCCTTGAGGTCAGATGACTGTAGGTGCAAGGCTTTAGCAATCTCTTCAAGCTTAGGTTCCTTTTCTGTACCGTTGAAGGGTAGCTGATCAAGGATAGGGATCTTCAGGAGTCGGGAGAACTCCTCCAATGTAGGTACCAACTGATAGTCCAAGAAGGTGAAACAGTGATGCAGAGGGTCAAAGAATTGGAACAGGACCTTTATCATATCTTCCTCAATGTTGGTGTTGACCAAGCTGATGAGGCTTCCATGTCTTTCACTGAATGAAGAGTTCTCAGGAATCCTGGATATAAGCTTCTTAAGCTGAGGAGGGATCCTTACAAGACTGATTTGAATTGTCTTTCTACGAACAATTTCCATGTCCTACAAAACAAGAACAAAGATGAAAATTCGAACCCCTGAAATGGTTAGTTAATGCATATGATGCTGGATGATGTCATGATGCTATGATTAAACACACCACAGATATTTACAAAGACAAACATGTAAGGCACACAAGGCACACAAGACAAGCCCTTAAGGTTTAAGGCCAGCATGGGGTCTGGGTATTACCCTCTTGAAGTGGGTGGGTTCAACCTGTCCTAATCAAAGTAACCGGGTTCTAAGGTTCCCAATATCACGGGATTGCTTTCATTGTTCATCGTTTCGATTTAGCCACTGAACTGGCGACCGAAATATTCCAGGAAAGCAACCCTCAATTGAGCGTAGTATCGAGTATCAACCAACCTCGGACTGCACCAAAGTCAGTTATCTCACAACCCTAAAGAGGCCAAGATAGTTCAATTAAGGTTCCTAAGGTTTGTTGATGCTTCACGACACCACGCGGAGGCCCCGTACTCTCCTTGACTGAACTCAAGGGTTACCGGTACACACCAAAGTGCCACATCAACGTAGCAGACTGTTTCAACCATGTCGGTATACCCCGCACAGTTCCCTCACAGTCTTGTTGCTACTTTCTAAGAAGGTATCCCCCAGATCCGGGTTAGGATCTATAGAACTCCCAAGACAGTCCCACAATAATAAAGCAAGCAAGTCAATACAATTGAAAACACAGTGATCTTAGTCCTAAGGTACACCTCACTTTAAGTTAAGTCCCCAGCAGAGTCGCCAGTTCTGTGATCGGTGGATCTGGAACTGACTGTTTTAAAGCTGGTTCGCGAAATGTCGCGGTAAGCAAGAGTCGCCACCGTCTTTTATTTTCTCCAAATGGAAAGGACAAAAGCACAGAAAAATTCCTTAAAGAGATTGCTCTCGGTTCGGGAGGTAGGTTATAGAAAGGGAAGGTGTTAGCACCCTTTCTATCCATGGTTATCCATGGGCTCTTAGATACTTGCTCATTGTGTTTTCAAAATTGTTTGTTTGCTTTTCAATGTGGGTTTTAAAAAAGTTTCTCTGAAAATTCCAGTTCGACTCTTGTATCGGTCCTCAAGAGTGTTTGAAAAATTGCTTTCGAAAGCTTTTTGAAAATGTGTTGGTGTGAAAAGTATTTTTTGATTTGTTTTGAAATTAGAGCAAGTATCTAGAGTTGTCTACCTACCCTAAGGAATTCGTCTGTGTAAATGTCCTTTTAAAGTAGTGCCATCCCACCATTGAGAGGTAGGTAGCACCACCGTTGGAGGTGTTCGGGTCAATTCGAGGTTCGGGACATGGTGATCACCAGAGCAATGGGAAGACACCTTAGAAGCTACCCTCATGCCAGGTTCCCGGATCATGAGGACTTACTAAGACATCCTCTACTCGACGATCACCTTTCGAGGCAAGGCAACAGTGAGGCGTACCCTAGGGGTGGTGTGTGCGATTTGTGTGTCGTTTTCATTTGCATTTATCTTGTCATGTTATTGGTGTTCTACGCTTGTTTTTATTTTGTCCATACATTCTTTCATGTCATTTGATTAATAGTTAAAAGTTGCGAGGAAAGTAAATTCTAAGCTATTACAAACGGCGCGGGTCCACATCGCCAAAATTAACCAGGACCCGATTTGACAGAAAATAAAGAAATTAAAAGAAAATAAGGAATTAAAAATGTACGAGCAATTATTTACAAGGCTTCGGGAGAGATACATTAATATTTACGAGAAATAAAATAAATGCGAATTAATGAGAAATTAAGAACGAAACGAGGGCGTTGGACCCTTTTGCAAAAATTGAATTAACGCTGAATTAATTAATTAAAGAAAGTAACTTGTTTTTGGTATTTTTAGTATTTATGATTTAATATAAAAAAAATTAATTAAAATTAAGATAAGACGCAAACCCTAATTCTAATTTATTTTTAGTTTATTAAGAAAAATATTGAATTTTAACCTAATTTAAACCTAACTTTTATATGCAATTTAATTTATGAAAATAAATATCTAGTTATTTTAATTATTATAAAAGAAAAAATAAGAAGGAATAAAATTTAATCAAACCTAATTCTATGTTTTTTTTTTAAATTTATTATCAAAAGAATTAAAATTAACTCCTAATTTAATACAAATTTTATTTACATGCAAATTTGTTTATGAAAATACTAAAATAAATAATATTTTATTATTTTTTTCTTTTTTTCTGATTTTTTGTGATATTTTATATTTTGTGAAAATAATTAATTGATTAAAAGAATAATAATTAAAAGAAGATGAAAGTAATAAAAAGATAAAAAAAAATAACAAAATTTGGCAAACCTTGGGGGTATCAGTCCCCAGATAGGATGTATATTTTAGGAATTCTGGCCCAATAAGCATGGCCTTGTTGACCTTCGCTGGACGCGTGTGACGCATGGACTAGGGTTTATGGTGTTCCCCAATCCATAGCCATTGATCTGATGAGCCTGGCCAGATGGACGTTGATCTTTGAGAGTGTATGATGCGCTTCAATATTGCACCTGCACGTGAATTTTTATGGAAAAATATTATGGAAATAACGAAGACCTGGGGCTCGAACCCAGGTCATATACATTGCCAACGCTCTCGCTTACCAACTGTGCCAACTCACGCGTTATTAATATTAAACAAACAACAAAGATTATAAAAGAAGTAACAATGTTAATGAATCTTCGCGCGCGCGTTTTCAAATAGCCCTATCACGTCTCGCCACTACACCATCTTCTTCCTCGTGTTTTATTTTTCCTGAAACAATAACAACATAAGCAACGGTTTTCACGCGTTGCTGAAAGTACCATATGAAAAAATAGCGAATAGGCCACAAGGCCTCATAAATTGATCGCGATTGCTGGTTTCTATTCGTCCAAACGCGTTGAATCCAATGGCCTTGGTCTCAGCCTCTAATTTTGCCTTATTTCAAAAGCCCTAATTCTAAGGTTGAAGAACCCTAAATATCAACAATGGCATCTTTGCATACAACACATAAAAACGCAATTAGTTCACATGGTAAGCATCAGAATGCATCATTGAATAAGAATACATAAACTAAATGTCATGGAAATGCCTCAAAATTAAGATACGAGTATGCAATTTTATGAGAAAAATTTGGATTCTGTACAGCGATTCTTGAGGTTTGGATGACTGTTTTTGATTGGGAATCGTCCAATGATGCTTGAGGAAGCTAATGAGATGAGAGTCGTGCTTTGAATCAACCTGTAAAGATGATTTCAGTTTTGAGTTTTTTAGACAAAAATTTCAAATTTGATTCCCAATTTTCTCAGCAGCTGCGTGTGTATTCTGATTAGGGTTGTGTTCCATACTTATGCAAGAGTGAATTAGGTTAAAAATATGGATCCAAATATCTTGCATTCATGATTTTGGAAATTTGATTTTCTAAGATTTTTTCCAATCTTTTTCCATGTGCTTTTTGCTCTCAATCAAGCCAATCAATCCAAATCTTTCCATATTGGTACAAGCACGAAATCTTGAGAGTAAAACATGCACAAAAAGATTTAAAACTTTAGGTTAGCATTTTTCATACATTTATTTTGATTTAAATGAATTATTATAAATAAAAATTCAAATAAATAAATAAATAATGAATAAAGACTTCCCTTTGGGCCAAGTAGTCGTGCATATGTCATGGATGATGAATTATGGAAGAAAAATGGGCCCATTAGCAATTTTAGGTCATTTGAATCAATGTTGACTTTTCAAAATATCCAAAAATTTCCCAACTTCTACAAGGCATAGCTTGCTCAATTTTTAAGCTTTTCTCATGTTCTTTGACATTTTGGAAAGGTCTTTGAGTCCTCTAACCAATGTCTTTGGTCCAATGTCATTTTGATTTACCAATCTCAAGTTATGGCCTTTGACTTAAAGTCCCTTTTTGTTGACTTTTGAAAATGACCTATAATGTTGAAATTGATAACTTTTTGTGAGAGAATTTCTTGGACTTGAAGTATGAAGATGAATTGTAGGAAATGTCTTTCTCTTCAAAATGAGCTTTGGATGGAATTTTTATGATAATCCATGTGAAAGTTATGCCCTGGTCAATTTCAGTTGACTTTTTCAGCTATCCAAATAAGGAAACTCTTACATCTTGATGATTTTTGAGCCAAATTTTGAGAATCATGATCAAGCATTGATCAAATGATGTTTGTGGCTTCAAAATGATATGTTGACCAAAAATTTGAACTTTTGACTGTCAAATGACCATTTTGCCCCTACAGTTGACTGTAGTGCAATTTAGGGTTTTGACTGTACAATTTTGAGCTGAATGCCTTGAAACTTGTTATGAGGATGCTTGACCATATTTGTAGGCATGTGGGACTTGATTGGACCTTTGAAAACTTCATTTTCTTGACCAGAACACAAACCCTAGTTTTGACTGTATGGGAGACCTTTGCACTGTGCAACCCTTGGGGAATCTTGAGACTTTGACTTGGCAATTTCTTGAAGAATATGGGAGAGCAAATTTTGGGGTACAACAGCATGTATCCAAAAACATTTTACCAGTTCAGGATAAATTGTCCTTTTTAGACGATTGAAATAATCTTCACAACCTTGAGTCTTAAATTTAGAAAAAAAATCAAAGTCATTCTCCTTTAGGTTTTCAAAGTCTACGATTAACTCTTAAAGAACATCCAAATCAGTAATTATACTATATAAATGAAGGTCTTGAGTTCCTTGTTATTGTTATTGAGATGATGAAGATTGTTTAGAAGTTGAAACTTGTTGTTATTGTTGATCAGCCATGACAAAGAACACGAACAAGGGTTTGGTTTCAGAGAAAACTATAGGGTTTCAAAAAATAAAAGTGTGGGATGAAAGGCGTAGCGTGTGAAAAGTGATTGAGTGGGTTTAAACAAAATATTTTAATTGTAATGATTAAATTTTTTTTGAAAAGTGCAAAGAAAATATAACAAAGAGTGAGGCAAAGAGATTTTACCTAATCCCAATAAGAATCACTTCTCCTAATTTACCACAACAAGCGTCTGGTGTGTTTCAATAAAAGATAATGTCTAATTTTGAACCACAAACCTTTCTCTTGCTTGACAATAATAATGAAGTAAACTCTTCAGAGTCTAGAAGACAAAACTTTTTCAAAGGAAAAGGTTATGACCTAGGACGCTTTTGATACATGAGGCCTTCACACTTTAGAAGACTCACATTTTAGAAACACAAAAAATCCCAGAGTCTCATTTTGTCATTATGAGAAATAACCATTTTAAGATTTCCATCTTTTTCATTCTGGACATAAAACTATTTTTAAATTTTTCAAAATGAAAATAAATCTATCTTCAGCAAGGGTTTTGTAAAGATATCAGTCCATTGGTGGTATGTATCAATAAATATTAAATTTAAAATTCCCTTCTAAAGATAGTGTCGTATAAAGTGACGTTTAATCTCAATATGCTTAGCTAAAGAATGTAAAATGGGATTCTTATATAAACATATAGTAGAATTGTTATGATAGGGAATAGGAACATTATTATCATATATCTGAAAGTCTTCTAATTGGCTTTTCATCCAAAGGATCTGAGTGCTGATTCAAAAGCTGCAATGTACTCAGCTTCTGCAATTGACAATGCAATTATTGATTGCCTTTTGCTGGACAATGAGATCAAATTATCTCTTAGAAACTAATAAATTCTAGAAGTGATTTTTCTCTCTAGTCAATCTCCAATTTAATCAGCATAACAATAACCTACTAACTTGTATTCTTTTGATTTTCTATAGCACAAACCAAGGTTAGTAGTACCTTTCAGATACCTAAAAATCCTCTTAACAATTGTTAAGTGTGATTCTCTAGGATCTGATTGGAAGCGGTCATATAAGAAGACGTTGAATAATATGTTAGGTCTAGAAGTATTCATGTATAAGAGAGAACCAATCATAACTTTGTATACCTTATGATCTACCTTATTGCTTACCTCATCCTTTTTCAGAATACACGTAGGATGCATTGGAATCTTGGTTGTGTTGCATTCTGACATGTCAAACTTCTCACAAGTTCTTTAGTGTACTTGCTCTGATGGATTAATGTCCCTTATGAACTTTGGTTAATGTGAATTCTAAGAAAGAACTTAAGTTCTCCCATCAGACTCATCTCAAAATCAGCCTGCATAGACTTAGCAAATTCCTTACACAAGGTAGCATTAGTAGAACCAAATATAATATCATAAACATATATTTGAACTACTAGAATTTCATTTTTGAATTATTTTCAAAACAAAGTAGTATCCATATTTTCTCTGGTAAAACCATTTTCTAAAAGAAAATTGCTTAGTCTATCATACGATGCTCTGAGAGCTTGTTTCATACCATACAATGATTTCTTAAGTTTGAAAACAAAAACAGGATTTTTATGATTTTCAAACCCATGAAGTTCGTGCATATATACTTCTTTAGTTATGTAACCATTTAGAAATACACTCTTAACATCCATCTGATACAATACGATATTATGATTAACAACAAAAGAAATTAAGAGACGAATAAACTCTAACCTGGTAACTGGTGCAAAGGTTTATGTATAGTCATTCCCATATTGCTTACTATAACCTTGTGCCACCAGTCTAGCCTTGTTTCTTATCATTTCTCCATTCTCATTGAGCCTACTTTTGAAAACCCATTTGGTTCCAATAATGTGAGTTTCTTTGGGTCTAGGCACAAGATCCCACACATGATTTCGAGAGAATTGATTAAGTTCTTCTTGCATTTCCAGAATCCATTATGTATCCAGAAGCACTTTGTTAACTGATGCAAGTTCTATAAGGGACACCAAACCCATAAGCATCTTTTCAAAAGGTTTGAAAGAGTATTTAGTTCTGACACGTTCAATCTTGTTACCCAAAATCAGTTTTTCAGAACATGAAGATCGTTGTTTGTGCTTCCTCGGAGGAGACTGAACTTCAATAAATTCTAGTTGATCATCATCAAAATCCTTTGTATCGGGTTATTTAGCAACAACTTTTCACCTTCAGAACATGAGTAGGTGATCTCCAAATCAACAAACTTCTCAACTAGCTTTGACTTTTCAAGGTCAAGCGTATCATAAAATCTAACATGAATTGATTTCTCAATAATTCAAGTTTATGTGTTATATAATCAATATCATTTTGAGCATTTAGAGTATCCTAACATTAAACACTTATGTGTTTTAATATCAAACTTGTTAAGATTTTCCTTAGTGTTCAGAATAAAACAATCACATCCAAAAGGATGAAAATATGAAATGTTGGGTTTTCGGTTCTTCCACAATTCATATGGAGTTGTACCTAGAATAGGTCTTATAGAGATCTTGTTCTGAATATAGAATGTTACGTTAGCTGTCTCAACCCAAAAGTGCTTAGCCATGTTAGTGTCATTGATCATGGTTCTGGCCATTTCTTGCAAAGTCCTATTCTTCTTCTCTACAACTCCATTTTTCCATGGAGTTCTAGGGTAGGAGAAATCATGGGAAATTCCATTTTCATCAAAAAGTTTTTCAAAATGTTTGTTTCCAACTCACCACCATGATCACTGCTGACTTTAACAATTTAAAAATATTTTCTCATTTTGCACTTGAGAGCTGAAGGTAGATAACACAAAATGTGAATCATCCCCGTGTATGAGGAACCTAACCCACATTGATCTGTTGTAGTTATCAACAATGACTAAACCATATTTCTTTCCATTAATAGAAGTTGATTTCACTGGTCTAAAAAGGTCAATGTGCAAGAGTTCCAAAGGCTTAGAGGTAGAAACAACATTCTTTGCTTTGAAAGAAGTTTTTGAAAACTTGCCTTTATGACATGCTTCACAAAGAGAATCTGAAAATAAATTCAGATTGGGAATTCCTCAGACTAAATCAAGCTTATTTAGCTGAGAGATCTTTCTCATGCTAACATGGCCCAATCGCCTATGCCATACCCATTGCTCTTTGTTAACAGACATGAGGAACTTAACATTATGTTCTTTAAGATCACAAAGTATAATCTTATACATGTTGTTCTTCCTCTTGCCATTGAAAAGAATGGATCCATCCTTCTAACTGACAACTTTATAGAACTTTTAATTAAATATTATACAATAATTGTTGTCACTTAATTGACTTATGGGCAATAGATTATGCATTAATCCACCAACAATTAAAACATTAGTCATAGAAGGGAGATTACCATTACCTATTGTTCCAGTACCTATGATCTTCCTATTTTGATCACCTTTGAAAGCCACAAAGCCACCAAGCTTAAGTTCTAGGCTTCAAAACATATGCATTCTTCTCGTCATGTGTCACGAGCACCCAGAGTCCAGGTACCATGACAAGTATATTAACTTGGCTGCTAAGGAGATCTGCAACATAAATTATCTTATCCTTAGGTACCCATCTTCTTTTGGATCCTTTATGAAGGTGCGAGAAACACAAGAAAATTGGGTTTGAATTGGGTTTCTAAGAATAAAATCTTTTTGAAACTAAATACTTTAAGTCAACACAAGAACAAAAATATATGAAGACAATTATTTTTATCCTTCTTCACTGTAAACTAAGTTAATCCAGTCCACCCGTCAAGGTGATTTCTCCTTCTCAAAAAGGACTTAATCCACTATAACCGAACTGATTACAGACATAAACAAAGACTAACCATAAATGTTTACAACCACAAAGACTAACCGTCAATGTCTTATTGAGAATCTTGATTAAATCCCTAGTCTCTCAACGAACTATCAACCCAAGGTTGAAATATAATATTGTGTGTTTACAAGATGTTTATAAGAAAACAGATTTACACAAGTTGAAATACACAAATAACACAGCAATGTTAGAATCAACTTATTGAACTATGGTTCCTTGCTAGCAAGTTAACGAACAAAAGTACCTTGCTTTAAAAAACTTTACAAAATATTTACAATGAAAGTTCAACAGCGTTTAAGCAAAATGATTTAGCACAAAAGTTCTTTCAAAACCGTTAGTTCTTCCAATTATTCGAAGTCTTCCTTTTATAGCCAAAAATAAATCCGTTGGAGGGTAGAATAGAAAAACAAGAATTCCAGTTGTCTTCTTGCATAATGGTCAGTGCGAGGGGTAGACAACATCGTACCAATAGTACAATCTTTTTGCTACAAAATCAAAGTAGTGGGAGGATGTGATCTTGTAGTATTTCTCACATAAAAACTTTTGATTTTATCTTCTAATCTTCAGTAGCTTTAGAATATGTATGAGTTGAATCATGTTTATAAGGACTAAACCTTGTCTTAATAACCTTTATCTTTAGAGTCTTCAGAACTTGTTCATCAGAACCTTGTCTTCATCATGTTGGTATTTAGAACCTTTGGTCTTCAGAGTCTTCAAACTTGTTCACCAGAACCTTGTCTACAAAATCTTTAGAACCTCTGAGCAAGAGAGCCTAAAATCTTTAGAGCTTGAGAAACCTTCAGAAGCTTTACCATCAGAGTCACAGACATAAGCTTTAAAAGTTAACATTTTGTTGACAAGCAATTTTTGACTAAGATAAGAAGCCTTAAGTTGTGGGGTTTATTTGGCTGAAAAGGTGTAAGTTTGTTAGAAACAATAGAATGTGTCGATCAAGGCGAAAGGTATCGACCAAAGGGAGCTAGTCGACAAAGGCTTGGGATTCAGATACGGTCATCGGCACATAAAGGTTTCAACAACCAAGGATTTATGATGGCAGGAGTGGTTATCAACATGCAAACCAGTAAGGATGTTGGACATGTTCAATAATAGTTTTAAAGAGTTCTCCACAAGGCCCAACATGGACTTGTAACTATTGACGGTTACATATTTAGGATTTATATTTAAACAAATGTTTGTATTTGTGTTAGAGGTCACATTTAATAACAACACACTCAAAGTACCCCCATCTAAGAGAGAAATGAGTTTTGGGTTTGACTATGTATAAATGCTTCCACTTTTAAATTCATAGCATACTCCAGTTCTTTTTCACTTTAAATTAAAACTCTCATATTTAGTTTATTTACCTTGCAATTGTCTTTATCTTTTTCCCTTTTACCTTTTATAAACTAGTTTCAACCCAAAAAAACACTCAAAACACTAAGTCTAGGATTATTGTAGCCGATCCTGCAAGTAACTTTTAATAAGAGGCTAGCGATTGTTTCACGGAGAAACACGTTCCTCATAACTGTTACTTTAGAAGCACTCTGATCCTTGTAACAACACTTGTATCACTTAGTGTGTTGACTCCAGAATCTGATGTTGTCACACGCCATATCTTCATAGTTAGAACCTGTTAGCAAAATCTACACACTAGACAAAACTATTATGGTACTAAATTTTTATCTAATCACCCATGTATTTTTATCATAAAAAATAAAGGCCAGATGCAGAACCAAATCTTGTTCTTACACTTTCTTGTTATTTCTAACAGAGTTCTTAACAAACTTCGGTTTCTGAGCAGGGTAATCATACATATTTGAATAGGTGAAATGACGAGGAGAATGAGATTTTGGTTTAGCCTTAGGTTTTAAAATTGGTTTTTCTTTAGGCATATAACCATTTTATGTGTGTGTATGTGTGTGTGTGTGTGTGTGCGCGCATAAACAAACTGAGAATTAAGAGTTTTTGGTTTCTCACCTTTTTCTGAAGTAAATTCTTCATCAGAATCATAACCAATTCCTCTTGTTCCATTTCTTATAACACCATACATCATTGTAGCTATTATACTTCTATCTAGGCTTCTAGCATGAAAATTCTTGAAATATTTGTCATACTTCTTTATGACACTAACATAATCCACAGAAGCTTCTGAAAGAATTTCTTCTTCAAGTTTTGAACTCTTTCTTTTAAGGAAAGAGTTGTCATTCTTAAGAATAAATTTTTCTTCAATTAAAATGGAGAATTATTTCTTAAGCTTACTATGTGATTCATATTCAAATACATGGACTTGTTTTAGATCCATGTATTTGTTCAGAAGCTTTTGATACTTTTTCAAAATCTCAAATAAGAAAAATTCTAATTTAGAATGAGGACGTTTAGAAAATACCTCTTTAGAGTCTGATTTAGATTCCGATTCTGATTGAATCTTCTCATCAGATGATTTCATGCATACCATTAGTGTCACATTCACTTGCTCTTCCTTAGAATCATATTTTGAAGAATAGAAATAATCCCATGTAGCCATAAACCCTTTCTTCTTCCCTCTAAAGACTTTCTACTTTGGCTTAACTTTTATGAGCTTGTCATATTCATTCTTATAGTGACTTGGCTCCTTGCATTCAAAGCATGTGTTGTCTTTGCAAGCACTAGACTTCTTCTGTCCATAAGTAGATTCGAAGCGACCATCTGTCCTTCTGGATCCTCTGAAATTGCTTTGTCTTTTCTTCTAGAGTTGGTTAACCCTTCTGGAGAGAGGAGACTACTTATCTTCTTCTTCAGAATCTTCTTTAGATTCCTCTTCCTCTTCAATTTGAAAGGCTTTAGTCTTTTAAGATTTTCCCATAGATTTCAAAGCCATAAAATTTTCCTTTTCATTGAGGCACATCCTCTTCAAGCTCTATCTCGTGACTTATCAAAGAACTAACAAGTTCCTAAAGAGAAATAAAAAGCCATATATAGGCTCTCCAGGTATTGATACCATTTTCCATCTGAGGTAATGTTCATCCATTTTTGGGTCTGTTTCCTATACTTTTTGCAAAACGTGATAAGTTAAAGAAATCCTTTCCTTGTTATCTTTGTTGTAAACCATGTGTGTTTGAGGATAATCGTATGAGTTAGGTCTTATGAGTTCACCCCGACATGTTTTCAAATCTTCCCTACCATCCATAATGAAGCTTATATCAATTGGTTGAACAAAGTAGAAAAGAAGAAAACATATCTAGAAATACCATGGCATATATGACTTGACTCAATTGTCTAAAACTAGCCCTATATACAACCCCAATATGTTTATTTCAACACTATTTTCTTTTGGGAAGTCTCGCCTAACACCCTTCACATCCATTATTGAAGGATCACTCTCTCCCTCTTCGATGTGGCTGTTATCATTGGCCTTCGATCAATTAGGGATACTTTCGACCCCTCTATCAAAAATAAAAATGAGCCCAATTTTACTTTTTTCCGTTCAAGCTTTAGCAATTATATTGAGGACCAATATAAAGACCAACGGTAGGAAGTTTCTAACTATGAACACATAACTTTACTCACCCTTTGGTTATCTCATTTTGTCTTCTCAGATCCATGAGGGACGAAACATTTGCTTCAACAAGCTGGGTTTATGATCTCTTTATGAGTCTCTAAGGCTTTCCTCTACTAACCTAAAATCTATAACCAATCTCGAGCATAAAATCTTAATGTTTGGTCCTATGTGGCTTCTTCTGCTTTGGCTTAATGTCACTTTTGAACACTCTCTGAAGGTCACAATCACATATTACTTAATGAGACAGATAGAATGGTCAAAGGCACTAGGCTCGTTCTGCTTACTCTAGATGACATTGGTCGTTCGAATAAAGAGCCATTCAAAAACTATTTCTTTATGCATGTATATTGTGCTAAATTTTTTTCCATCATGTCCCCCTTTGTCAGTCAGAGTTATGGACCAGATTAGTTCAAGAGAGAATTTTGAACCCTTTCCTCTGAACACCACTCTAAAGCTCTCGATACTTGGGTGGATTTTCTCAAACCTACTATTATGTTGACCAGAACTTCGACAGGAAGAGCCTACTTGGGACTTTATGGTTACCAACAAAACTTGGTAGCCTTACAATTGGGCTTTATCCTTTTTTTTTTACAAAAATCTCTTTATGTCCATAGAGACGAAATATATTGGGTCAAGAGTAAATTGTTAGAGGATTAGTATCAAATATTTTAGACTATGAAGCCAAAGAAGTCATTACTCTAACCAAATTTTAATTTCAAGCCTCTTGTTTATGTATAAAAGATTTTTAAGAATGGTGTTCAAATTATCCTCTCAACATATTTATGGATCACTCGACTCTTCTACAACATTTAACAAACATTTTTCCTCTATGGAGAATAAAGGGAAGAAAAGTCAAGGTAAGCGCATCAAGGTAATTCCAACTTTTAAATATTACTTTTAAACTTTGTATAACCCATGTGAATTTAGTCTAACTATTTATGATGTGGCCCTTTCTTTAAACAAGAAGTTACTGAAAAAACTCCAAAATTGAAATTCCCTCCTTATGTAAAAGATAGGTATGATTTTGCTCTTAAATTTTATTTTTCCAAGCTTCCACCACTACCAACCTGTGAATGTGGCTTGGCTTTTTGTCCTCCATTTCCAAAATGGTATCCTATTTTGAATTTCGAAGTCTTAGAAAATGAATCTAAAATTCTTACTAAAAGATTACTTCGACTAAGTATGATATACACAGTTATAAAGGGCATCTCAATGTTGATATTGAATATGTTCGAATATTATCCACCAGTTTTGCAGGTGTGATACATGACTCTTAGGAACCTCTTAAATTTCCTCCATGCTTCCTTCTATTTACTTGTATCAAACTGTTGTAGCTATACCCCTTGTTTCAAATGATTCGAAGAAGAAGCAGATAGAAACATCCAACGTTGGTGAGAAGTCTAACCATCCAAAGGAAACAAAACAAGTACACTTTATAGACCTTTTTCTCTTTTTTAAGACCTTATATTTTCGTATCTATTATTCATCTTTGTTCTTATTTTTCAGGTTAGCGAAAGAGGAAGTTGTTCTACCACTACCACTCCAAGTAAGAAAAAAGACAAGAAAGGGAAAATGTTTGTCACGCTCCACAGCAAAGAAACACATGTCTTGTCCACTCTTTGGTTTTCCTATATTTCCTCACATATATTCTTTATTATATTAACACTTACCAATGCTTTAGTCTGAACCAAGTGCTTAGGAGGAAAATCAAGCAGTCGAGTCTACTGATGAAAGTTTGGTTTGTACGCAACCCATACTTCCCAAGTATAAGAATGATTTGGCATAAAAATTTGCAGCCTCATATTTTTGATATGCTAAGAAGAAAAAGGCATTTGTTAAGGCTTCAGAACCTCGGCAAGCCAGGAAGAAAAAAAATTCAAAAAATCTGGCCTTTGAAGCGAGTCCAAAGAAAATCATAAAGGAAACCATTATCACTATTGATGACAGAGAAAATGAAAAAGCAGAGAGTCCTCCACTAATCATAAAAATGAACGAACGAGCAAAGAAATCTCATCCTGACAAAAGCCTAGAGAGTGAAAATTCAATCCCTAGCTTTAATGTAATTGAGGTATTTTTCATTTTTTTTGTTCTCCATATCTCAACTTTTTAATTTGATTTGAATTTTAACTTTTTCATAGGAAGAACCCTTTTCAGCAATGAGACTTAGTCACTCAATCTCAAGGTCGAATCAATGAGTTGGAAATAGAGGCTAAAGAAGACAATGATTACGTGACAACTTGCAATGAAAATATTTACAGTTGGATGAAACAAGTGAAAGAGCTACAACAAAAATTGAATAAGAAAAACAAAAGAAAGTTGAGATTGAAACCTCAAGATTGGCTTCTGTTGTAGAAAAATTGGTTCAGGAGGGAAGTCGACAAACTGAAGTCTGAAGATTATATGAATGACAAAAAGATTCATCTTGCAAAGATGTATCTTGAGAGGAGAAATCAGAGGTCGACATACCCATTAGTTTATGTCTATTTGTATAATTTTTTGTATTTTAGAAACAAATATTGTATGGTTGGTACATTTTAAATTAATTGAATTAACGTATGAGCTTTTTTTTAATGTATGCATAGTATGTTTGAATCAACTTATGACGTTCTTAAATGGTTTTATGGTAAAAGTTGACTTAAAATAACTTAAAGTATAGGTTGACCTCAAAAAAAATGTTGTAGCCTATAACACGTAAAGAGGGTTTACATAGATGTTTATCTGAATTCATCTCAGAAAATTTAAGAAAATACATTTCTGAATCATATTTTAGTAAAAAATAAAATGTGTAGTTAAATTACGAGAATTGGTGTAATTTTAGATGCGTTCAAAAATGTATCTCTAAACAATCATAAAGATATTTTTTTTTTAATTTTGAGAGATGTGACGTTGAATCCATAAAATGGAATGAGTATTTTTTTTCTCACTCTTCTAATTTGAGTTGTTAGAGTTTTTCTTTGTGAGTGCACATGTTCCACTAGCGATTTTACTTAATTTAACAAAAATATTATTAAGATAGAAGTGTTTAGTTAACCACTATTTCACACAAAATGTATGATTTACAAAATTAGAATAGAATTTGATACTCCTTTTAAAAATAATAGAATTTGATCCAAAGGATTTCCTTTCTCCACCACATAAGTAAATATGAGTGATAATGTAATATATTACCCAACGTGACAATAACTGCATTAACTCTTGAGCCACAAAAGGACAGTATATATGTCGACGGAACATAACACTATTTTTTCGGATCAAATACTGTTAACCTTTTTTTTTTTTTAGATAAACCGTCTATTCTTATTTTACCTTTAGACCATTTACAATGGTTGAAAAACTCAACACCCACTTTTTCAACTCCCAACACTCCACATCATTTTCTCTTTCTTCCACCTAATAACTCAACACTCATTCAACTTTTACCCTCTCCAATGGTTTTTCACTCAACACCCTACCCCACCACTTTTTATTTTCATATTCTTATTTAAATTTTATTTTTATTTTTATGATTAGCAGAATTTGGTTAAATGTTGGGATTTAAATTTTACTTTTTATTTTCATATTCTTATTTAATTTTATTATTTTCATGTTGGGATTTTGGTTAAATGGAAAATTAGCAGAATTTTGAGTGTTAAAATGATTATTGGGATCCATTTCACTAAAAAAAGACACTTAACTTCAAAATAAACACTAATAATAAAATTAAGATAGTGAAAAACTTAGTTTTTTTTTCTGTGTCCAAATCAAATGAACCAAGTCTCTATTTATAGAGAAAAAAAAATCATGAATTTTGGTAAAAAAAAAAATAAAATAAAATTAATTTGCAACGAAATAATTGAGTTCAAAGTATTAAATGGATAAAAATCTGGTCAGCCAATCAAGCACAGCCATGTGGCAGCTTCAATTGTGTTGAGTTTTCTCAACACCTCTCTCTTCCAACACACACTCAACACCTCTCTCAACACCCATTGGAGGAGATTTTGCATGTTGAGTTCAAACTCAACATACCCATTGCACATGGTCTTAGATCTGCCTCAAATAACCATTCATTTATTTAGACCAATTAAAATATAACATTAGAAAATTTGATACTAATAAACTCTAACAAAGTTATTTAAATGATTAACATACACTCTATAATACATAAACTGATAAAATAAACTTTAGATATTAAAGTTTAATAGTCTCACAAATTGGAATGGATGTCAATCAATCCAAGCTTGTGAGCCAAATTAGTGAAAGACCTCTCAGTTTAATAAATAGATGAATTATATATTACTCCCTCCGTTTCTTTTTAAGTGTCGTTTTAGAAGTTTTTTTTTGTTCTTATTTAAGTGTCGTTTTGATGTTTTAAGGTTACAATTTATCAATTATACTCTTACTTTTTAAATAAGTCCACTTTATATTTTATAAAATTTTCCTTTCTTAATATATGTAATAACTCACTTCACATTTTCAATAAAATTCTCTTTCTTAATACGTATTCCTATTCCCATGAAAATTTAATATAGGTAATAACTCACTTCACACTCACTTCAAATTATATTCCAATATTACATAGAAAAATGTTTAGCATTAAATTTTGTCAAAGGAACAAATTTTTCAATTGAAGACTAATAATTCTATAAAAAGGATTAATACCATTGTTTAAATTATCCCGTACAAAACAAAAGAGTTGTGGTGGAACAACAAAAGACTCCATGGATCTTCAAAAAGAAGAAAGAGTGGAAGAGTCATTGGAGCAAGAAGAAGGGGAAATCGTGGAAGACTCTTTTGACAAGATTCAAGAACAAGATGACAACGAAGAAGAAGAAGTATTATCAGGAGTTGTACTGGATTTTGATTTAAATGAAGAGGCAGATTATGAATTTGATTTGAACAAATTTCCTGAAGAAGACGAAGAAGAAGGAGAAAAAAACGGAAAATTTTACTGAAAAATATTTGTGGACTAAGTATGGAGTATCTCATTTTAGATTTGGCTTAAGTGCATAAGTTGTAGGAGTTGTTATTTAAGAAGTCCTTATTATTGGTATTTTTTTTTTATAAAATAAGTATGGAGAAGAATTCCTTGTTATTGCTACAATTTAGGAATGCATTTCTTAAGTTCATTCTTATTGTTTTTTTATTGATACATTAAAAAAAATCATGGCAAAAGTTTAGGAAGTTACTTGCAGGAGATTTGCTAAAGTTTAGGAAGTTACTGTAACTTTTTATGGCAAAAGTTTAGGAAAATATAAACTTAATTCTCACGCACAATACATATGATAAAAGTGACTACATCCATAAACTATATTTATGGCAAAAGTTACTGTAACTAAATTTGTTACTCCATAAACTAAATTTTAGGAGTACAATCCATAAACTTAAAAAAAAAAACTCTATTTGAAAATCTCAAATGTGACTACATCCCACTTACAATAAGTGTTACTCCATGTTTAAGTAATTCTTGACTTCTTGTATTAATATTGGATCACACTTAATTTGAATTGGTAGTTGTCCTATTCTTTCTAGTCTTTCCTTATTTATATGAGGAATTTTATATTTATTGGAACCTGTCACTTTCATGATCTCTACCATGCATAATTGCAATGATACAAATATACGATTGGACATAATTGAAAGAAAATTTTCAAATGACTTCACCACTGCATCGATATGTTGATCAATAGTTTTTGGTGCTTCCTTGTATTGCAATGATTGTATAGCCGAGAAAAACCCAAGATCTAAAATATTTAAATCTGAAGAGTTTGCAGGCTGACACATTAAACGAATATCAAACCCATCCTTGGTAGCAGCCTCACAGAATAAAGGATCATTATGGTTTATATGTGTCATTGCGTTATCCTGCTGAATAAATATTGTTGACTTCAAGTCATCTCTTGGCCATTTTTCTCTTATAGCCGGTAGGACTTTGTCAATAAGGAATGATCTTACCACATCTCTCTTAACCGAAGTTATTGCTTTTGTTACCATTGTTCCTGCAACTCTGTTAATACTTGACCTTTGAGCCGGTTCATGAGTAACAAACGGGAAAACACCAATTTTACCCGAAAAAGTTTCATTTTCTCCTGCGTCAAATCGTGGCCGAGTTTGAGCAACTAAGAACATAACTTTGGCAATGAAATTTTTGCTCTTACATGTTCGATATGGCTCATCTTCATCTGGGAGCAAATAATACTTCTCGGATTTTTTAGTCATATAAAACCATTTTTCATCAATATGAATAATATTGTGCATGCTTTTAAACATTGGATCATGTGGTGTACCTTCAAGCATTGATAAACAAAATTCCAGCCTAGATATTTTGTTTTCTTCTTTCAATAATGGTTTTATGGCATTTGAATTACGCCGTATAAGCCCTGATTTTATAAGCCTGAACACCGATGTTGGATTGGTTTTCAACCCAAAAGCTAAAGATCAAATGTTTGTTCTTTGACTGAAAGGAAGTTCACGAATTTGATTCTCATCAATTGAAATTCTCTTACGTCCACAATTTTTTATCTTCCTATGAGAGACATCACGCGTTTCACTTTCTTTTGCTCTTTTCCAAATACGTTGAACAGTTCTTATAGGAACCGAATTTGATGAAGCCACCTCATTTGTAGCTCCTTTACGTAATTGTCCATCAACGCTTTTTTGTAGTAGCTCATGATAAATAGACATGCGTTCTTCATTGCTTAAGACTCTTAATTTCTTTCTTTCTCTAGATTCTGCTTCAAAATTTTCTGCAACATACACTATAATTTTTTTTAAAAAAATAACAAAATTACTAGAAACAACCACATAAAAAATAAACACACATGAAATATCACTGTGAATTTAAGTATAGAAACCACCACATAAAAAACAAACACACATGAAATAAAAAATATACCAATGTCATTGTTTCCTTCAACCTCCTCTTGTAAATTATCTTCATAGGACTCATCAATGTCATTAGTTGCTTCAACCTCCTCTAAAGCCATATTTGATGAGATGTAAATATTTTGAACTTATAATATGAAACCATATTATATATACTAGTCCTTTTATTATTGGTTCAACCTCATCATTGGTTTTAATTTTATGGTGGGAAACTTACGTTTTTATTAAAATAATTGGAGGGAATAAGTATTTTTACGGTGGGAAACTTAAGTTTTCCTTTAGCCATTCATTGAAACAATAAGCAATAAATATTTTTATAGTAAAAATAAATATTTAATGAAACAACAGTACATATTCTTATAGCATGCAAGATTAATTCCAAAAATTTAGGAGTAGTTACGGAAGAGAGAGAGTTGTGTGCCCCAAAATATGGAATTAATTATTTGAATTAAATAATTTAATGAGTTTTATTTGGAAAGAGAATGAGGGTAGAATGGGAAAAAAATTATAGCAATTCATGTATCTTGGTTGGAGAGCTTTTGGCTAAAACGTCAATTAAAAAGGAACGGAGGGAGTATATGGATCAATTTTCTAACCAATGTAAAAAGTCTAGTCCTAAATAGATGAGTTACACGTTACATCGGTTAGTACACTAACTAATATTAAAAATAAAAATATAATTAAAAAAACAATTAAATGAATAAAAGAGGTTAGGGTTCACAACAGATCCTTGGCATTTCACGTGAAATCAACCTCTACTTCTTCTCAAAATAGACTCAGCGGCGACTCCTCCTTCTCTAGCTCGCGATTCCGCCGCCGTACCCACAACCCGCGCCTTCAAACTCCTTCGATTTCCTTCGTCTACATTATCACCTTCATCTCTGAAGTAGATATGAAATTGTGTAGATCTAGAATTGTTCTCACCTTCACGTTTCTCTTTTTCAAAGTTTCTTTTCTGGGAGATGTTTTTGTTTCTGAATGTGTAGGTCTGAAATTATGTATGTTTCTGTATGTGAATTGTTTTGTTTCTGTGAGTTCTCTGAAGTATGTATATATTATTGTGTAGATCTGGAATTATGTATATTTGTGTACAAATTCTATGAATTCCTTTGAAAAGAGAATCAATTAAATGCCCCATCTTTGAGAAATCTTCAAGCAAATCACCAAATCAAAGATTTCTGTAATGATCTCCTTCTGCCGCCAAAGGTATATTACACGGTACCATATTCTAATTTTAGGTCTTGATTAAAATTTGATTGATTATGTGATTTAGGGTTTCTACTTGTTTTTCATTGAGTTTAATTTTTGTTGGTCATGTACTGATTTTTACTAATTTTAAGGGGAAACCACTCTTTTTCATTGATTGTTTCCTTCGTCGACATATCTAAGCCATTGTTTCTTCTTCTCTATTAATGTAATTGAGTATTTAAAGCATAAATTCACAATCTCTAGGTATTTGAATCCATCACCAATTCTCTCATATTAATAAATAAAAAATTTGTTATACATCATGCTTTTTATTTAATATATTAATCTATTATCATCTATTATCAATCTATTAAAAGTAAAGTATCTGGAAATTCCAAGTCTAACCTTTTGATTAGATGTTATAACTTTTCTTATTCCAATGGTATAATAGACTAATCAACACTATGTTGTTACCATATTCATTTGACATTTAATTTTGCTGACATGTCAATCTATCATAATTTTACACTATTTTTTATTTATTTGATTTATTAATTTATTTTATTTATATTTGAATTTTATTTATATTTGGAATGGCCAAATTAGATCTATTATAATTAAATGGAATATTATTAATTGCATGATTTAAAAATACCAACTATTTATCATTACACTACAAGATTAAATGTATATTATTGGAATTAGAATGGATTATTTTGATATTCCAAGATATCACAACTTCCCATGCATTCTAAATCCTATATATAGCCATTCTAAACCCTTACTCTTTCACTCCTCAATCTTCTTCATTCTCCATTATTTTCAAAAGGTTACGTATTATTTTCTAATTCTTCTTCATTCCCATATTTTGATTCTCTGTGTCCATTTTAATACAGGTCTAAATAGTAACATCAATGGCGCGACCGATTGAAGCTGTGAAAGACATCAACGACTCAAACATTTAATTTTGCTGACATGTCAATCTATCATAATTTTACACTATTTTTTATTTATTTGATTTATTAATTTATTTTATTTATATTTGAATTTTATTTATATTTGAATTCCAATTCCAATGTTTCATTCACGGTTAATTTATTTATATTTGAATTCCAATTCCAATGTTTCATTCACGGTTTACTTATTTATATCTATTCCTCTCATTTGTTGTTTATGTTTTTTTAGATGCACTATCTATTTTTTGTAAATTTAGAATACAATGAATCAGTTGTACAAAGTGTGTTGTAAATACAAATTAAAGAGAATGTATATATGATGAAGGTTCAAAAGGTCTGTCCCTGGAAATATGGAAAAATACATTTGAGTTTAAAATTTGAATTATTGCAATTATAAATTACGTATTATGATTAATTGATAAAATAATTATGATTTATGATTATAAGTATCTTAAAATCATATAAATTATGATTAATGATTTATTGCAAAATGATAAAATAATTTTCAAAAAAATAAATATTCTAAAATGAGTAATGATTAACTTGAAATTAAATATATAAAGTGAATCATTAAAATCGATAAAATTTTCTATCATTTTAAAACAAATTTATTAAAAAATATTAGCAAAATTGTGATTTGTTTAAAATTTTAAGTAAGTATTATTATAGTTTAAATAATATTTGTTACTAAAATATATTAAAAATCATGTATTTTTATGAAATATTATTAAAAAGCATGTATTTTTAAGAAATGTTAATAAAAATCGTCTCATTTTTATTAATATTTCTTAAAATACTTTATTTTGAATATTTCTTAAGAAAATATTTTTGAAAGAAACTATTATACGTATGATAACTTTACAAAGAGTTAATTGATCAATTAATTCAATTAGATCATTTTCAAAAGATTAATCGATTCATTGAAATTCAATTAAATTGAATTAATGAAAATAAAATATATAATATTGATATAATTTTAAATAGCATTCAAAAAGTATTTTAAGAAAAAACAATATAATTTTGAATGCTATTGATATATTTTAAAATAATTTATATTTTTATAAAAAGTTTAATAAAACAAAATAAAATCAATTGAAATTCTATAATTTTTTAAATCTTATTAAATAACTAAAATTTATGAGAATCTTTTCAATGGTAATCATGATAAAAAATATTAAATGGTAGTCATGAAAATTTAATGATAAATGGTAATCATAAAAAATTAATGATAAAAAGTAAAAATTTAATGATACAATTATTTCTATAAACGGAATAAGTTACAATTATTTTTATACAAGAGAATAATTTACAAATATTTTTATAAATGGACACACGAGTTCAATGTGTTTATAAACGCAAAGAAAGTTAGAATAACTTTATAAACGCGAATAAGTTACAAATATTTTTATAAAGGATAAAAATTGAAGTATTAAAACAATTATTTTTAACATGAATAAATTAAATTTTACTTTATAAATTATCACACGGGTTCAAGTCCCTTATAAACGGGAAAAAGTCTATATGTTGATATAAATATTTTTATATACGGAAATAAGTTACAATAATTTTTTTAAACTAGAATAAGTTACAAATATTTTTATAAACGAAAAAAATTCAATTTATTATTCAATTATTATTATAAATCGGAATAAATTACAAATATTTTTTTATAAATAGACACACGAGTTCAATGCGCTTTCTATGTTTGTAACTATATAAATGTTAATTAACTGAATAAATATATACAAATTTGATAAATGAGAGTGAGAGACGTATAATGTGAATTCAGACGGTAACCATAGCACGAGTTTCTTACTATTTAATGTTGTTAATTTCATATTAATTTCTAATGCACCGGTTTTCTAAACGTCGTTTTTAAAGACTTTTCATTGCTATTTTCAGAATATACTACTTCAAATTATTCTATTTTTTTCTTATATATAATTAATGTTTTTTACTAATTCTAAATTATGACACTTAAATTACATTTTTGCTAACTCTATAGTTTTATTCTATTAATTGTTTCTTATTCAATTCTTATATTATATAATTTAACAATAAAGACTTAATACTCTCTTAGTCAAATATATTAATCTAAGATTTCTTTTTTATTTCTCATTTTATTTCTCAATTTAATAGCCCTAGATTGTTCATCTTAATGAAGGACTTTACAGGCATAGATCCACAGGTAAATGTGAACGTATCTATAAATATCAACCGTAAACTGTTCATTTTAATGTTCATCTTTTAAATCTTTCTTTTGCTATTGCTTTATATTAATTCAGTATAGAATTCATTTTTGACTAAATTGTAGAATCTTTTTAATAAAATCAAATTAACATTAAAGATTTAATACTCTTTTGGTCAAATATATTAATATAAGAGTTCTTTTTATTTCTTAATTTAAAAGTTGATGCATATTATTAGTCTATATTTATAACTATGTGAATGTTAATCAACTAAAAAATATATTCAAACTTGACAAATGAGATTTGACAACGTATAATGTGAATCTAGACGGGACTCGTGCGATAACATGGATATCTTAGAGCATAAATATCATTGTTTTTTTTAAGAAGTATATAATTTTTCCTATTTGTTCATGCAGACGTGATTTGTTGATAGGACCGACGCTTGCTACAAATATGGAGTTAAATGCCAACATGGTTTACATGAGACATATACTCAACTGAAAACATGGTAACATACTTAATAATTTAATAATCTATAAATATAATGTGAATTCAGACGAGACCCGTGCGATAGCACGAGTTTGTTACTAGTTATAGTAAGATATTGTTACTGTTACTGATACTGATTTCATGGTTAAGTTAATTGTAGATATTTTATAATTGTATGTATTTGGTTCTTTTAATAACATTGTTCAGGAAGGTCTTTTTAAAACATGAATCTTTGATTAATAATACTAGATTGGGCTATTGGTTATTTATCCATAGATCATAGTTTCAACTACTTGTAATGGTGGGAGTCAAGTCTTTTGAAGAGCTCTCTTCTATATAATATAATAAATGATAAATTGGATATAATCTGTACATGCTAAATAGCCTATTAAACATCTTTGGATTTTATTTTATAGCTTAATATTTTGGACTTGGAATATATTTTTTATAATTTAAATATTCATTCATATTGAAATACAAGATTTAGTATTATGTGTTAAATTTTATTAGTTTTTCACAATACCACAAAATATCATGATAAGTTGATTAATTGTTTGCTTTCCAAAGATTGATAGAATTACATGTCAAAGTTTCATTAAAAACAAGTAGCTTTCAAGATCCTATATGAGCTAAATATAAGCAGCTTGTTGGTGTGTCAACGGGACAACTTGTTGGTGGACACTGTAATTGGGTATGAGCCTTGAATTTTTCTCTGTTATTGTCTTCTTTTTCGTGTGCATCTATAGTGTTTCATAAGATTTCCTGTTCATAAAGTAGAATATAGCAATATAGTCATTTTGCGTCAATGTTGGCAATTTGTATTTACAAGGTCTATGAAATTAAGTATCTAATGGATTCTTAATAGTTGTTCCAATAAACCAAATATATTATGGATGTACTTTGTGTTTATCTAACTATATTGACTTGATATTTTTCAACAAGTATGTGACTAGATTAATCTCTCTGAGCAATTCTTTCTTCAAGAATAAATGCATGCATGCTATTTGAATTAATTGTATTTTTTGTTTTTAAATTATCGATTTTACATAAGTGCTTTGATTTCTTTGAATCTTTGAAGGATAACATAATGTAGATATGCACTTTCGTTTAAGTGAGAATTTTGAATTTTATGGTGCTTTAGAATTTGTTCATTTTGTATCCATCATAGGTCTGATTTACAATATGTAGGTTGTTGTTAAAGCTTTTATATGGTAAATGATGGAATCAGCCAGTCAATATTGGTGAGTGGTGAAGGTGGCGCTAATACAACATAAAATACTAAGTTACTTATGTGATGTCTTGCTTACATGAGAGGGAGACATGTTGTTTATGAAGGTAGAACTGCACATCAAGTCTTTAATCAATTTTTCCTTATGCCTCTACCCTCTAAGACGCTCATATACTTTCATTGTGATTTTTAGCCTGGTTTTGCTATTCTATTCATTTCATTCTCCGTCCTAGATTATACTATATTTGTATTTGGTATGAATCACATTTATGGCCCACAATACTAGAATAAATTTTTTAAGGTTTAGATTTTGTAGACATGTAGTCTTCGTTGTTTACTAAAATATAGACATTTTTTAATGTTTGAGTAGATTTTATAAAAAAATTATTTATTTCCTTTTTAAAAAATGAAATTGAGAGTTCTAGTTTTTTTTTTTTTGCGTTTTTTGTAATGTTATTATATCGGGTCAGAAAGAAACCAATTTAAAAACCAATGTTTTACATCGTGCCAGAAAGGAAACCGATGTAAAAATCAATATTTTATATCGGACCAGAAAGACAACCGATGTTTAATGTTGCATTTATTTAAAAAAAAGAAGTTAAACTCATATTTCACATCAGACGTAACATTCAACTAATGTGATAGTTGTAGTTTTCACATCGGGATATGGCCCGATGTAAAATGTCTTTGATTTATTATATTGCTTGGTTTTACATTGGACCCAGATCCGATGTAAAATGTGTTTTTTGCCCGATATAAAAAGTGTTTTCTGCACTAGTGGTAAGTATAAGAGCATGAGATGAATGGTACTAACACGTAAATATAATAGTCTATCCCAATCTACTCTCACTACTAAGGAAAAACACTTATCACAACAGTTGGAAAATAGATACCACCACGCCTGACTAACTGTTGCGAGGTAAGAGGTAGTTTTATGTATGATGATTTCTACCACCGACGTGTGACCGTTGTGATAAACTAGATAGTGTGCTATATATCACAATTGTTATAGTAAACAACTGTTGTGAAATATATTTAGATATCATAGGTTCGAAACTCAGTGATTATGAACATCATATGCATCCACTAACCATTTCAAGGATTTTGGAGATTCATCTTTGTTCTTGTTTTGTAGGTGTTGGCTCCTAAATTCGACACCTTTGTTTTGTTGATGTCAGCCATTAAAGCTGAAGGATCTTTTCGACTGGCTAAGTCTGTCGAAATGCCCGTCGAAAGATGGCAAAGTACTTAGAAGATTTCTTCCAAGGGAGAAGTTGGTTGCCTTCGACGTCGAAGGAGTTTCTCGTCGAAGATGTCTCTCGACGAAAGGGTTCGATGGTTCAGAGTGGAGCAGTTTGAAATTCAAGCTTTTGGAGGGAAAACGGTTTCCAGCAGTTACCACGTGTAGCGTGCAAAGATCTGGAGCGTCGAACGTTGAGAACGTGCCAAGTGGAATCATCTCGAAGCAGTGTAACTGCCCGACGGTTACTTGGGATGTTTTAGTATAAATAGTAGTAGTCATGTAAGTTCTCGCGTGTGTTCACAATCCTATACAAAGTCACTCATATAGATTCGAGTACCCAGCGTGTGAGAAAGAATTGTTGAGAAATGTATGTGTGAATCACCAATTTTATTAATCAAAGTCATTTACTTTTCCAGAAATTTACTTGCTTTCCTCTTTACATTCCTGTCGAAGCCTTTTACTTTAAGCCTTGTTTATTTTACCAAGTCCTTTCTTCATGCAATTTACTTAAAACCTCTTTATTTCATTTAAAGCCTCTTTATTTAAAGCCTTTAAAGCCTTATCCAATTTAATCAAAACTTCAAAATCAACCTATGTCCTAGGATCAATCTGATCGATCCTGCGAGTAACCAAATAAGTAACCATTTGGAGGATCAGCGGTTGTTTACCAAATCCCAAGGTAAACAAATTGGCACACCTGGTGGGACTATGTGTTGATTGTTGAAAATAATCTCATCTTTTCGAGTTGTATGTTATTGAGAAGTGGTAGAATATACACTAACGATAACAATACTGCCAGAAGAAGGGAAGAGATGGCGAATCCGCCAAACAATAACGAAATCCCACAAACGAATGTGGGAGCAACGGTTAGTACGACCGTAAGTGAAGCGACAAATGTTGGTTCGACACCAGCAGTATCGGTCACAACCACGGGGCCAATACCTTCGTTAACAGGCCCCAGGATGCCTTTGGGAACTCCCCCACCAAGGGGAAATTTAGGCACAAGGCCTTTGGTTCCCCCAGGATTTATTCCATTCTATGGTATGCCAACTTCTGAAGTGGCAAGCCTGACGAATGCTGCGTCCACTTTTTCAGACCCTTTCGTGAGTGCCTCTTCGCCACTCCAAGGCTCTGGAGTAGGCATGGCGAATAGAAATAGGACCCAACTCTTAGGAGGAACGTCCCAAGTAGCACATGGCCTTACAAATGCCTCGACAGCAGTCTTGAGGCAACAAATGGACGAAAGCAACCATGATATGGTGCAAATGTTGGCACAAACTTTGAGTACAGTGCTAAACCCTCTAATACAAAACACTACTCAATCGAATCAGCAAATGACAGCGCAAATGACGCGTTTGGCTGACTTCTTTGGAGTATCCCAACCTATTCGACAGCCCCAAAGGGCGCAAATAAGGGGAAACCAGGGGATATTTTTAGAGGAAGAAACCACCATTAACCAGGCTCAACAGCCTGTCGAAGAAAACCTTAGGGCACGATTGGAACAACCTGTCGAGGAACCTAGGGTAATAACCCCAGAGGTAAGGTTAGTTAACAGAAACCAAAATGCTGACGAAGTGGTTCAGCATATCCAATACCAAAACATGGGTTTGGAAAACAATCTGGCAACCATGATTGAAAGGATCATGACTCAGAATGGGATGAACATGGGCTTTCGAAGGCCCAACTTTACATCTCCATTGTCAGAATACGTGTTGCAAACGGACTTGCCTCCTAGATGCAAAGTCCCCAAATTTACTAAGTTCTCTGGGGACACGACAGAATCTACTGTCGAGCATGTGGCGAGATATTTGATCGAAGCGGGTGACATTTCGAATAACGAAAACCTAAGGATCAAGTACTTCCCAAGTTCTTTAACAAAGAATGCTTTTACTTGGTTTACAACTCTCCCCCCCAATTCGATCCATCATTGGACCCAGTTGGAAAGATTGTTCCATGAACAATTCTACATGGGGCAAACCAAGATAAGCCTGAAAGAACTGGCCAGTGTGAAGAGACGTTTCACTGAACCTATAGACGAATATCTAAATAGGTTTAGGTTGCTCAAGGCGAGATGTTTTACACAAGTGCCAGAACATGAGTTGGTCGAAATAGCCGCAGGCGGTTTAGATTATTCCATTAGGAAGAAGCTAGACACCCAGTACCTAAGAGACATGGCCCAACTGGCCGATAGAGTTCGACAGGTAGAACGCCTCAAAGCTGAAAAAGCTAAGGCAACGAAAACTCACAAGAGAGAGAGGATAGCGTACGTTGAGATGGATGACGAAGATCTAGAATCCTTCGACGATACTTTCACTGTCGAAGAAGGAGAAGTCGATTTAGCAGAACTGAAACAAGGGCCACCATACTCTTGTAAACTGTTAGTCCCCTCAAATGGGAAAAACCCCATTGGTCCAGAAAGGACCAACGATAGGTTCCCAAAAAAGACTTATAGTTTTGACATCACAAAATGTGATGAAATATTCGACTTATTGGTTAAAGATGGCCAAATGATAGTACCCCCAGGGGTGAAACTGCCTCCTCTTGATCAAAGAAAGAAGAGAGGTTTTTGCAAATATCATAATTTTTTAGGCCATAAAACTTCTCAATGTTTTCTTTTCAGGAATCTTGTGCAAGACGCTATCGAAGAAGGGAGATTGAAGTTTGCTGACAAATCCCCCATGGCCGTCGACTCAAATCCATTGCAGGCTGAAGCCCACTATGATGAACCCTCTGAGGTGAACGTGATAGAGGCAACCAGGATCCAGTCGAAGAAGCCAGGAATTACCATGGTCGAAGTCTCAAAGGACCACATCAACATGCCAATCTTTGGCAGTTTTTCTGGAAATTTATCCAGGAAGACAATTGAAGCTGTCCAGAAAGCGGTCGAAAACCCGAAGTCGGAGACCGTTGAAGCACAAAAAACTGGATCAAAACCCAGTTCCCACTTGGCCACCGTTCAAGGCCAGACGGAGAATCTGGAGACACAAATGAAGCAGTTAGCTCTTGCTAACAAAGATACAATGAATATCAACATGGTCGAACTTTCTGACCCAAAAGCATCAGAAGAGGCCATGAGGCAAGAACAAGCTAATAATACTGCTTTCCCTCGGGAAAATGAAAACTTGGCAGATTTTCTACAAAGATGCCAGAAAAAGAAATCAGAGGTGATGCTGTGTCCAAGATGCAGTTCGATCTTTGATAAAAAAGCTGCTGAGCACATTCAAGGCGTAAGAGCAGCGAATAAGAGAAGGGAGAATGTTGACCTTCGACATGATCCCAGAAGAGCCTCCCAAAGAGGTTCTAACCAAGAAAAGAGGCCATTGACTTTTAGGCCTCCAACAAATGTGCCAGTAGATACTTGGTACAAAACCTCTGGTCGGAAAAGGCCAAGTGAGGAGAAATGGCATTCTTTCGATGTGCCAAGAGGTTCCTCTTTGACTCAAAAGAAAGAGCCTCAAGTTGCTGTACCTAAGGTTGCACAAGTGTCCAGCAACTACAAAGGTAAAAATCCCATGTCTCGATCTCAATGGAGGAGATATCAAAGGAGACGAAAAGCTGAAAGGGAGGCTGCCAACGAACCAAAGGCAGAAACCAGTTCGAACGTTCCTCAAAGGAAGCAAAGGAAACCTCTAGAAAGAGAGCCAGTAACCAACAGGCTAGTTTGGCCTAACCAAAGTGAAGTCGAAGACGAAGACGATGCTGAGTCTGATGATACTTTGGACATAATGGTGAATATAGTTTCAGTGCTGCCCAGAGAATTCAATCGACAGGTAGAAGTCGAAGCAAGTGACTGGGAAGTGGAGCAAGAAATGGCCAAACATAGGCCAGTGTGCTATTTTTTCATGGACAATGGCACTACTGAGGAACAAAATGGCTTCTTCGAGCCACCTACAGAGGCGATGAAAAATCACCTCAAGCCTTTATTCATAAGGGCTAAACTCGAAGAAACTACTGTGAATAAAATATTGGTGGATTGTGGGGCAACCATCAACATTATTCCTCACTCTATGCTAAGGAAAATTGGCAAAAGGGATGAGGACATTAAGCCTCACAATATGGTCCTGTCGAACTATGAGGGCGGCATAGGGACCACTATGGGAGTGATCCAGCTAGATATCAAAGTAGGGTCGATCCTTCGACCAACGATGTTTATGGTCATATCGGCCAAACCTAACTACAATCTTTTGTTGGGCCGTGAATGGATTCATGGTGTTGGCGCTGTGCCTTCATCAATGCACCAAAGGCTGCTTCTATGGCGTCCAGATGGGATGGTCGAAAACATAGAGGCAGATCAAAGCTATTACCTTGGCGAAGTGAATCACCTGGGTTTGGCAGATTTCGACAAGAACTTGGCTCACATAGGGCCATGTCCAACACCTGACTTCGACATGGCGCCAGCGCCAAACACTTTTTGTTCCCTATACCTGCATCCTGAGCATGGTTTCCAATGGGACAGAGAAGACTTGTCCCACATAGACTTCAGTGGGTTAACTGATATCCAACCAACTGGTTGGGGAAGCGAATTCAGTGATAATGACTGAGTCGCAATCTTTGAAGCGAATTTCGGCTTATGTAGCCGAAACCAAGATGATAACGGCTCTCGAAGCCGAAGTAAAGTACATGGCCACACAGGCCAATGATCAACAATTATCTGCTGTAGGCCCAGGAAAGGATTTCGATCCAGAACCTCCTGATATCATGCCAGAAGAAATGCAGGAACAGAGGCTCGACGCCATCTATGACGATGAGCCTTTGGGCTTCGAAAAGGACCCCTTGGCGAACAACATTAAAATGTTAGCACAAGACCCTTTAGAAGAAATCAACTTAGGCGAAGGATCAGAGAAAAGGCCAACTTACATCAGCGCCAAAATCGATCCAGAACTTAGGTTGGAAGTAATCCAATTGCTGAAAGAGTTTAAAGACTGTTTTGCATGGGATTATGACGAAATGCCTGGTCTCGACAGAGGATTGGTAGAACTTCAGTTGCCAATTAAACCTGGGAAGAAGCCAATCAAGCAAAATCCAAGGCGCTTCGCTCCAGAAATACTGTCGAAGATCAAAACGGAGGTCGAAAGACTTCTGAAATGCAAATTCATCCGTGTTACAAGGTATGTCGAATGGATTGCAAACATTGTGCCGGTAATTAAGAAAAATGGTACGTTAAGGGTATGCATAGACTTCAGAGATTTGAATGCTGCTACACCCAAAGATGAATATCCTATGCCTGTGGCGGAAATGCTAGTCGATTCTGCCGCTGGTTATGAATACCTGAGTATGCTCGATGGTTATTCAGGATATAATCAAATATTCATTGCTGAAGAGGATGTGTCGAAAACAGCTTTTCGATGCCCTGGGGCCTTAGGCACTTACGAATGGGTAGTGATGCCTTTTGGCCTAAAAAACGCTGGGGCAACGTACCAGCGAGCAATGAATACTATCTTCCATGATTTTATTAACACTTTTATGCAAGTATATATTGATGATATTGTTATAAAATCTGTTTCCAGGAAGAATCATATTGACCACCTTCGACAATCATTCGAAAGAATGAGAGAACATGGTCTGAAGATGAACCCTTTGAAGTGTGCGTTCTGCGTGAAAGCTGGAGATTTCTTGGGCTTCGTTGTCCACAAGAAAGGAATCGAAATCAACCAGAACAAGACGAAGGCAATTCTGGAAGCGAAAGCGCCATCGAATAAGAAGGAATTGCAATCTCTCTTAGGCAAGATAAATTTTTTAAGGAGGTTTATATCTAATCTAAGTGGGAAAGCTCAGGCCTTTTCACCCTTACTTCGACTGAATAAAGAGGGGTTCGAATGGGGGCAGGAGCAACAAGAAGCCTTCGACGAAATCAAAGGGTACCTCACTAAGCCACCTATTTTGGTGCCTCCTTGTAGCAATAGGAGTATGAGATTGTACATAGCTGCATCCGACAAAACTCTGGGAAGTATGTTAGCCCAAGAAGATGAGAATGGAGTCGAAAGACCCATTTACTATCTCAGTAGAGTTTTGAACGATGCAGAAACTAGATATAGCGAAGTTGAAAAATTGTGTCTATGTCTGTATTTTTCTTGTACAAAACTCAAGCAATATATAAAACCAGTTGATGTTTATGTTTCGTCTCATTTTGATGTTTTCAAATATATGTTGTCGAAACCTATCCTGCATAGTCGAATTGGCAAGTGGACATTAGCATTAACTGAATACTCCTTGACCTTTATGCCTCTTAAGGCAGTAAAAGGACAAGTGGTTGCAGACTTCATAGTCGACCACTCAATTCAAGTCGAGGATATTAATTATGTGGAGATAGAGCCTTGGAAATTCTACTTCGATGGTTCCAGCCATAAAGATGGAACAGGGGTAGGAGTCTTGATTATTTCTCCAGATAAAATTCCAACAACATTCAAGTACAAAATATCAGGTTCTTGTTCGAACAATGAGGCTGAGTATGAAGCTCTAATTACTGGCCTTGAGATATTGTTGGAATTGGGGGCAACTCGAGTCGAAATCATGGGAGACTCAGAGTTAGTCATTAAGCAAGTCACAAAGGAATATAAATGCATAAGAGAGAATCTCATTATGTACTTTGTGATAGCAAATCGTTTATTGAAAAAATTTGAAGCGATTAATATTCGACACATACCCAGAGTCGAAAATCAAATAGCCAATGACTTGGCACAAATTGCATCTGGGTATAAGATTTCAAAAACGAGATTACAAAGAGCAATCGAAGTTCGAGAAAAGATAAAAGCAACTTGTCTATCACCATCAGACTTGGAATCGACGAGACTAGGATATGCGGATCACAGTAACTTCGAGATTTCGTTCATTGATAGTTTGTCAGAGCAAGATTGGAGGAAACCCATTGTGGACTATCTTCAAAATCCAGGAGCTTCGACAGAACGAAAAACAAAGTACAGGGCGTTGAGTCATGTACTCATGGGTAATGAGTTATTCAAGAAAACGCCTGAAGGGGTATTTCTAAAATGCTTAAGTGAAACTGAGGCATACGTAGCCCTTTCGACTACGCATGCTAGGGCATGTGGGGCTCACCAAGCAGGCCATAAGATGAAATGGTTGTTGTTTCGACAAGGACTATATTGGCCCACTATGCTGAAAGATTGTGTTGAGTTCGCCAAGGGTTGTCAAGAGTGTCAAGTCCATACAGGCATCCAACATGTACCAGCAAGCGAACTTCACTCGATAGTGAAGCCTTGGCCTTTTAGAGGATGGGCGTTGGACCTCATTGGAGAGATTCGACCAGCATCATCAAAGAGTCAGAAATACATACTGGTAGGCATTGATTACTTTACTAAGTGGATCGAAGCTATCCCTTTAGTCAATGTAGAGCAGGAAAATGTCATTGAATTTATTCAAAAGAACATTATCTTTAGGTATGGAATCCCTGAGACAATAACAACTGATCAAGGATCAGTTTTTACTGGTCGAAAGATGCAAGAATTTGCTCAGGAAACAGGTTTCAAACTCCTAACATCCACGCCTTATTATGCACAGGCGAATGGTCAAGTCGAAGCAGCTAACAAAGTGGTGATTGGCTTGATAAAGAAACATGTTGGGAAGAAACCAAAGAATTGGCATAAGACGTTAGACCAAATTCTGTGGGCTTGTCGAACGTCTCCAAAAGAAGCCACTGGTACAACACCGTATAGGCTAACTTTTGGCCATGATGCAGTGTTGCCAGCAGAAATTTGTCTTCAATCTGCAAGGGTTCAGAGGCATTATGATATTCCTTCTGAAGTCTATTGGAACATGATGTTAGACGAACTGGTGGATTTAGACGAAGAGAGATTACGCGCTCTCGACCTACTCAGGCTTCAGAAGAAAAGAGTAGAAGACTCTTATAATAAAAAGGTAAAACCTAAGGTATTTTTGCCTGAAGAACTAGTTTGGAAGGTAATTCTTCCCATGGATCGAAGGGATCGAAGCATGGGGAAATGGTCACCCAAATGGGAAGGACCCTTCAGAGTCATCCAAACTTTTTCTGGTGGAGCCTATGAAGTCGAAGAGTTAGGTGGAGATAAAAGGCTCTTGAGAGTAAATGGTAAATATTTGAAAAAATACAAACCTACACTTCAAGAGATAAAAATAAAATAATAAAAGAACAAGACTAAATTAACCATAAAAATGCCAAAATGGAAATTTTATAAATTTCAGCCAAGATGGCAATGTTGTCGAATATAGATTACAAAAATATGGTTACAAAAGAGAATCAATCAAAAGGAAATAGAGTCCTTGAGTCGAAGGTACTTGGCTTGCTGCACCTCCAACCTTTTCTTGCACCAGGCGTTCTCCTGCACTAGTTTGGCAATCTGAGCGTCGAAGCCTTGGGCCTTCTCAGCGAATTCCAGGCCTTGTTTGATTTCAGTTTGGCTCTTGGTGTCTGAGATGGTCGAAAGAAGTTCCTCCTTGCGTATAGTGTTGGCACTTATCTTCGCTTCTATTTCTTCGATTTGTGCCCGGAAGGAAGCATTCTCTCGATCGATGGCATCGACTTCTTCCTGCGTAGATGCTTTTTGCTTCGACAACTCCGCAATTCGAGAAGTCGTATCCGAGACAGCAGTCCACGCAGAGGAGCTTTTGCCATACAACACCTCAAGCTGACTGTTAAACCCCCTTTGGCGCCTGTAATCTGCTGAGACTTGATCAATCATAGAGTGTAACTCCACGATCAAGCCTGAAACTTATGGGGATACAGCTAACAAGTCGACAGCATTCAAGACATCCTTCAAGCATGATGGAGCAGTGGGGCCCCCCTCTAAAGCCTTCATCAAGTCCTTCTTGAAGAACTGGGCCTTAACCTTCGCCAAAGCTTCATCGAGAGGAGAGGTTTCAGTGGACTTCCCCGACAGGGTAGGAATCTCCTGACTAGCATCAGACGAACTCTTGCTCTCGATGATTGCGTTGAGATAGCTAACAGGGTCAGTTTGTTTCAAGAGTTCTAAGTCCTCTTTTGACCTGTGCTTCGTTGAGGTAACCCTTGCAACAGCATTGTCTTGGGTTTGAGGCTGTTGAGTGTTAGGAGCCTCGACTGGTTGCTCTTCGACTCGGACTGAGGCAGTACCAGCGTCACCTTGGTGCTCTCCGCTAGCGTCACCTTGGTACCCTTCGACAGTGTCACCTTGGTTCTCTTCGTCAGCAGCACCTTGATTTTCTTCGCCAGCATTGCCTTGGTCCCTTTCTTCATGATTCTCTTCTGACAGATCCACCACCTGAACCGCTTCTGGCTGTTGTTCCTCCGTTTGAGGTTCCTCTGCTGGTTTTTCTACCGTTTCAGCATTGGCCTCATTTTCGGTATGGGCTTCGTCATGTCCCAAGCCTTTTTCTTGTGGCCTGCTGAGTTCAGCAGACTCCAGCGTTTCAGAGGTCCTTGGCGGAGAACTTTCAGTGGTGTCCTGAAACAGGAAAGAAGACAAATCTTCAGGGATCGAAAGGGACACAATCGAATATGGGTATCTATACCTAAGTTATAGAAGGGTCTAAGAGATTACCTGTAAATTAGCTTCAGCCCCAGGGCTGGAGTTGTCGCTTTCGACAGGCTTGTTAAGAAGAACGTTTAGTTCCTCCTCTGTTGGCTCCTCAATGATCACTGGAGGTGGCCTAGGCTTTCTCCCAGCAACCTTTATTCTGATGGTTCGACCTTCAGGAGCAGGAGCAGGAACAGGAGCATCCTTCGTCAACTTTCGCCTTTTTAAGGGGGCAGGAGGAGAATCACTTTCTTCATCGCTCCCAGATTCGACCACCAGTGCTGGCCGTTTCTTGGGCGAAGGTGCCTAGAAAACCAATGGGAATTCGATTTAATAATTGCATCGAAAGTCAAAAATCGAAAGCCAGGAGGGAATAATGAAAGTCTGATTACCGATATAGAAGGCTTCTTCGAAGAGCCTTCCCCCTGTTGGTTGCTTGTGGTCTTCGCCGGCGCTGTAGTCTTTGCCGGCGGTGGAGGTTTTGTTGAAGGGTCTCCTCCCTGTTGGCCTTCTGTAGCTTTCTTGGCTACAGGCTTTCGAACAACTGAAAGCAAATAAAAAAGTTAACAGGCTAGCAGTCAAAAAAAAAAAACACAGTAATGTAAAAGGATGAACTTACATTTCTTTATTTTGTCCAACACAAGGACGAAAGATTTCTGAAGCTCATCCATGAAGTCCTTCTCGTCGAAGAACTCCTCAGCATAATAGCTTTTCCACCACTCCTCGAAGGATGGTGAGCAAAGAAAATTGAGCTGGTAGTCAAACAACGAGAGAACGGTTCGACCAACATATCTTCCGATATGCTTGATGGTAGCTTCTTCGGTGTAATCATTGCAGAAGTACAACATTGACTTCTCTCATGGAAAAATCGGAGAAGGTAGGGTTTGGATAATACCAAACTGGCGAGATACCAGGTTTGGTTGGTATGCAATCAGACTCAAGTGAGTCTTAGAGCTCCTGAATCGAAGAGGCATGATCCTTGGTGTGAGGAACGCCTCCCACAGTATTGTATGTTCGTCAACATTAGGACCACTCGACGTCCTTGGATGTGGCCTTGTGAACCATGCTGGGCCTACCTTCCGTCGAGAAAATGGAGCCATAGTTGAAACAAACTCCTTCCTTCGAGCAAACATCAAAACGAAGTTGGTGAAGGTTTGCTGAAACTCCAGTCCATCTTCAATAGGTGTCAACAGAGCCAGCCTGGTTCCTTCGACGCGTCTGTTCGCTATCTCTGGAGCCTGCTCATTTATCTGAACCTTCTTAGGCAAGAAAGATTCGAAAGTGGCATTGAGCCACAGTTGGAGCAACCAAAAAGGCCCAGCAAGTAGCAAACTGGCCATGTTCTCGATAATTTTTAGAAGAGTGGCCCCATTGCTGATCGAATCATAGAGGCTAGCCAGAATCAGTTCTGCCAAACAGATGTTTTGGCGATGATGCAGTTGAGTAGCAAGAGTGACCATCTTTTTGGTCACCTGTAAAGACTTCGAGCAAAATACAAAGCGAGTCAGCCATAGGGCTAGAAACGCTATGTGTTCGACATCCGACACAGCATTTGTCGACCTGTCGTGATAGTGGTTTATGAAGGTGGTATAGGTTGGTTTGGTCTTAGAGAAGCCAATTTGATCCTCCGACATCTCCTCTGGATCGAAGTAGTCTCCGGTGGGTCGAAGGCCAGTAATAGCAGCCACATCGAAGAGTGTGGGGGTTAGCATCCCACAAGGAAGATGGAAAGTAAAGTGGGAGTAGTCCCAGAACAGCAGAGAAGCTATCAGCATCTCCGGAGAATAGTTCAAACCTGTCTTCGACAGCATCACCAGGTCGAAGATCCCCATATCCTTCCAGATCGAAGTTTGGTGCTTCTCCATCTTTTCTAGCCAAGCAACGTAATCAGGAGTAAGGCTAGGGCCAGACCTGAAGGCCCTAACACCTCTGTTGAAGAAGCGGAGGTCGATTTTTTCATGTGCAGGATCTTCATTGTCTTCTGCGTCTTTCTTGGCACATGCAACCGGTTTGAGTCTCTCAACTACCGGGAAATAGCTCTTGATCTTCATAGCCTCAGAGATACTTGGATACATGGGGCCAGACATTGCAAAGATCTGGTTGGAGTATCCAACCGGGATCATAAGGTGGCGCGAGTAGGCATCGCGAACGGCGATATCCAAGGGTTCAGGAACCCTTCGTTTGCCTGTAGAGGTTACTACTGGAGCAGTGACGAAAACCTTAGGTTTAGCGTTTTCAGATGGTGCGGTAGCACTAGGAGCAGTAGAGCCAGATGCCATGGTTTAGTGTTGAGTTTGAAATGAGGTTGAAGACGAAGTGAAGGAGGAAGAGTTTCTGCAAAGATAACAAGCTTGTATGAAAACAGAGAAGTTTGAAAGCTAGATGGCGTAAAAAGTCCCACAATGGGGTACTTACTGCTATTTATAGTAGTGGGGAAAAATCCCCAAAAACGAGGACATTAAATGCCATTTAATGCTGCAGGAGATAGTGGGACGCGTGGCAGCCCCCTGTTGTTTTAGCCGTTCTGCAGAAATAGAGGGACGCAGCGTGCGTCCTCGTTTTTGGGAATTGTCATAATGACAAATTCTGAAATGACGTTTGGTACTGCACGCCGTACTGAAAGTGACGTCCTAGGTACGGATAAATGATGGTTTTCTTGGGATTGCCAATAGTTGGTAGAAAACAACAAAAAGTGCACAAGTTAATTTGTGACTAAGCGTGAAAAGACAAGTGTCGAATGGCGTTTCAAAGAATGCCTTTTTCTGTCAGAGTCGAAATAAGGCATTCTTGGGGGGCAATTTGTTGGCTCCTAAATTCGACACCTTTGTTTTGTTGATGTCAGCCATTAAAGCTGAAGGATGTTTTCGACTGGCTAAGTCTGTCGAAATGCCCGTCGAAAGATGGCAAAGTACTTAGAAGATTTCTTCCAAGGGAGAAGTTGGTTGCCTTCGACGTCGAAGGAGTTTCTCGTCGAAGATGTCTCTCGACGAAAGGGTTCGATGGTTCAGAGTGGAGCAGTTTGAAATTCAAGCTTTTGGAGGGAAAACGGTTTCCAGCAGTTACCACGTGTAGCGTGCAAAGATCTGGAGCGTCGAACGTTGAGAACGTGCCAAGTGGAATCATCTCGAAGCAGTGTAACTGCCCGACGGTTACTTGGGATGTTTTAGTATAAATAGTAGTAGTCATGTAAGTTCTCGCGTGTGTTCACAATCCTATACAAAGTCACTCATATAGATTCGAGTACCCAGCGTGTGAGAAAGAATTGTTGAGAAATGTATGTGTGAATCACCAATTTTATTAATCAAAGTCATTTACTTTTCCAGAAATTTACTTGCTTTCCTCTTTACATTCCTGTCGAAGCCTTTTACTTTAAGCCTTGTTTATTTTACCAAGTCCTTTCTTCATGCAATTTACTTAAAACCTCTTTATTTCATTTAAAGCCTCTTTATTTAAAGCCTTTAAAGCCTTATCCAATTTAATCAAAACTTCAAAATCAACCTATGTCCTAGGATCAATCTGATCGATCCTGCGAGTAACCAAATAAGTAACCATTTGGAGGATCAGCGGTTGTTTACCAAATCCCAAGGTAAACAGTAGGATATGGATTCACTTCGCAGGAAAACTATCCAAATCAACCTTGTAAGAATTCCTCCACAACTCAAGGAGCTAGCTTCAAGGATCCCTGAGAACTCTGCATTCACCGAGAGGCATGGTCGTCTACTCAACTTGGTCACCTCCAACACAGAGGAGGATATGATGAAGGTTCTCTTCCAGTTCTTTGACCCTTTGCATCATTGCTTCACATTTCCTGACTATCAACTTGTGCCCACTTTGGAAGAATTATCTCAACTCTTGAGGATTCCTATTCTCAATCAACTACCTTTCAACGGTACAGAAAGAGATCCAAAGCCAGAAGAGATTGCTCAAGCCTTGCACTTGCACTCATCTGATGTCACAACCCATTGGGAAACTAGAAGTGGTGTCAAAGGCTTCTTAGCAAAGTTTCTGTTTGAGAAGGCCCAAAGCTGTTGGAATTCCCTAGACATGCAAGCTTTTGAGGAGATTGTGGCTCTTCTTATCTATGGGATGATCTTGTTCCCTAATCCTGACCAACTCATAGATGTGAACGCTGTCAAAATCTTCATGTCACGCAATCTGGTGCCTACATTGCTAGGGGATATCCTACACTCTTTTCACACTCGTACAATGAGGAAGAGAGGGGTCCTTATGTGTTGCACTCCCCTCCTGGCAAGGAGCTAGCTTCAAGGATCCCTGAGAATTCTGCATTCACCGAGAGGCATGGTCGTCTACTCAACTTGGTCACCTCCAACACAGAGGAGGATATGATGAAGGTTCTCTTCCAGTTCTTTGACCCTTTGCATGATTGCTTCACATTTCCTGACTATCAACTTGTGCCCACTTTGGAAGAATTATCTCAACTCTTGAGGATTCCTATTCTCAATCAACTACCTTTCAATGGTACAGAAAGAGATCCAAAGCCAGAAGAGATTGCTCAAGCCTTGCACTTGCACTCATCTGATGTCACAACCCATTGGGAAACTAGAAGTGGTGTCAAAGGCTTCTTAGCAAAGTTTCTGTTTGAGAAGGCCCAAAGCTGTTGGAATTCCCTAGACATGCAAGCTTTTGAGGAGATTGTGGCTCTTCTTATCTATGGGATGATCTTGTTCCCTAATCCTGACCAACTCATAGATGTGAACACCGTTAAAATCTTCATGTCACGCAATCTAGTGCCTACATTACTAGGGGATATCCTACACTCTTTTCACACTCGTACAATGAGGAAGAGAGGGGTCCTTATGTGTTGCACTCTCCTCCTGGCAAGATGGTTTATTTCTCATCTTTCCCAATCAGTCTTACATAATGAGCAAGGATTAAGGTGGTCACAAAGGTTAATGACGCTCAAATAATCAGATATTCATTGGTGCTCTCGATCCAAAGAGAGTGTTATCATTGTTGACCGTTGTGGGGAATTCCCTAATGTCCCTCTACTTGGAATTAGGGGAGGTATCACCTACAACCCATGCTTGGCTCTAAGACAGTTTGATTATGCCCGAAGGGATGGTCCACATGATATGCTGATTCAAGGCCTGGTATTCGACTACGACAACGACGATCAAGGTCTTCGCCAGAGATTCATCAGAGCTTGGAGGATGCTAAACAAGGTGGATAGCAAGACTTTGGGACACAAGAATTCCATCCCTCTTGATCCTTAACTCAAGTGGGTACGAACCCGCGCCCAAAGTCTTATGATGCCTTATCCTTCCATTCTCCCAGTGATTATTGAGCCTGTTAAGGAAGGAGAAGTTCCATACATTATCCTACATCCTGACATGCCCACATCCCTGGAAGACCTACAAAGGGATTGGATACAACTCAAAGGAGAGAGAGATACTTTCGAAGCCCAATTCTACGCAAGCGAGAAGAAGGTTTTGGAACTCACTAGGCTACTTCATGAGGAGCAGACTCTAAATACCTACATAGAACCAAAGAGGATGCGCAATACTTTTTTATCTTAGAGTTTTGTATTATTTTGGCCAAGGGGCGTTGATGTACTCAAAATTCTATCTTATTAATATAACATGTGTTTCTTTTTGTTTAAAACAAATTTGAATTTCTTTAAATCCTTGAAAGCATTGCATGAATACATATCATTCATCATGACATAAACAGGCCTTTTGCAACCAGTTTCCTCATCCCTCTAACTGTTTATTTCAGTAAGATGGATCTCGAATAGTCGGTCAAAGATCTTCAAGCTCAAAACACGCAGTTTCAGCAGTTACTCATGACCTTATCCAAGGGGCAATAGGAGTTGAAGACTCTGTTAGCTGAAGAAAGAAAGAAGAAAATAAAGAAGACCACCGGGGTCTTGAACATGGGTAGAAGATTTCAGGGACAGATTAGAAGAACTTTGAATTTTGCGACCACTTCTGGGGAAGGAGAAGGAAAAGGAAAAGAAACAGCGGTTCTGTCAGAATCTGAAGAAGAGGAAGACTACTCCGAGGAACAATACCCTCCGGCTGATGATAAGTACAGACATCTTGAAGAGTGTTTGAGCACTATGGAAATACAAAAGGTGCCAGGTCTAGACTTTGAAGAATTGGGGCTAGTGTAAGGAATTGTAATCCCGCCAAAGTTCAAAGTGTCTTTGTTTGCAAAATATGATGGGGTTTCATGTCCTAAAATGCACCTCCAATCATACGTGAGAAAGATTCAGCCGCACTCTACCGATAAAGACCTATGGGTGCATTTTTTCCAAGATAGTTTATCCGGAACACAACTCGATTGGTTTTACCAATTAGAAAGGGCTGACGTCCATAATTGGGAAGACCTTGCCGCAGCTTTCTATAAACAATACCAGTACAATGCAGATTTGGCGCCTACCCGTACTCAACTTCAGAGTATGGCTATGGCTTCAAATGAGGGTTTCAAAGATTACGCGCAAAAATGGAGAGATCTAGCTGGGAGAGTGCAACCCCCTCTGTCTGAAAGGGAGTTGGTGGACATGTTCTTAGGCATTCTATTGGGCCCTTTCTTCAACCATTTGATTGGGAGTTCATCTGCTGGGTTTACTAAGTTAATATTAACCGGAGAAAGAGTAGAGGCTGGCATCAAAAGTGGAAAGATTCAGAAAGATTCATCTGCCTCTACAGCTGTGAGAAAGGCTTTCACTGGAAAGAAAGAGGTATTTGTTGTTTATTCACAAAAGAACCAAGGGAGAGTTGAGCACCGACCAATGGTAGGAGTTGTTATGATCCCAAAGCCTACATCTGATCAATCAAGGAGCAACCAACCAAGGGTGGAAAGGCCAGTCCGGCAATTCACCAGAATCAATATGACTCTAGCCCAGGTTTTACCACATCTGCTGAAATCTAATTTGGAAACTTTAAAAGAAGCTCCAAAGAATCCCAACACTGTGTCCCCTCATTATCACCCAAATGCCAGATGCGCATACCATTCTGAAATCTCGGGCCATGACACCAATAACTGTTGGTGTGATACGGTGGGAGAACTGACTTGAGGTTTTGCGTTTGTATTCGCAAATGTTGCGGTTAGCAAGAGTCGCCACCGACTTTTTATTTTATCCTAAGGAAAGGTTAAAAAGCACAACAAAAACCTTTTGAGATGTTTTCTTGGGTTCGGGGAGTAGATTATAGAAAGGGAAGGTATTAGCACCCTTTCTATCCATGGTTATCCATGGGCTCTTAGTTACTTGCTTAGATTATTTGCCTTTTGTTTTCAATTGTTTTAAATGGTGCTTGAGTGTGTGGGTTTGAAAATGTTTTGAAAAGAGGCCAATGTGGTGGCAACCTTTGTAATGATCCATGTGGGGATGTATACAAAGATGTATGTCCTTTGAAAAAGTTTTCATTTATTTTTGAAAGTTGTTTTGAAAGTGTAGTGATGTGTGATTTTGAAATTAGGCAAGTGTTTTGTTTTGCAAGTTTGATTCAAGTAACTAAGAGGTTATCTACTCCTAAATTTCTCAAAAGACTGTTGCTATGCTTTAACCCTTTTAACAAGTTTGCTCCACCATTGCATTTGGTGGGCACCCTTGTGTTAGGATGTGAAAGGGACGGGCGCGGGTCATCGTTTAGACCATAATTGCAACGGCGTTAAATGTCTTTGGGCAATTTTCTTTAAGGGACTTGATCATTTGTTTTTGTTTGTTTTGAAAAAGTTTTGTCGAGGGACTATGATCATTCAAACTGTTTGCTTTGCCCAAAGAAGTTCAACATACAATATGGCCCATTTATTTGAAGGCAACAAGTGGAATACCCTAGGGGGTGCAAGTGTGATTTGTGTGTCCATTTTCATGCTTGTTTATCTTGTATTAGGTCAAACTATTTTTTATCGTTTTTTCGCATACAAACCCTAATTCTAACATGTTATCATTAGAAAGCAATAAAGTGCGAAATTAAAATTACTAAGCTATTACAAAACCAAATATGGGAAGGGGGGTACAAAGGTTCAAATGGGGATATTGACAAGAATTTAAATCTAAATTATTACATCAATTGAATATTTTCAATTTAAATAATGTATAAAAATTAAATAAAAATGTAAGATGCACAAAAATGTTTTGTATATGTATGAAAAAATATTATTTATGTAAAAGAGAAAAGAAATAAAAAAAAGTATTATTTTTTTGGGGTATTTTGAACTTAGGGTAAAAACCCTAATTTTTAAAGAAAAAAGGTATTATTTTCTAATTTAATACAACTATTTATTCATTATTTATAAAAATAAAATAAAATGAAGTGTATTATGGAAAAAGGTATTTTTATATCAAATATTAATAAAAATGAAAAAAATCAAGTATTTTTATATTTTGTCTTAAATGTATTAATAATCACATATATATATATATATTAAACCCTAAATATGTATTATACACAAAATAAATATTTATTTAATATTTTAATAAAATAAATAAAAGAGTATTTTTTGTGTGAAATATTTTCAGAAAGTAAATAAAAATAAAAATGTATTTACACCATTTTTCTATTTTATTTTAATAATGGTATATATATATATTTATGTACAAACAAAGAAAATAAACAAATAAATATGCAATAAATGCAAAAAATGATGAAAAAAATATTTTTAATTTTTAAATGCCATGAGAAAAAATAAACAAAGTTAATCAAAAAAGAAAAAGTCAAAAATGTTAAGAAATGAACAAATGGGCTCAGGGAGGTGTGAATCAAAAAAGGTGGTGTGAAAAGTGAGATAACACAGGCCCAGCCCACTGACCATTGTCTTCAACCTCCAGCTTCAAACATTTGAAAAACGCGTGCCCCTGTTCCTCCATGTCTAACTCCTGATTCTTGGCTTTTCAGCAAAAACTCATAACACAAGAAATGCTCAGCATGAAGAGACGGTTTCAACCATATAAATAACTTGACCTATCTCTCTAAGATGAGGGAGAATTTCTCCTCCCCCAATTTCTGACCTAACTTTTCATCAATGTTCAGACATGAAATTCTCTAAGCACACGAAACATAAATGAAATCTAATCATATGAGCATGTTTAGGGCTATGATTGTGACATGTTTTCTTCAAAAACCTAAAGCTAACAATGCCTAATAAGAGAGATAGAACTCCATGAATATACCTGTTCAGTTGGAATCGAGCTTGGCAATGGAGGATGTTTCAGAGTGAAATGATGACTTGTACAGCTTCCTTGAAGTGTAAGGATGCTTTTCCAATTCCTACTTTGTCTTGAAACTCCCTGAATCGAGCTAGTGAACTCCAACTGCAAAACAGAAAATTAAAAATGGTGAAGTGGCTTGGAGGTGTTACAGGTCTGATTTTAGGACATGGTTAGCTTGCATATATTGTAGGGAAGGTAGAGGAAAAGGTTTGGATCAAAATGCTCGAAGGGATTGGGAGTTTGCACTCAAACTGCAGGGGCTCCCCTGTTTGTGCAGTTTTGAGGTGATTAGAGCAATGGGAGCGTTTCAGATGGCAAGGGCTCGTGTGTTAGCTTGGATTTGGTCTATGGAATGTGTTTGATAACTTTTCTCTCCTGTTTCTAAGCTGAGATGAGATATGTGATAAGTTATGGATGTTACTTGAAAATGAAGCAAGCAATGGCCACTTTTGTTTTTTAGGTCAGTAGGGGCCTCTAATCCTGCTGCATAATCTTCTCTTGATCAGAGCAACTTGTCCATAATCTTGTGCCAAGAGGATTTTGCTTGTACTTGCTTGGATTTCAAATTGATATAAAGCTAGCTTTTTACAAAAATGGATAAAGCACTTTATCTAGTTTAGGATTAATCCACTATGCAATGTTAGAACACAAAGAACATGGCCTCAACTCAATGAATATGCATTAAATTATTGAGTATGAAATGGTTCAAGGACCTGTAATCAAGCATAAAGCAAACTGATTTCAAATTGGCAAGATTATGAACATGTCTTGATGAAGAACAAAAGTGAATTTTTGCCAACTTGTGAAATTCGAATCTCTCAAGTTATGAGGTTGTTTGATGAGTTCTTGGACATTTTGGAAAGCTTGGAATGTGTACTACAATCCATCTTTGAAATGCAAATCAAAATTCCAAGTGGAAGGGTATGAAAAGTGGCCTTGAAGTAGGGTAGAAAACCTTGTCAAAATAGGTCAAATTTCACTAAGTTAAAAGATGGTTTAGTGCCCTTATTCAAAAAATTATAACTTGAGATACAAGCTTCAAATGAGAAAACTTTGTGAATCAAAGTTGTAGATTATGCAACAAGCTACAACTTTCATGTTTTGACTTTTGTTAGAATCCAAATGGATCATGGTGAAAAGATGGGGCAAAGTTGGGAAAAATTAGGGTTTTTCATAACTTAGAAAAATTCTAAGTTATGAAAAATTCCATTTTCAAACCCTAATTTGCATTTTGTGATTTCTTGATGAACAAGTTTCATGATTTGGCATGTTTTGATGAAAAATGAATCTTGACTCTTGATTTTGACCAAAAAGTCAAAGTTTGACTTTTCAGTATACAGTCAAAATTGATCAATTGACTGGGAAATTCAACTATCAATCTTGTGTACTTGGGATCTTTTGAGCTTGATGAATGTGTCAAGACCATTCCATGGGGTCCTTGAGTCCATATGTGAGTTTGGTTTGCCATTGGATAGGTCAAACAGTCAAAAATTGCCTTTGTGCAGTCAAAACCCTAAAAATGACTATTTTGCCCTTTTGGTGATCTGATCAAATTTCTTGTGGAATTGTGATCCAAACTTGATCAAATGGTCTATATGAGTTCATAATGTTGATGTGGATCAAATTTCATGAGGTTTGACTGTCAATTGGCCACAGTTGACTTTTTCCCCAATACAGTTGATTTCTAGGTCAACTGTCCAATTGACTGGGCAAAACTTGGAATCAAGACTTGAGACTTGGTATAGGTAAACTTGGGAGTCCAACATGAAGCATGAAAGTCATCTTAGGCATTTTAGGTCAAAACATCCTTAGGCAAACACAAACCCTAATTTGAGTCCACAGTGCAAAGAGAAGTCTTGAGCAGAGGAAACCCTAACTGGATCTTGATCTTCAAAGGTCTTGTGATGAGAAAATGTTGAGGAAATGGGAGGGCAAATTTTGGGGTACAACAGTTGCCCCTGTTCAATCTTCTTGGACCTGAAGAGTTAGATTGGCAAGTTTGCCTTTCGTGACTCGAGGGTAAAAGGAGATTGGACACTAGAGTGCCCGGAAATTTGCACTCGCATGCTGGAGTCTCAATAATGTGGTGCCGGGAATGGGCTTATAGATGCCATTTGGAGAGATGGTGGATAGGGAGATGGGCTTATAGATGCCATCTGGAGAAGTGACAGAACTTTGTCGGGAATGGGCTTATAGATGCCATTTGGAAGTGTTGATCGCATAAGAGATTCCTTAGCGAGAACTTGTGTATTTAAGAAAGACGAATGTTTTCCTGGCTTGTTACAGGTGTTTGATCTTCAGTCTCCTTATGCAGATATGCCCTGGCTAGATACAGGTATCGAATCTACAATTGGTTGCTCAGATGTGCCCTGGATGGATACAGGAGTCGAATCTGGAAATAGTCGTTTAATAGATGTGCCCTGGCTGGATACAGGAATCGAATCTTCGAACTCTTCAGACGTGCCCTGGCTAGATACAGGAATCGAGTCTGGAAACGTGGTCAACAGATATGCCCTGGCTGGATACAGGAATCGAATCTGGAGCTGTTGTAGTTGATAGATGTGCCCTGGCTGGATACAGGAATCAAATCTTCGAATTCTTCAGACGTGCCCTGGCTAGATACAGGAGTCGAGTCTGGGAACTGATCACTCTCAGATGTGCCCTGGCTAGATACAGGTATCGAATCTGGAATTGTGACAGTTGAAGGTAGTTGTTTTTGGGATTGTCTTTTTCCTGAAAAGGCAAAAACGTAAGTTGTATGCAATGTCATGATGTATGATATGCATGTCGTCATGATATTCAACATGAGATGTTGTATGCGTTCCATCATGTATGTAAGCGAGATGTATGAAAATGTAAAATGTTTATGAATGTAATTTCGTCTTGGGAAAATAAATCCTTGACGAACGGCCGGGGAATTGCTCTGTGGAAGAGATATTTAGCCGAAGTTTTGATGCGAGGCCTGTTGAGGACTCTAATGATGGATTCCGCTGAGGATAATGATGATAAACTCCGATGGGGAACTCCAAAGATAAACTCTGCTTGGGAATACCAAAGATAGACTTCGCTGGGGATTGAAGGAACTTTGCCAAGAGCGGTTTTCCGTGGCTTTTAGCTGAGGATAACCCAGTTATAAGTCTTTGTGAGGAAATAACTCTAAATAAAACTCGGGCGAGACGTCCGTTTTTCGCAGGGGATAAGCTTGCAGAATCTACTGGGGATGAGCTTTAAGACCTGCCGGGGAATGGAGATGATTTGGCCACATTCTTCAGTTGAACCTACTTTGGTGCCTTGGCGGACAAAACAAACAGACTGCATTAGACAACTCCACATTGCCCCTGTCTTTGATGTCATTTGTAATTAATCTCTTGTTTCATATGCAAATATTTATGAATCAGCAATTTAATGTCAAATGCATATATCAAAAATGAACATTGGACGTTCTTCGCAAAACAGAAAAAGAAAACAATGGTAATTTGTATGGACAAGCGATTTTGTATTGATTTAAACTTTGCCTGTGAATAGGCGTTTTTGTACAAGAGGCTGACATCCTAGTAAGAGAACATCGCCAAATAGTATAGAGTTTACAATTTGAAAAAGGAAACAAAACAGCTATGTGAACAATCCCACTGGGTTCCAACTCTGCTATCGCCTTTATGTCTTCGAACATCTCATCGCTTTGCTGCCTAATTTGAAGATGAAGCTGATTGGTCAATGCCGAAATCTGGAGCCAGATAGTTGATGCCGAATTCCGGATGCGAAGTGATCCAATGAGACATAGTGTTACGCTTTTATCCCTAACTTTTGCCTGGACCGCCCTTTCGGGTTTTCAGTCCACCGGGATACCCATTTTTGCCCAAGCCGCCTTTTCAGGTTTTCGACTTGCCGGGTGTACAGATTTTTTTATTCATTTCATCCCTTATTTTTGCCCGAACCCTTTTGGTTCGCCGGGAAGCCCTTATTTTGCCTAGGTATGTCAACCTAGCGGGTCTTTTATTTATGCGTAGTATTTTTTCACTATGTCTGCGTTGGCGGGGTGAGGAAGGTCGTCACCATCCATGGTGGTTAGGATCATGGCTCCTCCTGAGAACACACGTTTAACCACAAATGGCCCTTCGTAAGTAGGGGTCCATTTGCCCCTGGGATCACTTTGAGGAAGGATGATGTGTTTGATTACCAGGTCCCCAACTTGATACTCTTGCGGTCTGACTTTCTTGTTAAATGCCCTGATCATCCGTTTTTGATACGTTTGACCATGACAGATAGCAGTGAGCCTCTTTTCGTCAATCAGATTTAATTGATCAAGTCGAGTCTGGATCCAATCATTTTCATTCAAGTCTGCATCCTTCATTATCCGGAGAGAGGGTATCTGGATTTCAATTGGCAAGACTGCCTCCATGCCATAGACCAAAGAGAAAGGAGTTGCCCCGATTGATGTCCTTGCTGAGGTGCGGTACCCATGAAGAGCGAACGGTAGCATCTCGTGCCAATCTTTATAGGTCACTGTCATCTTCTGCACAATTTTCTTGATATTTTTGTTGGCTGCCTCTACAGCCCCATTCATCTTTGGCCGGTAGGGAGAAGAATTGTGGTGCTGTATCTTGAATTGTTCACAGAGTTCAGTGATCATTTTGTTATTGAGATTGGTACCATTGTCCGTAATGATTCTTTCTGGGACGCCGTACTGACAGATCAGATTATGCCGGATGAAACGTGCCACGACGCTCTTGGTTACGGTGGCATAGGAAGCTGCCTCAACCCATTTCGTGAAGTAATCGATCGCCACCAAGATGAAGCGATGCCCATTGGATGCCGTCGGTCTGATCTCACCGATCATATCGATGCCCCACATTGCGAAAGGCCAAGGTGCCGTCAGGACATTCAAAGGGACCGGAGGGATATGCACCTTGTCAGCATAGATCTGGCATTTATGACAGGTTCGGGAGTGTTGGTAACAATCGGCTTCCATTGTGGACCAGAAATATCCTGCCCGAAGGATTTTCTTAGCCATGGTGTGTCCACTGGAATGGGTTCCAAATGTACCTTCATGCAGTTCCATCATGATTTTCTCCGCTTCAGCCTTATCCACGCAACGTAGCAGGGTTGAATCATGATTCCGTTTGTAGAGAATGTCGTTGCTGAGGAAGAATTTTGCAGCAAACCTTCTCATGAACTTCTTATCATTGACGGATGCACCTTCAGGGTATTCCTGAGCTTCCAAGTACCTCTTTACCTCGTGATACCAGGGTTTTTCAGTCACCTTCTCAGCCTCGAGCTCACAGCAGTATGCTGGTTCATCCAACTTCCAGATAATGATTCGGGGAGCCTCATTGTCCCATTTAACTTTGAACATTGAAGACATCGTGGCTAGTGCGTCTGCTAGCTGATTTTCCTCTCTGGGGAAATGTTCGAAAGTTATCTTTTCAAAGTGAGGGAGCAAGGTCGACACATACTCCTTGTAAGGAATAAGATTCGGGTGTTTCGTATCCCATTCGCCTTTGATCTGATTGATCACGAGAGCGGAATCTCCGAAGACACTTAGAAATTTTATCCTTAAGTCGATTGCAGCTTGTAAACCCATGATACATGCCTCATATTCTGCCATATTGTTGGTGCAACTGAAACATAATCGGGCGGTGAGGGGAGTATGAGTTCCTTTGGGAGATATGATTACAGCACCGACGCCGTTACCCAAAGCATTGGAGGCTCCATCAAAATGCATAGACCATCGGGATCCTTCCTCAGGTCCTTCATCCGGTCCAGGTACTTCACTGTCAGTTACTACCATGATGTCTTCGTCCGGAAAATCAAAGTTTAATGATTGGTAATCGTCCACAGGTTGGTGTGCCAAATGATCTGCCAGTACACTTCCCTTAATTGCTTTCTGAGTTGTATACTGGATATCATATTCTGTCAAGATCATTTGCCATCTCGCTATTCTCCCAGACAGAGCGGGCTTTTCAAATATGTACTTGATGGGATCCATCTTTGAAATCAGTAAAGTAGTGTGAGTCAGCATATACTGTCTCAGCCGGCGAGCAGCCCATACAAGAGCGCAGTAAGTTTTCTCAAGCAGTGAGTAACGAGACTCACAGTCGGTAAACTTTTTGCTCAAGTAATAAATAGCGTGCTCTTTTCGGCCAGACTCGTCATGCTGCCCCAGCACACACCCCATTGAATTATCAAGCACTGTTAAGTATAGTATCAGAGGTCTTCCTTCCACCGGTGGCATAAGAATGGGTGGCTTTTGGAGATATTCCTTTATCCTTTCAAAGGCGGCCTGACATTCATCATTCCAGCGTACTACTTGATCTTTCTTCAGTAATTTGAAGATTGGCTCACAAGTAGCGGTCAGATGTGAGATGAATCGGGCAATGTAATTCAGTCGTCCTAGGAAACCTCTGACTTCTTTCTCTGTTTTTGGAGTCGGCATCTCTTGTATGGCTTTTACCTTGGCAGGATCCACCTGAATACCTTTATCACTTACAATGAAACCTAGTAACTTTCCGGATCTTACCCCAAAGGTGCATTTGTTGGGATTCAACCTCAGCTTGTACAACTTGAGTCGGTCAAACAACTTCTTCAGATGGTCAAGGTGCTCCTCCTCAGTTTGAGACCTTGCAATCATGTCATCAACGTATACCTCGATTTCATGATGGATCATATCATGAAATAAAGCAACCATGGCACGTTGATAGGTTGCCCCAGCATTTTTCAATCCGAATGGCATGACCTTATAACAGAAGGTGCCCCACTGAGTCACGAAGGTAGTCTTCTCCATATCCTCTGGAGCCATCTTAATCTGATTATACCCTGAAAAACCATCCATGAAGGAGAACACCTTGTGTTGAGCTGTATTGTCAACAAGGACATCAATGTGAGGTAGGGGGAAGTCATCCTTGGGGCTGGCCCTGTTCAAATCCCTGTAGTCGACACACATTCTGACTTTACCGTCCTTCTTTGGTACTGGCACCACATTGGCAACCCACTGAGGGTAGGAAGTCACTGCAAGGAACCCGGCATCAAACTGCTTCATAACCTCGGCCTTGATCTTTTCAGACATCTCTGGACGCATCCGTCGAACTTTCTGTTTTACCGGAGGGCAATCTTCCTTGGTTGGTAGGTGGTGAACTACAATGTCGGCATCCAAACCAGGCATATCTTCATAGGACCAAGCAAAAATCTCCATGTAGTCTTGTAACATTTGGATCAATCGTTGCTTCACGCTGAGCTCTAGATTGGCACCAATCTTGACCTCTTTCCTATCTGTCTCAGTACCCAAGTTAATTGTCTCCACAGGCTCTTCATGTGGTTGAATAGCCCTCTCTTCTTGGAGTAGCAGTCTTGCGAGTTCACCAGGCACTTCGCAATCATCTTCACCTTCGTCTTCGGCCAAGTTGATCGGATTTTCGAAGTCATAACTGGCGGTAGCAGAGCTGTTACCAGTGAGATCCAGAGTGGATTGAAACCTGTATAAGTGAGTGTGTGTAAATATAGCTGTTTTGCAATATATATAACACAGAAAGGAAAAGAGCAAAAGATTTGAAATGCAACAAACGTCCAATGTTTTGATTGATGATATATGAGAATGTCATACAAAAAGCCCTCACAAATGGAGCTACGATGCCCCGGGTAGGACACCGAGCCAACAAAGTTTTAACATATTGTTTGTTACAAATTGGAAATCAAAAGAAATCAATTACTGCGTGACAAATGTGATAGGGGTAAAATCCTTTGCCGTCCAGTTGCTAGGTCCGTTGCTGGTAGTCGGGTAGATCCAACTGTCAAACTCAGCTTCCTCCACATCCTCCTCGATAGCATTCACCCTTGAGCTGGAAATAAACACCGGAGCCTTCCCGATCTTCTCTTTGCGCACCGCCTTCTGAGCCTCTGCAGTAAAGCCTAGCCCAAACTTGTCGTTCTTCTGAGTGAAGTCAGGAAGCTGACCCCAGTGTGCACAATTGCCTTTCTGAACCACAGCCCGGGCATCCCTTAGGGAAGCCATCCTCAAGGAATCATTCTCTTCGGCCATTGTCTCTGCAGCTGCTGAAATTGGATGCACCTCCTCGAAATGCTGGAAGGGGGTTTCAATAAACTCTCCGTCCATCTCGATCTACCTGAAGGAATTCAAATGGCTCACCATATACTCCTCTTCTCCTTGCACAGTGACGATCTTTCCCCTGAAGGGATACTTCAGCTTCTGGTGCAAGGTGGAGGTCACTGCCCCAGCTTTATGGATCCAAGGTCGACCCAGCAGACAAGAGTACGATGGACGTATATCCATCACATAAAAGGTTGAGTCAAACACTTGAGAGCCCACACGAATAGGGATGCTAACCTCTCCATGAACCATCCTTTTGGAACCGTCAAAGGCCCTGACGATGATATTGCTGGGTTTCAATTCCAGGCCTTCATAATCCAGACGGTCTAAAGCCTTTTTCGGTAGAACATTCAAGGAAGAACCAGTATCCACCAATACATGTGCCAGAGTAGTGCCCCTGCATTCAATAGAGACATGCAGGGCATCATTGTGGTCTCTCCCTTTCGCGGTCAGGTCAGCATCTGAAAAACCCAAGCCGTTGTCCGCCGTCAGATTCGCTATGCAATCAGTGAACTGGACTGCAGACGTCTCCTGCGGCACATGAGCCGTCTTGAGAAATGAGATCAAGGCCTTAGCATGGGCCTCGGAGCATAGCAATAAGGAGAGCAGGGAGATCTTGGAGGGCGTATGCCCCAACTGCTCGACAACATTAAAATCACTCTTCTTTATTATTTTCAGAATCTCCTCCATTTCTTGTCGGGAGGCCTCAGCATTTACGGGTATTGGCGCCTCCATCCGGGCAGGCTCTTCTTCAATCCCTTTGCCCCGAGCATTTGATGACTCGGCAGTAGGGGAAACAACTTGATCGGCAACAGGACCAGGTAAACTTGTAGGTTTTATGAGGAGGGGTCTTCGAATAGCGGGCGGCGCAATGTCAGGCGAGAAGAACCTGCCACTGCGGGTGACCTTGGCTGGACCAGTGATATCGCAGATGCTGGCGCCAGCGTCGAATTCTTGTTTGATTCCATTTACATACACGTCTGCCCCATAATGCCAGGGGACAGCTTTATCAGACACGTAGGAGAGGGGCCCCGGAACAGTAATGATCACATGTGCAATAGTCATGATTTGAATAGGCTTCTTCGGGGGAGCCTTGATTGGATTTTTGAAGATGGTAATCACAGAAACTTCTTTCATCGGAACCAATTGAATAGCAGTCTTTTTGAATAGAATCTCCTTGCTATCCATTAGGCCTTGGATGCCTAACCTCAGCAAGGGACAATCAGATAGGGAAATAGCACAGAACAGGCAACCTTCACCGCAACCCGGAAATAAACCGGCCCGCAGTAGGTTCTTCTTAACAGTCTTCAGAGGGGTAACAACTTCATCTACCGAAACAGCGTACATTTCTTCTTCGATGGCATTTACCCTATGCTGGGGCATAGGAGCCGTTACAACATTTGGTCTCTCCGGCGCTTCAAACTGAATTTCCTTTGCGTCGATCAGATCTTGCACTTTGTTTCTCAAGGCCCAGCAATCATCAGTACTGTGCCCGGGACTATCAGAATGATAAGCACACCGGGCATTTGGGTTATACTTAGGAGACGCAGTGTTGACGACCTTAGGAGCTTCTTTGAGGGTTACCAGGTTGGTGGATAACAGTTGGGGTAAAATTTGAGATAATGTCATACTCAGTCGGGTATACTGCCTCTTGGGCCTTTCGCTTCTTTGTTGATTGTACTGCTGAGGAGCAGCAACAGGTTTGGAGATGACCAAAGCATTGACGGCTTGGCGACTTTCGGGCTTGACTTGTCTTCTAGGACCATAGACGGCACTTGCTTCTTTCTTAAACGGCCTCTTCTCAGCACTTGTAGAGGCAGCCTTCTGTATCTTGCCTGACCTGATGACAGCTTCAATTCTTTCTCCTGTTAATATCAAATCTGTAAATCCAGCGGAGGAGTTACCAACCAAATGATTGAAAAACGGACCAGACAACGTCCCCAGAAACATATCAACCAGTTCTCGATCAGTCAATGGAGGCTGCACCCTGCCAGCCAAATCTCTCCATTTTTGAGCGTACTCTTTGAACCCTTCACCCGTTCCTAGAGACATACCCTGAAGTTGGGTACGCGTGGGAGCGAGATCAGAATTATATTGGTATTGTCTGTAGAATGCGGTTTCCAGATCTTCCCAGTGTCGGATGCTAGCTCCATCCAATTGGTAGAACCATTCAAGCTGTGACCCCGAGAGGCTATCTTGGAAGAAGTGAATCCAGAGGTTCTTATCCGCCGTGTAAGGTTGGATTTTCCTTACGTACGACCTCAGATGCAGCTTTGGGCAGGAGACCCCATCGTACTTGGCGAAGGCAGGCGCCTTAAACTTGTGCGGAATGACTACCCCAGAAGATAACCCCAAATCTCTGAAATCCAGTCCTGGCACGTTCTGAATTTCCATGGCGCTCAAGCGGTCCTCCAATTGCTTGTATCTGTCAGCAGCAGGTGGGTATTGTTCGTCGTTATAGTCCGTCTCGTTGTCGGAGACTGCGGGACTAGGAGCTCCTCCCCCTTGGGGACTGTTTTTCTCAGCAGAAGAAGTGGTTGGATCAGCTTCGTTGTGGAGTGTGTTCCCAAATCTGCGTCCGGTGTTGAACAATGCAGTCCTCTTTTTCTTCTTCTTCTTCATGAGTAGAGTCTTCAACTCTTGCTGACCTTGGGCTAGGCTTAGGACCATCTCTTGAAACTGTGCACTTTGGGCCTGAAGGGCCTTGATTGCTTGCTCACTGGATGATTCTGGATTCATGATGACTGTTCACACAAACAGCGAAGAAAATTAAGCAACCTGCGAAATAGGGTACCTGCTATGCATATGGTGCAATGGAATGTGTATGCTTTATGTTTTCAAAGACAAACAAGATTCAACTTTGTAGACAAAAAGGGGAACACACTTCATTAGATTAAAATTTCAATTGTTCAACAACTTGCCCTTAGGCATTATAGGAATGAAAAATACTGAAAAGGAAATAAAACTACAAAAGGAAACATCAAAGCTCATCAATGCTCCCATGGCCTCCTCTTTTCAGTGCTGATGTAGTTGTTCAGGACCCGTTCTTCCTCCAATTGCTTAGTCAGCCTCTGGATCTTCCTTTCCTGCTCGTTGAATTTCTCCCGATAGAAATCCCGTTCTTCCTTTAGCTGTGCCCAAGACCTCTTCATTGTATCAAAATCAGTGGGTATCTGAGGAGGGAGGACAGTTGGAGGAACCCTATCTTCATCAGGAGACTCAAGAATGAGGGGTCTGACAGCTTCGTAGGGCATGCCTAACTTTTGAGCACGGATGCGGACCCATTTGCAATAGGGCTCCATTGGTAAAGAAGTCTTTGGTCCCAACTCATGTGGGTCAGCTTTGTGGATTCTGTCCCAAGCTTTAATGAATCCCTGGCGTAGTTTGTCACTGCCTGCCTGAAACTCAAAATGGAAGTGAGGAACCAGCATTTCATGAGGCCCATCTCCTCTGGCTCTTCCAAACTGACGGAGAGCTAAACACGGATTGTAAGAGATTCCTCCTTGGATACCAATCAACGGGACATTAGGGTATTCTCCGCAACGGTCGATAACAGCTACCTCATCCAAACCTCTGAGAGTCCAGGTGATGTCATTATCAGTGAGAGACATTAGCCTCCGAGCCCAGCCTTTTCCTTCATCATTCTTCAGCGCGAACTTAGGAAGGTGCGAAATAAACCACCTTACTAGCAAAGGAGCACAACACCACGGAGTTCCCCGTTTTCGAGCAGTACGAGCATAGAGTTGTTGTAGAATATCACCCAAAAGAGTGGGTACCGGATTCCGAGACATGAAGATCCTTATGACATGGATACTGATAAAGGTGTCAGGGTTGGGAAACATCACCAAACCATAGATCAAAAGAGCTAGAACATCCTCATATGCCTTGAATTCCAAGTCATTCCAGAAATCATTAGCCTTGCCAACCAGAAATTTGACCAAAAAGCCCTTGACCCCATTTCTAGTTTCCCAGTTGGACAATATCTCTTCTTTGGTCAAGGGGAGAATTGCAGCAATCTCTTCAGGCCTAGGAGCCTTTTCCAAACCAGTGAAGGGAGTTTGTTCCAAGACAGGAATCCCAAGCAAATAAGAAAATTCTTCCAGGGTAGGAACCAGCTGGAAGTCTTGGAAGGTGAAACAGTGATGCAGAGGGTCATAAAACTGGGTCAGAACACTTATCAGTTGTTGGTCCCATTTTGCAGTGATCAAGCCAAGGAGAGAACCATGTCTGTTGATGAAGGAGGTAGTGTTTGGAATTCTTCCAACCAGATCCTTGAGTAAAACTGGTGGTTGAACAAAGTTGAGCCGGACAGTATTTCTACGCACGGGCATCATAATGTCCTACAAAACAGAGCAAAGATGAAACCTCTTTTGTCTTTGAAATGGGTTAGCCTTTTATACAGGATGCATGCAATGGTATGATGGAATGATGCTATGATGAAACACACCACAAATATTCACATAGACAGATAAGGCACACAAGTCACACAAGACACCCTTAGGTTTTAGGCCAACAAGAGTTTCGGGTATTACCCTCTTTTGGTTTTGTTGGTTAAAACCTGTCCTATCAAAAGTAACCGGGTTCTAGAGGATCTCAAATCATTGGCTACCCTCAATCGGTCATAACTCCAGCATCGCAATCTTTTCTCGCGGCCAGAACCATCTCGAGAGTTTAGCCTCAATGAGTGTAGCATACTGCTACTGTCCTAATAGCCAAGTTGGTCAATTTAGGGTTCTAAGGTTGGTTGGTGTTTAATGACCCCTTAGAAGACCTATATTCTCCCCGTTACAACACAAGGGATATAGGTACAGACTAAGATGTCACACCAACGTAGCCACTGCTTCACCCATGTCGGTCTACGCCGGACAGGTCCCTCACAGATTATGCTACCTAAAAAGGGTATATCCCAGATCCGGGTTAGGATCTATGAACTCCGATGCAAAGCCCACCAATGTAAAAGCAAACAAAGCAAACAATTGAAAACAAAGGTGATCTAAGCCCTAAGGTTACTATACTTTTAAAAGTTATTCCCCAGCAGAGTCGCCAGTTCTGTGATACGGTGGGAGAACTGACTTGAGGTTTTGCGTTTGTATTCGCAAATGTTGCGGTTAGCAAGAGTCGCCACCGGCTTTTTATTTTATCCTAAGGAAAGGTTAAAAAGCACAGCAAAAACCTTTTGAGATGTTTTCTTGGGTTCGGGGAGTAGATTATAGAAAGGGAAGGTATTAGCACCCTTTCTATCCATGGTTATCCATGGGCTCTTAGTTACTTGCTTAGATTATTTGCCTTTTGTTTTCAATTGTTTTAAATGGTGCTTGAGTGTGTGGGTTTGAAAATGTTTTGAAAAGAGGCCAATGTGGTGGCAACCTTTGTAATGATCCATGTGGGGATGTATACAAAGATGTATGTCTTTTGAAAAAGTTTTCATTTATTTTTGAAAGTTGTTTTGAAAGTGTAGTGATGTGTGATTTTGAAATTAGGCAAGTGTTTTGTTTTGCAAGTTTGATTCAAGTAACTAAGAGGTTATCTACTCCTAAATTTCTCAAAAGACTGTTGCTATGCTTTAACCCTTTTAACAAGTTTGCTCCACCATTGCATTTGGTGGGCACCCTTGTGTTAGGATGTGAAAGGGACAGGCGCGGGTCATCGTTTAGACCATAATTGCAACGGCGTTAAATGTCTTTGGGCAATTTTCTTTAAGGGACTTGATCATTTGTTTTTGTTTGTTTTGAAAAAGTTTTGTCGAGGGACTATGATCATTCAAACTGTTTGCTTTGCCCAAAGAAGTTCAACATACAATATGGCCCATTTATTTGAAGGCAACAAGTGGAATACCCTAGGGGGTGCAAGTGTGATTTGTGTATCCATTTTCATGCTTGTTTATCTTGTATTAGGTCAAACTATTTTTTATCGTTTTTTCGCATACAAACCCTAATTCTAACATGTTATCATTAGAAAGCAATAAAGTGCGAAATTAAAATTACTAAGCTATTACAAAACCAAATATGGGAAGGGGGGTACAAAGGTTCAAATGGGGATATTGACAAGAATTTAAATCTAAATTATTACATCAATTGAATATTTGCAATTTAAATAATGTATAAAAATTAAATAAAAATGTAAGATGCACAAAAATGTTTTGTATATGTATGAAAAAATATTATTTATGTAAAAGAGAAAAGAAATAAAAAAAAGTATTATTTTTTTGGGGTATTTTGAACTTAGGGTAAAAACCCTAATTTTTAAAGAAAAAAGGTATTATTTTCTAATTTAATACAACTATTTATTCATTATTTATAAAAATAAAATAAAATGAAATGTATTATGGAAAAAGGTATTTTTATATCAAATATTAATAAAAATGAAAAAAATCAAGTATTTTTATATTTTGTCTTAAATGTATTAATAATCACATATATATATATATATATATATATATATATATATATATATATATATATATATATATATATATATATATATATATATATATATATATATATATTAAACCCTAAATATGTATTATACACAAAATAAATATTTATTTAATATTTTAATAAAATAAATAAAAGAGTATTTTTTGTGTGAAATATTTTCAGAAAGTAAATAAAAATAAAAATGTATTTACACCATTTTTCTATTTTATTTTAATAATGGTATATATATATATATATATTTATGTACAAACAAAGAAAATAAACAAATAAATATGCAATAAATGCAAAAAATGATGAAAAAAATATTTTTAATTTTTAAATGCCATGAGAAAAAATAAACAAAGTTAATCAAAAAAGAAAAAGTCAAAAATGTTAAGAAATGAACAAATGGGCTCAGGGAGGTGTGAATCAAAAAAGGTGGTGTGAAAAGTGAGATAACACAGGCCCAGCCCACTGACCATTGTCTTCAACCTCCAGCTTCAAACATTTGAAAAACGCGCGCCCCTGTTCCTCCATGTCTAACTCCTGATTCTTGGCTTTTCAGCAAAAACTCATAACACAAGAAATGCTCAGCATGAAGAGACGGTTTCAACCATATAAATAACTTGACCTATCTCTCTAAGATGAGGGATAATTTCTCCTCCCCCAATTTCTGACCTAACTTTTCATCAATGTTCAGACATGAAATTCTCTAAGCACACGAAACATAAATGAAATCTAATCATATGAGCATGTTCAGGGCTATGATTGTGACATGTTTTCTTCAAAAACCTAAAGCTAACAATGCCTAATAAGAGAGATAGAACTCCATGAATATACCTGTTCAATTGGAATCGAGCTTGGCAATGGAGGATGTTTCAGAGTGAAATGATGACTTGTACAGCTTCCTTGAAGTGTAAGGATGCTTTTCCAATTCCTACTTTGTCTTGAAACTCCCTGAATCGAGCTAGTGAACTCCAACTGCAAAACAGAAAATTAAAAATGGTGAAGTGGCTTGGAGGTGTTACAGGTCTGATTTTAGGACATGGTTAGCTTGCATATATTGTAGGGAAGGTAGAGGAAAAGGTTTGGATCAAAATGCTCGAAGGGATTGGGAGTTTGCACTCAAACTGCAGGAGCTCCCTTGTTTGTGCAGTTTTGAGGTGATTAGAGCAATGGGAGTGTTTCAGATGGCAAGGGCTCGTGTGTTAGCTTGGATTTGGTCTATGGAATGTGTTTGATAACTTTTCTCTCCTGTTTCTAAGCTGAGATGAGATATGTGATAAGTTATGGATGTTACTTGAAAATGAAGCAAGCAATGGCCACTTTTGTTTTTTAGGTCAGTAGGGGCCTCTAATCCTGCTGCATAATCTTCTCTTGATTAGAGCAACTTGTCCATAATCTTGTGCCAAGAGGATTTTGCTTGTACTTGCTTGGATTTCAAATTGACATAAAGCTAGCTTTTTACAAAAATGGATAAAGCACTTTATCTAGTTTAGGATTAATCCACTATGCAATGTTAGAACACAAAGAACATGGCCTCAACTCAATGAATATGCATTAAATTATTGAGTATGAAATGGTTCAAGGACCTGTAATCAAGCATAAAGCAAACTGATTTCAAATTGGCAAGATTATGAACATGTCTTGATGAAGAACAAAAGTGAATTTTTGCCAACTTGTGAAATTCGAATCTCTCAAGTTATGAGGTTGTTTGATGAGTTCTTGGACATTTTGGAAATCTTGGAATGTGTACTACAATCCATCTTTGAAATGAAAATCAAAATTCCAAGTGGAAGGGTATGAAAAGTGGCCTTGAAGTAGGGTAGAAAACCTTGTCAAAATAGGTCAAATTTCACTAAGTTAAAAGATGGTTTAGTGCCCTTATTCAAAAAATTATAACTTGAGATACAAGCTTCAAATGAGAAAACTTTGTGAATCAAAGTTTTAGATTATGCAACAAGCTACAACTTTCATGTTTTGACTTTTGTTAGAATCCAAATGGATCATGGTGAAAAGATGGGGCAAAGTTGGGAAAAAATTAGGGTTTTTCATAACTTAGAAAAATTCTAAGTTATGAAAAATTCCATTTTCAAACCCTAATTTGCATTTTGTGATTTCTTGATGAACAAGTTTCATGATTTGGCATGTTTTGATGAAAAATGAATCTTGACTCTTGATTTTGACCAAAAAGTCAAAGTTTGACTTTTCAGTATACAGTCAAAATTGATCAATTGACTGGGAAATTCAACTATCAATCTTGTGTACTTGGGATCTTTTGAGCTTGATGAATGTGTCAAGACCATTCCATGGGGTCCTTGAGTCCATATGGGAGTTTGGTTTGCCATTGGCTAGGTCAAACAGTCAAAAATTGCCTTTGTGCAGTCAAAACCCTAAAAATGACTATTTTGCCCTTTTGGTGATCTGATCAAATTTCTTGTGGAATTGTGATCCAAACTTGATCAAATGGTCTATATGAGTTCATAATGTTGATGTGGATCAAATTTCATGAGGTTTGACTGTCAATTGGCCACAGTTGACTTTTTCCCCAATACAGTTGATTTCTAGGTCAACTGTCCAATTGACTGGGCAAAACTTGGAATCAAGACTTGAGACTTGGTATAGGTAAACTTGGGAGTCCAACATGAAGCATGAAAGTCATCTTAGGCATTTTAGGTCAAAACATCCTTAGGCAAACACAAACCCTAATTTGAGTCCACAGTGCAAAGAGAAGTCTTGAGCAGAGGAAACCCTAACTGGATCTTGATCTTCAAAGGTCTTGTGATGAGAAAATGTTGAGGAAATGGGAGGGCAAATTTTGGGGTACAACAGTTGGGCTTTAAAGAATAAAATTCAAGACTTGATAGATGCAAAGGAGATTGAGTTTGATGCGCCCGAGAAACCAAATGACATTTCCGCTCCTATGCCTAGACGTGGTCACAACGCCAATGCTATCGAGGAAGATTTGTTTGTTGCTACAGTAGATGAACTCTTGACTCCTCTCCTGATCATTAAGATAAACTTGTTAAAAGCTGGTATATTCCCAGGTTGTAATAAAGACTGACATATTTGCTTATCCTCATCAACTGATTTCCCTCTGTTGAAGACAGGTATCCAACCCCTGATTGAAAACCAAGAAATTTTGTTTGAGAATGCTCCTGTTTCACCCATTCTAGTTAAAGACGTTTCAATCATAACCATCTCCGCCAATCCTTCCTGGGCCCCCAAAAGACCCGTTAGTATTACATCAGTTTGAAGACTACTCCCCTCATAATTACAATGCCCGGTGTGATACGGTGGGAGAACTGACTTGAGGTTTTGCATTTGTGTTCGCAAATGTTGCGGTTTAGCAAGAGTCGCCAGGAAAGACCTTTGAGATGTTTTTGTGGGTTCGGGGGGTAGATTATGAAAAGGGAATGTGCTAGCACCCTTTTCCTCCATGGTTATCCATGGGCTCTTAGTTACTTGTTTTAGATCACTTGCCTTTGCTTTTCAATTGCTTGAAATGGTACTTTGTGTGTGTGGTTTTGAATTTTTTTTGAAAAAGATGCCTTGTCTAGAAAACCTTTGTAATGATTCTTGTTCGAATATATACAAAGGTGTATGTCTTTTTGAAAAGATAATTCAATGTTTTTGAAAGTTGTTTTGAAGTTGTGTTGTGATGTCTGTTTGAAAAAATGGCAAGGATGTTTTGCAAGATTTTTGATCAAGTAACTAAGAGTTGTCTACCCTATTTTACTCAAGGATATTTCTTATGTTTTAACCCTTTTAACAGTATTGTTTCACCATTGTATTTGGTGAACAACCTTGCGTTAGGATGTTAACGGGACAAGCGCGGATCATCGTATACAATCATTGAAGGCAACTTGTGAGACGCTATAGCAATTTTATAAGGGACGAGATCGTTTTATCGAAGGCAACATCGAGGGTCATCGAGGGACTAACGATATTTGTTTATCGAAGGGACATTTGCTAGAGTGTCTCATACTCGAGGGACATGATTGCATTTTCCGAGGCAACAAGCGAGATTACCCTAAGGGTGCATGTGTGCAAAGTGTGTTTTATTGCATGCATTTGTCTTTGATTTTTAGGGGGTTGTCTACTTGTTGGTTTTATCTTGCCATACACACCTAGTTACTAGCATTTGTCCAAAGTAAATAAAATGCAGAAAGATAAAATCCTACGCTATTACAACCATATCGAAAGGCATAAAAAATATGAAGGAAAAAATAAGATAAAAATAAGAAAAATGAGTGTCTTTCGATTTGGGCAAGAGCAGCCTTCGATTTTTATTTCTAGGCTTCCTTCGATTTGGCCTGAAAAGGGTGGAGGCATGAATTTCGACTGAGGCCTCACGGTCAGCATGTTGTGCCTTTCGATTGGGACCAGTGGGACAACATGTTGTTCCTTTCAATTGGGCCTGGAACCTGTATAAGATGCAATCTGCCTTTCTGCCTCCTTCGACTGGGGGTTGAAAGTAGTGAGGGAATGTCTTTCGACTGAGCCTGGAAGTCAGTGAAGGCATGCTTTTCGTCTGGGCCTGAAAGTCAACATGGTTTTCCTCCTGGTTGTCTCTTTCGTTTGACCTGGAGAAAGAGGGTAGAAGCCAGAAGCTTTGTTTCCTATCTCATGTTTCCTGTTTCTTTCGTTTAAAGCATTAAATGGAAACATGGCCTGAGCCATGCTAGTATTTGTCTTGTAAACAGTTTGACAGTTAAAGCAAGTTCAGATAAACAGAAAGCAAAACGAAAGGGTTAACTTTAAAAAACATGTTAAAAGGGTGGAAACGAAAGGAACAATGGTATGTATATGTTTGAAACGAACGAAAAGATTATTTACATGTTATGCCATGAAACGAAAAGTTCAAAGGTAAGAATAACTTACCTTGCTTCAGGCCTTGAATGGATGTGGGTTTCGAACTTGAACTGCTACCTGGACGTTTCTGGAATTCGAAGAGTAGTCACATGGGGTTTACTTTTGGTTCGAAGAGTTGTCACAGAAGGCTGTCTTTTAGTTTGAACAAACTTCTATGTGTGGGGTGTTCTTCAGAATCGAAAGAGGTGAGTGTTTGAGATTCTGGGTTTTTTTGATTTCTCAAGTGTTGATGAACTTGAGAGTTTTGTTGTGTTTGAGAAAATTTGGGGGATTCGTTCCTCTGGTCCAAAGATCCTCTTCTAGCTTTGTAAAAAATTCCTCTATTTATAGAGAAAGAATGGACATGTTTGAAGTATCCAGCCTTGCAAAATAATAAAATAATAGGTAACGTGAAAGTACATGTGGGAGCCTCTTGGCAGTTGGGGTGCAGAAGATGTGACTTATGCTTCTGACATTGCTTGTGCTCAGACCAAATTCAGGTTGAAAGCTGCTTTTGTGACTAAAGCACTCTCTTTGAAAAGAAAGAGTATGTAACCTTTAACCAAAGATAGTATTATCCAAAAGACAAAGTTTAAAACCCTTGTACAAGCTTCTGATTATGTAAAGATTTGGACGCAACATAGTCTGGAAAACGAGATTTGGTCTTGAGTCGGATGCAAGAGTGAGATCGAAGCACACCTGTTCGAAGGAAGCATTTGCCTCAGTCAAAGCTTGTGGTCGAAACAAGCTAATTCCCAGTCGAAGCTTGTATCGAAGAAAACATATTGCCAAATTGAAAGCTCATGCTCGAAGGAAGCTTATTGCCCAATCGAAAGCTCATGCTCGAAGGAAGCATATTGCCCAATCGAAGCATGTGGATCAAAACAAACATAAAGGGAGTCATTGCTTTTTAGCGTGAGGGAAGTTCCTGGCTTCTGAATCGAAGGGTGTTTTTTCAAGGGAAGCAAGAACTTAGTCACATCTTGTATGAAGATACTTCTTGGATCAAACGAAGCTTGTATGAAGCAAAGTATGCAATAGGCCCTCGGTGCAAGTGGATTTGAAGGATGCATAGAGATGGTTACTTTGTTCCATCGAAACTTGTCCAAACGAAGCAAGCATGCAGGCATCAAACTTGTCCGGTCGAAGCAGGCTTGTAGGCAGTAAATTTGTCCAAATCGAAGTAGGCTTTGCAGGCAGCACGCTTGGTGAATCGAAAAGGTTTCCTTACAGGGGGCATGTCTGGCCAACATGTCATGGCCTTTGATTGCAACCATGTAGGCAGCACACTTGTCCAATCGAAAGGCTGAATCGAAGGAGATTTCAAATCCAAACAAAGGATGTACCTAAGTTGCATTCGAAGGAGGCCAAGAGTCAATCGAAGAGTGCTGAATCGAAAGAGACCTGTTTTCCTCCAAATTTTTCAAAATGTTATTTTTATCTGTTTTCTCCATTTTTGACAGTTTCCTTTTAATTTTTGTATTGGAAAATCCAAATGCACTTGTTCAAGCTTGAACCTTGAAAATCCTTGTAAGAAAGGCCTTGAGAATTGAGAGGGGAAATTTTGGGGTACAACAACTGCCCCTGTTCAAACTTCTTACACCTGAAGAGTTAGATTGGTAATTCTACCATTCGTGACTTGAAGGTGGAAGATGATTGAACACTAGAGTGCCCAGAAAATTTGCACTCGAAGATGTGTTAGTTGATTATGTAGGGAATGGGCTTAAAGATGCCATTTGGAGAGGTGACAGAATCTTTTCGAAGATGGGCTTAAAGATTCCATCCAAGAATGTTTGTTGATTTGTAAGTTGTAAGTCAAAAGAATGAGTATCAAAATGGTATCCGTATCTGGAATGCACCTGAACTGAGAAGGAACCTAGGTAAGGTTGCTCCGTGATGGGTTTAGGTAAAACCACATCTGAACCGGGAAGAAACCTAGGTAAGGCTGCTTCATGAGGAGTTTAGGTAAAACTGTATCTGAACCGGGAAGAAACCTAGGTAAGGCTGCTTCATGAGGAGTTTAGGTAAAACTACATCTGAACTGAGAAGGAACCTAGGTAAGGTTGCTCCAGGATGAGTCTAGGTGAAACTACATCAGGAAAGAGAAGGAACCTAGGTAAGGTTGCTCCAGGATGAGTCTAGGTGAAACTACATTGGGAAAGAGAAGGAACCTAGGTAAGGTTACTCTAGGATGAGTCTAGGTAAAACTACATCGGGAAAGAGAAGGAACCTAGGTAAGGTTGCTCCAGGATGAGTCTAGGTGAAACTACATTGGGAAAGAGAAGGAACCTAGGTAAGGTTGCTCCAGGATGAGTCTAGGTGAAACTACATCGGGAAAGAGAAGGAACCTAGGTAAGGTTGCTCCAGGATGAGTCTAGGTAAAACTACATCGGGAAAGAGAAGGAACCTAGGTAAGGTTACTCCAGGATGAGTCTAGGTAAAACTACATCGGGAAAGAGAAGAAACCTAGGTAAGATTGCTCCAGGATGAGTCTAGGTAAAACTACATCGGGAAAGAGAAGGAACCTAGGTAAGGTTGCTCCAGGATGAGTCTAGCTAAAACTACATCGGGAAAGAGAAGGAACCTAGGTAATGTTGATCTAGGATGAGTCTAGGTAAAATTACATCGGGAAAGAGAAGGAACCTAAGTAAGGTTGCTCCAGGATGAGTCTAGGTAAAACTACATCAGGAAAGAGAAGGAACCTAGGTAAGGTTGCTCCAGGTTGAGTCTAGGTAAAACTACATCTGAACTGAGAAGGAACCTAGGTAAGGTTGCTCCATGATGAGTCTAGGTAAAACTACATCAGAAAAGAGGAGGAACCTAGGTAAGGTTGATCCAGGATGAGTCTAGGTAAAGCTACATCTGAACTGAGAAGGAACCTAGGTAAGGTTGCTCCAGGATGAGTCTAGGTGAAACTACATCAGGAAAGAGAAGGAACCTAGGTAAGGTGCTCCAGGATGAGTTTAGGTAAAACTACATCGGAAAAGAGAAGGAACCTAGGTAAGGTTGCTCCAGGATGAGTCTAGGTAAAATTACATCGGGAAAGAGAAGGAACCTAGGTAAGGTTGCTCCAGGATGAGTCTAGGTAAAACTACATCTGAACTGAGAAGGAACCTAGGTAAGGTTGCTCCAGGATGAGTCTAGGTAAAACTACATCAGGAAAGAGGAGGAACCTAGGTAAGGTTGCTCCAGGATGAGTCTAGGTAAAACTACATCTGAACTGAGAAGGAACCTAGGTAAGGTTGCTCCAGGATGAGTCTAGGTGAAACTACATCAGGAAAGAGAAGGAACCTAGGTAAGGTTGCTCCAGGATGAGTCTAGGTAAAACTACATCGGGAAAGATAAGGAACCTAGGTAAGGTTGCTCCAGGATGAGTCTAGGTGAAACTACATCGGGAAAGGGAAGGAACCTAGGTAAGGCTGCTGTGATACGGTGGGAGAACTGACTTGAGGTTTTGCGTTTGTATTCGCAAATGTTGCGGTTAGCAAGAGTCGCCACCGACTTTTTATTTTATCCTAAGGAAAGGTTAAAAAGCACAGCAAAAACCTTTTGAGATGTTTCTTGGGTTCGGGGAGTAGATTATAGAAAGGGAAGGTATTAGCACCCTTTCTATCCATGGTTATCCATGGGATCTTAGTTACTTGCTTAGATCACTTGCCTTTTGTTTTCAATTGTTTTAAATGGTGCTTGAGTGTGTGGGTTTGAAAAATGTTTTGAAAAGAGGCCAATGTGGTGGCAACCTTTGTAATGATCCATGTGGGGATGTATGCAAAGATGTATGTCTTTTTGAAAAAAAAGTTTTCATTTGTTTTTGAAAATTGTTTTGAAAGTGTGGGGATGTGATTTTGAAATTAGGCAAGTGTTTTGTTTTGCAAGTTGATTCAAGTAACTAAGAGGTTATCTACTCCTAAATTTCTCAAAAGACTATTGCTATGCTTTAACCCTTTTAACAAGTTTGCTCCACCATTGTATTTGGTGGGCAACCTTGTGTTAGGATGTGAAAGGGACAGGCGCGGGTCATCGTTTTAGACCATAATTGCAACGGCGTTAAATGTCTTTGAGCAATTTCTCTAAGGGACTTGATCATTTGTTTTTGAAAAGTTTTGTCGAGGGACTATGATCATTCAAATTGTTTGCTTTGCCCAAAGAAGTTCAACATGCAATATGGCCCATTTATTTGAAGGCAACAAGTGGAATACCCTAGGGGGTGCAAGTGTGATTTGTGTGTCCATTTTCATGCTTGTTTATCTTGTATTAGGTCAAACTATTTTTTATCGTTTTTTTGCATACAAACCCTAATTCTAACATGTTATCATTAGAAAGCAATAAAGTGCGAAATTAAAATTACTAAGCTATTACAAAACCAAATATGGGAAGGGGGGTACAAATGTTCAAATGGGGATATTGACAAGAATTTAAATCTAAATTATTACATCAATTGAGTATTTGCAATTTAAATAATGTACAAAAATTAAATAAAAATGCAAGATGCACAAAAATGTTTTGTATATGTATGAAAAAATATTATTTATGTAAAAGAGAAAAGAAAATAGAAAATGTATTATTTTTTGGGGTATTTTGAACTTAGGGTAAAAACCCTAATTTTTAAAGAAAAAAAGGTATTATTTTCTAATTTAATACAACTATTTATTCATTATTTATAAAAATAAAATAAAATGAAGTGTATTATGGAAAAAGGTATTTTTATATCAAATATTAATAAAAATGAAAAAAATCAAGTATTTTTATATTTTGTCTTAAATATATTAATAATCACATATATATATATATATATATATATATATATATATATATATATATATATATATATATATATATATATATATTAAACCCTAAATATGTATTATGCACAAAAATAAATATTTATTTAATATTTTAATAAAATAAATAAAAAGAGTATTTTTTGTGTGAAATATTTTCAGAATGTAAACAAAAATAAAAATTGTATTTACACTATTTTCTATTTATTCTAATAATAGTACATATATATTTTATATACAAACAAAAGAAATAAACAAATAAATATGCAAATAAATACAAAAATGATGGAAAAAATATTTTTAATTTTTAAATGTCATGAGAAAAAATAAACAAAGTTAATCAAAAAAGAAAAAGTCAAAAATGTTAAGAAATGAACAAATGGGCTCAGGGGGGTGTGAACCAAAAAAGGTGGTGTGAAAAGCAAAATAACACAGGCCCAGCCCACTGATCATTGTCTTCAACCTCCAGCTTCAAACATTTGAAAAACGCGCGCCCCTGTTCCTCAATGTCTAACTCCTGATTCTTGGCTTTTCAGCAAAAACTCATAACACAAGAAATGTTCAGCATGAAGAGACGGTTTCAACCATATAAATAACTTGACCTATCTCTCTAAGATGAGGGAGAATTTCTCCTCCCCCAATTTCTGACCTAACTTTTCATCAATGTTCAGACATAAAATTCTCTAAGCACACGAAACATAAATGAAATCTAATCATATGAGCATGTTCAGGGCTATGATTGTGACATGTTTTCTTCAAAAACCTAAAGCTAACAATGCCTAATAAGAGAGATAGAACTCCATGAATATACCTGTTCAGTTGGAATCGAGCTTGGCAATGGAGGATGTTTCAGAATGAAATGATGACTTGTACAGCTTCCTTGAAGTGTAAGAATGCTTTTCCAATTCCTACTTTGTCTTGAAACTCCCTGAATCGAGCTAGTGAACTCCAACTGCAAAACAGAAAATTAAAAATGGTGAAGTGGCTTGGAGGTGTTACAGGTCTGATTTTAGGACATGGTTAGCTTGCATATGTTGTAGGGAAGGTAGAGGAAAAGGTTTGGATCAAAATGCTCGAAGGGATTGGGAGTTTGCACTCAAACTGCAGGGGCTCCCCTGTTTGTGCAGTTTTGAGGTGATTAGAGCAATGGGAGTGTTTCAGATGGCAAGGGCTCGTGTGTTAGCTTGGATTTTGTCTATAGAATCTGTTTGGTAGGTTTTGTGTTGTGTGTATTAGCTGATATGAGAGATAGCATAAGTTATGGACTTTTCTTCTATCTTAAGCAACAAAAGCAAGTTGGTGGTTTTAGGTTAGTAGGGGGCCTCCTAATGTGCTGCATAAACATCTCTTGATCAGTGTGTTATGCACATAATCTTGTGCCAAGCAGATCTTTCATGTACTTGTTGGATTACAAACTTGACATAAAGTTAACCTTTTCAAAAATGGAAATTTCACTTTATCTAGTTTAGGATTAATCTTTCATACAATGCTTGCACTCAAAGAACAACACCTTAACACATTGAATATGCATTAAATTATTGAGTATGAAATGGTTCAAGGACCTGTAATCAAGCATAAAGCAAACTGATTTCAAATTGGCAAGATTATGAACATGTCTTGATGAAGAACAAAAGTGAATTTTTGCCAACTTGTGAAATTCGAATCTCTCAAGTTATGAGGTTGTTTGATGAGTTCTTGGACATTTTGGAAAGCTTGGAATGTGTACTACAATCCATCTTTGAAATGCAAATCAAAATTCCAAGTGGAAGGGTATGAAAAGTGGCCTTGAAGTAGGGTAGAAAACCTTGTCAAAATAGGTCAAATTTCACTAAGTTAAAAGATGGTTTAGTGCCCTTATTCAAAACATTATAACTTGAGATACAAGCTTCAAATGAGAAAACTTTGTGAATCAAAGTTGTAGATTATGCAACAAGCTACAACTTTCATGTTTTGACTTTTGTTTGAATCCAAATGGATCATGGTGAAAATATGGGGCAAAGTTGGGAAAAAATTAGGGTTTTTCATAACTTAGAAAAATTCTAAGTTATGAAAAATTCCATTTTCAAACCCTAATTTGCATTTTGTGATTTCTTGATGAACAAGTTTCATGATTTGGCATGTTTTGATGAAAAATGAATCTTGACTCTTGATTTTGACCAAAAAGTCAAAGTTTGACTTTTCAGTGTACAGTCAAAATTGATCAGTTGACTGGGAAATTCAACTGTCAATCTTGTGTACTTGGGATCTTTTGAGCTTGATGAACATGTCAAGATAATTCCATGGGGTCCTTGAGGCCATATGTGAGCTTGGTTTGCCATTGGCTAGGTCAAACAGTCAAAAATTGCCTTTGTGCAGTCAAAACCCTAAAAATGACCATTTTGCCCTTTTGATGATCTGATCAAATTTCTTGGGGAATTGTGATCCAAACTTGATCAAATGGTCCATATGAGTTTGATGTGGATCAAATTTCATGAGGTTTTACTGTCAATTGGCCACAGTTGACTTTTTCCCCAATACAGTTGATTTCTAGGTCAACTGTCCAATTGACTGGGCAAAACTTGGAATCAAGACTTGAAACTTGGTATAGGTAAACTTGGGAGTCCAATATGAAGCATGAAAGTCATCTTAGGCATTTTAGGTCAAAACATCCTTAGGCAAACACAAACCCTAATTTGAGTCCACAGTGCAAGGAGAAGTCTTGAGCAGAGGAAACCCTAACTGTATCTTGATCTTCAAAGGTCTTGTGATGAGAAAATGTTGAGGAAATGGGAGGGAAAATTTTGGGGTACAACAGTTGCCCCTGTTCAATCTTCTTGGACCTGAAGAGTTAGATTGGCAAGTTTGCCTTTCGTGACTCGAGGGTAAAAGGAGATTGGACACTAGAGTGCCCGGAAATTTGCACTCGCATGCTGGGGTCTCAACAATGTGGTGTCGGGAATGGGCTTATAGATGCCATTTGGAGAGATGGTGGATAGGGAGATGGGCTTTTAGATGCCATCTGGAGAAGTGACGGAACCTTGTCGGGAATGGGCTTATAGATGCCATTTGGAAGTGTCGGTCGCATAAGAGATTCCTTTGCGAGAGACTTGTGTACTTGAGAAAGACGGATGTTTTCCTGGCTTGTTACAGGTGTTTGATCCTCAGTCTCCTGATGCAGATATGCCCTGGCTGGATACAGGTATTGAATCTACAATTGGTTGCTCACAGATATGCCCTGGCTGGATACAGGAGTCGAATCTGGAAATAGTCGTTTAATAGATGTGCCCTGGCTGGATACAGGAATCGAATCTTCGAACTCTTCAGACGTGCCCTGGCTAGATACAGGAATTGAGTCTAGAAACTGATCACTCTCAGATGTGCCCTGGCTAGATACAGGTGTCGAATCTGGAATTGTGACAGTTGAAGGTAGTCGTTTTTGAGATTGTCTTTTTCCTGAAAAGGCAAAAACGTAAGTTGTATGCAATGTCATGATGTATGATATGCATGATATCATGATGTTCAACATGAGATGTTGCATGCGTTCCATCATGTATGTAAGCAGGATGTATGAAAATGTAAAATGTTTATGAATGTAATTTTGTCTTGGGGAAAATAAATCCTTGACGAACGGCCGGAGAATTGCTCTGTGGAAGAGATATTTGGCCGAAGTTTTGATGAGAGGCCTGCTGAGGACTTTAACGATGGATTCCGCTGAGGATAATGATGATAAACTTCGCTGGGGAACTCCAAAGATAAACTCTGCTTGGGAATACCAAAGATAGACTCCGCTGGGGATTGAAGGAATTTTGCCGAGAGCGGTCTTCCGTGGCTTTTAGCTGAGGATAACCCAGTTATAAGTCCTTGTGAGGAAATAACTCTAAATAAAACTCGGGAGAGACGTACGGACTCTGCAGGGGATAAGCTTCCAGAATCTACTGGGGATGAGCTTTAAGACCTGCCGGGGAATGTTGTGCCTTTTCGGGATCGACGGGGAATCAACTCCGATTGGGGAAAGTATTGTCGCGTCCTGTTTTACTCTGCGGGGAATTGAGATGATTTGGCCACATTCTTCAGTTGAACCTACCTTGGTGCCTTGGCGGAGAAAACAACCAGACTGCATTAGACAACTCCACATTGCCCCTGTCTTTGATGTCACCTGTAATTAATCTCTTGTTTCATATGCAAACATTTATGAATCAGCAATTTCATGTCAAATGCATATATCAAAAATGAACATTGGACGTTCTTCGCAAGACAAAACAAAAAAAAGGAAAACAATGGTAATTTGTATGGACAAGTGAATTTGTATTGATTTAAACTTTGCCTGTGAATAGGCGTTTTTTGTACAAGAGGCTGACATCCTAGTAAGAGGACATCGCCAAATAGTATAGAGTTTACAATTTGAAGAAGAAAATAAAACAGCTATGTGAACAATCCCACTGGGTTCCAACTCTGCTATCGCCTTTATGTCTTCGAACGTCTCATCGTTTTGCTGCCTAATTTGAAGATGAAGCTGATTGGTCAATGCCGAAATCTGGAGCCAGATAGTTGATGCCGAATTCCGGATGCGAAGTGATCCAATGAGACATAGTGTTACGCTTTTATCCCTAACTTTTGCCTGGACCGCCCTTTCGGGTTTTCAGCCCACCGGGATACCCATTTTTGCCCAAGCCGCCTTTTCAGGTTTTCGACTTGCCGGGTGTACAGATTTTTTTCATTTCATCCCTTATTTTTGCCCGAACCCTTTTGGTTCGCCGGGAAGCCCTTATTTTTGCCTAGGTATGTCAACCAAGCGGGTCTTTTATTTATGCGTAGTATTTTTTCACTATGTCTGCATTGGCGGGGTGAGGAAGGTCGTCACCATCCATGGTGGTTAGGATCATGGCTCCTCCTGAGAACACACGTTTAACCACAAATGGCCCTTCGTATGTAGGGGTCCATTTGCCCCGGGGATCACTTTGAGGAAGGATGATGCGTTTGATTACCAGGTCCCCAACTTGATACTCTTGTGGTCTGACTTTCTTGTTAAATGCCCTGATCATCCGTTTTTGATACGTTTGACCATGACAGATAGCGGTGAGCCTCTTTTCGTCAATCAGATTTAATTGATCAAGTCGAGTCTGGATCCAATCATCTTCATTCAAGTCTGCATCCTTCATTATCCGGAGAGAGGGTATCTGGATTTCAATTGGCAAGACTGCCTCCATGCCATAGACCAAGGAGAAAGGAGTTGCCCCGGTTGACGTCCTTGCTGAGGTGCGGTACCCATGAAGAGCGAACGGTAACATCTCGTGCCAATCTTTATAGGTCACTGTCATCTTCTGCACATTTTTCTTGATATTTTTATTGGCTGCCTCTACAGCCCCATTCATCTTCGGCCGGTAGGGAGAAGAATTGTGGTGCTGTATCTTGAATTGTTCACAGAGTTCAGTGATCATTTTGTTATTGAGATTGGTACCATTGTCCGTAATGATTCTTTCTGGGACGCCGTACCGACATATCAGATTATGCCGGATGAAACGTGCCACGATGCTCTTGGTTACTGTGGCGTAGGAAGCTGCCTCAACCCACTTCGTGAAGTAATCGATTGCCACCAAGATGAAGCGATGCCCGTTGGATGCCGTCGGTCGGATCTCACTGATCATATCGATGCCCCACATTGCGAAAGGCCAAGGTGCCGTCAGGACATTCAAAGGAACCGGGGGGATATGCACCTTGTCAGCATAGATCTGGCATTTATGACAAGTTCGGGAGTGTTGGTAACAATCGGCTTCCATTGTGGACCAGAAATATCCTGCCCGAAGGATTTTCTTAGCCATGGTGTGTCCACTGGAATGTGTTCCAAATGTACCTTCATGCAGTTCCATCATGATTTTCTCCGCTTCAGCCTTATCCACACAACGTAGCAGAGTCGAATCATGATTTCGTTTGTAGAGAATGACGTTGCTGAGGAAGAATTTTGCAGCAAACCTTCTCATGAACTTCTTATCATTGACGGATGCACCTTCAGGGTATTCCTGAGCTTCCAAGTACCTCTTTACCTCGTGATACCAGGGTTTTTCAGTCACCTTCTCAGCCTCGAGCTCGCAACAGTATGCCGGTTCATCCAACTTCCAGATTATGATTCGGGGAGCCTCATTGTCCCATTTAACTTTGAACATTGAAGACATCGTGGCTAGTGCGTCCGCTAGCTGATTCTCCTCTCTAGGGAAATGTTCGAAAGTTATCTCTTCAAAGTGAGGGAGCAAGGTCGACACATACTCCTTGTAAGGAATAAGATTCGGGTGTTTCGTATCCCACTCGCCCTTGATCTGATTGATCACGAGAGCGGAATCTCCGAAGACACTTAGGAATTTTATCCTTAAGTCGATTGCAGCTTGTAAACCCATGATACATGCCTCATATTCTGCCATATTATTGGTGCAGCTGAAACATAATCGGGCGGTGAGGGGAGTATGAGTTCCTTTGGGAGATATGATTACAGCGCCGACGCCGTTACCCAAAGCATTGGAGGCTCCATCAAAATGCATAGACCATCGGGATCCTTCCTCAGGTCCTTCATCCGGTCCAGGTACTTCACAGTCAGTTACCACCATGATGTCTTCGTCCGGAAAATCAAAGTTTAATGATTGGTAATCGTCCACAGGTTGGTGGGCCAAATGATCTGCCAGTACACTTCCCTTAATTGCTTTCTGAGTTGTATACTGGATATCATATTCTGTTAAGATCATTTGCCATCTCGCTATTCTTCCAGACAGAGCGGGCTTTTCAAATATGTACTTGATGGGATCCATCTTTGAAATCAATAAAGTAGTGTGAGTCAGCATATACTGTCTCAGCCGGCGAGCAGCCCATACAAGAGCGCAGCAAGTTTTCTCAAGCAGTGAGTAACGAGACTCACAGTCGGTAAAATTTTTGCTCAAGTAATAAATAGCGTGCTCTTTTCGGCCAGACTCGTCATGCTGCCCCAGCACACACCCCATTGAATTATCAAGTACCGTCAAGTATAGTATCAGAGGTCTTCCTTCCACCGGTGGCATAAGAATGGGTGGCTCTTGGAGATATTCCTTTATCCTTTCAAAGGCGGCCTGACATTCATCATTCCAGCGTACTACTTGATCTTTCTTCAGCAATTTGAAGATTGGCTCACAAGTAGCAGTCAGATGTGAGATGAATCGGGCAATGTAATTCAGTCGTCCTAGGAAACCTCTGACTTCTTTCTCTGTTTTTGGAGTCGGCATTTCTCGAATAGCTTTAACCTTGGCAGGGTCCACCTGGATACCTTTATCACTTACAATGAAACCTAGCAATTTTCCGGACCTCACCCCAAAGGTGCATTTGTTGGGATTCAACCTCAGCTTGTATAACTTGAGTCGATCAAACAACTTCTTCAGATGGTCAAGGTGCTCCTCCTCAGTTTGAGACCTCGCAATCATGTCATCAACGTATACCTCAATCTCATGATGGATCATGTCATGAAATAAAGCAACCATGGCACGTTGATAGGTTGCCCCAGCATTTTTCAATCCGAATGGCATGACCTTATAACAGAAGGTGCCCCACTGAGTCACGAAGGTAGTCTTCTCCATATCCTCTGGAGCCATCTTAATCTGATTATACCCTGAAAAACCATCCATGAAGGAGAACACCTTGTGTTGAGCTGTATTGTCAACAAGGACATCGATGTGAGGTAGGGGGAAGTCATCCTTGGGGCTGGCCCTGTTCAAATCCCTGTAGTCGACACACATTCTGACTTTACCGTCCTTCTTCGGTACTGGCACCACATTGGCAACCCACTGAGGGTAAGAAGTCACTGCGAGGAAACCGGCATCAAACTGCTTCATAACCTCGGCCTTGATCTTTTCAGACATCTCTGGACGCATCCGTCGAACTTTCTGCTTTACCGGAGGGCAATCTTCCTTGGTTGGCAGGTGGTGAACTACAATGTCGGCGTCCAAACCAGGCATATCTTCATAGGACCAAGCAAAAATCTCCATGTAGTCTTGCAGCATCTGGATCAATCGTTGCTTCACGCTGAGCTCTAGATTGGCACCGATCTTGACCTCTTTCCTGTCTGTCTCAGTACCCAGGTTAATTGTTTCCACAGGCTCTTCATGTGGTTGAATAGCCCTCTCTTCCTGGAGTAGCAGTCTCGCGAGTTCACCAGGCACTTCGCAATCATCTTCACCTTCGTCTTCGGCCAAGTTGATCGGATTTTCGAAGTCATAACTGGCGGTAGCAGAGCTGTTACCAGTGAGATCCAGAGTGGATTGAAACCTGTATAAGTGAGTGTGTGTAAATACAACTGTTTTGCAATATATATAACACAGAAAGGAAAAGAGCAAAAGATTTGAAATGCAACAAACATCCAATGTTTTGATTGATGATATGTGAAAATGTCATACAAAAAGCCCTTACAAATGGAGCTACGACGCCCCGGGTAGGACACCGAGCCAACAAAGTTTTAACATATTGTTTGTTACAAATTTGGAAATCAAAAGAAATCAATTACTGCGTGACAAATGTGATAGGGGTAAAATCCTTTGCCGTCCAGTTGCTAGGTCCGTTGCTGGTAGTCGGGTAGATCCAACTGTCAAACTCAGCTTCCTCCACATCCTCCTCGATAGCATTCACCCTTGAGCTGGAAATAAACACCGGAGCCTTTCCGATCTTCTCTTTGCGCACCGCCTTCTAAGCCTCTGCAGTAAATCCTAGCCCAAACTTGTCGTTCTTCTGAGTGAAGTCAGGAAGCTGACCCCAGTGTGCACAATTGCCTTTCTGAACCACAGCCCGGGCATCCCTTAGGGAAGCCATCTTCAAGGAATCATTCTCTTCGGCCATTGTCTCTGCAGCTGCTGAAATCGGATGCACCTCCTCGAAATGCTGGAAGGGGGTTTCAATAAACTCTCCGTCCATCTCGATGTACCTGAAGGAATTCAAATGGCTCACCATATACTCCTCTTCTCCTTGCACAGTGACGATTTTCCCCCTGACGGGATACTTCAGCTTCTGGTGCAAGGTGGAGGTCACTGCCCCAGCTTTATGGATCCAAGGTCGACCCAACAGACAAGAGTACGATGGACGTATATCCATCACGTAAAAGGTAGAGTCAAACACTTGAGAGCCCACACGAATAGGGATGTTAACCTCTCCATGAACCATCCTTTTGGAACCGTCAAAGGCCCTGACGATGATATTGCTGGGTTTCAACTCCAGGCCTTCATAATCCAGACGATCTAAAGCCTTTTTCGGTAGAACATTCAAGGAAGAACCAGTATCCACCAATACATGTGCCAGAGTAGTGCCCCTGCATTCAATAGAGACATGCAGGGCATCATTGTGGTCTCTCCCTTTCGCGGTCAGGTCAGCATCTGAAAAACCCAAGCCGTTGTCCGCCGTTAGATTCGCTATGCAATCAGTGAACTGGACCGCAGACGTCTCCTGCGGCACATGGGCCGTCTTGAGAAATGAGATCAAGGCCTTAGCATGGGCCTCGGAGCATAGCAATAAGGAGAGCAGGGAGATCTTGGAGGGTGTATGCCCCAACTGCTCGACAACATTAAAATCACTTTTCTTTATTATTTTCAGAATCTCCTCCATTTCTTGTCGGGAGGCCTCAGCATTCATGGGTATTGGTGCCTCCATCCGGGCAGGCTCTTCTTCAATCCCTTTTCCCCGAGCATTTGATGACTCGGCAGCAGGGGACACAATTTGATCAGCAACAGGACCAGGTAAACTTGTAGGTTTTATGAGGAGGGGTTTTCGAATAGCGGGCAGCGCAATGTCAGGCGAGAAGAGCCTGCCACTGCGGGTAACTTTGGCTGGACCAGTGATATCGCAGATACTGGCACTAGCGTCGAATTCTTGTTTGATTCCATTTACGTACACGTCTGCCCCATAATGCCAGGGGACAGCCTTATCAGATATGTAGGGGAGAGGCCCCGGGACAGTAATAATCACAGGTGCAACAGTCATAATTTGAACAGGCTTCTTTGGGGGAGCCTTGATTGGATTTTTGAAGATGGTAATCACAGAAACTTCTTTCATCGGAACCAATTGAACAGCAGTCTTTTTGAATAGAATTTCCTTGCTATCCATTAGGCCTTGGATGCCTAACCTCAGCAAGGGACAATCAGATAGGGAAATAGCACAGAACAGGCAACCTTCACCGCAACCCGGAAATAAACCGGCCCGCAGTAGGTTCTTCTTAACAGTCTTCAGAGGGGTAACAACTTCATCTATCGAAACAGCATACGTTTCTTCCTCAATGGCATTTACCCTATGCTGGGGCATAGGAGCCGTTACAACATTTGGTCTTTCTGGCGCTTCAAACTGAATTTCCTTTGCATCGATCAGATCTTGCACTTTGTTTCTCAAGGCCCAGCAATCATCAGTAGTGTGCCCGGGACTATCAGAATGATAAGCACACCGGGCATTTGGGTTATATTTAGGAGACGCAGTGTTGACGACCTTAGGAGCTTCTTTGAGAGTCACCAGGTTGGTGGATAACAGTTGGGGTAAAATTTGAGATAAGGTCATACTTAGTCGGGTATACTGCCTCTTGGGCCTTTCGTTTCTTTGTTGATTGTACTGCTGAGGAGCAGCAACAGGTTTGGAGATGACCAAAGCATTGACGGCTTGGCGACTTTCGGGCTTGACTTGTCTTCTAGGACCATAGACGGCACTTGCTTCTTTCTTAAATGGCCTCTTCTCAGCACTTGTAGAGGCAGCCTTCTGTATCTTGCCTGACCTGATGCCAGCTTCAATTCTTTCTCCCGTTAATATCAAATCTGTAAATCCAGCGGAGGAGTTACCAACCAAATGATTGAAAAACGGACCAAACAACGTCCCCAGAAACATATCAACCAGCTCTCGATCAGTTAATGGAGGCTGCACCCTGCCAGCCAAGTCTCTCCATTTTTGAGCGTACTCTTTGAACCCTTCACCCGTCCCTAGAGACATACCCTGAAGTTGGGTACGCGTTGGAGCGAGATCAGAATTGTATTGGTATTGTCTGTAGAATGCGGTTGCCAAATCTTCCCAGTGTCGGATACTGGTTCCATCTAATTGGTAGAACCATTCAAGCTGTGACCCTGAGAGGCTATCTTGGAAGAAGTGAATCCAGAGGTTCTTATCCGCCGTGTAAGGTTGGATTTTCCTTACGTACGACCTCAGATGCAGCTTTGGGCAGGAGACCCCATCGTACTTGGCGAAGGCAGGCGCCTTAAACTTGTGTGGAATGACTACCCCAGAAGATAACCCCAAATCTCCGAAATCCAGTCCCGGCACATTCTGAATTTCCATGGCGCTCAAGCGGTCCTCCAATTGCTTGTATCTGTCAGCAGCAGGTGGGTATTGTTCGTCGTTATAGTCTGTCTCGTTGTCGGAGACTGCGGGACTAGGAGCTCCTCCCCCTTGGGGACTGTTTTTCTCAGCAGAAGAAGTGGTTGGATCAGCTTCGTTGTGGAGTGTGTTCCCAAATCTGCGTCCGGTGTTGAACAGTGCAGTCCTCTTTTTCTTCTTCTTCTTCATGAGTAGAGTCTTCAACTCTTGCTGACCTTGGGCTAGGCTTAGGACCATCTCTTGAAACTGTGCACTTTGGGCCTGAAGGGCCTTGATTGCTTGCTCACTGGATGATTCTGGATTCATGATGACTGTTCAAAATAAACAGCGAAGGAGATTAAGCAACCTGTGAAATAGGGTACCTGCTATGCATATGGTGTAATGGAATGCGTATGTTTTATGTTTTCAAAGACAAACAAGATTCAACTTTGTAGACAAAAAGGGAAACACACTTCATTAGATTAAAAATTTCAATTGTTCAACAACTTGCCCTTAGGCATTACAGGAATGAGAAATACAAAAGGAAATAAAACTACAAAAAGAAACATCAAAGCTCATCAATGCTCCCATGGCCTCCTCTTTTCAGTGCTGATGTAGTTGTTCAGGACCCGTTCTTCCTCCAATTGCTTAGTCAGCCTTTGGATCTTCCGTTCCTGCTCGTTGAATTTCTCCCGATAGAAATCCCTTTCTTCCTTAAGCTGTGCCCAAGACCTCTTCATGGTGTCAAAATCAGTAGGTATCTGAGGAGGGAGGACAGTTGGAGGAATCCTATCTTCAACAGGAGACTCAAGAATGAGAGGTCTAACAGCTTCGTAGGGCATACCTAACCTTTGAGCACGGATGCGGACCCATTTGCAATAGGGCTTCAATGGCAGAGAAGTCTTTGGTCCCAACTCATGTGGGTTGGCTTTGTGGATTCTGTCCCAGGCTCTAATGAATCCCTGGCGTAGTTTGTCACTGTCTGCCTGAAACTCAAAATGGAAGTGAGGAACCAGCATTTCATGAGGCCCATCTCCTCTGGCTCTTCCAAACTGACGGAGAGCTAAGCATGGATTGTAAGAGATTCCTCCTTGGATACCAATCAACGGGACATTAGGGTATTCTCCGCAACGGTCGATAACAGCTACCTCATCCAAACCTCTGAGAGTCCAAGTGATGTCATTATCAGTGAGAGACATTAATCTCCGAGCCCAACCTTTTCCTTCTTCATTCTTCAGCACAAACTTAGGAAGGTGTGAAATAAACCACCTTACTAGCAAAGGAGCACAACACCACGGAGTTCCCCGTTTTCGAGCAGTACGAGCATAGAGTTGTTGTAGAATATCACCCAAAAGAGTGGGTACCGGATTCCGAGACATGAAGATCCTTATGACATGGATACTGATAAAGGTGTCAGGGTTGGGAAACAGCACCAGACCATAGATCAAAAGAGCTAGAACATCCTCATATGCCTTGAAGTCCAAGTCATTCCAGAAATCATTAGCCTTGCCAACCAGAAATTTGACCAAAAAGCCCTTGACCCCATTTCTAGTTTCCCAATTGGACAATATCTCTTCTTTGGTCAAGGGGAGAATTGCAGCAATCTCTTCAGGCCTAGGAGTCTTTTCCAAACCAGTGAAGGGAGTTTGTTCCAAGACAGGAATCCCAAGCAAATAAGAAAATTCTTCCAGGGTAGGAACCAGCTGGAAGTCTTGGAAGGTGAAACAGTGATGCAGAGGGTCATAAAACTGGGTCAGAACACTTATCAGTTGTTGGTCCCATTTTGCAGTGATCAAGCCAAGGAGAGAACCATGTCTGTTGATGAAGGAGGTAGTGTTTGGAATCCTTCCAACCAGATCCTTGAGTAAAACTGGTGGTTGAACAAAGTTGAGCCGGACAGTATTTCTACGCACGGGCATCATAATGTCCTACAAAACAGAGCAAAGATGAAACCTTTTTGTCTTTGAAATGGGTTAGCCTTTTATACAGGATGCATGCAATGGTATGATGGCATGATGCTATGATGAAGCACACCACAAGTATTCACATAGGCAAATAAGGCACACAAGTCACACAAGACACCCTTAGGTTTTAGGCCAGCATGAGTTTCAGGTATTACCCTCTTTTGGTTTTGTTGGTTAAAACCTGTCCTATCAAAAGTAACCGGGTTCTAGAGGATCTCAAATCATTGGCTACCCTCAATTGGTCATAACTCCAGCATCGCAATCTTTTCTCGCGGCCAGAACCATCTCGAGAGTTTAGCCTCAATGAGTGTAGCATACTGCTACTGTCCTAATAGCCAAGTTGGTCAATTTAGGGTTCTAAGGTTGGTTGGTGTTTAATGACCCCTTAGAAGACCTATATTCTCCCCGTTGCAACACAAGGGATATAGGTACAGACTAAGATGCCACACCAACGTAGCCACTGCTTCACCCATGTCGGTCTACGCCGGACAGGTCCCTCACAGATTATGCTACCTAAAAAGGGTATTTCCCAGATCCGGGTTAGGATCTATAAAGCTCCGATACAAAGCCCACAAAATGTAAAAGCAAACAAAGCAAGCAATTGAAAACAAAGGTGATCTAAACCCTAAGGTTACTCCACTTTAAAAGTAATTCCCCAGCAGAGTCGCCAGTTCTGTGATACGGTGGGAGAACTGACTTGAGGTTTTGCGTTTGTATTCGCAAATGTTGCGGTTAGCAAGAGTCGCCACCGACTTTTTATTTTATCCTAAGGAAAGGTTAAAAAGCACAGCAAAAACCTTTTGAGATGTTTCTTGGGTTCGGGGAGTAGATTATAGAAAGGGAAGGTATTAGCACCCTTTCTATCCATGGTTATCCATGGGCTCTTAGTTACTTGCTTAGATCACTTGCCTTTTGTTTTCAATTGTTTTAAATGGTGCTTGAGTGTGTGGGTTTGAAAAATGTTTTGAAAAGAGGCTAATGTGGTGGCAACCTTTGTAATGATCCATGTGGGGATGTATGCAAAGATGTATGTCTTTTTGAAAAAAAAGTTTTCATTTGTTTTTGAAAATTGTTTTGAAAGTGTGGGGATGTGATTTTGAAATTAGGCAAGTGTTTTGTTTTGCAAGTTGATTCAAGTAACTAAGAGGTTATCTACTCCTAAATTTCTCAAAAGACTATTGCTATGCTTTAACCCTTTTAACAAGTTTGCTCCACCATTGTATTTGGTGGGCAACCTTGTGTTAGGATGTGAAAGGGACAGGCGCGGGTCATCGTTTTAGACCATAATTGCAACGGCGTTAAATGTCTTTGAGCAATTTCTCTAAGGGACTTGATCATTTGTTTTTGAAAAGTTTTGTCGAGGGACTATGATCATTCAAATTGTTTGCTTTGCCCAAAGAAGTTCAACATGCAATATGGCCCATTTATTTGAAGGCAACAAGTGGAATACCCTAGGGGGTGCAAGTGTGATTTGTGTGTCCATTTTCATGCTTGTTTATCTTGTATTAGGTCAAACTATTTTTTATCGTTTTTTTGCATACAAACCCTAATTCTAACATGTTATCATTAGAAAGCAATAAAGTGCGAAATTAAAATTACTAAGCTATTACAAAACCAAATATGGGAAGGGGGGTACAAATGTTCAAATGGGGATATTGACAAGAATTTAAATCTAAATTATTACATCAATTGAGTATTTGCAATTTAAATAATGTACAAAAATTAAATAAAAATGCAAGATGCACAAAAATGTTTTGTATATGTATGAAAAAATATTATTTATGTAAAAGAGAAAAGAAAATAGAAAATGTATTATTTTTTGGGGTATTTTGAACTTAGGGTAAAAACCCTAATTTTTAAAGAAAAAAAGGTATTATTTTCTAATTTAATACAACTATTTATTCATTATTTATAAAAATAAAATAAAATGAAGTGTATTATGGAAAAAGGTATTTTTATATCAAATATTAATAAAAATGAAAAAAATCAAGTATTTTTATATTTTGTCTTAAATATATTAATAATCACATATATATATATATATATATATATATATATATATATATATATATATATATATATATATATATATATATATATATATTAAACCCTAAATATGTATTATGCACAAAAATAAATATTTATTTAATATTTTAATAAAATAAATAAAAAGAGTATTTTTTGTGTGAAATATTTTCAGAATGTAAACAAAAATAAAAATTGTATTTACACTATTTTCTATTTATTCTAATAATAGTACATATATATTTTATATACAAACAAAAGAAATAAACAAATAAATATGCAAATAAATACAAAAATGATGGAAAAAATATTTTTAATTTTTAAATGTCATGAGAAAAAATAAACAAAGTTAATCAAAAAAGAAAAAGTCAAAAATGTTAAGAAATGAACAAATGGGCTCAGGGGGGTGTGAACCAAAAAAGGTGGTGTGAAAAGCAAAATAACACAGGCCCAGCCCACTGATCATTGTCTTCAACCTCCAGCTTCAAACATTTGAAAAACGCGCGCCCCTGTTCCTCAATGTCTAACTCCTGATTCTTGGCTTTTCAGCAAAAACTCATAACACAAGAAATGTTCAGCATGAAGAGACGGTTTCAACCATATAAATAACTTGACCTATCTCTCTAAGATGAGGGAGAATTTCTCCTCCCCTAATTTCTGACCTAACTTTTCATCAATGTTCAGACATAAAATTCTCTAAGCACACGAAACATAAATGAAATCTAATCATATGAGCATGTTCAGGGCTATGATTGTGACATGTTTTCTTCAAAAACCTAAAGCTAACAATGCCTAATAAGAGAGATAGAACTCCATGAATATACCTGTTCAGTTGGAATCGAGCTTGGCAATGGAGGATGTTTCAGAATGAAATGATGACTTGTACAGCTTCCTTGAAGTGTAAGAATGCTTTTCCAATTCCTACTTTGTCTTGAAACTCCCTGAATCGAGCTAGTGAACTCCAACTGCAAAACAGAAAATTAAAAATGGTGAAGTGGCTTGGAGGTGTTACAGGTCTGATTTTAGGACATGGTTAGCTTGCATATGTTGTAGGGAAGGTAGAGGAAAAGGTTTGGATCAAAATGCTCGAAGGGATTGGGAGTTTGCACTCAAACTGCAGGGGCTCCCCTGTTTGTGAAGTTTTGAGGTGATTAGAGCAATGGGAGTGTTTCAGATGGCAAGGGCTCGTGTGTTAGCTTGGATTTTGTCTATAGAATCTGTTTGGTAGGTTTTGTGTTGTGTGTATTAGCTGATATGAGAGATAGCATAAGTTATGGACTTTTCTTCTATCTTAAGCAACAAAAGTAAGTTGGTGGTTTTAGGTTAGTAGGGGGCCTCCTAATGTGCTGCATAAACATCTCTTGATCAGTGTGTTATGCACATAATCTTGTGCCAAGCAGATCTTTCATGTACTTGTTGGATTACAAACTTGACATAAAGTTAACCTTTTCAAAAATGGAAATTTCACTTTATCTAGTTTAGGATTAATCTTTCATACAATGCTTGCACTCAAAGAACAACACCTTAACACATTGAATATGCATTAAATTATTGAGTATGAAATGGTTCAAGGACCTGTAATCAAGCATAAAGCAAACTGATTTCAAATTGGCAAGATTATGAACATGTCTTGATGAAGAACAAAAGTGAATTTTTGCCAACTTGTGAAATCCGAATCTCTCAAGTTATGAGGTTGTTTGATGAGTTCTTGGACATTTTGGAAAGCTTGGAATGTGTACTACAATCCATCTTTGAAATGCAAATCAAAATTCCAAGTGGAAGGGTATGAAAAGTGGCCTTGAAGTAGGGTAGAAAACCTTGTCAAAATAGGTCAAATTTCACTAAGTTAAAAGATGGTTTAGTGCCCTTATTCAAAAAATTATAACTTGAGATACAAGCTTCAAATGAGAAAACTTTGTGAATCAAAGTTGTAGATTATGCAACAAGCTACAACTTTCATGTTTTGACTTTTGTTTGAATCCAAATGGATCATGGTGAAAAGATGGGGCAAAGTTGGGAAAAAATTAGGGTTTTTCATAACTTAGAAAAATTCTAAGTTATGAAAAATTCCATTTTCAAACCCTAATTTGCATTTTGTGATTTCTTGATGAACAAGTTTCATGATTTGGCATGTTTTGATGAAAAATGAATCTTGACTCTTGATTTTGACCAAAAAGTCAAAGTTTGACTTTTCAGTGTACAGTCAAAATTGATCAGTTGACTGGGAAATTCAACTGTCAATCTTGCGTACTTGGGATCTTTTGAGCTTGATGAACATGTCAAGATAATTCCATGGGGTCCTTGAGGCCATATGTGAGCTTGGTTTGCCATTGGCTAGGTCAAACAGTCAAAAATTGCCTTTGTGCAGTCAAAACCCTAAAAATGACCATTTTGCCCTTTTGATGATCTGATCAAATTTCTTGGGGAATTGTGATCCAAACTTGATCAAATGGTCCATATGAGTTTGATGTGGATCAAATTTCATGAGGTTTGACTGTCAATTGGCCACAATTGACTTTTTCCCCAATACAGTTGATTTCTAGGTCAACTGTCCAATTGACTGGGCAAAACTTGGAATCAAGACTTGAAACTTGGTATAGGTAAACTTGGGAGTCCAATATGAAGCATGAAAGTCATCTTAGGCATTTTAGGTCAAAACATCCTTAGGCAAACACAAACCCTAATTTGAGTCCACAGTGCAAGGAGAAGTCTTGAGCAGAGGAAACCCTAACTGTATCTTGATCTTCAAAGGTCTTGTGATGAGAAAATGTTGAGGAAATGGGAGGGCAAATTTTGGGGTACAACAGCTGCTTCATGTGGAGTTTAGGTAAAACTGTATCTGAACCGGGAAGAAACCTAGGTAAGGCTGCTTTATGAGGAGTTTAGGTGAAACTGCACCTGAACCGGGAAGAAACCTAGGTAAGGCTGCTTCATGAGGAGTTTAGGTAAAACTGCATCTGAACCGGGAAGAAACCTAGGTAAGGCTTCAAAGCTTGAATTTTGTGAGAATTTGATTGTATCTTTCCTGAAAGGTAAAGGTTAGCTGTATGTAATGCATGATATGCATCAGGCAGTGATGTTCTCAAAATAAATGATATTTGTGTTGTGTGATACGTATGCATGTCATGATGTATGAAGATGTAATGTTTTTAGCTGGGGAAAATAAATCCCAGATTGTTGCTGGAGAAAAGAGTTGAATTCTTTGTTTCCGCGGGGGATAGTGAATGAAGATGATTGTGAGAATAAACCTGCAGGAGAGGATAACTCCGTTGGGGAATAAACTGATGAGGCAATGACTCTGTGGGGAGAAGAGATACCCTGTTAGAGGACTTATTGATTTGTAGAAATAAACTCAGTTGGGGATGAGTTACCGTTGCTAGGTGATCAGTGAACCCTGTTGGGGATTGAATTTCTGTCTGTGAAAGGAATGAACTCTGCTGGGGATGATTTTCCAATGGTGACTTCACTGGGGATAATCTTCTAGACTCCACTGGGGATAATCTTCCAGTGCTGGTGATAGATAAACTCTGCTTGGGGATAATCTTACTAACCCATTCGTGGTTGCGAGCCTCAGCTGCAGAGAATTAACACCACTGTCCTTTTCTTACTCTGTGGAGAGTGTGTTTATTTCTGCTTGGGAAAAGAGTTTAGGAGTCTTAGTCGTCCGTTTCTCTACTGGGGAGTCGAAGTTGAACTGATATCTGGTCGGGTCCAGGTTTCGCAGTAACTTGTTGGGGATTGTAGAGTAGTCTACTGGGGAAGAGGAGTTGTGGTCCTTTGATTTGTAGTAGTCAGAGAGGCAAACTCAAGCTGGGGAATCCTGGTGTTGTTGGGGAAATAAACCTTGTCGTCAGTCCGCTAGAGAGGTGACATCTTCGTTGGGGGAAGTCCTCGAGGATTCTTGGGGTTGATTCAGCTGGGGAAAGGTCTTCAGAGATTAAACACTTGTTGGGAGTCATCCTATGAGAAGGATTTTGGGGAGATTTGTCATTGCCCCTAGTAGCAAGTGTTTGTGACATTGCCAGAAAGTTTGATTGTACGCAACCCTTTGTTGGGATTGACGCTCAATGTCCCAAGTGACGGAGATGGAGACCTGCCCCTGGTTACTCTGCACTTCTTTGAGAGATTTCCTGGAATCTTGACTGGATTGCCCCAGGTGTGCTGGATAGTGACATGTCAAGTCCCCCTGTTGATAGGAGATTCGTCAATGGAAGTGTCATCCTTCTTGAATTGATTTTGTTCACTGAGAGAGCTTTTGTTCACTGGATATTCATTGTGTGAATTTCTTCGCTGTTAAACAAATAGCCATATGCAAACAATGATATTCAAGTAATGCAAAGTTTATGTTTGTCTTGAAGTTTTTTGAAAATGCGTTTTAGCGAGTAAAGAAATTTTGCTAAGAAAATTCAAACTCAGGATTTAGAGCAAAGCCTTACAGGAGTCAGGATACCTTTTGTAACAGTATGCTTTCTAACTAACCCATGCTTCAATTAGGACTTTTGAAGGGTTGTAACGTGGCTTGGTTCACGGTTTAAGAAACAAAGGATAAAGGCTCAAAGTGTATTTGTACCCACCCGCTCTTCGTGATGTTCTTCAATCCTAAACTCAGTTAATTGTGCGTCGAACTCTATTCGAATTTGGAACGACGTTTTGGTGATGGTTCACACAAGTTGGATTTGTTGGAAGGCAGTCATTTTTGCAACATTTTTCATGTTGTTGAGGATTTGTAATGACCTCGTTCTTTTGATTTATTATCCCTAATTTTTTCCTGACTGTTCCTGTTTTAGAGATTACAGTCAGCGGGATGCCCCAGCTTTCTTAAGCCTCCTTTATAGGTTTTGGCTCAATGGGCTTTTCTTTTTTGAGAGATAATGACTGCCTATGAGATAAGGAACCATCACTGTCTTTTGGTTCCAAAGGAATGTTTTTGATGTCATTCGTGGTATTATGAACCGAGAGTTTTGCGACTTCAATGTGCATCTTTTGAATTAACTGAGAGACTACCCTGCCCCAGGTTCAATTAAAGGTTTCAATTTGTGTTAAAATAGAAAACTTCTACTTCTTTGGCTCGAAGGGGTTGACTAGGGATTATCTTCCTTATAACTCCAGTGTTTAGGATTTGAAAGAAACGCCTGTACATCGTCAGCAAGGTCTGTTCAAAAGCCTATTGTATGAGATTATGGTATTGTTTCGTCATCCTCCCTCTAAAGGCTTGTAACTTTTAGCAAGAGTTGAATGTCATAAAGAGAGTAAAAAGCATAGTTTAAATGTAATTAAAATGAAAGGATGAATTCAAGACAAACATATGCAATGCATTAATGAAACAGAGTTTGACATTAATAGATAATTGTTTGAATAAGCAAAGAAAAATACAACTTCAGAATTCAGATGAACAAAAGTCTTTTAGTTTGAACTAGTCATCTCAGATGGAGAATCTTTTGGCAGAAGAATTCAGTCTGGCCATCTTGTGTGAACTCCAACATTCCTTCGTCGATCAGGTTTTGAATCTTGTACTTCAACGCCCAACAATCGTTTGTATCATGTCCAGGACTATCAAAATGATAGGCACACCTGGCATCTGGGTTGTAGCTGGGAGAAAAAGTTTTGGGATTTGGATGAGGTCTTATTGGTGTAATCAGATTCATCCTCAGCATGTGTTGCAAAGCTTGGGACAGTGGTATGTTGATGTTGGTAAACTGTCTTTTGGGATCGCTTTGCCTTTGCTGATTTTCCGGTTGATGTTGACGAGGTCGTTGTTGGGCTTGTGACATGAAAGCAAAGTGAGAAGGTCTTCTCTCCCTTAAACCAGCTTCTTATATCATGGGAGGATGGATGATGACTTGATCCCCAATTCTAGATGTTTGCCCCATTTGGTTACATCCATCTTGGCGAAGCTTGTTGATGAGAACCCTCAGCTCCTCTTGTCCTTGTGCCAGATTTTGGATAAGAGCCATTTGGCTCACTAGTTGCCCCTTCATTATGGCTATCTCAGTTTGTAGCCACTCCAACTGGTCATCTCTGTCGTCCCCAGGATTTCCCACGATCATGCCCCTGGTGAGGAGCGCCTTGACCTCTTCTTGTCCCTTGGATAGGTTCAAGAACATCTCTTGAAGTTGAGTGTTTTGAGCATGGATGTCCTTGATAGTCTGCTCTAGAGCCATCTCTACTGAAATAAACAGTAGGAGAATAAGGAAACCTGAAAAGGAAAACCTTTTATGATACAATGCATGATATGTGGATGCATGTTTTAAAGAATCTCTCGGGGTAAACACAAGAAAAATGTTAGAGATTGAACTTTGATCAACATCTTTGATTGGAGAACTTTGTATCGGTGGATGTCTTTCCACGAGAATCAAGCTCACCATGTCAAGTGGGTCATAGCCCCTGATTCAAGTTGTTGCACTTGATCTTTGATGGCGTTTGTTTAGAGGAAAACCCTCTTTCCCTTTGGTAGATGTCTGGTTCAACGTGCCCTTGCATCAAAAGACCCTCGAGATCCTTGAAATGGTCATTGAAAATGCTATGGTATGATGTTATGATGTTATGTACATGTATGCAAAAGTAAGCAAGTGTATATACAGACAGTCATATTCACACAAAGCAAACAAGTCCTTAGGTTTAGGCTTGCATGAGGTTTGTAGGTAAGTACCCTCTTGAAGTTAGTTGGCTCAAACCTGTCCTATAAATAGTAACCGGGTTCTAAGGAGCTCAATATCACTGGATTATTTTCTATGTTCATTGTTTTGGTTTAGCCACTTAACTGGCGACCAAAATATTCCAAGAAAACAATCCTCAATGAGTGTAGTATCGAGTATCTACCAACTTCGGACTGCACCAAAGTCGGTCATCTCACTACCCCTAAAAAGGCCAAGATGGTCAAGTAAGGTTCTAGTTCATTAGTGCTTAATGACATCACTCAGCGGCCCCGTATTCTCTTTGATTGACTCAAAGGCTACCGGTACTCACAAATATGTCGCACTAATATAGTTATTGCTTCAACCGTGTCGGTATACCCCGCACAGTTTCCACAACATATTGCTATTTACCTATGAATGTTTCCCTAAATCTGGGTAGAGGATTTCAAGCCCAAACAAGAGAACCAAAATGTAAAGCAATCAAAACAAACAATTAAGCATGTAAAGGTGATCTAGAAACCCTAAGGTAACCCCACTTTTAGAGAATCCCCAGCTGAGTCGCCAGTTCTGTGATACGGTGGGAGAACTGACTTGAGGTTTTGCGTTTGTGTTCGCAAATGTTGCGGTTTAGCAAGAGTCTCCACCGACTTTTTATTTTATCCTAAGGAAAGGTCAAAAAGCACAGGAAAGACCTTTGACATGTTTTCGTGGGTTCGGGGGGTAGATTATGAAAAGGGAAGGTGCTAGCACCCTTTTCATCCATGGGCTCTTAGTTACTTGTTTTAGATCACTTGCCTTTGCTTTTCAATTACTTGAAATGGTGCTTTGTGTGTGTGGTTTTGAAAAAGATGCCTTGTCTAGGAAACCTTTGTAATGATTCTTGTTCGAATATATACAAAGGTGTATGTCTTTTTGAAAAGATAATTCAATGTTTTTGAAAGTTGTTTTGAAGTTGTGTTGTGATGTGTGTTTGAAAAAATGGCAAGGATGTTTTGCAAGATTTTTGATCAAGTAACTAAGAGTTGTCTACCCTGTTTTACTCAAGGATCTTTCTTATGTTTTAACCCTTTTAACAGTGTTGTTTCACCATTGTATTTTGTGAACAACCTTGCGTTAGGATGTTAACGGGACAAGCACGGGTCATCGTATACAATCATTGAAGGCAACTTGTGAGACGCTCTAGCAATTTTCTAAGGGACGAGATCGTTTTATCGAAGGCAACATCGAGGGTCATCTAGGGACTAACGATCTTTGTTTATCGAAGGGACATTTGCTAGAGTGTCTCCTACTCGAGGGACATGATTGCATTTTCTGAGGCAACAAGCGAGATTACCCTAAGGGTGCATGTGTGAAAAGTGTGTTTTATTGCATGCATTTGTCTTTGATTTTTAGGGGGTTGTCTACTTGTTGGTTTTATCTTGTCATACACACCTAGTTACTAGCATTTGTACAAAGTAAATAAAATGCAGAAAGATAAAATCCTACGCTATTACAACCATATCGAAAGGCATAAAAAATATGAAGGAAAAAATAAGATAAAAATAAGAAAAATGAGTGTCTTTCGATTTGGGCAGGAGCAGCCTTCGATTTTCATTTCTAGGCTTCCTTCAATTTGGCCTGAAAAGGGTGGAGGCATGAATTTTGACTGAGGCCTCACGGTCAGCATGTTGTGCCTTTCGATTGGGACCAGTGGGACAACATGTTGTGCCTTTCGATTGGGCCTGGAACCTGTATAAGATGCAATCTGCCTTTCTGCCTCCTTTGACTGGGGGTTGAAAGCAGTGAGGGAATGTCTTTCGACTGAGCCTGGAAGTCAGTGAAGGCATGCTTTTCGTCTGGGCCTGAAAGTCAACATGGTTTTCCTCCTGGTTGTCTCTTTCGTTTGACCTGGAGAAAGAGGGTAGAAGCCAGAAGCTTTGTTTCCTATCTCATGTTTCTTGTTTCTTTCGTTTAAAGCATTAAATGGAAACATGGCCTGAGGCCATGCTAGTATTTGTCTTGTAAATAGTTTTACAGTTAAAGCAAGTTCAGATAAACAGAAAGCAAAATGAAAGGGTTAACTTTAAAAAACATGTTAAAAGGGTGGAAACGAAAGGAACAATGATATGTACATGTTTGAAACGAACGAAAAGATTATTTACATGTTATGCCATGAAACAAAAAGTTCAAAGGTAAGAATAACTTACCTTGCTTCAGGCCTTGAATGGATGTGGGTTTCGAACTTGAACTGCTACCTGGACGTTTCTGGAATTCGAAGAGTAGTCACATGGGGTTTACTTTTGGTTCGAAGAGTTGTCACAGAAGGTTGTCTTTGAGTTTGAACAAACTTCTATGAGTGGGGTGTTCTTCAGAATCGAAAGAGGTGAGTATTTGGGATTCTGGGTTTTTTTGATTTCTCAAGTGTTGATGAACTTGAGAGTTTTGTTGTGTTTGAGAAAATTTGGGGGATTCGTTCCTCTGGTCCAAAGATCCTCTTCTAGCTTTGTAAAAAATTCCTCTATTTATAGAGAAAGAATGGACATGTTTGAAGTAGCCAGCCTTGCAAAACAATAAAATAATAGGTAACGTGAAAGTACATGTGGGAGCCTCTTGGCAGTTGGGGTGCAGAAGATGTGACTTATGCTTCTGACATTGCTTGTGCTCAGACCAAATTCAGGTTGAAAGCTGCTTTTGTGACTAAAGCACTCTCTATGAAAAGAAAGAGTATGTAACCTTTAACCAAAGATAGTATTATCCAAAAGACAAAGTTTAAAACCCTTGTACAAGCTTCTGATTATGTAAAGATTTGGACGCAACATAGCCTGGCAAACGAGATTTGGTCTTGAGTCGAATGCAAGAGTGAGATCGAAGCACACCTGTTCGAAGGAAGCCTTTGCCTCAGTCGAAGCTTGTGGTCGAAACAAGCTAATTCCCAGTCGAAGCTTGTATCGAAGAAAACATATTGCCAAATTGAAAGCTCATACTCAAAGGAAGCATATTGCCCAATCGAAAGCTCATGCTCGAAGGAAGCATATTGCCTAATCGAAGCATGTGGATCAAAACAAACATAAAGGGAGTCATTGCCTTTTAGCGTGAGGGAAGTTCATGGCTTCTGAATCGAAGGGTGTTTTTTCAAGGGAAGCAAGAACTTAGTCACATCTTGTATGAAGATACTTCTTGGATCAAACGAAGCTTGTATGAAGCAAAGTATGCAAGAGGCCCTCGGTGCAAGTGGATTTGAAGGATGCATAGAGATGGTTACTTTGTCCCATCGAAACTTGTCCAAACGAAGCAAGCATGCAGGCATCAAACTTGTCCGGTCGAAGCAGGCTTGTAGGCAGTAAATTTGTCCAAATCGAAGTAGGCTTTGTAGGCAGCACGCTTGGTGAATCGAAAAGGTTTCCTTACAGGGGGCATGTCTGGCCAACATGTCATGGCCTTTGATTGCAACCATGTAGGCAGCACACTTGTCCAATCGAAAGGCTGAATCGAAGGAGATTTCAAATCCAAACAAAGGATGTACCTAAGTTGCATTCGAAGGAGGCCAAGAGTCAATCGAAGAGTGCTGAATCGAAAGAGACCTGTTTTCCTCCAAATTTTTCAAAATGTTATTTTTATCTGTTTTCTCCATTTTTGACAGTTTTCTTTTAATTTTGGTATTGGAAAATCCAAATGCACTTGTTCAAGCTTGAACCTTGAAAATCCTTGTAAGAAAGGCCTTGAGAATTGAGAGAGCAAATTTTGGGGTACAACACCCGGGCCAGTCCCATACTAATCAGACAAGACAGTGTCGTGGAATTACGGTGGAGAAATCTACTACCATGGTATTAAACAAGATGGGTTGACCACCAAAGAAGTGAACTCCAAAGAAGAAGATTCTGACATCAGCAATATTTCCGGAACCAGCAAAATTACTCGTAGTGGTAGAATCTTCTCTCCAGAGATTGCCCCTCCAAAGGCAGTTTTTGGACCCGTGGTCGTTCCAAAGATTACCTTTGTACCAATAACCATGCCTGTAAGTGCACCTACCAACAAATATGACGTGACCCCTGTTGTTATCCCTACCAACACTTTTACTATTGAAAATCGAGGAAAAAGCATTCAAGAAGAGCCTGTCCGGACGAAGGCTCAATCACTAGCTATTCCTGAAACATCCAAGAAGGAAATGGAAGAGATCCCGAGGATAATAAAGAAGAGTGACTATGATGTGGTTGAACAATTGGGGCAAACTCCCTCCAAGATCTCCATGCTAGCATTGCTGCTGTGCTCTGAGGCACGTGCGAAAGCTCTGGTAAAATTTCTGAAGACAGCCCATGTGCCACAAGAGACGTCTGCTGACCAGTTCCAAGACTGTGTGGCCAGTTTGACAGCTGATAATGGCTTAGGCTTCTCTGATGTTGATTTGACACCCAGAGGGAGAAAACACAACGAGGCATTACATGTCTCTGTAGAGTGTAGAGGAATAACTCTGGCCCACGTCTTGGTAGGCACGGGTTCGTCTTTGAACGTCTTACCGAAGAAATCCCTTGACAGATTGGATTGCAAAGGGCTGACATTAAAACCCAGTAATATCATTGTGAGAGCATTTGATGGTTCGAAGAGGATGGTCCACGGGGAGGTGGACATCCCGATAAAGGTGGGAACTCAGACCTTCAATTCAACCTTCTATATGATGGACATCCGTCCCTCTTACTCATGTCTGTTAGGATGCCCCGGGATCCACAATGTCGGTGCCGTCACCTCCACACTACACCAAATGCTGAAGTACCCGGTCCAAGGAAAGATCATAATTGTCCATGGAGAGGAGGAGTACATGATTAGTCATCTGAATTCCTTTCGATATGTGGAGCTGGATGGTGAGTTCATTGAAACCCCTTTCCAACATTTTGAAGAAGTCTCTCAAGAAGTAGCGGTGACCAAGGCGGTATCCTCGATTCCCAAGATCACAAGACCTCCGCTTTGAATGTCATCTCTAAAGGATGCTAAGGCAGTAGTAGAAGAGGGTGGATGCACCATCTGGGGACAGCTTCCAGACATCCCGTATAAATCAGACAAGTTTGGCTTGGGGTTTACTTCAACTGCTCAGAAGGCTGTGCGTCGTGCCCGTGCTGAGGGGCCACCTCTGAATATTAGCAACCGAGAGGTCAACACAGTGGAAGATGGTGAAAAAGATGGCAGCTTGGAAGATTGGATATTTCCTACTGTCAACGGAGGACTTCGCAACTGGGAAGCCAGAGACTTTGTCCCAATAACTTTCATCTCTCATTAATTTATCTTTTACATTTCTGTTGGACTTGTAATATTCACAAACAATTCGCACTTTAAAAACCTTGTGCCTTACCCGAGGCACAATGGTCCATTTGTAAGGGTTTTTATTTCATCTTCATATGACATTCAATGAATCATGGACGTTTTTCCACATACAAACCTTTTGTCCTCATTGTCTTTCTTTTACATTTTATTGTTTAAAGATGGCTATACCCTTACACACACCCACACTCACAAATGCAGGTACCCCTGCATTCCGGATCCCATGGGTAACGATATTGCTATAGCCTTCAGTGACTCTGAAGATCCAATCTATCAAGCCGAATACGAAGGTGAAGAAGATTGTGAAGTGACAGGGGAATTGGCCAGACTACTACAACAAGAGGAAAGAGTTATTCAACCTCATGAGGAACCGTACAATCAACTTGGGTGCCGAGGAAGATAAAAAGGAAATCAAGGTGGGTGCCAATCTAGAGCCGAGTGTCAAGGAGCGCCTAATTCATATATTGCATGATTATGTTGAGATCTTCGCCTGGTCATACAAAGACATGCCAGGACTTGATACAAACATCGTGGTACATCGTCTACCCACAAGAGAAGAATGTCCACCAGTGAAACAAAAAGTCTGCCGCATGAGACCTGACATGTCAGAGAAGATCAAAGCGGAAGTCATGAAACAATTCAATGCTAGATTCTTGGTTGTCACTTCATATCCTCAATGGGTTGCCAACATTGTTCCCGTGCCTAAAAAGGATGGCAAAGTACGAATGTGCGTGGATTATAGAGATTTGAATAGGGCCAGCCCTAAAGATAATTTTCCACTTCCCCACATCGATATCTTGGTTGACAATACAGCCCAGCACAAAGTATTTTCCTTCATGTACGGATTCTCAGGTTATAACCAAATCAAAATGGAACCTGAGGACATGGAGAAAACTACATTTGTCACGCAGTGGGGCACATTCTGCTACAAAGTAATGCCATTCGGACTGAAGAATGCTGGGGAAACCTATCAGCGCGCCATGGTAGCTTTGTTTCATGATATGATACATCATGAGATAGAGGTATATGTAAATGACATGATAGCCCGATCACAAACTGAAGAGGAACACCTTGATCACTAGCAAAAGTTGTTTGTGAGGTTGAAGGAGTACAAGTTAAGATTGAATCCAAACAAGTGTACATTCGGAGTCCGTTCCGGTAAACTCTTAGGTTTCGTCGTCAGTAACAAAGGCATTGAGGTTGATCCTGCCAAGGTTAAAGCGATACAAGAAATTCCTGCTCCTCGTACTGAGAAGGAGATCAGAGGATTCTTGGGACGCCTGAACTATATTGCCAGATTCATTTCTCACTTGACAGCTACTTGTGAGCCAATCTTCAAACTGTTGAAGAAAGATCAAGTAGTTAGATGAAATGACGAATGCCAGATTGCTTTTGACAAGATCAAGGAGTATTTACAAGAGCCTCCTGTTTTGATGCCACCAGTCGAGGGAAGACCACTAATCATGTATCTGACCGTTTTAGAGAACTCAATGGGGTGTGTATTGGGGCAGCATGACGAGTCTGGCCGAAAAGAGCACGCTATTTACTACCTGAGCAAAAAGTTTACCGACTGTGAAACCAGATATTCACTGCTCGAGAAAACTTGTTGCGCTCTGGCATGGGCTGCTCGCCGGCTAAGACAGTATATGTTGACTCATACCACTCTGTTGATATCTAAGATGGATCCGATAAAGTACATCTTCAAAAAGCCTGCTCTGTCTGGAAGAATAGCTAGATGGCAGATGATCTTAACAGAATATGATATACAATACACTACCCAGAAAACTATAAAAGGCAGTGTGCTAGCTGATCATCTTGCTCATCAAGCTGTAGAAGATTATCAATCCATGAAGTTTGAATTCCCGGACGAAGACATCATGACATTAGACAAATGTGAAGAGATCAGACTATATGACAGACCTGAACAAGGATCCCGATGGACCCTGTTCTTTGATGGGGCATCCAATGCACTTGGTAATGGTATCGGCGCTATACTCATATCTCCGGAAGGGTGTCATACTCCCTTTACTGCCAGACTTTACTTCAACTGTACGAACAACATGGCAGAATGCGAAGCATGCATATTTGGTCTCAAGGCTGCCATAGACTTGGGAATCAAATCTTTAGACGTGTTTGGAGATTCGGCTTTGGTCATCAGTCAGATCAAAGGAGAGTGGGACACTAAACATCCAAACCTTATCCCTTACAAAGAACATGTTTTGACGTTGCTACCACATTTTGAGAAGATTACCTTCGAGCATTTCCCGCGAGAAGGAAATCAGCTAGCAGATGCTCTAGCCATAATGTCATCTATGTTTAAACTTAATTGGGATAACGAAGCTCCCCAGATCACCATTGAACGAATGGATGAACCAGCACACTGTCACAAGATTAATACTGAAGAAGTAGTGGACCAGCCTTGGTTTCATGAAGTCAAAAGGTATCTCGAGGCTCAGGAGTATCCATAAGGAGCTTTAATCAATGATAAAAAGTTCTTAAGGAGATTCTCTGCTAAGTTCTTCCTGGGTAATGGCATCCTGTACAAGCGCAATCATGACTCTATTCTGCTCCGTTGTATGGATAAGATTGAGGCTTAAAAGATCATGGATGAATTGCATGAAGGTACCTTTGGCACTCACTCTAGTGGGCATACGATGGCGAAGAAAATCCTACGGGAAATCTATTACTGGTCTACCATGGAAGCAGACTGCTATCAACACTCCCGGACCTGTCATAAGTGTCAAATTTATGCTGATAAGGTGCATGTACCTCCGGTTCTTCTAAATGTCTTGACAGCTCCTTGGCCTTTTGCTATGTGGGGAATCGATATGATTGGAGAGATCAAGCTTATAGACTCCAATGGACACCGCTTCATTCTGGTGGCCATTGATTATTTTACAAAATGGGTCAAGGCAGCTTCCTTCGCATCCGTTACTAAGAATGTTGTTGCCCGCTTCATCAAGCAGAATCTCATTTACCGGTACGGTATCCCCGAAAGGATCATCACTGATAATGGTACAAACCTTAACAATACCATGATTACTGCCTTGTGCGAGCAGTTTAAGATTCAACATCACAATTCATCCCCCTATCGGCCAAAGATGAATGGTGCTGTTGAAGCTGCAAATAAAAACATTAAAAAGAACATACAAAAGATGACAGTCACCTACAAGGACTGGCATGAGATTCTGCCATTTTCTCTCCACGGGTACCGTACCACGGCACACACATCAACTGAGGAAACACCCTATTCTTTGGTTTATGGCATGGAGGCTGTCTTGCCTATTGAGGTTCAGATCCCCTCTTTGAGAATCGTGAAGGATGAAGGTTTGAATGAGGACGATTGGATCCAAACTCGACTTGATCAGCTAAACTTAATTGATGAAAAGAGACTTACTGCTGTTTGCCATGGTCAGATGTATCAAAAACGGATGATCAAGGCTTTTAACAAGAAAGTCAGATGCCAAGTATATCAAGTTGGAGATCTAGTGATAAAACGCATTATCTTACCATAAAGTGATCGCAGGGGCAAATGGACTCCTACCTATGAAGGACCATTTGTAATCAAGAACATCTTTTCCGGTGGGCCAATGATCTTAACCACCATGGATGGTGATGACTTGCCACACCCTGCGAACACGGACATAGTCAAAAGATACTACGCATAAGAGACCCGTTAGGTTGACGCACCTAGGCAAAAGAAGGGCATCCCGACGAACCAAAAGGTTCGGGCAAAAATTATGGATAAAATAAAAAAATCTATACACCCGACAAGTTGAAAACCCGAAAGGGCGACTTGGGCAAAAAAGGGTTTCCCGGTGGACTGAAAACCTGGAAGGGCGGTCCAGGCAAAAGTTAGGGAATTAAAGTGTATGACTATGTCCCGTCGGATCACTTTGAGGATAATCTCTTCACTGACAAGCTCAGAGTTTCTGATCAATTCAATCATCTTCGGACGAAGCAACAAATAGACAACATATTTGGAGATACAGAGGCTATAGCAGAATGGGAACCCCATGGGATTATCACACATAGCTATCTTTCTTTGTATAAATTGTTTCTTACTTTTATGACACCATTCTCTTACTAGGATGACTGTCTCTTTTGTACCAAAATACTTATTCAAAGTAAATACAAAGATATCTCTTTAAAGTACAGAAAACTATTTGTCTTTTTTCTTTACACTTGTGTTTTATTTGCAAAAACGTCCAATGATTCATTAATGAACATATGCATTCGAACATAATTACTGTTTACAAATAAACAAAATGAAAAAGACAATTACTGACAGGTTGAAAGAATATGAAAACGTATTTAGGACATTCCATGAGAAATCTCCACAGTACGTCACTTAAATCGCCAGCGGAACTAAAAACTTCAAACTATCAATCCCCGGCAGAAACCATCCAGTTCCTCCAAATTCCCCAGTAAGTTGTTTTGAAACTTGAAATCCAACCGGATAACAGTTAAACTTCTGATACTCCCCAACGAAACCAAGACTCCCGCTTATCCCCAGTAGAATTCATCAAAATTCCCTGGATTCCCCAAGAAAATTCCTCAAGCAGTATACGACATTACTCTCACAATGGAATTTTTGTCAAATACTCCACTTCCAAGATATGAAGGATCCATATTATCCCCGGCAACAGTCATGGATTTATTTTCCTCAATCATGCAGCAATACAAGCAAATTAGCTTACATGCGCATACATTACATCCATATATCATAAACATTGATAAAATACATATATTGCATCATACATTTCATGCAATATAATTTTATGTTCTAGCTAACATTTTACCCTTTTCAGAATAAGATTATCGAGCTACCATTAACAATATTGCTTTCAGATACAGTACAGATACGCTCCAGACACAGATGCCATTCTGTTACTCATTCAGATTCGGCTTTCAGATACAGTTCGGATACGCTTCATACACGGATGCCATTCTGATACTTATTCAGATGTCAAGTTCATATACGGTACAGATATGCTCCAGACACGGAAGCCATTCTGTTGCTCATTCAAACTTCAACCAAATACAGTTAAGATATGCTCCAGACACGGAAGCCATTCTATTACTCATTCAAATTTCAAGTTTAGATACAATACGGATACGCTCCAGACACGGAAGCCATTATGTCGCTCATCTAGATTCAGATTTCAGATACAATTCAGATACGTTCCAGACGCGGACACCATTCTGATACTCATTCTTCCAGCTTACAACTTACAATTCAACAAACTTTCTTGGATGGCATTTACAAGCCCATCTCCAACAAGATTCTATGTCTTCTCAAAATGGCATCCTTAAGCCCATTCCCCCAGCTACACGTTGCCGAGTGCAAATTTATGGGCACTTTAGTGTCCAATCATCTTTCACCTTCGAGTCGCGAATGGCAAAGCTCGCCAATCTAACTCTTCAGGTCTAAGAAGATTGAACAAGGGCAGTTGTTGTACCATAAAATTTTCCCTCTCATTTATCAAGATTTTTCTCACAAGATCTCTGTGACTCAAGACTGGATTAAGGTTTGGTCAACTCAAGACATCTCATCTTGCACTGATGACCCAAAATTAGGGTTTGAGTTTGCACAAGGATTTTTGGACTATCAATGCTTCATGTTACTTTCAAACATAATTATGGACCCCTAAGATCACTCATGACAAGTTTCAATCCTTGAATCATATTTTTGATCAGTCAATTGGACACTTGACCTAAAAATCAACTGTATTGGGGAAAAAGTCAACCATGACCAATTTACAGTCAAACTTCATAATTTTTGATCCACATCAACATTTTAAACTCACATATATCATTTGGTCAAGTTTGGATCACAATTCCTCAAGAAATTTGATTAAATCACAAAAAGGTCAAAATGGTCAAAATTAGGGTTTTGACTGAGGAAAGGCAATTTCTGATTTTTTACCCTAGCAAATGACCAATTAAGTTCAAGCATGATTTCAAGGATTCAATGGCATCATCTTGACTTAATCACATGGCTCAAAACATCTCAAATTCATTAGATTGGCAGATGAATTTTACAGCCAATTGATCAAAAGTCAATTGTACACTGAAAAGTCAAACTTTGACTTTTTGGTCAAAATCAAGTACCAAGGGTCATAATTCATCAAAAAATTTCCAAATGTGAAACTTGTTCATCAAGAAATCCAAATTTGAAAATTAGAGTTTGAATTTGAAAATTTTCATAACTTAGAAATTTTCTAAGTATTAAAATTTTCTTATTTTTTCTCAACTTTACACCACTTTTACACCATGATGCACATTGATTCAAAGAAAGTTCCCAACATGAAAAATGTAGATATCCATGAAATCTACAACTTTTATTCACAAACTTTTCCCTAAATATGCCTGGATCTCAAGTTATAAATTTATGAATACATGGTCATGAACTTCTTAACTTAGTGAAATTTTGCCCTAATTTAGGCAGGTTTTGGACCCAACTTCATGGCAACTTTTCATCTAGTTCCAAGAGGTATCTCAAAATGAATTTCAAAGATGAATCATAGATCACATTGCAAGCTTTCCAAAATGTCTAAGAACTCCTTAAGATCATTTTTTAGTAGGGAGAATCGAAGAGAGGAAGTTGGCATTTTCTCACTTTTTGTTCAAGCCATTTCATGAAGAACCAAGTTGCAAACCAATCCTATGCTGGCTAGTTCATGATGTACATGTCCTAAACTTGTTCCACACTCCTTAATTAAATGCTTGCTCAGTTGACAAAGCCTCTATCCATGCTTTTGAACCTTTATCCAACTTGTAATTCCATTTATGGCAAAAAGGTTCCATTGCCATTTTCATAAAGAACCACTTTTGCAAACTTTACAATTTTGAGCTTTGAACCTGTCCCCTTGATGCATACAAACCACACAGGTCTCAAGCAAGTTGTACAAACTCATACCAACCCTAAGCAAGTTGGTACAAGCATGTGAAGCTTTGGTCTTGTCACTTGGCTTCAAGTACAAGAAAGTTGGCAAAAAGGCTAGCATTTGCACAACTGATAGAGAGCTGACCTAAAACCATTTCAATACTAATATACCAACATGATGCAACACAAAAAACACTAATCCAAGACCTGAAACAATCAGAGCAAGAAAAACACCAAAAATTGTCCAAAACATACAGTTTCTGCACAAACACATCCAGCTTCTATTTGGCTCGTGCGTTTTGTGTTTAGATCATTCCAATACCTTACATACTTGATATCAAACCCATCCAAACCATCATCCATGTTCTGTATTCTCTTTTCCACCATTTTCCATTGTTGACTTTGAAGCTTGCAGTTGGACTTGGTCAGGGAGTTCTAGCCACTTTCAGAGCAAGGCAAGGTTTGGAATAGATTCAGGGAAGCTCAAGCAAGCATCAGGCCTCCATTAAAGTCACTACATTTCCATACACGATTCCAGCTGAAGGAGGTAAATTTTCAAACTCTATCTCCTTGTACAGGCAACCTTAGGCCATGATCTGTGAATAAAACGTGTAGCTCTCATCATAACGAAGCTATACATATCATTATCTTGCATTGATTTTACTTGTGCTGAGAGATTTTGGAAGTTGAAATCTTTGAACATATTAGGTTAGAATTTGGGGCTTTTAAAATTCTCTTTGATCTTTGATAGTTAGATTACATAACTTATATGACTGGATTCGTGAGTTCAAATGCTACATTTTTCATGTTATAAGTTTTCATTTTTATAGAAGCATGAGGAAGTTACAAGGGATCCGGCCAAGGCTTGAGGAAGAAGATGAAACAGGACAAGGACGCGTTTTGTAATATATTATTTTTGTTTCAATAAAGACAATGGATGTATGGCCACCCCAGTGGTAAAGCAGCACGCCGGTGAGACCCATGTCCTGGGTTCGAACCTGCGCGCTACTTTTGCATTTTTACATTTTTCCCTTTTCAGTTTTTGACTTTTTTGCAGATTGGGTTTGGCTATTGGGCCAGTATTTTTTTGCTAGCATATTACCACTGATTTACTGCATCACCCCCTACTAACTCTTTTCATATTTCAATTTATTTTTGTTTTGTTTTCACATTTAATATTTTTTAATATTTTTCTTTAAAACATAAAAATTCCAAAAAAATATAAATTAATATATTACACTTTTATTTTATTTTTTTTATTATCTCTCACATAAAAATATAGTTTATTTTAATAGGATATAATTTATTTTTCTTAATAAATTTGTAAATATAATTAAATATACTTAGTATTTTTATTTTGCATTTCATATTTATAAATTCCTATTTTTTGCATACATACAAAACTTTATATTTTATTACAATATTATTTATTATTTCTACACAAAAAAATACAAAAAATAATAATATAGAAACTTTGTTTTCTTTTAAATAAAATTAGGGTTAAACCCCTTTCAAAAAAAATTAAATCTTTTTCCTTATACTTTTAGGTTTAAATTAAATATTCTTTTACACAAAAATAAGACATCAAAAAAATCTTTTTACATGTACATTGCATTACATTTAAAAATATTGTATTGTATTTATCTTAAATTCGTACAAATTCGATTTGGTTGTAATAATATATTTAACTTTATATTTGTGCAAATCCTCATTCAAACTTGTATTCCCCCCTCCCATAAAATTGTTGTAATAGCTTAGTATATTTACATTACGCAATTTATCGCTTTCATATGCCATGATTAGTAATTAGGGTTTGTATGACAAGAACAAAACAAAACAAATAGAACACCCTAAATACAAGACAAAATCAAAAGCATGAAAATGATACACTTGCACACAAGCACCCTTAGGGTTTCACCACTTGGTTTCCTAAAACAAAATGGTCATATTACGCATGTGAAGTATCTTGGCAAAACAAAACAAACATAAAGATCATAGTCCCTCGATGACGCTATTCAAAAAGCTGCCTTACAAAAATGATCTTGGTCCCTCAAAAATGCTAAGATACTTTGCAAACATTGCTAATCATGGCTACACAATGACCCACGCCCGTCCCGTTTATATCCAAAGATAGGGTTTCTTACCAAATCAATGGTAAGGCAACAATGTCAAAGGAATAAAAAATGCATAAGGAAGACATTTGAGTAGGTAGATAGCCTCTAGTTACTTGCTCATTTTCAAACAACAATCCTTGCTATTTTCAAAACAAACACATACACATTTCAAAACATCTTACAAACATTGAAAACATTTTTCAAAAGACAAACATCTTTATATACATTCTTACGAACGAGAATCATTACAAAGATTGCCTAAACGAATGGCCTCTTTTACAAAATATTTCAAAACCACACAAAGCACAATTTCAAACAAACAAAAGCAAGTGATCTAAGCAAGTAGCTAAGAGCCCATGGAAACCCATGGATGAAGAGGGTGCTAATACCTTCCCTTTTCATAATCTACCCCCAGAACTCGAGAAAACATCTCAAAGGTCTTTCCTGTGCTTTTTCACCTTTCCTTTTGGATAAAAGAAAAGTCGGTGGCGACTCTTGCTAACATCAATATTTGTGATCAAACGCAAAACCTCAAGTCAGTTCTCCCACCGTATCACAACTTGATTTAAAAGTAAATAACTTTAAATATAAATTGGTGTTTCAACATGTACATTCTCAGAAACTCTTTTCTCTAACACTTGGTACTTTGAGTTTATTTTAGTAAGTTTTACAAAAAGTGAACACACTAATTCTTAACGCAAAGGCTTTAATTTATACTAATTCGACCATAACGGTCTTTCTCTATAAGAGTGACACGTTAGACATTTGCATGCTCTTTGAATCTTCAGGCTTCCACGCGTCCTTCTGGATAAAATCAAACCATTTAAATTCGAATCCTTCTTCAATTCGAAGCACCAAAACAAATCAACATGTCGTCGAACTATTCTGATTCAAAACTTTAATTTTTCTTAATGCTTCACGCATTTCGCAATAATAAGACTTCCTCCATTATTTAATATAACCAAATTGTCTATAATTTGGTCAGTCAAAATCCCTTATAAATATTCTATATTCCTTTTAAAGTTAGTTTTATTTCGACATTCTTCATTTCTCTTTAATATTTTGGGTTATCAAAATTCTCAGCTAAAAGTACCATCACTAGTTTCAGAGTTATTTTACTAAAATCCTAAAAAATCGGACCAAATTAATAACAACAGACCAAATTCCTAACCCAACTCTGAAATACATGAAGCATGATGCTTTAAACAAATGCAACATTCCATACAAACCTCCAACACCAAATCTATTATCGTTGGTTAAGGATAACACCAATTATTGTGAACCTAATAACACCACCAATTAGGCTAAAACACTGGTTCTTTCGAACCTAAACATAATCAACACCAATATTTAACACCGCCCGTTGAGGCTAACACCGGTTCTTGTGAACCTTCAACTCAATGAAACACTAGTTCTTATCGAACCTTCAACATAATCGCCATATTAGGGACCCATAAGTCCTTTATTAATACTGGACTTAAGTTTTAAGGGTATTCATAAAATCACTCATCATACATAACTTGATTCACAATAACATATTTTCAAACATTAGACTAATGTCATAAATATCCACATTTATTTAACACAACCATGCCATTAACATTAAACCACTGTCCTAAAATATTCACAAAATTAATTCATAGTTCACAATTTTCATATCATCCGAACTTTAGACTCATGTCCTAGAAAATTTACAACTTCACTCACACAAATATTTTATCGAAGCATTGGACTTACATCCTAAAACATTGCACCACTTTACCAAATAGATATTTCCTGCAATATCATTCATACATATAAACATAGTAAGAATGTTTCCATGTTCACAACATCATTCACACAGATAAACATTGTGTTAGGTTACCATATTTCAACACATCAATTGCACATATAAACATCATGAGTCATGACCCTATTCACAATATCACTTACACATATAAACATCATGAGGCGCTATCATATTCACAAAATCATTTATACATATAAACATCATAAGGAATTACCATAATCACAATATTAATTACACATTTATACTTCATGTATTTATCTCCCTAAGAAAGATCTATGTCTTATATTTTCAACGCCTCTGACCGCGCCTTATTCTGAGTTACAAAACTCTAGTTATGGTCTCAAATCACATTGGGTGTTGAACCAAAGAGATGCTACGGGTACCCGTAGTAGCCACTACGGTCGTAGCAGGGAAGCCCTCTCCCATAAAAAAAATAGCTACTATGGCCATCCATAATATCCATCATAGGTTGTAGCAGAGTCCAGCAAAAGGGCTTCTCTAAAAGTGAAAATTTTCTCACTTGGGACCTGAAAATTACCAATTTTTTTAGTCGATTCAGACGGTGCAAGTCTAATTCAATATAGTGTTAAAATTCTACATCTTAACAACTTTACACAAGTATCACACAAAGTTAATTTATGATTTTTTGTACAAGATGATAATGGAAGAATATTCAAGTAATTAAATTCCTATCAACACAATCATGAATCATGTTTTCTACTAATCGTACCTCAACTTTGAATAATTATTTAAAATATCAAACAAAGTAAAAATAAATTAAATGAACATGTTTTGAAAAACTTAGAGTGTCTATTTTAAGAATATGATTTTTATTTTAGGACCTAAGATGTAAATCGGTATAGTTTAATCAAACAATAGAAACTGGTGGAGACATCACACATAATGTTTTATCCAACTTTTAATGAGATGGGATGTTTATTGATTCTAATATGTAGGAAGTTTGTATAATTTTGCATTATATAAGGTTTGTTCTTAAAGAAATTGTATAGAGTGAGTTATGTCTAAATTACTAACAGCAAGTCAATAATTATACTACAGGATTTTAAAACATTAACTGAACTTGCAGTTCGATTTTCTCATATTTGTCACCATGAAAATGACTTGAATCTAAATCCATGTCATACTAAATATTGTCTAGTTCTAACGGTTTTTTTTTCAATCCTAAAATACTCATGTAACTAAAATTGTATATAAATGATTAATAGGGTACACTAATCTTAAGATGCATAATTTTAATCTTAGTTATTTCTCACTAATTCCATATAATTTCAACTCTTAGGGCTATTGGACCTCTTAAATTGTCCCCAACAGTCAACACACCTACATAATTCCTAAATGATATCAATTACCAACATGAATCATTCATCAAACTCACCAATTTATCAAAGACATAATTGGATAGTGTAATTCAAATAATCCATGCAATTCAAACAACTCACAAGAGGGAGATTCATGGCGTATGCTAAAAAATCATCATTTTTAGGGAATTCACATGTGACCTCATATAAATTTGAGGTTTAACCCTTAACTTAAATATAGGATACCAATTTATAGAATAAATTTTCCCCCTTATCTTGTTAGTGAAAAATTTTCTTCGCGAGTTCTTAACAATGGCGGAAACTTTTCTTGCATAACTTGTATTTCTATCCTCTTGGTGAATTGAGGTTTTCTTCTAGAGTTTCAGAGAAGAAGGGTGACTTTTTAAGCGATAGGATTTATGCCTCTTTTTTTTCTCCCAAGAGAATATGTGTTTTCGCTTTTATATTTTTCTCCTTCTATCTAAATCTCCCTATTTATTCTATTTTTCCTAATTCCTTATTTTATTTTCCTCAATTAAGAATTCATATATTTCTTTTATTATTATTATTTATAAAGATTAAATATGTTTTTGTCCTCCTAAATATTCTAAATTTAACTTTGAGTCCCTCAAAATATTTCTTTCAAATAAGGGTCCTCCTAATATTTTTCGTCAGCACTTTCGGTCCCTCCTGTCAACGTCCGTTAGTAGAAGCTGATGTGACATGCCACGTGACAGTGTCAACTGTCAAAGATGTTGACGTGGCATGCCACATGGCTAAGGTCAAGAACATACTTGAGCCCTTCAAGAACCAGAAAATTTATCATATTATCCATGACTCATCATTATTTTTCCTAAGCATAGTCTTTGAATCATTATTATAATTATGCCCAACACAATTATCACTACAAGAACTACAATTACAAGACCAATGGAGTCATTATGTGATGCACCATTGTAAGATTATTGCGTGACTTCAAAAGGAGGATGTTGTTGTTGTTATGGATAGTATTTTCTTCTTCTGCTTCTTAAAATCAACAACTTCCACTGGAGAAATGTGCTCCATCAGAGTCACCCTTTTAGACTCTACATTTATACTGAATGATGTAACTCCTGTTTTATTTATTAAATATTAATCAATGTGATATACATTAATAGTAATAATGTATTTTCAATATGTATACCTTCCATCTTAGAGATATGTTTTTTAACTTTTCTAGCACATCTCGTTAGTGCACAAGAATCAATGGTGAACAAAGAATAAATTTAAGAGAGCAAAGAGAATGACGGTTGTAAAAACTGCAAGAGAAATAAATGTTGTTGTTGTATTTATGATATTTACAACTAGTCTATTTATACACAAAGAAAAGGAATTCCACATAGGCCCTAATAGAATAGACTTAATGACTAAGTTATCAAAATATTTAGAAATACTAACATATCCTTTAATACCATCCCTTAATTTATTTCTAATTAAAACTAACTAAACCAATTTTATTCCTTAAGCAAAGAAATTGATTTGTCTTGATTGCCTTTGTCATTATATCTGCTAGCTGCTTCTGGGTGCTACAGTGCACAACTTCTAGTACTATGTTATGGACTTTACTTATGAGAACACGATACTTTGTCTCAATATACTTGCTTCTTCCATGTAGTACCGGGTTCTTGGCAAGATTGATTACACACTTGTTATTAATCATCAGCATTAGAGGCTTATCTACGTTGATCTTCAAATCCTGCAGTAAATTCAAAAGCCACACAACATGACATGCAGCTATAGAACCTGCAATATACTCAACTTCACACATTGATAGAGCAACAACGGATTTCTTCTTGGAACACCAAGAAATAGGACCTCCTAGAAACTTAAAAAAGTATCCAAAAGTACTTCTTCTATAAAATCTATCTCCATACCAGTCAAAATCAGAGTAACTCATCAACTATGAGTATGTCTTTCTTCCATAAGGGAATAGTACTCCAAACTTCAGAGTTCCCTTAATATACCTCATAATCCTGACAGCATCTTGGTAATGGAACCACTTAGGTTTACTCATGAAACTACTAACGAATCCAACTACATAAGAAATGTCAGTTCTGGTATTACATAGATACCTCAGAGAACCTACCAACTGTTTGAATGTTGTAACATCTACGTCTTCACCCTCAGAGTCAGAATCCAATTTATGATTGGTTTATGATAGTGTAACAACGGTCTTACAATTTTCCAGCTTGAATTTCTTCAAAAGCTCAAATCCATACTTCAGTTGATGCAAAACTATACCTTGTTCAGAGTACAATACCTCAATCCCTAGAAAATAAACCAGTTTTCCTAGGTCAGACATCTAAAATTCATTCATCAAAGTCTTCTTAAACTTGATAACTTCTTCAGAACAGCTTCCCGTCAGCAATATGTCATCAACATAAAGACATATCAGAATCATATTGCTTTCAGAATGCTGAACATACATGCCATACTCCATATCACACTTTTGAAAACCTTGTTTCTTGAAAAATGAATAAATCTTCAAATTCCAAGCTCTGGGAACTTGCTTCAATTTATACAGAGCTTTATGTAATTTGTACACCATCCCTTCCTGATTCTTTTTCATAAATCCAGGAGGTTGTAACACGTATACCTCTTCTTGTAATGGACCATTCAGAAATGCATACTTCACATCCAGATGCATCAAAGGCCAGTTTCTATTTGCAGCTAAAGCAATCACCAATATGATTGTTTCATGTTTAGCTACAGGCGCAAACACCTCAAAGTAATCTAGCTCAGGTTTCTGAAGAAAACCTCTAGCCACTAGCCTTGCTTTGTGCTTTCCATTTGATCCTTCTGGCTTAAGCTTCACCTTGAAAATCCATCTGACGTTGATGGCTTTCTTCTTATCTATAAGCTTAGTCAACTTCCAGGTTTGGTTTCTTTCTATAGTCTCAAGTTCTTCTTTCATGGCATTCATCCATACTTTCTTCTTGAGATCTTCATCAACACTCACAGGTTCAGAGTCTACTAACATGGCACACTGAAAAAAATTTCCTTCTGAATCTACTTCAGTGTCTTGCAACATGTCAAATTCTTTAAACCTTCTTGGTATTCGTATGATTCTTTGGGGCCTCTAAACTTGTTCAGAAACTCTTCCTGATTCTGAAACAATATCAGATATTTGACCACCATCAGAAGTTCTACCTTCTTAATTGCCTTCAGAACTTCTACCTTCTGAAGTTCCACCTTCAGAATCATGACCTTCACCAGAAACATGATCATCTTCAGAAGCTTGTCCTCCAGAACCTACGTATTCAGAGTTTTCCATTCCAGAAGCATGACCACCACCAGATTCTGGATCATCATTAAAATCTAGATCATAATCAAATTCACCATCTGAATCATCTTCAGAGTTTCCAGAATCATCATCTGACTCTGACTCTTCTTCAGAACTATCAAGTTCGGGCTTATCTTCATAAATGGATTGAGACTTGTTTCAATCCCATACTTCTGACTCTTTTATAATGACGTTTCTGTTGACTTTAATTTTATTTGTTTATGGATAATAAAGTTTGTATGCACCTGTTCTGTGGTACTCCACCGGAATCATTACGTTGCTTATGTCATCTTGCTTGTATGTACCTATACTTTTTTTATTAATGAATATAGATACAGAAAAGATGATGGAAGAGCATATGGAAGAAGAACTTTTTGTCCAGTGTAGTAAATCATATGGAAGAAGAGCTCCATGTTAGAAGTGACTTTGCTTTCAAATTTTATTTTGCTTCAATTTATGTTTTGTCTGTTTTTGTTCAGTATACTTTGCAGTGAGACATGGTTATCACTTCAAAACAACATGTATCGGTGTTATTCAAAGTAGTGATGAATTCTATATATTGTAATGATTAGTTATTAACAAAATAATATTCTATCTTATCAATTTTGAATATTTAAATTAATTAAATTCAAAAAATTTCATTACTTTTCATTCTAAAATTGATGATAATATTAAACTATAAGAGTAGTGATTGAAAGATTTAAACGGTTTTTTCTATAACGTGTTGACGAATAGAAACTTAAATGCTTTTTGTTATTTTATGATAGCTAATAAATGTTAATTAATTTGACCAATTTGATTGTCATTCAATTTCTTATCATTAACTATCATAATTAATTAATTTAATAATTTTGGTAGTACGTGATTTTAAGGCTAATTATTTTAGAAGCTTTTGGACTAAACCAACATAAATAATTTTATAACTAATAATTTTTAATAAATAATTTTCAAAGTTCTTGCTTTTAAAAAGAAAATAATAAATAAGAAAATTATTGCTTTTAAACTGAAATTAAGGTTTTTTAGAGTTAGTTTAAGTGTATAAAATTAAAGTGTCTTAAAATGTACAGATACGCGTGCGAAACAAGAATATATGAGTATTTTAATAAATTTTATTTGTTTATATTGTAGAAATTATATGAAATGGAAAATGAATTATGAATTCTGTAATAAATCAGTAAAGTTTTAATAAATTTTAATGTTTTATAGAAATTATATGAAACGAAAAAAATAAAACTACCGACTTAAGTATATAGTAAAACAATAAAATTTTAATAATTTTTTTTTTATTACGTGAATTATATTGATTTAAATCTTTTATAAATATTGTTAAAACAAAAATATTAAATATTTAAAGATATAAATATATTATTGATTCAAATATTTTTATATTAGAAAACAACTTTTCTATGTATTCAAAATAAATAAATAAATAAATTATATATATATATATATATATATATATATATATATATATATATATATATATATATATATATATATATATATATATATATATATATATATATATATATATATATATATATATATATATATATATATATATATATATATATATATATATAAACAACATTTTACTTCAATCTAATCTTAAATGTGTGTATACATGTGTGTTTCATTTTCTCATACATGGTCATCTATTTTTAACTTTTATAATATATTAAATCTTACTTTAATTTAATATTCATATTTTGTTTTAACTTAACGAGATTTAAGACCATGCACTCTAACATGATTTATTATTATTTTTAAGTTTTTTTTTTCTTTTTTTCAACTTTCCATTTTTATTATAGTGCAAACAAATGCGCCTCTAAAACGATATTTCACCCAAAACGAAAAAATAATTTATGATTAATTTAAATATTTTTTAAAAATATATTATTTTTATATACGAGATAAAATGTATTACGGATTTAAATATTTTCATAATAATGTCAAAATACGAGAAAATAATATTTGATTAATTTAAATATTTTTATAAATAGTATTATTTTTATATAAGAGAAATAATATATACTACTCATTCAAATATTTTTGTTTTATTATTTTCTTAATTTGTATATAAATGTGCGTAATTAACTATTACCTGTGCGACATTAATATGAAATGAGATAAATGAAACTATTGATTTTCACCCAAAAAATAATATTTGTATATGGGAAAAAATATATTATTGGTCTAAAGTATTTTATTATACAAGGAAAATATATATTGTTGATCCAAATATTTTTGTGAACTATACCTAAACAAAAATAATATTTGTATATGTGAAAAAATCTATTATTAATCTAAATATTTTTAAATACGAAAAATGCTATTTATCATTCAAATATTTTTTATTCAAATGATATACGGGAAAAAATATATTATTGAGCTAAATATTTTTATATATGAAAATTTACTATTGATCCAGATATTTTTATGAACGATACATTAACAAAAAAAATAATTGTATACGGGTAAAAATCTAGTATTGATCTGATTTTTTTTAAATATGAAAAATAGTATTTATGATTCAAATATTTTTTATTAAAAAATGACATATGAAAAAATATATTATTAATCTAAATATTTGTATATACGAAAATTTACTATTGATCCAAATATTTTTGTAAACGATATCTAAATAAAAATAATATCAGTATGCTACAAAATAAATTCATTATTGATCTAAATTTTTTTATATACGAAAAATGATATTTAAGATCCAAATATTCTTTATTCCAAAATGGTATACGGGAAAAAATCTATTATTGATCTAAATATTTTTATATACGAAAATTTACTATTGATCCAGACATTTTTGTACACGATACCTAAACAAAAATAACATTTGTATACGGGAACAAAGTTGTTATTGATCTAAATATTTTTATATACGACGAATAATATTTATGATCCAAAAATTGTATATGGGAAAATTTTATTATTGATCTAAATATTTTATATATGAAAATTTTGTTACTCATCTAAATATTTTTTTTCTTTTTTAACCTTCTATTTAAAATAAATATATTATGTAACAAAATGCACGGTATCAGACCAGAACTCATGCGTAGACACTAGTTTTAATAATAATAATAGCAATATTATATTCTTCTTTCTTTTAAATGATAATAATAATAATAATAATAATAATAATAATAATAATAATAATAATAATAATAATAATAATAATAATAATAATAATAATAATAATAATAATAATAATAACAATAAATCTTAAAAACAAACAAAAAAATCACACTATCAAATAAGTAAAAATTCAAATAAAATTTCAAGTGTTCCAGAGGACCCCTTTGTGATGGACCGAAGTTGGCGACTGTTGTACCCCAAAATTTGTCCTCTCATATTATCAAGATTTGCCTCACAAGACTTCTTGGACTCAAGAAAAGATTAGGGTTTGCCCAGCTCAAGACTTCACCTTGCACTGTGTTTACAGTGATTTCTGGTAAACAACCGCTAGTCCTTCAAACTATCGAATAATCTTACTGACTGTTATTCAATCTCTCTGGTAACTCGCAGGATCGGCTAGATTGATCCTAGGACGTGTTGGTCATTAGGGTGACTCTCATGATAGAACTGGTATTCATGGTTGGTATTTAGAATGTTGTGTAGGTGTTTAACTTATTTCGATTTCTCTATTAAAGATCTAAAGGTGTGATCAAGTAAATGTGCGTGAAACCAAATTGCATGAATAAAGTTCAATTGTAAAGACATGTAAAAAAACCGCATAAAAGACAAGTAAATGACTTCGGAGCATAAAAACAGTTAATGTAAAGGATTCTCTGGAATGTAAAAGATTCGAAATATGAAGAAAGCGTTTAAATGCAAGAAAACAGTAAAATGACTTTAAGTGAAAAAGGTATTCGAATGATAAAAGCTTGAAGATAAAGGCATGAAATGTACAACAGTTTCTGAAATGTAAAGTATTTGAAATGGAAAGAAAGTATTTAAATGTAAGGCATCAGTAGAAAGACTTCGAATGAAAACATTTTAAATGCAAAAGCTTGTAAATGGTATTGACATGAACGTAAAGGAAAGTACTGGAAATGATAAAGAGTTTTCATTAAATCATAAACATGTGGTGTTATCATACGTACATTGCTCGTGCATTCGTTTCCCTAGCCATGTGGTATTTTGAATGTTTACTGTGTTTTTTGTACAATAGATATGACACCCCAAATCCTAATGCTAAGACTTCTATTTATACTACTTCGACCATAACGGTCTTGCTATAAGATTCTGCCACGTTCAGAACATGCAGAGTGTGATCGGTGGATCTGGAACTGACTGTTTAACGCTGGTTCGCGAAATGTCGCGGAAGCAAGAGTCGCCACCGTCTTTTATTTTCTCCAAATGGAAAGGACAAAAGCACAAAAAAATTCCTTAAAGAGATTGCTCTCGGTTAGGGAGGTAGGTTATAGAAAGGGAAGGTGTTAGCACCCTTTCTATCCATGGTTATCCATGGGCTCTTAGATACTTGCTCATTTGTGTTTTCAAAAAGGGTTTGTTTGCTTTTCAACTGTGGGTTTTTAAAAAATTTTCTTTGAAAATTCCAGTTCGACTCTTGTATCGGTCCTCAAGAGTGTTTGAAAAGTTGCTTTCGAAAGCTTTTTGAAAAGGTGTCGGTGTGAAAAGTATTTTTTTTTGATTTGTTTTGAAATTTAGAGCAAGTATCTAGAGTCGTCTACCTACCCTAAGGAATTCGTCTGTGTAAATGTCCTTTAAAGTAGTGCCATCCCACCATTGAGAGGTAGGTAGCACCACCGTTGGAGGTGTTCGGGTCAATTCGAGGTTCGGGACATGGTGATCACCAGAGCAATGGGAAGACACCTTAGAAGCTACCCTCATGCCAGGTTCCCGGATCATGAGGACTTACTAAGACATCCTCTACTCGACGATCACCTTTCGAGGGGCAAGGCAACAGTGAGGCGTACCCTAGGGGTGGTGTGTGATTTGTGTGTCATGTTCATTTACATTTATCTTGTTCATGTCGGGGGTGATCTACGCGTTTGTTTTTATTTTGTCATTCATTCTTGCATGCAATAGTTAACAGTTAAAAAGTTGCGAGAAATATAAAGTTCCTAAACTATTACAAAGGCGCGGGTCCACATCGCCAAATTAAATCCAGGACCCGATTTGACATAAAATAAAGATGCGAGAAATATAAAAAGTTTACATGGCTTTGGGAGAATTACATAAAAATTATAAGAAAGGAAATAAATGCGCGAATCGAAATTATCAGCGAATGCGAGGGCGTTGGACCCTTTTTAACGAAATTAAATTACTATTAACAAATTAATTAAATTAAATGAGAAAAGAAATTATTTTTTAGTTTTTTTGTATTTATGGATTTTTAACAAGAGAATTAAATGAAATTAAGAAATTAATTAACCCTAATTCTAACTATTTTTATTTATTAAGAAAAAAAATTGAACCTAAAATTAAACCTAATTAATTAATGCAATTTTATTTACAAGAAAATAATTAATAATTAGTAATGATAAAAGAAAAGAAAAAGATAAAAGTAATTAACCTAATTCTACAAATTTTAAGTTTATTAAGAAAAATGTCAAAATTAATCCTAGAATTGAAAACTAAATTAATTAATGATTTTTATTTACAAAAATAATAAAATATATTTTTGATTTTTATGACTTTCTGATTTTTGTTATTATTTTTATATTTTATGAAAATAAATTAATTGAAAGAATTATATTAAAACTAATTAAAATACATAAAATAGAAAAATATGAAAAAGAATGAAAAGCAAACCAATGGGGGGTTCTGTCCCCAAACTGGAGGTTTTTTGGCTAGCAATCAGGCCCAACGTTTAAGGCCTTTGTTTGACTTTTCATGAAGCGTGTGTGTGCATTGACTGAGGCCTAGGATGTTCTGCAAATCTGGACCTTTGGATTGGGATCATGGGATGCGTGGCAAGCTGAGATTGTGGGCGTATGGTGGATGTTTGGAGGCAAGCTGCATAGGAAGATGTTAGCAAGAAAAATAAGGAAATAACATGGGGGACCTGGGGATCGAACACAGGTCCCAGGGGTTACCAAACTGATGCCTTGCCACTGAGCCGTTCACGCGTTTTGAATATTGTATAGAAAACAAATAATATAATGCAAATCATGAGTTAGTGGACAATTTTCGCGCGAAATTTGAATACACCAACCATCGCCTTACACATCACCATCTTCTCCACTGGCCCTGCATTTTATCTGAAAAAACAAATTGAATAGCGGGGGTTTTAAACCCCCACTAAATAACAAGCACAAAAATAGCGATTAGCAACCCTTTGATTATAAATTAGGCGCGACCCCAACATTGAGTTCGTCTGAAGGTCCTGATTTTAATGGTCCAAGTCTCGTGTTCCAATTTTACCCTATGCCAGAATCCCCAATTCAAGGTCTCTGAAAACCTAGAACGCTTCAATGGTGGATCCTCCAATTTTGCGCGAAAACTCAATTAAAGTATACAGTTAGCTTTAGAATCAATCAATTAGTGTAAATCCATAAAAAAATTGCAATGAGAATGCTTGAAAACTGAAACACGAATATGCAAAAAAGACGACACAGTCTGACTTCTAGTTACCAATTCTTGATGTTAGAGTTGATGATTTTGATTCAGGCACGTTCCTTGAAGCCTCAGGAACACAATAGGATGGTTTCCCTGCCTTGAAAAGCCTTGGAATCACGTTTTCAGTTTTAGAATTTTTGACAAAAAACACCAACTTTGTTCTGGAATTCTGGCGCAGCTTCGAGGTTCTCTCCACTAGGGTTTGCATTAGGCTTATGTATGGAATGATTAGGGTAAAGATTTTGATCCAAAAACCCTTTGCATTGATGGAAAGATATTTGATTTTCATGGCATATATTTTCAAATCTTTCCCATGCATATTTGATTCCAATCATGGCAAAACCTTCCACTTTTGATTATGCACGAATCTTGAGTGTCCAATGAGAGCTTATTCTGCACAAAAAGATTTGATTACATTGGTTTAGTATTTTTTTTCACATTTTAATTAATTAAATGAATTAATTGTAATTAAAAATTCAAATAAATAATAAAAATGATGAAAAAAATCCTTTTTGGGACAAATGGTCGTGCATATGCTTTGGATGATCAATCTTGGAAGAAAATGTGGCCCATTAGTAATTTTAAGGCATTTGAAGCAAAGTTGACTTTTCAAAATACCCAAATATTTCCCAACTTCCACAAGGCATATCTTGCTCAATTTTTAAGCTTTGATCATGTTCTTGGGCATTTTGGAAAGGTCTTGAAGTCCTCTAACCAATGCCTTTGGTCCCATGTCATTTTGATTTACCAATCTCAAGTTATGGCCTTTGACTTAAAGTCCCTTTTTATTGACTTTTGAAAATGACCTATAATGTTGAAATTGATAACTTTTTGTGAGAGCATTTCTTGGACTTGAAGTGTGAAGAGGAGATGTAGGAAATGTCTTTCTCTTCAAAATGAGCTTTGGATGGAATTTTTCTGATAATCCATGTGGAAGTTATGCCTTGGTCAAGTTACAGTTGACTTTTTCAACTGTCCAAATATGGAAACTTTTGCATCTTGAGATTTTTTGAGCCATGCTTTGAGAATCATGATCAAGAATTGATCAAATGATGTTTGTGGCTTCAAAATGAGATGTTGATCAAAAATTTGAACTTTTGACTGTCAAATGACCATTTTGCCCCTGCAGTTGACTGTAGTGCAATTAGGGTTTTTGACTGTGCAATTTTGTGCTGTAAGTCTTGAAACTTGGTATGAGGATGCTTGACCATGTTTGTAGGCATGTGGGACTTGATTGGACCCTTGGAAACTTCAATTACTTTGCCAGAACCAAAACCCTAGTTGTTGACTGTTAGGAGGCCCTTGAACTGTGCAAACCTTGGGGAATTTTGAAGCATGCTCTTTGCAATTCTTGAAGAATATGGGAGGGAAAATTTTGGGGTACAACAGTTGCCCCTGTTCAATCTTCTTAGACCTGAGGATGTAGATTGGCTGGCGCGCCTTTCGTAATCCGAGGGTGGAAGATGATTGAACACTAGAGTGCCCAGAAATTTGCGCTCACATAGTAGTGTGATGGTGGGAATGGGCTTACAGATGCCATTTGGAGATTGATGGATAGGTGGATGGGCTTATAGATTCCATCTGGATGTTGATCGCGTAAGAGATTCCTTAGTGAGAGTTTGCGTACCTGCACACGAAAAGGATTACCTGACCCGTTAAGGGAGCTGGTCTTCAGATTCTTTGTATAGGTGTGTCCTGACTGGTTACAGGAGCTGAATCTGGAGCTTCAAACGGTGATGAATGAACCAGGGATGGTTAGTACCGCAACGGGACGGTGAGAAAACCTTGGGCGATTACTACCTCAACAGGAACGCTGAGAGAACCTTGGGCGACTTCTACTTCAACAGTAACGCTGAGAGAATCTTGGGCGACTTCTACCTCAACAGTAACACTGAGAGAATCTTGGGCGACTTCTACCTCAACAGTAACGCTGAGAGAATCTTGGGCGACTTCTACCTCAACAGTAACGCTGAGAGAATCTTGGATATCTTCTACTGAGTCTTTATCAGGAAAATCTGTTAGGGATCGATTTAACTGGACTTGAGAAGGCCTTTGACTGGATAAGAAACAGAAAAATCTTAGGGTCGATTTAACTGAACCGGTCTAGGTCTTGAAATCTTCAACTGGATAAGAAACAGGGAGATCTTAGGGTCGATCTGACTGAACCAGAGAAGGCCTTTGACTGGATAAGAAACAGAAAAATCTTAGGGTCGATTTAACTGAACCGGTCTAGGTCTTGAAATGTCTTCAACTGGATAAGAATCAGGGAGATCTTAGGGTCGATCTGACTGAACCAGAGAAGGCCTTTGACTGGATAAGAAACAGAAAAATCTTAGGGTCGATTTAACTGAACCGGTCTAGGTCTTGAAATGTCTTCAACTGGATAAGAATCAGGGAGATCTTAGGGTCGATCTGACTGAACCAGCGAAGGCCTTTGACTGGATAAGAAACAGTAAAATCTTAGGGTCGATTTAACTGAACCGGTCTAGGTCTTGAAATGTCTTCAACTGGATAAGAAACAGGGAGATCTTAGGGTCGATCTGACTGAACCAGAGAAGGCCTTTGACTGGATAAGAAACAGAGAAATCTTAGGGTCGATTTAACTGAACCGGTAAAGGTCTTGAATATAGCTGAGAACTTAACTGGATCTTTCCTGAAAGGTAAAGGTCAGTCATGTGCAATGCATGATATGGATCAAACAATGATGTTCTCAATATAAATGAGATTTGTGAGATATGATGCGTAGATGCATGCTATAATGTATGAAAATATGATGTTCATGAATGTATCTTTTCGTCTTATGGACATAAATCCTTGACGGGTGCCGGGAAGTCACTCCTGGGCTGATGTTGAAGAATAGATCTTTGCTTTCGCTGGGGATGATAGTTGCAAGAATATCGGTAGGAGAAGGTAACTCCGTTGGGGAATAAGCTTGGCGAATGGATTACTCTGCGGGGAGAAAAGTACTCTAGCGATCTTGCTGGGAAGCAATACTCTGTGGGGAGAGAGGTACTTTGCTGGAATGTTGATGGTAACTCGCTAGGGATACCCTTATTGTGTTGGAAGTGTAAATAGACTTCGCTGGGGATAAGAAGACTTCGTCGAGGACGATCTTTCCGTGGCTTTTGGCTGAGGATAACCCAGTTATATCCTGGTAAGGAAATAACTCCTTGAATGAAGCCGGGAGACGCGTTCGTGCTCTGCGAGGATAAGCTTCCAGAATCTACTGGGGATAAGCTTTCTGCTTGGGGAGATAGATTCCAACTTTCTTGGGGATCTGGATTGGACTCTCCTGGGGAAAATTTGAGATGTACTGGGAGTAACTCCACTGAATGTTTGATATACCGCCGGGGAACAATCTTTAGACCAAGACTGCCGGGGATGCTTGTTAGGAATGCATATATACTGCTGGGGAATATTGAGATATGCGAGGGATACCCAACTTCCTTGAGGTTTGATAATAGCTTCGCTTGAGGAGAGTGTACTGACTTGCTGGCTCACTCTCTGGGGAATTAGGATGTACTGGTTATGTTCTTCAACTGAACCTACCTTGGTACCTTGGAGGATAGAACAATTAGATTGCTTAGACAACTCTTTATTGCCCCTGTTTCTAATGTTACCTGTAATTAATCCTTTGTTTCGTATGCAAATATTCATGAGTTAGCAAATTATTGTCAATGCATATATCACAAATTGAACCTTGGACGTTCTTCGCAAAACAAAACAGAAAAGGAAAAACAATTGGCAATTTTAACTGAAAAGTGATTTTTGTATTGATTTTGAATTTGCCTGTAAAATAGGCGTTTATGTACAAGAGGCTGACGTCCTAGTAAGAGAAAGCTGCCGAACAAAAGAGTTTATACAATTTGTACAAAAGAAAATAAAACAGTTGTGTGAAATGAATGATCCCACTGGGTTTCAACTCTGCTATTGCCTTTATATCTCCGAGAGTCTCATCACTTGATGACCTTAGTTGAAGATGAAGCTGACTGATCGATGCCGTCTGAACTTAATGTAGATACCGGATTCTGGATGCAGAGTGATCCAATGAGACATAGTATTACGCTTTATCCCTAACTTTTGCCTGGACCGCCCTTTCGGGTTTTCAGTCCACCGGGATACCCATTTTTGCCCAAGCCGCCTTTTCAGGTTTTCGACTTGCCGGGTGTACAGATTTTTTCATTTCATCCCTTCATTTTGCCCGAACCCTTTTGGTTCGCCGGGAAGCCCTAACTTTTGCCTAGGCATGTCAGCCTAGCGGGTCTTTTTTATGCGTAGTATCTTTTTACTATGTCTGCATTGGCGGGGTGAGGAAGGTCGTCACCATCCATGTTGGTTAGAATCATGGCTCCTCCTGAGAACACATGCTTAACCACAAATGGCCCTTCGTACGTGGGGGTCCATTTGCCCCTCGGATCACTCTGAGGAAGGATGATTCGCTTGATTACCAGATCCCCAACTTGATATTCCTGTGGTTTGACCTTTTTGTTAAATGCCCTGATCATCCGTTTTTGGTACGTCTGACCGTGGCAAATAGCAGCAAGTCTCTTTTCATCAATTAAGTTTAGCTGATCAAGTCGTGTCTGGATCCAATCATCTTCGTTTAGATTTGCATCCTTCATTATCCGGAGAGAGGGTATTTGCACTTCAATCGGTAAGACTGCCTCCATGCCGTAGACCAAGGAGAAAGGAGTTGCCCCGGTTGACGTCCTAGCTGAGGTACGGTACCCATGTAGAGCGAACGGTAACATCTCGTGCCAATCTTTATAAGTCATTGTCATCTTCTGCACGATTTTATTAATGTTTTTATTTGCTGCTTCTACAGCCCCATTCATCTTCGGTCTGTAAGGAGAAGAGTTGTGGTGCTGTATCTTAAACTGCTCGCAGAGTTCAGTGATCATCTTGTTATTCAGATTGGTACCGTTGTCTGTAATAATTCTCTCAGGGACGCCGTATCGACAGATCAGATTATGCCGAATGAACCGTGCCACAACAGTCTTGGTTACCGTAGCGTAGGAAGCTGCTTCAACCCACTTTGTGAAGTAATCAATCGCCATTAGGATGAAGCGATGCCCATTAGATGCCGTAGGTTTAATCTCACCGATCATATCTATGCCCCACATTGCAAACGGCCAAGGCGCAGTCAGAACATTTAGAGAAATTGGAGGAACATGCACCTTGTCTGCATAAATCTGGCATTTATGGCATGTCCGGGAGTGTTGGTAACAGTCAGCTTCCATTGTGGACCAGAAATACCCTGCCCGAAGGATCTTCTTTTCCATAGTGTGTCCACTGGAATGTGTTCCGAAGGTCCCTTCATGTAGCTCTTCCATGATCCTTTCTGCTTCTGTCTTGTCCACACAACGCAGTAAGGTCGAATCATGGTTTCGCTTATACAGGATGCCGTTGCTAAGGAAGAACTTTGCTGCGAACCTTCTCAGAAACTTTTTGTCGTTGACAGACGCACCTTCAGGGTATTCTTGAGCTTCCAGATATCTCTTCACCTCATGGTACCAAGGCTTCTCAGTCACCAATTCAATCTCGAGATCACAACAGTATGCCGGTTCGTCCAGTTTCCAGATGATGATCCGGGGAGCCTCATTATCCCATTTGACCTTGAACATAGAAGACATTGTAGCTAACGCGTCCGCAAGCTGATTCTCCTCTCTCAGAAAGTGTTCGAAGGTTATCTTTGTGAAGTGGGGGATCAAGGTCAACACACATTCCCTGTAAGGAATAAGATTCGGATGTTTCGTATCCCACTCTCCTTTAATCTGATTGATCACAAGAGTGGAATCTCCGAAGACACTCAGAAACTTGATCCTTAAGTCGATCGCAGCTTGAAGACCCATGATGCACGCCTCATACTCTGCCATGTTGTTGGTACAGTTGAAACATAGCCGGGCAGTGAGTGGAGTATGAGTGCCTTGAGGGGATATGATTATAGTGCCAATACCGTTACCCAAAGCATTGGAGGCTCCGTCGAAGTGCATAGACCATTGGGATCCTTCCTCAGGTCCTTCATCCGGTCCAGGTACTTCACAATCAGTCACTATCATGATGCTCTCGTCCGGAAACTCGAAGTTCATTGACTGATAGTCATCTACTGCCTGATGTGCCAAGTGGTCTGCCAATACACTACCTTTGATGGCTTTCTGGGTTGTGTACTGGATGTCGTATTCTGTCAAGATCATCTGCCATCTTGCTATTCTCCCAGACAGAGCAGGCTTTTCAAATATGTACTTTATAGGATCCATCTTTGAGATTAACAAGGTAGTGTGAGTCAGCATATATTGTCTCAGCCGGCGAGCAGCCCATACCAAAGTGCAGCAAGTTTTCTCAAGCAGTGAGTATCGGGTCTCACAGTCGGTAAACTTTTTGCTAAGGTAATAAATGGCATGCTCTTTTCGGCCAGACTCTTCATGCTGCCCCATCACACACCCCATTGAGTTATCAAGTACTGTCAGGTATAGTATCAGAGGTCTCCCTTCAACCGGTGGCATAAGGATGGGTGGCTCTTGGAGATACTCTTTGATTTTGTCAAAAGCAGCCTGACATTCATCATTCCAACGTACTACCTGATCTTTCTTCAGCAGCTTGAAGATTGGCTCACAGGTAGCAGTTAGGTGTGAGATGAACCGAGCAATGTAATTCAAGCGTCCTAAAAAGCCTCTGACCTCTTTTTCTGTCTTAGGAACTGGCATCTCTTGAATGGCTTTAACCTTGGCAGGGTCCACTTGAATACCCTTATCACTTACAACGAAGCCTAGCAACTTTCCAGATCTTACCCCGAAGGTGCACTTGTTCGGGTTCAACCTCAGCTTGTACAACTTCAGACGGTCAAATAACTTCTGCAGATGATCTAGGTGTTCTTCCTCAGTTTGGGACCTTGCGATCATGTCGTCAACATACACTTCTATCTCATGATGGATCATGTCATGAAATAAAGCAACCATGGCACGTTGGTAGGTTGCCCCAGCGTTCTTCAGTCCAAAAGGCATGACCTTGTAGCAGAAGGTGCCCCACTGAGTAACAAAGGTAGTTTTTTTCCATGTCTTCAGGAGCCATCTTGATCTGATTGTAACCTGAAAAACCATCCATGAAAGAGAACACCTTATGCTGGGCAGTATTGTCAACAAGGACATCAATGTGAGGTAAAGGGAAGTCATCCTTGGGGCTGGCCCTGTTCAGATCCCTGTAGTCAACACACATTCTGACCTTTCCGTCCTTCTTTGGTACCGGCACCACATTAGCAACCCACTGAGGGTAAGAAGTCACTGCAAGGAACCCGGCATCAAACTGTTTCATAACCTCGGCTTTGATCTTCTCAGACATCTCTGGACGCATACGGCGGACCTTTTGCTTAACCGGAGGGCAGTCTTCCTTAGTAGGTAAGTGATGGACCACAATATCGGTATCCAACCCGGGCATGTCTTCGTAGGACCAGGCAAAGATCTCCATATAATCATGTAGCATCTGATTCAACCGTTGCTTCACGCTGAGCTCTAGGTTGGCACCAATTTTTACCTCCTTTCTATCTGCCTCAGTACCCAGATTTATTGTCTCCACTGGCTCTTTGTGTGGTTGAATTGCCCTCTCTTCCTGGAGTAGCAGTCTTGCCAGCTCGCCAGGCACTTCGCAATCATCTTCACCTTCGTCTTCGGCTAAGTTGATCGGATTTTCGAAGTCATAACTGGCAGTAGCAGAGTCGTTACCAGTGAGATCCAGAGTGGATTGAAATCTGTATGAGTGAGTGTGTGTAAATACAGTTGTTTTGTAATATATAAAGAAAGGAAAGAAAGAAAAGGAGCGTAATATGCGAGAAAACGTCCAAGATTTTTATTCATGATATATGAAATGACAATTTATATGCCCTCACAAATGAAGCCAACGGTGCCCCGGGTAAGACACCGGGCCGTAGAGTTTTAAATATTTATTACAAATAACAAAACAAAGAAGTTTATTACTGCGTAACAAAAGTAACAGGAGTATGGTCTTTGGCAATCCAATTGGTCAATCCTCCTTCAGTCGTCGGGTAGATCCATCTATTGAATTCTGACTCTCCCACTTCATCTTCATCTCCCACAGCATTCACCCCTGGGTTGGTAATAAGCACAGGAGGTCTTCTGGTCTTTGCCTTCCGCATAGCTTTCTGACCCTCTGCAGTAAAACCCAGTCCGAATTTGTCAGTTTTCTGTGTAAAATCAGGGAGCCTGCCCCAGTTAGCACATTCACCTTTCTGGACCACAGCCCGGGCATCCTTCAAGGAATCCATCTTCAAAGGAACATCCTCTTCGACCGCTGTTTCTGCTGCTGCTAAAGTTGGAAGTACCTCCTCGAAATGCTGAAAGGGGGTTTCAATAAACTCCCCGTCCATCTCAATATACCTGAAGGAATTCAAATGGCTCACCATATACTCCTCCTCTCCCTGCACAGTGACAATCTTCCCTCTGACAGGGTACTTGAGCTTCTGGTGCAAGGTAGAGGTCACTGCCCCAGCTTTGTGGATCCAAGGTCGACCCAGTAGACAAGAATAAGATGGACGGATATCCATCACATAGAAGGTAGAGTCGAATACTTGAGAACCCACACGAATAGGAATGTCTACCTCTCCATGAACCATCCTCTTGGAGCCGTCAAAGGCTCTGACGATGATATTGCTAGGTTTCAACTCCAGGCCCTCACAATCCAAACGGTCTAAGGCCTTCTTGGGTAGCACATTTAGGGAAGAACCAGTGTCCACCAACACGTGCGCCAGAGTAGTGCCCATGCATTCAATAGAGACATGCAGGGCATCATTGTGGTCCCTTCCCTTAGCAGTAAGGTCAGCATCCGAGAAACCCAATCCATTGTCCGCTGTCAGATTTGCTACGCAATCAGTGAACTGGATGGCATATGTCTCCTATGGCACATGGGCCGTCTTGAGAAATGAGATCAAGGCCTTAGCATAGGCCTCTGAACACAGTAGCAAGGAGAGCATGGAGATCTTGGAGGGCGTATGCCCCAGCTGCTCGACAACATTAAAGTCACTCTTCTTGATTATTTTCAGGATTTCCTCCATCTCTTGTTGGGAGGCCTCAGCATTTACAGGTCTTGGTGCCTCCATCCGGGTAGGCTCATCTTCAATCCCTTTGCCCTGAGCATTAGATGACTCGGCAGCAGGGGAAACAACTTGATCAGAAACAGGAACAGGTACACTTGTAGGTATTATAGTGAGGGGTCTTTGAATAGCGGGTGGTGCAATGTCAGGCGAGAAGAGCCTGCCACTGCGGGTAACCTTTGCTGGACCAGTGATATTACTAATACTGGTGCCAGTGTTGAACTCTTGTTTGATTCCATTCACATACACGTCTGCCCCATAGTGCCAGGGGACAGCCTTATCAGATTCGTAGGGGAGAGGCCCCGGAACAGTAATAACAACAGGTGCGACAGTCATGATTTGAACAGGCTTCCTTGGGAGAGCCCTGATTGGATTATTAAAGATTGTAACAATAGAAACTTCTTCTACCGGAACAAACTGAACAACGGACTTCTTGAACAAAATCTCTTTGCTGTCCATTAGGCTTTGGATGCCCAACTTCAGCAAAGGACAACTAGATAGGGAAACAGCACAGAAAAGGCAATCTTCACTACAACCCGGAAATAAACCGGCCAACAGTAGGTTCCTCTTGACAGTCATTAAGGGAGTAGCCACATCATCCACAGAAACGGCGTATACATCCTCATCAACAGCATTTACTCCATGCTGGGGCATAGGAGCAGTCACCACATTTGGCCTCTCAGGCGCTTCAAACTGTATCTCTTTTGCATCAATAAGGTCTTGTACCTTATTTCTTAAGGCCCAACAGTCATCAGTGGAATGTACCGGGCTATTAGAATGGTAAGCACAGCGGGCATTTGGATTGTATTTGGGGGAGGCAGTGTTCACAACTTTCGGGGCCTCCCTGACAGTCACTAAGTTGGTGGATATAACTGTGGCAATATTTGCGATAAAGTCATACTTAAACGGGTGAACTCTCTTCTAGGTCTTTCAGCCCTTGGAGGATTGGTTTGCCGAGGAGCGGCAGCAGGCTTAGCAATCATCACCGTGTTGACAGATTGGCGGCGCTCAGGCTTCTCTTGTCTTCTAGACCCATATACCGCACTGGCCTCCTTCTTGAAGGGCTTTTTCTCAGAACTTGCAGATGCACCCTTCTGAATTTTGCCAGACTTTATCCCAGCCTCTATTCTCTCTCCAGTCAGAATAAGATCAGTAAACCCTGCAGATGAGTTACCGATAAGATGGTTGAAAAATGGCCCAGATAGGGTCCCCAAGAACATGTCTACCAACTCCCGGTCAGTCAACGGAGGCTGCACCCTGCCAGCCAGATCCTCCACTTCTGTGCGTACTCTTTAAAACCTTCGCTTGACCCTAACGACATACCCTGGAGTTGGGTACGTGTAGGGGCAAGGTCGGCATTATATTGATACTGCTTATAGAAAGCAGTAGCCAACTCCTCCCAGTTACGAACCTTGGTCCCATCCAGCTGATAGAACCATTCGAGATGAGTCCCTGAAAGACTCTCCTGGAAGAAGTGGATCCACAAGTTCTTGTCCACTGAGTACGGTTGAATCTTCCGCACGTAGGATCTGAGATGTAGCTTGGGACAAGATGCCCCATCATATTTGGTGAAAGATGGTGCTTTGAACTTATGAGGAATGATCACACCAGTAGACAAACCCAAGTCTCCGAAATCCAGCCCAGGCACTTGTTGGATCTCCATAGCATTCAGCCTGTCTTCCAACTGTTTATATCTATCTTCTGCCGGAGGATACTGTTCCTCATCAAAATCAGTCTCGTTGTCAGAGACTACCGGACTAGGACCTTTCCCCGCCTGGGGACTACTCTTGCCTATAGAAGAACCAGCCTCTTCATTTTGCAGAGTGTTGCCAAACCTTCGGCCCGAGTTAAAAAGAACAGTTCTCCTCTTCTTCTTCTTTTCTTTCTTCAGGAGTAGAGCCTTCAGCTCTTCTTGGCCCTGAGCCAAACCCATGATTAGTTCCTGAAATTGCGCGTTCTGCGCCTGAAGAGCCTTGATAGACATCTCAGTTGATGATGAGTCAGGATTCATGATGCTGAAATAAACAGCGAAGAACAGTAAGCAACCTGAAAAGAAGAAAACCTGCTATGCACGTGATGAATGGAATGCGTATGATTTATGTTTTCAAAGACAATCGAGAATCAACTTTGTAAACAAAAAGGAACACACTTCATTAGATTCAACTTTGAAACTTAAATTATTCAACAGGTTGCCCTTAGGCGTTACATGAAAGGAAATACTGAAAAGGGAAATAAAACTGTAAAAGAACATCCAGAGCTCCTTATTGATCCCATGGTCTCCTCTTCTCAGTACGGATGTAGTCATTTAGAGCTCGCTCATTCTCCAACTGCTTTGTCAGCTTCTGGATCTTCAATTCCTGCTCGTTGAACTTTTCCCGGTAAGAATCCCGCTCTTCTCGCAGTTGCGACCAAGATCTCTTTAATGTCTCATAATCAGTAGGTATATGAGGAGGAAGGACAGTTGGAGGAACACCATCTTTGTCAGGATACTCAAGAATGATAGGTCTGATGGCTTCGTATGGCATACCTAACTTCTGAGCACGGATGCGAACCCATTTGTAGTAGGCTTCCATAGGTAAAGAAGTCTTTGGCCCCAACTCTTGTGGGTCAGCTTTATGAACTTTGTCCCAAGCCTTGATGAACCTACGACGCAGCTCGTCACTATCCACCTGAAACTCAAAACTGATGTGAGGCACCAACATCTCATGGGGGCCTGCTCTTCTGGCTCTTCCAAACTGACGGAGTGCTAGACATGGATTGTAAGAGATTCCTCCTTGGGTACCAATCAGAGGAACATTAGGGTATTCCCCGCATCGATCAATAATAGCTATCTCATCTAAACCTCTGCAAGTCCAAATGATGTCTTTATCAGTGAGAGACATTAACCTATGAGCCCAACCTCTTCCTTCTTGGTTCTTCAGTACGAACTTAGGGAGGTGTGAAATAAACCACCTCACCAACAAAGGGATACAACACCACAGGGTTCCTCGTCTTCGGGCAGTACGAGCATGAATTTGTTGCAGGATGTCACCCAAGAGAGTGGGTACAGGATTCTGAGACATAAAGATCCTTATGGCAGTGACATTGATGAAGTTGTCAGGATTAGGAAACAAGACTAACCCATAGATTAAGAGAGCCAATATGTCTTCATATGCCCTAAAGTCCAGGTCATTCCAGAAGCTGTTAGCTTTACCAATCAGAAACTTGGCCAAGAAACCCTTAACTCCGCTTCTAGTTACCCAGTTGTCCATTACCTCTTGATGTGTCAAGGGAAGAGCTGCAGCAACCTCCTCAAGCCTGGGGGTCTTTTCCCAACCAGTAAAGGGAGTCTGATCCAAGATAGGGATACCAAGAAAATCAGAGAACTCTTCCAGGGTAGGGACCAGCTGAAAGTCTTGAAAGGTGAAGCACTGGTACAGAGGGTCATAGAACTGGGTCAGAACACTCATCAACTGTTGATCCCGCTTTGCAGTGACTAAACTGAGAAGAGAACCATGCCTCTGAATGAAGGAAGTGGTATTTGGAATTCTACTAACCAACTCTTCAAGCAACTCAGGTGAGTGAACAAAGTTGAACCGGATAGTATTCCTTCGCACAGGCATCATGGTGTCCTACAAAACAGAGCAAAGGTGAAACCCTCTTGTCTTTGAAATGGTCAGTCCTTATGCAGGATGCATGCAATGCTCATGATGTTATGATGTTATGATAAAGCACACCACAAATAGATACAAAGGCAAACATGGTAAGGCACACAAGTCACACAAGACAGACCCTTAAAGTTTAGGCCAGCATGAGGTCTAGGTATTACCCTCTTTCAGTTTGTTGGTTCATACATGTCCTATCAAAGTAACCGGGTTCTTAGAGGATCCCAATATCATTGACTACCCTCAATCGGTCATAACTCCAGCATCGCAATCTTTTCTTGCGGCCAGAACCATCATGAGAGTTTAGCCTCAATGGGCGTAGCATACTGCTACTGTTCTAATGGCCAAGTTGTGTCATTTAAGGTTCTAAGGTTGTTGGTGCTTAATGACTCCTCAGAAGACCCATATTCTCCTCGTTGCAACACAAGGGATATCGGTACAGACCAAGGTGCCACACCAACGTAGCCACTGTTTCACCCGTGTCGGTCTACGCCGGATAGGTCCCTCACAGCTTATGCTACCTAAACAGGGTATCCCCAGATCCGGGTTAGGATCTATGTAACTCCCATGCAACCCACAAATTTAAAGCAGACAAGTCAATACAATTGAAAACACAGTTATGAACTAACCCTAAGGTACACCTCACTTTAAGTTTAAGTCCCCAGCAGAGTCGCCAGTTCTGTGATCGGTGGATCTGGAACTGACTGTTTAACGCTGGTTCGCGAAATGTCGCGGAAGCAAGAGTCGCCACCGTCTTTTATTTTCTCCAAATGGAAAGGACAAAAGCACAGAAAAATTCCTTAAAGAGATTGCTCTCGGTTCGGGAGGTAGGTTATAGAAAGGGAAGGTGTTAGCACCCTTTCTATCCATGGTTATCCATGGGCTCTTAGATACTTGCTCATTTGTGTTTTCAAAAAGGGTTTGTTTGCTTTTCAACTGTGGGTTTTTAAAAAAGTTTCTTTGAAAATTCCAGTTCGACTCTTGTATCGGTCCTCAAGAGTGTTTGAAAAGTTGCTTTCGAAAGCTTTTTGAAAAGGTGTCGGTGTGAAAAGTATTTTTTTTTATTTGTTTTGAAATTTAGAGCAAGTATCTAGAGTCGTCTACCTACCCTAAGGAATTCGTATGTGTAAATATCCTTTAAAGTAGTGTCATCCCACCATTGAGAGGTAGGTAGCACCACCGTTGGAGGTGTTCGGGTCAATTCGAGGTTCGGGACATGGTGATCACCAGAGCAATGGGAAGACACCTTAGAAGCTACCCTCATGCCAGGTTCCCGGATCATGAGGACTTACTAAGACATCCTCTACTCGACGATCACCTTTCGAGGGGCAAGGCAACAGTGAGGCGTACCCTAGGGGTGGTGTGTGATTTGTATGTCATGTTCATTTACATTTATCTTGTTCATGTCGGGGGTGATCTACGCGTTTGTTTTTATTTTGTCATTCATTCTTGCATGCAATAGTTAACAGTTAAAAAGTTGCGAGAAATATAAAGTTCCTAAACTATTACAAAGGCGCGGGTCCACATCGCCAAATTAAATCCAGGACCCGATTTGACATAAAATAAAGATGCGAGAAATATAAAAAGTTTACATGGCTTTGGGAGAATTACATAAAAATTATAAGAAAGGAAATAAATGCGCGAATCAAAATTATCAGCGAATGCGAGGGCGTTGGACCCTTTTTAACGAAATTAAATTACTATTAACAAATTAATTAAATTAAATGAGAAAAGAAATTATTTTTTAGTTTTTTTGTATTTATGGATTTTTAACAAGAGAATTAAATGAAATTAAGAAATTAATTAACCCTAATTCTAACTATTTTTATTTATTAAGAAAAAAAATTGAACCTAAAATTAAACCTAATTAATTAATGCAATTTTATTTACAAGAAAATAATTAATAATTAGTAATGATAAAAGAAAAGAAAAAGATAAAAGTAATTAACCTAATTCTACAAATTTTAAGTTTATTAAGAAAAATGTCAAAATTAATCCTAGAATTTAAAACTAAATTAATTAATGATTTTTATTTACAAAAATAATAAAATATATTTTTGATTTTTATGACTTTCTGATTTTTGTTATTATTTTTATATTTTATGAAAATAAATTAATTGAAAGAATTATATTAAAACTAATTAAAATACATAAAATAGAAAAATATGAAAAAGAATGAAAAGCAAACCAATGGGGGGTTCTGTCCCCAAACTGGAGGTTTTTTGGCTAGCAATCAGGCCCAACGTTTAAGGCCTTTGTTTGACTTTTCATGAAGCGTGTGTGTGCATTGACTGAGGCCTAGGATGTTCTGCAAATCTGGACCTTTGGATTGGGATCATGGGATGCGTGGCAAGCTGAGATTGTGGGCGTATGGTGGATGTTTGGAGGCAAGCTGCATAGGAAGATGTTAGCAAGAAAAATAAGGAAATAACATGGGGGACCTGGGGATCGAACCCAGGTCCCAGGGGTTACCAAACTGATGCCTTGCCACTGAGTCGTTCACGCGTTTTGAATATTGTATAGAAAACAAATAATATAATGCAAATCATGAGTTAGTGGACAATTTTCGCGCGAAATTTGAATACACCAACCATCGCCTTACACATCACCATCTTCTCCACTGGCCCTGCATTTTATCTGAAAAAACAAATTGAATAGCGGGGGTTTTAAACCCCCACTAAATAACAAGCACAAAAATAGCGATTAGCAACCCTTTGATTATAAATTAGGCGCGACCCCAGCATTGAGTTCGTCTGAAGGTCCTGATTTTAATGGTCCAAGTCTCGTGTTCCAATTTTACCCTATGCCAGAATCCCCAATTCAAGGTCTCTGAAAACCTAGAACGCTTCAATGGTGGATCCTCCAATTTTGCGCGAAAACTCAATTAAAGTATACAATTAGCTTTAGAATCAATCAATTAGTGTAAATCCATAAAAAAATTGCAATGAGAATGCTTGAAAACTGAAACACGAATATGCAAAAAAGACGACACAGTCTGACTTCTAGTTACCAATTCTTGATGTTAGAGTTGATGATTTTGATTCAGGCACGTTCCTTGAAGCCTCAGGAACACAATAGGATGGTTTCCCTGCCTTGAAAAGCCTTGGAATCACGTTTTCAGTTTTAGAATTTTTGACAAAAAACACCAAATTTGTTCTGGAATTCTGGCGCAGCTTCGAGGTTCTCTCCACTAGGGTTTGCATTAGGCTTATGTATGGAATGATTAGGGTAAAGATTTTGATCCAAAAACCCTTTGCATTGATGGAAAGATATTTGATTTTCATGGCATATATTTTCAAATCTTTCCCATGCATATTTGATTCCAATCATGGCAAAACCTTCCACTTTTGATTATGCACGAATCTTGAGTGTCCAATGAGAGCTTATTCTGCACAAAAAGATTTGATTACATTGGTTTAGTATTTTTTTCATATTTTAATTAATTAAATGAATTAATTGTAATTAAAAATTCAAATAAATAATAAAAATGATGAAAAAAATCCTTTTTGGGCCAAATGGTCGTGCATATGCTTTGGATGATCAATCTTGGAAGAAAATGTGGCCCATTAGTAATTTTAAGGCATTTGAAGCAAAGTTGACTTTTCAAAATACCCAAAAATTTCCCAACTTCCACAAGGCATATCTTGCTCAATTTTTAAGCTTTGATCATGTTCTTGGGCATTTTGGAAAGGTCTTGAAGTCCTATAACCAATGCCTTTGGTCCCATGTCATTTTGATTTACCAATCTCAAGTTATGGCCTTTGACTTAAAGTCCCTTTTTATTGACTTTTGAAAATGACCTATAATGTTGAAATTGATAACTTTTTGTGAGAGCATTTCTTGGACTTGAAGTGTGAAGAGGAGATGTAGGAAATGTATTTCTCTTCAAAATGAGCTTTGGATGGAATTTTTCTGATAATCCATGTGGAAGTTATGCCTTGGTCAAGTTACAGTTGACTTTTTCAACTGTCCAAATATGGAAACTTTTGCATCTTGAGATTTTTTGAGCCATGCTTTGAGAATCATGATCAAGAATTGATCAAATGATGTTTGTGGCTTCAAAATGAGATGTTGATAAAAAATTTGAACTTTTGACTATCAAATGACCATTTTGCCCCTGCAGTTGACTATAGTGCAATTAGGGTTTTTGACTGTGCAATTTTGTGCTGTAAGTCTTGAAACTTGGTATGAGGATGCTTGACCATGTTTGTAGGCATGTGGGACTTGATTGGACCCTTGGAAACTTCAATTACTTTGCCAGAACCAAAACCCTAGTTGTTGACTGTTAGGAGGCCCTTGAACTGTGCAAACCTTGGGGAATTTTGAAGCATGCTCTTTGCAATTCTTGAAGAATATGGGAGGGCAAATTTTGGGGTACAACACAGAGCAATGCCTCTCTCTTTCTTCCACGCGTCTTCGAATGCTCCAGCGCATATATTTCAAATTTCGAACATCCCGCTTGCATTTGAATTTCAAATGTTTTGGCACTCCTTCGCTTCGAACGCATTTCTTAGACACAGCCTTGTTATCATTTCGAGACCTCTTTGAATATATTCTCATAACTGTCACTCGAAAACCCCAAATTTTGATATGCCCATTTGAAGCATTGCTTCTATCATTTCGAAACATGACATTTTGCTTCATTTCAATCGAAACGTCCAATTCACTTTGCTTCTAATAATATCATCAAAGTCTTCAGCCAACAAAATGCCCCTTTAAAATATGTATTTCGATTCCTTTGAGAAATACTTATTTTAAACATATACACAAGATTTTGATGCGACCTTCGAATCATCGTAACATTTATTGCATATGACTCCAGTCACGTCAATCACAACGCTTTTCAGATTCCTTAACCGCCTTGAACCATTTCACAGCATGGTGCAGTTACAAACCAATGATTATCTTTAATCACGCCTATTACCAATGTTAACTTTACGCCACCTCTTCATCAAACCAACCCACGACAACCACGTATCACAATCTTACTCAGTGGATGCTTAAACTTCCACATTATAAAAACCCATCAACTTAGTCTTTTCTTTTCTTCCCACATTCTGAATCTTTTCTTCCTCTTTTATCACCGAAACCCTAAACTTCCAACATTCTTCCAACAATGTCTTCTTCAACCTCATCTCAACTAAAAAAGGTTTCCAAAAAGAAAGGAAAGACCACAGGAACCACAATGGAAAGCAAGGTTGGCACCTACCAAGGTCAATCTGTTCTTGTTCCCCAGATGATCTCAAAAGAGAAAGAAATACTTTATGCATCCCAGGTACTAATTCCTACTAACGCTGCTGGCAAGAGGTTAGCTTTAATGGGCCCTCTTACAGTCTTTGAAATTTTAAAAGACACCAGAAATTTTTTTCCAGTTTGCTATAATTTCAAACCTCTGTTTAATAAAATGGATAGCCCCAAGACTATAGAGTCCTCTGATTCAACCACCATAGAAAATCCAATTGTTCCCCCTAAGGACCCTTTCGTGCTAGATTATGTAAAGAGTAACTTCAAACCGTTTCAATCTTGCCCCACCTCCGACACAGCCTATCACAACTGGTTTAATAAGGTAGAAGCTAAGAAATCCCAGCAATGGGAAGAATTAGGTATCTACAACTTGATTAAACTGTCGAAACCAGGTTTTACTTACAGCCACCCATTGTTATTCGCGTCCCTATATTTCTGGGATAGTACTTACAATACTTTCCATCCCCCTGGTGGAATGATTACCCCTACCTTTTTTGACATAGCAACCATAACTGGATTATCACCAATAGGAGAAACCTATATTCCTGACAACGAAGAGCATTCGAGTATCATTGACTTCGAAGTCAAGCTAGCAAGCTTTTCAAAGTTTATCAGCCACTATCATACTGAAGGTGACAGTGTGTCAGATGTAGAACACATTGCTTTCCTTACTTTATGGTTGTCAAGGTATGTCTTTTGCAGCAGATCCCTAAAGGTAGCCAGTAGGTTTATTCCTCTAGCTAGAGATTTGCATGAGAATCGGAGGGTGTGCTTAAGCGAACTGCTATTAGTTGATCTTTATGAAAGTCTAAGGTCAGCTGTTTCGAGTCTAAAATCTCACACCTCCAAGAATATCCTGCTAGCTGGCCCTTTCTGGTTACTTCAGTTATGGCTAAATTCCATGTTCGAACCTTCACTATCAACTGCCAACACTATTACTGAACAAGACCCTGAAATAGCGGATAGAATCATCGAAGGCACTAGGCTGCGAAGACTAACCCCAAACGATGATAAGGATGACTTCAAAGTTCTATTCTCAAAATATATCATGATATTCTCCAAGAGGCATAAGTTCGAAGAGACCATGACGCCTTTTGCTTCAAGGGCTCATGGACCTTCATGGTTCACCATGGCTCTCTCAGAAGCTGTCAAAAGCAAAGAAATTCAAGATGTATGGAGAGCCTTTTTGCTACCCAGACTAATCTCTTCAAGAATTACTCCTGCTAAGAATCAAATTTTTCTTTTTGCTTATCAACCCAACTTCGTTTCGAGACAGTTTGGCTTGTGCCAACTAATTCCTGAACCCCTATTCCAAACGGAAAATGCCATCACCTCTGGGCGAACCTTCAAGGCACGAGAAGCCAAACTACAGCAGGAACAATACCAAGGCTTCGCCCATTTTGAACTGATAACTTTCGAACCTACACACCTTACAGCAAAGGGGTTTCTGGAATGGTGGACAAAGTTCTATCAGACTTATATGTTCGATACTCTTACTATTCAGCAGAAACTAACTGATGCATTCGATGTGCAGGTACCAACCAAGAAAGGTATGTTTACTCATGCCAAAGAGATTAAGGCCTTTCAAAATTATTTTGAAACTACTTATGATCCCACACGCTTGGAATCCACGGTGCATCAAGCGGCTGAGACCTTGAAGGAAAAATTCAAAGAAAAAGTTTCTAAGTTAAAACTTCCTTCAGGGTTGTCACCTGAGGATAGGTATAGGTTGGCATTCGAAATGCATCCACCTAAATTTCCTAGAATACCTACCTTAGAACTGGCTCTGGTTTGGTTTCCTCCATACCCTTGGTGGTTCACTTGCAAAGAAATGTTCAAATATCTTCAAAAGAAACCAAAGCCATCTGAGACTGTGACATGGGCTCGACACTGGCTCCACGATTTCCCAGGATATCTTCGCTATGACCTTTCTGCCATGTCGATTAAATCTGATCAAGGCACAGGTGCGAATGCTTGGGAAAATCCCAAATGTTTCTCATTTTCTATATCTTTAACTTTTGCCTTAATTGTTTCGATTTTCAGCCATCAGGATAAAGACTGCTGCTTCAAAGTCAAAAGAAGGGAGCGCCTCTCAAGCCTCTGTCGAAACCATTGACAATGTGACTCTATCCGAACCAACAACAATTGTTGCAACAATAACAACAACAACACCAGTAATAGCCAATGCTCCAACTCCACAGGTAATCACTTAGCCTTGATGTTTCGAATTCACTAATGTTTCATGATTTGCATCTAACTTATTGTTTAAATCTTTTCAGACCAACAAACTTCCACCTACCACTCCAAAGAAGCGAAAAACAAACACTACTGGGGAAGACCCCAAGGCTGGAGGAAATTTACCAGTTGCTTCAAAGAAGAAGCAGAAGAAAGATATTTCAAAAAGTGTTGTGCCAACTAGTGTCTCTGGACTCGATTCCAGGGATGCTGCTCCCTGACCTAAATCCAAAATTCCATCTTCGACCTCCAACGTAATGTTGGAACACATAGCTAGCAACCTCTCTTCTGAGAGTCCACAGGTAAATTGAACTTTAAATCTTTGAAAAAATAATTTCTTATTACCTTGGTGCATGCTTTTAATATTCTTTTGCCTCTTGCAGGATATTCTAAATCCAGCTCTTACCACTTCGACCTCACCATCAAAAGCTTCTGCTCCGATCAACTCTTCTCCTCAAGGGGATTCCAGCAATCTTGTACAGAATAGGGGTTCCTCTAATATGGCGGTTCTGGCTGGGGCTTCTGAGCAACAAGATGATCAGAGTACTTCTCCTCCTCTCAAAGAAACAAATGAAGCAACGCTTCATGAATCTGCAGAGGCTTTACAAAGAACTTCTCTCCAAAAGTCCCCTCTTGAAACCCTTCAAGAGGATCCAAAGGACACTCACGCTGAAGGAGAGAAAGCTGATTCTGGTCAAAGAAACGAAGAATCTGCGGAAGAAGGGTCTGAGGAGGAAGATGCCAACGATGGTTCGACTGCTGGGACAGAGTCCAATGCAGATAGCAGCGAGAACGAAGATATCGAAGTGGTGGATTTGGATGACGATGAAGAAGATAATGAGCACGAAACGAATGAAGGGGATGGTGACGCGACCAATAAACCCATGGAAGTCGAAATAGACGTGACCCCCTTGCGCGTGGAACTCCCTCAACTGTCTTTGTCCCGAATGACTGAAGAGGAGCTTGCTCTCCTGAGACGAAATGACCCTATTGGGTACATGAAGGCGAAGCTGGCTCAAAGGGATATTCCACCTGCTAGGGCTGGCACAAGTTCGACTAGCCATCCGCTGCCCACCGATGAAAGAATTGTACTTCTTAAAAGGATCAGGAGAACAATTCTAGATGTGGATTTGTTCGAAGTGCTCAAACAAGATAGCACAGCTTGCTACACTATGAAGGAGTTGCTTACAAAAGTCAACCTTGCTATCTGCTCCTTGCCAGTTAGTTCTATCTTGTTCGATCTTCAATCTTTGCTGGACAATGTGACTGGGTACCTTCTCCAAGATGAATTTACTGCCAGAAAGGTTCAAGAAAAACGAACTGCAATGGATGCTGCTTATGAGCATGCTTCGAAACTCTCTCAAGAAGCTGAGGATCAAGCCATGCATCTAAAGCAAGCGAAAACTGATTATGAGGCTCGAGCTGAGTCCATCCTTCTCTGCGAAAGGCAAATTCAGGAACTTCAACAGAAGGTTAAAGAGGCTCAAGAACAACAATTAGCCTACGAAACCAATACTGCTGGTAACCAATTCGAAGAGCTTCTCAACCAGGGGCTTGCAGAAATGGAAACTGCAGAACAACTCAAGGGAGAAGTGGCCACCTTAAAGGGAGCAAGACGTTTTGCTCAACAAAGGCTTGAGTCTTTTTGAAGTATCTTCAACAGATTGAAGAATAATTCTTATTTCTAAATCTCAGTGTTCATTTGATTAAAATTTGGTTTTTTATATGTAATATTTGAACAACGCTATTTTGGCATCCCATATTGCCATTTTGGCATTTTTATGATATTTTGATTACGTTGTTACTATTCGAATCTCCTGCAGGCGTGGCTTATATTTCTTTAAATACTTCCCATTAACCTTTAGGATACGTTTATCATCCATCAGCTCTTCGATTTCATATGCATTGTTTGAGAATACCTTTATTATTCGAAAAGGCCCTTCCCAATGAGGTGACCATTTACCTAATATTTTATTTTTCTTGTCCATGGGTAATATGACTTTCCAGATTAAGTCATTAATAGTGAATGCTTTCCTTTTCACCCTTTTGTTATATGTTCTGGCCACTCTTTCTTTTTGTCTCATCAAGATTTCCAATGCATGTAATCTAACTTCGTCCAATTCCACTAACTCATTCATCATCATCTCCCAATATAATGCAGCTGGGATTTCATTTTGTCTTTGAATTCGAACTGATTGTAGATGAATTTCTACTTGCAGAACTGCATCATGACCAAATGTGAGTTGGAAAGGCGTGGTGTTAGTAGCTTCTTTAGGAGATGTTCTACAGGCCTATAGTATTTGGTCCAAAGTTTTGTGCCAGTTCCTTGGTTTTTTACCAATATGTTTCTTAATTAACCCTATTATCACTTTATTAGCCGCTTCGACCTGACCATTTGCTTGAGCATAATATGGCGTTGATGTTAGTAATCTAAACCCCATTTCTTGGGCAAATTCTTGCATCTTTCTACCAGTAAACACAGAGCCTTGGTCTGTGGTTATGCTCTCTGGAAAGACGAACCTATAGATAATTTGTTTCTGTATAAACTCAATAATAGCCTCTTGATCAGCAACTATTAATGGTATAGCTTCGATCCACTTGGTAAAATAATCTATTCCTACCAAGATATATTTATGTCCTTTAGATGAAGCAGGATTTATTTCTCCTATTAAATCTTATGCCCATCCTCTAAATGGCCATGGTTTAATGATTGAATGTAACTCACTTGCAGGGGCATGTTGAATCCCTGCATGTTTCTGACAATCTTCGCAACCTTTAGCAAAGTCTATACAATCTTTGAGCATGCTGGGCCAATACATGCCATATCGAAATAACAGCCATTTCATTTTATGACCTGCTTGATGTGCCCCACATGCCCCATTGTGGACTTCTGACAATGCTAAATATGCCTCACTTTCTCTTAGGCACTTCAGTAATACGCCTTCTTGGGTCTTTTTGAACAATTCGTTTCCCATGAGGACATATGACAATGCTCTATATTTTATCTTCCTATCAACATTCAGAGTTGGGTTTGTTAAATAACTCACCAGTGGACTTCGCCAATCTGCATCTGATAAAGTGTTTATGGCTAATATTTCGAATCCCTGTTTCTCAGCATAACCCAATTTCATACTCTCTAGATCTGATGGTGTGAATCTAGTAGCCATAACTCTACCCCTTAATTTAACTAAATCCTCAAAGTTTCTGGCAGAAACTTTATAACCCAAAGCCAACTGGGCTAAGTCATTTGCTTCTTGGTTTTCTATCCTTGGTATATGTTGAATATCCATGTATTCAAATTTCCTAAGTAGCCTGTTAACTATGATGAAGTATATCATCAGCTTTTCCTTTATGCATTTATACTCCTTTGTTATTTGCTTGACCACTAATTTTGAGTCTCCTTTAATTTCGACTCTAGTTGCCCCCAATTCCAACAAAGCTTCAAGTCCAACAATGAGCGCTTCATACTCAACTTCGTTGTTCGAGCAACGAGGACCATCTAATTTATACTTGAATTTTGTTGGAATTCCTTCAGGAGAAATTAGAAGGACTCCAACACGACTTCCATTCCTGTGGGTCGAACCATCAAAGTATAATTTCCATGGTTGCATTTCGACGTAACTCATGACAGTCTGCTCAACCAACGAATGGTCCACAATGAAATCAGAAATCACTTGGCCTTTCACAGCTTTTAAAGGCATGAAAGTCAAAGAATATTCTGTTAAGGCTAAAGCCCATTTACCAACTCTTCTATGCATTATTGGTTTCGAAAGCATGTGTTTAATGACATCGAAATGAGATGAAACATAAACATCAACAGGCTTTATATAATACTTGAGTTTCATACAAGAGAAATATAAATAGAGACATAGCTTTTCTAAATTACTATATCTGGTCTCTGCATCATTCAATACTCTACTTAAATAGTATATGGCTCTTTCGATACCATTGCTATCTTCTTGTGCTAACATACTACATATACTAACTTCAGAGGCAGATATGTACAATCTCATGGGCTTTCCCCATGAAGGTGGAGACAAGATGGGAGGCTGAGAAAGGTATCTTTTTATCTTGTCAAATGCCTCCTGATGGGCTTCGTTCCATTCGAAGGCTTGGCCTTGCTTTAGACGAAGCAACAGAGAGAAAGCTTGGGTTCTTCCACTCAGATTCGAAATGAACCTTCTGAGAAAGTTAATCTTCCCTAGCAAAGATTGCAGCTCCCTTTTTGACGTAGGTGCTTTCGTCTCCATTATGGCTTTGGTTTTGTTCTGGTTGATCTCAATCCCTTTCTTGTGAACCACAAAGCCAAGGAAATCTCCAGCCTACACAAAAAATGCACATTTAAGGGGATTCATCTTTAAGCCATGTTTTCTCATTCGTTCGAATGATTGGCTCAAGTGATGCAAATTTGTTTCTGCAGATATAGATTTGATGACTATATCATCAATATAGACCTGCATAAAGGTTTCAATGAAATCATGGAAAATCAAATTCATTGCCCTTTAATAAGTTGCCCCAACGTTTTTTAAACCAAAAGGCATCACCACCCATTCGTAGGTGCCTAAGGCTCTTGGGCAACGAAATGATGTCTTGGCAACATCTTCTTCAGCAATAAAAATCTGATTATACCCAGAGTAACCATCTAACATACTCAAGTATTCGAATCCTGCAGCAGAGTCTACTAGCATTTCTGCCACAAGCATGGAGTACTCATCCTTAGGGGTTGCAGTGTTTAAATCCCTAAAATCTATGCAGATTCTCAAAGAACCATTTTTCTTAATAACAGGTACTATATTTGCTAACCATTCGACGTACCTTGTGGTTCTGATGAATCTGCAATGCAGCAACCTTTCGATCTCAGCTTTAATCTTTGTGAGAACCGCTGGTGCGAATCTTTTAGGAGTTTTCTTGATGGGCTTCTTGCCATCTTTGATTGGAAGTCTGTGTTCGACTAAGTCCCTCTTTAAACCAGGCATTTCGTCATAATCCCATGCAAAGCAATCTTTGTTTTTCTTGAGGACTTCGATCACTTCCTGCTTGAGGCCTGGGCTAAGTTTTGCACTTATGTAGGTTATTCTTTTCGTGTTTTCATCCCCTAAGTTCACTTCTTCGAGTGGATCCTGTGCCAACATTTTGGCACCTGAGTCTATGGGGTCCCTTTCGAAGCCTAAGGATTCTTTATCATAGATGGCGTCCAGCCTTTGATCTATCTCAATTTCTTTAAAGGGTGAGCCTTTCGAGCCATCCCCACTTATTTCGTTCATCTTCACAGCCAGTTTATTCATTTCAGCCTCTAAGGCCGCCTTTGATTCGTTCTCAGCCATATAGGCCGAAATCCTTTCAAAAAAGGAGGACTCAGTCATGAGTAAGGTTGTCGAAGTCCCAGCCTGCTGGCCGTCTTTGTATAGTATTTTCGACTCCTTCGTCATCACTGATTATTCTTCTATCCCAGTATAGGCCATCATGGCGAAGGGTCATATAGTAGTGGGCGTTTCTGGTTTCGTTGATTTCATCATTTGGGACACAAGGAGCAATCTTTGCCAGATGTTTGTCATAATTCCTCTTGTCAACTAAATTGATTGTTGACATGAAGTAACTCTGGTATGCTTCAATGTTTTCCACGATCCCATCTTCTCTCCATAGAACTAATCGCTGGTGCATTGACGAAGGAACTGCCCCTACGCCATGGATCCACTCCCTTCCCAGCAACAAGTTGTAGTTGGCCTTGGCTTCGATCACCATGAACATGGTGGGCCTACAGCTTGAGCCTATTGTCAAATCCAATTGAACTACCCCCAGTGTTTTGCCCACTTTCCCTTCATAATTGGATAGAACCATATTGTGGGGCTTGATGTCTCCTTCGCGTATTTCTAACCTTTTCAGCATGAAGTGGGGTATCAAGTTGACTGCAGCAGCCCCATCCACTAGAACCTTATTCACGCCATGGGCACCAACCTTTGCCCGAATAAATAGTGGCTTAAGATGGTTCTTCATAGCTGGTTCTGGACGTTCGAAGAACGCATTCTGCTCCTCGACAGCCCCATTATCCATCACATAATAGCACACAGGCCTATGCTTCATAAGGTCTATGGTATCTTCTTCCTCATATTCATCAATTTCAGTTTCCTGTCCAAACTCACAGGGAAGCACGGATACCACGTTGCAATTGAGGTTGAATGAAGACTCCCCCTCTGATTCGAAGTTATCCGTTATCATATCTTCGTCTTCTTCTGGGCCTGGAGTGTATTCCTTTGGTTCATCTAGTTGTGCTTCAGAGAAAAGCCTCCTATTAACTGGGGGTTTGTCTTCAGTTTGGTTTTTTGGTGTGGGTTTGTTGGTGCTAGATTCACCTTGGTTCTTTGTTGAAGTTGCCCCTTTATTTTCCACAGCTTCCCTCTCAGCTTTTCGAATCCTCTGTTGCCTTCGCCACTGGGATCTCGACATGGGGTTCTTTCCTTTGTAGTTCTATAATCTTACCTCTTCCCTCTTTGCTATGTTGAATTGCCTTCTGTATGTCATAGCATGGCGTGCGTTTCGTTCAATGTTGCTCCATCTGTCTTTGCCTCTGTCATTTCTGACTTGCAGCCACCTGTCTGTTGGCACTTCAGCAGGGAGTTTGAACGTCACTCTTCGAGCACCCTTGGGATGAGGACTATCAGGCCTTCGTTGTTTATATTTGCTATCGAAACGTGGGCCCATCTGAACAGTTTCTTGATGGTTCCAGCAAGGGGCGAAGGGGACTGTTTTGAAGGCTCTGGCCATGCTTTGATCATACACAGCAGAACACCTTGGGCATGTCAAGCACTTGGTTGCCCCTTTGTAGCAGCGAAACACAAATTCCAGCAAACTTTCTCCAGCCTTAGGATAACACCTAAATAGCTGGTTATCCTGGCGCTAGTTGTTTCCAGTTCGCGCCCTCTGTACCCTCTCGAAGTTCGCAGCGATTCTCTGATTACAGAGGATGCTGCACCTAGGGCATAGTATCATTCATGTATCTCCCTTGTGGCACATCATGAGGTAATCCTTGAGACTAGCATCTCCAGCATGATTATCCTCCATTTTATACTTCTCTTTTTCTAAGTATCTTTCTACCTCCTCCATCTCAGAGCGAGGCCTCTCCATATCCACCATGTTTACCTCAACATCCTCCCCCTTAGCTTCATCATCTCCCCATCCTGTGGGTTTTATATCTTCAATGTGGACCTTTGAACTCTCTGGGGCAGAATATTTGACCAAATAGTCAAATCTTCCACTGGGTTCCCCTAAAGTGTCCCATATTTCTTTCTGAGGGGAGGTTGGCTTCGTGATTTGGACTTTCTCCAATTCCAGCCTCAGGCCTTCAGTGACCTGTGTCAATTCTTGGTTTTGGTTTTCCTGGTTGTGATCGGTGGATCTGGAACTGACTGTTTAACGCTGGATCGCGAAATGTCGCGGAAGCAAGAGTCGCCACCGTCTTTTATTTTCTCCAATAGGAAAGGACAAAAGCACAGCAAAATTCCTTATGAGAATAGTTCTCGGTTCGGGAGGTAGATTTATAAAAAGGGAAGGTGTTAGCACCCTTTCTATCCGTGGTTATCCACGGGCTCTTAGATACTTGCTCATTTGTGTTTTCAAAAATGTTTGTTTGCTTTTCAAAAGTGCGTGGGTTTGAAAAAGTTTCTTTGAAAGTTTCAGATCGACTCTTGTATCAGTCCTCAAGAGTGTTTGAAAAATTGTTTTGAAAGCTTTTTGAAAAGTGTCGGTGTGAAAAGAGTTTTTTGATTTTGTTTTGAATTAGAGCAAGTATCTACGAGTCATCTACCTACCCTAAGGAATTAGGCTGTGTAAATGTCCTTAAGGTGGTGCCATCCCACCATTGAGAGGTAGGTAGCACCACCGTTGGAGGTGTTCGGGTCAATTCGTTTGTAGGGACAGTGTGGTCACCAGAGCAACAGTAAGACACCTTAGAAGCTACCCTTATGCCATTGATCTTTTTTATTCCGAGGCAACCGTTTCGAGGCAACTTGTTCCGAGGCAACCGTTTCGAGGCAACTTGTTCGAGGCAACTAGATCAACGGACATAAGGACTCACTAAGACGTCCTATACTCGACGACCACGTTTCGAGGGGCAAGGCAACAGTATGGTCACCAGAGCAATAGTAGGACACCTTAGAAGCTACCATTATGCCATGAGTCATGGACATAAGGACTTACTAAAACGTCCTATACTCGACGACCATGTTACGAGGGGCAAGGCAACAATGAGGCGTACCCTAAGAGTGGTGTGTGAATTGTGTGTCATTTTCAGTTATCTTGATCATGCATTGGGTGATCTACGCTTTGATTTTATTTGGGCCATTCATTCTTTCATGCAAAATTTAGCAATTAAAAGGTGCGGAAATAAAAATGCGAAAAAAATAAAGGTCCTACGGTATTACAAGGCGCGGGTCTATACATCGCCAAATTAACAAAGACCCGTTTTTTTAATAAAATGCGGAAAGTAAATAAATTTCCTAATTACTATTACAAGGCTTTGGGCAATTACATTATATTTAGAACAAAAAATAAGAACAAGCGCGCGAAAAGGAATTAGAATCGAATGTGCGAGGGCGTTGGACCCTTTAAAGGAATTAAATGAAATTAAAAAGGCTAATTAATTATTTAATAAGAAAAGAAATGTTTTTTATGGTTTTTGTATTTAATGAAAATAAAGAAAACTAATTAAAATTAGAAGTTAAATAAAACCCTAAGTCTAAGTTGTTTTTAATTATTAAAGAAAAATATTTAAGTTTTAACCTAATTTACTCTAATTAATAAATGACATGTTTATTTACAAAATAATTAATAGTTAATAATAATAATAAGAAGAGGAAATTATTTTATTAAGAAAAAGAATAAAAATGCTAAAACCTAATTTCTACATTTTTTAGTTTATTTAAGAAAAACATCAAAGTTGAAAACCTAAAATTAAACTAATTTGATTATTAAAATTTATTTACAAAACTATTAATGAATTAAAAATTAAATAAACATATTTTATTTTTGATTTTTGATTTTTTTGGTTTTATTATGAAAATTATTTTTGGAATTTAAAGGGAAAAGCAATTAATTAAAAAAACAAATAAAAGAATAAAAGAAAAAAAAGAAGAAAGAAAAAGAATTAAAAGATTGAGCAAACCCTGGGGGTGTCTGGACCCAAAGGGAGTTTTTGAAGCAATTAGGCCCAGGAATGCAAGAAGCCCGTTTGACTTTCTAGCGCGTGTGTGGAACGGTTGACTAGCGTTCATGGTGGAATCCACATTATGGCCATTGGATTGATCCCTGGAGACATGTGGCAGGCACAAGCGTTGGGCGTTTGGTGGACCACTGGAAGGAAATTGTACCTGAACGCATTACAACCAAAATTATTGAGAAATATGGGGGACCTGGGAATCGAACCCAGGTCCCAATACCTGCATGCCAACACAACAGCCAACCCAACCAACGCGTTACTTTGTATAGTTAGTGGACAATGATTATTATATGTGCAAAACAAGCGTTATTGGAAGACACAAAAATCACGCGCGAAGATTCAAACTATCCAGTCATGCTGAGACACGTCCACCTTCTTCTTCGTTTGCCTGAAAATACAGAATAGATAGCGGGGGTTTTAAACCCCCACTAAACTCAAACAAGAAAAATAGCGATTAGCTCCTGGGCAAATAGAAATTGGGCGCGATGTGTGAGTTCAAATCGTCCTGATGCCCTGATTTCAATGGTATTGGTTTTATTGTCCAATTTTTCCAGATGCGTAAAACCCCAAAATTGGAGCTCTGAAACCCTAAGAAACGTTCATGGCAACTTTTAATACAGGCATTGTTAGTTCAATTAGAGGGCACCAATAGCTTCAACATATTCATATTAATATAAACCAATCATTAAAACACAATAATCATGCATGAAAAGTGAAACACGAATATGAAAATTTTGATGAAAAGTCAGACTTTATTCTACCAATTCCTTGAGTATGGAGGCGTGGTTTCAATTGCAATAGTTTCCTGGATGTGTTAGCAAGCTTTTGGAATGCTTTTGAGGCCTTGAAACCAGCTCTATGTATGAAAACAGTTTCTCACTTTTTGTCAAAAAAATGCAAGTTTGTTCTTTAGGTTTCTGCGCAGCTTGTCTGTGTCCTAGTGCATTAGGTTTTTGTTCTATATGTATCTGAGCATGATTAGGTTAAGAAAAAACAAGCCCATAATCCATGCATTGATGACTTTGAATATTTGATTTTCCATGATCTTTTTTCAATCTTTTTCATGCTAATTATGCCAAATCATGGAAGATTCTTTCCTTTTAGGATGTGCACGAAATCTTGAGCTCATAATGAACATATTAGCTGCATAAAAAGATTCAAAACACATGCTTTAGTATTTTTCTCATAATTAATTTTAATTAAATGAATTAATAGGATTAAAAAAATTCAATTAATTAATTAAAAATTAGAAAATAACTCCCTTTTAGCTTAATGGGTCGTGCATGGCCTTTGGGTAATGATTCATGGAAGAAATTGAGGCCCATTAGCAATTTTGAGGCATTTGAAGCAAAGTTGACTTTTCAAAATTCCCAAAAATTTCCCAACTTCCACAAGGCATATCTTGCTCAATTTTTAAGCTTTGATTATGTTCTTGGACATTTTGGAAAGGTCTTGAAGTCCTCTAACCAATTCCTTTGGTCCCATGTCATTTTTATTTACCAATCTCAAGTTATGGTCTTTGACTTAAAGTGCCTTTTTGTTGACTTTTGAAAATGACCTATAATGTTGAGATTGATAACTTTTTGTGAGAGCATTTCTTGGACTTGAAGTGTGAAGATGAGTTGTAGGAAATGTCATTCTCTTTACAATGAGATTTGGATGGAATTTTTCTGATAAACCATGAAGAAGTTATGCCCTGGTCAATTTGCAGTTGACTTTTTCAACTGTCCAAAAATAGAAACTTTTGCATCTTGAGACTTTTTGAGCCATGCCTTGAGAATCATGATCAAGAATTGATCAAATGATGTTTTTGGCTTCAAATAAGATGTTGACCAAAATTTTTGACTTTTGACTGTCAAATGACCATTTTGCCCCTACAGTTGACTGTAGGGCAATTAGGGTTTTTGATTGTGCAATCTGGTGTTGTGAGTCTTGAAACTTGGTATGTGGATGTTTGACAATGTTTATAGGCATGTGGGACTTGTTTGGACCCTTGGAAACTTCAATTTCTTTGCCATAACCAAAACCCTAATTTTTGACTGTTATGAGGCAATTGGACTGTACAACCCCTTGGGAGATTTTGAAGCATGATCTTAGAAAACCTTGAAGAATATGGGAGGGAAAATTTTGGGGTACAACAGTTGCCCCTGTTCAATCTTCTTAGACCTGAGGATCTAGATTGGTTGTCGTGCCTTTCGTAATCCGAAGGTGGAAGATGATTGAACACTAGAGTGCCCAGAAATTTGCACTCACATAGTCGAGTATCAGCAGTGTGATAGCGGGAATGGGCTTACCGATGCCATTTAAAGAGATGGTGGATAGGAGGATGGGCTTATAGATGCCATCTGGAGGTGTCGATCGCGTAAGAGATTCCTTAGCGAGAACGTGTGTACCTGAAAAAGAAAGTAAAGACCTGGCCTGTTACAGGAGTTGGCCTTCAAACTCTTTGCATAGATGTGCCCTGGCTGGATACAGGTATCAAATCTTCGAACTTTTCAGACGTGCCCTGGCAGGATACAGGAATCGAGTCTGGAGAATATAGTCGTCAACAGATACACCCTGGCAAGATACAGGAATCGGATCCTCAAACTCTTCAGACGCACCCTGGCAAGATACAGGAATTGGGTCTGGTAATGTTAGTCGTCAACAGATACACCCTGGCGAGATACAGGAATTGGATCCTCAAACTCTTCAGACACACCCTGGCAAGATACAGGAATCGGGTCTGGTAATGTTAGTCGTCAACAGATACACCCTGGCGAGATACAGGAATCGGATCTTCAAACTCTTTAGACGTGCCCTGGCGAGATACAGGAATCGAGTCTGGTAATGTTAGTCGTCAGCAGATACGCCCTGGCAAGATACAGGAATCAGATCTTCAAACTCTTCAGACGTGCCCTAGCGAGATACAGGAATCGAGTCTGGTAATGTTAGTCGTCAACAGATACACCCTGGCAAGATACAAGAATCAGATCCTCAAACTCTTCAGACACACCCTGGCAAGATACAGGAATCGGGACTGGTAATGTTAGTCGTCAACAGATACACCCTGGCAAGATACAGGAATCAGATCCTCAAACTCTTCAGACACACCCTGGCAAGATACAGGAATCGGGACTGGTAATGTTAGTCGTCAACAGATACACCCTGGCAAGATACAAGAATCAGATCCTCAAACTCTTCAGACACACCCTGGCAAGATACAGGAATCGGATCTGGTAATGTTAGTCGTCAACAGATACACCCTGGCAAGATACAGGAATCGGATCCTCAAACTCTTCAGACACACCCTGGCAAGATACAGGAATCGGGACTGGTAATGTTAGTCGTCAACAGATACACCCTGGCAAGATACAGGAATCAGATCCTCAAACTCTTCAGACACACCCTGGAAAGATTCAGGAATCGGGACTGGTAATGTTAGTCGTCAACAGATACACCCTGGCAAGATACAGGAATCAGATCCTCAAACTCTTCAAACACACCCTGGCAAGATTCAGGAATCGGGACTGGTAATGTTAGTCGTCAACAGATACACCCTGGCAAGATACAGGAATCGGATCCTCAAACTCTTCAGACGCACCCTGGAAAGATACAGTAATCGGATCTGGTAATGTTAGCCGTCAACAGATACACCCTGGCAAGATACAGGAATCGGATCCTCAAACTCTTCAGACACACCCTGGCAAGATTCAGGAATCGGGACTGGTAATGTTAGTCGTCAACAGATACACCCTGGCAAGATACAGGAATCGGATCCTCAAACTCTTCAGACGCACCCTGGCAAGATACAGGAATCTGATCTGGTAATGTTAAAAGGTTTCGTCTCAGAGAAATCTTTAGGAATTGATTTAGCTGGACTAGAGGAGGTCTTGGAATAACTTTTACGGGAGCGGCATCAGAGAAATCTTTAGGACTTGATTTCACTGGATTTGGATTAGCATCAGAAAAATCTTTAGGAATCAATTTTAGCTGGATTTAGATAAGATCTTGGAATCTTCAACTGGATCGGCTTCAGGGAAATCTTTAGGAATTGATTTAACTGGACCAGAGAAGGCCTTTGACTGGATCGGCATCAGAAAAATCTTTAGGAGTCGATTTAACTGGATCAGGCAAGGTCTTGGAATCTTCAACTGGGTCTTCATCAGGAAAATCTTTAGGAATCGATTTAACTGGACCAGAGAAGGCGTTTGACTGGATCGGCATCAGAAAAATCTTTAGGAGTCGATTTAACTGAACCAGGCAAGGTCTTGGAATCTTCAACTGGGTCTTCATCAGGAAAATCTTTAGGAATCGATTTAACTGGACCAGAGAAGGCCTTTGACTGGATCGACATCAGAAAAATCTTTAGGAGTCGATTTAACTGGACCAGGCAAGGTCTTGGAGTCTTCAACTGGGTCTTCATCAGGAAAATCTTTAGGAATCGATTTAACTGGACCAGAGAAGGCCTTTGACTGGATCGGCATCAGAAAAATCTTTAGGAGTCGATTTAACTGGACCGGGCAAGGTCTTGGAATCTTCAACTGGGTCTTCATCAGGAAAATCTTTAGGAATCGATTTAACTGGACCAGAGAAGGCCTTTGACTGGATCGGCATCAGAAAAATCTTTAGGAGTCGATTTAATTGGACCAGGCAAGGTCTTGGAATAGCTGAGAACTTAACTGGATCTTTCCTGAAATGTAAAAATCCGTCGTATGCAATGCATGCCATGGATCAAGCAATGATGTTCTCAACATAAATGAGATTGGAAGATACGATGCGTTTATGCATGTATCATGATGTATGACAATGTGATGTTTTTGAACGTATTTTCGTCTAGGAAAAGATATCCTTGACGAATGCCGGGAGTTAAATCCTGGGCTGATGGTTGAAGAGAGTTATTCGTTTCCGCTAGGGATGAAGATTGCAAGAATGAACCGGTAGGAGAAGATGACTCCGTTGGGGAATAAACTTGGAGATTACTCTGCGGGGAATAACTACTCTAGTGATCTTGCTGGGGAACAATACTCTGTGGGAAGAGAGGTACCCTGTTGGGATGTTGATGATAACTCCGATGGGGATACCATTGTTGAGTTATGTTGAAGAATATGATGAACTCCGCTGGGGAATAGGAAGACTTCGCCGGGGACGATCTTTCCATGGTTATTAGCTGAGGATAACCCAGTTATATCCTGCTGGGGACATAACCTTTAAATAAAGCCGGGAGACGCGTTCGTGCTCTGCAGGGGGGAAGTTTCCAGAATCTACTGGGGATAAGCTTCCTGCTGGGGAGTTTGATTCCACTTTCCTGGGGAAACTTTCAGACTGGACTCTCCTGGGGAAATCTTGAACTGTATTAGGGAAGTGACTCCACTGAATGTCTGGTATACCGCCGGGGAACAATCTTAGATCAAGACTGTCGGGGATGCTTGTTAAGAATGTTTGTATACTCCGCTAAGGAATGTTGAGATCTGGTGGAAGATACCCAACTTCCTTAAGGCTGACAGGATAACTCTGTTTGGGGAGAGTATCGTTGATTTGCTGGCTCACTCTCTGGGGAATTAAGATATCTTGGTCATTCTTCAGCTGAACTTGTCTTGGTACCTTGATGACAGAGCAACTAGATCGCTTAGACAACTCATTATTGCCCCAGTTTCAGTGGGAGAAGGCACCTGTGGGGGTAATTGACAAATCTTCTAGTAGACAGGTGACGAGATGCCGGGACATAGTCGTACGCTTTAATCCCTAACTTTTGCCTGGACCGCCCTTACGGGTTTTCAGTCCACCGGGATACCCATTTTTGCCCAAGCCGCCTTTTCAGGTTTTCGACTTGCCGGGTGTACAGATTTTTCATTTCATCCCTTATTTTTGCCCGAACCCTTTTGGTTCGCCGGGAAGCCCTTATTTTTGCCTAGGTATGTCAACCTAGCGGGTCTTTGATTTTGCGTAGTATTTTTTTTCGACTATGTCCGCGCTCTCAGGATGTAGGGAGGTGCCACTGTCAGTAGTATTGCGTTGCCGTACCACTAGAAGATGTCTGATCAGGCAAGATTCGTTGTCGGAATGCCCCAGGTGATCCAGATGGAGATTTGCCCCAAGCTGGTTGGCCTTTTGAGAGATTCTCCGAATCTTGATTGGACTGCCCCAGATGATGGACACTGATCATGCCATGCCCCTTGATTGGAAGTGTTTCTTCCACTGGAGGTGACTCTTTTGTTGAGAAGACCTTCGTTCATCGGATATTCATTGCGCAAAGTTCTCTGCTATTCAAACAAATAATCATATGCAAACAATGTTATCTTAAGAATGCAAAGCTTATGTCTGTCTTGAAATTTTTGAAAATGCATTTTTCAATAAAAGCAAATGAGTTTTTTTTTTATAAACTGTGATGTCAACTCAGTATTTTACAGCAAGCCTTAAGGAGTCAGGATACCTTTGTAACAGTATGCTTTCGAACTAACCCATGCTTCAGCTAGGACTTTTAAGGGTTATAACGTGGCCTGGTTCACGGTTCAAGAAACAAAGGATAAAGGCTCAAATTTATTTGTACCCACCCGTTCTTCGTGATGTTCTTCAAACCTAAACTCAACTCATCGTGCGTTAGACTTTGCTTGAGTCCTTGCTTTGATCTTCCGGTGATGGTTCGTCTACTGACGATTTATTTTGAATAGGCAGTCATTTCTTTTTTCTTTTTTTGTTGAGGGTTTGTAGGACCTCTTTCTTTTTGATTTTGTTATCCCTATTTTTTTTGCCTGAACTGTCTCTTTTGTGATTACAGTCAGCGGGATGCCCCAGTTTTGTAAGTCTCCTTCATAGGTTTTGACTTATTGGGCTTTTCATTTATTTTTTGATAATGACTGCCTGTCCTTATGATTATTCTGAATCATCATTGTCTTCTTTTTTTTTGTAAGGACCTCTTTGGTGCTATTCGTTGTGTACTTGGATCAACTGAGAAACTACCCTGCCCCAGGTTATGATTAAGGGTTTAAAAAGATTTTTTTTGAAAAGAAAAACTCCTACTTCTTTGGCTCAAAGGGGTTGACGAGGGATTATCATCATTATAACTCCAGTGTTTAGGAATTGAAACAATGCCTGTACCTCATCAGCGGGGTCTATTCAAAAGCATATTGTAGATGTCATTGTATCGTTTTCGTCATCCTCCCTCAAGAGGCTTAGAGTTTTCAATCAAGAGTTGATCATCACAAAAATATGAAAGCAGTTTGCATATAGTGAATGTGAATATATGGGTTCAAAACAGACATATGCGATGCATTGATAAAGTAACAACGTTTGACATGAACATTATTGTTTGAATAAACAAAGAAAAATACAACTTGAATTCAAATGAACAAAAAGTGCTTTCTATCCTAGCCATGTTTTGGCAAGGGAGCAGTGATCACATTGGGAGCCTCGGGCGCCTCGAACTCAATCTCCTTTGATTCAATCAAGTCTTGGATCTTATTTTTCAAGCTCCAACAATCATCTGTAGTATGCCCCGGGCTGTCAGAGTGATAAGCGCAGCGGGCGTTGGGATTATACTTGGGTGACGTTGTATTTTGATTCTTTGGAGCTTCTTTTAGAGTTACCAGCTTGGTCTCCAGCAACTGTGGCAACATCTGGGACAAGGTCATGCTGAGCCGAGTGAACTGCCTTCTCTCGCTCTTTTGTTGATTGTGATGCTGAGGAGCACCAGCAGGTTTTGAGATCACCACTGCATTGACAGCTTGGCGGCGTTCTGGTCTATTCTGTCTCCTTGAACCATAAACAGCACTGGATTCCTTCTTAAAAGGTTTTTTATCGGTGCTCGATGAAGCATCCTTCTGTATCTTCCCAGACTTGATACCAGCTTCAATCCTTTCCCCAGTCAGAATGAGGTCTGTGAATCCTGCAGATGAATTGCCAATGAGATGATTAAAGAACGGCCCGGATAGGGTCCCCAAGAACATATCTACCAATTCACGGTCAGTTAATGGTGGCTGCACCCTGCCAGCCAGGTCCCTCCACTTCTGCGCATACTCTTTAAAACCTTCTCCCGATCCTAGCGCCATACCCAGGAGTTGGGTACGTGTAGGAGCGAGGTCAGCATTTTATTGATACTGCTTGTAAAAATCAGTAGCCAACTCCTCCCAGTTACGAACCTTGGTTCCATCCAGCTGATAGAACCATTCGAGATGAGTCCCTGAAAGACTCTCCTGGAAGAAGTGGATCCACAAGTTCTTGTCCACTGTATACGGCTGAATCTTCTGCACATAAGACCTGAGATGCAGCCTGGGACAGGATGCCCCATCATATTTAGCAAAAGAAGGAGCTTTGAATTTGTGTGGGATCACCACACCAGAAGATAGACCCAGGTCTCCGAAATCCAACCCAGGCACTTGTTGAATGGCATTCAGACGATCCTCTAGTTGCTTGTATCTGTCTTCAGCTGGAGGATACTGCTCCTCATTAAAATCAATCTCGTTGTCAGAGACTACCGGACTAGGACCTCTTCCCCCCTGGGGACTGCTTTTGCCTACAGAAGAACCAGCTTGATCAACCTCATTCTGTAGTGTGTTACCAAACCTCCGGCCAGTGTTGAATAGAATAGTTCTCTTCTTCTTCTTCTTCTTAACCAGCAGAGCCTTCAGCTCCTCTTGACCTTGGGCCAGACTCATGATCAGCTCTTGGAATTGGGCGTTCTGAGCCTGAAGGGCCTTGATGGACTGCTCGGTAGATGATTCAGGGTTCATGACGATCGGCTGAAATAAACAGCGAAGAAGGTAAGCAATCAGCAAAAGGGATACCTGTAGTGCAATGATATGTATGATATGCATGCAATGTTTTCAAGGATCTCACGGGGTAAACAAGAAAATTGTTAGCATTTGAATTTGGGTAGCTTGATTGAAGGAACTGCATATTGTTGAGAGTCCTTCTTCAAGGGTCAAGGCTCACCATATAGAGTGGGTCATAGCCCCTGACTCAAGTCATCAACCTTGTTTTGCTTTCCAAACAACCTTGGCTAGGGGAACCTTCTTCAAGATTCAAAGGTCACCATATCAAGTGGGTCATAGCCCCTGACTCAAATTATCAACCTTGGCTAGAGGAAAATAAATCCCCTTTGCCCCTTGCTAGACATTTTGATTCATCATGACCTGCATCACAGACCCTTGAGATCCTTGAAATGGGTTAGTCCTTATGCAGGATGTATGCAATGGTATGATGTTATGCTATGCATGGAGTGATGTAAGTAGGCCCTGTAATGAGTCCCAATTAAGGACTGTTAAACCTGCAAGGAACTCATGTGTCAGATAACAAGCATGCAAATAGTCAAGTTTGAAGGCACACAAGTCACACAAAGAGCCCTTAGAGTTTAGGCCAGCATGGGGTCTGGGGTACTACCCTCTTGAAGTTGGTGGGCTCAAAACCTGTCCTATCAGAAGTAACCGGGTTCTAAGGGTCCCAATATCATTGGATTGCTTTCATTGTTCATCGTTTCGATTTAGCCACTGAACTGGCGACCGAAATATTCCAAGAAAACAACCCTCAATTGAGTATAGTATCGAGTATCAACCAACCTCGGACTGCACCAAAGTCAGTTATCTCACTACCTTAAAGAGGCCAAGATGGTTCAATTAAGGTTCCTAAGGTCAGTTGATGCTTCACGACACCATGCGGCGGCCCCGTACTCTCCTTGACTGAACTCAAGGGTTACCGGTACACACCAAAGTGCCACATCAACGTAGCAGACTGCTTCAACCATGTCGGTATACCCCGCACAGTTCCCTCACAGTCTTGTTGCTACTTTCTAAGAAGGTATCCCCCAGATCCGGGTTAGGATCTATAGAACTCCCAAGACAGGCCCACAATAATAAAGCAAACGGTTCAGACAATTGAAAACACAAGTGATCTTAGTCCTAAGGTACACCTCACTTTAAGTATATCCCCAGCAGAGTCGCCAGTTCTGTGATCGGTGGATCTGGAACTGACTGTTTAACGCTGGATCGCGAAATGTCGCGGAAGCAAGAGTCGCCACCGTCTTTTATTTTCTCCAATAGGAAAGGACAAAAGCACAGCAAAATTCCTTATGAGAATAGTTCTCGGTTCGGGAGGTAGATTTATGGAAAGGGAAGGTGTTAGCACCCTTTCTATCCGTGGTTATCCACGGGCTCTTAGATACTTGCTCATTTGTGTTTTCAAAAATGTTTGTTTGCTTTTCAAAAGTGCGTGGGTTTGAAAAAGTTTCTTTGAAAGTTTCAGATCGACTCTTGTATCAGTCCTCAAGAGTGTTTGAAAAATTGTTTTGAAAGCTTTTTGAAAAGTGTCGGTGTGAAAAGAGTTTTTTGATTTTGTTTTGAATTAGAGCAAGTATCTACGAGTCATCTACCTACCCTAAGGAATTAGGCTGTGTAAATGTCCTTAAGGTGGTGCCATCCCACCATTGAGAGGTAGGTAGCACCACCGTTGGAGGTGTTCGAGTCAATTCGTTTGTAGGGACAGTGTGGTCACCAGAGCAATAGTAAGACACCTTAGAAGCTACCCTTATGCCATTGATCTTTTTTATTCCGAGGCAACCGTTTCGAGGCAACTTGTTCCGAGGCAACCGTTTCGAGGCAACTTGTTCGAGGCAACTAGATCAACGGACATAAGGACTCACTAAGACGTCATATACTCGACGACCACGTTTCGAGGGGCAAGGCAACAGTGTGGTCACCAGAGCAATAGTAGGACACTTTAGAAGCTACCCTTATGCCATGAGTCATGGACATAAGGACTTACTAAAACGTCCTATACTCGACGACCATGTTTCGAGGGGCAAGGCAATAATGAGGCGTACCCTAAGAGTGGTGTGTGAATTGTGTGTCCTTTTCAGTTATCTTGATCATGCATTGGGTGATCTACGCTTTGATTTTATTTGGGCCATTCATTCTTTCATGCAAAATTTAGCAATTAAAAGGTGCGGAAATAAAAATGCGAAAAAAATAAAGGTCCTACGCTATTACAAGGCGCGGGTCTATACATCGCCAAATTAACAAAGACCCGTTTTATTAATAAAATGCGGAAACTAAATAAATTTCCTAATTACTATTACAAGGCTTTGGGAAATTACATTATATTTAGAACAAAAAATAAGAACAAGCGCGCGAAAAGGAATTAGAATCGAATGTGCGAGGGCGTTGGACCCTTTAAAGGAATTAAATGAAATTAAAAAGGCTAATTAATTATTTAATAAGAAAAGAAATGTTTTTTATGGTTTTTGTTTTTAATGAAAATAAAGAAAATTAATTAAAATTAGAAGTTAAATAAAACCCTAAGTCTAAGTTGTTTTTAATTATTAAAGAAAAATATTTAAGTTTTAACCTAATTTACTCTAATTAATAAATGACATGTTTATTTACAAAATAATTAATAGTTAATAATAATAATAAGAAGAGGAAATTATTTTATTAAGAAAAAGAATAAAAATGCTAAAACCTAATTTCTACATTTTTTAGTTTATTTAAGAAAAACATCAAAGTTGAAAACCTAAAATTAAACTAATTTGATTATTAAAATTTATTTACAAAACTATTAATGAATTAAAAATTAAATAAACATATTTTATTTTTGATTTCTGATTTTTTTGGTTTTATTATGAAAATTATTTTTGGAATTTAAAGGGAAAAGCAATTAATTAAAAAAACAAATAAAAGAATAAAAGAAAAAAAAGAAGAAAGAAAAAGAATTAAAAGATTGAGCAAACCCTGGGGGTGTCTGGACCCAAAGGGAGTTTTTGAAGCAATTAGGCCCAGGAATGCAAGAAGCCCGTTTGACTTTCTAGCGCGTGTGTGGAACGGTTGACTAGCGTTCATGGTGGAATCCACATTCTGGCCATTGGATTGATCCCTGGAGACATGTGGCAGGCACAAGCGTTGGGCGTTTGGTGGACCACTGGAAGGAAATTGTACCTGAACGCATTACAACCAAAATTATTGAGAAATATGGGGGACCTGGGAATCGAACCCAGGTCCCAATACCTGCATGCCAACACAACAGCCAACCCAACCAACGCGTTACTTTGTATAGTTAGTGGACAATGATTATTATATGTGCAAAACAAGCGTTATTGGCAGACACAAAAATCACGCGCGAAGATTCAAACTATCCAGTCATGCTGAGACACGTCCACCTTCTTCTTCGTTTGCCTGAAAATACAGAATAGATAGCGGGGGTTTTAAACCCCCACTAAACTCAAACAAGAAAAATAGCGATTAGCTCCTGGGCAAATAGAAATTGGGCGCGATGTGTGAGTTCAAATCGTCCTGATGCCCTGATTTCAATGGTATTGGTTTTATTGTCCAATTTTTCCAGATGCGTAAAACCCCAAAATTGGAGCTCTGAAACCCTAAGAAACGTTCATGGCAACTTTGAATACAGGCACTGTTAGTTCAATTAGAGGGCACCAATAACTTCAGCATATTCATATTAATATAAACCAATCATTAAAACACAATAATCATGCATGAAAAGTGAAACACGAATATGAAAATTTTGATGAAAAGTCAGACTTTATTCTACCAATTCCTTGAGTATGGAGGCGTGGTTTTGATTGCAATAGTTTCCTGGATGTGTTAGCAAGCTTTTGGAATGCTTTTGAGGCCTTGAAACCAGCTCTATGTATGAAAACAGTTTCTCACTTTTTGTCAAAAAAATGCAAGTTTGTTCTTTAGGTTTCTGCGCAGCTTGTCTGTGTCCTAGTGCATTAGGTTTTTGTTCTATATGTATCTGAGCATGATTAGGTTAAGAAAAAACAAGCCCATAATCCATGCATTGATGACTTTGAATATTTGATTTTCCATGATCTTTTTTCAATCTTTTTCATGCTAATTATGCCAAATCATGGATGATTCTTTCCTTTTAGGATGTGCACGAAATCTTGAGCTCATAATGGACATATTAGCTGCATAAAAAGATTCAAAACACATGCTTTAGTATTTTTCTCATAATTAATTTTAATTAAATGAATTAATAGGATTAAAAAAATTCAATTAATTAATTAAAAATTAGAAAATAACTCCCTTTTAGCTTAATGGGTCGTGCATGGCCTTTGGGTAATGATTCATGGAAGAAATTGAGGCCCATTAGCAATTTTGAGGCATTTGAAGCAAAGTTGACTTTTCAAAATTCCCAAAAATTTCCCAACTTCCACAAGGCATATCTTGCTGAATTGTTAAGCTTTGATCATGTTCTTGGACATTTTGGAAAGTTCTTGAAGTCCTCTAACCAATGCCTTTGGTCCCATGTCATTTTGATTTACCAATCTCAAGTTATGGTCTTTGACTTAAAGTGCCTTTTTGTTGACTTTTGAAAATGACCTATAATGTTGAGATTGATAACTTTTTGTGAGAGCATTTCTTGGACTTGAAGTGTGAAGATGAGTTGTAGGAAATGTCATTCTATTCACAATGAGCTTTGGATGGAATTTTTCTGATAAACCATGAAGAAGTTATGCCCTGGTCAATTTGCAGTTGACTTTTTCACCTGTCCAAAAATAGAAAATTTTGCATCTTGAGACTTTTTGAGCCATGCCTTGAGAATCATGATCAAGAATTGATCAAATGATGTTTGTGGCTTCAAAATAAGATGTTGACCAAAAAATTTGACTTTTGACTGTCAAATGACCATTTTGCCCCTGTAGTTGACTGTAGGGCAATTAGGGTTTTTGACTGTGCAATCTGGTGCTGTGAGTCTTGAAACTTGGTATGTGGATGTTTGACAATGTTTATAGGCATGTGGGACTTGTTTGGACCCTTGGAAACTTCAATTTCTTTGCCAGAACCAAAACCCTAATTTTTGACTGTTAGGAGGCAATTGGACTGTACAACCCCTTGGGAGATTTTGAAGCATGATCTTAGCAAACCTTGAAGAATATGGGAGGGCAAATTTTGGGGTACAACACTGGCCTTCAGTAGCCTGGATTTCTTTTGCAACAGCTAAAGGTGCTGCTTCAATCGAAGTCTCTGGTTGCTTGTGGACGTCTTTAGTGACCTCCTTATTGACTTCGACTATAACCCAACTTTCGTTTTCAGTACCTTTCTCTCCTATTGGGGCATCACTTTGGCCAGCTTCCACCATATTAATCTCTCCAATGCATGCAGGCTCGGAGTAATTGGTGTCTGCGATGTCCAAAGGATCTTCGTCCACTTTCATTTTTGCTTTATCAACAAACTTCAGTCTGCCATCTTTAATTGCATTCTGAATTAGGTCCCTGAAAAGAAAACACTGTGAGGTTTTGTGGCCTAGGAAACTATGATATTTGCAAAATCCTCTTTTATTTCTTTGATCTAAAGGAGGTATTTTGACATTTGATGGCACAATGAGTTGGCCATCTTTGACAAGTAAATCAAAAATCTCGTCACATTTAGTGACATCGAAGGTATAAACCTTCTTTGGGAATTTGTCACTTTTCTCATTTTCAACAATCTCTTTCCCTTTTGTGGGAACTAATAATTTGCAGGAGTAAGGTGGTGCCTGTTTTAATTCAGCGAGGTCGATTTCGACCTCTTCGAATTCGAATTCAGGGTAATCTTATGCTTCCTCAGTTCCAACATAGGAGATCCTTTCCTTCTTGTTATTTTTAAAGACTCTGGCCTTTTCGGCCTTTAGCCTTTCGACCTGTCGAACCCTATCGGCTAATTGAGCCATATCCCTCAAATATTGAGTGTCTAGTTTCTTTCGAATAGAGTAATCCAAGCCGCCAGCGGCCATTTCGACTAACTCGTGTTCAGGCACTACTGTGAAACATCTGGATTTCAAAAGCCTGAACCTATTCAGGTAATCATCTATGGGTTCAGTGAACTTCCTCTTGACACTGGCTAGTTCCTTCAGACTTATTTTTGATTGTCCCATGTAGAACTGTTCATGGAATAATCTCTCCAAAAGAGCCCAAGTGTCAATGGACCCAGGAGGCAAAGTGGTGAACCATGTGAAAGCGTTCTTAGTCAGGGAACTTGGGAAATATTTGATCCTGAGATCTTCATTATTGGCTATATCTCCCGCTTCGGTTAGATATCTGGCTATATGTTCGACTGTTGACTCATTGGTATCCCTAGCAAACTTTGTAAACTTAGGGACTTTGTATCCCCTTGGTAAATCAGTGTGCATTATGTAATCTAATATAGGGGAAGCATAATTTGGCCTTCTAATTCCTGTGTTAAGGCCATTCTGGGCCATGATTCTTTCTATCATGGTGGTTAAATTATTTTCTGCCAAGATGTTATCGTTTCGAACTCTCTGAACGACTGCATCAACATCTTGATTTCGACCCACCATGACAACCCCTCTAGGTTATTCTTCTCGAAACTCTGGGACTTCCAACCTTTCGATCCTTGCCCCTGGTTCCATAATTTCCCTTTGTGGGCCTTGGATCATTGGGGCTTCTAACCTTTGTGCCCTTGCCCCCACATTAACTTCCTCTCTGGCTGGTCTATAGATTGGTTCGTTATCAACTTGTTCTATAATAGGTACGTTCGCTCGAACCCCCGCCTGATTCTGCCTACGCCTCTCTGGGGGAGCAAATAAATCTGCTATTCGACTCATGTTATCTGCGTTTTCTCTGTTTGTCACAGTCACATTTTGTACTATTGGTGCAAATATTTCCTGCATAGTTTGTGCTAATACCCCTATCATATTATGGTTACTGTCATCCATCAATTGCCTAAAAGCCAACTGGTTTTTTGTGGTTAAAATAGGAATTGCGCTATAACCCACTAACCCTTGGTTATTTGTCATGAACTGATTTTCCCCAGACCCAGACCCTAATTGTGGTGATGAATTCGATGTGGAATTGTGTAAGCCTGCCATAAAAGATGTTGGCATTCCATAAGAGGAGTTTCTGGTTCTATTACCATCGAAACTGGGTGGTCTAGTTAGTGGGGTGGCGAAATGGGTTTGTGTCCCTGATGGTGGGACGAATCCCCCAGGATAACCAATGGTTCCAGTATTTCCTAGGATCGAACTATTAGTTGATATGCCACTTATTCCATTAGTGGCTATATTACTGGTAGAGGATGCAATAGACTGTGCATTCGAAGGGATCACATTAGATGTTCCCATCGAAGCGGACATGTTAGTGCCTGCTGTATGTGGGGCGTTTTGTTCCCCTTGTTGATTGTCAGAATTAGACATCTTGTTCAAACGTTTTCTTCTGGATAAGGGTTGGTTGCTATTGGTTATTCTACCACTTTTAAGGTTCATAAAACAACAAACTTAACACTCAGAGTATTCTTACAATGGTTACGTCTCAACAATCTTTATTTCTATTCTAAATTCCGTAACGGCCAACGATTGGTCCCACTAGGTGTGCCAATTTGTTTACAGTGATTTCTGGTAAACAACCGCTAGTCCTCCAAACTATCGAATAATCTTACTGACTGTTATTCAATCTCTCTGGTAACTCGCAGGATCGACTAGATTGATCCTAGGATGTGTTGGTCATTAGGGTGACTCTCATGATAGAACTGGTATTCATGGTTGGTATTTAGAATGTTGTTTAGGTGTTTAAATTATTTCGATTTCTCTATTAAAGATCTAAAGGTGTGATCAAGTAAATGTGCGCGAAACCAAATTGCATGAATAAAGTTCAATTGTAAAGACATGTAAAAAACCGCATAAAAGACAAGTAAATGACTTCGGAGCATAAAAACAGTTAATGTAAAGGATTCTCTGGAATGTAAAAGATTCGAAATATGAAGAAAGCGTTTAAATGCAAGAAAACAGTAAAATGACTTTAAGTGAAAAAGGTATTCGAATGATAAAAGCTTGAAGATAAAGGCATGAAATGTACAACAGTTTCTGAAATGTAAAGTATTTGAAATGGAAAAAAAGTATTTAAATGTAAGGCATCAGTAGAAAGACTTCGAATGAAAACATTTTAAATGCAAAAGCTTGTAAATGGTATTGACATGAACGTAAAGGAAAGTACTGGAAATGATAAAGAGTTTTCATTAAATCATAAACATGTGGTGTTATCATACGTACATTGCTCGTGCATTCGTTTCCCTAGCCATGTAGTATTTTGAATGTTTACTGAGTTTTTTGTACAATAGATATGACACCCCAAATCCTAATGCTAAGACTTCTATTTATACTACTTCGACCATAACGGTCTTGCTATAAGATTCTGCCACGTTCAGAACATGCAGAGCAATGCCTCTCTCTTGCTTCCACGCGTCTTCAAATGCTCCAGCGCATATATTTCAAATTTTGAACATCCCGCTTGCATTTGAATTTCAAATGTTTTGGCACTCCTTCGCTTCGAACGAATTTCTTAGACACAACCTTGTTATCATTTCGAGACCTCTTTGAATATATTCTCATAACTGTCACTCGAAAACCCCAAATTTTGATATGCCCATTCGAAGCACTGCTTCTATCATTTCGAAACATGACATTTTGCTTCATTTCAATCGAAACGTCCAATTCGCTTTGCTTCTAATAATATCATCAAAATCTTCAACCAACACACTGATGACCTGAAATTAGGGTTTGAGTTTGCACAAGGGTTTTTGGATCATCAATGCTTCATGTGACTTTCATACACCATCTTGGACCCCTAAGATTTCTCATACCAAGTTTCAAGCCTTGAATCACATTTTTGCCCAGTCAATTGGACAGTTGACTTGAAAATCAACTGTATTGGGGAAAAAGTCAATTATGGCCAATTTACAGTCAAACTTCATAATTTTTTATCCACATCAACATTATAGACTCATATGAACCATTTGATCAAGTTTGGACCACAACTCCTCAAGAAATTTGATCAAATCATCAAAAGGGCAAAATGGTCAAAATTAGGGTTTTGACTGAGAAAGGGTAATTTCTGATTTTTTACCTAGCCAATGACAAATTGGGTTCAAGCATGATTTCAAGGACTCAATAGCATCATCTTGACCTAATCACATAGTTCAAAAGATCTCAAATGCATAGGATTGACAGATAAATTTTGCAGTCAACTGATCAAAAATCAACTGTAGACTGAAAAGTCAAACTTTGATTTTTTGGTCAAAATCAAGTGCCAAGGGTCATAATTCATCAAGATATGTCAAAATGTGAAACTTGTTGACCAAGAAACCTAAAATTGAAAATTAGGGTTTAATTTGAAAATTTTTCATAACTTAGAAAATTTCTAAGTACGGAATTTTTCTTATTTTTTCCCAACTTTCCATAACTTTTTCACCTTTATGCAATTGGATTAAAACAAAACTTCCAACATGAAAGTTGTAGTCCTCCATGAAATATATAACTTTGATTCACAAAGTTTTCCAAAAAGATGCTTGGATATCAAGTTATGATTTTGTGAATAGGGGTACATAAACTTTTTAACTTAGTGAAATTTTGCCCTAGTTTAGGCAAATTTTTGACCTAACTTCATGGAAACTTTTCACCTAGTTAAAAAAGTAATTTAAAAATGCATTTCAAAGATGGATTGTAGAGCATGTTACAAGCTTTCCAAAATGTCCAAGAACTCTCCAAGATCATTTATGGTTATGGAGAATCGAAGAAATGAAAATGGCAATTTATCACTTTTGTTCAAGATATTTGTCACAATGGTTCAAGTTGCAAATTTGTCCTAGAATGCTTGTACTTGGTATTACAGGTCCTAATCCCTTCTACACTTCATAATTGAATTCTAATTCAGTGGACAATGGCTTTATTTTGATCTTTGGAGCATTGTACAATGAATTAATCTATTTATGGCATAAAGTTCATAATACTACTTTCATAAAGCTAGCTTTTTACAACTTTGCAAATCTTGAGCCATGAACCTGATCTTTTGTTGCAAACAAGATCCACAAACATCAGGAAAAGTACACCAATCCTATGCAGCTAACAAGCAAGCCTGTACAGGCCTTTGGCATTGGTCATGTCAACTTTCTTCAAAAGCAAGCAAACTTGCAAAAGTTAAGACAACTTGTGTATCTGATATAGGCAAGGCTTGGCTTCATTTTAAACAACCTCAGAACTTTGTAACAAGCCAATACACGAATTGCTAACATCCTAAACACTCTCAAACACCAAAATCACATTTTTCTGCCCAAACAGGGCATCATCTGCAGAACACTTGCCAACTTGAAATTTGCTCGTGCGTTTTGCCTTTCAACCCTTGAAACATCTTCCCTACATCATATCCAAGCTATCCAGGCCCTTGTCTTGCAACTGTGTGCCCAGTTTCACACTTCACCATTTTTATTTTGCAAGGTTGCAGGTTGACTCATGCAAGGAGATTCAAGCATCTACAAGGCAAGCCGAGCATTGGAGAAGCTTGAGGGAACTTCAAGGAAGCTCACACGATCTTCGGGCCTCACTCAAAGTTCCCACATTACCATATCCAAACTCAACTGAATAAGGTATTTTTCAAAGTTCTATCTCCTTATTTAGGCATCCTTAAGCTTAGGTTTGTGAAGCAAAAATGTAGTCCTTAACTTGCTTAAGCTGTACATATGCATAGTTTGTATTTATATTAACTGAGCTAAGAGTATTTGGTTGTTGAAGATGCTGAAAAAACTAGGTCAGGAATTAGGGCCACTGAAATTCTCCTTGGTCTTTGAGAGTTAGGTCATGTTCTTTATATCATTGGAATCGTGAGTTCATGAGCTACCTTTTTTGTGATGAATTTTTGATTTTATGCAAGCATGAGCAAGAACAGGATTTGAACACAGAAGCGCGCGTTTGGGACGAAGCTGGAGGTCAGGGATGAAGGCTGTCTGGGCCTGGCGCCTTGGGCCTGTTTCTTTTCACACCCTCATGTTTCCTTTTTGCACCCCCTTGGCCCATTTTCTATATTTTGCATTTTTTTCATTTCTTTTATGTCTTTTGACTTTAATATTTTTTTCTGAACATTAAAAAATCCCAAAAATATTTTCTTAGTTTTTTTGCAATTTTTATTTTATTTTTATTATTTTTTCCATATATAAAATAGTTTTATTTTAGTTAATGGAAATCATTTTATTAAAATAATTTGTAAATAATAAAAGAATACTATCCATTTTTTATTATTATTCATATATATATAAAATATTATTTCCATACATTTTTTATTTTTTGTTAATATTTGTAAATACTTTTATTTATTACTTCTTGTAACAAATGAATAAAATTGAATAATATAAAACATATTTTCTTTTAAAACAAAATTAGGGTTTCCCCTTTCAAAAATAATAATATTATTTTTTCTTATTTTTAGAACTTAAATAATTTATTTTTTACATACATAAAACAATTACAAAACATTTTTGCATATTTATATTTTTATTGCATATTTAAATATTTGTTTATTTATTTATTGTACCATAAATTCAATTGGGTTGTAATAGTAAATTAGGGTTTTATTTTGTGCAAATATCCCCCATTCAAAACTTGTATCCCCCCTCCCATAATATTGTTGTAATAGTTTAGATTTACTTTACGCAATTTATCGCATTATATGCATGTTTAGTAAATTAGGGTTTGTATGATAAGACAAAAATCAAAACAAATAGCTTGACCTAATACAAGACAAAATGCATGAAAATGACAACACATTACACACAAGTAACTCTAGGGTTTCACCCACTTTGTTGCCTTAAAACATGGCCACGGTATGCATGCTAGGTATCTTGGCAAAACAAAACAAAACAAAAGATCATAGTCCCTCGATGACGCTATCAAAAGGTTGCCTAAAAACAAAATGATCTTGGTCCCTCAAACAAGTTAAGATACTTGGCAACATTGCTATCATGATCATACAATGACCCACGCCCGTCCCGTTTAACATCCAAAGATAGGGTTGTTTACCAATGCAATGGTAAAACAACAATGTCAAAGGAATAAAAATGTACAAGAAAGACTTTTGAGTAGGTAGATAAGCTTCTAGTTACTTGATCAATTTGCAAACAATCCTTACTATTTTCAAAAACACACAACACATTTCAAAACATTTCCAAACAACTTTCAAAAAACATTGAAACATTTTTCAAAAGACAAACATCTTTGTATACATTCTTACAAACGAGAACCATTACAAAGATTTCCAAAACGATGGCCTCTTTTCAAAATACTTTCAAAACCACACAAAGAACCATTTCAAACAATTGGAAAAGCAAAGCAAGTGATCTAAACAAGTAACTAAGAGCCCATGAAAAACCATGGATGAAAAGGGTGCTAGCACCTTCCCTTTTCATAATCTATCCCCCGAACTCAAGAAAACATCTCAAAGGTCTTTCTTGTGCTTTTTTACCTTTCCTTTTGGATAAAATAAAAGTCGGTGGCGACTCTTGCTAAACCGAAACATTTGCGAACACAAACGCAAAATCTCAAGTCAGTTCTCCCACCGTATCACAGCGACCGAGGAATCCTAGGACCTCAAATTATTATGGAGACCACTGAAAAAATTAAAATAATTAGGGAAAAGATGAGGATTCCATATAGTCGACAAAAGAGTTATGTTGACAATAGGAGGAAACCTCTAGAATTTGAAGAGGTTTAGTATGTGTGTTTAAGGGTGACTCTGACCGTAGGCATTGAACAAGCAGTGAGGGTAAAGAAACTAAGTCCCTTGTTTCCTTAATCCCTTTCACTTCACTTGTCGGGTGGCCTAACAACTGAGCATGCCTACTTCTATATCCACTATACACAATGTCTTCCATGTGTTAAAGCTCAAAAAGTGTGTTTCTAATTTGTCTCAAACCTTACACCAAGAATCAGTCCAGCTAAAGTCGAACCTCATTTTCAACCTAGTGCCAAGCCATGTCAAGGAATGTAACCTAAACATGTTGAGGAATAATACGATACCCCTAGTGAAGGTAGTTTGGGAAGGAATGATCCATGAAGAAGCCAGTTGGTGGTAGAAGCATAGGTCTTGGAAAGGTATCCATAAATTTTTAGATATGTAAGTTTGAATTTTGAAGAAAAAAAATTTAAAGGAGGGAAGAATGTAACACCCCGTATTTTGTTAATCCTAAACTGTTCAAAATAATTAACATTAAGAACTCTTGTGTCTATGCACTTCCTTTGTGCACAAATTAGTCCTTTCGTTAATTATGAGTTTGAAAGGTTATGAAGATTTATTAGGAGTAGGAGCACTGGGAGTAAAAAGGGAACTAAGAGTTAAGTAAAGGGAAAAATAATCTTTTACCAATAGGGTATTTAAACTCTTTAGAAAGGATGAAGTCATATTCTTCTACTTCATTCTCACAACCTTAGACAGAGAAGAAGAATGTGCAAGCTAGAGAGAAGGATTAGAGTGAGAGGGAGAGAGAGAGAGAGAGAGGGGGGGGGGGGGGGGGGGGAGGCCCCGAAAATGAAGTCTCACCCTTGAAAAAGTTGATCCTACCAGCCTCAAGTGCAAGAAATAGAGGCATCAAACCCAACTCTTCTATATATCCCTCCCATTGGTTCAAATATGCATGATTAAGGTGGGTTTTCTCCCCTTCCTATAACTCATGTCTCATGGCATGCATGAATCCTAGGTTTCAATTTGATGCATGCATGTCTATATTGCGTTATTTGGGGGAATGATAACCATTTTTCTATTTGTTGAATTGATGAACTTAAGGTTATGTCTAGCAAGCTAGGAAGGAATGGACAAGTGAGAAATGAGAGGTGGTTTAGGTCTAAACTGAGTTTTTGCATGAAAAAGGAAGGAGAAAGATGTGCAGGAAAAAACACAAAGAGTAGGAATTTTATGGCCAAAATTAGAATTACCCATAATTCTCTCTTGTCGAACACCGGGGAGAGCCATTGAGGGAATCAGGGCTTGGGCAATATTACGACAATGATTAAAATTACTGTATGCCTGTAATATTCATTGACCCATGTGTAAATATGGCTCTAAGGAAGTTTTTATCTGAGTTAACGTTCCAGGTCACCAAGTCTAAGTACTTTGTTGTATACATCATATATTAATTTCTAGATGACTACTATACGGTATTACTCAGACCCATGTTTGTCACTCGATCCACATCACCAATATGTGGCATGTTAGAAATAAGACCTTTTATGTTAAGGAGAAGTGTGTAGGAATATTGAAGGTTTGAATATAAATTTGATAAGTAGGATAATTCTTTATGGAGGAGAAGAACTTTGTATTTTTGCTTGATACAAATGTATGGGATTACATCTCTATTTATAGTACTCTAAGGAGAACTCTAGACACACTAATTCTAGAGAGTTCTCAACTCTAGAGATCCAAAGACTATTCTAGACAATATTACAATTATAAGAAATATCTAGAGATTCCAATTATTACAAAAATTCTCTAGAAAACTACTTAAGCCCAAAATAACTAAGCCCAAAAACCAAGTAATAAATTTAGTCCCAAATCAAGTTTAATATTTTCAACATCCTCCCTTAAACTTGATTTGTGACTCCAAGCATACTCCTTAGCTTCACGAAAGTTTCCAACTTTAGTGGCTTGGTGAAAATGTTGGCAGCTTGATCTTGAGACATTACATACTTCAACTTCACCTCTTTTTTCTCAATGCATTCTCTTATGAAGTGGTAATGGGTGTCGATGTGCTTACTTATTTCATGAAAGAATGGATTCTTTGCCAAAGCAATTGCTGATTTATTATCAACACATATTTCCATTGGATCTTCTTGTGGCATTTTTAACTCTTTCGACAAGTTTATTAGCTAAATTGCATGACAAACGCATTATGTGGCGGCGACATACTAGGCTTCACAAGTTGATAGTGTGACTATTGGTTGCTTCTTTGACATCCAAGTGAAAGCAGTATCTCCCATAAAGAACATATAACCAGTAGTGCTCTTCCTATCATCCAAGTCTCCACTCCAATCGCTATCACTATAGCCAACAATCTCATAATTATTAGAAGAGTAATAGTGCAAGCCAAAGTTAGTTGTACCTTTAATGTATATAAGGATTCTCTTTTCCGCCTTGAAGTGAGTTGTTGTTGGAGCTTCCATGTATCGACTTACAACTCCTACAGCATAGAGAATATCTGGCCTTATACTTGTTAAGTAACGTAGACTTCCAACCAAACTTTTGTAAAGAGTTAGGTCGACATTCTCCCCGTTTTCATGCTTGCTTAACTTGCTACCACTTTCCATCGGGGTGCCAACTGGATTGGCATCATTCATCTTGAACTTCTTAATGACTTCTTTGGCATAGCCTTCTTGGGTGATGGAAATTCCTTTGTCTTCTTGCTTTACTTCGATGCCAAGATAATATGCCACGAACCCCATATTTGTCATCTCAAATTCATTTGACATGTCTTTCTTGAACTCTTCGAACATGCTTGGATTTGTTCCCTTTGAAAATCAAGTCATCTACATACAAGAACACAATTAAAATATCTCCACTTTGCGCTTTGATATAGAGTGCATGCTCATATGGGCACTTGATGAAGTTCTTGTCTTGAAAGTACTTGTCGATTCAAACATTCCAAGCTCTCGGTGCTTGCTTGAGACCGTACAATGCCTTCTTAAACTTCAAGACTTTTTCTTCTTGCCCTTTTACTTCATAGCCTAGTGGTTGCTCGATATAAACTTCTTCTTCGAGAAAACCATTCAAGAAGGATGATTTCACATCCATTTGATAGATCTCCCATTCATTTTAGGCTGCCAAGAAAATGATCAGTCTAATAGTTTCAAGACGAGCAACAGGAGAAAATACATAATCATAGTCAATTCCTTGTCTTTGATTATAGCCTTTCACCACCAATCTTGCTTTGTATCTCTTCACGTCTACTTTTGCATTCTTATTTTCCTTGTACACCCATCTTACTCTAATTGATTTATGTCCTTGTGGAAGTGTAGTAAGTTCCCATGTATCATTCTTCATGATAGACTTGATTTATTCGTCCATGGCGTCTCTCCACTTTATGTTTTCTACCGCTTCTTGATAGCTTAGAGGCTCACAATCACCAAAAAGAAAAAAGAGGTTAATGTCGTTTTGGTTTTCGGTTACCTCATAAAACTCTTCAATTCTCCTTAGTCATGGTGTCTTCTCACTTGAACTTGTTTCATCCAACCTTGGCGTCGTTGAGGAAGGTGGTGTAATATGTTCCTCTATCATTGGTTGTTCCATTTCTTCTTCTTCTTCTTCTTCAAAGTAAGGAAGAAAATCATACTTGTCTTCTTGAGCACTCCAATCTCAATAATCTTTTTCATCAAACTCCACATCACGACTTATGATGATCTTTCCACTATTTGTGTTATAAAGCTTGTACCCTTTAGATCTTGAGTCATAAGCCACAAACGCATACTTCTCACTTTTATCATCGAGCTTTGTTCTTCTTTCATCTGGTACATGGGCATAGGCAATGCTTCCGAATACTTTGAGGTGAGAGATCCCAGGTTTCCTTCCACTCCATGCTTCTTGGGGTGTCTTTTCATGCACGCTTCTTGTTGGGGAATGATTTGTCAAGTAAACTGCACATGCCACTGTTTCGGCCCAAAACTCCTTCGGCATCTTCTTGCTCTTAAGCATGCTTCGTACCATGTTAAGTATAGTCTGATTCTTTCTATCTGCTATTCCATTTTGTTGGGGAGATCTTGGCACAGTCAGTGGGCGACAGATCCCATGGTCTTCACAATATTTGTTGAACTCATTTGAAGTGAACTCTCCTCCTCGGTCAGATCTCATGGCCTTGATGGAAAGACCAATTTCTTTCTCCACAAGGGCTTTGAACTTCTTAAAGTTGTCAAATACTTCTGACTTCTCCTTCAAGAAATAAACCCATATTTTTCTGGACTAATCATCAATAAAGAGGAGAAAGTATTTATTCTTACCAAACGAGTTGGGTTTGATTGGTCCACAGACATCCGCGTGTATGAGCTCTAGTGGCTTTGTCGCTCTTGGCGTTGATTCCTTTGTAAAATTTTTTGGAATTGCTTCCCAATTAGACATCCTTCACAGAGTTGGTCTGAGTGGTTGATCCTAGGCAAGCCTCTCACCATCTCTTTCTTTGACAAACGTTTTAAACCATCGAAGTTAAGGTGCCCGAATCGTAGATGCCATAGCCATGAAGAATTGGTATAGCAAGCCTTGAGACACTTTGCTACGTCATTTTGAATGTTCAAGAGGAACATTCTATTTTTTGACATATGCACCTTAGCAATCAAGTTATGACTACAATCTCTTAAGAAAAGACTATGTTCTTTTAAGTGGATGTCATAGCCTTTCTTTAATAATTGTCCCAAACTCAAAATATTATTCTTCATGTTAGTAACATAATAGACATTGGATATGAATTGATGAGTCCCATTCTTCAAGCGTATGAGAATTTCACCTCTGCCTTTGATCGGTATCTTTGAGTCATCTCCAAATGATACATCACCAGTTGTCACTTCATTGATCTCTACGAACATGCTTTGATCGCCACACATGTCGTTGCTTACGCCAGTGTCCAAGTACCACTTATTTCTTTTCTCTTCAACTTCGTTTTCACACGCGAGTAGCAAAGTTTCTTCTTCTCCACCTTTTTCTTCTACAAAATTAGCTTTCTCTTCCACCTTCTTCGAGAATCTACACTCGGTTGCGTAATGACCAATCTTGTTGCAGTTGAAACATTTGACTTGTGATTTATTGCTCCTCGACCATGAGGTTCCTCTTCCACGACCTCTTGTTACTTGTGGATTCCAACTTCTTTATCCATTATTGAAGTTGTTGGAGTAGTTATTACAACCGCCTATTCCTTCTCCTCCATGTCCTCGTCCATGTCCACGATATTGGCAACAACCTCGTCCTTTTTTACTCTTGTAATTCGCATAGTTTGCTTCCTTTATGTTGAGTTATAGTAATTGCTCCATACCCTCCTTTTGTTTAATTTTTCTCTTTTGTTTTTCTTTGTATGCTTGTAAGGAACCCGTGAGTTGCTCAATAGTCATGGTCTTTAGATCCTTATTTTCTTCAATATTGGTAACAATGAAGTCAAAACTTGAATTTAAATTGCGAAGTATTTTCTCCATGACTTTCACATCATCAACATCTTCACTAGTTCTCTTAAGTTGATTGACTACAGCCAATACTCGAGAAAAATTATCTAAAATTGACTCGGACTCCTCCATAAATAAACGTTCAAAGTCACCTCTAAGAGTTTGAAGACGAGTCTTTTTTACCTGCCCAACTCCTTTGTTGCAAGTTTGAAGCTTGTCTCATGCTTCTTTGGCCGTTGTTGCGTTGGATATCTTCTCAAACATATCTTCATCCACCGATTGATAAATGAGAAAGAGAGCTTTCTTGTCTCTCTTTCTTGACTCCTTCAATGTCTCTCTTACACCTTGGCTTAGCAAGGATTCATCTTGATCCTTGAAGCCTTTCTCAACAATATCCCACACATCTTGAGCTCCTAGTAGCGCCTTCATCTTGATACTCCAATTACCATAGTTGTTCTTTGTGAGCATCGACATTTGGAAAGGGAAACCACCATTCGCCATTTTGTGGATCTTGAAGCTCTGATACCACTTTGTTGGAAATAAGACATTTTATGTTAAGGAGAAGTGTGTGGGAATATTGAAGGTTTGAATATAAATTTGATAAGTAGGATAATTCCTTATGGAGGAGAAGAACTTTGTATTTTTGCTTGATACAAATGTGTGGGGTTACATCTCTATTTATAGTACTATAAGGAGAACTCTAGACACACTAATTCTAGAGAGTTCTCAACTCTAGAGATTCAAAGACCATTCTAGAAAATATTACAATTATAAAAAATATCTAGAGATTCCAAATATTATAATAATTCTCTAGAAAACTACTTAAGCCCAAAATAACTAAGCGCAAAAACCAATTAATAAATTTAGGCCCAAATCAAGTTTAATATTTTCAACATGGGAGACATGACGCTCAAAGAGAGTCAGCTTGGCTATGGCAATAAAGAGATGAAAATACCCCCTCTATAATGGAGGAAGAACCAATTTTCTCCTATTCCCACGAATTCGTAGAGAAAGTAGAAGAAACTTGTTTCTTTCCTACCACCTATCAATAATCAAAGGTTAAGCATCCTCTTTGTATTTCACAAGTTCACTGATTAATTTAATATATGTATCATAAATTTGAATATTTATAATGATTTGTTATAAAAACAAGTCAATAAACATTTTAATTATAATATGTCAAATCTTTAAAATTTTGGCAACTGCAGACAACAAGGGTGCTTTATCGGCAAAAGGAAATGAAGCAACAACCAATATGTTGAATGAAAAGAAAAATACGATGCCTAAACCAATGTTGTAGCATCCCAACATGATGTTGTAGCATCTAATGTTAAAAACTCTGGGATTTTATTTTAGCTTACATGAAATAAGTTGGCTTTGCGTGCTTGATGAAATAATTGTTGAAATAGTTGATATAATATTAGATATTATTCAAGTTGTGTAATCTAAGTTCAAGACTAATTAAGATTTGTTAGCCTACTTGGTTTACAAGTTAGTTTGTAAATTATTATTTGTAACAATTCAATTCAATAATACAATTCTTATTTCCTTTATTCTCTCTCTTTCTCTCCTCACTAAAAGTGTCTCACGCACTATCAAATTGGTATCTAGAGCTCCGATTAGATTCTTGATTGTGTTTTCAAGAACCACACGTCAAAGATCGTATTTCTGGGATCGTGGATTGTTGTCAATCAATCGCTGCAAAGATGAATTGAAACAATAGCATTATGAATTCTCTTCCAACTCTTGATGGCAAGAATTGGATTTGATGGAGAAAACATATGCAATCTCTGTTTGGCTTTTATGAAACTTTAGAAGTGGTTACTAATGGTGTTCCTGTGTTGGCTGCAGATGCAACTGACGCATAGAAAAATGCCCACAATGAAGCCAAGAAGAAGGATTACAAAGTTGTGTATTGCATTCAAATGGAGATCGATGCGGAAAAATTAGATAGGATCCCTCATGCTGGACCGACAAAGGAGGCATGGGATATTCTTGTCAAATACTATGAAGGAGGTGAGAAAGTCAAGGTTGTCAAGTTACAGACCTTGCATTGACAATATGAATTGTTTTTTATGGTTGAAGATGAAAAGATTGGAGAGTATGTGTCGAAGGTACTAAAAATCGTTCATCTCATGAAGGGTTATGGTGAAACCCTAACTGGTAAGATGATAGTTGAGAAGATAATGCGTATGTTGACCTCTCACTTTGATCACATTATCGTAGCTATTCAAGAATCTGATCAACTTGAAACCCTAAAATTGGAAGATTTGGTTGGTTCGTTGAAAGCGTGTGAGATTAGGATTGTTGAAAAGAAAGGAGTTCAAGACTCGATACAATCTCTGCAGGCTCATTCATGGAAAAAGAATGGTGATTCCAACAAATTCAAATACAAGTTTGACAAGACTCAGGAGAAGAAATATTGGTCGAATCCCCACAAGAATAAGGTCGATGATATGGCTTCTGAATGCTCAAAAAAAGAGGAGGAAACTATCAAAAGGACAAACAAGATAGCAAAGGTGTCCAATGTTACAACTGTGAAAAGTGGGTTACTTCGCCAAGAATTATTGGTACAGGAAAGACAAGGGATCGATATGCAAGGGCGAAGGAGCGAATCTTGCACGCTAAGATGCAAATGATTATGAATGCATGGCGTCTATGGCTTCATTTGCAGACAACCATGTTGAATCTAATATATGGTGCCTCGACTTAGGCTGCTCGAATCACATGACTGGTCGAAAGGAGTGGTTAGCAGATTTCGACGAGTCGAAGAATAGCAAGGTTAAACTTGCTGATAATAGCTTGTTGCAAGTCGAAGGTACTAGCAACATAGTTTTTCAAATGTGTAATGGAGGGAAAGTTATGATCAAAGATGTACTCTATCTACCTGGAATGAAGTGCAACATGTTAAGTGTTGGACAACTGATCGAAAAAGGTTTCCCAATTGTCATGAAAGATGGAGCTTTAAAATTGTTTGACACCCAAAATAACTTGGTCTTAAAATCTCCTCTATCGAAGAATAGGATGTTTAAGACCATGATCAGTTTGACTGAAGTACAATGTCTAAAAACTATTGTCGACCACAAGGATAGTTGGTTGTGGAATTTAAGGTTTGGACATTTAAACTTTCGATCACTCAATCAGGTGATTACTTAAGATATGGTAATTGATATCCCAAGTCTTGAGATGCCCGACAAACTATATGAAGTTTGTTTAGTCGAAAAGCAATCCATAAATTATTTTGTTTCGACTATGCCAATGAGATCTGTAACACCCTGATTTTAATTAGAATTATTTTATTATAATAAAATAGATGATATGATGTGCTTATATGTGTTGATGGTCTTATGACTCATCTTGATGAAATTGTTGGAAGGATAGATGTAATAATAATTAAAGAAGTTAGGGGTGTATGGCTAATAGTGTAGAGATGTGAGGGTGGATGAAGAATATTAGCAACATTAGTATTATTATTATAATTATTATTATATTTATAAGAGATAAATAGTATTTTATAATATTAATAATTAAAAAATAAAATAAACCTAGTAATAAGAGGAGGGGAGAAGTTGGTATATAGATTTATGAGTCTAAAGTGTGTAGTTAGAACAACAGAAGTTAATAACACGATGAATAGATCGTAGAAGTGAGAAGAGAAAAACGAAGAGAAGAGCATACAAGCTAGGGTGAAGAATTCCAGTAGAGAGATTAGAATCATCAAACCTAAGATAAGAGTGGGGCTCTGACTCTCTAATAGGTGGTATAATTGTGGGTAGATGAAGGTTTGAATGTAGGGTTTGGGTGTAGGTTAATTGTTAGATTGTTGATTGAAATTGCTTATAATTGATGAAATTGAAGTGTTGTCTGTGTTAGATTGGTGGTATATGATGTGTGTTGATGATTTAAAATAATTTATGTATTTGATCTTTCCTAAAAAGAGATTTTTGGGTGAAGATGATGGGATTTCGTAGCAGAAAAATCAAATTTTTGGGTTTGTTCGCGATGGGTAATCGGTTACTATATATGGGTAACCGGTTACCGTTGTCTGTGTTTTAAAATAATTGGCTACTGGCTTGCAGTAACCGGTTACCATAAGTGGGTGACCGGTTATCGCGAGGAATTTTGAAAAGGAAAAAAGTTATTGTCTTGCGGTAACCGATTACCACTACTATTGACAGCATTTTTGGAAAACTTTTAAAAATCATAACTTTCGCCTCGGGTGTCCGTTTGACGCACCGTTTGGACCGTTAAAAAGCTAAAAATATTTTCTACAATGTGATGATAATTTTGATAATATTAGATGAATTATTTTTAGGTTTAAGGCTTATGTCTTGGGTATCAGTGTCAGTTGTTGTAGATTAATATGAATAGTCCTATTTTAATGATGATTTGTCATCTTGTGAAGCTAAATATATAGCAGGATCCTATACTGCATGTCAAGCAATTTGGATCAGATCGGTACTTGAAGAAATGGAAGTCGAAGTGAAGAAACCTATTGTGTTGGAAATCGACAACAAGTCAGCCATAAATCTGGCGAAGAATCCAGTTCAGCATGGAAGAAATAAGGATATTGAAGCTAGATTTCACTTCTTAAAGGAAAAGGTAAATTAAGGTGAACTTGAAGTTAGACATTGCTCAAGTGAAGCACAGTTGACCGACATTTTCACCAAAGGATTGAAGATCGACATGTTCTTGAATTTGAGGAATAAATTAGGAATAGTTTAGACCGACTATGACTAACGTAGGTTCAACAACTTGGATTATGGGAGAGTATGTTGAAATATTTGATATAATATTAGATATAATCCAAGTTGTGTAATCCAAACCCAAACTCAATTAAGAGTTTTTAGCCTACTTAGTATACAAGTTAGTTGTATATAAATAGACTAGTTTATAAATCATTATTTATAACAATTCAATTCAATTCAATAATACAATCTTTATTTCATTTATTCTCTCTTTTTTCCTCATTAAAAATACCTCACACAATAACAATAATCACACAGTTTTCTATCTCTTTTTCTTGGGTCAGAAATACTCATCAATGCATTTTCTAAGGATGAGAGTTATTTATTTATTTCAAATTCTAAGTTATTTGATTTCTTGAAAAAAAAAATCACAAGGTAGAGTTTTGTGTGTTTTTAGAGCTGTTCTTTGTGGGCGCACATGTTCCACTAACTATTTTCCTTAAATTTAACAGAAAAATTATTAAGATAGAAGTGTGTTGTTAACCACTATTTCACAATAATGTATGATTTACTAAGTTACTTTGAAAGAAAAGAAAAAAACAATAAAATTTGATGCTGAGGATATCCTTTGTAGGAACACTAGTATTCTGAGCTCATGAAATATATCGACTACATAAATAAATAAATATACAACGTCACAAAAATTGCATTCTTTAACCACAAATATGACAGCAAGTATGTATCTTTTGGGATCAAATATTTTATCCTTTTTTTTTATATTTCAAGATAAACCTAAATAAAAAATAAGTATTTAAATTCGGTGACTTTGGTGTCGGAAAATGCACTATAACTTTACCGTATAGTATATTTTATGAATGATAAAAAGTTAAAAAGGAAATAATAGATATGATAAAAAAAGAGAGTAACAAAAGAAATTTGTATGTATAAACTATAAAGAATGAAGGGAAAACAGTAGGTTAGAAAATGACAGGTTAAGATATTATTTGATTTGATTAACAAGAGAGAAGAGAGAAGGAAGATTAACAAAAGTTAAAGAAAATGTGACATGGATTAAAATCTCATAGATCACAACAATTTGTGGCTCACAAAACCTATCCTTTTGCTTAAGTGGCATTCTAACTTTTTGTTAAGGATATGTTTGTTTAAAATATAATTTTTTTAATTATATTTGTGCTTACGTTTTTTTATAAAATATTATCTAGAAATGATTCAATGCTAGAAGAGAAATATTTTTAAGTAAAGTTACCTTACCATACACAAGGATTTCTACAAAAGAATTTTTTTTTCAAAACTCTTTGATTAAGTGATGAACCCTTTATATATATAAGAAAATTAATAAAATTAAGTGAAGATGTACTTCGCGAGACTTATTCTTTTAAATGTGTCTCTTTAAGAGTGTTTTATGAAAATAGATATTAGAAAAATAGAGGAAAAATGACAACACTTTTTAAAAAATGTGTTGTTGATACTTTTAAAAATATTTTAAGAGATTTACCGGCTTTATACAAAAAGTGTAGTAATTTTATTAAAAAATCACAAAAGTCCATTTTAACTATTTTTTTTAAAAAAATATCTTAAGAACAATATTCTTTATTAGTATGTGTGTAGAAAAATGAGAATGTTTTTTTAAAAAAAGTTTTGTCTTTTTTAGCATAAAATTATATATTTAGCTCAAACCCTTATTTATCAAGAAAAGATCTTATAAAAGGCATTGCATCAACGACGGGCACGATTCTTATTTCCTATCAATCCAGATTATGTAATCTAGTTTTGATTCTTTGTTCCTCCTTAAGTACTCTTCTTGAGTGAATGTCGTTGTTTTTCACCCTATCCACCCGAGCAAGATTAATGTGTCTTCTATTTCTTTTTTCTGGTGTTGACCTAGTATCTGTAGTCTTAGTGTTTGTTCCCTCTTATGCCCCCCTTCTTTTTTTTGTCTTCTCCTATTTTTGAGCTTCTATCATTGCATCATCTTTAGGCTTCTGCCTACGTTGTCTTCGCCTCGTCTCTAGAATTTTGAATTCCCTGGCAAAAATCAAGAATAGTGAAATAGGGAAAAGATCAAGGTCTAGCAGCCTGAATCTGTATATTAGCAAAAAAACCCTAACCCGCAAATACCTAACCACCTGTTATTGGAAGAAAGTAACATGATACAACTCAAGAATCTTCCAGAAACAAGTCTGAAAAACTATAATGAAAAACCTGATGAAGAGAATCCATAATTCTGCGTTGGGGATGGAGTTGATATTAAAGAAGATTAAAAAGAAAATTAGAATACCATCATTGGGAAATTTCTTTCTAAAAAACATATTCACAAGAATTCTCTAAACTCAAGCCTATCTAGCATATAATGTGACCTAGTAGGCCTTAACATTATGGAACTGAAACCAAGACTCTATTGTATATCCATGGAGAATGCCACAGATGTTAAAAGGAACCTAAGGGGAAACCCCTGGATTTATAGAAACATTTGGCTATCTGTCAAGGCTTGGGATCCATATTACTCTGCCTAAGATTTGTCTTTCAATTTAGTCCATATCTTAGTCCAAATATGGGGTCTTCCCTAAAAAATCAGGACAAAACAAATGGGAGAAAATATTAGGCCAAATTAGGGGCAGTTTTTGAAGCCAACCCATATCTTTATCTGAAACAACAAACCATTGTCAAAGAAAAAATCATGATAGACATCAAAAAACTTGTCAAACCCAGAATGCACATTGGAAACGCTAAGGAAGGGACGTCCTAGATAGAGAGCCGTAAGCAAAATTCTATCTCTTCCAAAAATATCACTTAAATAATTAAGGTGCAGGGACTTCTTATCAACAACCTCAACATAACCAATTGAGGCCTCAATGAAAATTAGCACCTCGCCAATATGGAATTGAATATCACTTAGATAGACTGCATCGATAATGTAAAAAATTATAATGTAAATTTTATTATATTTGAGTAATATTTTATTAGTTACCCTTGTAATTTATTTATCAATTAATTTGTTATGAAAAATTTAAATAATTTCCTTAATTAAAAATAATTAAATAAAAATGATGTATTAAATATTAATTAAAATTAATTAATTAACAAATATTTAAAATAAAACAAATAAAAATAAAAATTAGGAGAAAACTTTAAGGATATTGATGCCTCCCCTTAAAAGGGAGGCTCCAATATAATTGACAACATAATGGTAAAAAATACAATATTTTAAAGTGGAGTATATTGAGATATGTTGAGTATGATTTATATTGTGGAGATTATTATAGATACTTTTGAGTATGATTAATATTGTGGAGATTATTATAGGTAGGTAATTGAATGTGTGGGGATTTTAGTTGTATTATTATAAACTGAGCCCTACCATTATATATATTATTTGTAACACTATAACCCTAATAAACCCTAATTATTAAACAAAAATAAAGGAAATCGTGTTAACAAAGATCAATGGTGTTGATTATCATCTACAATTGTTTTTCTTTAATCTTCTATGCTAGTTGTTGTTACAAGGAGATATACAAAGAAAGAAAGATGGGCATTGTGGAACATATAGTGGAAAGTATAGATATTTTAGTATAAAATTTAATATAAATATACCTGGGTCAAATTTCTCAATCCTCCCAAAAATCAAGGTAATCGAAATAAATAAATAAAAGAAAATGGCCAGAAAGTCATTATTTGCAGGTTTAAATGGTTCTCACTAGTGTTTTAAAAATTGGATCGATCATCAAATCAGTTAGGGTACTAGGTCATTGGTTCATTGGTCGAACCACTGAATCACTAGTCGAACTGCATAATTAAATCAGATTAAACTGAATAACTCGATTGAATAAATTGATATCTTTAACAAAACTATATAGTTATTAAATCGGTCTAACCAAATAATTATGTCTAAAAAATACAACACCTACAAAATTTTAAAATATCATAACTTTACAAGTTCAATCTTTAAAATACAAATTCAAATAAACTTTGAACAAAATCTAATCGCAACATGAATCAAATAACAAAGTGACTGGTAATGTCTAAAAAAGTTAATTTCAAGGAGGGAAAATTGTTTCAAATAAGTTTTGCACAAAATCTACTTATATTTTAATTTTAATTTTTTTTTTGAAATTATCAAAATCAATGTCGTTTTGTCTAAGGAAAAAATGCAAGCATTTAACTCGTTGATTTTCCAGAACCGTTGTTTTCCAATTTTCATTGATTTTGACTAGTTCTCACTGGTTCAATAGCTTACTCAATCCAACAATTAGACCAGACCGGTGAACCCTCAAATTCCCAGTCCAACCGATTCGACCGACCAATTTGATCTAGTTTTTAAAACACTAACTCGCGGGCGAGTGCTAATTTAAACAATAAATCCATTGGTGTATGACCTTCCCACATAAGTATAATATACTATTAATAAATTTTATGGCTTAAGAACATTCATGGGTAATATGCATTATTACTTATCAATGCCACGTTTAATGACAACTTCTTGCATTTTTCCTTGGTTTCTCTCTTCATGCATTTCTCCTTGGTTTCTCTCTTCATGAATTTCTCCTTGCATGCAAAAGCAATAAGATAATATTCAATTCACTTTTTAATCTTTGTAAATACTGCTAGAACATGGATTCAAAAGGTTGGTAAAAATGGAGAGTTTGAATGTGGAGAGGAAGAGAGTGAGAGGGAGAAATAGAGAGAGAGAATATAATTGATGGTGAGAATATTTCACTTAACATCGATTATGATACCTCCAAGGTATTTAAACAATTACAAGGGGTTTGAGACAAAAGCAAAAAGTCAAATAATAGAAAAAACTGAAATTTTGTACTTGTAACCTATTAAACAAAACCTTTAACCGGTTACATCGGCTAAAAACTAGAAAAATAATAACAATGGTAACCGGTTACTACAAATACGTAACATATTACACCCACGACAAAATCACGTTTTTAGCTTATTTGACTTTTTTATATACCTATAACCGGTTACACGCCTTTTCACTTAACACACCACCTTAATTCAAATGGTCTAAGTCTTCCTTGCCCATATTCATCTTGAACACTTTAAACATGACTCCCTTGGTCAACAAATCATCCAATTGGTCTTCACTTATACAATATCTCAACCTCCACCTTACATCACTAACAAGTTCTCTCAAGTAGTGAAACTGCATCTCAATATGCTTGTTACTCCAATGTGCAATTTGGATCTTAGCAAGGTTTATAGAGGAAATATTATCAACCATGAGCATTACAATATCACCTTCATTGTTGCCCAGCTCCTTCAATAGATTCATTAACCACGTAACTTGGAACACATGTAACGAAGAAACAATGTACTCGAACTCATAAGATGAGAGTGCAACTACCTGTTTCTTCTTTGAACACCATGAAATAGGCATTCCACAAAACATAAAAATGTATCCAGATGTATACTTTCAATCATCTTTATATCTGCACTAATTGGAATTGGTAAAATCAAGAAAATTGTATTTTCTACCTATGTCTGTTGCGGGAAAGAGTATTCCACTGCCAATCGATCCTTTGACATAACTTAGAATCCTCTTGACTACAACTAAGTGAGACACCTTTGGCCTCTCCATGAATCTACTCACAATAGCAACATTAAACGCAAGGACATAATCAGCCTCCTATACTGAGTCAGATTAACATCTTGTCCATCCTCATTCTTCGATAAATGTAGCCTCTATTCAGCCAGAGTATTAGGAGCCTTACAATGCTCCATTTCAAACTTATTCAAAATCTCAAGCGCATACCTTCTTTGGTGCATGAGGAGTCAGTCTCGTCTTAGACTTATGGAACTCAATGACAAGGAAGTATGTCATGAGGCCAAGGTCATTCATCTCAAACTCTTTCATAAGCTCACTCTTTAACTTAGAAATACTCTTTTCATCGTTGTGCGTAATCAACACATCATCTATGTATGGAAAAAAGATTACCACCCCTTCACTTGTATCCTTCTTCACATACATATTGTGAGTGCATTTATCCATTAGATGTTTTACATGATATCAAAACTAGGATAACTTTAGCATTTATGTATACTTAATGGTATCTCTCTTTATGTTCACCTTTGCATTAGGGATCTTAGAATGCATTTAGAATATGTTTGGAAAAAGTATCAAGCATTAAAAATGATTTATTACATGAAAAACGGAGCTATGTGTCGATACATACAATTTATGAGTCGTCACATGTGGATCAATAATAAATCTTGTAGCATATGTAACTATGTGTCAACACATACAACTCTATAGATCGACACATGCTAAAAAATTACATCTATGTGTCGACACATACATGTGTCAGGTCGACACATATCCTGCATTTTTAAATCGGGTAAGCTTATGTTTCTTTGTGTAGACACAAGACCTTGAACAGGTCGACACATGTCATTACATGTGTCGACACATGACTTATATGTGTCGACACATACTGTAAATTTTCAGAAAATTACATTTCTTTTCAATTTTTTAGTCTCCCTTTTTGCCTCCAACTTGCACACATATAAATACTTCATACATGCATCATTTCCAATTCGATGAGCACATACAAAAATTAATCTGCATCTTCAACCTTCAATCTATGCATACGCACAAACAAACTACACATAATCATTTTTTGTTTAGATGTCATCTAGACTTGTGTTGATAAAGTTTAATTTAGGTTGATGTAACCTAAGATTGGGTTGACAATTTTTGGGGGTCTCATTGGGAAAAACTTTATGGTTTGTCCTCTAAGATCATAGTGTTGATTTATGGATTTTGACAAGGTTTTGCAATTCAGATTCAATTGAGTGTAAGCTTTGAAGAATGGGTGGTTCTTGCAAAGGAGTAGTTTGAGACGGTGAATCAATTGGAAATTTTGGGTGACAACAATCCGCAATTTGGATTAGGCCGAGTGAAAGCTTTGAGGAACACTTGTTTCTTACAAAGGAGTAGCATGGGAAGGTGGATCAAATTGGTATTGTTGGTGTAATACAGTGGGAGAACTGACTTTTTTGGTTTTATCCAAATGTGCAGATAGCAAGAGTCGCCACTGATTTTTCTTTTATCCAATATTTAGGAAAGGTGAAAAGAACAAGAAAGACCTTTGATATATTTTGAGTTCGGAGGGTAAGTTATGAAAAGGGAAGGTGTTAGCACCCTTTTCATCCGTAGTTATCTACGGGCTCTTAATTGCTTAACTTACTTTTGAAAACTTGCTTTGTGTGTGTGTGTGTGATTTATTTGAAAATATTTTGAAATCGCCAATTTAAGAATGACTTTGTAATGATTCTTGTATCAGTCTTCAAAAATGCGTACAAAGTGTTTTGAAAATATTTGTTTGAAAGTGATGTGTTAAAAAATATTTTGAGAAAACTTGTGAGCAAGAAATTAGGAGTTTCTTATCCACTAAAGTCTTTCTTATTATTTTCCTTCTCCTCTAGAGATAGTGTCATCCATACCATTAGTTGGTAGATAGCCCCATCTATTGGATGTGAAGGGACAGGCGTAGGGTCATCGAATGGTCATCAAAGGCAACATGTAAGGATACTTTAGCAATTGTATCGAAGGGACTAGATCATTTTCATAGGCAACTTCAAAGGGTCATCGAGGGCTATGATATTTATTTGAAAGGGACGTGATGATTTGATTGAGGGTCTTTTGCTAAAGTATCCCTACTTTCGAGGGACGTGACCAAATATCATAAGGAAACAAGAGAGGATACCCTAGAGGTGCAAGTGTGCGAAGTGTTTGTTTTAAGTTATATTATTTGGAATTAGGCTTTTCTACATTCAGTTATTAGTATTTCCATACAATCCTAATTACTAATCATAGCATAAAATATAAGTGCGAGAATATACATGTCTTGCGCTACTACATCCTGTGAGCAGTTACATAATAATAATAAAAAATGCGGAAAATAAATCTACGCTATTACAATTAAGAACGCGACCTATACACTTGATCTATGAAAAAGAAATAGTAAAAAGAAATAAGAAAATGTTTTTTTATTTTATTTTAAAAGACCTAAAATTCTAAGTATTGATATTTTGGTATTTTATAGAAAATAATTTAAGTGTTAATAATTAATAAAACCTAAATTTCTAATTGATTTTAATATTTAAGAATGAAAAGGTTTAGTTAATTAATTAATTAATTAATTAATTTAGTAAATAAAAACATATAAGAAAAAAATAATTACTAACTAAAAACCCTAATCCTAATTTATTAGTGTTAAGAAAAATTAGGTTAGTTGATTGTTAATTAAAAATTAATTAAAAATAATTAGGGTTATGTGACCGGTGGAAATAGAACTGACTGTTTTTTAGCTGGTTTCGCGAAATGTCGCGGTAAGCAAGAGTCGCCACCGTCTTTTATGTTCTCCAACATGGAAAGGACAAAAGCACAGCAAAATTCCTTATTCGAGAATGTTTCTCGGTTCGGGAGGTAGATTTATACAAAGGGAAGGTGTTAGCACCCTTTCTATCCGTGGTTATCCACGGGATCTTAGGTACTTGCTCTTATGTTTTCAAAATTTGTTTGCTTTTCAAGTGTGTGTGGGTTTTGAAAAAAGAGTTCGTTTGAAAACTTCTAGGTAACTCTTGTATCAGTCCTCAAGAGTGTATGAAGTATTGTTTGAAAACTTTTTGAAAGTGTAAGGTGTGAAAAGTATTTTGTTTGTTTTGAAAAGAGCAAGTATCCATGAGTCATCTACCTACCCTAAGGAATTAAGTTGTGTAAGAGTCCTTTAGATAGTGCTATCCCACCATTGAGAGGTAGGTAGCACCATCGTTGGAGGTGTTCGGGTCAATTCGATTATCGGGACAGTGTGGTCACCGAAGCAATGGTAGGACAACTTAGAAGTAACCCTAATGTCCTAGATCCCTTTATTCGAGGCAACCATTTGGAGGCAACTGGATCTTTAGACAAAGGGTGACCTCTAAGACGTCCTGTACTTGATGACCACGTTTCGAGGCAACTAGTGAAGCGTACCCTAGGAGTGGCATGTGCTTTGTGTGTTGTGTTTCAGTTAAGGTTATCTTGTACATGTTATTTGTGAGCTACGGATTAATTTTATTTACATACATTCTTTCATGCATTTAACAGTTAGGGGTGCGGAAAGTAAATTGCGGAAAGATAAATTCTACGCTATTACAAGGCGCGGGTCTATACATCGCCAAAAAATACAAAGACCCGTTTTGGTAAATAAGTACGAGAAATTAAATAAAGCGGTAAACCTATTTACTATTACATTCTTGAAGCAGTTACATAATAATCAAAATAAAGTAAATGCGCGCGAATAAAAAATTAATCGGGAACGTTCTAAGGGTTTTGACCCTTTTAAGAAAAGAAATTGAATTTTTTGTCTTTTTTGTGATTAAATGAAATTAATAACTAATAATTAAACTAATTAATTAATTTATTAAAAGAAAATATTTTTTGTGTTTTTTATGTTTTTATGAAATAAAATAAAAGAATGAAAATTCTAAGTTAACCTAATTCTAAATTATTTTTATTGATTGTAAAGAAAAAAGAAATTAAAGTTGACCTAATTAAACTATTTTAATTGTTAATATTTTATTTACAAAAATAATATGAAAATAATAATAATAATAATAATGTTAATTCTATTTTTTGATTTTTTGTGAAAAAGGTTAATTATGTTAATGGTTAATTAAAAAAAAGAATAAGAAAGAAAAAAAAATAAAGCAAATGACAAAATAATAAAAAAGGAAAAGCAAACCCAAGGGGGGGGGGGGGGGGGGGTTGGGCCAGATTGGAGGGTGTGATTGGAATTTGAGGCCCATTTGAATCTTCAGCCACGTTGACTCATTCTGGTTGCCTACGCCCATGTTGACTCCAGAGCACTATGGTCCTCATGCTTGGCCCTTGGATTTGCACTGATGGACATTTGGCAGGCTGAGATGTGAGGCTTATGGTGCTCATCATTTGGGAATCTGCACAAGAATGCATTTGAAAAAATAATATTGGAATTATGGGGGGACCTGGGAATCGAACCCAGGTCCCAACGCTTGCAAAGCACCTGGCCAACCGCTACACCACTCATGCGCATCTGTTAATATAATGGCCACTAAATATTATATAAGGAAAATGCGTTATATGCTGGAAAAATAAAAAAGAGCGCGCGTGATTTGAATGAACCACACACGCATGGATACCTCAGCATCGTCTTCCTTCCTGAAACAAAAACACAGACAAATAATGGGGGTTTTAAACCCCCACAAAATACCAATGTCAAAAATAGCGACTAGGCGCTCAGCTCATATAAAAAAGGCGCGAGGTATGCTTTGGATTCGTCTCCTCCTGCTGATTTCAAACATGGGTGTTTGGAGGGTTAATTTTACAGTATAAGAAAAACCCCAAATTAAGAGCTTCGGAACCCTAGCATCCGTCCATGGTGGTTTTCATTTTAAGGCACCATACTCCAATTAAATCATGTCAAAAGCTTAAGTACAATGTTAGAAAGACAAAGCAATATTCAAAATATGTTAATGATGCGTGCAAAATGAATTTAGATCATAAGAAAAAATGATGAACCGTGTGACTGTGTAGCACGAGTTCTTGAGTGTGAGGACTTGTTTATGCTTGCAAAAGGTTCGTGGGGATGCTGGGAGTGTATTTGGATCAAAAGGAAGGCTTGAATTATGCTGGAAAGTGGTTTTCAGTTTGTGACTTTTCTCTTGAAATTTTGAAATTGGTTATGCTGCCTCTGAGTTTTCTAGGTCGTGAATCATGTGTGGGAGGCTTGCATATATGTCTAGCAATGAGAATCAATCAATATAATGGACCTTTAAGCCTTGCAATGAAGTTTGAGATTTCCTCTTTATCACCATTAAAGCATTTGCCATTTTTGTCCAAAATTTGAATTTCATGCTTGAAATAGGATGTACACGAAATTGGTATGTGTTTCATGATGCATCAAGGCTATTCAAACCAAAAGATATCCCTTAATTAATCTTCTTGATTTTTATTTGAATTTTAAAGATTTAAAATGAATTAAATCAAATAAAATTAAATAAAAATAGAAAAATTAATTTTTAATCTTGAAATAAATCATGGGACACGTTGGAGGCATGGAAAAGCTGAACCAAGTGGAAAAAGTGGGCCCTTTTTGTCAAAAATGAAGTTTCAAGGATAGTTGACTTTGGCCATTTCACAAAAATTTCCCAACTTCTTCAATGCATATCTTGCTCAATTTTGATCATATGAACATGTTCTTGGACATTTTGGAAAGGTCTTGAAGTCCTCTAACCAATGCCTTTGGTCCCATGTCATTTTGATTTACCAATCTCAAGTTATGGTCTTTGACTTAAAGTGCCTTTTTGTTGACTTTTGAAAATGACCTATAATGTTGAAATTGATAAGTTTTTGTGAGAGCATTTCTTGGACTTGGAATGTGAAGATGAGTTGTAAGAAATGTCCTCCCCTTCAAAATGAGCATTGAATGGGATTTTTCTGATGAACCATGAAAAAGTTATGCCTTGGTCAAGTTACAGTTGACTTTTCAACTGTCCAAAAATAGAAACTTTTGCATCTTGATGATTTTTGAGCCATTCTTGTGAAATCATGGTCAAGATTTGAACAAATGATGATTGTGGCTTCAAAATAAGATGTTGACCAAAATTTTTGACTTTTGACTGCCAAATGACCATTTTGCCCCTACAGTTGATTGTGAAGCAATTAGGGTTTTTGACTGTGCAACTTGACCTTGTGAGCCTTGAAACTTGACATGTAGGTGCTTGACAATGTTTATAGGCATGTGGGACTTGATTGAGCCCTTGAAAACCTCAACTTCCTTGCAAGAATCAAAACCCTAATTTGGACAGGCTTAGTAGGGTGTTTGAACTGTGTAACCCTTGAGTAGACTTGAGCAAATTGAGATGATGCTTGTCAAAACTTTGAAGATTATGGGAGGGCAAATTTTGGGGTACAACAGTTGCCCCTGTTCAATCTTCTTAGACCTGAGGATGTAGATTGGCTTGTGTGCCTTTCGTGATCCGAGGGTGGAAGATGATTGAACACTAGAGTGCCCAGAAATTTGCACTCACATTGTAGAGTATCAGCAGTGTGATGTCGGGAATGGGCTTACATATGCCATTTAGAGAGATGGTGGATAGGAGGATGGGCTTATAGATTCCATTTGGAGATGTGACAGAACCTTGTCGGGAATGGGCTTATAGATGCCATTTGGAACTGTAATGGGAGGATGGGCTTATAGATGCCATCTAGGTGTCGATCGCGTAAGAGATTCCTTAGCGAGAACTTGCGTACCTGAGAAAGAAAGATAATTACCTGGCCTGTTACAGGAGTTGATCTTCAAACTCTTCATGCAGATATGCCCTTGGCTGGATACAGGTGTCGAATCTACAATTGGTTGCTCGCAGACGTGCCCTGGCTGGATACAGGAATCGAATCTGAAGTTAGTCGTCAACAGATATGCCCTGGCTGGATACAGGAATCGAATCTTCAAACTCTTCAGACGTGCCCTGGCTGGATACAGGAATTGAATCTGGAATTAGTCGTCAACAGATATGCCCTGGCTGGATACAGGAATCGAATCTTCAAACTCTTCAAACGTGCCCTGGCTGGATACAGGAATCGAATATGGAATTAGTCGTCAACAGATATGCCCTGGCTGGATACAGGAATCAAATCTACAATTGGTTGCTCGCAGACGTGCCCTGGATGGATACAGGAATCGAATCTGAAATTAGTCGTCAACAGATATGCCCTGGCTGGATACAGGAATCGAATCTTCAAACTCTTCAGACGTGCCCTGGCTGGATACAGGAATCGAATCTGGAATTAGTCGTCAACAGATATGCCCTGGCTGGATACAGGAATCGAATCTTCAAACTCTTCAGACATGCCCTGGCTGGATACAGGAATCGAATCTGGAATTAGTCGTCAACAGATATGCCCTGGCTGGATATAAGAATCGAATCTTCAAACTCTTCAGACGTGCCCTGGCTGGATATAAGAATCGAATCTTCAAACTCTTCAGACGTGCCCTGGCTGGATACAGGAATCGAATATGGAATTAGTCGTCAACAGATATGCCCTGGCTAGATACAGGAATCGAATCTTCAAACTCTTCATATGTGCCCTGGCTGGATACAGGAATCGAATCTGGAATTAGTCGTCAACAGATATGCCCTGGCTGGATATAGGAATCGAATCTGGAATTAGTCGTCAACAGATATGCCCTGGCTGGATACAGGAATCGAATCTTCAAACTCTTCAGACGTGCCCTGGCTGGATACAGGAATTGAATCTGGAATTAGTCGTCAACAGATATGCCCTGGCTGGATACAGGAATCGAATCTCAAACTCTTCAGACATGCCCTGGCTGGATACAGGAATCGAATCTGGAATTAGTCGTCAACAGATATGCCCTGGCTGGATACAGGATTCGAATCTTCAAACTCTTCAGACGTGCCCTGGCTGGATACAGGAATCGAATCTGGAATTAGTCGTCAACAGATATGCCCTGGCTGGATACAGGAATCGAATCTTCAAACTCTTCAGACGTGCCCTGGCTGGATACAGGAATCGAATCTGGAATTGCGACAGTTGATAGTAATCATCTTTGGATTGGCCTTTTCCTGAAAAGGCAAAACATCAGTTGTATGCAATGTCATGATGTATGAAATGTAATGTTTATGAATGTTCAAAATGAGATAATGTGTTATGATGCATATGCATGCTATAATGTATGAAGATGTGATGTTCATGAATGTATTTTTGTCTAGGAAAATAAATCCTTGACGAATGCCAGGAAATTGAATCCTGGGCTGATGTTGGAAGAGTAGCGTTCTTTGTTTCTGCTGGGGATGATGATTGCAAGAACAAACTGGTAAGAGAAGATGACTCCGTTTGGGGAATAAACTTGTTGGAGAGATTACTCTACGGGGAATATACTCTGTGGGAAGAGATACTTCGCCGAGGTTTTGAAATTGACGATAACTCCGCTGAGGATGCCGTTGATATGTTATGTTGGAAGATTTGATGAACTCCGCTGGGGGTAGGAAGAACTTCGCCGAGGATGATCTTTCCGTGGTTTTTAGCTGAGGATAACCCAGTTATAAGCTCTGGTGAGGAATAACCTTTGAATAAAACCGGGGAGACGCGTTTGTGCTCTGCAGGGGATAAGCTTCCAGAATCTACTGGGGATAAGCTTCTACTGGGGAGATTGATTCAACTCTCCTGGGGAGACTTTGGACTGCACTTGGGAAGTGGCTCCACTGGATGTCTGTATTCCGCCGGGGAACAATCTTATATTAAGACTGCCGGGGATGCTTGTTTAGGACCATCTGTATACTACGTTGGGGAATGTTGAGATTTTATGGGGGTAACCCTACTTCCTTAAGGCTGACAGTATATTAAATCTGTTTGGGGAGAGTGTCGCTGACTTGCTGGAGATACTGTGCCTTTTCAGGGCTAATTGGAGACCAACTCTGCTCGGAGGAGAGTATTTGTTGATTGGTCTTACTCTGCGGGGAATGAAGGTATCTTGGTTACATTCTTCATCTGAACCTACCTTGGTACCTTGGTGGACAGAGCAACTAGATCGCTTAGACAATTTTTATTGCCCCTGTTTCTGATGTCACCTGTAACTAGTCTTTTGTTTCGCATGCAAATATTTATGAGTTAGCAATTAGTGTCAAATGCGTATATCAAAAATGAACATTGGATGTTCTTCACAAGACAAAACAGAAAAAGGAAAAATAATTGGCAATTTGTATGAAAAAGTGTATTTGTATTGATTTTGAATCTGCCTGTAAATAGGCGTTTATGTACAAGAGGTTGACGTCCTAGTAAGAGAACGCCGCCGAACAATATAGAGTTTATACAATTTTGAAAAGGAAAACAAAACAGCTATGTGAAAGATCCCACTGGGCTCCAACTCTGCTATCGCCTTTATGTCTTCAAGCGTCTCATCACTTTGCTGCTTAGTTGAAGAGGAATCTGATTGATTGATGCCGTCTGAACCTGACAGTTGATACCGGATTCTGGATGCAAGGTGATCCAATGAGACATAGTATTACGCTTATCCCTAACTTTTGCCTGGACCGCCCTTTCGGGTTTTCAGTCCACCGGGATACCCATTTTTGCCCAAGCCGCCCTTTCAGGTTTTCGACTTGCCGGGTGCACAGATTTTTTTCATTTCATCCCTTATTTTTGCCCGAACCCTTTTGGTTCACCGGGAAGCCCTTATTTTTGCCTAGGTGTGTCAACCTAGCGGGTCTTTTATTCATGCGTAGTATCTTTTTACTATGTCTGCATTGGCGGGGTGAGGAAGGTCGTCACCATCCATGGTGGTTAGAATCATGGCTCCTCTTGAGAAGACATGTTTAACCACAAATGGCCCTTCATACGTAGGAGTCTATTTGCCCCTGGGAACACTTTGAGGAAGAATGATGCGCTTGATTACCAGGTCTCCGACTTGATACTCTTGTCGCCTGACTTTCTTGTTAAATGCCCTGATCATCCGTTTTTGGTACGTCTGACCATGACAAATAGCAGTGAGTCTCTTTTCGTCAATTAGGTTTAATTGATCAAGTCGAGTCTGGATCCAGTCATCTTCGCTCAGATCTGCATCCTTCATTATCTGGAGAGAGGGTATCTGGACTTCAATAGGCAAGACTACCTCCATGCCATAGACCAAGGAAAAGGGTGTTGCCCCGGTTGACGTCCGTGCTGAGGTACGGTACCTATGAAGAGCAAACGGTAACATCTCGTGCCAATCTTTGTAGGTCACTGTCATCTTCTACACAATCTTCTTGATATTCTTATTTGCCGCTTTGACAGCCCTGTTCATCTTCGGCCGGTAGGGAGAAGAGTTATGGTGTTGTATCTTGAATTGCTCGCAGAGCTCAGTGATCATCTTATTGTTAAGATTGGTACCATTGTCCGTAATGATCCTCTCAGGTACACCGTAGCGACAGATCAGGTTATTCCGAATGAACCGTGCCACGACGTTCTTGGTTACCGTAGCGTAGGAAGCTGCTTCAACCCACTTTGTGAAGTAATCAATTGCTACCAGGATGAAGCGATGCCCGTTGGATGCCGTAGGTCTGATCTCACCAATCATATCAATGCCACACATTGCAAAAGGCCAAGGTGTTGTCAAGACATTCAGAGGAACTGGAGGAACGTGCACCTTATCTGCATAGATCTGACATTTATGACATGCCCGAGAATGTTGGTAACAGTCAGCTTCCATTGTGGACCAGAAATATCCTGCCCGAAGGATCTTCTTTGCCATGGTATATCCACTGGAATGTGTTCCGAAGGTACCTTCATGTAGCTCTGCCATGATCTTTTCTGCTTCAGTCTTATCCACACAACGCAGTAAGGTTGAATCATGGTTTCTCTTGTACAGAATGTCGTTGCTGAGGAAGAACTTTGCCGCGAACCTTCTCAGGAACTTTTTGTCATTGATGGATGCACCTTCAGGGTATTCTTGAGATTCCAAGTACCTCTTTACTTCATGATACCAAGGTTTCTCAGTTACCTCTTCAGCCTCAAGATCACAGCAATGTGCAGGTTCATCTAATTTCCAGATAATGATTCGGGGAGCCTCGTTGTCCCATTTGACTTTGAACATAGAAGACATCGTAGCCAACGCGTCCGCCAACTGATTCTCCTCTCTTGGGAAGTGTTCAAAAGTTATCTCTTCGAAATGGGGGATCAATGTCAACACATACTCTTTGTAAGGAATAAGATTTGGGTGTTTCGTATCCCACTCGTCTTTGATCTGATTGATCACAAGAGCAGAATCTCCGAAGACACTCAGAAACTTGATCCTTAAGTCAATTGCAGCTTGAAGACCCATGATGCATGCCTCATACTCCGCCATGTTGTTCGTGCAGTTGAAACATAGCCGGGCAGTAAGTGGAGTATGAGTGCCTTTGGGGGATATGATCACAACACCAATGCCGTTACCCAAAGCGTTTGAGGCTCCGTCAAAGTGCATAGACCATTGGGATCCTTCCTCAGGTCCTTCATCCGGTCCAGGTACTTCATAATCAGTTACTACCATGATGTTCTCGTCGGGAAATTCAAAGTTCATTGACTGGTAGTCGTCCACTGCCTGGTGTGCCAAATGGTCTGCCAATACACTTCCCTTGATTGCTTTCTGAGTTGTATATTGGATGTCGTATTCTGTCAAGATCATCTGCCATCTTGCTATTCTTCCGGACAAGGCGGGCTTTTCGAATATGTACTTGATTGGATCCATTTTTGAAATCAACAGAGTAGTGTGAGTCAACATATACTGTCTCAGCCGGCGAGCAGCCCATACCAAAGCACAGCAAGTTTTCTCGAGCAGTGAGTATCGGGTCTCACAGTCGGTAAACTTTTTGCTAAGGTAATAAATAACGTGCTCTTTTCGGCCAGACTCGTCATGCTTCCCCAGCACACACCCCATTGAGTTGTCAAGTACTGTCAAGTATAGTATTAGAGGTCTCCCTTCAACCGGTGGCATAAGAATGAGTGGTTCTTGGAGATACTCTTTGATTCTATCGAAAGCGGCCTGACATTCATCATTCCAATGTACTACTTGATCTTTCTTCAGCAGCTTGAAGATTGGTTCACAGGTAGCAGTTAGGTGCGAGATGAATCGGGAAATGTAGTTCAGACGTCCTAGAAAGCCTCTGACTTCTTTCTCTGTCTTGGGAGCTGGCATCTCATGTATGGCTTTCACTTTGGCAGGGTCCACTTGAATACCTTTGTCACTCACGACGAAACCTAGTAGTTTTCCAGATCTTACCCCGAAGGTGCACTTGCTCGGGTTCAACCTCAGCTTGTACAACATCAGACGGTCAAACAACTTCTGTAGATGGTCAAGGTGTTCCTCCTCAGTTTGGGACCTTGCAATCATATCGTCATGATATACTTCTATCTCATGATGGATCATGTCATGAAATAAAGCAACCATGGCACGTTGGTAGGTTGCCCCAGCATTTTTCAACCCAAAAGGCATGACTTTGTAGCAGAAGGTGCCCCACTGAGTAACAAAAGTGGTCTTCTCCATATCTTCAGGAGCCATCTTGATTTGGTTATATCCGGAGAAACCGTCCATGAAAGAGAACACCTTGTGCTGAGCAGTATTGTCGACCAGAACGTCGATATGAGGTAGAGGGAAGTCATCCTTGGGGCTCGCCCTGTTCAAATCCCTGTAGTCAACACACATTCGAACCTTACCATCTTTCTTCGGCACTGGAACCACGTTGGCAACCCACTGAGGGTAAGAAGTCACTGCAAGAAAACCGGCATCAAATTGTTTCATAACCTCAGCTTTGATTTTCTCGGACATCTCTGGACGCATACGGCGGACCTTCTGTTTAACCGGAGGGAAGTCTTCCTTAGTAGGCAGGTGATGAACCACAATGTCGGTGTCCAACCCAGGCATGTCTTCGTAGGACCAGGAAAAGATTTCCACATAGTCATGCAGCATCTGAATCAACCGTTGTTTCACACTGAGCTCTAGATTGGCACCAATCTTGACTTCCTTTCTGTCTGTCTCAGTACCCAGATTTACCGTTTCCACTGGCTCTTCATGTGGCTGAATGGCCCTCTCTTCCTGGAGTAGTAGTCTTGCAAGCTCACCAGGTACTTCACAATCATCTTCACCTTCGTCTTGGCTAAGTTGATCGGATTTTCGAAGTCATAACTGGCAATAGCAGAGTCGTTACCAGTGAGATCCAGAGTGGATTGGAACCTGTATGAGTGAGTGTGTGTAAATATAGCTGTTTTGCAATATATATAAAGAAAGAAAGGGAGCGCAAGATTTGAAATGTGAAAAACGTCCAATGCTTTTATTCATGATATATGGAAGTGACACACAAAAGCCCTCACAAATGAAACCACGGTGCCCCAGGTAAGACATCGGGCCATAAAGTTTCAAATTATTGTTTGTTACAACTTAAAAACAAAAGAGTTCATTACTGGGTGACAAAATTAATAGGTGAAAAGTCTTTTGCAGTCCAGTTGCTAGGTCCACCGTTGGTCGTCGGGTAGATCCAGCTGTCGAATTCAGATTCGTCCGCTTCGTCCTCGATGGTATTCACCCCCGGGTTGGTGATGAGCACAGGAGGTCTTCCAATCCTTGCCTTGCGCACAACCTTCTGAGCTTCCTTCTCAATCACAGCCCGGGCATCCTTCAAGGAAGCCATCTTCAAAGGAGAGTCTTCTGCAGTCACTGTCTCTGCTGCTACCAATGTTTGAGGCACCTCTTCAAAGTGTTGAAAGGGGGTCTCAATGAACTCCCCATCCATTTCCACGTACCGGAACGAGTTGAGGTGGCTGACCATGTATTCCTCTTCCCCTTGCACTGTTACGATCTTCCCCCTGACCGGGTATTTGAGCTTCTGATGTAACGTGGAGGTCACAGCTCCAGCCTTGTGGATCCAAGGACGACCCAGCAAACAAGAATAGGATAGGCGGATATCCATCACATAGGATTTTGAATCAAATACCTACGAACCAACCCTGATCGGGATGTCAACCTCACCATGTACCATCCTTTTGGACCCGTCAAAGGTCGGGACAACAATGTTACTTGGTTTGAGCTCTAAACCCTCACAGTCTAGCCTGTCTAGAGCTTTCTTGGGAAACACGTTTAGTGAAGAACCAGTGTCAACCAGCACATGAGCAAGAGTAGTGCCCCTGCATTCAATGGAGACATGTAGGGCATCATTATGGTTCTTCCCCTTGGCCGTCAGATCAGCATCAGAGAAACCCAGACCATTATCAGCGGTTAAGTTGGCCACACAGTCGGTGAATTGATCTGCAGACGTTTCCTGGGGCACGTGAGCCGTCTTCAGGAAAGCAATCAGGGCCTTGGCATGGGCCTCTGAACACAGCAACAGTGATAGCATGGGGATTTTAGAGGGGGTGTACCCCAGCTGTTCAACGACGTTGAAATCACTTTTCTTGATAATTTTGAGGATCTTTTCCATCTCCTGCTTGGAAGCCTCAACAATGGTCTTCGGTGCCTCCGTCTGGGCAGGCACATCAGTAGCAATCCCCTTGCCCCGAGCGTCAGATGACTCGGCAGCAGGGGTAGAAACTTGATCAGGAGGGGAAATAGACACACTGGCATGTGTGATGACAAGAGGTCTCTGGATTATTGGAGGGGCAATGTCTGGTGAGAACAGTCTTCCACTACGAGTGACTTTAGCAGGCCCGGTGATGTTGGTGACACCGGTACTAGCATTGAACTCTTGCTTCACTCCCAGAACATAAACATCTGCCCCATAGTGCCACGGGACAACCTTGTCAGACTTATAGGGGATGGGCCCCAGAACAGTAATGGTTATAGGAGCAATCTTGTGAACAGGCATAATTTTGATAGGCTTCTTTGAAGAAGCCTTGGAAGGGTTGTTGAAAATGGTGACAATTGAAACTTCTTCAACAGGGGCAGCAGGAACGACAATCTTCTTGAACAAAATCTCTTTGCTATCCATCAGGTTTTGGATGCCTGAATTCAGCAACAGACAACCCGCAGATGAAACAGCACATAGACGGCAACCTTTACTACATCCCAGAAATAAACCGGCTAGCAACAAGTTCCTCTTGACGGTCAGCAGCGGAGTAACAACATCATCCACAGAAGCTACATACAGATCCTCCTCAACAGCATTCACTCCATGCTGGGGCATGGGAGCGGTCACAACATTTGGCCTTTCGGGCGCCTCGAACTGTATTTCCTTGGCATCAATAAGGTCCTGAACCTTATTTCTTAGGGCCCAACAATCATCAGTAGAATGTCCCGGGCTATCAGAGTGATAAGAGCAACGGGCGTTGGGGTTGTACTTCAGAGATGCTGTGTTTACCATCTTCGGAGCTTCCTTGACAGTTACCAGGCTAGTTGACAGCAGTTGCGGTAATATCTGAGAGAGAGTCATGCTGAGCCGAGTATACTGCCTTTTAGGCCTCTTAACTCTTGGCTGGTTGTACTGCTGAGGAGCAGCAGCAGGCTTAGAAATAACCACCGCGTTGACAGTTTGGCGGCGTTCTGGTTTGTTTTGCCTCCTGGGACCATACACAACACTGGCCTCCTTCTTGAAGGGCTTCTTTTCAGTACTTGAGGAGGCACCCTTATGTATTTTTCCCGATTTTATACCAGCTTCGATCCTTTCACCAGTCAGGATCAGGTCAGTAAACCCAGCAGAGGAATTACCAATGAGATGATTGAAGAATGGACCAGATAGGGTCCCCAAGAACATGTCCACTAGTTCACGATCCGTCAATGGTGGTTGCACCCTGCCAGCCAGGTCTCTCCATTTCTGTGCGTACTCCTTAAAACCTTCACCCGTTCCCAGTGACATACCCTGGAGTTGGGTACGCGTGGGAGCGAGGTCAGAATTATATTGATACTGCTTATAAAAAGCAGTGGTCAAGTCCTCCCAGTTACGAATGTTGGTTCCATCCAGCTGATAGAACCATTCGAGGTGAGTCCCTGAAAGACTCTCCTGGAAGAAGTGGATCCATAAGTTCTTGTCTGCAGTGTAAGGCTGGATCTTCCTTACATAAGAACGGAGGTGCAGCTTAGGACAGGAAGCCCCGTCGTACTTCACAAAGGCAGGCGCCTTGAACTTGTGTGGGATCACCACCCCAGAAGATAACCCTAAGTCTCCGAAATCCAACCCAGGCACACATTGAATCTCCATAGCATTTAACCTGTCCTCCAGCTGTTTGTACCGGTCCTCAGCAGGAGGGTACTGTTTATCGTTGAAATCTGTCTCGGTGTCAGAGACCACGGGACTAGGAACCCTTCCCTCCTGGTGACTACCTTCCCCAACAGATGGAGTAGTCCTCTCAGCTTCATTCTGCAGTGTATTCCCGAGTCTGCGTCCAGTGTTGAATAGCACAGTCCTCTTCTTCTTCTTCTTTAGGAGCAAAGCCTTCAACTCCTGTTGTCCTTGTGCTAAGCTCATGACCAGCTCCTGGAACTGGGCGTTCTGGGCCTGGAGGGCCCTGATAGCTTGTTCATTGGATGATTCAGGATTCATGATGACTGCTGAAATAAACAGCGAAGAAGATTAAGCAACCTGTAGAAAAGAGTACCTGTAATACAATGATATGTATATATGCATGCGATGTTTTCAAGGATCTCGCGGGGTAAAGAGAGAAACTTGTTAGCATTTGAATTTGGGTAGCTTGATTGAAGGAACTTCATGTTGCTGAGAGTCCTTCTTCAAGAGTCAAGGCTCACCATATCGAGTGGGTCATAGCCCCTGACTCAAGTTATCAACCTTGGCTAGAGGAAAATAAATCCCCTTTGCCCCTTGCTAGACATCATGACCTACATCACAAACCCTTGAGATCCTGGAAATGGATTAGTCCTTATGTAGGATGTATGCAATGGTATGATGGTATGATGTTATGCTATGCATGGAGTAATGTAGGTAAACCCTGTTATGAGTCCAGATTAAGGACTGTAAACAAAACCTGCAAGAAACTCAAGTGTCAGATAACAAGTATGCAAGTAGTCAAGTTTGAAGGCACACAAGTCACACAAAGAGCCCTTAGAGTTTAGGCCAGCATGAAGTTTGGGATACTACCCTCTTGAAGTTGGTGGGCTCAAAACCTGTCCTATCAAAAGTAACCGGGTTCTAAGGAGCTCAATATCATAGGGTTGTTTTCTATGTTCATTGTTTTGATTTAGCCACTGAACTGGCGATCAAAATATTCCAAGAAAACAACCCTCAATGAGTGTAGTATCGAGTATCAACCAACTTCAGACTGCACCAAAGTCAGTCATCTCACTACCCCTAAAGAGGCCAGGATGGTCAAGTAAGGTTCCTAAGGTCAGTTGATGCTTCACGACACCACGCGGCGGCCCCGTACTCTCCTTTACTTGACTCAAGGGTTACCGGTACTCACCAAAGTGCCACATCAATGTAGCAAACTGCTTCAACCACGTCGGTATACCCCGCACAGTTCCCTCATAGTTTGTTGCTACTTTCTAAAAGGTATCCCCCAGATCCGGGTTAGGATCTATGAAACTTCCAAGGCAAGCCCACAATATTTAAAGCAAACAAAGCAAGCAATTGAAAACATAAGAGTGGTCTAATCCTAAGGTACACCTCACTTTTAAGAGTCCCCAGTAGAGTCGCCAGTTCTGTGACCGGTGGAAATAGAACTAACTGTTTTTTAGCTGGTTTCGCGAAATGTCGCGGTAAGCAAGAGTCGCCACTGTCTTTTATGTTCTCCAACATGGAAAGGACAAAAGCACAGCAAAATTCCTTATTCGAGAATGTTTCTCGGTTCGGGAGGTAGATTTATAGAAAGGGAAGGTGTTAGCACCCTTTCTATCAGTGGTTATCCACGGGCTCTTAGGTACTTGCTCTTATGTTTTCAAAATTTGTTTGCTTTTCAAGTGTGTGTGGGTTTTGAAAAAAGAGTTCGTTTGAAAACTTCTAGGTAACTCTTGTATCAGTCCTCAAGAGTGTATGAAGTATTGTTTGAAAACTTTTTGAAAGTGTAAGGTGTGAAAAGTATTTTGTTTGTTTTGAAAAGAGCAAGTATCCATGAGTCATCTACCTACCCTAAGGAATTAAGCTGTGTAAGAGTCCTTTAGATAGTGCTATCCCACCATTGAGAGGTAGGTAGCACCATCGTTGGAGGTGTTCGGGTCAATTCGATTATCGGGACAGTGTGGTCACCGAAGCAATGGTAGGACAACTTAGAAGTAACCCTAATGTCCTAGATCCTTTTATCCGAGGCAACCATTTCGAGGCAACTGGATCTTTAGACAAAGGGTGACCTCTAAGACGTCCTGTACTTGATGACCACGTTTCGAGGCAACTAGTGAAGCGTACCCTAGGAGTGGCATGTGCTTTGTGTGTTGTGTTTCAGTTAAGGTTATCTTGTACATGTTATTTGTGAGCTACGGATTAATTTTATTTACATACATTCTTTCATGCATTTAACAGTTAAGGGTGCAGAAAGTAAATTGCGGAAAGATAAATTCTACGCTATTACAAGGCGCGGGTCTATACATCGCCAAAAAATACAAAGACCCGTTTTGGTAAATAAGTACGAGAAATTAAATAAAGCAGTAAACCTATTTACTATAACATTCTTGAAGCAGTTACATAATAATCAAAATAAAGTAAATGCGCGCGAATAAAAAATTAATCGGGAACGTTCTAAGGGTTTTGACCCTTTTAAGAAAAGAAATTGAATTTTTTGTCTTTTTTGTGATTAAATGAAATTAATAACTAATAATTAAACTAATTAATTAATTTATTAAAAGAAAATATTTTTTGTGTTTTTTATGTTTTTATGAAATAAAATAAAAGAATGAAAATTCTAAGTTAACCTAATTCTAAATTGTTTTTATTGATTGTAAAGAAAAAAGAAATTAAAGTTGACCTAATTAAACTATTTTAGTTGTTAATATTTTATTTACAAAAATAATATGAAAATAATAATAATAATGTTAATTCTATTTTTTGATTTTTTGTGAAAAAGGTTAATTATGTTAATGGTTAATTAAAAAAAAGAATAAGAAAGAAAAAAAAATAAAGCAAATGACAAAATAATAAAAAAGGAAAAGCAAACCCAAGGGGGGGGGGGGGGGGGGGGGGTTGGGCCAGATTGGAGGGTGTGATTGGAATTTGAGGCCCATTTGAATCTTCAGCCACGTTGACTCATTCTGGTTGCCTACGCCCATGTTGACTCCAGAGCACTATGGTCCTCATGCTTGGCCCTTGGATTTGCACTGATGGACATTTGGCAGGCTGAGATGTGAGGCTTATGGTGCTCATCATTTGGGAATCTGCACAAGAATGCATTTGGAAAAATAATATTGGAATTATGGGGGGACCTGGGAATCGAATCCAGGTCCCAACGCTTGCAAAGCACCTGGCCAACCGCTACACCACTCATGCGCATCTGTTAATATAATGGCCACTAAATATTATATAAGGAAAATGCGTTATATGCTGGAAAAATAAAAAAGAGCGTGCGTGATTTGAATGAACCACACATGCATGGACACCTTAGCATCGTCTTCCTTCCTGAAACAAAAACACAGACAAATAACGGGGGTTTTAAACCCCCACAAAATACCAATGTCAAAAATAGCGACTAGGCGCTCAGCTCATATAAAAAAGGCGCGAGGTATGCTTTGGATTCGTCTCCTCCTGCTGATTTCAAACATGGGTGTTTGGAGGGTTAATTTTACAGTATAAGAAAAACCCCAAATTAAGAGCTTCGGAACCCTAGCATCCGTCCATGGTGGTTTTCATTTTAAGGCACCATACTCCAATTAAATCATGTCAAAAGCTTCAGTACAATGTTAGAAAGACAAAGCAATATTCAAAATATGTTAATGATGCGTGCAAAATGAATTTAGATCATAAGAAAAAATGATGAATCGTGTGACTGTGTAGCACGAGTTCTTGAGTGTGAGGACTTGTTTATGCTTGCAAAAGGTTCCTGGGGATGCTGGGAGTGTATTTGGATCAAAAGGAAGGCTTGAATTATGCTGGAAAGTGGTTTTCAGTTTGTGACTTTTCTCTTGAAATTTTGAAATTGGTTATGCTGCCTCTGAGTTTTCTAGGTCGTGAATCATGTGTGGGAGGCTTGCATATATGTCTAGCAATGAGAATCAATCAATATAATGGACCTTTAAGCCTTGCAATGAAGTTTGAGATTTCCTCTTTATCACCATTAAAGCATTTGCCATTTTTGTCCAAAATTTGAATTTCATGCTTGAAATAGGATGTACACGAAATTGGTATGTGTTTTATGATGCATCAAGGCTATTCGAACCAAAAGATATCCCTTAATTAATCTTCTTGATTTTTATTTGAATTTTAAAGATTTAAAATGAATTAAATCAAATAAAATTAAATAAAAATAGAAAAATTAATTTTTAATCTTGAAATAAATCATGGGACACGTGGGATGCATGGCAAAGCTGAACCAAGTGGAAAAAGTGGGCCCTTTTTGTCAAAAATGAAGTTTCAAGGATAGTTGACTTTGGCCATTTCACAAAAATTTCCCAACTTCTCCAATGCGTATCTTGCTCAATTTTGATCATATGAACATGTTCTTGGACATTTTGGAAAGGTCTTGAAGTCCTCTAACCAATGCCTTTGGTCCCATGTCATTTTGATTTACCAACCTCAAGTTATGGTCTTTGACTTAAAGTGCCTTTTTGTTGACTTTTGAAAATGACCTATAATGTTGAAATTGATAAGTTTTTGTGAGAGCATTTCTTGGACTTGGAATGTGAAGATGAGTTGTAAGAAATGTCCTCCCCTTCAAAATGAGCATTGGATGGGATTTTTCTGATGAACCATGAAAAAGTTATGCCTTGGTCAAGTTACAGTTGACTTTTCAACTGTCCAAAAATAGAAACTTTTGCATCTTGATGATTTTTGAGCCATTCTTGTGAAATCATGGTCAAGATTTGACCAAATGATGATTGTGGCTTCAAAATAAGATGTTGACCAAAATTTTTGACTTTTGACTGCCAAATGACCATTTTGCCCCTACAGTTGATTGTGAAGCAATTAGGGTTTTTGACTGTGCAACTTGACCTTGTGAGCCTTGAAACTTGACATGTAGGTGCTTGACAATGTTTATAGGCATGTGGGACTTGATTGAGCCCTTGAAAACCTCAACTTCCTTGCAAGAATCAAAACCCTAATTTGGACTGGCTTAGGAGGGTGTTTGAACTGTGTAACCCTTGAGTAGACTTGAGCAAATTGAGATGATGCTTGTCAAAACTTTGAAGATTATGGGAGGGCAAATTTTGGGTTACAACAGGTTAAAAAGAAAAAGAAAAGAAATTAGGTAAGAAAATAAAAAAAAAAGAGGATTTGTATGGGGTGGGTGTTGAACCTATGCCCCTTAGCTTCACAGGCGCATGCCTCACCACTGAGCCAGCGTGTTATTGGTGATAGCAAATAAGAATTGATCATTATATTGTAAGCCTGCATATTAATTTGAAAAATAAATCGAACCCACGCCCTTCACATTACACGCATTTGCCTCAACCAACTGCGTTGTGCTTCAAATCTGTCAATATAATAGAAGCAATAAATATATAATAAAACATGTGAATTAGAGAGGCACCGGAGCCCTAGCTCCGGTCGTCTTCTTCGGTGAGGTCAAATATGATTCTGCAAAAATAACGTGCGTTAGAGATTAAGAGAGACCATATCCCCATTATTTGACCCTTGTGAATCCAATGGTGGCATTCTTTTTGGCTAATTCAACCTGTATAATGAGATACAGTCAAAATAAAGCAAAATTGTGCAATCATGGTGATGGATAATTCTGGCATCATGGGCCTCATGCAAGGGATAAAACCTGCACTATTTTGTCTCAAGAACACATTGAAACAATTAGTTTAAATCAAAGCATCATAAATATTGAGATATGAATTTCATAAAATATGCAAATTGGTGATGGAATGAATGTGTGTTTCAAGGACATTTGATCATTAAGAATGATCAGTACTTACTTTATGATACCTCAGGGATCGTTTTGAATGGTTGCCTAGCCTTAAGGATGGCTGCAAATAGGATTTTGAGTTCAACCTTCCTTTGAAAATTTTCGGTCAAAAACCCTTATTTCTTGGAAGCCACCGCATGTTCTCTTTTGGTCTAAATGTAATGAGTATATATATTAGAGCATATTAGGTTAAGACGTGAGCTTGGACATCATGTGAAATACATCTTTGATTTGGTTTGAAAATAGGTTGAAATATTACAAATCCATGAAGATTTGATTCACAAATAGATGCACACGGTTTGTAGCATGACCTTGGGCCTCCAAAAGATTCAGATCACAAGCCTTTTATGCCTTATACATTTATTCAATATTTATTTGCTTTAATTTTGAATTTAAAATAAAAATAAAAATAAATTAAATAAAAATAAAGATAATGCATTAATGGACTTAGAGGTCCTCTAAGGTGTTATGAACATGTTTAGACCTTAAAAGATAGGTCCATTAGTCTAAAAATTCAAGTTTTCGCAAATTGAACTTCATGCATTTTCTCAAAATTGCCCAACTTTCACAAGTCATATCTCACTCAATTTTTACAATACGAATGTGATCTAAGACTTTTTCGAATTCTCAAGATGTCTCCTACAACTTTCATGTTGGTCATTTTAAAATGACCTGTAATGTTTTGGCCCATATCTCTGAAATGAAGCATTTTTGGCCTTGATCCCAGAGAGACAAAGTTGTAGAGAATGAAATTTACTTCAAAAGGAGATTTAGTTGAGAATTTTCTGATGAAGCACGTGAAAGTTATGCTTGATCTAAGTTCAGTTGACTTCTCTTTAAGAAAACCCTAATTTAGTAACTTTTGACTTTTGATGAATCATGATCAACCCTTGATCAAATGATGAATGTGACCTCAAAATATTGATGTTGACCAAAAATCTTGAAGTTTGACTTTAAATTGGTGAAAGTTGACTTTTTGTCTAATACAGTTGATTTTCAATCATCTGATTATTTGGCTGAGCGAACTTGTGCTGCAAGGCTTGAAATTTGGCATGATGGTACCTTGATACATATAAGAAAGCATGAAATCCACTTGAGGAATTAGAAGTTCAATTTTCCTTGAGAAAAACAAAACCCTAGTTGTAGGTCACCTACTTATGAGGAGGGTTTGTCTGGTCAATTTTTGAGTAGTCTTAAGTGTTTAAGACCTTCATGAGCATGAGGAAGTATCTTGAATTAATTTGCATTGAAAATGGGAGGAAAATTTTTGGGGTACAATAGCTGCCCCTGTTCAATCTTCTTAAACCTTAAGAGTTAGATTGACATGTCCGCCATTCGTGATCTGCAGGTGGAAGAGGATTGGACACTTAAGTGCCCGGAAATTTGCACTCACATGTGCACAAAGTAATATTGTTGGTTGATTATATCAGGAATAGGCTTAAAGATTCCATTTAGAGTAGGGACGGGATGTCATCGGAGATCGACTTAAAGATGTCATCTGAAGTAACTATTGTTAGGAGTATTAGAATGAGTCTATGTTTGACTTCATTTGAAGAATGCTTTTCAGAATGCATCTATCCAATATTATCTGAGGGAAATGCTTTTCAGATTGAATCTTGAAGGAAATGCTTTTCCGAGTGAAAATCTGAGGGGAATGCTCGTCAGACTTCAGTCTCTAAGGGGAATTCTTTTCATAACGAAGCCCTGAAGGAGATGCTTTTCAGAATTCAGTCTCTGAAGGGGAATGCTTTTCAGAATATATCTCTGAAGGAAATGCTTTTCAAAATTAATTCTTTGAAGAGGAATGCTTTTCAGAATTTAATCTCTGAAGGAAATGTTTTTCAGAGTGAAACTCTAAAGGGAAATGCTTTTCAGAATTCAGTCTCTGAAGGGGAATGCTTTTCAGAATTCAGTATCTTAAGGAGAATTCTTTTCAAAATTCAAGCTCTGATGAGGATGTTTTTCAGAATAAATCTCTAAAGGGAATGCTTTTCAGAATTCAGTCTCTGAAGGGGAATGCTTTTCAGAATTCAGTCTCTGAAGGAAATGCTTTTCAGAATAAATCTCTGAAGGAAATGCTTTTCAGAATGAAGCTCTGAAGGGAATTCTTTTTAGAATAAAGCTCTGAAGGGAATGCTTTTTCAGAATAAATCTATGAAGGAAATTCTTTTCAGGATGAAGCTCTGAAGGAAATTCTTTTCAGAACGAATCTCTGAAGGAAATGCTTTTCAGAATGAAGCTCTGAAGGAAATGCTCATCAGAATTCAGTCTCTAAGGGGAATGATTTTAAGAATAAATATCTGAAGGAAATGCTCGTCAGAATTCAGTCTCTGAGGGGAATGCTTTTCAAAATTCAGTCTCTAAATGGAATGCTTTTCAAAATAAATCTCTTAAGGAAATGCTTTTCAGAATTCAGTCTCTGAAGGGGAATGCTTTTCAGAATTCAGTCTCTGAAGGCTAATGCTTTTTAGAATTTGGTATCTTAATGGGATGCTTTTAAGAATAAATCTCTAAAAGAAATGCTTTTCAGAATTCATTCTCTGAAGGGAAAGGTTTTTCAGAATTCAGGCTCTGAAGGAAATGCTTTTCAGAATAAATCTCTGAAGGAAATGCTTTTCAGAATAAAGCTCTGAAGGGAATTATTTTCACAATGAAGCTCTGAAGGGAATGCTTTTCAGAATGAAGTTCTAAAGGAAATGCTCGTCAAAATTCAGTCTCTGAGGGGAATTCTTTTCATAATAAATCTCTGAAGGAAATGCTCGTCAGAATTCAGTCTCTGAGGGGAATGCTTTTCAGAATTCAGTCTCTGAAGGGAATGCTTTTCAGAATAAATCTTTGAAGAAAATGGTTTTCAGAATAAGTCTCTAAAGAAAATGATTTTTAGAATTTAGTCTCTGAAGAGAATCATTTGGTCATGTAGATAGTCTCCCCGTCTTGTTTCGGGAATTGATCTATAATTTGTCTCTAAATTGCTGATAATATTCATCTGTTCGCGAACTTAGCCAGAAAAGACAAAGTTAGTTTTATGCAATGTCATGATGTATGTAATGCATTGCATAATTATATTCTCAAAATAAATGAGAATAGTGTATGCGTTTCGTATGCATATGTTATGATATTTTATGAATGATGTATGGATACAACATGTCATTGGAGCATATCGATAGCTTTGTATAACATCTCTGGTTGGGGAAAATAAATCCCTGATTTTTGCTGGGGACGAAGACAATAATTCTTCAGCTTTGTTTATAATGCCTCTACTGGGGGTTTCTTCTTTCTGTTTGAGGACATTCCGCTGGGGATCTTCGACTTCTTCTTGGGGATGGAAGCATTCGAGGAGATTCGGCCATTTGTCATTCTTTTGAAGGATTTAATTCTTTATATACCTTGACTGGGGATAAAAGAGATGGATAATCCTTTGCTACGCTGTCTGACCAGGTTTCAGATATGGGTATCATCTCTTCTGGGGAGGACAACATTGAATGACATCTGGCCGGAGAAGAGAATCTTGTCGGGGAATTGCAATATTGGAGAAATAAACTCCATTGGGGAAATAAACCCTGAAGACTGTGCTAAGGAAATGATCTTTGATGAGGATTGGAAATTCATAGGTTGCGCCGAGGAAGTTTCCATTATATGTTGGGGAAATGATCAAACTTCCTTATCTTCTAGGGGACCTATTGGGGAAGATGAACTGCCGGAAGATGCCCCAATTTCTGTCCGAGGGAATGTTAGATTTGTTGGCGAATATATCTCTGTTGGGGATGATTCCACAGAGGTTACTCCATAGGGATTTATGGACAACTAGAACATTATCCTAACTCCTAGAGTCCTTAGTAAATGCTAACCCTGTTTTCATGCATATATTTTGTAAGCAGTAATCATATCCAAATGCATATGTTCATTCAATCTAATCATTAGATGTTTTTGAAAACAAAACAGAGAAAATAAAAACAATTTTAAATTTTGAAGTATATTTGCACTGATTTGGAAAGTTTACCTATAAACAGACAATTTTATACAAGGATATAAAATTCCTAGTAAGAGGAAGTCGTCGTGAATTTTTTTGAAAAAAGGGTACAAAGTGATACAAAGGAAAACCGCTATGTGGAAATGATCCTATCGAGTTTCAACTCTACTATTGCCCATATGTCTTCAAGCATCTCATCCCTTGATGTCGGAAGAAGTTGATTGAATTGATCTGTACCATTTGAACTTGACGTTAGTAATTATGTTGGCTGTAAGTGGATGGGTGATCCAACGGGACATAGTCATACGCTTTAATCCCTAACTTTTTCCTGGACCGTCCTTTCGAGTTTTCAGTCCACAGTGATATCCTTTTTTGCCCAAACCACCTTTTTAGGTTTTCGACTTGCCGGATGTACAATTTATATATATATATATATATATATATATATATATATATATATATATATATATATATATATATATATATATATATACCTAATTTTTTCCCAAACCCTTTTGGTTCACCGAGATGCCCTTATTTTTTCCTAGGCCTGTCAACCTAATGGGTCTCTTTTATACGTAGTATTTTTTGACTATGCCCGCGTTCACATGGTGTGGAAAATCTTCACCATCCATGGTGGTAAGTATCATAGAATCGGCTGAAAAAAAAATTTTGATCACAAATGGCCCTTCGTACGTGGGAGTCCATTTGCCCCTGGGATCACCTTGTGGTAGGATGATGTGCTTTATTACCAAATCACCAGCCTGATACACCTAATGCTTGACTTTATTGTTAAAGGTCTTGATCATGCGTTTATGATACATCTGACTATGAGAAACAGTCGCAAGCCTTTTTTCATTAATCAGATTTATATGGTCAAGTCTAGTCTGAATCTATTCGTCTTCATCTAAACCTGCATCTTTTATAATCCTTAGGGTAGGAATCTGGACTTTGACAGGTAAGATAGCCTCCATACCATAGACTAGAGAGAACATGGTTTCCCTAGTTGATGTACTTACTGAAGTGTGATAACCATGAAGAGAAAATGGTAGTATCTCATGCCAATCTTTATATGTCACAGTCTCTTCTGAAAAATCTTCTTGATATTCTTGTTGGCGGCTTCTACTGCACCATTCATCTTTGGTCGATACAGAGAAGAATTGTGGTGCTTACTCTTGAACTGCATGCAGAGTTCCGTGATCATAATATTTTTAGGATTTTTACCATTGTCCATGATGATTCTTTCAGGTATGCCATACCGACAGATAAGGTTATGCTTAGTGAATCGAGCCACAACTTTCTTGGTAATAGAGGCAAATGAGGTCGCTTCTACCCACTTTGTGAAGTAATCAATAAAGACAAGGATGAAACGATGCCCATTAAAAGCGATAGGTTTAATCTCTCTAATCATGTCAATGCCCCACATAGAAAATGACCAAGGAGAAGTCAAAACATTCAAAGGAACCGGAGGAACATGTACTTTGTCAGCATAAATCTGGCATTTATGACAAGTTCTGGAATAACGATGGCAATCGGTTTCCATGATAGACCAATAATAACTCGCTCTCAGTAATTTCTTAGTCATTGTATATCCACTGGAGTGAGTACCAAAGAATCCTTCGTGCATATCTTCAATGATCTTTTCAGCTTCCTTCTTGTCTACACGATGAAGCGAAGTCGAATCATGGTTGCGCTTGTATAAGATTCAGTTACTCAGAAAGAACTTGGTGGAGAACCTCCTTAGAAATTTCTTGTCATTGATAGATGCCCCTTCAGGATACTCTTGAGTCTCGAGGTATCTTTTTACTTCGTGGTACCAAGGTTTGTCCTCTACTCCGTCAGTATCAACTTCATAGCAATGTGCTTGTCCGTCTAGTCTCTCAATAGTAATTCGAGAAGCTTCATTATCCCATCTGACTTTGAACATATATGACATGGTAGCTAATGTGTCTGCCAATTGATTCTCTTCTCGTGGAATGTGTTTAAAAGTGATTTCTTCAAAGTAAGGAATTAATGTCAACAGATGCTCTCGATAAGGAATGAGATTCAGATGCTTCGTATCCCATTCTCCCTTAATCTGGCTGATTATTAGGTGTTGTACCCCAAAATTTGCCCTCTTAATTTATTTTATCTGGCTTAGGCTTTTGCATTCATCTTTATAGCATACATTTACATTTCCGTAAAGTACCATGAGGTTCAAAATTCATGGTTTGTGTGAGCTAAGGTTCTCATGGTATTTTGAGATGCACATATCGAATAATACTGGTTCGTCTGTTTCTCATGTGAGCATTGAATTGGAAAATTAGGGTTTCTCTGGCCTTGAGGTTTTGTTCCTTCATCAACTTTGGTATGAGGAATTAGGGTTTGTGATTGTGACCATTGAAGACTTATTTCTTTCTCATTAATTATTATAATTAAGAAGACTGTAGACTATGGCTTTAGTGTTAAGCTGCTTTTTCATTAAATATTACATCCATGGAAAGAAGACTAAGTTTGCATCTCAACATAGTTACTCGATATCTGTTATAAGATTCTTCATGGGTTTTGTTTTAATAAAGAACCCCAAAGGAAGAGAGATTTGGTGAAGTTAAAATATCGTATTGGTTGATTTGTAAAGTATAAGTCATGGTACAAAGAGAATGTTGGGGATTCAGATTGTGTGAAAGGCGTTGTTATTATTTGATTTGGATTTTGGGATAAGAATGTGCAAGCTGATTTGGCTTTGAAATTGATTGAAGTGATTCCCAAAACTCCAGTTATGTTAAAGGTGTCCAAAGGATTATTTTTCTTAACATGTCAAGCATATAAAATTGAAATCCAAGGTGTCATTAAAAAGGCAAATGCAAGATGCATTATTGTTCAAGATGCATTATGTATAGCGCTCTGGTATTCTGAGGAGTCTAGTTGTTACTAGTCTTCCCTTATCGAGTTGTTACTCGTTTTCCTTGTTGTTGTTAGCTTCGCGCCTAGCGCAACGTTATGGGTTGGTAAATACCATTCCTACCAAGGTCAAGTTCGCGACTTGTCAACTGATTTTTGAGTGTAGCGTTCTGGAATTCATTTTGTATTGGTTAAGTATAGTCATTATTAGGTTCTACCGAGGCAGATTAATATTTGTCTCATTTTGTCTCTGTAATTCCTTAGTTAGGGCCAGTCATTACTGATTCTTCTAGGTTCGAGATCATCAGGTGTTCACCTTGTTTTGAGGATCCAATTTTTGTTGGTATCCTAAGGAGTACTCATCAAGGTCTAGTCGTTACTAGTCCCTTTTAAAACATGAGTCGTTACTCTTGGTTTTGGTTTGTGATCCAGTTGTGACGCATTCTTGAAGTATTCCTAAGGTCAAGTTGTTACTCGCACGCGGTCCCCCAACATTGTGATTAATGTGCCAATGGGTTTTGGTTCATAAAGTCATTATTTCATTTTGATCGAAATCAGTTGATACTGGTATTTTGAGAAGTCTGGTTGTTACCAGTTGTGATACGGTGGGAGAACTGACTAGTGTTTTGCGTTCGTATTCGCACTTGTGCGGTTGAGCAAGAGTCGCCACCGACTTTTTATTTTATCCTAAAGGAAAGGTTAAAAAAGCACAGCAAAAACCTTTTGAGATGTTTTCTTAGGTTCGGGGAGTAGATTATAGAAAGGGAAGGTGTTAGCACCCTTTCTATCCATGGTTATCCATGGGCTCTTAGTTACTTGCTTAGATCACTTGCCTTTTTGTTTTCAATTTGTTTGAAATGGTGCTTTGTGTGTGTGTGGGTTTGAAATTTTTTTGAAAAGAAGCCAAAGTGGTGGCAACCTTTGTAATGATCCATGTGGGGATGTATACAAAGATGTACGTCTTTTGAAAAGGTTTTCATTTGTTTTTGAAAGTTATTTTGAAAGTGTAGTGATGTGTGGTTTGAAAATAGGCAAGTGTTTTTGTTTTGCAAGTTTGATTCAAGTAACTAAGAGGTTATCTACTCCTAAATTTCTCAAAAGATTATTGCTACGTTTTAACCCTTTTAACAAGTTTGTTCCACCATTGCATTTGGTGGACAACCTTGTGTTAGGATGTGAAAGGGACAGGCGCGGGTCATCGTTTAGACCATAATTACAATGGTGCCAAGTATCTTTGGGCATTTTCTTTAAGGGACTTGATCATTTGTTTTGGAAGTATTTTTGAAAATGTTATCGAGGGACTATGATCATTCAATTTGTTGTTTTGCCCAAAGAGACTTAACATGCAATATGGCCCAATTTTGAAAGGCAACAAGTGGAGTACCCTAGGGGTGCAAGTGTGATTTGTGTATCCATTTTCATGCTCATTTGTCTTGAGATTAGGTCATAACTATTTTTTGTCGTTTTTCGCATACAAACCCTAATTCTAACATGTTATCATTAGAAAGCAATAAAGTGCGAAAATAAATTTACTAAGCTATTACAAAACCAAATATGGGAAGGGGGGTACAAATGTTCAAATGGGGATATTGACAAGTAATGTAAATCTAAATTATTACATCATTTTTGAATATTTGCAAAGTAAATAAATTGCATAATTAAATGGAAATTAAATAAATATGCAAAATGCAAAGAGAAAGTTTTTTATATGTATGAGAAAAGTATGGTTTATGTAAAATAAGATAAGAAAATAAAAAGGTATTATTTTGAGTATTTTCAACTTTTAGGGCAAAAACCCTAATTTTAAAGAAAATATATTATTGTTTAATTTAATACAAGTATTTATTTATTATATACAAAAATAAAAATAAAAGGAAGTATATTATGAAAAAAGTATTTTTTGTATCAAATATTAATAAAAATGAAAAATTCAAGTATTTTTATATTTTAACTTAAATATATTAATAAACATATACATATATATATTAAGTTCTTAAATATGCATTATATACAAAATAATATATATTTAATATTTTAATAAAATAAATAAGAAAAGTATTTTTATATGAAATATTTTCAGAAGGTAAATAAAAATAAAAAAATGTATTTACACTATTTTTTATATTTATTCTAAATAATAGTATATATAATATTTTTGTTTAATCAAAAGAAATAATCAAATAAATATGCAATAAATTCAAAAAATGATGGAAAAAAATATTTTTATTTTTTAATGTTATGAGAAAAAATAAACAAAGTCAAATAAAAAAGAAAAAGTCAAAAAAGTCAAAGGAATCAGCAAATGGGCCTTGGGGGTGTAAAAGCAAAATAGTGGTGCAAATAAAAAAAAACACACAAGCCCAGCCCAATGACCACTGTCTTCAACCTCCAGCAACCATATTTGAAAAAACGCGCGCCATGTTCATCATCTTCCAACTCTTGATTCCTGGCTTTTTAGCAAAAACTCATAACACAACAAATGTTCAGCATGAAGAGACGATTCTAACCATGTATGGAACTTGACCTAACTCTCTAAGATGAGGGAGAATTTCTCCTCCCCCAAATCCTGACCTAGTTTTTCTGCCATTTTCAAACTCCAAATTCTCTCTACTCAGGCAAAAGAAATGAAATGTAAAGATATGTACATGTTCAGGGCTATGAGTAGAACCTTGTTTCTTCACAAACTTAAGACTAAAGATACATAATAAGAGAGATACGAGTTCAAAGTTTTACCTGTGCAGTTGAACTTCTATCTGGAGAATGAGGAACTTCCAGTGCAAGGTGATGATTGGAAAAGCTTCCTTGAGGCCCAGGGATGCTGTTTCAATGCTTACTTTGTCTTGAGAGCTTCTGAATCAAGCTATAGAACTTCACCTGCAAGTCAAAAATGTGAAAATGGTGGAAGTTGTTAGAGAGATTACAGGCCAGGTTTTAGGTCATGGTTAGCTTGCACATATGCTAGGGAATGTGTATGAACTGATTTTAGCAAGAATGCTCGAGAGAAAATGAAGTTGGCACTCAAACTGCAGAGGCAACCCTGTTTTTGCAGTTTGAGGATGATTCTGAGATGGAGGGTGTTTTGGAGGTGCAAGGGTCGTGTCTTGGCTTGGTTATGTTCTTTGGAAGGTGTTGGATAACTTTGTTCTTGTGTTCGTGAGCTGAGATGAGAGTTGTTACAAGTTATGGACTTTTCTTCTATGTGAAGCAACAAAATGCAACTTGGCTTTCTAGGTCAGTAGAGGACCCCCTAATGTGCTGCATAAGCTTCTCTTGATCAGTGTGTTATGCACATAATCTTGTGCCAAGCAGATTTTCTATGTACTTGTTGGATCTCTAATTTGACATAAAGCTACTTTATTCAAAAATGGCCAATTTGCTTTATCCATTTTGGGATTAAACCCTCATACAATGCTTGCACTCAAAGAACAACACTTTAACACATTGAATATGCATTAAATTATGGAGTGTAACTTGGTTTAAGGACCTGTAATCTTGCCTAAAGCATGCTGAGTTCAAATGGTAAGGTTATGGACATGTTTTGATGAAGAACAAAAGTGAATTTTTGCCAACTTGTGAAATTCGAATCTCTCAAGTTATGAGGTTGTTTGATGAGTTCTTGGACATTTTGGAAATCTTGGAATGTGTACTAAAATCCATCTTTGAAATGCAAATTGAAATTCCAAGTGGAAGGGTATGAAAAATGGCCTTGAAGTGGGGTAGAAAACCTTGTCAAAATAGGTTAAAATTTCACTAAGTTAAAAATGGTTTAGTGCCCTTATTCAAAAAATTGTAACTTGAGATACAAGCTTCAAATGAGAAAACTTTGTGAATCAAAGTTGTAGATTATGAAACAAGATACAACTTTCATGTTTTGACTTTTGTTTGAATCCAAATGGATCTTGGTGGAAAGATGGGGCAAAGTTGGAAAAAATTAGGGTTTTTCATAACTTAGAAAAATTCTAAGTTATGAAAAATTCCATTTTCTAACCCTAATTTGCATTTTGTGATTTCTTGGTGAACAAGTTTCATGATTTGGCATGTTTTGATGAAAAATGAATCTTGACTCTTGATTTTGACCAAAAAGTCAAAGTTTGACTTTTCAGTATACAGTCAAAATTGATCAATTGACTGGGAAATTCAACTGTCAATCTTTTGTACTTGGGATCTTTTAAGCTTGTGGAATGTGTCAAGACCATTTCATTGAGTCCTTGAGTCCATATGTGAGCTTGATTTGCCATTGGCTAGGTCAAACAGTCAAAAATTGCCTTTGTGCAGTCAAAACCCTAAAAATGACCATTTTGCCCTTTTGGTGATCTGATCAAATTTCTTGTGGAATTGTGACCCAAACTTGATCAAATGGTCCATATGAGTTCAATATGTAGATGTGGATCAAATTTCATGAGGTTTGACTGTCAATTGGCCACAGTTGACTTTTTCCCCAATACAGCTGATTTCTAGGTCAACTGTCCAATTGACTGGGCAAAATTTGGAATCAAGACTTGAAACTTGGTGAGGATAAACTTGGGAGTCCAATAGGAAGCATGAAAGTCATCTTAGGCATTTTAGGTCAAAACATCCTTGGGCAAACACAAACCCTAATTTGAGTCCACAGTGCAAGGAGAAGTCTTGAGCAGAGGAAACCCTAACTGGATCTTGATCTTCAAGGGTCTTGTGATGAGAAAATGTTGAGGAAATGGGAGGGCAAATTTTGGGGTACAACAGTTGCCCCTGTTCAATCTTCTTGGACCTGAAGAGTTAGATTGGCGAGTTTGCCTTTCGTGACTCGAGGGTAAAAGGAGATTGGACACTAGAGTGCCCGGAAATTTGCACTCGCATGTTTGAAGTATCAGCAATGTGATGTCAGGAATGGGCTTACAGATGCCATTTGGAGAGGTGGTGGATAGGGAGATGGGCTTATAGATGCCATTTGGAAGTGTCGATCGCATAAGAGATTCCTTAGCGAGAACTTGTGTATTTGAGAAAGACGGATGTTTTCCTGGCTTGTTACAGGTGTTTGATCTTTAGTCTCCTTATGCAGATATGCCCTGGCTAGATACAAGTATCGAATCTACAATTGGTTGCTCACAAATGTGCCCTGGCTGGATACAGGAATCGAATCTGGAAATAGTCGTTAATAGATGTGCCCTGGCTGGATACAGGAATCGAATCTTCGAACTCTTCAGACGTGCCCTAGCTAGATACAGGAATCGAGTCTGGAAACGTGGTCAACAGATATGCCCTGGCTGGATACAGGAATCGAATCTGGAGATGTTGTAGTTGATAGATGTGCCCTGGATGGATACAGGAATCGAATCTTCGAACTCTTCATACGTGCCCTGGCTAGATACAGGAATCGAATCTGGAAACGTGGTCAACAGATATGCCCTGGCTGGATACAGGAATCGAATCTGGAGATGTTGTAGTTGATAGATGTGCCCTGGCTGGATACAGGAATCGAATCCTCGAACTCTTCAGACGTGCCCTGGCTAGATACAGGAATCGAATCTGGAAACTGATCACTCTCAGATGTGCCCTGGCTAGATACAGGTATCGAATCTGGAATTGTGACAGTTGAAGGTAGTTGTTTTTGGGATTGTCTTTTTCCTGAAAAGGCAAAAACATAAGTTGTATGCAATGTCATGATGTATGATATGTACGATGTCATGATGTTCAACATGAGATGGTGTTGTATGCACTTTATCATATATGTAAGCAAGATGTATGAAAATGTGAAATGTTTATGAATGTAATTTCGTCTTAGGAAAATAAATCCTTGACGAACGGCCGGGGAGTTGCTCCGTGGAAGAGGTACTTGGCCGAAGTTTTGATGAGAGGCCTGTTGAGGACTTTAATGATGGATTCCGCTGAGGATAATGATGATAAACTCCGCCGGGGAGCACCAAAGATAAACTCCGCCGGGGAGCACCAAAGATAAACTCCGCCGGGGATTGAAGGAACTTTGCCGAGGGCGGTCTTCCGTGGTTTTTAGCTGAGGATAACCCAGTTATAAGTCCTTGTGAGGGAATAACTCTAAATAACACTCGGGAGAGACGTCCGTGCATTGTAGGGAACAATTTTCCAGGACCTACTGGGGATGAGCTTTAAGACCTGTCGGGGAATGTTGTGCCTTTTCAGGATTATCGGGGAGTCAACTCCGCTTGGGGAAAGTATTGCTGAATCTTGTTTTACTCTGCGGGACGTTGAGATGATTTGGCCACATTCTTCAGTTGAATCTACCTTGGTACCTTGGCAGACAAAACAACCAGACTGCATCAAACAACTTCACATTGCCCCTGTCTCTGATGTCACCTGTAATTAATCTTTCGTTTCATATGTAAACATTTACGAATCAACAATTTAATGTCAAATGCATATATCAAAAATGAACATTGGACGTTCTTCGCAAGACAAAACAGAAAAAGGAAAACAATGGTAATTTGTATGGACAAGTGAATTTGTATTGATTTAAACTTTGCCTGTGAATAGGCGTTTTTGTACAAGAGGCTGGCATCCTAGTAAGAGGATGCCGCCAAATAACATAGAGTTTACAAAAAAGGAAACAAAACAGCTATGTGAACAATCCCACTGGGTTCCAACTCTGCTATCGCCTTTATGTCCTCGAACGTCTCATCGCTTTGCTGCCTAATTTGAAGATGAAGCTGATTGGTCAATGCCGAAATCTGGAGCCAGATAGTTGATGCTGAATTCCGGATGCGAAGTGATCCAATGAGACATAGTGTTACGCTTTTATCCCTAACTTTTGCCTGGACCGCCATTTCGGGTTTTCAGTCCACCGGGATACCCATTTTTGCCCAAGCCACCTTTTCAGGTTTTCGACTTGCCGGGTGTACAAATTTTTATTCATTTCATCCCTTATTTTTGCCCGAACCCTTTTGGTTCGCTGGGAAGCCCTTATTTTTGCCTAGGTATGTCAACCTAGCGGGTCTTTTATTTATGCGTAGTATTTTTTCACTATGTCTGCATTGGCGGGGTGAGGAAGGTCGTCACCATCCATGGTGGTTAGGATCATGGCTCCTCCTGAGAACACATGTTTAACCACAAATGGTCCTTCGTATGTAGGGGTCCATTTGCCCCGGGGATCACTTTGAGGAAGGATGATGCGTTTGATTACCAGGTCCCCAACTTGATACTCTTGTGGTCTGACTTTCTTGTTAAATGCCCTGATCATCCGTTTTTGATACGTTTGACCATGACAGATAGCAGTGAGCCTCTTTTCGTCAATAAGATTTAATTGATCAAGTCGAGTCTGGATCCAGTCATCTTCACTCAAGTCTGCATCCTTCATTATCCGGAGAGAGGGTATCTGGATTTCAATTGGCAAGACTGCCTCCATGCCATAGACCAAGGAGAAGGGAGTTGCCCCAGTTGACGTCCTTGTTGAGGTACGGTACCCATGAAGAGCGAACGACAACATCTCGTGCCAATCTTTATAGGTCACTGTCATCTTCTGCACAATTTTCTTAATATTCTTATTGGCTGCCTCTACAGCCCCATTCATCTTCGGCCGATAGGGAGAAGAATTGTGGTGCTGTATCTTGAATTGTTCACAGAGTTCAGTGATCATCGAATTATTGAGATTGGTACCATTGTCCGTAATGATTCTTTCCGGGACGCCGTAACGACAGATCAGATTATGCCGGATGAAACGTGCCACGACGCTCTTGGTTACTGTGGCGTAGGAAGCTGCCTCAACCCACTTCGTGAAGTAATCGATCGCCACCAAGATGAAGCGATGCCCATTGGATGCCGTCGGTCGGATCTCCCCGATCATATTGATGCCCCACATTGCGAAAGGCCAAGGTGCCGTCAGGATGTTCAAAGGAACCGGAGGGATATGCACCTTGTCAGCATAGATCTGGCATTTGTGACAAGTTCGGGAGTGTTGGTAACAATCGGCTTCCATTGTGGACCAGAAATATCCTGCCCGAAGGATTTTCTTAGCCATGGTGTGTCCACTGGAATGTGTTCCAAATGTGCCTTCATGTAATTCCATCATAATTTTCTCTACTTCAGCCTTATCCACACAACGTAGCAGAGTTGAATCATGATTTCGTTTGTAGAGAATGCCGTTGCTGAGGAAGAATTTTGCAGCGAACCTCCTCATGAACTTCTTGTCATTAACAGACGCACCTTCAGGATACTCCTGAGTTTCCAAGTACCTCTTCACCTCGTGATACCAGGGTTTTTCAGCCACCTTTTCGGCCTCAAGGTTGCAGCAGTATGCCGGTTCATCCAACTTCCAGATAATGATTCGGGGAGCCTCGTTGTCCCATTTAACTTTGAACATTGAAGACATCGTAGCCAGTGCGTCCGCTAGCTGATTCTCCTCTCTCGGGAAGTGCTCAAAAGTTATCTCTTCAAAGTGGGGGAGCAAGGTCGACACATACTCCTTGTAAGGAATAAGATTCGGGTGTTTCGTATCCCACTCGCCTTTGATCTGATTGATCACGAGAGCGGAATCTCCGAAGACACTTAGAAATTTTATCCTTAGGTCGATTGCAGCTTGTAAACCCATGATACATGCCTCATATTCTGCCATGTTGTTGGTGCAGCTGAAACATAATCGGGCGGTGAGGGGAGTATGAGTTCCTTTGGGAGATATGATTATAGCGCCGACGCTGTTACCCAAAGCATTGGAGGCTCCATCAAAATGCATAGACCATCGGGATCCTTCCTCAGGTCCTTCATCCGGTCCAGGTACTTCACAGTCAGTTACCACCATGATGTCTTCGTCCGGAAAATCAAAGTTCAATGATTGGTAATCATCCACAGGTTGGTGTGCCAAATGATCTGCCAGTACACTTCCCTTAATTGCTTTCTGAGTTGTATACTGGATGTCATATTCTGTCAAGATCATTTGCCATCTCGCTATTCTTCCAGACAGAGCGGGCTTTTCGAATATGTACTTGATAGGATCCATTTTTGAAATCAATAAAGTAGTGTGAGTCAGCATATACTGTCTCAGCCGGCGAGCAGCCCATACAAGAGCGCAGCAAGTTTTCTCAAGCAGTGAGTAACGAGACTCACAGTCGGTAAACTTTTTGCTCAAGTAATAAATAGCATGCTCTTTTCGGCCAGACTCGTCATGCTGCCCCAGCACACACCCCATTGAATTATCCAGCACTGTCAAGTATAGTATCAGAGGTCTTCCTTCCACTGGTGGCATAAGAATGGGTGGCTCTTGGAGATATTCCTTTATCTTCTCAAAGGCGGCCTGACATTCATCATTCCAGCGTACTACTTGATCTTTCTTCAGCAATTTGAAGATTGGCTCACAAGTAGCAGTCAGATGTGAGATGAATCGGGCAATGTAATTCAGTCGTCCCAGAAAGCCTCTGACTTCTTTCTCTGTTTTTGGAGTCGGCATCTCTTGTATGGCTTTTACCTTGGCAGGGTCCACCTGAATACCTTTATCACTTACAATGAAACCTAGCAATTTTCCGGATCTTACCCCAAAGGTGCATTTGTTGGGATTCAATCTCAGCTTGTATAACTTGAGTCGGTCAAACAACTTCCTCAGATGGTCAAGGTGCTCCTCCTCAGTTTGAGACCTTGCAATCATATCATCAACGTATACCTCAATCTCATGATGGATCATATCATGAAATAAAGCAACCATGGCACGTTGATAGGTTGCCCCAGCATTTTTCAATCCGAATGGCATGACCTTATAACAGAAGGTGCCCCACTGAGTCACAAAGGTAGTCTTCTCCATATCTTCCGGAGCCATCTTGATCTGATTATACCCTGAAAAACCATCCATGAAGGAGAACACCTTGTGTTGAGCTGTATTGTCAACAAGGACATCAATGTGAGGTAGGGGGAAGTCATCCTTGGGGCTGGCCCTGTTCAGATCCCTGTAGTCAACACACATTCTGACTTTACCGTCCTTCTTCGATACTGGCACCACATTGGCAACCCACTGAGGGTAAGAAGTCACTGCAAGGAACCCGGCATCAAACTGTTTCATAACCTCGGCCTTGATCTTTTCAGACATCTCTGGACGCATCCGTCGGACTTTTTGCTTTACCTGAGGGCAATCTTCCTTGGTTGGCAGGTGGTGAACTACAATGTCGGCATCCAAACCAGGCATATCTTCATAGAACCAAGCAAAAATCTCCATGTAATCCTGTAGCATCTGGATTAATCGTTGCTTCACGCTGAGCTCTAGATTGGCACTAATCTTGACCTCTTTCCTATCTGTCTCAGTACCCAGGTTAATTGTCTCCACCGGCTCTTCATGTGGCTGAATAGCTCTCTCTTCCTGGAGTAGCAGTCTTGCGAGTTCACCAGGCACTTCGCAATCATCTTCACCTTCGTCTTCGGCCAAGTTGATCGGATTTTCGAAGTCATAACTGGCGGTAGCAGAGCTGTTACCAGTGAGATCCAGAGTGGATTGAAACCTGTATAAGTGAGTGTGTGTAAATATAGCTGTTTTGCAATATATATAACACAGAAAGGAAAAGAGCACAAGATTTGAAATGCAACAAACGTCCAATGTTTTGATTGATGATATATGAAAATGTCATACAAAAAGCCCTCACAAATGGAGCTACGATGCCCCGGGTAGGACACCGAGCCAACAAAGTTTTAACATATTGTTTGTTACAAATTGGAAATCAAAAGAAATTAATTACTGCGTGACAAATGTGATAGGGGTAAAATCCTTTGCCGTCCAGTTGCTTGGTCCGTTGCTGGTAGTCGGGTAGATCCAACTGTCAAATTCTGCTTCCTCTACATCCTCCTCAATAACATTCACCCTTGAGCTGGAGATAAACACCGGAGCCTTTCTGACCTTCTCCTTGCGCACAGCCCTCTGAGCCTCCGCAGTAAAGCCCAGCCCAAACTTGTCATTCTTCTGAGTGAAGTCAGGAAGCTGACCCCAGTTTGCACAATTGCCTTTCTGAACCACAACCCGGGCATCCCTTAGGGAAGCCATCTTCAAGGAAACATTCTCTTCGACTGTTGTTTCTGCTGCTGCTGAAATTGGATGTACCTCCTCGAAATGCTGAAAGGGGGTTTCAATAAACTCCCCGTCCATCTCAATGTATCTGAAGGAATTCAAATGGCTCACCATATACTCCTCTTCTCCTTGCACAGTGACGATCTTCCCTCTGACAGGGTACTTCAGCTTCTGGTGCAAGGTAGAGGTCACTGCCCCAGCTTTATGGATCCAAGGTCGACCCAGTAGACAAGAGTACGATGGACGTATATCCATCACATAAAAAGTAGAGTCAAACACCTGAGAGCCCACACAAATAGGGATGTCAACCTCTCCATGAACCATCCTTTTTGAACCGTCAAAGGCCATGACGATGATATTGCTGGGCTTCAGTTCTAGGCCTTCATAATCCAAACGGTCTAAAGCCTTTTTCGGTAGAACATTCAAGGAAGAACCAGTATCCACCAATACATGCGCCAGAGTAGTGCCTCTGCATTCGATAGAGACATGCAGGGCATCATTGTGGTCTCTTCCCTTCGCAGTCAGGTCAGCATCTGAAAAACCCAAGCCATTGTCTGCTGTCAGATTTGCTACGCAATCAGTGAACTGGACTGCAGACGTTTCCTGCGGCACATGGGCCGTCTTGAGAAATGAGATCAAGGCCTTAGCATGGGCCTCGGAGCATAGTAATAAGGAGAGCATGGAGATCTTGGAGGGCGTATGCCCCAGCTGTTCGACAACATTGAAATCACTCTTCTTTATTATTTTCAGGATCTCCTCCACTTCTTGCTGGGAGGCCTCAACATTTATAGGTATTGGTGCCTCCATCAGGGCAGGCTCCTCTTCGATCCCTTTGCCCCGAGCATTAGATGACTCGGCGGCAGGGGAAACAACTTGATCAGCAGCAGGAACAGGTAAACTTGTAGGTGTTATAAGGAGGGGTCTTCGAATAGCGGGCGGTGCAATGTCAGGCGAGAAGAGCCTGCCACTGCGGGTGACTTTGGCTGGACCAGTGATATCGCAGATACTGGCGCCAGTGTCGAATTCTTGTTTGATTCCATTTACATATACGTCTGCCCCATAATGCTAGGGGACAGCTTTATCAGATACGTAGGGGAGAGGCCCCGGAACAGTAATAACCACAGGTGCAACAGTCATGATTTGAACAGGCTTCTTCGGGAGAGCCTTGATTGGATTATTGAAGATGGTAACCACAGAAACTTCTTTTACCGGAACCAACTGAACAACAGACTTCTTAAACAGAATCTCCTTGCTATCCATTAGGCTTTGGACGCCTAACCTCAGCAAGGGACAACCAAATAGGGAAACAGCACAGAACAGGCAACCTTCACTGCAACCCGGAAATAAACCGTCCCGCAGTAGGTTCTTCTTGACAGTCTTCAGAGGGGTAACAACTTCATTTACCGAAACAGCATACAATTCTTCCTCAATGGCATTTACTCTATGCTGGGGCATAGGAGCAGTTACAACATTTGGTCTCTCCGGCGCTTCAAACTGAATTTCCTTTGCGTCGATCAGATCTTGTACTTTGTTTCTCAAGGCCCAGCAATCATCAGTAGTGTGCCCGGGACTATCAGAATGATAAGCACACCGGGCATTTGGGTTATACTTAGGAGACGCAGTGTTGACGACCTTAGGAGCTTCTTTGAGGGTCACCAGGTTGGTGGATAACAGTTGGGGTAAAATTTGAGATAAGGTCATACTCAGTCGGGTATACTGCCTCTTGGGCCTTTCGCTTCTTTGTTGATTGTACTGCTGAGGAGCAGCAACAGGTTTCGAGATGACCAAAGCATTGACGGCTTGGCGACTTTCGGGCTTGACTTGTCTTCTAGGACCATAGATGGCACTTGCTTCCTTCTTAAACGACCTCTTCTCAGCACCTGTGGAGGCAGCCTTTTGTATCTTGCCTGACCTGATGCCAGCTTCAATTCTTTCTCCCGTCAATATCAAATCTGTAAACCCAGCGGAGGAGTTACCAACCAAATGATTGAAAAACGGACTAGACAACGTCCCTAGAAACATATCAACCAACTCACGATCAGTCAATGGAGGCTGCACCCTGCCAGCCAAATCTCTCCATTTTTGAGCGTACTCTTTGAACCCTTCACCCGTTCCTAGAGACATACCCTGAAGTTGGGTACGCGTAGGAGCGAGATCAGAATTGTATTGGTATTGTCTGTAGAATGCGGTTGCCAAATCTTCCCAGTGTCGGATGCTAGTTCCATCTAATTGGTAGAACCATTCAAGCTGTGACCCCGAGAGGCTATCTTGGAAGAAGTGAATCCAAAGGTTCTTATCCGCCGTATAAGGTTGGATCTTCCTTACGTACGACCTTAGATGCAGCTTTGGGCAGGAGACCTCATCATACTTGGCGAAGGCAGGCGACTTAAACTTATGTGGAATTACTACCCCAGAAGATAACCCCAGATCTCCGAAATCCAGTCCCGGCACATTCTGAATTTCCATGGCGCTCAAGCGGTCCTCCAATTGCTTGTACCTGTCAGCAGCAGGTGGGTATTGTTCTTCGTTATAGTCCGTCTCATTGTCGGAGACTGCGGGACTAGGAGCTCCTCCCCCTTGGGGACTGTTTTTCTCAGCAGAAGAAGTAGTTGGATCAGCTTCATTATGGAGTGTGTTCCCAAATCTGCGTCCGGTGTTGAACAACGCAGTCCTCTTTTTCTTCTTCTTCTTCAGGAGTAGAGTCTTCAACTCTTGCTGACCTTGGGCTAGGCTCAGGACCATCTCTTGAAACTGTGCACTTTGGGCCTGAAGGGCCTTGATTGCTTGCTCACTGGAGGAGTCTGGATTCATGATGACTGTGCAAAATAAACAGCGAAGGAGATTAAGCAACCTGTGAAATAGGGTACCTGCTATGCATATGGTGCAATGGAATGCGTATGTTTTATGTTTTCAAAGACAAACAAGATTCAACTTTGTAGACAAAAAGGGAAACACACTTCATTAGATTAAAATTTTCAATTGTTCAACAATTTTCCCTTAGGCATTACAGGAATGAAAAAATACTGGAAAGGAAATAAAACTATAAAAGGAAACATCCAAAGCTCATCAATGCTCCCATGGCCTCCTCTTTTCAGTGCTGATGTAGTTGTTCAGGACCCGTTCTTCCTCCAATTGCTTAGTCAGCCTCTGGATTTTTCGTTCTTGCTCGTTGAATTTCTCTCGATAGAAATCCCGTTCTTCCTTTAGCTGCGTCCAAGATCTCTTCATGGTGTCAAAATCAGTAGGTATCTGAGGAGGGAGGACAGTTGGAGGAACCCCATCTTCAACAGGAGACTCAAGAATGAGAGGTCTAACAGCTTCGTAGGGCATACCTAACCTTTGAGCACGGATGCGGACCCATTTGCAATAGGGCTTAAATGGCAGAGAAGTCTTTGGTCCCAACTCATGTGGGTTGGCTTTGTGGATTCTGTCCCAAGCTCTAATGAATCCCTGGCGTAGTTTGTCACTGTCTGCCTGAAACTCAAAATGGAAGTGAGGAACCAGCATTTCATGAGGCCCATCTCCTCTGGCTCTTCCAAACTGACGGAGAGCTAAACACGGATTGTAAGAGATTCCTCCTTGGATACCAATCAACGGAACATTAGGGTATTCTCCGCAACGGTCAATAACAGCTACCTCATCCAAACCTCTGAGAGTCCAGGTGATGTCATTATCAGTGAGAGACATTAACCTCCGAGCCCAACCTTTTCCTTCTTCATTCTTCAGCACGAACTTAGGAAGGTGCGAAATAAACCACCTTACTAGCAAAGGAGCACAACACCACGGAGTTCCCCGTTTTCGAGCAGTACGAGCATAAAGTTGTTGTAGAATATCACCCAAAAGAGTGGGTATCGGATTCCGAGACATGAAGATCCTTATGACATGGGTACTGATAAAGGTGTCGGGGTTGGGAAACAATACCAGACCATAGATCAAAAGAGCCAGAATATCCTCGTATGCCTTGAAGTCCAAGTCATTCCAGAAATCATTAGCCTTGCCAACCAGAAATTTGACCAAAAAGCCCTTGATCCCATTTCTAGTTTCCCAGTTGGACAATACCTCTTCTTTGGTCAAGGGGAGGATTGCAGCAATCTCTTCAGGCCTAGGAGCCTTTTCCAAACCAGTGAATGGAGTTTGTTCCAAGACAGGGACCCCAAGCAGGTAAGAGAACTCTTCCAGGGTAGGAACCAGCTGGAAGTCTTGAAAGGTGAAACAATGGTATAGAGGGTCATAAAAATGGGTCAGAACACTTATCAGTTGTTGGTCCCATTTTGCAGTGACCAAGCCAAGGAGAGAACCATGTCTGTTGATGAAGGAAGAAGTGTTTGGAATCCTTCCAACCAAATCCTTGAGTAAAACTGGTGGTTGAACAAAGTTGAGCCGGACAGTATTCCTACGCACGGGCATCATGATGTCCTACAAAACAGAGCAAAGATGAAACCTTTTTTTGTCTTTGAAATGGGTTAGCCCTTTATACAGGATGCATGCAATGGTATGATGGCATGATGCTATGATGAAGCACACCACAAGTATTCACATAGGCAAATAAGGCACACAAGTCACACAAGACACCCTTAGGTTTCAGGCCAGCATGAGTTTCAGGTATTACCCTCTTTTGGTTTTGTTGGTTAAAACCTGTCCTATCAAAAGTAACTGGGTTCTAGAGGATCTCAAATCATTGGCTACCCTCAATCGGTCATAACTCCAGCATCGCAATCTTTTCTCGCGGCCAGAACCATCTCGAGAGTTTAGCCTTAATGAGTGTAGCATACTGCTACTGTCCTAATAGCCAAGTTGGTCAATTTAAGGTTCTAAGGTTGGTTGGTGTTTAATGACCCCTTAGAAGACCTATATTCTCCCCGTTGCAACACAAGGGATATAGGTACAGACTAAGATGCCACACCAACGTAGCCACTGCTTCATCCATGTCGGTCTACGCCGGACAGGTCCCTCACAGATTATGCTACCTAAAAAGGGTATTTCCCAGATCCGGGTTAGGATCTATGAAACTCCGATGCAAAGTCCACAAACATAAAAGCAAACAAAGCAAACAATTGAAAACAAAGGTGATCTAAGCCCTAAGGTTACTCCACTTTTAAAGAATTCCCCAGCAGAGTCGCCAGTTCTGTGATACGGTGGGAGAACTGACTAGTGTTTTGCGTTTGTATTCGCACTTGTGCGGTTGAGCAAGAGTCGCCACCGACTTTTTATTTTATCCTAAAGGAAAGGTTAAAAAAGCACAGCAAAAACCTTTTGAGATGTTTTCTTAGGTTCGGGGAGTAGATTATAGAAAGGGAAGGTGTTAGCACCCTTTCTATCCATGGTTATCCATGGGCTCTTAGTTACTTGCTTAGATCACTTGCCTTTTTGTTTTCAATTTGTTTGAAATGGTGCTTTGTGTGTGTGTGGGTTTGAAATTTTTTTGAAAAGAAGCCAAAGTGGTGGCAACCTTTGTAATGATCCATGTGGGGATGTATACAAAGATGTACGTCTTTTAAAAAGGTTTTCATTTGTTTTTGAAAGTTATTTTGAAAGTGTAGTGATGTGTGGTTTGAAAATAGGCAAGTGTTTTTGTTTTGCAAGTTTGATTCAAGTAACTAAGAGGTTATCTACTCCTAAATTTCTCAAAAGATTATTGCTACGTTTTAACCCTTTTAACAAGTTTGTTCCACCATTGCATTTGGTGGACAACCTTGTGTTAGGATGTGAAAGGGACAGGCGCGGGTCATCGTTTAGACCATAACTACAATGGTGCCAAGTATCTTTGGGCATTTTCTTTAAGGGACTTGATCATTTGTTTTGGAAGTATTTTTGAAAATGTTATCGAGGGACTATGATCATTCAATTTGTTGTTTTGCCCAAAGAGACTTAACATGCAATATGGCCCAATTTTGAAAGGCAACAAGTGGAGTACCCTAGGGGTGCAAGTGTGATTTGTGTATCCATTTTCATGCTCATTTGTCTTGAGATTAGGTCATAACTATTTTTTGTCGTTTTTCGCATACAAACCCTAATTCTAACATGTTATCATTAGAAAGCAATAAAGTGCGAAAATAAATTTACTAAGCTATTACAAAACCAAATATGGGAAGGGGGGGTACAAATGTTCAAATGGGGATATTGACAAGTAATGTAAATCTAAATTATTACATCATTTTTGAATATTTGCAAAGTAAATAAATTGCATAATTAAATGGAAATTAAATAAATATGCAAAATGCAAAGAGAAAGTTTTTTATATGTATGAGAAAAGTATGGTTTATGTAAAACAAGATAAGAAAATAAAAAGGTATTATTTTGAGTATTTTCAACTTTTAGGGCAAAAACCCTAATTTTAAAGAAAATGTATTATTGTTTAATTTAATACAAGTATTTATTTATTATGTACAAAAATAAAAATAAAAGGAAGTATATTATGAAAAAAGTATTTTTTGTATCAAATATTAATAAAAATGAAAAATTCAAGTATTTTTATATTTTAACTTAAATATATTAATAAACATATACATATATATATTAAGTTCTTAAATATGCATTATATACAAAATAATATATATTTAATATTTTAATAAAATAAATAAGAAAAGTATTTTTATATGAAATATTTTCAGAAGGTAAATAAAAAAAATGTATTTACACTATTTTTTATATTTATTCTAAATAATAGTATATATAATATTTTTGTTTAATCAAAAGAAATAATCAAATAAATATGCAATAAATTCAAAAAATGATGGAAAAAAATATTTTTATTTTTTAATGTTATGAGAAAAAATAAACAAAGTCAAATAAAAAAGAAAAAGTCAAAAAAGTCAAAGGAATCAGCAAATGGGCCTTGGGGGTGTAAAAGCAAAATAGTGGTGCAAATAAAAAAAAACACACAAGCCCAGCCCAATGACCGCTGTCTTCAACCTCCAGCAACCATATTTGAAAAAACGCGCGCCATGTTCATCATCTTCCAACTCTTGATTCCTGGCTTTTTAGCAAAAACTCATAACACAACAAATGTTCAGCATGAAGAGACGATTCTAACCATGTATGGAACTTGACCTAACTCTCTAAGATGAGGGAGAATTTCTCCTCCCCCAAATCTTGACCTAGTTTTTCTGCCATTTTCAAACTCCAAATTCTCTCTACTCAGGCAAAAGAAATGAAATGTAAAGATATGTACATGTTCAGGGCTATGAGTAGAACCTTGTTTCTTCACAAACTTAAGACTAAAGATACATAATAAGAGAGATACGAGTTCAAAGTTTTACCTGTGCAGTTGAACTTCTATCTGGAGAATGAGGAACTTCCAGTGCAAGGTGATGATTGGAAAAGCTTCCTTGAGGCCCAGGGATGCTGTTTCAATGCTTACTTTGTCTTGAGAGCTTCTGAATCAAGCTATAGAACTTCACCTGCAAGTCAAAAATGTGAAAATGGTGGAAGCTGTTAGAGAGATTACAGGTCAGGTTTTAGGTCATGGTTAGCTTGCACATATGCTAGGGAATGTGTATGAACTGATTTTAGCAAGAATGCTCGAGAGAAAATGAAGTTGGCACTCAAACTGCAGAGGCAACCCTGTTTTTGCAGTTTGAGGATGATTCTGAGATGGAGGGTGTTTTGGAGGTGCAAGGGTCGTGTCTTGGCTTGGTTATGTTCTTTGGAAGGTGTTGGATAACTTTGTTCTTGTGTTCGTGAGCTGAGATGAGAGTTGTTACAAGTTATGGACTTTTCTTCTATGTGAAGCAACAAAATGCAACTTGGCTTTCTAGGTCAGTAGAGGACCCCCTAATGTGCTGCATAAGCTTCTCTTGATCAGTGTGTTATGCACATAATCTTGTGCCAAGCAGATTTTCTATGTACTTGTTGGATCTCTAATTTGACATAAAGCTACTTTATTCAAAAATGGCCAATTTGCTTTATCCATTTTGGGATTAAACCCTCATACAATGCTTGCACTCAAAGAACAACACTTTAACACATTGAATATGCATTAAATTATGGAGTGTAACTTGGTTTAAGGACCTGTAATCTTGCCTAAAGCATGCTGAGTTCAAATGGTAAGGTTATGGACATGTTTTGATGAAGAACAAAAGTGAATTTTTGCCAACTTGTGAAATTCGAATCTCTCAAGTTATGAGGTTGTTTGATGAGTTCTTGGACATTTTGGAAAGCTTGGAATGTGTACTACAATCCATCTTTGAAATTCAAATTGAAATTCCAAGTGGAAGGGTATGAAAAATGGCCTTGAAGTGGGGTAGAAAACCTTGTCAAAATAGGTTAAAATTTCACTAAGTTAAAAAGGGTTTAGTGCCCTTATTCAAAAAATTGTAACTTGAGATACAAGCTTCAAATGAGAAAACTTTGTGAATCAAAGTTGTAGATTATGACACAAGCTACAACTTTCATGTTTTGACTTTTGTTTGAATCCAAATGGATCTTGGTGAAAAGATGGGGCAAAGTTGGAAAAAATTAGGGTTTTTCATAACTTAGAAAAATTCTAAGTTATGAAAAATTCCATTTTCTAACCCTAATTTGCATTTTGTGATTTCTTGGTGAACAAGTTTCATGATTTGGCATGTTTTGATGAAAAATGAATCTTGACTCTTGATTTTGACCAAAAAGTCAAAGTTTGACTTTTCAGTATACAGTCAAAATTGATCAATTGACTGGGAAATTCAACTGTCAATCTTGTGTACTTGGGATCTTTTGAGCTTGTGGAATGTGTCAAGACCATTTCATTGAGTCCTTGAGTCCATATGTGAGCTTGATTTGCCATTGGCTAGGTCAAACAGTCAAAAATTGCCTTTGTGCAGTCAAAACCCTAAAAATGACCATTTTGCCCTTTTGGTGATCTGATCAAATTTCTTGTGGAATTGTGACCCAAACTTGATCAAATGGTCCATATGAGTTCAATATGTAGATGTGGATCAAATTTCATGAGGTTTGACTGTCAATTGGCCACAGTTGACTTTTTCCCCAATACAGCTGATTTCTAGGTCAACTGTCCAATTGACTGGGCAAAATTTGGAATCAAGACTTGAAACTTGGTGAGGATAAACTTGGGAGTCTAATAGGAAGAATGAAAGTCATCTTAGGCATTTTAGGTCAAAACATCCTTGGGCAAACACAAACCCTAATTTGAGTCCACAGTGCAAGGAGAAGTCTTGAGCAGAGGAAACCCTAACTGGATCTTGATCTTCAAGGGTCTTGTGATGAGAAAATGTTGAGGAAATGGGAGGGAAAATTTTGGGGTACAACACCAGTCCTCCCTTGTAAGGCTATTTTTCTTTCTCAGAATCATCGTTCTGGCATTCTGTGAAGTCTAGTTGTTACTAGCATCTTTCGGTCTTTACTGACTTTCTCAGAATGTAGCATTCTGGAATTCTGTAAAGTCTAGTCATTACTAGCGTTTTGGATCAAGTTATGCGTTATTTGATTTTTATCTCCCATCTATAAATTTGTTCTTTGGTCCAGTCCCAAGAGGCCATCAAAATTTTACCCTATGTTGATATACGTTGTCTCATTTCAGAGTGCAAATTTTTGAGTTCATTTTTTTTGTATTCAATATCCTTCCACCTTATCCCTCGAAAGGCTGTCGTTGCCAATCTGGCTGTAGGTTTAAGAAGATTGAATAGGGACAGCTGTTATACCCAAAAATTTTCCTTCTTAATTTCTTTTATCTGGCTTAGGCTTTTGCATTCATCTTCACAGCATAAATTCGCATTTCCATAAAGTACCATGAGGTTCAAAATTCATGGGTTGTGTGAGCTAGCGTTCTCATGATGTTTTGAGATGCACATATCGAATAATACTGGTTCGTCTGTTTCTCCTCTGAGCATTGAATTGGAAAATTAAGGTTTCTCTGACCTTGAGGTGTTCCTTCATCAAATTTGGTCCGAGGAATTAGGGTTTGTGATTGTGACCATTGAAGACTTATTTCTTTCTCCTCAATGATTTTAACTGAGAATACTGTGGACTATGGCTTTATTGTTAAGCTACTTTTTCATTAAATATTACATCCATGGAAAGAAGACTAAGTTTGCATATCAACATAGTTACTGGATATCTAATATAAGATTCTTCATGGGTTTTGTTTTGATAAAGAACCCCAAAGGAAGAGATATTTGGTCAAGTTAAAATATCTTATTGGTTGATTTGTAAAGTATAAGTCATGGTACAAAGAGAATGTTGGGGATTCAGATTGTGTGCAAAGTGTTGTTATTATTTGATTTGGATTTTGGGATTAGAATGTGCAAGCTGATTTGGATTTGAAATTGATTCAATTGATTCCATAAACTCCAGTTATGTTCAAGGTATCCAAATGATTATTTTTCTTAAGATCTCAAGCATACGAAATTGAAATCCAACGTGTCATTACAAAGGCAAATGCAAGATGCATTATTGTTCAAAGAACTTTGGTGTTAAATACAAGGTCTCTTTGTTACAAAATATGGAGTCGAGTTCATTTTTATGAAAGCTACCAACCCATTGTGTTCTTACCATACAAGCTACAATTTTAGATTTATTTTGATACATGAAGAATTTCATTCAAAAGGGAGAATTTGAATTCAATTAGAAAAGAAGGAAAAGCTTTCAAGAATATTACAAGATGCTTGGTTTACGAACCATTATAAATCAAAATATCATTACAACATACATGTGAAATTTTCTAAGTCCTAAACCAAGCTTCTACAAGCATGCCAATCATAAACTTCAAAATAAGTCCAGGATCTTTGCTAATTCCTCTCCAAACCGATATGAAGGCTCGAGGAAAATATGTTGCTGCCAGCTAGAAATGGCACCCGAGACTATGCTATAAGCTGCACCAGTTCATAAAATCATAAAACAATGGAAAATAGCAGAAAATCAAGAATTAACAGCAAACTGTCAAAACAGTTCCAAGTCTGCACCAAAATTGAAACCTACAGAAAAATAAGCTCACCATAATGCCCTGCATCTGTTCAAGGACAAAAAATATCAGAAAGAGAGTAAACCGTGACCTTGCATCAATTTCCAGCTCAACATATTTAAATCAGAAAAAGACTACAATAGAAAAATCAGGAATTCAGGGAAGCAGAAAAGGAAAACGTGGAAAATCAAAACAGAGCTCTAACAGAATTCATGACAGTTTTCCTCTAATTCAATCTCGTCCATTGTATCCTATAACTAACTCCTAAGATCTAAGGCTCAAACCAATTATTTTCTAACTAACTTTTCTACTGATAACAAATTAGATAAACAAAAAATCCACCAGATTTATCTCATTCTTAAACTCTTTGAAAGAATCACAGAAAAACCGTCAAATTCTCTCTGCTTCATCATCAACATTCCTCACATTTCTGAGAAAATCACCACAAAACCTCTAACAAAATTCTTCTGCAATCTCTCTTCAACTCTCTCTGAGTTCTTATGCACTTCAATCATTATCAAATCCATGTAGATCCTCTATCTTCGCTCTTCAATCACCATCTTCATCAATATCAACATATCCTCATCTGTGTTTAACAATGAAAACGCATAATTTCAGTATCAACAAAATTCTCAAGAACGAGCAACAATCGTAGCAAACACAACAACATCTCAAAGACCAAAACTGAGGGATTGAAAAAGAAATCGAATAGAAGAAGAACATGAAAAACTACAAAGAGTGATGTGCGTACTTGAAGATTCTGAGTAAGTGTGAACATCGTCGAAACCTCACCGGTGAATCCGTTTCTACCAACTTTCATCATCTCAGATCACATCTTGATTATATGGATATACATCGATTCAAGGAGTCCTCAATGTTTTAGCTCGTGTTGAAATTCAGGCAAGTTGTTTGTTTTTGTGCCATCCGGAAATCGCGAGGAAGAAGTGGAATGGATTGATGATGATGTTGGCGAAGTGAGCCGTCATGGACGAAGGTTGAGTCGCGAGTGCGGTTGGATTCAACGAAGATGATTCACGGTCAAATACAACCCAAATATAACTGAATTCGACCGCATTCCCTTAATTGTGCTGGACTGGATTTTTTTAAGACCCAATACACACATACCCATATACTCCAACACTAATATATCACTGAAAACCCTAGCCGTTTCATTATGTCTCTCTCCTCTTTTACCTTGCTTCTTCTTCGCTTCTCTCTTATTTTCTCTCTTCACTCTCTCTTTATTTGCTTTCACATTTAGATTTGAAACTCATCAAAGATAAAACTATTTTGAAATTCATACTTTATAATCGTTGTTTTCTTCTTTTCCTCTCTCTCTCCACTCTCTCTTTTCATTTTTTTTAGATCTATACATTTTTTAAATGTTGAACTGTGATATTGTTAATAATCTAACTTTATCTCCTTTATATCTTTTGTTTATTGAAAGCTTGATGTTGTTGTTGGTTAAAAAGATGGGAGATTGAATAATGATAGGGGAAGGAATAATAAATTTCTTGTTATTGTAGTTCTGATTGGGAAGATGGAAGATTGAAGAATGATATAGAAAAAAACAAGAAACTTCAAAATACTTCCTATTATTGTAGTTTTCTTCTTGTTGGTGTAGTTTTATATGTTTATCGTTTATTTTTATTTTTAACTTTTAATTATCCACTATGTTTGTATTCTCAATTTAATATTTTAAAGTTTATATTGTCATTTTTTTATTTAGAGATCATGAAGAATATAACGCTATGTTAATTTTTAATTTTGAAAAAAAGTAAATAACAAACAACAACACTTACTTAAATGGGTTGTTATTTAAACCGAACCGCTAAATCATCAAACTGTAAAATCATAAACTGATAAAATTAAAATTATAAATGGTTGAAATTAGGTTTTCATTTTAGACCTACAGTTTAGACCGAATTGAATTTTTAGATTTGAATCTAATTCAAACTCATTCGATTCGATCCAATTTTATGCGGTTTAATTTTGATCATAAATATGATATAATATACAAGAATGATCAATTATTGTTGAAATAATAAAAATAAATAGATTATACCAAACTAATAAGTATCATTAAAAAAATTATTATCATCTAATAATAAATTCACATAACATATCATATTAATAAAAAATCGATTCTCATAAAATAACATTCAAATACATTCAATAAATTTTATTTCAATTTTTTAAAATTTTTAATTTTTTAAATCAATTTTCAAAATTTTATTTAGATTGATTTAGATTTAATCATCCCTACTTATACACTTCTTTATTGAAAATTTCAAGAAACAATAGACTGAATTATAATTAATGGAAACAATATTGCCACAAATAATTTTTAATGACATAACAAATAACATATCTCTTAACCAATCAATTTGTAACATTTAGTGGTAGCCAACATTGGCACCGAGGCATATAGATTATGTTATTTGACATAAAGGCAAAAGCTGAAAAGGAAAGTGACATGGATGAAAAAGTTATATGAAAGAAGATATCTTGACTCTTCATAACTACTAGTACGTGTGTGAGTCTAATTGGCAACTCAACACTAAAACCTCATAGGCTAAACCAACTCGTGGCTCAAAAAACATTCTCTTTTCTGATCTGGCATTTCAACTTTTCCCTTTATAAAACCTCTTGACACAAACACACAAACCATTGTACCTTCTTTTATAACTCTTCATTATCCATTTTTTCTTCTAAACTATCAAGTAAACATAACATAGAACAATATTATGTCTGAGAAGATTAATGTCTCAACCATAAAGCTTTTTGGGAGAACGATATTCATAACACACAACACTGATGTCCTTACCAATGATTCTACTCAACAGAATTCCACAAAACTTGATGATCAAAGTGATATGTCACAAGACAAATCTCCAATGAAACCAGACATGATTGTTCCATGTCCAAGATGCAAAAGCATGGAAACCAAATTCCGCTACTACAACAACTTCAAAGTCAAACAGCCAAGACACTTCTGCAAAAACTGCCAGAGATACTGGACTTCTGGAGGAACCGCCAGAAAGATGCTTGTAGGAGCAGGTCGCCGTAAGAACAAATTCACTAATTTTCCTTTAGATGTCTTGCATTATTCTCAAATGAGTAATGTCTCTTCAACTTCACCTGACAAAAACTTGAATGTTGGATCATATGAAGAAACATTTGATAAGAGTTATCAAAGTCTTCCTCCACAGTTTTCATGGAACCCTGCAATTTGTTATCCCAATAAAGCATACTATGGTGGTTTCTTGCAACCATTTGTACCAACACAATCTTGTGGCCCAAGTCAACCTACACTAAGGAAACATTCAAGAGATGGAGACGTGATCATCTATTCCAACTCCGAGAAAGAAAAACTTGGCTTAAAAAGAAACAAAGAAAGACATGATAGTAATGAAGAATTGGTTCCTAAGTTACTAAGAGTTGACTACCCTAATGATGTTGTAATGAGTTCTATATGGTCAACAATAGGAATCGAGAATGGGAGAGGAATTTTCAAGGGGTTTGGATCTAACTGTGATGACAAGAATCATATTGTTGAAGCATCTTCATCAGTATTGAAAGTTAATCCTGCAGTTTTACCAAGCTCTATTGTGTTCCATGTGATGATTTGATTTGGTATTCCTAGCATCCACACCTCATATGGTATGCATATTTTAATCCAAAAAGTGTTGATATGTGACACATGTGTTGTGAATGCCTTGACTCAATACTAAGTTATAGTAACATAGATTCATAAGATTCTAAATGTTTCCTCAATGTTATTTAGAATTAGATGACTCTGCTAAGTAAATATCTGATGTACATATTATGCATGAGAGACAAGATAAATAAGAAGATGAATAGACAAAGAAAATGTTTATTTTGGTTAGAAATACAATGGTTATGTTAAGAATAAATATTACAATCCAAATCATTTGATAAGAGCTAATGATATCGCTTCTTCTTTCTATTGTAGTATAAAATTTATTGTGTAATCCATAATCTCACTACAATACTTTTGGCCAATATTTTTGGCCTACGGCCACACTAAATTTTTCCACAATTTAAAAAATATGGTCACATATTATCTTTGGCCAGGATTTCAATTCATAGACATATATTTTGAAAAATTGAGTCTGGAGTATGAAACTGTGACATTTTCTTCAATTGTCACGGTTACAAAATCACAGTTATATTTAAGTCACGGTTAACAAACAATAGATATTTTAAACCACAAAGAAAAAACGCAGCATTATAATTTTCACTTCAAACTGTGGTCCAAGCACCAAAAAATATACCTCGCAAGATTTTCCTTCTTTTTTTTAGTTTCTCTCTCATTAATTATTTTCTTTTCTAATTCTTTTTAGATTAAAAATAGGAAAAAAATTGAAAAGTAAATACATGGTGCGTTGGTTAAAATTCATTGAGTGCTAAAAACAAAAATTCTTCCCTCCCAACCAAAATTGTACGACTCTTCCTCCCTACCAAAACAATTAGAACTAAAATTCTTCTCACGGTTCTATCCATTTCCTTTCCATAAACAAAAACAATCATTAAAATTAAAAGAGATAGAGGATTAAACACAATGAAAGAAGGAAAAACAGACGGTAGAGAAGGACATTCTCACGACGGCAGCGCCGTGACATTTTCAGTTTCAAAAAAATTCTCATCACCGCGTTCGATTGTTCCCCTTGGTTTCAAATTCGAAAACATTTTTTTGCGGAAAATTCAAAAATCTCCATAGATCTACAAAAGCTTTTAAGAAAATTTCAATGTCTCAAACACCAACAATCAACACAGAGGCACAATTAAAGGAGGATTCGGGTGATATAAGAGGATGAGCAACCTCCTGTGGAGTCAGAGTTTTGGAATGGTGGCGAACGGGTGGTTTCCGCGGCGGTTTGGTGTTCTTTAGCAAGGCTCCGATAAGGTAAATGTTTGGTTTTTTGTTTTCTTTCTTTCACTGTTTTTTTGAGTCTGAATATCTTGTGTTGAATGGTCGGAAAAAGAAAAGATCTAAAATTTTCAAAAAACCATTTCCTTCATTCTCTCTCGACTTTTACTCATCATCAATTTTATCTCTTTTTCCATCATATCTTTCTTCGAATACTTTCCAGAACTCTCATAGATAAAAGAAATCCTAAGATTGGAAAGCAACAAAAAATGACGGATCTGAACGTGAAATTGAACCTGAAGTACTTGTTCCTTCTGATAACGAAAGCGTAACAACTGGTAGTTCCTCAGGAGCTCAGGATAATGTAGGATAACAAATGCACAAAGGTTCTCGTGTTGTGCCGACGAGGTTCTTGTTCCAAACAAATCTTCTGTCTTCCAGGAATAGTGGAATTGTAAATAAAGCTATGGATCCTCCTAAGCTTTTGGTGCCGAAGAAATCACTGTTGGCTAGTCCTGCATCGTCTCCACAAGGAATTGTGAATAACCGGTTACAAGGTTCTCTTATTTGTTCTGTTGTTCATCTTGCTTCTCGGAGTCAGCTAGCCTCAACAAATATGCAATGTCTCGATGATTTTGACCTCTTCAATATAAAGGTATTGTCTAAAATCCTCCATGACTTCTAATCTTTCCTTTTGTTGTATTTAATTGCAAGCTTAAATTTATATTTTAAATGATACTGATAATGGTTGGTTGTTGAGCTTGGTTGTGTGTAGTCGCTGCTACACTTTTTATTTTGTTAGATTTAATCACTTCCTCTTTTTTAAGGTTTCTTAGTTTAGTTCTCTATATTTTGAGATGGATTTACTTTGTTTCTAAAGTGGATTAGTGTTGGAACAAGTCATTGGTCCAATTTAGATGAAAGAATTTGAATAAGCAAGATTAACCAGTCTCTGATGATGGAAAATTCTTACAAGTTTAATGGAAAGGGAGAAAGTGATAGCGGATACTTTATTGTTCTATTTTTGTGCCTAATATTCGCTAGTCCGAGGCTTTAATCTGCACATGTCTTCACCTAGACCAATTTTGTTTCTCTCACTGAAGTAAGGTTCTATAACCTCTCAGATATTGCGTTGTTTCTCTAACTGAAGTTCTTTTCTTTACAGTAAGCTATTGTGAATATATTTACCAAACACTCTATTGTTTGTCTAGAATAATTTGCTTATATTAATTTATGTTTCATGTTCCTTGCAGAATGGAGATGGAGAAGCTTGTCATCAAGAGATGGAAGAAGAACAAGAAGGATGAGATGATCAAGAAGAAGAATATTATGATATATGAGTTTAATTAATAGAAGTTATGTTTTATATTATCTATCTCTTAGAACTTTTGTTTTGAATTTGGGATGAATCTCTCTCTCTCTCTCTCTCTCTCTCTCTCTCTCTCTCTCTCTCTCTCTCTCTCTCTCTCTCTCTCTCTCTCTCTCTCTCTCGAGAGAGAGAGAGAGAGAGAAAGAGAGAGAGAGAGAGAGAGAGAGAGAGAGAGAGAGAGAGAGAGAGAGAGAGAGAGAGAGAGAGAAACTTGGTTTTGTTTAAGAATGATAATATCAAAACTTATCTATATTTTTGCGACTTATTAGTTAGTAGCGTCACTTGATGTAGACTTACTTATTTCTTAATGAATATTTTGACGTTGTGCCTTAATGTTTTCTTGTATAATTATATTTTAATATTTATTTATTTAATATCTACAAAAATGAGTATTTTTATTGGAAGACATTTTATATTGATCTAAAATGGTTCTTTATGCCATGTGTTGTACCCCAAAATTTTCCCTCTCTTTTCTCAAGACACTTGTCACAAAGATCTTCAATAGCCTAAGATTGCACAAGTGTTGACTAGGTCAAATCACCTCTTAAATATTGATGCCTCAAATTAGGGTTTTGATTTTCACAGGGACAATTGGACTTCTATTGCCTCAAATTACTTTCATGGTTCATTATAGACTTCCAAGAACACTCATTCCAAGTTTCAAGTTTTAGATCATAATTTTGCTCAGTCAATTGATCAGATGATTGAAAATCAGCTGTATTGGGTAAAAAGTCAACGGTGGTCAACTTACAGTCAAACTTCAATATTTTTGACCAATATCAACATTTTGAAGTTATATTCAGCAATTAATCAAGTTTGTATCATAATTCCTCAAGAAAAATGTTCAAATCATCAAAAGGGCAAAATGGTCAAAATTATGATTTTGACCGAGAATGACTGTTTTGGACTTTTGACCAAATACATGACTTATTGGTTTGAAACATCTCAAGGATTCAAGCATATTATCTTGACCTAATGTCATGATTCAAATTATTCCTCAAGATCAAACAATTGATAGATGAAATTTGGTCAATTGATGAAAAAGTCAACTGATACACCAAAAGTCAAACTTGGAATTTTTGGTCAACATTAAGTCTTAAAGATCAAAATTCATCAATACATTCAAAAATATGAAGTTTGATCATCAAGAAATCAAGAAAGTCAAAAGTCAATTTAAAAAGTCAAACTTTTTAAGACTTATAAATTTTTCTAAGTGTTTTTGTACATCATAATTTCACTACTTCATGCCAATTTTTCACCAAGATGCAAGATGATTTAAAGGAAACTTTCAACATGAGAGTTATATATCTTGATGAGATCTACAACTTTGTATTAAAGGACTCATATCCAAAAAAATGCTTAGATTTTGAGTTATAGACCCATAAAGTCATGCACTTTTTCTTAAACACTTAGTGAAATTTTGACCTAGTTTAGGTAGATTTTTGTCCCAACTTCTTGGCCATTTTTCATATAGTTCCAATTGAGTTTTGAAAAAGTGGAAAACATAAAAGTTGTAGAGGATGTTTCAAAATTTCCAAAATGTCCAAGAATTTGAAGAAATTATTTTTGAGCTAAGAGAATCGAAGAGAAGAAATTGGGCATCCATTCTTGAATTACAAATCATTTTGATGATGAACATACAACCAAAACCCCAACCAAAGCTACAAGATCTCTCTTTTCAGGCTATTTTCTCTCCAAATCTATGAATAATCAAGCAATTACACAAACCCAAAGTGTATTACACAAAGATTTGAAGCTTTGTCCAAGTCTTGATACCATTTATTGTTAGAAATGCAAAAACAACATTTCCATTTGCATAAAGCTTCACTTTTCCAACAAATCTCTTCTTTCAAGCTTGAAATATGTTCTAAAAATCACAACAAATCTCTCAATATCAGAAGCAATCCACAAGAGTCTACAAAGCATGGTTAAGTTCCTTGATTCACTCATTTCTTCATCATGAAGCAACTTGTCTTTATGCATTTGAAAAATCCATAACATGTGATTCTGATCATCTCAAGTCCTCAAACCTTTCCATATAAATAGAGACATCATTTATAAACCAAGGACTCAAATTAAAAATCCTTGAAACCCCCTCAAACTTCCTCAAACTCAGAATTGCTCTCAAACACCATTTTTGTGCCATTTCTGACTTTGAATTCCAAACTCATATTCCACTCGTGCGTTATTTCTCAAAATCAATCACAAAGTATCCATATATCATTTAGAACCTAACCAAACACCTATTACACGACTATAACACCTCCATCACCATCCTCCATAAACAAAAACAGAGTGCTGCATATTGACTTCTCTAGAACAACTCAGTCACTCTCAGCTAAAGCTAAGCGTGACATTAGCTTCCTAGAAGTCCATTGAAGTTATCTAGATAATTACAACATCTTGAAGAGTGCTCAAACTCATAATACGATTTCTGTTTTCAAGGTAAGTTTTCTGAACTTTCAACTATTCATACAAGCATCATTTTTCTTTGATTTGTAAAGATAAAATGTAGACATCATAGCCCTGAAACTAACCATGTACTTAGAATTCATTTATATTGCCTGAGCATGAAGAATTGAGTTTAAACTTTCTGAAAAAATTAGGTCATATTTGTTAGCAAGCAAAATTCATGTTCATATTTAATCTATAGCTTAAGTTATTTACATATTTTTAATCGTGGTTAAATTTCAAGCAACTTTCATGTTTATATTTTTCATTTTGGTTGAGAAATGGGGAAGTTACAGATTTCAAAAATGGTGAAGAACATCCTCGCGCGAGGAAGAAGAAGACGACATATTCAGGACAAGGTTTATAATATCTTTATTGATCTGTGTTTTAAATATCGGAAGTATAGCTATCCCAGTGGTAGAGAGCGCGCACGTAAGGTTTAGAACTATAGGGACCTAGGTTCGAGCCTCAGCTTTCCATTTTGTTTCTTTTTTCTCATATTTTCTTGTTCTTTTTTTTGCTTCTGAACGCACCTGAGCCTACAAGATTTGGGCCTCTCATTTTTATTATTTCTCACCCCCTATTTTCTTAACAATACTGGCCCAACATCTTTTATTTTACTTTATTTGATTTTCTGATACAAAAAAAACTGTGTGGGCCTACATTCATTTTTGCTATTTTCTAACCTCCTTCATTTCTTTTCAGCCCCCCGACTCTTTAATTTATTTTTATTTTCTTTTCTTTTATTTTTTATATTATATTTTATTATTATTATTTTTAATAAAAAAATACAAAAAATATGTTTTTTATTAAATAATTAAACTAAAACTTTTTATTTTATCTTTACTTGATTTTATTTTATAAATAACAAAAACCCTAAAACATTTTCTTTTTTAATTGAAACTAAACTAGACCTAGGTTTTATTTAATTTTATTTTAACTAATTTAAACTCTAGGTGTTATTCAAGCTTCTTAATTAGGGTAATCAAGATTTTTTTTCATACAAAAAACCACAAAAAACAATTTTCTTTTCTTTTCTCTCCACCCTTGCATTTTTGTACATTCTATTATTCCGCATTGTAATTTATGTAATTCTCAAAGCCTTGTAATAGTAATCAGGATTTACTTTACTTGTCATCCCCATTTGTAATTTGTATTCCCATCCCCAAAAGTATTGTAATAGCGTAGGACTTTTAATTTCCGCAATTTATCGCTTTCCATAATATTGCTAGTAATTAGAGTTTGTATGGCAAGACTTAAAACCAAATAATAGATAACCCTAATTCAAGATAAAATACATGAAAACAATACACTTCGCACACATGCATCTCTAGGGTAACCCACACCTGTTGCCTCAGATAAAACAACCATGTCCCTCAAACATGAGATACTTTAGAAAAAACTCTCGAATACAAGATCGTAGTCTCTCGATGACCCTTCAATGTTGCCTTCGGTAAACGATCTTAGACACTTACAACAAATTTCTAAGGTATCCTACAATGTTGCTTTCTATGACTGTACGATGACCCACGCCTATCCCTTCATATCCAATGCTAAAGCTTCCTACTAACTAATGTTATAAAAGCACTATCTAAAGGAGGAGGAAAAGAACAAAGTTTTTTTGAGTAGGTAGAACGTTAGTAGTTGCTTACAAAGTTCATTACATCTTTCAAAACATCATTACAAAGTTCGCCTAAACAAAGGCACTTTTCAAAATTACTTTCAAAACAAAAAGAAACACATTTTACAAAGCATTTCAAAGTGAGCTAGAAACTAAGAGCCCGTAGATAACTATGGATGAAAAAGGTGCTAATACCTCCCCTTTTCATAACCTACCCCCCCAAACTCAAGAAAATTCTCAAAAGGTCTTTCATGTTCTTTTCACCCTTTCTTTTATTGGATAAAAGAAAAGTCGGTGGCGACTCTTGTTATCCTCAACAATTGCGATAAAATACAAAACACCCAAGTCAGTTCTCCCACTGTATTACACCATGACATGAAGAACACCTTCGTCATAGCTATGCGACACAAAAAGAAATTGTGGCCTACTTAAATGGTGTAAAACTTTGAGCAAAATTTAGCCACGGTTTAAATTAGTGGCCATAAACAAACTGTGGCTAAGCCTAGGAAACTAAACTGTAGGCTATAAATTAAATAAGAATCATGGCTAGATTTGGACACTTTTAATAATCGAGGCGCAAGCAAAACCACGACCTTAACCTAGATACCTAAACTGTGGCCTATTCAAGCCACATATGTCTAGAAAACATGGCCCAAACTTGAAAACCATGGCGTATAATTCAGGCTGCGACTGCATATCCCACAGTCACTTATTCATGGTCAAATCGTGGCCAAAGCTTACAACCACGATTATTTTATATATAACTGTGGTTTTCTTGTTGTGGCAGATGAACTTTTTTTTTGCAGTGTCTATTGTACTATGAGAAAGTCTATTGGATTGCGAAACACAAACCAACCAATAATAAATTGTCTAGCGTGAAAACATCATGTCCAATCAACATCACTATTAGGACTTAATTTAGGAATTATTATGGTTGGAAAGAATAGACCGCGATAGCTATTTCAATTTTACAGTGTTATGTCATTTTCCATAATTTATTGTACAATGAAAAATCCTACTGGACTATAAAACTTGCACCAACTAGTGACGGATCACAGAGTGTCACCGTAACATGTCCAATTGACATCACTATTATGATTTAATTTAGGAGTTATTATGATTTTAAATGATAGCCCAATATAACAGGTTTTTTCAACTACTTAATTATACAATAAACTACGGCCAAGTGAAGTTGTGAAGGAGAGAATACATGAATTGACTTATTTATTGAAAAAAATAAAATATATGTGAAGACGAGTGAAATTCTATTTAATAAGCAACAAGATGTCACACACAATATTGAGACAATGTGTAAGATAAAATGATCTGAAAATAGTGATGAGCAAATAAAAAAATACAAAGTAAATACCACAAATAATTTAGGAATTAATAGACCACGATAAGAGGTTTTTTCAACCACTTAATTATAAGACAAACCACAACCAAGTGAATATGTGAAAGAGAGAATACATGAATTAACTTATTGAAAAAATAAAACATACGTGAAGGTGAGTGAAATTATGTTTGATAAGTAACAAGATGTCACTCACAATGTTGAGACAATGTCTAAGACAAAATGATCTGAAAATAGTGATGAGAAAATACAAAGTAAATACCACAAATAATTGGTAACCGAGTTTAGCACAACATTACCTATGTCTAGAGGGTTTTAGCACAAATGAAATAAAGTCACTAATTCAAGAAGTCAATAGTACATAACGGTCTCATGTGAACTTTCCCTATTAAGTGTCATTTTCCTAATACTATCAATGAATTTCAATTTAGACTCCCTCTGAATTTGAGTGAAATTCAGACTCCCCGTGAAAAATAAGAGATACATGAAGGCGAGTGAAATTTTTTTTGGTCATCAATAATATGTAACACACAATGTTGAGACAATGAGTGGGACAAAATGATATGAAAATAGTGATGAACAAATAAAAAATACAAAGTAAATACCACAAATAATTGTTAACCGAGTTCAGTGTAACATTACTTATGTATGAAGGGTTGTAGCTCAAATGAAAGAAATTCACTAATTCAAGTAATCAATAGTACACGATGGTATCATATGAACTCTCTTTGTTAAGCGTCATTTTCCTAATACTACTTGTGAATTATAATTCAGAATCCCCCTGAATCTAAGATCCCATACTTTCACTCAAATACTCTCCCTATTGTTTGCAAGAAACAATTATATATGGAGTGATTCAAATCACAAGTAGACCAAATAATTCATCCTTATAAAATAAGAAAGACCCTCAATATAGAGTATTACACAAGAAAACAAGAAGACTATTCTAAACACAAAATATGACGCTCAATTAACAATTCATCAAAACAAGTGAGTCTTCAAACAAGAAGAATAAACTTCTTAAATAGCAAAAGTGATCCAACCAAAAAACGTAATAAGGTTTAACCAAAAACAAGTTGAATATGAAAACATCAAATCCAATCTTCTTTCATAAAACCAAATTCAAATCTCCTAATTGAATCATATCCAATAAAAATATTCTTCATTTAGACATTTGATTGAATAAAATCCTCTTTAGCCTGATTTAGTTTAAAATAATTTTACAAAACTCAATCTTTGCAAACTTTTGGAAGAACTAAAATAATTAAAAAAATGTAATTAATGCTAAGCAGTCACTAACAGACATAGAGCACACACCATAGTCAAACAGAAACAGGATGTCTCACAATAATTCAAGATATCTTATTTAACAACATGCCTATAAAAATTTGTTAATCACTTGTACTAACAAACTCCCTATTTGGCTATTTTTTAGGAATATCACAAGGAAAAGATTAGCACTCCTTCTACATCAGAGCACACAACGGTCACATAATAGATAAAAGTTCTAATCATAACTAACATCATTTAACTAAGCAACAAAAGCAAGCATCCAACGTACACCGTAAAATAGAATGTGCTTATTATCTCCTATTTGCCTCAAAAGAGACAAAGGCCAAAGGACTTAGTCAAAATAACTCAACCAATCAATTCAAAACAAACAAGAATATAATCAATCCTCAAACACAACAATAGACCACCAGGACAATAAAACAAATCATTGAAACAAAGTACAAGAGTCATCATCGAAAGCAGCTTCATCTACGTCCTTATCACCATCTTCCTCTTCATCACTAGACATACCTTTATCCTGATCCAATAACACAACTTCCTTCTAAATATCTGGGACAAGAGCTTGGGAAGAGGAGGCACCAATAGCTTAAGGGCTCAACATTTTGATGACACAAACACTTTTTGTAGCATTAGATATGTAAATAATTTCCTGCAATACCATGGCTTCATGGATTAGTTCCTTGAGAATATGATTTCTCATATGCCGTGACAAGGGAGAGATATCAATCATATATTCATCAATAGCCAAATCAGATTCATCAAAAGTGGGAACATTAGGAAGAGCGATGTCACGGACATATTTCCCAATAAACAATTTGTAATTAAAATTCAGTACCTTAGGAGAAACACCAACTTCATCCTTACTAATAATAAGATCATTACTTTGGCCACTTGATATACCACAAATTAATGAAGGAACCCCAATGGTAAGTTTAAGAGCATACATCTCATTGTGTTTAACTACTTTCTAAAATACACACTCCATAAAATCACATGCAACCCGAGTACATATTTGATACTCAATACCAAGAAAACTAGGGGTAATACTTGATTTGTGGGAGGAGGGAACCCAATTTGAAACTCCTATATTGTACATAATAGAACATTTTTCACAAATATTTGAATCAATCAAGAAGCCTTTTAAAGGCTAATCTTCATGCACATTTCCAGTAATTTGTCCAGCAATGGTCTTCAAGGATGAAAGACGATCAATATCAGTCTTCCTCTACCAAGATATTCATTGATAATAGTAGAATAAAAATAAAAGTAGTATCCCTTCATTTGGAACTTCATGTAATCACCATTACCAAAATTATTAAATCCTTTATGAAGATTAACAATGAATTCTTTCACCATTTTTGGATAAAACTGACCAACAGTCATCACAATTTTTTATAATTGAGCATCATTGTGTCATACCCCAAGTTTATCCTATCATTTTATAAGGATCGTCTGGCTTATAAGGATCGTCTCCAAAGAATATGATTTCCCTGACACGATATTTGAATTTAATGATTGGTTATTTATTTCTCAAGTGTTCAGAAATTTGTAACTTTCATCTTATTCAGTGCTTTTGGTTGATTCTTCAAGCATTCAGACCGTCTTGATTTTGATATCATTTCTCATGTTCGGATCGAAGGATAATTTTATGAAGAAGATCTCCGTGAATTTTAATTCTTTGAAGATAATGCACTGAATTTAATAGTTGGTCCGTTGTTTCGCGGGTACTTAACAATTCATAACTTCTGATTGGAATACTGTTTTAGAGCGGTTCTTGAGGCGTTAAAACCTTCTTAATATCAACTTCAGTTTGTATGTTCAGCTCAGAAGCTAATTCGGTAAGGAAGATCTCCGAATGTGCAGATACTTTGAAAAGATACAATGAAAATACAACAAAAATGGTGTACGGAACCACTATTTTTCAGGCGTTCAAAAATTCATTACTTCAGCTCGGTTCGAAGTTTTTGAGTGGTTCTTTGGACGAAATATTCGTCCTAATGTCATCTTCATTTTGTATTGTAATACGGTGGGAGAACTGACCTTTTTGGTTTTATCCAAACGTGAGTGTAATATGGTGGGAGAACTGACTTGAAGGTTTTGCGATTGATCGCAAATGTTGCGGTTAGCAAGAGTCACCATCGACTTTTCATTTATCCAAAAGGAAAGGCGAAAAAGAATAGGAAAGACCTTTGAGATTATTTCTTGAGTTCGGGGGGTAGATTATGAAAAGGGAAGGTATTAGCACCCTTTTCATCCATGGTTTTCCATGGGCTCTTAGTTACTTGCTAGATCAATTGCTTTTGTTTGGAGATTATGCTTTGTGTGGTGTGGGTTTTGAAAGTATTTTGAAAATGTAACATCATAATGATTCTCGTTTCTATAAGAACGCATACAAAAGTGTTTGTTTTAAAAAATGATTCATAAAAGTGTTTGTGAGATGTGTTTTTGAAAGTGATTTTGAAAAGGTGTCTTTTAATGATTCCCGTCTCTATAAGAACGCATACAAAGTGTTCTCTTTCGAAAATGTTTCAAAGTGAGATTATTGGTGTATAGAATGTTTTTGTTGTGAGCAAGCAAGCAACTAGGAGCTAATCTACCTACTCTAAAGTCTTAGATGTTTTATTTCCTCCTCCTTTAGGTGTTGCTATCTTACCATTGATTTGGTGAGAAGCCCCATCGTTGGATGTGAAGGGATGGGCGCAGGACGTTCTTGTATAGTCATATAAGGAAACCTATGGGACATTTTTAGCATTGTCGTTTTAGGGACTAGATCGTTTACCGAAGGCAATGTCGAGGGTCATCGAGGGACTACGATATTTTATCGAGGGTCTTTGCTAAAACGTCCATTTCGAGGGACATGACTATTTTTCCGATAGGCTACAAGTGAGATTAACCTAAGGGGTGCATATGTGCAAAGTGTGTTTGATTGAATGCATTTTTGTCTTGATTAGGATTCTCTATTTGTTGATTTCATGTCTTGTCATACACACCCTAATTACTAGCAATATATGAAAGTAATAAAAAGTGTGGGAAGTAAATATCCTACGCTATTACAATCATTAGAGGGATGGGGTGTACAGATTTACAAATGGGGATTGTAAATAAAATTAAATCCTAAGTTACTATTACAACCATATTGAATGGATAAGAATGTACAAGAAAATGTGAAATGGACTGGTTTTGTTTAAGAAGAGAAATAAGTTTTGTTTAAGAAAAGATATAAGTTTTGTTTAAGAAAATATTTTTGATCTTTTTGTTTTAAGAAATAAAATTAAGTATGTAAAATGTAAAATGTTTTTTTTTGTGTTTTTGATTAGTGAAAATAGAAGCGATAGAAAAAAATAGTAAGGAAAAAGAAAATAGAATCAACGCATTGCTGAACTAAAAGAGATAAGAAGTTTTGACTCTGGCATGCTGCAAAAATAGAAATCATATTAGTAGAAATAGGTAAAGTCAGAAGTTCTGGGTCCGCTGGGAACAAAGAAGATTTCAGAAGTTCTGATGCCACTGGAAGAACTTAGTCTCCCTCTCCATGCTAGTCAGAACATCTGCAACTTAGTCATTTCTCAACAGAACAGAAGATACGCATATAACATTATGGCAGGTTTCATAATGTTTCAGAAACAAGAGATATCAAAACTATAAATAAGAAGCAAGCATGAATTTTCTAATCCTAATTTCCTTAAGAAGTTCTGAACTAATTTAATCCCTACTTAAGCATATAAATACGTGAAACCTCAGAATACGTACAACACCAGAATTATGATGTCTACATTGTATTTTTGAACATACAAATCTGATAATGCCTAAGTAATATGATGAGAGTCAGCAGAAGCCTACCTTGCAGCTGGAAAATACTCTGAGCTGGAGTCAGGTTCTGAAATCTGGTGATGTTCTGAACAGCTTCTTCACGTACTCAGCTGGCTGGAAGCTTTCAACTTGGGCTATGAATGATTAGAAAAATTCTGGAACAACCAAGGGGAAAAGTTCTGACTTCCTTGAGGTGGATATGGATGGAGAGTGTGTTACAGTCTGAACATAGAAGTTAGGATGGTTTTTAAATGTATATCAGAAACTATATGGATGGTTTTGTTCAAGAAATACTTGAGGAAAAAAATGGAGTTTGAATGCAAGAACCAAAAGTTAACAGGTTTTTGTATTTTGTATTTGAAGTTTTGAACTCTTGGAATTTTAGCAGGGGTTCAAGGCTTTTTCATTCTCAAATTTTTGACCTCTTTACAGTTTCCAATGGCTTTCAATTTATATGGAAGGATATTGTAGCTTGTAGAGATCAAGGGTACAACCATCATATTTTAGGCGCTGACTTGTTCTTGAAGCAAGTTCAAATAGGTATGGTGGTTAGCAGTTTTTTAGTCGTGCCTAAGCTGGATTTGTGGGAATTAAGGAAAAGTAGCCTCAAAAGCAACACATGAGCCCAACCTATTCTTGTGCAAAAGTTACTTTTCCAAAAGAGTGATGGTACTTCTATGCCACACGTGGGGAAATCCTTTAGATAAAGACCCAAAAGTGGTTGTGAGCATTAAATGATGATGAGATTGATCAAACCAGAAATCCTGCAATGTGAGATTTTGCATCATTGCTTAATTCTGGATCAGAAGTTCAGCTTCAGCGTAACTTAGAATAGACATCCAACTTCCGATCTTTGTATCTCCTTGCTCCAACATGTTTTGAAGGAGCTCTCAGACTTTCCAGAAAGCTTGCAGCACGCTTTGTAACCTTCTTTGAATTACCCTTGCAAACTCTGACAGAACCTTTGTGAAAATTGGCCCAGAAGTTCTGACCAAAATCTGTTTTGAAAGTGTCCAAAATTTGCTAATGCTTCAGTTTCAGGGACGTGTCTTTGAGGATTTAACTTGAAATCCCAACATTTCTAGGAGAAGTTCTGTTCTACAATGTTTTAGATCTTATTGAAATCTATAACTTTTGTTCCAGAAGTTCTTCCAGAATCAGCTTGCATCATGGTGATAATCTGATCAGAAGTTCTGAGCTTGTCATATTTCTTAAACACTTAGAACAATTCTAAGTATTTAGAAATTTAACTTCTCCAAAGTAATTTTGACTTTTGAATATCTTGATGAAACAAATCTCACATTCCAACATGTCTTGACGGAATATGATTCTTGAAACATGATTTTGATCCAAAAGTCAGGGTTTGACTTTTCAGTGTGCAAATGACTATTTTGCCCTCGTGAATGACTTTCTTGGAAAATTTGTAATTCAAAGCTTGAAATTGGATGGGAACAAACTTAAGGGTCCAGGGTGATCCATGAAAGTCACATGAAGCATTGAAAGTTCAATTATCCTTGTGCAATCCCAAACCCTAATTCTGGTCATCAGTGCTTAAGGGGATGTCTTGAGTTGATCAACCCTAGTGTTGTCTTGAACCAAGAGAGATCTTTGTGAGAAAATAATTGATAAGTGGGAGGGCAAATTTTGCGGTACAACAGATGCCCCTATTCAATCTTCTTAAACCTGAAGAGTTAGATTGGAGGATTTGCCATTTGTGACTCGAAGGTGGAAGATGATTGGACATTAGAGTGCCCAGAAATTTTCACTCAGTGATGTGATGGTTGATGGTATAGGGAATGGGCTTAAAGATGCCATTTAGAGAGATGATAGAAAGTTGTTGGAGATGGGCTTGTAGATGCCATCTAGAAATGATTGTTGAACCGTGTCTGTAAGCTGAAACTGAATGAGTATCAGAATGGCATCCCTGTCTGGAGCGTATCTGAACTGTATCTGAAAGTTGAATCTGAATGAGTATCAGAATGGCATCCGTGTCTGGAGCGTATCTGAATTGTATCTGAAGGTTGAATCTGAATGAGTATCAGAATGGCATTCGCGTCTGGAGCGTATCCGAACTGTATCTGAAAGTTGAATCTGAATGAGTATCAAAATGGCATCCGTGTCTGGAGCGTATCTGAACTGTATCTAAAGGTTGAATCTGAATGAGTATCAGAATGGCATCCGCATCTGGAGCGTATTTGAATTGTATCTGAAGATCTAAATCTGAATGAGTATCAGGATGGAATCCGTATCTGGAGCGTGTCTGAACTGTATCTAGCAGGATGATGAAGGAATCTTGGACGATTACTTCCTCAGCAGGATGATGAAGGAATCTTGGACTATTACTACCTCAGCAGGATGATGAAGGAATCTTGGACGATTACTTCCTCAGCAGGATGATGAAGGAATCTTGGATGATTACTACCTCAAAAAGATGATGACTTTATCTGTTGATTGATCTTTCCTGAAAAAGGTAAAGAGTTAGTTGTATGCAATGTCATGATGTATGCATTGCGTAATGATGATATTTGTGTTATATATATTTTGCATACATATGCTATGAATGTTGTTGAGATGAAATTTTTTCTTTGGAAAATAAATCCTTGACAAGTGTTGGGGAGTCATTAAATCCCGGACTACTGTTGAAGAGTAGGCGTGTCTTCAAATTTTGCTTGGAATGTTTCCACCGGGGATTCATGTTTTGTCGTTTGAGGAAGTGAACTACTATCTGGTTGAATTCTAGGCTTCGCAACACCTTATACTGTTATCTGGTCGAAATCAAGGCTTCGCAGTGTTTTAGAAGAAGGGAACTACTATCTGGTCGAAATCCAGGCTTCACAACACCTTATACTTTTATCTGGTAGAAATTTAGGCTTCACAGTGTTTTTGAAGAAGGGAACTACTATCTAGTCGAAATCCAGGCTTCGCAGCACCTTATATTGTTATCTAGTCAAAATCCAGGCTTCATAGTGTTTTTGAAGAAGGGGACTACTATCTGGTCAAAATCCAGGCTTCGCAGCACCTTATACTATTATCTGATTGAAATCTAGGCTTCACAATGTTTTTGAAGAAGGGAACTACTATCTGGTCGAAATCCAGGCTTCACAACACCTTATACTGTTATTTGGTCGAAATCCAAGCATCATAGTGTTTTTGAAGAAGGGAACTACTATCTGATCGAAATCCAGGCTTCGTAGCACCTTATACTGTTATCTGGTCGAAATCCAGGCTTCACAGTGTTTTTGAAGAAGGGAACTACTATCTGGTCGAAATCCAGGCTTCGCAGGACCTTATACTGTTATCTAGTCGAAATCCAAGCTTCATAGTGTTTTTGAAGAAGGGAACCACTATCTGGTCGAAATCCAGGCTTCGCATCACCTTATACTGTTATCTGGTCGAAATCCAGGCTTCATAGTGTTTTTGAAGAAGGGAACTACTATCTGGTCGAAATCCAGGCTTCGCAGCACCTTATACTGTTATCTGGTTAAAATCCAGGCTTCACAGTGTTTTTGAAGAATGGAACTACTATCTGGTTGAAATCCAGGCTTTGCAGCACCTTATACTGTTATGTGGTCAAAATCCAAGATTCACAGTGTTTCCTGTGGATTATAGAGTATTCTATTGGGGAAGAGGAGTTGTGGTCCTCTGATTTGTAGTAGTCGGAGAGGCAAACTCAAACTGTGGAATCCTACCATTTGTTGGGGAAATAAACCTTGTTGCTTAGTCTGTTGGAGAGGCGGTCGCTTCACTAGAAGAAATCCTTGAGGATTCTTGAAGTCGACTCAGTTGGGAAGAGGTTTTCAGAAATTGAAAATCTGGCTGGGGAATCATCCTATGAGAAGGATTTTGGGGAGACTTGTCACTGCCCCTAGTAGCGAGTGTTTGTGGCACTGCCAGGAAATGTTTGACTGTACGTAACCCTTTGCTGAGATTGGCGTTCAATGCCCCAAGTAATGGAGATTGAGACCTGCCCCTGGTTACTCTGCACTTCTTGAGAGATTTCTTGGAATCTTGACTTGACTGCCCCAGATGTGCTGGATAGTGGCATGTTATACCCCCTTATTGATAGGAGATTTGTCATTGGAAATGTCATCCCACTTGAAGTTATTTTGTTCACTGAGAGAGCTTTCGTTCACTAGATATTCATTGTGTGAATTTCTCCATTGTCAAACAAATAGTGAAATTCTGGCAACAGATACTTAATGTCACAGTGAATGTTATGACACCGTATCTGACACACTTCAAGACAGTAAATTAACAGCAGTAAAGAACACAATCAATTGTTAACCCAGTTCAGTGTGTAACAACACCTACTCTGGGGGCTACCAAGCCAGGGAGGAAATTCACTATAAGAGATATTAATTCAGGAATAAACCAACCAGTTTATCTCCTTCACTTAAGACCCACCCAATGCAATTTCAATCTAAGTACAACTTAAACCTCAGTTCCTACTCACTCCCCCTCAATCACAACAGTGATACTAAACTATTGATTAATGAGATTATGAAGACACTCTTCAGTACACATACTTGATTTTGCTTCAAAGCTTTAATCAAGTGACACAAACACTCGTGCTTCAAAGCTTTGAGTGATACACAACCCTTACAATCAAATCCTACTCCAAGTCACTTATCACAATGATAATTGCTTGGCTCACAGTAGTTACAACTATACAATCCCTTATTGATCTTCTGTCAAAAAGTATCGCTAACCATTAATCTTCATGAGGAATATATAGGCAGACTATTCTTCAGTTAGGGCTTCCATGAAAATAGCTAGGGTTAACTAAAGTTAACCTAAAGAATTGGTCTTAGGCTTTCATCATGCCAGATTAGGGTTAAGCAAGGTTAACCTAATGTCCACGTGAGCATCTGATCTGGACTGTATATAACAACTCAGAGAAGCATATCAGATTCCTGAAAAATCTCAGGAATAACAAATCTGCACAAATGTTAGATCAGTACAAGATGTCTTAACATTGGTTATGACAACAAGAATCTTGCTCACTGATTTTGGTAGAATACACTATATATGATCATTGCTTAATGATCATGATAAACACCTCATACTGAGTAGATCCTGTATGACATTCTTTTCTGCAGAATGTACCTTTATCCCAGAATGTTATGACATCAGTCATGACATTTGCAACTCTGGTTTTACCAAAAAAATGCCAACAAACAAACACTTACAAACTCCCCCTTTGGCAAATTTTTGGCTAAAACCCCTAAACAATCAGAGATTAGAATGCAGCAGAATTTTTAATAACAGCTACCAAGTCTAATTCTACCAAAATTACCACAAATTCTTCTCCCCCTTTTTAGCCATAAAGAGGCCAAAGGTACTTGTACTTTTAAGTAATACAGTCATCCAAAAGGAATTTTAAAAAAAACACAGAAATAATAAGAAGTCATTTGGCAGCAACAGGATCTAGCAGCAATCTTTTCAACAACACTGACCTTCAGGCACTGTCATCCTTCGAGGAAGCACTTTCTTAAGCATTATGCTGGTCTTCATCAGCATCCTCTTCCCTTATTTGTTCTTCATTCTCCTCCTGTTCTAGTCTAGAAATCATCTCTTCAAGAGTCCTTTTTCTTGTATCAAGCTCTCTGCAGGTTTCTTTTAGCACAACTATAACATCGGTTTTCTTGGAATGAGATTTAACAGTTGATGTTTCAGCAGATGTCATAACAATGTCAGGGACATGTGTTCCCTGAAACAACTTATAGTGCAAACCAAGAGCAGGGGCTCTTTTGCATACAGAGTCTTTTGCAACCAGAATATCAGGATACTGAGCAATGATTATACCACACAGGAGAGAGGGAAAAGCAATAGGGCCTTTAATAGCACAGCTTCCAGCATGTTTCAATGTTTGATCAAAGATGTACTTGCCATAATCAAAGTTTGTCCTGGTTCCAACAACATAGATAAATCTTCCCAAACCTGTGGAAATGGTGGATTTATGGTTGGTGGGAACCCAGTTAGCTGCACCAATTTTGTGCAGTATGGCAAACTTCATGCCCAACTTGCTTGCATTTAGATTCCCTTTCAAGGGCCAGTTCTTGACTTGCTTGGCAGTGATGGTTTGACAGACTTGGTTGTCAGTAACTTTAAGCTCAGGACAAGCATCATCAGGCCTTCCTAGGAAATTGTTTATTATAGAAGGAGAGAAATTTACCTTTCTTCCTCTCACATACACACTCTTAAAATCAGCTGACTTTCCATCAGCACAACCATCAGATAAATTTACTATGAATTCTTTGACAAGAATCTCATAGCAGTTGGAAAACTTGACCACAGTTTTCATTAGGCCAGTAGTCTTGATTAGATCCATGATTTCCTTACACTCAATAGCACTGCTGTTCATCTCTCTCTCCAAGGAAATCCTTTTCAGAAACACATACTTCCACCTGTTTGCATTTTCTGGATGGTGAAAGGAGATGTTGTCAATGGCAACTTCAGGGAATTTAGGCATTTTGCTAGAAGAGGGTTTCTTCCTGAGAGGAATGTCTAGAACATTGCTCTCAACATCAAAATCAAAGTCTGATTCCTCATCAGATTCAGAGGGTTCAGGATCCTTCCTTTTCTTGGCTATTGGTTGTCTCAAAGGTTTTGAGAGACTACCAACAGGTACTCTAGTTTTTACCTTCCCTTTCCCTTTCGACATTCCAGCTTTTCGATCCTTCTCAGCTTCTACTCTAGTCTTGTTCTCAGACCTGGTTTTCTTATAAACAACTTTAGTAGCTTTCTCTTTGGAGGGGCTTTGGGCAGCATCCTGCTTTTCTTTTCTGCTCATCATCCTTCTAGCTATGCTAGGGTTGATATTAGCAATTAAATCATTGTCAGAGTATTCTTCATCAACATTAATAACCGGGGGTTCAACAGCCTTGTCAGTAGGGTTCTGGTGATCATCATGTTTTTCTGGAGATTTCCTAATGTTGTCATCAGGTGTCTCAACATTTTGAGTGACATCTGGATCCATTTCTACATTAGGACTAGCAGTTTCTTGGTTCAAAGGTACAGAAATTCCAGGAACAGAGTGATTCTCATTAAGAATCCTAGTGACTAGTTTGGAAATAGCTTGATGTACATAAGCAGAACCTTCCTTATTTGCTATCTCTGGAGGAACAGGAGATGATGGTTGAGAAGATTTACCAGATGGAGAAGCTTGTGATCTTCTTGCATGTCTGGTTCGCAGCTTCTTGACCTTAGTGGGATCAGCTTCCAGTTAACGAAGAGGATTTATCTCAAGAACATCAGTATCCATGTAGTTTGTGATTGCCCTAGGTTCGCTGTCAGAGGATGCGGAAGCAGCAGTCGCCTTTGAAGAAGATGATGACAGGGATTGTTGAGACATCTTGAGCGATTTAGAAAACAAGTAACAATGAGTGTGAAATCTTCGTTTGAGAGAATGGAGATTGTTGCAGAAACGCGAGAAGAAGGAGATATATGAAAGTCTATTCAACTTCTTAAAATTTTGGAAAGAAATAGGGAAACAGATGATTAGCCCAATCAGAATAGACTTAACTGAAAAATCTCTTTCATCCCTTATTTTAAGAAAAATTAATTGCTACATCTCTTTATATTGGCAAATACCCAGCTTGCCCCTCAAATTTTCAAATTGACTAGCATCAAGTGCCTTGGTAAAAATGTCAGCCAGTTGCAGTTCAGTGGCAACATGTTCCAGCTTAATCACGTTTTCCTCCACAAGGTCACTGATGAAGTGATGTCTAATATCAATATGCTTAGTCCTGCTGTGCTGTATAGGATTCTTGGAAATGTTGATAGTACTCAGATTGTCACAATACAATGTCATGACATCTTGTGTGACATTATACTCAGTTAGCATCTGTTTCATCCAGATCATTTGAGAGCAGCTGCTACCAGCTGCTATGTATTCAGCTTCAGCAGTAGATAGAGACACACAGTTCTATTTTTTGCTTAACCAAGAGATAAGATTATTTCCCAAAAAGAAGCATCCTCCAGAGGTGCTCTTTCTATCATCAGCACTACCATCCCAATCAGCATCACAGTAACCAGACAGAATTGGGTCACATCCATGACAGTACAGCAAGCCATAGTTGTAAGTTCCCCTCACATACTTCAGAATTCGTTTTACTTGGTTGATGTGGCTTACTTTGGGTTCAGCCTGGTATCTTACACATACTCCAACTGCAAAAGCAATATCAGGTCTACTAGCTGTTAAGTATAGCAGACTTCCTATCATGCTTCTGTACAAGCTTTGATCCACATTTGCCCCACTTGTGTCTTTGGACAGCTTTAAATGAGTAGGTGCAGGAGTCCTTTTTTGACTGGCATTCTCCATTCCAAACTTCTTGACAATATTCTTTGCAAACTTGCTTTGAGACAGAAAAATTGAGTCTTCCATCTGTGTGACTTGCAGTCCAAGAAAGTAGGTCAATTCTCTCATGAGGCTCATTTCAAATTCAGCTTGCATCTGGTCTGCAAAATGTTTAACCATTTTATCTGACATTCCTCCAAACACTATGTCATCAACATAAATTTGAGCTACCATTATCTTTCCTCCTTACTTTTTGACAAAAAGAGTTTTATCCAAGCCTCCTTTCCTGTATCCTTTGTCAGTGAGGAATTTTTTCAATCTGTCATACCAGGCTCTAGGAGCTTGTTTCAGACCATATAAAGCTTTCCTCAATTTGTAGACATGATCAGGACAGTTTGGGTCCACAAATCCTTTAGACTGTTCCATATATACTTCCTCATTTAAGTACCCATTTAGGAAGGCACTCTTTACATCCATCTGAAATATCTTAAACTTAAGGAGACAAGCAACTCCCAAAAGAAGTCTGATTGATTCCAGTCTGGCTACAGGAGCAAAAGTCTCATCAAAATCAACCTCTTCAACTTGAATGTATCCTTGAGCAACAAGCCTTGCCTTATTTCTGGTGACAACTCCGTTAGCATCTGATTTGTTCTTGTAGATCCATTTTGTGCCAATGATGTTTGTTCCTTCTGGTCTAGGAACTAACTCCCATGCTTCATGTTGCTTGAATTGGTTCAATTCATCTTGCATTGCTCCAATCCAGTATTCATAAATCAAAGCCTCCTTAACATTTTTTGGTTCAATTTTAGATACAAAGCAAGAGTTTGTGATGATTTCTCTAGATCTTGTAATGACTCCACTGTTGGGGTCTCCTATGATGAGTTCCTTAGGATGATCTTTCTGAATTCTGATGGAAGGATCTTTGTTAGCTTCCTTTGATTCAGATTCTGATGAAGTAGTTTTAGGTACATCATCCTTTTTAGACACTTGAGTTGAAGTCTCAAAGAATGTCTCAACATCATATGGGACATTTGTTTCCTCATGATAATCATCAACTATGACATTTATAGATTCCATCATAACTTTGGTCCTGGAATTGAATACCCTATATGCTCTGCTGTTGGTAGAGTGTCCTAGGAATATTCCTTCATCACTTTTAGGATCCATCTTTCTCCTTTGTTCACGATCTGTCAGAATATAGCATTTGCTTCTAAAGACATGGAAGTACTTTACTGTAGGATTTCTTCCTTTCCATAGTTCATAAATGGTGGATGATGTTCCCTTTCTCAAGGTGACCCTATTATGGACATAACAGGCTGTATTCATAGCTTAAGCCCAAAAATGAATAGGAAGTCCTTTGGCATGTATCATTGCTCTGGCAGATTCCTGTATAGCCCTGTTTTTTCTTTCCATAACTCCATTTTGTTGAGGAGTTATGGGTGAAGAGAATTCATGATTGATTCCTTCTGAGGAACAGAACTCATCAAACTTACTGTTTTCAAATTCCTTGCCATGATCACTTCTGATTCTGACAATGCATCCTTCTTTTTCTCTTTGAATTCTTTTGCACAGTTCCTTAAATACATCAAATACATCAGACTTTTCCCTAATGAAGTTAATCCAGGTGAATCTGGAAAAATCATCCACAACAACATAAGCATATCTCTTTCCACCAAGACTTTCCACCTGCATTGGACCCATCAGATCCATATGTAGAAGTTCTAGCACCTTAGAGGTGGTCAGATGTCTTGTCTTTGGATGTGACATTCTAGTTTGCTTTCCAACCTGACATTCACCACAGACTCTCCCTTCATCAATTTGAAGCCTTGGAATTCCTCTGACTGCCTCCATGGATATGATCTTTTTCATCCCTCTTAGATGTAAATGACCAAGTTTTTGGTGCCACAGTTTCACTTCCTTTTCTTCTTTGGCTATAGAGCATACATAAGAGTAATTAGTGTTCTCAGACTCCCATAAGTAACAGTTGTCTTTTGATCTGACTCCTCTCATTACAACTTCTTGTTTTTCATTGGTTACAAGACATTCAGACTTGGTGAAGTTGACCTTGAATCCTAGATCACATAATTGACTGATACTTATGAGATTAGCAGTCAAGCCATTTACCAACAACACTTCATTTAAGTTTGGAACTCCAGGGCAGTCTAAGTTTCCAACTCCTTTGATTTCTCCTCTAGCACCATCTCTAAAAGTGACATAACTAGTAGTATGAGGTTTAACATTATTCAGAAGATTCTTGATTCCAGTCATGTGTTTAGAGCATCCACTGTCAAAGTACCAGTCTTCCTTGGCAGAAACTCTAAGGGAGGTGTGAGCTATCAGGGATGCAGACTTTTTCTTCCACTGTTGAGTACATGGTGCCTTGTTAGACTTAGGTTTGACAACTGGGGTCTGATTAGGATATCCATATAATCTGAAGCAGAATGGCTTTATGTGACCAAACCTTCCACAATGATGACATCTCCATCTTTGATACTTTTTCTTCATATTTCTCTGTTCTCGATGTTGAGTGCTATGTTGTGACATCTGCTTTGACATTTGTTTATCAGGCCTGATCTTCTTCTTGTCTACAGTAGATTTCTTTGCAGCCACAAATCCTAGACCAGACTTGTTTCCCACATTTTTTCCAGCCTGAAGGATTTCTTCCAATTTGTCAGTTCCATTTGTCAGCATCTTAAGAGGCTTGGTCATCTGATCAAGCTTTGAGTTTAGCATTTGAACTTCACCTTCGATATGGTTTATAGTATCAGTGTCTGCCTTCTTCTCAGTCTCCAATTTTACTATGAGTTTTTTTTGTTTCTCATTTTGCTGACAGACTTCAGCACTTCTGATACATAGCTTCTTGTAGGTGTCAGCAAGTTCTTCAAATGTCACTTCCTCATCACTAGAGTCACTATCAGAGTTACAAATGCCAGCTAGTGCAGTGATTAGTTTAGCATATTCTTCTTCAGAGTTACTTTCTAAGTCACAATCAGACCAAGTAACAGACATTCCTTTCTTTTGTTTCTTAAGAAAGGTAGGACATTCAGCTCGAATGTGCCCATATCCTTCACATCCATGGCATTGGATTCCTCTGCTTTGATTTCCCTTTTCTTCATACTTAGGTATTCTGCTGGAGTCATAGGATCTGCTAATGTCAGAGGGAATGTTCTTGACATTTGACCTTGACTTTGGGTCCATTCTCTTGATGAGTTTGTTGAACTGCCTTCCAAGCATAGCTATAGCTTCTAAAATATTCTCTTCATCACCCTCCTTGTTTTCATCTTCAGTATTGGATACAAGTGCTATGCTCTTGTTTTTCTTGTAAACATTGTCACTGATCCCCATCTCAAAAGTCTGAAGTGACCCAATGAGTTCATCAACCTTCAAGTTGCAGATATCCTGAGCTTCCTCTATAGCAATCACCTTCATTGTAAATCTTTTAGGCATGGATCTGAGAATCTTTCTCACTAGCTTTTCTTCTGACATCTTTTCTCCCAATGCTCCTGAGGTGTTGGCAATTTCCAAGATGTTCATGTGAAACTCATGAATGGTCTCATCTTCCATCATCCTTAGATTCTCAAATTTGGTAGTAAGCATCTGAAGCCTTGACATTTGTACTTTGGATGTACCCTCATGGGTGGTTTTGAGAGTGTCCCAAACATCCTTGGCCAGTTCACATTGTTGTACTAGTCTGAATATGTTTCTATCAATTCCATTGAACAAGGCCTTTAATGCTTTGGAGTTACCCAGGGCTAACTCATCTTCTTCTTTACTCCATTCTTCCTCAGGTTTCAGACTGGTTGTCCCATCTTTCCCAGTTATGGTGGGATGGTTCCATCCTTTGTCAGCAGCTTTCCAAGCCTTTTTGTCCAATGATTTCAAGAAGGCAATCATACGAGGTTTCCAGTAGTCATAGTTTGATCCATCCAGAATAGGTGGTCTGTTCCCAAATCCTCCTTCCTTATCCATAGCGCCATAAAATAATATCCCTAGATCTCACCCAGTACGACAGGCAGGGTGCCTGCTCTGATACCAATTGAAATTCTGGCAACAGATACTAAATGTCACAGTGAATGTTATGGCACCGTATCTGACACACTTCAAGACAGTAAATTAACAGCAGTAAAGAACACAATCAATTGTTAACCCAGTTCAGTGTGTAACAACACCTACTATGGGGGCTACCAAGCCAGGGAGGAAATTCACTATAAGAGATATTAATTCAGGAATAAACCAACCAGTTTATCTCCTTCACTTAAGACCCACCCAATGCAATTTCAATCTAAGTACAACTTAAACCTGAGTTCCTACTCACTCCCCCTCAATCACAGCAGTGATACTAAACTATTGATTAATGAGATTATGAAGACACTCTTCAGTACACATACTTGATTTTGCTTCAAAGCTTTAATCAAGTGACACAAACACTCGTGCTTCAAAGCTTTGAGTGATACACAACCCTTACAATCAAATCCTACTCCAAGTCACTTATCACAATGATAATTGCTTGGCTCACAGTAGTTACAACTATATAATCCCTTATTGATCTTCTGTCAAAAAGTATCGCTAACCATTAATCTTCATGAGGAATATATAGGCAGACTATTCTTCAGTTAGGGCTTCCATGAAAATAGCTAGGGTTAACTAAAGTTAACCTAAAGACTTGGTCTTAGGTTTCATCATGCCAGATTAGGGTTAAGCAAGGTTAACCTAATGTCCACGTGAGCATCTGATCTGGATTGTATATAACAACTCAGAGAAGCATATCAGATTCCTGAAAAATCTCAGGAATAACAAATCTGCACAAATGTTAGATCAGCACAGGATGTCTTAACATTGGTTATGACAACAAGAATCCTGCTCACTGATTTTGGTAGAATACACTATATATGATCATTGCTTAATGATCATGATAAACACCTCATACTGAGTAGATATTGTATGACATTCTTTTCTGCAGAATGTACCTTTATCCCAGAATGTTATGACATCAGTCATGACATTCGCAACTCTGGTTTTACCAAAAATATGCCAACAAACAAACACTTACAAATAGCCATATGCAAACAACGATATTCAAATAATTCAAAGTTTATGCTTGTCTTGAAGTTTTGAAAATGCGTTTTAGCAAGTAAAGAAAATTTGTAAGAAAAATTCAACTCGGGATTTAGAGTAAAGTTCTACCGGAGTCAAGATACCTTTTGTAACAGTATGATTTCGAACTAACCCATGCTTCAATTAGGACTTTTGAAGGGTTGTAACGTGGCTTGGTTCACGGTTTAAGGAACAAAGGATAAAGGCTCAAAGTGTATTTTTACCCACCCACTCTTCGTGATTTTCTTCAGTCCTAAACTCAATTAATTGTGCATTTGAACTCCAGTTGAGTCTGGAATTACGTTTTGGTGATGGTTCAGACAAGTTAAGTTTGTCAGAAGGTAGTCATTTTTGCAACTTTTTTCATGTTGTTGAGGATTTGTAATGACCCCTTTTTTTATTTGCCATCCCTGATTTTTACTTGACTGTTCTTTTTTTTGAGATTACGTCGGCGGGATGCCCCAGTTTTTTCTTAAGTCTCCTTTGTAGGTTTTGACTTAGTGGGCTTTTTTTTAGAGATAATGACTGCCTACGTGGTAGGGAACCATCATTTGTCTTTTTAGTTTTTGATGTCATTTGTTGTATTACGAAGTGGAAGTTTGCAACTGAACGCGCACTTGAATTAACAGAGAGACTACCCTGCCCCAGGTTTTGATTTAAAGGTTTCAATTTGTGTGTAAAAAGAAAACTTCTACTTCTTTGGCTCGAAGGGGTTGATTAGGGATTATCTTCCTTATAACTCCAGTGTTTAGGATTTGAAAGAACGTCTATACATCATTAGAAAGGTTTGTCCAAAAGCATACTGTATGAGATGAAGGCATTGTTTTCGTCATCCTCCCTCTAAAGGCTTGTAACTTTTAGCAAGAGTTGAATGTCATAAAGTGAGTAAAAAGCATAGTTTAAATGTAATTAAAACGAATGGATGGATTCAAGATAAACATATGCAATGAATTAATGAAACAAAGATTGACATTAATAGATAATTGTTTAAACAACATGAGATTACAATTGAAAATTCAAATGAGCAGAAGCTTCTTTGTCTGAACTTGTCACTTTAGGTGGTAAGCCTTTGAGGAACGGCAGAAGAATTCAGTTTGGAAATCTTGTGAGAACTCTAACATTCCTTCGTCGATCAGGTCTTGAATCCTGTTCTTCAGAGCCCAACAATCGTTCGTGTCATGCCCGGGACCGTTGGAATGGTAAGCACACCTCTCTTTGGGACGGTAACTAGGAGCAGTAGTGTTAGGATTCTTGGGAGGAGCCTTTAATGTAATTAGCTCTGTCTTCAACAGGTGTTGTAGTACCTGAGCTAGCGACATGTCAATCCTGGTAAATTGTCTCTTAGGTGCGACCTCCTTGCACTGATTCTTTTGTTGTTGTTGGCGAGGTTGTTGTTGGACCCGTGAGGTAGTAGCAAAATGGGAAGTTCTTTCGGCCTCTTGTCTCATGGGAGGTTGAGTAGTGACTTGATTTCCAATCCTGGTTGTTTGCTTCACACAGTTGTAACCGTCTTAACGAAGTTGGTTGACATGAACTTTCAGCACTTCTCGTCCTTGAGGCAGATTTTGAATAAGAGCTATCTGGCCTACCAGTTGTCCCATCATTTGGACCTTCATTATGGCTATTTCAGTTTGTAACCTTTCCAACTGGTCGTCCTTGGTGCCCTCTGGATTCCCTTTGACCATGCCCCTTGTGAGGAGAGCTTTCACCTCTTCTTGTCCCTTGGACAGATTTAAGAAAGTCTCATGAAGTTGGGCGTTTTGAGCCTGAATGTCTTTCACCGTTTGTTCCATATCCATCTTACTGAAAGAAACAGTAGGAGGATAAGGAGACCTGTATGGGAGAAACCTGTCATGATATGATGCATGATATATGGATGCATGTTTTCAAGGATCTCGTGGGGTTAGTAGTCACTTACAGTTTTGATTGGAGAACTTTGTATCGGTGGATGTCCTTCCACGAGAATTAAGTTCACCATGTCAAGTGGGTTGTAGCCCTTGACTCAAGTTTGTTGTACTTGATCTTTGACGGTGTTTGATTAGAGGAAAATAAATCATCTTACCCCTTGATAGACGCTTGGTTCAATGTAACCCTGCATCAAAGGCCCTCGAGATCCTTGAAATGCTATGGTTAAATGTTATCGAAAATGCTATGGTATGATGTCATGATGTTATGTACAAGTATGCAAAGTAAGAAAGTTTATATACAAATAATCATATTCACACAAAGCAGACAAGTCCTTAGGTCTAGGCTTGTATGGAGTTTGTAGGTAAGTACCCTCTTGAAGTTTAGCTGGCTCAACCTGTCCTAGTTAATAGTAACTGGGTTCTAAGGGATCTCAATATCACCGCCCTTTCCCACAAGCTTCGTTCAATAGGCGATTGACTCGCAACCAAACAAAACTCAAGAGTCAAGTCTCAATGAGTGTAGCATCGAGTATCAACCAATTTTCAGCTTTACACCGAAACCGACTATCTCACTACTTCCTAAAGGCCAAGTTGGTCAGGTAAGGTTCTAAGGTCAGTTAGTGCTTCATGACGCCACTCAGCGGCCCTGTATTCTCCTCGATTCAACACAAGGGATACCGGTACCCACAAATGCGTCACACTAACTTAGCTATTGCTTAGACCATGTCGGTATACCCCGCACAATTTCCATAATCTATTGCTACTTACCTAAAAGGTGCCCCAGATCCGGGTAGAGGATCAAAACAAACCCAAACAAGGAACCAATAATGTAAAGCAAACAAGTCAAACAAAGAAAAGGAGGTGATGTAACCCTAAGGTAACCCCACTTTTAAGATCCCCAACAGAGTCACCAGTTTTGTGATACGGTGGGAGAACTGACTTGAAGGTTTTGCGTTTGATCCCAAATGTTGTGGTTATCAAGAGTCGCCACCGACTTTATTTTTTACCCAAAAGGAAAGGTGAAAAAGCACAGGAAAGACCTTCGAGACTATTTCTTGAGTTAGGGGGGTAGATTATGAAAAGGGAAGGTATTAGCACCCTTTTCATCCATGGTTTTCCATGGGCTCTTAGATACTTGCTAGATCACTTGCTTTTGTTTGGAGATTATGCTTTGTGTGGTGTGGGTTTTGAAAGTATTTTGAAAATGTAACTTCGTAATGATTCTCGTTTCCATAAGAACGCATACGAAAGTGTTTATTTCAAAAAATGATTCAAAAAAGTGTTTGTGAGATTTGTTTTTGAAAGTGATTTTCAAAAGGTGTCTTTGTAATGATTCTCGTCTCTATAAGAATGCATACAAAGTGTTGTCTTTTGAAAATGTTTCAAAGTGAGAGTGTTGGTCTATAGAATGTTTTTGTTGTGAGCAAGCAAGCAACTAGGAGCGAATCTACCTACTCGAAAGGTCTTAGATGTTCTTTTTCCTCCTCCTTTAGGTGTTGCTATCTTACCATTGATTTGGTGAGAAGCCTCATCGTTGGATGTGAAGGGACGGGCGCGGGACGTTTTTGTATAGTCATAGAAGGAAACCTATGGGACGTTTTTAGCAATGTCGTTTTAGGGACTGATCATTTACCAAAGGCAACGTCGAGGGTCATCGAGGGACTATGATCTTTTATCGAGGGTCTTTGCTAAAACGTCCATATTCGAGGGACATGACTATTTTTCCGATAGGCTACAAGTGAGATTAACCTAAGGGGTGCATATGTGCAAAGTGTGTTTGATTGCATACATTTTTGTCTTGATTATGGTTCTCTATTTGTTGATTTCATGTCTTGTCATACACACCCTAATTACTAGCAATATATGAAAGTAATAAAAAGTGCGGGAAGTAAATATCCTACGCTATTACAATCATTAGGGGTATGGGGTGTACAGATTTACAAATGGGGATTGCAAATAAAATTAAATCCTAAGTTACTATTACAACCATATTGAATGGATAAGAATGTATAAGGAAATGTGAAATGGACTGGTTTTGTTTAAGAAGAGAAATAAGTTTTGTTTAAGAAAAGAAATAATTTTTGTTTAAGAAAATATTTTTGATCTTTTTTTTTTAAGAAATAAAATAAAGTATGTAAAATGTAAAATGTTTTTTTTTGTGTTTTTGACTAGTTAAAATAGAAGCGATAGCAAAAAAAATAGTAAGGAAAAAGAAAATAGAATCATCACATTGCTGAACTAAAAGAGATCAGAAGTTTTGACTCTGGCGTGCTCCAAAAACATAAATCATATTAGTAGAAATAGGTAAAGTCAGAAGTTCTGGGTCTGCTGGGAACAAAGAATATTTCAGAAGTTCTGATGCCACTGGAAGAACTTACTCTCCCTCTCCATGCTAGTCAAAACATCTGCAACTTAGTCATTTCTCAACAGAACAGAAGATGTGCATATAACAATTATGGGAGGTTTCATAATATTTCATAAACAAGAGATATCAGAACTATAAATCAGAAGCCAACATGAATTTTCTAATCCTAATTTCCTTAAGAAGTTATGAACTAATTTAATCCCTACTTAGGAATACAAATATGTGAAACCTCAGAATACGTACAACATCAGAATAATGATGTCTACATTGTATTTTGAACATGCAAATCTGATAATGCCTAAGTAATATGATGAGAGTCAGCAGAAGCTTACCTTGTAGTTGGAAAAATACTCTGTGAGCTGGAGTTTGGTTATGAACTTTGGTGATGTTCTGAACAGCTTCTTCACGTACTTAGCAGGCTGGAAGCTTTCAACTTGGGCTATGAATGATTTGAAAAATTCTAGAACAACAAAGGGGAAAAGTTATGACTTCCTTGAGGTGGATATGGATGGAGAGTGTGTTACAGTCTGAACACAGAAGTTAGGATGGTTTCTAAATGTATATCAGAAACTGTATGGATGGTTTTGGTCAAGAAATACTTGAGGAAAAAATGGAGTTTGAATGCAAGAACCAAAAGTTAACAGGTTTTTGTATTTTGTATTTGCAGTTTTGGACTCTTGGAATTTTAGCAAGGGTTCAAGGATTTTTCTTTCTCAAATTTCTGACCTCTTTACAGTTGTCAATGGCTTTCAATTTATAGGCAAGGATATTGTAGCTTGTAGAGATCAAGGGTACAACCATCAGATGCTAGGCGCTGACTTGTTCTTGAAGCAAGTTCAAATAGGTATGGTGGTTAGCAGTTTTTTAGCCGTGCCTAAGCTGGATTTGTAAGCGGGAATTAAGGAAAAGTAGCCTCAAAAGCAAAAGCAATGCATGGGCCTAGCCTATTCTTGTGCAAAAGTTGCTTTTCCAAGACAATGATGGTACTTCTATGCCACACGTGGGGAAATCCTTTGGATAAAGACCCAAAAGTGGTTGTGAGGATTATATGATGATGAGATTGATCAAACCAGAAATCCTGCAATGTGAGATTCTGCATCATTGCTTAATTTTGGATCAGAAGTTCAGCTTCAGCATAACTTAGAATAGACATCCAACTTTTGATCTTTGTATCTCCTTGCTCTAACATGTTCTGAAGGAGCTATTAGACTTTCCAGGAAGCTTGCAGCATGCTTTGTAACCTTCTTTGAATTACACTTGCAAACACTGACTGGACCTTTGTGAAAACTGGCCCAAAAGTTCTGACTAAAATCTGTTTTGAAAGTGTCCAGAATTTGCTGAATGCTTCAGTTTTAGGGACGTGAGTTTGAGGATTTAACTTGAAATCCCAGCATTTCTAGGAGAAGTTTTGTTCTGCAATGTTTTAGATCTTATTGAAATCTATAACTTTTGTGCCAGAAGTTCTTCAAGAATCAGCTTGCATCGTGGTGATAATCTGATCAGAAGTTATGAGCTTGTCATATTTCTTAAACACTTAGAAAAATTCTAAGTATTTAGAAATTTGACTTCTCCAAAGTAATTTTGACTTTTGAATATCTTGATGAAACAAATCTCACATTCCAACATGTCTTGACCGAATATGATTCTTGAAACTTGATTTTGATCCAAAAGTCAGGGTTTAATTTTTTAGTGTGCAAATAACTATTTTGCCCTTGTGAATGACTTTCTTGGAAAATTTGTAATTCAAAGCTTGAAATTGGATGGGAAAAAACCTGAGGGTCCAGGGTGATCCATGAAAGTCACATGAAGCATTGAAAACTAAATTATCCTTGTGCAATCCCAAACCCTAATTCTGGTCATCAGTGCTTAAGGGGATGTCTTAAGTTGATCAATCCTAGTGCAGTCTTGAACCAAGAAAGATCTTTGTGAGAAAATAATTGATAAGTGGGAGGGAAATTTTTGGGGTACAACAATGAGGATAGAAAGAGTCGCCATCAAATTTTCTTTTACCCAATAAGGAAATGGTGGAAAGAACAAGAAAGACCTTGAAGACTTTGTGTTTGGGGAGTAGGTTATGAAAAAGGGAGGGTGTTAGCACCATTTTCATCTGTAGTTATCTATGGGCTCTTAATCGCTTAACTCACTTTGAAAATTTTCTTTTTATGTAGGTGTTTTGAAAGATATTTTTAAAACGCCAATGTAAGATGAACTTTGTAATGACTCTTATATCAGTTCTCAAGAATTCTTACAAAGTGTTTGTTTGAAAATATTTTGAAAGTGTTTGTGAAATGTTTTGTTTTTGTGAGCAACCGATTAAGAGTATCTACCCACTCAAAGTCGTTCTTGTACTTTTCCTTCATCTTTAGATAACGCTAACCACAACATTTAGTTAGTAGGAAACCTATCATTGGATGTGAATGGACATGCATAGGGTCATCGTATAGTCATACAAGGAAACTTGTAAGGACGCTTTAGAAAATTTTCGTAAGGGACTAGATCATTTACCGAAAGGAAACATTGAAAGGATCATCGAGGGACTATGATCTTTGATTTGAGCTAAAGCGTCCCCACTTTTGAGGGACATGACTATTTTTATTCCAAAGGCAACAAGGGAGGATACCCTAGAGGTGCAAGTGCGTGAGTGTGTTGTTTTCAGTTATTTCATCTTTGAGTTTAGGGATTTCTATCATTTGGTTTTTATCTTTCCATACAACCCCAATTACTAAGCAGTAATATGATAAATATAAAGAGAGAGTAAAGATACAGAAAGTAAAGGCAAAAAAATATAAACCTAAACTATTACATCGCTTTGGGGCAGATACATATTAGATAATGCGGAAAAGACATCCTAAACTATTACATCCAGGAGCAGTTACATAATAATGAGAAAAAAAAGAGACAAATAAAGATTACATTTGCGAATCCTATACAGTCAATCTAAAAAATGTAAAATTAAGGTTGAAGGAAAATGAAATGTTTTTTTAAAATGTTTTTTATGAAAAGAAATTTGCATGATAATTAATTAATTAAACCTAAAAAATTTGTTGATTTTAAAATTGCAAAAAATGTTGATTGATTAAATTAAAGGGTTGATAAAAAAACCTAAACAAATTTAATTAATTTTGGTTAGTAAAAAATGATTAATTTAAAAATTGATTAAAAACCTAAAACCTAATTTAATTAGGGTTTGTGAAAGAAAAGGTTTTTTTATGGTTAGGTGAAATTAGGGTTAATTTTACCAAAAATGCATAAGGGAAGAGAAACCAATGAAAAGGGTTAGAAAATAAAAAAAATGAAAATGTCAGGGGTGGGTGTTGAACCCACACACTTAGATTTCTCAACCATACGCTTTACCACTGCGTCAGATGCACGCTTGTGATGATAGAATGGAATCATCGCGCTATATAACAAAACCTGCAAAATATGAAAAAATGTGAAAAAATTCCCAAAACATGAAAAGGAAGGGATCGAACCAACGCCCTAGTATAGTAAGACCTTAAGGCACACTTCCATGCCACTGGGGTGGATGTACATCCAGTAGCATAAACAAAAACAAATGATTATATGATAAACAAAAATTACTGGACGGAGAAGCACCAGAGTCGTAGCTCCGGTCGTCTTCTCTGGCGGTTGTGTTTCTTTGACCTGTAAAAACAACAAATATTATAGGTTTCAAAAGACCGTACCCCCCTAATTCAGGCCTTGCAATCTCAATGGAATTATTGGTTTGGGATGAATCTCGCTATAGAAAGAGATATAACATAAATAACCCAAAACAGTGCAAATATGGTGGTTTATGGTTCGATCCTCATGGGGACCATGCTTTGGGTTTTTCCTGCATTATTGAACCTCGGAAACACATCAAATAAGTTAGTACAAGTTGTGTTGTACACCAAAATTTTCCCTCTTATTTATCAAGTAATCTCTCACAAGATCTCCTTTAGTTCAATATTGCATTAGGTTTGATCAGCTCAAGACACCTCCTTAAGCATTGATGACCAAAATTAGGGTTTGAGATTGCACAAGGATAACTGAAATTTCAATGCTTCATATGACTTTCATGGATCATTATGGACCCCCAAGATTACTCATGTCAAGTTTCAAGCCTTGGATCACACTTTTGCTCAGTCAATTGAGCAGTTGACCTAAAAATCGGCTGTATTGGGGAAAAAGTCAACTATGGCCAATTTAAATTCGAACTTCATAAATTTTGATCCACATCAATATTATAAACTAATATGTATCATTTGATCAAGTTTGGACCATAATTCCTCAAGAAATTTGATCAAATCATCAAAAGGGCAAAATGGTCAAAATTAGGGTTTTGACTGAGGAAAGGCAATTTCTGATTTTTGACCTAGCAAGTGATCAATTGGTTTGAAGAATGGTTCCAAGAGTTCAATTGCATCTTTTTTACCTAATGGCATGACCTAAAACAATTCTCAAGATCAATTGGATTGATAGTGAATTCTCAATCAACTGATCAAAAGTCAACTGTACACTAAAAAGTCAAACTTTGACTTTTTGGTCAAAATCTAATGTCAAAGATCACAATTAATCAAAACATGTCAAAATATGAAACTTATTCATCAAGAAATCAAAAAGTCAAGATTTCATTTTGAAAAGTCAAAGTTTTCTAACTTAGCAATTTTTCTAAGTGTTTAAAACTTCATGTTTTTTCACAACTTTGAGTAAATTTTTCACCATGATGCAAGAGGATTCAAAAGAAACTTTCAACATGAAAGTTGTAGATCTCTATATTATCTACAACGTTTCTTTACACAAATTCTTTTAAAAATTCTTGGATCTCAAGTTATTAATTCATAAAGTCATGGTCTTGAAATTGAACACTTAGTGAAAATTTTCCCTAGTTTTAGTCAGGATTTTGACCTAACTTCATGGCACTTTTTCATATAGTTCCAAGGGGAATTTCCAAATTTAATTCAAAGAGGTGTTTTATAGCACATTACAAGCTTTCCAAAATCTCAAATAAATCCTTGAGATCATTTGTGAGCAAGGAGAATCGAAGAGATGAAGTTAGGGTTTTCAAACTTAAATTACAAGTCATTTTGTGATGAACAAAAGTCAAATTTCAAACCTATGCTGGACAATCTTGCATTGCAGGCCTCTAAACCTCAAGATCTCTCCATAATTAGAATATTATATTTGCTTTTGAGCTTTTATCCACTTGATTCAAGCTTTATCCAAGTAAATTTTCCATTAATGGCACAAAGGCACCATTGACATTTACATAAAGCAAGCTTTATGCAAAGTCAACCTGCATTGAGCTTTGCAGTTGTTCCCTTTGCACAAGATTCCTCTACAAAGTCAGATAAGCTTGTTTAAAGTTGGCAACCACTCTACATGCTTATATTGGTTGCCTTGAAACCAGATTTTTCACTTTTCTTCAAAATCAAGCAATTGAGCCATAACTATATAACTCAGAAATCTTTTGTGATATAGCTCTCCTACCTTTTCCATACAAAAACACAAGTCTATTGCAACATAACACACAAATACACAATCTCTAAAAACTTCCAAAACTCATAATTGCACCAAAAACCACCATTGTTGCATATTCTGACCAAGAACTTCAAACTTCCATTTCACTCATGCATTTCTTGGCCTTTTGCTTCCAAAAGCTTCCAAACATAACACATAAGCCATCCATATCCCTGTTACACGACTGTAACACCATCTTCATCCATTTCCAAGATAAAAAATAGAGCATCACAATTGGACTTCTCTAGACCATTCCATTCACCCTCAGCTCAAGCCAGCCATTGCATTAGCTTCCTAGAGGTCCAAGGAAGCTAACATGATCATCACCACTTCCTGAAAGAAGCTCAAATCCATTTCACAATTTCTAGTTTTGAGGTATTTTTCTTGAACTTCTATCTTCATATTTAGGCATTGTTAGGCTTGCATTTGTGAAGATAAAATGTAGACATCATTGCCCTGAAACTATACATGTCCATAGATTTCATTTATTTTGATTGAGCTAGGAGAATTTTGAGTTTGAACTTTATGAAATATTTAGGTCAGAATTTGGTACTTTTAGAAATTCTCATTCATCTTTGATTTATAGCTTATGATATTTATATGGTTGGATTCGTGTGACAAAATGGAGTAATTTTCATGTTTACTTTTTTGCAAATGGTTGAGAAATGAGCAAGTTACAGATCCTTTGGCTGGAGGTTGAAGATGAAGTGTAATCAGGGCGCGTTTTATATTATGTATTTATCCTTTCACACAAGTTAACAGATGTATAGCCATCTCAGTGGTAAGGAAGCACACTGTTAACCTCAAGGTCACGGGTTCAATACCCAGCGCTTCCTTTTGCTTTTTCTTTTCAGATTTTCACAGTTTTTTTAGATTTTTGCAGCGTTGGGCTCCTCTTTGTTGGGCCTAACCTTTTTGCTTATTTTTGCTCCCTGTTTCATTTTCTAACCCCCTGACTTTTCTTTATATTTTTATTTTCTTCTTTTATTATTTTATTATTCTTCATTATTAATATTATTATTATTATTATTATTACTACTATTATTTTCATAAATCATAAAAAATCCAAATTTATTTTTATTTATTATTTATACTTGTGATCGGTGGATCTGGAACTGACTGTTTAACGCTGGTTCGCGAAATGTCGCGGTAAGCAAGAGTCGCCACCGTCTTTTATTTTCTCCAAATGGAAAGGACAAAAGCACAGAAAAATTCCTTAAAGAGATTGCTCTCGGTTCGGGAGGTAGGTTATAGAAAGGGAAGGTGTTAGCACCCTTTCTATCCATGGTTATCCATGGGCTCTTAGATACTTGCTCAATGTGTTTTCAAAATTGTTTGTTTGCTTTTCAATGTGGGTTTAAAAAGTTTCTTTGAAAAATTTCAGTTCGACTCGTACGTCAGAGTGTTTGAAAAATTTGCTTTGAAAGCTTTTGAAAAATGTTGGTGCGAAAAGATTTTAGTTTGTTTTGAAGTTTAGAGCAAGTATCCTTGAGAACCTACCTACCCTAAGGAATTCGTCTGTGTAAATGTCCTTTGAAGTAGTGCCATCCCACCATTGAGAGGTAGGTAGCACCACCGTTGGAGGTGTTCGGGTCAATTCGAGTTTAGGGACATGGTGATCACCAGAGCAATGGGAAGACACCTTAGAAGCTACCCTCGTGCCAGGTTCCCGGATCATGAGGACTTACTAAGACATCCTCTACTCGACGACCACCTTTCGAAAGGCAACAGTGAGGCGTACCCTAGGGGTGGTGTGTGCGATTCGTGTGTCATTTTCATTGATATTTGTCTTGTCATGTTTGTTGTGATCTACGCTTGATTTTAATTAGGGTCATTCATTCTTGCATGCATATTTGTTAACAGTTAAAATATTTGCGGGAAAATAAATCTACAACTATTACAAATGGCGCGGGTCCACATCGCCAAAATTAAACCGGACCCGATTTGACGGAAAATAAAGAAAGCGAAGTAAAAGTGCGAAAAGTATAATCGTTACAACGCTTTGGGAGAATTACATAATTATAACAAATGACATAAAATAAATGCGCAAATTAAATAATTAAAAATGTGGGCGTTGGACCCTTTTGCAAACAATTAAAATTAATGAGGAATTAAAATTTAAAAGAAAATGTTTTTTTAGTATTTTTTTGTATTTTTTAAGATTTAATAGAAAGAATAATTAATTAAGATTAAAATGAAGCGTCAAACCCTAATTCTAATGTTTTTTAAGTTTATTGTGAAAATATTAAGTTTTAACCTAATTTAAATCTAAGTTAATTTACATGCAAAATTTAATTATAGAAAATAAATAAAATAAACATTATTATTGTAAAGAAAGAAGGGAAAATTAAAAAGGAATAAAAAGAATTCATTAAACCTAATTCTACATATTTTTGGATTTTTGTTATTAAAAGAAATTAAAATTGTTACCTAATTAAAGCTAAATTTATTTACATGCCATATATCTATAAAAATAATTAAAATAAAAATATTTATTTACATTTTGTCTTTTTTCTGATTTTTAGAATGTTTTTATATTTTGTAGAAAATAATTAATTAAATTAAAACAATAAACAAATAAAAATAATAATTAAAAAGATATGAGAAAAATGAAAATATTTGCAAACCAGGGTGGGGGTGTAGTCCCAATTTGTGAGGTTTTGATGGTAAAGCCTGGCCCATTAAGCTGTGATCTTTTTGACTTTTTGCGTAGCATGTGGCCAAGTTGACCAGCGTTTACCATATGCATTGAATCTGAACCCTTTGATTGATCTCCCAGGACGCGTGGCTGGCTTGATGATGATGGAACATGGTACGCTTCAACGTTGTGCCTACATGGGAAGACTTATAGAAAAATAGCATGGGCATATGTGAGACCTGGGGTTCGAACCCAGGTCAAGTGGATTACTAGCGCTTGCATCAACCACCTGTGCCAATTGACATCTTTGATATATAAATAATCAATAACTATTATAAGGACAAAACAAAGCATTAGTGGATTAGCGCGCGAGAATTCAAATGTGCCTATCACGTTTTGACACGGAGTCGTCTTCCTCATTTTTTCTGAAACATGAACGTATGGCCACGGTTTTCTGGGCGTGGCTTAAGGGGTGCTTTAAGAAAATAGCGATTAGACCCTCAACGCTCATAAATTGAGCGCGAGGGTTCCATCATCTTCGTCTTGATGCTCTGAGTCTGATGGCACTGATTTGGAGTTCTAATTTTGCCTTGTTATGAAAGCCCCAAATCGAAAACCTGCAAACCCTATAATTCTCGCATGGTGGAATCTCCTATAGGGCACGAAACTTTAATTAAACCATACAGTTAGTTTGTAAACATCACCCTGAGTATAAAAATAGCAATAGAATATGTTAAAGATGCATGGATAATGGGAATCAGTTTCGAAATTTCCTTTACCAACTTTGATAGCAACCTTGCGTTTCTTTAAGTATGGGATCTGGAGAATGATTCAGCTAGCTTCAGAGGAACACAAGGAAACTATTGGAAAAGGAATTAGGCTTTGAATCGTCCTCTAGAGTGCTTTTAAGTTTTGCACTTTTTTGCCAAAAATTCCAAGTTTGTTCAATGGTTTTTTGCGCAGCTTTTTGTCTAATGCCATTAGGTTTGTGGTTCTGAATATGTATAGAAGCAATTAGGTTAACAAAACTGCATAAAATCCAAGGCATTCATTGTTTTGCATATTTGAGTTTCTAAGAATCTTTACATATCTTTTTCATGTGCAATTTGGTGTCAATTAGCTCAAATCAAACCAAAACTTGCCTAATTAGGATGTGCACGAAATATTGACCTTGAAATGTGTACAAAAAGATTTGTTTGGTTCATTTAGATATTTTCCACACATTTAATTAATTTAATTGAATTAATATAAATAATAATCCAAATAAATAAATAAAAAATGAGAAAATGCTTCCCTTTGGGCCAAGTGGTCGTGCATAGGCTTGGAATGATGAATCATGGAAGAAAATAGGCCCATTAGCAATTTTAGACCATTTGAATCAAAGTTGACTTTTCAAAACATCCAAAAATTTCCCAACTTCCACAAGGCATAACTTGCTCAATTTTTAAGCTTTTCACATGTTCTTGGACATTTTGGAAAGGTCTTTGAGTCCTCTAACCAATGCCTTTCGTCCCATGTCATTTTGATTTACCAATCTCAAGTTATGGTCTTTGACTTAAAGTCCCTTTTTGTTGACTTTTGAAAATGACCTATAATGTTGAAATTGATAACTTTTTGTGAGAGCATTTCTTGGGCTTGAAGTATGAAGATGAGTTGTAGGAAATGTCTTTCTCTTCAAAATGAGCTTTGGATGGAATTTTTCTGATAATCCATGTGAAAGTTATGCCCTGGTCAATTTCAGTTGACTTTTTCAGCTGTCCAAATATAGTAACTTTTGCATCTTGATGATTTTCTGAGCCAAATTTTGAGAATCATGATCAAGCATTGATCAAATGATGTTTGTGGCTTCAAAATGATATGTTGACCAAAAATTTGAACTTTTGACTGCCAAATGACCATTTTGCCCCTACAGTTGACTGTAGTGCAATTTAGGGTTTTGACTGTACAACTTTGAGCTGAATGCCTTGAAACTTGATATGAGGATGCTTGACCATCTTTGTAAGCATATGAGACTTGATTGGGCCCTTGAAAACTTCCTTTCTTTGCTCAGAACACAAACCCTAGTTTTTGACTGGATAGGAGACAGTTGCACTGCACAACCCTTGGGGAATTTTGTGACTTGGCTTGGCAATTTCTTGAAGAATATGGGAGGGCATGTTTTTTTAGTATTTTTTTGTATTTTTTAAGATTTAATAGAAAGAATAATTAATTAAGATTAAAATGAAGCGTCAAACCCTAATTCTAATGTTTTTTAAGTTTATTGTGAAAATATTAAGTTTTAACCTAATTTAAATCTAAGTTAATTTACATGCAAAATTTAATTATAGAAAATAAATAAAATAAACATTATTATTGTAAAGAAAGAAGGGAAAATTAAAAAGGAATAAAAAGAATTCATTAAACCTAATTCTACATATTTTTGGATTTTTGTTATTAAAAGAAATTAAAATTGTTACCTAATTAAAGCTAAATTTATTTACATGCCATATATCTATAAAAATAATTAAAATAAAAATATTTATTTACATTTTGTCTTTTTTCTGATTTTTAGAATGTTTTTATATTTTGTAGAAAATAATTAATTAAATTAAAACAATAAACAAATAAAAATAATAATTAAAAAGATATGAGAAAAATGAAAATATTTGCAAACCAGGGTGGGGGTGTAGTCCCAATTTGTGAGGTTTTGATGGTAAAGCCTGGCCCATTAAGCTGTGATCTTTTTGACTTTTTGCGTAGCATGTGGCCAAGTTGACCAGCGTTTACCATATGCATTGAATCTGAACCCTTTGATTGATCTCCCAGGACGCGTGGCTGGCTTGATGATGATGGAACATGGTACGCTTCAACGTTGTGCCTACATGGGAAGACTTATAGAAAAATAGCATGGGCATATGTGAGACCTGGGGTTCGAACCCAGGTCAAGTGGATTACTAGCGCTTGCATCAACCACCTGTGCCAATTGACATCTTTGATATATAAATAATCAATAACTATTATAAGGACAAAACAAAGCATTAGTGGATTAGCGCGCGAGAATTCAAATGTGCCTATCACGTTTTGACACGGAGTCGTCTTCCTCATTTTTTCTGAAACATGAACGTATGGCCACGGTTTTCTGGGCGTGGCTTAAGGGGTGCTTTAAGAAAATAGCGATTAGACCCTCAACGCTCATAAATTGAGCGCGAGGGTTCCATCATCTTCGTCTTGATGCTCTGAGTCTGATGGCACTGATTTGGAGTTCTAATTTTGCCTTGTTATGAAAGCCCCAAATCGAAAACCTGCAAACCCTATAATTCTCGCATGGTGGAATCTCCTATAGGGCACGAAACTTTAATTAAACCATACAGTTAGTTTGTAAACATCACCCTGAGTATAAAAATAGCAATAGAATATGTTAAAGATGCATGGATAATGGGAATCAGTTTCGAAATTTCCTTTACCAACTTTGATAGCAACCTTGCGTTTCTTTAAGTATGGGATCTGGAGAATGATTCAGCTAGCTTCAGAGGAACACAAGGAAACTATTGGAAAAGGAATTAGGCTTTGAATCGTCCTCTAGAGTGCTTTTAAGTTTTGCACTTTTTTGCCAAAAATTCCAAGTTTGTTCAATGGTTTTTTGCGCAGCTTTTTGTCTAATGCCATTAGGTTTGTGGTTCTGAATATGTATAGAAGCAATTAGGTTAACAAAACTGCATAAAATCCAAGGCATTCATTGTTTTGCATATTTGAGTTTCTAAGAATCTTTACATATCTTTTTCATGTGCAATTTGGTGTCAATTAGCTCAAATCAAACCAAAACTTGCCTAATTAGGATGTGCACAAAATATTGACCTTGAAATGTGTACAAAAAGATTTGTTTGGTTCATTTAGATATTTTCCACACATTTAATTAATTTAATTGAATTAATATAAATAATAATCCAAATAAATAAATAAAAAATGAGAAAATGCTTCCCTTTGGGCCAAGTGGTCGTGCATAGGCTTGGAATGATGAATCATGGAAGAAAATAGGCCCATTAGCAATTTTAGACCATTTGAATCAAAGTTGACTTTTCAAAACATCCAAAAATTTCCCAACTTCCACAAGGCATAACTTGCTCAATTTTTAAGCTTTTCACATGTTCTTGGACATTTTGGAAAGGTCTTTGAGTCCTCTAACCAATGCCTTTGGTCCCATGTCATTTTGATTTACCAATCTCAAGTTATGGTCTTTGACTTAAAGTCCCTTTTTGTTGACTTTTGAAAATGACCTATAATGTTGAAATTGATAACTTTTTGTGAGAGCATTTCTTGGGCTTGAAGTATGAAGATGAGTTGTAGGAAATGTCTTTCTCTTCAAAATGAGCTTTGGATGGAATTTTTCTGATAATCCATGTGAAAGTTATGCCCTGGTCAATTTCAGTTGACTTTTTCAGCTGTCCAAATATAGTAACTTTTGCATCTTGATGATTTTCTGAGCCAAATTTTGAGAATCATGATCAAGCATTGATCAAATGATGTTTGTGGCTTCAAAATGATATGTTGACCAAAAATTTGAACTTTTGACTGCCAAATGACCATTTTGCCCCTACAGTTGACTGTAGTGCAATTTAGGGTTTTGACTGTGCAACTTTGAGCTGAATGCCTTGAAACTTGATATGAGGATGCTTGACCATCTTTGTAAGCATATGAGACTTGATTGGGCCCTTGAAAACTTCCTTTCTTTGCTCAGAACACAAACCCTAGTTTTTGACTGGATAGGAGACAGTTGCACTGCACAACCCTTGGGGAATTTTGTGACTTGGCTTGGCAATTTCTTGAAGAATATGGGAGGGCATGTTTTTTTAGTATTTTTTTGTATTTTTTAAGATTTAATAGAAAGAATAATTAATTAAGATTAAAATGAAGCGTCAAACCCTAATTCTAATGTTTTTTAAGTTTATTGTGAAAATATTAAGTTTTAACCTAATTTAAATCTAAGTTAATTTACATGCAAAATTTAATTATAGAAAATAAATAAAATAAACATTATTATTGTAAAGAAAGAAGGGAAAATTAAAAAGGAATAAAAAGAATTCATTAAACCTAATTCTACATATTTTTGGATTTTTGTTATTAAAAGAAATTAAAATTGTTACCTAATTAAAGCTAAATTTATTTACATGCCATATATCTATAAAAATAATTAAAATAAAAATATTTATTTACATTTTGTCTTTTTTCTGATTTTTAGAATGTTTTTATATTTTGTAGAAAATAATTAATTAAATTAAAACAATAAACAAATAAAAATAATAATTAAAAAGATATGAGAAAAATGAAAATATTTGCAAACCAGGGTGGGGGTGTAGTCCCAATTTGTGAGGTTTTGATGGTAAAGCCTGGCCCATTAAGCTGTGATCTTTTTGACTTTTTGCGTAGCATGTGGCCAAGTTGACCAGCGTTTACCATATGCATTGAATCTGAACCCTTTGATTGATCTCCCAGGACGCGTGGCTGGCTTGATGATGATGGAACATGGTACGCTTCAACGTTGTGCCTACATGGGAAGACTTATAGAAAAATAGCATGGGCATATGTGAGACCTGGGGTTCGAACCCAGGTCAAGTGGATTACTAGCGCTTGCATCAACCACCTGTGCCAATTGACATCTTTGATATATAAATAATCAATAACTATTATAAGGACAAAACAAAGCATTAGTGGATTAGCGCGCGAGAATTCAAATGTGCCTATCACGTTTTGACACGGAGTCGTCTTCCTCATTTTTTCTGAAACATGAACGTATGGCCACGGTTTTCTGGGCGTGGCTTAAGGGGTGCTTTAAGAAAATAGCGATTAGACCCTCAACGCTCATAAATTGAGCGCGAGGGTTCCATCATCTTCGTCTTGATGCTCTGAGTCTGATGGCACTGATTTGGAGTTCTAATTTTGCCTTGTTATGAAAGCCCCAAATCGAAAACCTGCAAACCCTATAATTCTCGCATGGTGGAATCTCCTATAGGGCACGAAACTTTAATTAAACCATACAGTTAGTTTGTAAACATCACCCTGAGTATAAAAATAGCAATAGAATATGTTAAAGATGCATGGATAATGGGAATCAGTTTCGAAATTTCCTTTACCAACTTTGATAGCAACCTTGCGTTTCTTTAAGTATGGGACCTGGAGAATGATTCAGCTAGCTTCAGAGGAACACAAGGAAACTATTGGAAAAGGAATTAGGCTTTGAATCGTCCTCTAGAGTGCTTTTCAGTTTTGCACTTTTTTGCCAAAAATTCCAAGTTTGTTCAATGGTTTTTTGCGCAGCTTTTTGTCTAATGCCATTAGGTTTGTGGTTCTGAATATGTATAGAAGCAATTAGGTTAACAAAACTGCATAAAATCCAAGGCATTCATTGTTTTGCATATTTGATTTTCTAAGAATCTTTACATATCTTTTTCATGTGAAATTTGGTGTCAATTAGCTCAAATCAAACCAAAACTTGCCTAATTAGGATGTGCACGAAATATTGACCTTGAAATGTGTACAAAAAGATTTGTTTGGTTCATTTAGATATTTTCCACACATTTAATTAATTTAATTGAATTAATATAAATAATAATCCAAATAAATAAATAAAAAATGAGAAAATGCTTCCCTTTGGGCCAAGTGGTCGTGCATAGGCTTGGAATGATGAATCATGGAAGAAAATAGGCCCATTAGCAATTTTAGACCATTTGAATCAAAGTTGACTTTTCAAAACATCCAAAAATTTCCCAACTTCCACAAGGCATAACTTGCTCAATTTTTAAGCTTTTCACATGTTCTTGGACATTTTGGAAAGGTCTTTGAATCCTCTAACCAATGCCTTTGGTCCCATGTAATTTTGATTTACCAATCTCAAGTTATGGTCTTTGACTTAAAGTCCCTTTTTGTTGACTTTTGAAAATGACCTATAATGTTGAAATTGATAACTTTTTGTGAGAGCATTTCTTGGGCTTGAAGTATGAAGATGAGTTGTAGGAAATGTCTTTCTCTTCAAAATGAGCTTTGGATGGAATTTTTCTGATAATCCATGTGAAAGTTATGCCCTGGTCAATTTCAGTTGACTTTTTCAGCTGTCCAAATATAGTAACTTTTGCATCTTGATGATTTTCTGAGCCAAATTTTGAGAATCATGATCAAGCATTGATCAAATGATGTTTGTGGCTTCAAAATGATATGTTGACCAAAAATTTGAACTTTTGACTGCCAAATGACCATTTTGCCCCTACAGTTGACTGTAGTGCAATTTAGGGTTTTGACTGTGCAACTTTGAGCTGAATGCCTTGAAACTTGATATGAGGATGCTTGACCATCTTTGTAAGCATATGAGACTTGATTGGGCCCTTGAAAACTTCCTTTCTTTGCTCAGAACACAAACCCTAGTTTTTGACTGGATAGGAGACAGTTGCACTGCACAACCCTTGGGGAATTTTGTGACTTGGCTTGGCAATTTCTTGAAGAATATGGGAGGGCAAATTTTGGGGTACAACAGTTGCCCCTGTTCAATCTTCTTAGACCTGAGGATGCAGATTGGCTGACGTGCCTTTCGTAATCCGAGGGTAGAAGATGATTGAACACTAGAGTGCCCAGAAATTTGCGCTCACATAGTAGCAGTGTGATGGAATGGGCTTATAGATGCCATTTAGAGGTCGCTTGGATAGGATGATGGGATTATAGATGCCATCTGGATGTTGATCGCGTAAGAGATTCCTTAGCGAGAACCTGCATACCTGCAAAACAGAAAACGAGTACCTGACACGTTGCAGGAGCTGATTTTAGATGCTTGGCATAGATATGTCCTGACTGGTTACAGGAGTTGGATCTGGAGCTTCAAAAGATGATGAATGAACCAGGGATGGTTACTGCCTTAGCATGAATGGTAAGAGAACCTTGGGTGATTTTAACTCCAACAACGCTCGTTGAGGAAAATCTTGGTGGAAATTACCATCTTCGCAGTATTGGGCAGAGAACCATAGGCAATTATAATCTGAAAGGAATGATCACCTCACACTCATCGTCGGAGAGGGAAACATCTGAAAAGGACTTACCACCTCACACGCCGTTGGAGAGGGAACCATAGGAGACTATCACCTCACACTCATCGTCGGAGAGGGAAACATCTTGAAAAAGGAATTACCACCTCACACGCCGTCGGAGAGGGAACCATGAGAGAATATCACCTCACACTCATCGTCGGAGAGGGAAACATCTGAAAAGGACTTACCACCTCACACACCGTCGGAGAGGGAACCATAAGAGAATATCACCTCACACTCATCGTCGGAGAGGGAAACATCTGAAAAGGAATTACCACCTCACACACCGTCGGAGAGGGGACCATAGGAGAATATCACCTCACACTCATCGTCGGAGAGGGAAACATCTTGAAAAAGGAATTACCACCTCACACGCCGTCTGAGAGGGAACCATGAGAGAATATCACCTCACACTCATCGTCGGAGAGGGAAACATCTGAAAAGGACTTACCACCTCACACACCGTCGGAGAGGGAACCATGAGAGAATATCACCTCACACTCATCGTCGGAGAGGGAAACATCTGAAGAAGGACTTCTGGAAGCAGTATCAGAACGTCACCATATCTGGTTTACATCTGAAACTATATCTGGAAGGAAATCTGGAAGCAGCATCAGAACGTCACCATATCTGGATCATATCTGAAACTATATCTAGAAGGAAATCTGGAAGCAGCATCAGAACGTCACCATCTCTGGATCATATCCGAAACTATATCTAGAAGGAAATCTGGAAGCAGCATCAGAACGTCACCATCTCTGGATCATATCCGAAACTATATCTAGAAGGAAATCTGGAAGCAGCATCAGAACGTCACCATCTCTGGATCATGTCTGAAACTATATCTAGAAGGGAATCTGGAAGCAGCATCAGAACGTCACCATCTCTGGATCATATCTGAAACTATATCTAGAAGGGAATCTGGAAGCAGCATCAGAACGTCACCATCTCTGGATCATATCTGAAACTATATCTAGACAGAATTGCGATAGTTTGATAGTAGTCATTTGTATTGATCTTTTTCCTGAAAAGGCAAAACATAATTGTATGCAAAAATCATGATGCATGAATTGTATGTCTTCAAAATTAATGAGATTCATGTAGTATGATGCATATGCATGCTATAATGTATGAGGCTATGATGTTTATGAATGTATATTTTCGTCGTAGGAAAATAAATCCTTGACGGGTGCCGGGAAGTCGCATCCTGGGCTGATGTGGAAGAATAGCTTTTGCTTCCGCTGGGGTTGATAGTTGCAAGTATACCGGTAGGAGAAGATGACTCCGTTGCGGAATAAACCTGGCAAATGGAAGATTCTACGGGGAGAAAAGATACCCTAACGACCATGCTGGGAAGCAATACTCTGTGGGGGATAGAGATGCTCTGCTGAATGTTGATAGTTTGCTGAGGATACCCTTATTGTGCTGGAAGTGTTGATAGACTTCGCTGGGGATAGGAAGACTTTGTCGAGGACTCTCGTTCCGTGGCTTTTGGCTGAGGATAACCCTGTTATATCCTGTTAAGGAAATAACTCTTTAAATCAAGCCGGACGACGCGTTCGTGCTCTGCGAGGGGATAAACTTCCAGAATCAACTGGGGATACACTTACTGCTTGGGGAGATGGATTCCAACTTTCCTGGGGAAGCTGGGTTGGACTCTCATGGGGAGGTATTGAAATGTATTGGTTATGTTCTTCAACAGGACCTACCCTGATACCTTGGAGGATAGAACAATCAGACTGCTCAGACCAACCTTTATTGCCCCTGTTTCTTGTGGGGTGCTGATAGTTGTTGGCGGACAAACCTTCTTCTGGTAGACAGATGGCAGGACATAGTCGTACGCTTTAATCCCTAACTTTTGCCTGGACTGCCCTTTCGGGTTTTCAGTCCACCGGGACGCCCATTTTTGCCCAAGCCGCCTTTTCAGATTTTCGACTTGCCGGGTGTACAGATTTTTTTCATTTCATCCCTTCATTTTGCCCGAACCCTTTTGGTTCGCCGGGAAGCCCTCATTTTTGCCTAGGTATGTCAACCTAGCGGGTCTTTGATTTTGCGTAGTATTTTTTCGACTATGTCCACGCTCTTAGAATGCAGGGGGGTGCCCCTGGCTGCTTGTGTTGCCATATTACCAGAAGGTGTCTGATCGTGCAAGATTCGTTGCTGGAGTGCCCCAAGTGACTTAGGCAGAGATTTGCCCCAGGCTGTTTGGCCCTTGAGAGATTCTCCGAATCTTGATTGGATTGCCCCAGATTATGGACAATGATCATGTCTGCCCCTTGATTGGAAGTGCTTTTGTTCACTAGGTATTCATCGTGCGAATTTCCCTGCTATTCAAACAAAAAGTCATATGCAAACGAAGTTATGTTAAAAATGCAAAGCTTATGTCTGTCTTGAAGATTTTGAAAATGCATTCTTTTTCATAAAACAAGTAAATGTTTGTAAAACGTGATGTCAACTCCGTATTTACCGTAGGCCTTCAGGAGTCAGGATACCTTTCGTAATAGTATGCTTTCGAACTAACCCATGCTTCAGCTAGGACTTTTGAGGGTTATAACGTGGCCTGGTTCATGGTTCAAGAAACAAAGGATAAAGGCTCAAATTATTTGTACCCACCCGCTCTTCGTGATGTTCTCCAAACCTAAACTCAGTTGATCATACGTTAGACCTTGTTTGAGTCTTTGCTCTGATTTTCCGGTAATGGTTCAGATGTTGATAGCTTATTTTGAATAGGCAGTCCTTCTTTGTTTTTGTTGAGGGTTTGTGAGACCTCTTTTTTTTGATTTCGTTATCCCTATTTTTGCCTGAACTGTTTCCTTTTTGGAATTACAGTCAGCGGGATGCCCCAGTTTCATAAGTCTCTTTTCATAGGTTTAGACTTTTTGGGCTTTTCATTTATGAATTTTGATGATGACTGCCTGTCCTTTTTGATTATTCGGAACCATCACTGTCTTTGTTCGTTTTGTAACGATCTCTTTGGTGTCATTCGTTATGCACTTAGATCAATTGAGAGACTACCCTGCCCCAGGTTATGATTAAGGGTTTTAAATTTCGAAAAGAAAAACTCCTACTTCTTTGGCTCAGAGGGGTTGACGAGGGATTATCTTCCTTATAACTCCAGTGTTTAGGATTTGAAACAATGCCTGTACCTCATCAGCGGGGTCTGTTCAAAAGCATACTGTAATGATCGCGGTATCGTTTTCGTCATCCTCCCTCAAGAGGCTTAGAATTAACGAGAGTTGACATCAGAAAAAATATGAAACAATTTGCATATAGTAAATGCGAATATATTGATTCAAAATAGACATAAGCGATGCATTAATGAAATAACAATGTTTAATCATGAATAAATGTTTGAACAGAAGAAAATTGCAACTTGAACATTCGAATGAACAAAAATTTCCTAATTTGAACTAGTCATCTCAAGTGGAAGATTCTTAGCAGAAGATTTTTATTTGGCCACCCGGCATGAACTCCAATACCCTTCCGTCGATCAAATCCTGGATCTTGTTCTTCAAGCTCCAACAGTCGTCGGTGTCATGTCCAGGACTGTCAGAATGGTAGGCGCATCTTTCATCAGGGTTGTAAGTGGGAGCAGAGGTGTCGGGATTCTGGGGAGGACCCTTTAAGGTAATCAGATTGACCTCCAACAAGCGTTTCAGCATTAGAGATGATGGTATACCAGTCTCAGAGAAATGTCTTCCAGGTGTATATCGCTTACGCCGATTGCCCCGTTGATGCTGGGTTTGTGAAGTAGTAACAACTTGGGGAGGTCCATTCTTCACCATACCAGACTGTTGTCCTCTTGGTAGCTGATCAAAGACTTGGTCCTTGACTTGGACTGGTAGCTTCATGTTGGATTTGCCTAGGTGGAGTTGACTGATCATGGCTCTCAGCTCTCCTTGCTCCTGAGCTAAACCTTGAATGAGTGCCCTTTGCCCCAGCATCTGGGTTTTCAGTGTGTCTACCTCAGCTTGTAGACGTTTCAGCTGCTCGTCCTTGTCATCTTCGGGACTTTTTCTGATCAGATTCCCCATGAGGAGAGTCCTCAGCTCTTCTTGCCCCTTGGATAGACCTAGGAAGATTTCCCTGAACTGAGTCTCTTGAGCCTGAAGACCCTGGCTATCTGGTTGGAAGGCCATTGCTGAAATAAACAGCGAGAAAGGTAAGTGACCTGCAAAAAGGGGTACCTGTAATGCAATGATGGATATGACATGCATGCAATGATTTCAAGGACCTCGCGGGGTAGACAAAAAAAAAATTTGTTAGAATTTGAAAACCGGTAACTTGATTGAAGGTACTCCATATTTGTTGAGAGTCCTTCTTCAAGTGTCAAAGGCTCACCATATCCAGTGGGTCATAGCCCCTGACAACCTTGTCTGGAGGAAAATAAATCCCCTTTGCCCCTTGCTGGACAGTTGGTTCATCATGACCTGCATCACAAGCCCTTGAGATCCTTGAAATGGGTTAGGATGTATGCAATGGTATGATGTCATGATATGCATGGGGTAATGTGAGTAACCCTGTTATGAATCCTTATTAAGGACTGCCAACTAAAACCTGCAAGAAACTTAGGATACCCTGTTATGAGTCCTAATTAAGGACTACAAACATAACCTGCAAGAAACAAGTGTCAGGTAACAAGCATGCAAATAGTCAAGTACGAAGGCACACAAGTCACACAAGAGAAGCCCTTAAAGTTTAGGCCAGCATGAGGTCTAGGTACTACCCTCTTTCAGTTTTTTGGTTCATACCTGTCCTAATCAAAAGTAACCGGGTTCTTAGAGGATCCCAATATCATTGACTACCCTCAATCGGTCATAACTCCAGCATCGCATTCTTTTCTTGCGGCCAGAACCATCACGAGAGTTTAGCCTCAATGGGCGTAGCATACTGCTACAATTCTAAAGGCCAAGTTGTGTCAATTAAGGTTCTAAGGTTGTTGGTGCTTAATGACTCCTCAGAAGACCCATATTCTCCTCGTTGCAACACAAGGGATATCGGTACAGACCAAGGTGCCACACCAACGTAGCCACTGTTTCACCCGTGTCGGTCTACGCCGGACAGGTCCCTCACAGCTTATGCTACCTAACAGGGTATCCCCAGATCCGGGTTAGGATCTATATAACTCCCAAGCAACCCACAATAATAAAGCAAGCAAAGAAGACAATTGAAAACATAGTTATGAGCTAGCCCTAAGGTACACCTCACTTTTAGTTTATATCCCCAGCAGAGTCGCCAGTTCTATGATCGGTGGATCTGGAACTGACTGTTTAACGCTGGTTCGCGAAATGTCGCGGTAAGCAAGAGTCGCCACCGTCTTTTATTTTCTCCAAATGGAAAGGACAAAAGCACAGAAAAATTCCTTAAAGAGATTGCTCTCGGTTCGGGAGGTAGGTTATAGAAAGGGAAGGTGTTAGCACCCTTTCTATCCATGGTTATCCATGGGCTCTTAGATACTTGCTCAATGTGTTTTCAAAATTGTTTGTTTGCTTTTCAATGTGGGTTTAAAAAGTTTCTTTGAAAAATTTCAGTTCGACTCGTACGTCAGAGTGTTTGAAAAATTTGCTTTGAAAGCTTTTGAAAAATGTTGGTGCGAAAAGATTTTAGTTTGTTTTGAAGTTTAGAGAAAGTATCCTTGAGAACCTACCTACCCTAAGGAATTCGTCTGTGTAAATGTCCTTTGAAGTAGTGCCATCCCACCATTGAGAGGTAGGTAGCACCACCGTTGGAGGTGTTCGGGTCAATTCGAGTTTAGGGACATGGTGATCACCAGAGCAATGGGAAGACACCTTAGAAGCTACCCTCGTGCCAGGTTCCCGGATCATGAGGACTTACTAAGACATCCTCTACTCGACGACCACCTTTCGAAAGGCAACAGTGAGGCGTACCCTAGGGGTGGTGTATGCGATTCGTGTGTCATTTTCATTGATATTTGTCTTGTCATGTTTGTTGTGATCTACGCTTGATTTTAATTAGGGCCATTCATTCTTGCATGCATATTTGTTAACAGTTAAAATATTTGCGGGAAAATAAATCTACAACTATTACAAATGGCGCGGGTCCACATCGCCAAAATTAAACCGGACCCGATTTGACGGAAAATAAAGAAAGCGAAGTAAAAGTGCGAAAAGTATAATCGTTACAACGCTTTGGGAGAATTACATAATTATAACAAATGACATAAAATAAATGCGCAAATTAAATAATTAAAAATGTGGGCGTTGGACCCTTTTGCAAACAATTAAAATTAACGAGGAATTAAAATTTAAAAGAAAATGTTTTTTTAGTATTTTTTTGTATTTTTTAAGATTTAATAGAAAGAATAATTAATTAAGATTAAAATGAAGCGTCAAACCCTAATTCTAATGTTTTTTAAGTTTATTGTGAAAATATTAAGTTTTAACCTAATTTAAATCTAAGTTAATTTACATGCAAAATTTAATTATAGAAAATAAATAAAATAAACATTATTATTGTAAAGAAAGAAGGGAAAATTAAAAAGGAATAAAAAGAATTCATTAAACCTAATTCTACATATTTTTGGATTTTTGTTATTAAAAGAAATTAAAATTGTTACCTAATTAAAGCTAAATTTATTTACATGCCATATATCTATAAAAATAATTAAAATAAAAATATTTATTTACATTTTGTCTTTTTTCTGATTTTTAGAATGTTTTTATATTTTGTAGAAAATAATTAATTAAATTAAAACAATAAACAAATAAAAATAATAATTAAAAAGATATGAGAAAAATGAAAATATTTGCAAACCAGGGTGGGGGTGTAGTCCCAATTTGTGAGGTTTTGATGGTAAAGCCTGGCCCATTAAGCTGTGATCTTTTTGACTTTTTGCGTAGCATGTGGCCAAGTTGACCAGCGTTTACCATATGCATTGAATCTGAACCCTTTGATTGATCTCCCAGGACGCGTGGCTGGCTTGATGATGATGGAACATGGTACGCTTCAACGTTGTGCCTACATGGGAAGACTTATAGAAAAATAGCATGGGCATATGTGAGACCTGGGGTTCGAACCCAGGTCAAGTGGATTACTAGCGCTTGCATCAACCACCTGTGCCAATTGACATCTTTGATATATAAATAATCAATAACTATTATAAGGACAAAACAAAGCATTAGTGGATTAGCGTGCGAGAATTCAAATGTGCCTATCACGTTTTGACACGGAGTCGTCTTCCTCATTTTTTCTGAAACATGAACGTATGGCCACGGTTTTCTGGGCGTGGCTTAAGGGGTGCTTTAAGAAAATAGCGATTAGACCCTCAACGCTCATAAATTGAGCGCGAGGGTTCCATCATCTTCGTCTTGATGCTCTGAGTCTGATGGCACTGATTTGGAGTTCTAATTTTGCCTTGTTATGAAAGCCCCAAATCGAAAACCTGCAAACCCTATAATTCTCGCATGGTGGAATCTCCTATAGGGCACGAAACTTTAATTAAACCATACAGTTAGTTTGTAAACATCACCCTGAGTATAAAAATAGCAATAGAATATGTTAAAGATGCATGGATAATGGGAATCAGTTTCGAAATTTCCTTTACCAACTTTGATAACAACCTTGCGTTTCTTTAAGTATGGGACCTGGAGAATGATTCAGCTAGCTTCAGAGGAACACAAGGAAACTATTGGAAAGGGAATTAGGCTTTGAATCGTCCTCTAGAGTGCTTTTCAGTTTTGCACTTTTTTGCCAAAAATTCCAAGTTTGTTCAATGGTTTTTTGCGCAGCTTTTTGTCTAATGCCATTAGGTTTGTGGTTCTGAATATGTATAGAAGCAATTAGGTTAACAAAACTGCATAAAATCCAAGGCATTCATTGTTTTGCATATTTGATTTTCTAAGAATCTTTACATATCTTTTTCATGTGCAATTTGGTGTCAATTAGCTCAAATCAAACCAAAACTTGCCTAATTAGGATGTGCACGAAATATTGACCTTGAAATGTGTACAAAAAGATTTGTTTGGTTCATTTAGATATTTTCCACACATTTAATTAATTTAATTGAATTAATATAAATAATAATCCAAATAAATAAATAAAAAATGAGAAAATGCTTCCCTTTGGGCCAAGTGGTCGTGCATAGGCTTGGAATGATGAATCATGGAAGAAAATAGGCCCATTAGCAATTTTAGACCATTTGAATCAAAGTTGACTTTTCAAAACATCCAAAAATTTCCCAACTTCCACAAGGCATAACTTGCTCAATTTTTAAGCTTTTCACATTTTCTTGGACATTTTGGAAAGGTCTTTGAGTCCTCTAACCAATGCCTTTGGTCCCATGTAATTTTGATTTACCAATCTCAAGTTATGGTCTTTGACTTAAAGTCCCTTTTTGTTGACTTTTGAAAATGACCTATAATGTTGAAATTGATAACTTTTTGTGAGAGCATTTCTTGGGCTTGAAGTATGAAGATGAGTTGTAGGAAATGTCTTTCTCTTCAAAATGAGCTTTGGATGGAATTTTTCTGATAATCCATGTGAAAGTTATGCCCTGGTCAATTTCAGTTGACTTTTTCAACTGTCCAAATATAGTAACTTTTGCATCTTGATGATTTTCTGAGCCAAATTTTGAGAATCATGATCAAGCATTGATCAAATGATGTTTGTGGCTTCAAAATGATATGTTGACCAAAAATTTGAACTTTTGACTGCCAAATGACCATTTTGCCCCTACAGTTGACTGTAGTGCAATTTAGGGTTTTGACTGTGCAACTTTGAGCTGAATGCCTTGAAACTTGATATGAGGATGCTTGACCATCTTTGTAAGCATATGAGACTTGATTGGGCCCTTGAAAACTTCCTTTCTTTGCTCAGAACACAAACCCTAGTTTTTGACTGGATAGGAGACAGTTGCACTGCACAACCCTTGGGGAATTTTGTGACTTGGCTTGGCAATTTCTTGAAGAATATGGGAGGGCAAATTTTGGGGTACAACAATACTTATATACTTTCTCTATAAAACAAAAAGATTAAAATTAAAAACACTTTCTTAAAAAAATTAATTTTGTTTTTTAAATAATTATTTTTTAGACTTAGGTTAAATTAATATATTATTTTATTTTCTTAGTTAAAATTAATTTAGAACTTAGGTTTATTTTAATTAATTAATCTTCATTTTATTTTCATTAATTTAAAACCTTTTCATAAAAAACCCTAAAAATCCTTTTCAAATTAATTTATTTTCTTAATTAGTTTAAGTTAATTTTATTTAATTTTAATTAATCATTTTATTTAATTAGGTCAAGACAAAACCCCTTTCATAAAAAAAAAACAACAAAAATCATTTCTTTTTCCTTTTATATTCTTGCATTTTATTTTCAATTTTGTACAATATTCAATATGGTTGTAATAGATAATTAAGTTTAATATTCTTGCAATCCCCATTTGTAAATTTGTACACCCCTCCCCTAATGATGTAATAGCGTAGTAATTTTATTTTTCGTAATTTATCGCTTTATATAAATGCTAGTAATTAGGGTTTGTATGAGAAGATAAAATCAACAAGTAGCAAACCCTAATCAAAGACTAAACAAAGCATGAAAATCAATACACTTGCATACAAGCACCCTTAGGGTAAAATCCACTTGGTTGCCTTATAAAAAATGGCCATATTATGCATGTGATGTATCTTAGCAAAAACAAGCAAAAATACAAGATCATAGTCCCTCGATGACGCTATCTATGTTGCCTTTTTCAAAATGATCTTAGTCCCTAAAGAAAGATGCTAAGATACCTTACAACATTGCTAATCATGGTTATACAATGACCCATGCCCGTCCCGTTTACATCCAAAGATAAGGTTACTTACCAAATCAATGGTAAGATGACAATGTCAAAGGAAAGAGGAAATAAACATGAAAGACTTTTGAGTAGGTAGACTATTCCTAGTTGCTTGCTCAATTTCAAAATAAAAAACATCCTTGCTATTTTTAAAACAAACACCAACACTTTCAAAAACATCTTTCAAACTTGAAAACATTTTCAAAAGATCAACACTTTGTATACATTCTTACGAATGAGAATCATTACAAAGTTTGCCTAAACGATGGCGCCTTTTCAAAATACTTTCAAAAAACCACACAAAGCACAATTTCTAACAAAAGCAAGTGATCTAGCAAGTAACTAAGAGCCCATGGAAAACCATGGATGAAAATGGTGCTAATACCTTCCCTTTTCATAATCTACCCCCCCAACTCAAGAAAACATTCTCAAAGATCTTTCCTGTGATTTTTCACCTTTCCTTTTGGATAAAAGAAAAGTCGGTGGTGACTCTTGCTAACCCTAACATATGCGATAAAATGCAAAACAACCAAGTCAATTCTCCCACCGTATCACAGAACTGGCGACTCTGCCGGGGATATTTTTAAAAAGGGGGTTACCTTTGGGATATATGACATTTACTTGCTTTCTTTGTTTGACTTGTATGCTTTATATTATGGTTCTTTGTTTAGGTTTGAATCATCTACCCGAATTTGGGATACCTTATAGGTAAGTAGCAATACGTTATGGAAACTGTGCGGGGTATACCGACATGGTCTAAGCAATAGCTACGTTAGTGTGACATTTTTGTGGGTACCGGTAGTCAAGTAGAATACGAGGCCCCTGAGTGATGTCATGAAGCACTAATTAACTTTTAGAACCTTTACTTGACCAACTTGGCCATTAGGACATAGTGAGATGACCGGCTTTGGTGCAGTCTGAAGTTGGTAGATACTCGATAGTACACTCATTGAGGTTTGGTTTTTTGGGATATTTTGGTCGCCATTAAAGAGGCTTGTGCTAAAACAATGCCCAAGGAATCAAACCAGTGATATTGAGCTCCATAGAACCCGGTTACTATTGCTAGGACAGGTTTGAGCCAACTAAACTTCAAGAGGGTACTTACCTATGAGACTCCATGCAAGCCTAAACCTAAGGACTTGTTTGTTTTGTTTGTATATATATACTTGTACATAACATCATAAACATCATACTCATACTCACTAACCATTTCAAGGATCTTAGGATTTATCTTTATTCTATTTTGTAGGACATGAATTCTATTCGCAGGAAAACCATTCAAGTCAATCTTGTAAGGATCTCTCCTCAACTTAAAGAGCTAGCATCAAGGATTCCTAAAAATTCTCCATTTACCGAAAGACATGGTCGCCTCCTAAACTTGGTTACCTCCAACACTGATGAAGACATGATGAAGGTGACCTTCCAGTTCTTTGATCCTCTACACCATTGCTTCACTTTTCCCGAAACTTGTTCCAACTTTTGAGGAATTCTCACAACTCTTGAGAATTCCTATTCTCAATCAACTACCTTGCAACGGTAAAGAAAGAGATCCAAAGCCAAAAGAGATTGCTCAATCCTTACACTTGCAACTATTTGATATCACAACTAATTGGGAAACACGGAGTGGTGTCAATGGTTTCCTAGCAAAGTTCTTGTTTGAGAAAGCCAAAAACTGTTGGAACTCTTTGGATTTGCAAGCCTTTAAGGAAATTGTGGCTCTCCTCATCTATGGGATGGTTTTGTTTCCAAACCCTGACCAACTCATAGATGTGAACACCGTCAAAATCTTCATGTCTCGTAACCCGGTGCCTACTTTGCTAGGGGACATCCTACATTCCTTTCACACTCGTACTATGAGAAAAAGAGGTATCCTTATGTGTTGTACTCCTCTTTTGGCAAGATGGTTTATTTCGCATATTCCCCAATCTGTATTGAAGAACGAGCAAGGTTCAAGGTGGTCACATAGGTTGATGACGCTCAAACATTTAGACATTCATTGGTGTTCCATATTCATAGAGAATATTACTATTATCGACCGTTGTAGAGAATTCCACAAGGTCCCTTTACTTGGCATTAGAGGAGGTATCACCTACAACGCTTGCTTAGCCTTATAACAATTTGGTTATGCTGAAAGGGATGGTCCACACGAGATGCTTATTCAAGGTTTGGTATTTGACAACGAGAGCGACGATCAAGGTCACCGCCAGAGATTTATCCGAGCTTGGAGGATGTTGAACAAGGTAGATAGCAAGACATTGGGGCATAAGAATTCCATCCCTCTTGAGCCTTACCTCAAATGGGTACAAGCTCGTGCTCAGAGTCTATGATGCCTTATCCCTCCATTATCCCGGTAATCATAGAGCCTGTTGTGGAAGGAGATGTTCCCTACACTATCCTCCATCCCGACATGCCTACCTCTCTCGAAGACTTACAAAAGGGTTGGATCCAGCTAAAGGAAGAACGAGATACTTTCGAGGCTCAATTCTATGCAAGTGAAAATAGGGTCTTGGAGCTTACAAAGCAGCTACAAGAAGAGAAAAGTGTGAACGCTTATCTCGCGCCAAAGAGGATGCGTTCGGTCTTTTTATCTTAGAAAGTTATTTTGTAAGCCCAAGAGGCATGATGTAATCTTTCTTGTTTTGTCTAATGAGAATTAATGTTTGTTCATTCTTTTGTCTATACAAATTTAAATTTCATTAATCCTTGAAATCATTTGCATGTACATATTCCATGCATCATAACATGACAGGTTTTCGCATAACAGGTTTCCTTATCTTTCTGCTGTTTATTTCAGCAAGATGGATCTAGAGAAAACTATGAAAGATCTCCAAACCAAGAATTCTCAGTTTCAGGAGACTCTACTAGCCCTAGCCAAGGGGCAGCAAGATATGATGGCTTTGCTGGCCGTTAAGGAGAAGCCAAAGAAGAAAGCTCTACTCAATATGGGTAGAAGGTTCAAGGAGATAATCTATCAAATCCCAGTAGGAGGAGATTCATCTGAAGAGGACGAGAACCAGATTGGTGAGGTCAAGAGTACTTAGGCTGACTATATCAATGATCAAGTATCCGATGATGATTATTTCAACGAGAAGTATCCACCCACTGATATCAAATACAAGCAGTTAAAAGACAGATTGAAAGCTGTTGAAATTCAAGCCGTCCCCGGTTTAGATTTTGATGATATGGGTTTGATCTCTGGGGTATTCATTCCCCACAAATTCAAAATACCTATATTTTCAAAGTAGAATGGGGTTTCTTGTCCAAAACTCCATTTGAAATCTTATGTGCGCAAGATACAGCCGCACACTGCTGATAAGAAGCTTTGGGTTCACTTTTCCAAGAGAGCTTGGCTGGAACACAACTTGAATGGTTTCATCAGTTAGATGGTTCTCTTATCAATACTTGGGATGATTTAGCTACTGCCTTCTACCATCAGTATCAGTACAATGCCGACTTGGCGCCAACGAGGGTTTAGTTACAAGATATGACCATGGGGAAGAATGAAGGATTTAAGGAATATGCGCAAAAGTGGACAGACCTTGCTAGTAGGGTCCAACCTCCCTTGATTGATAGGTATCACATTGACATGTTCATGGGCACTTTATCTGGTCATTTCTTTAATCTGTTGGTTGGCTGCTCTTCTTCTGGTATCACTGAATTGATCTTAACTGGCGAAAGAGTTAAAAGTGGCATCAAAAGTGGGAAGATCTCTGTGGCATCTACCTCCACTCCCAATCCTATCAAGAAACCTTTTGCTGCAAAGAAGGAAGTAAATGTTGTGTACAAGGCAAGGCCCCATACCAAGAAGAATGATCACCCGTCTGTCAATGTTGTCCGAATCTCCAATCCAACTCATACTCCAAGACCATCTGCAAATCATCAACATATTGAAACTCCAAGAAGACAATTTACGAGGTTAGGCATGTCACTGTCTCAAGCCCTTCAACATTTGCTCAAGGAAAATTTAGTGACATTGCGCGATCCTCCCGCCAACCCTGACACCTCGTCACCAAAGTATAATCCGAACGCTAAGTGTGCTTACCATTCAAGCAGCCCCGGGCACGAGACTGACCAGTGCTGGACCTTGAAAAACAAAATCCAGGATTTGATTGATAATAAAACTATTGAATTTGATCCTCCTTCAATGCTGAATGTAATTACTGCTCCGATGCCAAAACATGACAAGAGTGTTAATGTTGTTGAAGATATAATTTTTGTTGCCTGTGTTGAAGAATTGACTACTTCGTTGAATGTAATCAAGAACAATATGTTGAAAGCTCGGATCTTCCCTGGCTGTGAAAAAGACTGTGTGTGTTGTACAAGACAACTCAATGGATGTGCAGGGCTGAAGAAAGGCATACAACGCCTGATGGATATCCACGAAATTCTATTTGAGAAGACTCCACTTGCAAAGAGTTTGATTAAAAAATGTGAAGACCTCTCATTATTACCATCTCAAACAAGCTTCTTAGGATCACCTCCAAAGGTCCTATTAGGATTTCAAACGAACCCATTGTGGCGCCCTTAATAATTACTAATCTCGGACCAATTCCATACTCTTCAAATAAGGCAGTACCATGGAATTATGGTGTTGAGGTGTTTTATCATGGGATTTAACAAGACGCATGGATCGAAGAAGAAAAAGCTGATGATGTTGGTAACATAACTAGCTTAAGCAAAGTAACCAGAACTGGGAGAATATTTTCACCTAATATCTCACCACCAGTGGTTACAAAGTCGCCCATCCTCATTACTGCTGCCAAGCCAAGTACTGATACAAGAGGGAAGGAGAAGGTTGTTGAGCCTGATATGATTGAAGTACCCTCCAAGGACATAGCTGATGAAGAACCCTCCGCTCGCGAGATGGACGAGATTTTGAAGATCGTAAAAAGAAGCGACTTCAAGATTGTAGAACAGTTGGGGCAAACTCCTTCTAAGATTTCAATGTTGTCATTGCTGCTTTGCTCCGATGCCCATGCTCGAACATTAATCAAGTTCCTGAAAAAGGCTCATGTCCCCCATGAGACAACAACGGACCAATTTGAGAATTACATGGCTGGCTTGACAGCTGATAATGGCTTGGGATTTTCAGATGCTGACTTAACACCTCTCAGAAAGAATCACAATAAAGCTTTACACGTTTCTATCGAGTGCAAAGGGACTACCTTAGCACATGTGCTAGTCGACACTGGTTCTTCTCTAAATGGATTACCCAAGGGGGCGTTAGACCGCCTAGACTGTGAATGTTTAGTCTTGAAGCCAAGCGATATCATTGTAAGGGCATTTGACGGATCAAAGAGGACTGTTCATGGGGAGGTAGATCTTCCAATCAAAGTGGGCTCCCAAATCTTAAACTCCACCTTCTATATTATGGATATTCATCTTTCCTATTCTTGTCTGTTAGTTCTCCCGTGGATCCATAAAGCTGGGACAGTAACCTCAACCCTCCACCAAAAACTCAAATATCCAGTCAAGGGCAGAATAGTCACCATCTGTGGAGAAGAAGAGTTTATGGTGTGCCACCTTAACTCTTTCAAGTACGTAGAGATGGATGGAGAATTCATTGAGACCCCATGTCAATCCTTTAAGGTTGTACCACCAATGATTGCTGCTACCAAATGTTCTTCTGATGAGTCTAAAGTTGTTAAGGCCACGCCAAAGATGGTTTTAGTCAAATACGCCCGTGCAGCAATTGAAGAAGGAAACTACGATACTTGGGGGAAACTCATCGATATCCCATTTAAAGAGAACAAGTTTGGTTTGGGCTTCACCGTCAAAGCTCAGAAAGAAGTGAGGCGTGCTTATGTTGGAAAGCCACCTCTCCGCATTGGAAGCCATGAAGTCAACGCAGTGGGGTGATTCTGAAGAAGGAACTGCATTTGAAGAGTGGGTGTATCCAACTACAACATAGCTGAAGAATTGGAATACAAAGGGCTTTGTGCCCATCTCCTTCATTGAGGAGTAATCTACTTGTTATTACTTTTCTTTCAATTCAAGAACATGTTGTCTGTAATATTTTAACAATGACTTTTCAGCCATTTGCCTGGCCCGGGGCACTTTGGTCAATTTGTCAAGGGTTTTATTTATGTTCATATAATCATATGATCATTCATTACATTGGACTCTTTTGCATTCAAATATTTGTGTTCATTGTCCTTCCTTTCTTACAAATACATTTTTCAAGAAAAAATAGTCATGTACCTTACATGCACACACACACTCTTGTAGGTCCACATCCACTCTGGATCCTATTGCCAATGACTCTACTATTAACTACTATGACTTTGAATGTCCTATCAACCAAGCCTAAGACGAAGGCGAGGAAGATTGTGACATACCAGGAGAATTAGCCAGACTTCTATTACAAGAGGAAAAATCTATTCAACCGCACGAAGAGTCAGTTGAAGTTATTAACCTGGGTACTGAGTCAGATAAGAAGGAAATCAAGATCAGCGCCAATTTGGAAAGCAGTGTCAAGAGAAGGTTGGTTCAGATGTTGCATTATTATGTGAAAGTATTTGCTTGGTCTTATGAAGATATTCCTAGGTTGGATACCGACATCATAGTTCATCGCATGCCGACAAGAGAAGACAACCCTCCTGTTAAACAAAAGGTTCGTCGCATGAGGCCTGATATGTCTGAAAAGATCAAAGCTAAAGTGATGAAACAATTTGATGCATGGTTCCTAGATGTGACATCCTATCCTCAATGGGTTGCCAATGTGGTGCTAGTGCCAAAGAAAGACGGGAAAGTTCGCATGTGTGTAGACTATAGGGATCTGAATAGGGTGAGCCCCAAGGATGACTTCCCTCTACCACACATTGACGTCTTAGTTGATAATACTACTCAACATAAATTATTCTCTTTCATGGAAGGATTCTCCGGCTATAATCAGATAAGGATGGCTCCCAAAGACATGGAGAAGACTACTTTCGTTACGCAATGGGGTACCTTCTGTTACAAGGTAATGCAATTCAGATTGAAGAATGCAGGGGCAACATATCAAAAGGCTATGCCAGCTTTATTACACGACATGATTCATCATGAGATAGAGGTATACATGGATGATATGATTGCTAGATCATAAACCAAAGAAGAACATCTCGATCATCTGTAGAAATTATTCGAGAGGCTGAAGAAGTACAAGCTGAGGTTAAACCCTAAGAAGTGCACGTTTGGAGTACGATCGGGAAAGCTTCTAGGTTTTGTTGTCAGCAATAAAGGCATTGAAGTTGATCCTGCCAAGGTAAAGGCCATCCATGAAATTTCGGTCCCACATTCTGAAAAGGAAGTTAGAGGATTCTTGGGTCGTCTCAATTACATTGCCCGCTTCATATCAAACTTGACTGCTACTTGTGAGCCAATCTTTAAACTCTTGAAGAAAGATCAGATAATCAGATGGAATGATGAGTGCCATATTGCCTTTGACAAAATCAAAGAATATCTACAGGAACCTCCTATTATCATGCCTCCAGTTGAAGGAATACCCTTGATCATGTACTTCACAGTATTAGGGAACTCTATGGGGTGTGTTTTAGGCCAACATGAAGAGTCTGGCCGAAAAGAGCATGTTATTTATTATCTGAGCAAAATGTTTACCAACTGTGACCAGATATTCACTGCTCGAGAAAACTTGCTACGCTCTGGCATGGGCTGCTCGCTGGCTAAGACAATATATCTAGACTCATACCACTCTGTTAATTTCTAATATGGATCCAATCAAGTACATCTTCGAGAAACCTTCCCTTTCCGGACGGATAGCCAGATGGAAAATGATCTTGACTGAGTACGACATTTAATACACGACTCAAAAGGCAATCAAAGTAAGTGTACTAGCATATCATTTGGCCCATCAAGTTATAGATGATTACCAGTCATTGAACTTCGACTTCCCTGATGAGAATATCATGCTGGTAACCGACTGTGCGAAATCTGACGGACCCGAACAAGGATCCCGATGGACTATGGTATTCGATGGGGCTTCCAACGCCTTAGGTAACAGAATTGGTGTTGTGATCATCTCTTCTGAAGGTTGCCGCACTCCTTTCACTGCCAGACTATGCTTCAATTGCACAAACAATATGTCTGAGTATGAAGCATGTATCTTAGGTTTGAAAGCTGCCATTGACTTAAGGATCAAGCATTTGGATGTGTTCGGGGATTCCGCCCTAGTGATCAGCCAAGTAAAAGGATATTGGGACAATAAACACCCTAATCTTATCCCTTACAAGGAACTTGTGTTATCCCTAATTCCTTACTTCGAAGAGATCACTTTTGAGAACTTCCCTAAGGAAGAAAACCAGTTGGTTGACGCTTTGGCAACCATGTCTTCAATGTTCAAGGTCAGATGGGACAACGAAGCCCCTATGAAAACAATTGAAAGATTCGATGAACCTGCACATTGATATGAGTTTGACACCAATACGGAAAAGCCATGGTACCATGAGGTGTTGAGATACCTTGAAGCACAAGAGTATCTAGAGGGGACATTTATCAATGACAGAAAGTTCTTGCAAAGATTTGCAGCCAAATTCTTCCTAAGTAACGAGATATTGTACAATCGCAACCATGACTCAACTCTACTCTGATGTGTGGAAAAGAAGGAGGCGGAGGAGATCATGGAAGACATGCACGATGGTCTCATCGATACTCACTCAAGTGGACATACGATGGCTAAGAAAATCTTAAGAGCCGGTTACTATTGGTCAACGATGGAGACTGATTGCCATCAACATCAAGAACTTGTCACAAATGCCAAATCTATGCTGACAAGGTCCATGTGCCTCCTATCCCTATGAATGTCATGACTGCTCCATGGCTATTTGCAATGTAGGGCATTGACATGATTGGAGAGATCAAGCCCACCGCTTCAAACGGACATCGCTTAATTCTTGTTGCTATTGACTATTTTACCAAATGGGTCGAAGCCGCCTCATTTGCCTCAGTCACCAAGAATGTGGTAGCCAGATTCATCAGACACAACCTCATCTGCTGTTATGGTATCCCCGAAAGAATCATCACCGACAATGGGACTAACCTCAACAATGCTATGATCACTGAGCTTTGCACTCATTTTAATATCAAGCATCACAATTCTTCTCCATATAGACCGAAAATGAATGGCGCAGTCGAAGCGGCCAACAAAAATATCAAGAAGATTATGCAGTAAATGGAAGTAACCTATAAGGATTGGAATGAGATGTTGTCGTATGCTCTACATGGATACCGTACTTCAGCTAGAACATCAACTGGGGCAACTCCCTTTTCTCTCGTCTATGGCATGGAAGCTGTTTTTCCAGGGGAAGTTCAGATTCCCTCGTTGAGAATTATGAATGAGGCAGGCCTAGGCAAAGACGAGTGGATTCAAACAAGATTGGATCAGCTGAACTTGATTGACGAAAAATAGTTAGCTATTGTTTGCCATTGTCATACGTACCAAAAACGGATGATCAAGGCTTTCAACAAAAAGATCAAGCCTCGAGTATATCAAGTTGGTGACTTGGTGATAAAACACATCATTCTACCACAAGGCGACCCCAGAGGCAAATGGACTCCATCCTATGAAGGGCCATTTGTTGTCAAGAGAGTTTTCTCTGGAAGTGCCATGGTGCTGACTACCATAGATGGTAAAGATTTCCCACATCCTATAAACGCAGACATAGTTAAAAAATACTACGCATAAGAGACTCGTTAGGTTGACACACCTAAGCAAAATAAGGGCATCCCGGCAAACCAAAAGGTTTGGGAAAAAATTAGGGATATATGTAATAGATTGTACACTTGGCAAGTTTAAAACCAGAAAGGGCGACTTGGGAAAAAAAGGGTATCCTGGTGGGCTGAAAACCCGAAAGGGAGGTCTAGGGAAAAGTTAAGGATTAAAAGCGTATGACTATGTCCCGTGGAATCAACACAGTCAATTTTATCACCAAGGTGCAAGTTCAAACGGTCCAAGATCAATCCAATCAACTTCTATCAACAGCAAGGGACATTCGAAGACATTGGGGCAATAGTAGAGTTGGAAGGCAATGAGATTATTTCACATGGCTATTTGTTTTCATTCTCAATTTTGTTTTCCTTTCGACGATTTCCTCTTACTAGGATCTTCGACTCTCTGTACAAAAATGCCTATTCATGGGAAAAATATCAATACAAATATACTTAGAAGTGCAAAATTTCTGTCTTTGTTTTGAATGCAAATTTGTCTAATGACTAAAATTGAATGAACATATGCATATGAACATAATTAAAACTATTTGGCACATGTGTCCTGCTAAGTAGTAGAAAACATCTCTTTAATGTATATGTAATATCCCCCATAGAGTTATCTCATTATCATTATCCCCACAAGGACGGCCACAATAAACCTTTCCCCAACGGAGTTGCCCATAAAGTCTCTTTGCATAGGATAATCCCTGACCAGAGTCTCAATCTCTTGGCAACTCTCTCTCCAGCTAAGTCGATTTTTACAAGTTGAAGCCTCGTGGATCTCTTCCTAAAAGAAACTCACTTCCCCAACAGGGTTTATTTCCCCAACAGGTTTTATTTCCCCAACAACAATCGAGGAACCACAAAATTCCCCAGCCAAGTACATCCTCCCCAAACGAGTCTGTATTCCCCCGACATAGTCCATCCTCCCCAGCTGAGCCCATTAAATTAATATATTATTTTATTTTCTTAGTTAAAATTAATTTAGAACTTAGGTTTATTTTAATTAATTAATCTTCATTTTATTTTCATTAATTTAAAACCTTTTCATAAAAAACCCTAAAAATCCTTTTCAAATTAGTTTCTTTTCTTAATTAGTTTAAGTTAATTTTATTTAATTTTAACTAATCATTTTCTTTAATTAGGTCAAGAAAAAACCCCTTTCATAAAAAAAAAACAAAAATCATTTCTTTTTCCATTTATATTCTTGCATTTTATTTTCAATTTTGTACAATATTCAATATGGTTGTAATAGATAATTATGTTTAATTTTCTTGCAATCCCCATTTGTAAATTTGTACACCCCTCCCCTAATGATGTAATAGCGTAGTAATTTTATTTTTCGCAATTTATCGCTTTATATAAATGCTAATAATTAGGGTTTGTATGAGAAGATAAAATCAACAAGTAGCAAACCCTAATCAAAGACTAAACATGAAAATCAATACACTTGCATACAAGCACCCTTAGGGTAAAATCCACTTGGTTGCCTTATAAAAAATGGTCATATTATGCATGTGAGGTATCTTAGCAAAAACAAGAAAAAATATAAGATCATAGTCCCTCGATGACGCTATCTATGTTGCCTTTTTCAAAATGATCTTAGTGACTAAAGAAATATGCTAAGATACCTTGCAACATTGCTAATCATGGTTATACGATGGCCCATGCCCGTCCCGTTTACATCCAAAGATAAGGTTACTTACCAAATCAATGGTAAGATGACAATGTCAAAGGAAAGAGGAAATAAACATGAAAGACTTTTGAGTAGGTAGACTGTTCCTAGTTGCTTGCTCAATTTCAAAACCAAAAACATCCTTGCTATTTTTAAAACAAACACCAACACTTTCAAAAACATCTTTCAAACTTGAAAACATTTTCAAAATATCAACACTTTGTATACATTCTTCCGAATGAGAATCATTACAAAGTTTGCCTAAACGATGACGCCTTTTCAAAATACTTTCAAAAAACCACACAAAGCACAATTTCAAACAAAAGCAAGTGATCTAGCAAGTAACTAAGAGCCCATGGAAAACCATGGATGAAAAGGGTGCTAATACCTTCCCTTTTCATAATCTACCCCCCCCCCCCCCCAACTCAAGAAAACATTCTCAAAGATCTTTCCTGTGCTTTTTCACCTTTCCTTTTGGATAAAAGAAAAGTCGGTGGCGACTCTTGCTAACCGCAACATATGCGATAAAACGCAAAACAACCAAGTCAGTTCTCCCACCGTATCACAGAACTGGCGACTCTGCTGGGGAGATTTTTAAAAATGGGGTTACCTTAGGGATATATCACATTTACTTGCTTTCTTTGTTTGACTTGTATTCTTTATATTATGGTTCTTTGTTTGGGTTTGAATCCTCTACCCGGATTTGAGATACCTTATAGGTAAGTAGCAATACGTTATGGAAATTGTGTGGGGTATACCGACATGGTCTAAGCAATAGCTACGTTAGTGTGACATATTTGTGGGTACCGGTAGCCCTTGAGTAGTCAAGGAGAATTCGAGGCCGCTGAGTGATGTCATGAAGCACTAATTAACTTTTAGAATCTTTACTTGACCAACTTGGCCATTAGGACGTAGTGAGATGACCGACTTTGATGCAGTCCGAAGTTGGTAGATACTCGATACTACACTCATTGAGGTTTGGTTTTTTGAGATATTTCGGTCGCCATTAAAGAGGCTTGCGCTAAAACAATGCCCAAGGAAACAAACCAGTGATATTGAGCTCCTTAGGACCCGGTTACTATTGCTAGGACAAGTTTGAGCCAACTAAACTTCAAGAGGGTACTTACCTATGAGACTCCATGCAAGCCTAAACCTAAGGACTTGTTTGTTTTGTTTGTATATATATACTTGTACATAGCATCATAAACATCATAAACATCATACTCATACTCATTAACCATTTCAAGGATCTTAGGATTTATCTTTGTTCTATTTTGTAGGACATGAATTCTATTCGCAGGAAAACCATTCAAGTCAATCTTGTAAGGATCCCTCCTCAACTTAAAGAGCTAGCATCAAGGATTCCTAAAAATTCTCCATTTACCGAAAGACATGGCCGCCTAATAAACTTGGTTACCTCCAACACTGATGAAGACATGATGAAGGTGCTCTTCCAGTTCTTTGATCCTCTACACCATTGCTTCACTTTTCCCGATTATAAACTTGTGCCAACTTTTGAGGAATTCTCACAACTCTTGAGAATTCCTATTCTCAATCAACTACCTTGCAACGGTACGGAAAGAGATCCAAAGCCAGAAGAGATTGCTCAATCCTTACACTTGCAACCATTTAATATCACAACTAATTGGGAAACAAGAAGTGGTGTCAATGGTTTCCTAGCAAAGTTCTTGTTTGAGAAAGCCTAAAACTGTTGGAACTCTTTGGATTTGCAAGCCTTTGAGGAAATTGTGGCTCTCCTCATCTATGGGATGGTTTTGTTTCCAAATCCTGACCAACTCATAGATGTGAACGCCGTCAAAATCTTCATGTCTCGTAACTCGGTGCCTACTTTGCTAGTGGACATCCTACATTCCTTTCACACTCGTACTATGAGGAAAAGAGGTATCCTTATGTGTTGTACTCCTCTTTTGTCAAGATGTTTTATTTCGCATCTTCCCCAATCTGTATTGAAGAACGAGCAAGGTTCAAGGTGGTCACATAGGTTGATGACGCTCAAACATTCAGACATTCATTGGTGTTCCCTATCCATAGAGAATATTACTATTGTCGACCGTTATGGAGAATTCCCTAAGGTCCCTTTACTTGGAATTAGAGGAGGTATCACCTACAACACTTGCTTAGCCTTAAGACAGTTTGGTTACGCCGGAAGGGGTGGTCCACACGAGATGCTTATTCAAGGTTTGGTATTTGACAACGAGAGCGACGATCAAGGTCACCGCCAGAGATTTATCCGAGCTTGGAGGATGTTGAACAAGGTAGATAGAAAGACATTTGGGCATAAGAATTCCATCCCTCTTGAGCCTTACCTCAAATGGGTACGAGCTCGTGCTCAAAGTTTTATAATGCCTTATCCCTCCATTCTTTTGGTAATCATAGAGCCTGTTGTGGAAGGAGATGTTCCCTACACTATCCTCCATCCCGACATGCCTACCTCTCTTGAAGACTTACAAAAGGGTTGGATCCAGCTGAAGGAAGAAAGATATACTTTCGAGGCTCAATTCTATGCTAGTGAAAATAGGGAATTGGAGCTTACAAAGCAGCTACGAGAAGAGCAAAGTGTGAACGCTTATCTCGCGCCAAAGAGGATGCGTTCGGTCTTTTTATCTTAGAAAGTTATTTTGTAAGCCCAAGAGGCATGATGTAATCTTTCTTGTTTTGTCTAATGAGAATTAACGTTTGTTCATTATTTTGTCTATACAAATTTAAATTTCATTAATCCTTGAAATCATTTGCATGTACATATTCCATGCATCATAACATGACAGGTTTTCGCATAACAGGTTTCCTTATCTTTCTGCTGTTTATTTCAGCAAGATGGATCTAGAGAAAACTGTGAAGGATCTCCAAACCCAGAATTCTCATTTTCAGGAGACTCTACTAGCCCTAGCCAAGGGGAAGCAAGATATGATGGCTTTGTTGGCCGTTAAGGAGAAGCCAAAGAAGAAAGCTCTACTCAACATGGGTAGAAGGTTCAAGGAGACAATCCGTTAAATCCCAGTAGGAGGAGATTCATCTGAAGAGGACGAGAACCAGATTGGTGAGGTAAAGAGTACTCAAGCTGACTGTATCAATGATCAAGTATCCGATGATGACTATTTCAACGAGAAGTATCCACCCACTGATATCAAATACAAGCAGTTAGAAGACAAATTGAAAGCTGTTGAAATCCAAGCCGTCCCCGGTTTAAATTTTGATGATTTGGGTTTGATCTCTGGGGTAGTCATCCCCCACAAATTCAAAATACCAATATTTGCAAAGTACAATGGGGTTTCTTGTCCAAAACTCCATTTGAAATCTTATGCGCACAAGATATAGCCACACACTGCTGATAAGAAGCTTTGGGTTCACTTTTCCAAGAGAGCTTGGATGGAACACAACTTGAATGGTTTTATCAGTTAGATGGTTCTCGTATCAATACTTGGGAGGATTTAGCTACTGCCTTCTACCATCAGTATCAGTACAATTCCGACTTGGCGCCAACGAGGGTTCAATTGTAAGATATGACCATGGGGAAGAATGAAGGATTTAAGGAATATGCGCAAAAGTGGACAGACCTTGCTAGTAGGGTCCAACCTCCCTTGACTGATAGGGAGCACATCGACATGTTCATGAGCACTTTATATGGTCCTTTCTTTAATTTGTTGGTTGGCTGCTCTTCTTTTGGTTTCACTGAATTGATCTTAACTGGAGAAAGAGTTAAAAGTGGCATCAAAATTGGGAAGATCTCTGTGGCATCTACCTCCACTCCCAATCCTATCAAGAAACCTTTTGCTGCAAAGAAGGAAGTCAATGTTGTGTACAGGGCAAGGGCCCATACCAAGAAGAACGATCACCCGTCTGTCAATGTTGTCCGAATCTCCAATCCAACTCCTACTCCAAGACCATCTGCAAATCATCAACATTTTGAAACTCCAAGAAGACAATTTACGAGGTTAGGCATGTCACTGTCTCAATCCCTTCAACATTTGGTCAAGGAAAATTTAGTGACATTGCACGATCCTCCCGCCAACCCTGGCACCTCGTCACCAAAGTATAATCCGAACGCTAAGTGTGCTTACCATTCAAGCAGCCCCGGGCACGAGACTGGCCAGTACTGGGCCTTGAAAAACAAAATCCAGGATTTGATTGATAACAAAACTATTGAATTTGATCCTCCTTCAATGCCGAATGTAATTACCGCTCCGATGCCGAAACATGACAAGATTGTTAATGCTGTTGAAGATACAATTTTTGTTGCCTCTGTTGAGGAATTGACTACTCTGCTGAATGTAATCAAGAACAATCTGTTGAAAGTTGGGATCTTCCCTGGCTGTGAAAAAGACTGTGTGTGTTGTACAAGACAACTCAATGGATGTGCAGGGCTTAAGAAAGGCATACAACGCCTGATGGATATCCACGAAATTCTATGTGAGAAGAATCCACTTGCAAAGAGTTTGATTAACAAATGTGAAGACCTCTCATTATTACCATCTCAAACAAGCTTCTTAGGATCACCTCCAAAGGTCCTATTAGGATTTCAAACGAACCCATTGTGGCGCCCTTAACAATTACCAATCTCGGACCAATTCCATACTCTTCAAATAAGGCAGTACCATGGAATTATGGTGCTGAGGTGTTTTATCATGGGATTAAACAAGACGCATGTATTGAAGAAGAAAAAGATGATGATGTTGGTAACATAACTAGCTTAAGCAAGTAACCAGAACTAGGAGAATATTTTCACCCAATATCTCACCACCAGTGGTTACAAAGTTGCCCATCCGCATTACTGCTTCCAAGCCAAGTACTGATACAAGAGGGAAGGAGAAGGTTGTTGAGCCTGATATGATTGAAGTACCCTCCAAGGACCTAGCTGATGGAGAACCCTCCGCTCGTGAGATGGACGAGATTTTGAAGATCATAAAAAGAAGCGACTTCAAGATTGTAGAACAGTTGGGGCAAACTCCTTCTAATATTTCAATATTGTCATTGTTGCTTTGCTCCGATGCCCATGCTCTAACATTAATCAAGTTCCTGAAAAAGGCTCATGTCCCCCATGAGACAACAACAGACCAATTTGAGAATTGCATGGCTGGCTTGACAGCTGATAATGGCTTGGGATTTTCAGATGCTGACTTAACACCTCTCGGAAAGAATCACAATAAAGCTTTACATGTTTCTATCGAGTGCAAAGGGACTACCTTAGCACATGTGCTAGTCGACACTGGTTCTTCTCTAAATGTATTACCCAAGGGGGCGTTAGACCGCCTAGAATGTGAATGTTTAGTCTTGAAGCCAAGCGATATCATTGTAAGGGCATTTGACGGATCAAAGAGGACTGTTCCTGGGGAGGTAGATCTTCCAATCAAAGTGGGCTCCCAAATCTTAAACTCCAACTTCTATATTATGGATATTCATCCTGCCTATTCTTGTCTAATAGTTCGCCCGTGGATCCATAAAGCTGGGGCATTAACGTCAACCCTCCACCGGAAACTCAAATATCCAGTCAAAGGAAGAATAGTCACCATCTGTGGAGAAGAAGAGTTTATGGTGAGCCACCATAACTCTTTCAATTACGTAGATATGGAAGGAGAATTCATTAAGACCCCGTGTCAAGCCTTTGAGGTTGTACCACCGATGATTGCTGCTACCAAATGTTCTTCTGATGAGTCTAAATCTGTTAAGGCCATGCCAACGATGGTTTCAATTAAAGATGCCCGTGCAGCAATTGAAGAAGGAGACTATGATACTTGGGGGGAAACTCCTCGATATCCCATTTAAAGAGGACAAGTTTGGTTTGGGCTTTACCGTCAAAGCTCAGAAAGAAGTGAGGCGTGCTCATGTTGGAAAGCCACCTCTCCGTATTGGAAGCCATGAAGTCAACGCCGTGGGTGATTATGAAGGAGCTGCATTTGAAGAGTTGGTGTATCCAACTACAACAGAGCTGAAGTATTGGCATACAAAGAGCTGTAATATTTTAATAATGACTTTTCAGCCATTTTCCTGGCCCGGGGCACTTTGGTCAATTTGTCAAGGGTTTTATTTATGTTCATCTAATCATATGATCATTCAGTACATTGGACTCTTTTGCATTCAAATATTTTTTTTCATTGTCCTTCCTTTCTTGTAAATACATTTTTCAAGAAAAAATAGCCATGTACCTTACATGCACACACACACTCTTGCAGGTCCACATCCACTCTGGATCCTATTGCCAATGAATATACTATTAACGACTATGACTTTGAATGTCCTACCAACCAAGACGAAGACGAAGGAGAGGAAGATTGTGACATACCAGGAGAATTAGACAGACTTCTATTACAAGAGGAAAAAGCTATTCAACCGCACGAAGAGTCAGTTGAAGTTATCAACCTGGGTACTGAGTCAGATAAGAAGGAAATCAAGATCAGCGCCAATTTGGAAAGAAGTGTCAAGAGAAGGTTGGTTCAGATGTTGCATGATTATGTGGAATTATTTTCTTGGTCTTATGAAGATATTCCTAGGTTGGATACCGACATCGTAGTTCATCGTCTGCCGACAAGAGAAGACAACCCTCCTGTTAAACAAAAGGTTCGTCGCATGAGGCTAGATATGTCTGAAAAGATCAAAGCTGAAGTGATGAAACAATTTGATGCAGGGTTCCTAGCTATGACATCCTATCCTCAATGGGTTGCCAATGTGGTGCTAGTGCCAAAGAAAGACGGGAAAGTTTGCATGTGTGTAGACTATAGGGATCTGAATAGGGCGAGCCCCAAGGATGACTTCCCTCTACCACACATTGATGTCTTAGTTGATAATACTGCTCAACATAAAGTCTTCTCTTTCATGGACGGATTCTCCGGCTATAATCAGGAAAGGATGGCTCCCAAAGACATGGAGAAGACTACTTTCGTTACGCAATGGGGTACCTTCTGTTACAAGGTAATGTTATTCCGATTGAAGAATGCAGGGGCAACATATCAAAGGGCTATGGTAGCTTTATTACATGACATGATTCATCATGAGATAGAGGTATATGTGGATGATATGATTGCCAGATCATAAACCGAAGAAGAACATCTTGATCATCTGTACAAATTATTCGAGAGGCTGAAGAAGTACATGCTCAGGTTAAACCCTAAGAAGTGAACATTTGGAGTACGATCGAGAAAGCTTATAGGTTTTATTGTCAGCAATAAAGGCATTGAAGTTGATCCTGCCAAGGTAAAGGCCATCCAAGAAATTCCGGTCCCACATTCTGAAAAGGAAGTTAGAAGATTCTTGGGTCGTCTCAATTACATTGACCACTTCATATCACACTTGACTGCTACTTGTGAGCCAATCTTCAAACTCTTGAAGAAAGATGAGATAGTCAGATGGAATGATGAGTGCCAGATTGCCTTTGATAAAATCTAAGAATACCTACAGGAACCTTCTATTATCATGCCTCCAGTTGAAGAAAGACCCTTGATCATATACTTGAGAGTATTAGAGAACTCTATGGGGTGTGTTTTGGGCCAACATGACGAGTCTGGCCGAAAAGAGCATGCTATTTATCATCTGAGCAAAATGTTTACCGACTGTGAAACCAGATATTCACTGCTCGAGAAAACTTGTTGCGCTCTGGCATGGGCTGCTCGCCGGCTAAGACAGTATATCTTGACTCATACCACTCTGTTAATTTCTAAGATGGATCCAATCAAGTACATCTTCGAGAAACCTGCCCTTTCCAGACGGATAGCCAGATGGCAAATTATCTTGACTGAGTACGACATTCAATACAAGACTCAAAAGGCCATAAAAGGAAGTGTACTAGCATATCATTTGGCCCATCAAGCTATGGACGATTATCAGTCATTGAACTTCGACTTCCCTGATGAGAATATCATGCTGGTAACCGACTGTGCGAAATCTGACGGACCCGAACAAGGATCCCAATGGACTATGGTATTCGATGGGGCTTCCAACACCTTAGGTAAAGGAACTGGTGATGTGATCATCTCTTCTGAAGGTTTCCACACTCCTTTCACTACCGGACTATGCTTCGATTGCACAAACAATATGGCCGAGTATGAAGCATGTATCTTAGGTCTGAAAGCTGCCATTGACTTAAGGATCAAGCATTTGGATGTGTTCGGGGATTCCGCCCTACTGATCAACCAAGTAAAAGGATATTGGGACACTAAACACCCTAGTCTTATCCCTTACAAGGAACTTGTGCTATCCCTAATTCCTTACTTCGAAGAGATCACTTTTGAGAACTTCCCTAGGGAAGAAAACCAGTTGGTTGACGCTTTGGCAACCGTGTCTTCAATATTCAAGGTCAGATGGGACAACGAAGCCCCTATGAAAACAATTTAAAGATTCGATGAACCTGCACATTGATATAAGTTTGACACCGATACGGAAAAACCAGGGTACCATGAGGTGTTAAGATACCTTCAAGAACAAGAGTATCCAGAGGGGACATCTATCAATGACAGAAAGTTCTTGCGAAGATTTGCAGCCAAATTCTTCCTAAGTAACGAGATATTGTACAATCGCAACCATGATTCAACTCTACTCTGATGTGTGGACAAGAAGGAGGTGGAGGAGATCATGGAAGACATGCAGGATGGTCTCATCGGTACTCACTCAAGTGGACATACGATGGCTAAGAAAATCTTAAGAGTCGGTTACTATTGGTCAACGATGGAGACTGATTGCCATCAACATTCAAGAACTTGTCACAAATGCCAAATCTACGCTGACAAGGTCCATGTGCTTCCTATCCCTCTGAATGTCATGACCGCTCCATGGCCATTTGCAATGTGGGGCATTGACATGATTGGAGAGATCAAGCCCACCGCTTCCAACGAACATCGCTTCATTCTTGTTTCTATTGACTATTTTACCAAATGGGTCAAAGCCACCTCATTTGCCTCAGTCACCAAGAATATGGTAGCCATATTCATCAGACACAACCTCATCTGCTGTTATGGTATCCCCGAAAGAATCATCACCGACAATGGGACTTACCTCAACAATGCTATGATCTCCGAGCTTTGCACTCAGTTTAAGATCAAGCATCATAATTCTTCTCCGTATAGACTGAAAATGAATGGCGCAGTCGAAGCGGCCAACAAAAATATCAAGATGATTATGCAGAAAATGGTAGTAACCTATAATGATTGGCATGAGATGTTTCCGTTTTCTCTACATGGCTACCGTACTTCAGCTAGAACATCAACTGGGGCAATTCCCTTTTCTCTATTCTATGGCATGGAAGCTGTTTTTCCAGGGGAAGTTCAGATTCCCTCACTGAGAATTACGAATGAGGCAAGCCTAGGCCAAGACGAGTGGATTCAAACAAGATTGGATCAGCTGAACTTGATTGACGAAAAATAGTTAGCTGTTGTTTGCCATTGTCAGACGTACCAAAAACGGATGATCAAGGCTTTCAACAAAAAGATCAAGCCTCGAGTATATCAAGTTGGTGACTTGTTGATAAAACGCATCATTCTACCACATGGCGACCCCAGAGGCAAATGTACTCCAACCTATGAAGGGCCATTTGTTGTCAAGAGAGTTTTCTCCGGCAGTGCCATGATGCTGACTACCATAGATGGTAAAGATTTCCCACATCCTATAAACACGGACATAGTTAAAAAATACTACGCATAAGAGACCTGTTAGGTTGACACACCTAAGAAAAATAAGGGCATCCTGGCAAACCAAAAGGTTTGGGAAAAAATTAGGGATATATGCAAAAGATTGTACACCCGGCAAGTTTAAAACCAGAAAGGGCGACTTGGGCAAAAAAGGGTATCCTGGTGGGCTGAAAATCCGAAAGGGCGGTCCAGGGAAAAGTTAAGGATTAAAAGCGTATGACTATGTCCCGTGGAATCAACACAATCAATTTTATCACCAAGGTCCAAAGTTCAAACGGTCCAAGATCAATCCAATCAACTTCTATCAACAGCAAGGGACATTCGAAGACATTGGGGCAATAGTAGAGTTGTAAGGCAATAAGATCATTTCACATGGCTATTTGTTTTCATTCTCAATTTTGTTTTCCTTTCGAAGAATTCCTCTTACTAGGATCTTCGACTCTCTGTACAAAAATGCCTATTCATGGGCAAAATATCAATACAAATATACTTTAAAGTGCAAAATTTCTTTCTTTGTTTTGAATGCAAATTTGTCCAATGACTAAAATTTAATGAACATATGCATATCAACATAATTAAAACTATTTGGCACATTTGTCCTGCTAAGAAGCAGCAAGCATCTCTTTAATGTATATGAAATATTCCCCATAGAGTTATCTCATTATCATTATCCCCACAAAGACGACCATAATAAACCTTTCCCTAATGGAGTTTCCCATAAAGTCTCTTTGCATAGGATAATCCCCGACCAGAGTCTCAATCTCTTGGCAGCTCTCTCTCCAGCTAAGTCGATTTTTACAAGTTGAAGCCTCGTGGATCTCTTCCTAAAAGAAAATCACTTCCCCAACAGGGTTTATTTCCCCAACAGGTTTTATTTCCCCAAAAAAAATCGAGGAACCACAAAATTCCCCAGCCAAGTACATCCTCCCCAACCGAGTCTGTATTCCCCCGACATAGTCCATCCTCCCCAGCTGAGCCCATTATTCCCCGGCTGTGTATATCCTCCCTAATTGAGTGTATCCTCCCTAAGCTGAGTCTGTCCTACCCGACTGAGTCTACACTCTCTAGTTTGAATTTTCCTTTCAGATTATTGCAAATCATAGGGCCACAACCCCTGACCCCCAGTAAAGCCGTCAGCAAAGCCTTTACTATTTCCAAAAAGATACTATGAAGCCTGGACCCGACCAGATATTAGCACAATTTTCAAGTTATTACTGAAGCCTGGACCCGACTAGATAATAGTTTGACTTCTTCAATTGCCGAAGCCTGGGCCCGACCAAATAGCAGTTTAATTCCTACAAAATCATTAGCAAAACTCCTCTTCTCCAGTAGAGTTTGCCACTATCCCTAGTGAATTACTGAAACCTGGACCCGACCAGACAACAGTTGATCTCAATTTCAAGATACTATGAAACCTAGACCCGACCAAATAATAGTCTAACTCTTCAAAGATATAGAAGAACCTGGACTTAACCTGACCAAGGTTAAACTTCTTTTCCCCAGTAGAGTTTGCATATGCCCCAACAAATTACTGTGAAACCTGGATCCGACCAGATATCAGTTTTCAATTTCATCTTTTCAAGCAAGTTGTTGTGAAGCTTGGATCTGACCAGATAACAATTACCCTCAGAGATTCGTTGTGAAACCTAGAAACTGACCAGATAACAACTAGATCCCCAAACAGTTTATGGTGAAACCTGGACCCGACCAGATAGCAATTGACCTCATCAACCTCAAAAATATGCACAGTCTGGACCCGACCGGATAACAAATTTTCAAATAGTTTATTGTGAAACCTGGAGCCCGACCAGATAATAGTACAACTTTCCAAAACCATGAAACCTGGACCCGACCAGATAGTAGTTACCACTTCAAGTTACTGCGAAGCCTGGATCTGACTAGATAACAGTTAACTTTTGTATCCACAACAAGTTATTCTGAAGCCTAGATCCGACCAGATAACTATTCAATTTTAAGAAAAATTTATGCAAAGCCTGGAATCCGACCAAATAACAATTAATTCGTTTCTTCCCCCAGTAAGTTACCGTGAAGCCTGGATCTGACCAGATAGCAGTTGATTACTTCATTCTCAGCAAATTGGGAAGCCTGGATCCGACCAGATAACAGCTGACATTCAAGAGATATTCTCCAGTGAAAGCATCCTTTCAACAAAGTTTGAAGATATGCATATTATTCATCCCCAACGGCAATCAGGGATTCAACCCTCCAGAATTTCCTCAGCAGCAATCAGGGATTTATTTTCCCAGAAAAAAACATACATCTCACATTCATACATCATAGCATGTACATACCATATGCATTTAACATAATACCACATCTGGTGAACATCATGCAAGCATCTGCATTTTACTAACTTTTTTTCTAACAGGTAAAACATCAAGTTTTAGTATAAATCAATAAGATATTTGTGTTGATACTTCTTCCAATGTCTACCAACATTCCTCCAAATGGCATCTATAAGCCCATTCACCATCCATCTTCGAGTGCAAATTTCAGGGCACTCTAGTGTTCAATCGTCTTTCACCTTCAAGTCACGAATGGTGGAACCGCCAATCTAACTCTTCAAGTTTAAGAAGATTGAACAGGGGAAGCTGTTGTACCCCAAAATTTTCCCTCTCATTTATCAAGTAATCTCTCACAAGATCTCTTTCAGTTCAATACCACATTAGGTTTGATCACTCAAGACACCTCCTTAAGCATTGATGACCAAAATTAGGGTTTGAGATTGCACAAGGATAATTGAACTTGCAATGCTTCATATGACTTTCATGGATCATTATGGTTTGAAGCATGGTTCCAAGAGTTCAATTGCATATTTTTGACCTAATGGCATGACCTAAAACATTGCTCAAGATCAATTGGATTGACAGTGAATTCTCAGTCAACTGTACACTGAAAAGTCAAACTTTGACTTTTTGGTCAAAATCCAATGTCAAAGATCACAATTAATCAAAACATGTCAAAATATGAAACTTATTCATCAAGAAATCAAAAAGTCAAGATTTCATTTTGAAAAGTCAAAGTTTTCTAACTTAGAAATTTTTCTAAGTGTTTAAAACTTCATGTTTTTTCACAACTTTGAGTTAATTTTTCACCATGATGCAAGAGGATTCAAAAGAAACTTTCAACATAAAAGTTGTATATCTCTATGATATCTACAAAAATGCTTTAGGCAACTTCTTATAAAAATTCTTGGATCTCAAGTTATTAATTCATAAAGTCATGGTCTTGAAATTGAACACTTAGTGAAATTTTGCCCTAGTTTTGGTCAGGATTTTGACCTAACTTCATGGTACATTTTCATATAGTTCCAAGTGGAATTTTAAAAATTGATTCAAAGATGGGTTGTAGAGCACATTACAAGCTTTCCAAAATGTCCTAGAACTCATTGAGATCATTTGTGAGCAAGGAGAATCGAAGAGATAAAGTTAGGGTTTTCAAACTTAAATTACAAGTCATTTTGTGATGAACAAAACTCAAATTTCAAACCTATGCTGCACAATCTTGCTTTACAGGCCTCTAAAACTCAAGATATCTCCATAATTAGAAGATTACACTTGCTTTTGAGCTATTATCCTCTTGATTCAAGCTTTATCCAAGTAAATTTTCCATTAATGGCACAAAGGCACCATTGCCATTTACATAAAGCAAGCTTTATGCAATGTCAACTTGCATTGAGCTTTGCACTTGTTCCCTTTGCACAAGCTTCCTCTACAAAGTCAAATAAGATTGTTTAAAGTTGGCAACTACTCTACATGCTTGTACTGGCTGCCTCGAAACCAGATTTTTCACTTTTCTTCAAAATCAAGCAATTGAGCCATAACCCTATAACTCAGAAATCTTTTGTGATATAGCTCTCCAACCTTTTCCATACAAAAACACAATTTTATTGCAACATAACACACGAATACACAAGCTCTAAAAACTTCTAAAACTCAGAACTGCATCAAAAACCACCATTTTTGCATATTCTGACCAAGAACTTCAAACTTCCATTTCACTCGTGCATTTCTTGGGCTTTTGCTTCCAAAAGCTTCCAAACATCATATATAAGCCATCCCTATCCCTGTTACACGACTGTAACACCATCTTCATCCATTTCCAAGATCAAAAATAGAGCATCACAGTTAGACTTCTCCAGACCATTCCAGCCACTCTCAGCTCAAGCCAGTCATTGCATTAGCTTCCTAGAGGTCCAAGGAAACTAACCTGATCATCACCACTGCCTGAAATAAGCTCAAATCCATTTCACGATTTCCAGTTTTGAGGTATTTTACTTGAAATTCTATCTTCATATTTAGGCATTGTTAGGCTTGCATTTGTGAAGATAAAATGTAGACATCATTGCCCTGAAACTATACATGTCCATAGATTTCATTTATTTTGATTGAGTTAGGAGAATTTTGAGTTTGAACATTTTGAAATATTTAGGTCAGAATTTGATACTTTTAGAAATTCTCATTCATCTTTGATTTATAGCTTATGATATTTATATGGTTGAATTCGTGTGACAAAATGGAGCAATTTTCATGTTTATATTTTTGTAAATGGTTGAGAAATGAGCAAGTTACAGATCCTTTGGCTGGAGGTTGAAGATGAAGTGTAATCAGGGCGCATTTTGTGCTATGTATTTATCCTTTCACACAAGTTAACGGATGTATAGCCACCCCAGTGGTAAGACAGCGCGCTGCTAACCTCAAGGTCACCGATTCAAGACCCAGCGCTGCCTTTTGCTTTTTCTTTTCACATTTTCACAGTTTTTTTGGATTTTTGCAGCGTTGGGCTCCCCTTTGTTGGGCCTAACCTTTTTGCTTATTTTTGCTCCCTGTTTCATTTTCTAACCCCCCTGACTTTTCTTTATATTTTTATTTTCTTCTTTTATTATTTTATTTTTCTTCATTATTAATATTATTATTATTATTATTATTATTATTATTATTATTATTATTTTCATAAGTCATAAAAAATCCAAATTTATTTTTATTTATTATTTATACTTATATATTTTCTCTATAAAACAAAAAGATTAAAATTAAAAACACTTTCTTAAACAAATTAATTTCTTTTTTAAATAATTAATTTTTAGACATAGGTTAAATTAATATATTATTTTATTTTCTTAGTTAAAATTAATTTAGAACTAGGGTTTATTTTAATTAATTAATCTTCATTTTATTTTCATTAATTTAAAACCTTTTCATAAAAAACCCTAAAAATCCTTTTCAAATTAATTTATTTTCTTAATTAGTTTAAGTTAATTTTATTTAATTTTAATTAATCATTTTCTTTAATTAGGTCAAGACAAAACCCCTTTCATAAAAAAAAAACAACAAAAATTATTTCTTTTTCCATTTATATTCTTGCATTTTATTTTCAATTTCGTACAATGTTCAATATGGTTATAATAGATAATTAGGTTTAATTTTCTTGCAATCCCCATTTATAAATTTGTACACCCCCTCCCCTAATGATGTAATAGCGTAGTAATTTTACTTTTCACAATTTATCGCTTTATATAAATGCTAGTAATTAGGGTTTGTATGAGAAGATAAAATCAACAAGTAGCAAACCCTAATCAAAGACTAAACAAAGCATGAAAATCAATACACTTGCATACAAGCACCCCTAGGGTAAAATTCACTTGGTTGACTTATAAAAAATGGTCATATTATGCATGTGAGGTATCTTAGCAAAAACAAGCAAAAATACAAGATCATAGTCCCTCAATGATGCTATTTATGTTGCCTTTTTCAAAATGATCTTAGTCCCTAAAGAAAGATGCTAAGATACCTTGCAACATTTCTAATCATGGTTATACGATGACCCATGCCCGTCCCATTTACATCCAAATATAGGGTTACTTACCAAATCAATTGTAAGATGACAATGTCAAAGGAAAGAGGAAATAAACATGAAAGACTTTTGAGTAGGTAGATTGTTCCTAGTTGCTTGCTCAATTTCAAAACCAAAAACATCCTTGCTATTTTTAAAACAAAGACCAACACTTTCAAAAACATCTTTCAAACTTGAAAACATTTTCAAAAGATTAACACTTTGTATACATTCTTACGAACGAGAATCATTACAAAGTTTTCCTAAACGATGGCGCCTTTTCAAAATACTTTCAAAAAACCACACCAAGCACAATTTCAAACAAAAGCAAGTGATATAGCAAGTAACTAAGATCCCATGGAAAGCCATGGATGAAAAAGGTGCTAATACCTTCCCTTTTCATAATCTACCCCCCCCCCCCCCCAACTCAAGAAAACAATCTCAAAGATCTTTCCTGTGCTTTTTCACCTTTCCTTTTGGATAAAAGAAAAGTCGGTGGCGACTCTTGCTAACCGCAACATTTGTGATAAAACGCAAAACAACCAAGTCAGTTCTCCCACTGTATCACACGTTGAAACAAAACGAAAACATCTGTATGAATTTTATGTAAAAAACACAACCGATGATGCATGTATAGTGTTTTTGTGTGATTTGGATCATCAAGACTGATCCATTCTTACCCTATGGTGCATATGGAACTGAATGAGATGATAGGTTCACTTGAATGTGGATGCAACTAGGTTTTATAACTTGCCTTAGTTTTGATATTCTTTAAGATTTTAGGAATGGTTGCTTGCAAGAGTTTCTTCTGTGGTCTATTATGTCTGAATGAAGAGGAATATAATGCTTGAATTAGGTCAAAATATTGTGGACTTGGACCTTATAAGAAAATCCTTGTCTTTATCTTATTTAATTTTGAATTTAAATTAATAAAAATGAAAATAAATAAAATAAAAACCCAATGGGTGTGTTGTACCACAAAATTTGCCCTCCCATATTTCTCAACACATGGCAAGTGAGGTCCCCAAATTGCTCAAGAAAGTCCAAGAGTTGACCAGACAAACTCTCTCCTAAGACAGTCTACCTCAAATTAGGGTTTCCATCTTCATCAAGATGTGTGAACCATAAAGGACTCAAATTCTCCCCATTGTCCTAATATGTTCTCAAGATCATCCATGTCAAGTTTCAAGCCTTGCAGAAAAAGTTTGCTCAGTCAATTGCTCAAAGGCCTGAAAATCGACTGTGCTAGGTCAAAAGTCAATTGTGCCCCACATATAGTCAAACTTCAAGATTTTTGGTCAACATCATCATTTTGAAGTATCATTCATCATTTTATCAAGGGTTGATCATGATTCATCAAAGATTGCTCACAATTCATCAAAACGCAAAAGTTGCTAAATTAGGATTTTGTAGGAAAAGTCAACTCAACTTTGACCAAGCATTACTTTCTCATACTCTATCAGAAATGACCTATCCAAAGCTCATTTTGAAGATGATGCAATTCCCTACAATTAATCTTCATCTCCCAAGTTGAAAATATTCACTCACAAAAAGATATGAATTTTGACATTATAGGTCATTTTGGAAAGTCAACAAAAACACCTTTTGGGTAAAAGCTTCATACATGAACATGGAAGACTAAATTGAGATAAGACAAAAAGGGTAGCTTAGGGGACATCCTAATCTTTCTAAAAAGTCCAAGAACACCTCTCTAGGGTCAAAATTGATAGAGTTATCCATTGTCCAAGTTGACCTTTTTTGCAAAATTGCCAAAAGTCAACATTGACCAAATTTGCATTTTTTCCAAAGGGGGCCATGTTTTCTTTTTTGAAACATGTTTCTAATAGAACCCACAACCCCTAAGCTTTTCCACCTTTTATTTTATTATTTTTATCATTTATTTTGAATTTTTATTCATTTAAATCAAAATAAATCAAATTAAATGGTAAAATAAAAAATCAAATCAAATCTTGGATTTTTTGTACATCTTTTGAGTCTATGTATAGCTAGCAGGATGACTAATTCTTGCAAGATTGATTTGGGTTTAAAAAAGGTTGGATTGAAACAAATTTGGAAAGATATCATATGCCATGAAAGACCAAATCAAATCTTCATAATGGGCAAGATTCAATTCGTTTTTGTTGACCTAATGTGTTGCACTACATATACAGAAGGAACCCAAGGCAAGAGAAGGGGTTGAGCAGTCATGAAAGAGGCAGAATAAACTTCAAAATTTCAAAGAAAAAGTGCAGATCAAATTCCAAGCTATAGGCCATCTTAAGCCATCCTAAGCTTACCAATTGGTTGTTGGATGTCTCAGGAACATGTTCCAATCACTAGCAAGCCTCCCCACGTCCTGAAACACTTTGTAGGAGCATCACGGTTTGCCCTATTTCTTGGAATTCGATTATCATGATTTATACATCATTTGCATGTTTTGATTATATATTCTTGTTCCTTATTGAGTTTGCAAGCTAATCATTCTATTCAATTGCATTTTTGATGACTGTATGTGAAACTGCCATGGCTAGGGTTTTGCTTTCTTGTTTATGGCTTTGCAGTATAGGTTAAATTGGACGTTGATTCTGGTACCATGATACTCGTGAGGATGGGACGAGTTGATTGGTACCAGACATGATCATTTATCTTTCTTGTGGACAATTTTTGAGATGCACATGTTTGTACCTACCACGAAAGGTTTGTAGGTAAAAGCTTGTTTACCTAAAACGACAGTTTGATGAAAAAGACGATGCGTGGCACTCCTTGGTTGGGTGGTTTGAATTTTAGCGCATTTTTTCCAATTAACTATCTTGTTTTATATATTATGCATTATTGCCATTATATGAACAGATGAAGCGCGTGGTACATATTGTTGGGCGTGTTTGGTGTTGAGCATAAGGACCTGGGTTCGATCCTCAGGTCCCCAACTTTGTTCATATTATTTTTGAATAGGTGATCAGGTAAGCTGCAGCCCCCAACGTCCACCAAAGGCCATTCAATTTCCACCATCAAATTCATCATCAATCTGGATCCAACGCTCAAGTAGCAAGAGGTCCATCATGCGCCTCAAGTCAACGTGTGCACTGAATCAGACAAAGTCAAAACGGGCTGAGATTCATTTGGGCCCAGAATTTCAATAGCACCCCCAATAATTGCTAGCACAGGCCCATCATTCTTTCTTATTTCTTTTATTTTATTTATTTCTTTTATTATTTATTTTATTTACTCTTAATTCACAAATTAATCTTTTTTCATAAAAACCATAAAATCAATAATTCAAAAAAAACTAGGATTAGTTTTTTTTTATTATTATCAAAATTAATTTAATTTAGTTTAACTTAGGGAAATTGTAATTTATTTTTGCAAATAAAATCAAATAGAAATTAGGTTAAAACTCTTGATTTAATTTAATTTTCTCTTTTTCTCAAATACATAAAAATACAAAAAATAGGTTTTTAGAATAATTTATTTATTTTTTCTTAAATTAAAATTTATTAGAATTAGGACTTTTTTTTTCTAATTTAATAATTTATTTATTTTCTTAAATAACAAAACATGACAAAAAACATTTTTTTAATCAGTCGTCAATAGGTTTGGTAAAGGGTCAAAACCCTAGTTTGTCTCGTACATAATTCATCGCGCGCGTTTATTATTTTCGCTAATATTTTTTTAACTGTTCATGGTTTATAATAGTTTAATCTAGGGCTTTTTACTTATCGCTTTTTTCCCGAGTTTTTTGGCTATGTAATTAATCCCCCTTCCCTGAAGCCTTGTAATAGCGTAGATTAACTTTCTCGCATTTTTAATTCTTGCAAATATTTAACTGTTTAGATGTATGCTAATAGGATTGTATGACAAGAATGCATGAAAAATTTAATACAGTTAGAAAACCCTAATGTGAAAAGACAAATAACTGAAACAAATCACTCGCACATATCACTCTTAGGGTATACTCTCACTTCGGTTGCCTTCGGTGAACGATCATTAAGTATAGGGTGTCTTGGTGGTTGCCCTCCTGTCTGAAAAAGATCAAACTCCCCATTCGAATGTTGCCTCGGAAATGTTGCCTCGGAAATGTTGCCTCGAATCTTAAGACTCTAGGGTTATTACTAATTTGTCCTAATATTGCTTTAGAGATCGTACGTCCCTTTCGAATTGACCCTTACAACTCCAACGATGGTGCTACCTATTTCTCAATAGTAGGATAGCGATGTCTAAAGGAAACGAGAATAGAAATAATATTTTTTCGAGTAGGTAGATGCTAGTAGGTACTTGCTCAAATCAAAGCTTTTTTCATACTTACACTTTTTTAAAGCAAACTTTCAAAAACAACTTCGTCACACCTTTGAGGACTGATACAAGGGTTATCACGAAGTCAAACTGTTTCAAAACAAAGCACATACACAAGTAATTTTAAAAAGATGAGAAAGTACCTAAGAGACCATGGAAAACCATGGATAGAAAGGGTGCTAACACCTTCCATTTTTATAATCTACCCCCCCGTACTCAGAATATCTCGAAAAAGGATTTTTTTATGTACTTTTTTCCTTTCCGATTGGATGAAATAAAAGTCCGTGGCGACTCTTGCTTACCGTGACATTTTGCAAAAAAAAAATGCAAAACGCAAACCAATATTAACAGTCGGTTCTGCCACCGTATCACAGAACTGGCGAATCTGCTGGGGATTTATAAGTGGGGTATACCTTAGGATCTAGGTCATCATAATTGCTTCTCTTGATTGCTTTGTTTGCTTTACTTTTAAGGGTTTTTGTTTGGGGTTACTATAGATCCTACAACCCGAATCTGGGGAATACCTTTTAGGTAAGTAGCAATAGACTGTGAGGGAACTGTACAGTGTAGACCGATACTGTTGAAGCAGTAGCTACATTGATGTGGCACATTGGTTGGTACCGGTATCCATTGTGGAGAAACGAGGAGAATACGGGGCCGCTGCATGGTGTCGTTAAGCGTCAACTGACCTTAGAACCTTTAATCGCCCAACTTGGCCATTAGAAAGTAGTGAGATAGCCGGCCTCGGTGTAAAGCTGAGAACTGGTTGATACTCGATGCTACACTCATTGAGACCATACTCTAGAGATAGTTCCGACTGCAAGAAAAGATTGTGTGAGCTGAAACCAGTGATATTGAGATCCTCTAGAACCCGATAACTTTTTCTAGGACAGGTTTGAACCAACTTAACTTCAAGAGGGTATTACCTTTGACCTCATGCAAGCCTTAAACCTAAGGGTTTTGTGTGATTTGACTGTGTTTGCAATATCTGTGTTTGCTATACCTATGGTTTACCATGACATCATGCATCATAACATGGCATTCATACTTCATTACACTAACCATTTCAAAGACCAAGGGAATTTATCTTTGTTCTGTTTCGCAGATTATGGCTTCCGTGCGCAGAAATACCATCCGAGTCAACTTTGTGCAAATACCTGCCCAACTTAAAGAGCTAGCCTCAAGAGTTTGAGACCTCTATGTTCATTAAGAGACACGGTCAACTTCTCAGCCTGGTTACTTGAAACCTTGATGAACAGATGATGAGCATACTATTTCAGTTCTTTGATCCCGTGCATTGTTGCTTCACCTTTCCAGATTATCAGCTGGTACCCACCTTGGAAGAATTTTCCCATCTATTGGGCATATCCATTCTTGAACAAGTACCCTTCACAAGTATGGAAGAAGTTCCTAGACCAGAAGAAATTGCCTCAGCTCTGCATTTGAAACGGGCTGATGTAGTATCCAATTGGGAAACTCGAAACGGAGTAGGAGGTTTTCTAGCCAAATTTCTGATAGAACAGGCTCAACTATTTTCGGATGATTTGGATTTTCAGGATTTTGAAGATGTTTTGGCTCTTCTTATCTATGGTTTGGTTCTCTTCCCTAATCCAGACTCTTTTGTAGATGTGAATACTGTCAAGATCTTCCTTTCTCGCAACCCTGTGCCTACCTTGCTTGGAGATATCTTGCATGCCCTCCATACTCGTACTATGAGGAGAAGAGGGACTCTCATGTGCTGCATGAAGTTGCTGTCGAGGTGGTTTATTTTGCACCTCCCTAAGTCTGTGTTGAAGAACAAAGAAGGTTTGGGTTGGTCATACAGAATAATGTCACTTGCTCATACAGATATTCTTTGGTGTTCTCGGGATATGGAAGACACTGCTGTTATTGACCGTTGTGGGGGGTACCCTAATGTCCCATTGCTTGGAATCATAGGAGGTATAACTTACAATCCTTGTCTAGCTTTGCGACAATTTGGTCATGCTCGAAGAGATGGTCCCCATGAGTTACTTCTTGAGAACATTGTATTTGACTATAAGGAGGATGTAAGGAGCATCACCGGAGGTTCATACGAGCTTGGGGCATGGTAAATAGATCTGACCCCGAAGAGTTGGGACCAAAGACTTCCCTTCCTATGCAGCCTTACCTCCAATGGGTCCGAGCTCGTACTCAGAAGATCATGATGCCTTATGAAGCTGTATTACCAGTGATTGTGGAGCCCACTAATGAAGAAGGCATTCCGTACACGGTTCTCTATCCTTACATGCCCACTGATCCTGGGGAGCTTCAGAGGTCTTGGATTTAGTTGAGGAATGAGCGGGTTACTTACCGAGAACAGTACCATGAGCAAGAAAGGAAGATTTTGAAGCTCACCAGGCAGATCGAGGAAGAAAGAGTGATCAATGACTATATCAGCATAAAGAGGAAGTGTCCATGGGACTTTTGATTTTGCTTTTGCTACTTTTAGATTTGTTTTATTTACTTCTTTGTAAACGCCTTGAAGGCATTGTTGAACCTTTCAAAATTAAGCTAATAAAGTTTTGTTTATTTTTGGTTTGCAAATTTAAATCTCCCAAAGTCTTTGAAATCATTACATACGCATCCCATTATCATGCACATCATCACAGGTACCACTACAGGTTTCTTATCTTCTTCGCTGTTTATTTCAGCAGAAATGTCTTCCGATCAAGCCATCAAAGATCTTCAGGCACATAATGCCCAGTTCCAACATATGTTCATAAGTCTGGCTAAGGGGCAAGAGGATCTTAAGACCCTTATTCTGAAAGAGAAGAAGAAGAAGACTGGTATACTGAATATGGGTAGAAGGTTCGGAGAAAGGTTGAGGCATCAAACTGATCTGACCTCTTCATCCAAGGACTGAGAGAATCAAGAAAGGGAAAAAGACCCTAGTCCTGCAGTTTCTAACAATGATACTGATTACGATGACGAGCAATATCCTTCTGCTGAGGATAGGTACAAGCAGCTAGAAGACCGTCTGAGCGCTATGTAGATTCAGAAAATACCTGGTTTGGACTTCGGAGAATTAGGACTGGTATCGGGAGTGGTGATCCCTCATAAGTTCAAAGCTCTAGTTTTTGCCAAGTACGATGGAGTATCATGCCCAAAATTCCATCTCCGATCTTATGTCAGGAAAATCCAACCCCACACTGCTGATAGAAATTTGTGGGTGCATTTCTTTCAAGATAGTCTGTCAGGGACTCAGCTTGAATGGTTCTACCAGTTGGGAGGAGCCAGTGTCCGAAACTAGGAAGATCTTGCTGCTGCTTTTTACAAGAAGTACCAGTATAATGCCGACCTTGCTCCCACTCGTACTCAACTCCAGGGTATGTCCATGGGTGCAGGTGAAGGTTTTAAGAACTATGCTCAAAAGTGGAGAGACTTGGCTGGAAGAGTCCAACCCCCTTTGTCTGATAGGGAGTTGGTTGACATGTTTCTAGGGATGCTATATGGTCCATTTTCAATCACTTGATCGGCAACTCGTCATCTGGTTTCACTGAGTTGATTTTAACTGGAGAAAGAGTGGAAGATGGCATTCGAAGTGGTAAAATACATAAGGATTCCACTTCGAGTTCGGTAAAAAATCCTTTCACTGGTAGGAAGGAAGCTAGTGCAGTCTATAGCCCGAGGGGCCAGAGCAGATCTGAACACCGTCAAACGGTAAATGCTGTAGTGATACCAAGACCCACAGTTGCTCCACAACACAACAATCAACAAAGGGTGGAAATACCACAACGGCAGTTTACCCACATCAATATGACTTTGGCTGAAGTTCTACCTCACCTATTGAAATCTAACTTGGTAACCTTGAGAGAGGCTCCCAAGAATCCAAACACTACTTCTCCCAGATACAATCCCAACGCGCGGTGCTCCTACCATTCCGAGATTCTGGGCCATGATACAAATGATTGCTGGGCTTTGAGAAACAAAGTACAAGATTTTCTCGAAGCCAAAGAGATTGAGTTTGACGATCCAGAAAAGCCGAATGTTATAACTGCTCCCATGCCCAAACATGGTCGTGGAGTTAATGTTATTGACACCGATTTATTTGTGACCTCTGTTGAAGAAATTTCTACTCCTCTGATGACTGTTAAGAAGAAATTGTTGTTGGCCGGTTTATTTCCGGGTTGTGGTGAAGGTTGCCACATGTGTTCGATTCTGCCTTTCGGTTGTTGTTTATTGAAATCAGGTGTTCAGCGCCTGATGGATAATAAAGAGATTTTGTTCGAGAAGACTATGATCCCAGTTGTTCCCATTAAAGACGTTGCCATTATAACAATTTCCGCCAATCCTTCCAAGGTTTCCTCGAGAAAACCTGTTAGGATTACACCTGTTCCAAGAATTGCTCCGCTAATAATCACCTCTCCTGGTCCCATCTCGTACACCTCAGATAAGGCTATCCCATGGAATTATGGTGCTGATGTGTATTACCATGGTGTTAAGCAAGAATTAAAGAATGAAGAAGCTGATACTGATGTCGGTAATATTGTCGGGACTAGTAAAGTTACCCGAAGTGGAAGGGTCTTCTCTCTTGAGATTTCCCATAAGACTATCATTAAGCCTACCGTTATTCCAACTACTGCTCCAACCAGCACTCCTGACATTCCTCATTTTCCTACTCCAGTTAGTACACCTGCTACTATTCTTATTCTTACTCCAGTTATCACCCCTGCTGCTGAGCCATCTGGGACTCGGGGCAAAGAAATTATGGGTGAGCCTGCCCGGATGGAGGCACCTAAGGAAATCGTTGTGGAAGCCTCTAAACAAGAAATAGAGGAAATCCTGAAAATTATCAAGAAGAGCGACTAAAATATGGTCGAGCAGCTGGGGCAGACTCCGTCAAAGATCTCCATGTTGTCTCTGCTATTATGTTCTGAAGCCCATGTAAAGGCTTTGAATGCATTTCTCAAGACTGCACATGTGCCGCAGGAAACTTCAGCAAATCATTTCAAAGATTGTGTGACCATCCTGACTGCTGACAATGGGCTACGTTTTTTAGATACGGATCTAACACCGAAAGGAAGAAATCATAATGATGCTCTGCATGTCTCGATCGAGTGCAGGGGCACCACTATGGCTCATGTGCTAGTAGATATCAGGTCTTTGTTGAATGTTCTGCCAAAGAAAGCGTTACATCATTTGGATTGTGAAGGTTTGATCTTAAAGCCTAGTAACATTGTGGTAAGGGCTTTTGATGGATCAAAAAGAATGGTGCACGGGGAGGTGGATATCCCTGTCAAAATGGGTTCTCAGACTTTTGCGTTCACCTTCTACGTGATGGATATCAGGCCATCATATTCTTGTTTGTCGGGTCGTCCTTGGATCCATGAGACGGGGGCAGTTACTTCCACACTCCATCAAATGCTGAAGTATCCTGTGAAGGGAAAGATTGTCACGGTGCAAGGTGAAGAAGAGTATATGGTGAGTCATCTCAATTCCTTCCGCTACATGGAGATGGACGGGGAATTCATAGAAACCCCTTGTCAGAACTTCGAAGAGGCCCCTCAGACTTTGGCATCAACTGAAGTCACTACCAACAAACCTCCGTTGAAGATGGCTTCTCTCAAAGACGCAAGGGTTGTGGTTGAAGAAGGTGGGTGTACCAATTAGGGTCATCTCCCTGATTTCACTCACAAAACTGACAAATTTGGTTTGGGATTTACTACAGGGGCTCAAAGGGTTGTTAAGCACGCACGGATTGGAAGACCTCCTTTACACATCAGCAATCGGGGAGTTAATGCAATTGAAGACAGTGAAGAAGATTCAGACATCGACAGCTAGATCTACCCAACAACCAATGGTGGACTGAATAACTGGATGGCGAAAGACTTCATACCTGTTTCTTTTATTCCGCAGTAATTGACTTTTGTTTTAAGATTTGTAATAAATAGTTTGAAACTTTACGGCCCGGTGCCTTGCCCGAGGCACCTTGGCTTTGCTTGTGAGGGCTTATTATTTGTCATTTCATATATCATTAATAAAGCATTGGACGTTTCTTGTATACAAATTTTGCGCTCTTTGTTTTTCTCTTTTTTGTCTCTCACTTTATCAAAACAGCTATTTTCTTACACACACTTACGTATCATAATGCAGATCCATATCCACTCTGGATCCCATTGATAACAACTCTGCTACTTCCAGTTATGACTTCAAAAATCCGATCAACCAAGTCGAGGATGAAGGTGAGGATAATTGTGAGGTTCCTGGAGAACTTGCTAGACTATTACAGCAGGAAGAAAGGGCCATACAGCCTCATGAAGAGCCAGTTGAATCAGTGAATTTAGGTACATAGGAAGACATGAAAGAGGTTAAGATAGGTGTGAATATAGATCCTAGTGTCAAACAACGGTTAATACAAATGCTACACGACTATGTTGAGATCTTCGCCTGGTCCTATAAAGACATGCTTGGTTTGGACACTGATATTGTGGTACATCTCCTGCCGACCAAAGAAGAATGCCCTCCGATAAAGCAGAAGGTTTGCCATATGCGCCCCAAAATGTCAGAGAAAATCAAGGCAGAGGTCATGAAACAGTTCGAAGCTGGGTTCTTAGTTGTCACTTCTTATCCGCAGTGGGTTGCCAACATCGTTCTGGTACCTAAGAAGGATGGTAAGGTACGGATGTGTGTGGACTACTGGGATTTGAACAGGGCAAGCCCCAAGGACGACTTCCCACTTCCTCACATTGATGTTCTAATCGACAACACCGCGCAACACAAGATCTTCTCCTTTATGGATGGTTTTTCTGGCTACAACCAGATTAATATGGCTCATGAGGACATGGAGAAGACAACCTTCGTTACACATTGGGGAACCTTTTGTTACAAGGTAATGCCTTTTGGGTTGAAGATTGTTAGGGCAACTTATCAGCGCGTCATGGTCGCTTTGTTCCACGATATGATTCACCACGAGATTGAGGTTTATGTTGATGACATGATAGCCAGGTCCCAGACTGAAGAGGAGCACCTTGATCATCTCCAGAAACTGTTTGACAAGTTGAAGACGTACAAGCTGAGGTTGAATCTGAACAAATGTACCTTCGGGGTAAGGTCTGGTAAGCTTCTGGGTTTTGTTGTCAGTGACAAAGGTATTCAGGTAGACCCTGCAAAGTTAAAAGCCATACAAGAGATGCCGGCTCCCCGTACAAAGAAAGAAGTTAGAGGTTTCTTGGGACACCAGAATTACATCGCCAGGTTCATTTCACATCTGACTGCTACTTATGAGCCAATCTTCAAGTTGCTAAAGAAAGATCAAGTGGTAAAGTTGAATGATGAGTGCCAGACTGCTTTTGAAAGAATCAAAGAATACCTTCAAGAACCACCAATTTTGATGCCTCCAGTTGAAGGAAGACCTTTAATTTTATACTTGACAGTGCTAGACAATTCAATGGGGTGTGTGCTGGGGCAGCATGACGAGTCTGGGCGAAAAGAGCATGCCATTTACTACCTTAGCAAAAAGTTTACCGACTGTGAGACCCGATACTCATTGCTCGAGAAAACTATCTGCGCTTTGGCATGGGCTGCTCGCCAGCTGAGACAGTATATGCTGACTCACACCACTTTGTTGATATCAAATATGGATCCGATCAAGTATATTTTCGAGAAGCCCGCCTTATTCGAAAGAATAGCAAGATGGCAGATGATCTTAATTGAGTACGACATCTAATACACAACCCAAAAAGTAATCAAGGGGAGTGTATTGACGAATCATTTGGTGCATCAGGCCGTGGATGACTACCAGTCCATGAATTTCTAGTTCCCGGATGAGAATATCATGTTAGTAACCGACTGTGAAGAACCTGGACCGGATGAAGGACCCGAGGAGGGATCCCGATGGTCTATGTATTTTGATGGAGCCTAGAACGCATTGGGTAATGGAATTGGCGCTGTAATCATATCTCCTGAAGGCTGTCATACTCCGTTCACTGCCCGATTATGTTTTAATTGCACCAACAATATGGAGGAGTATGAATCATGTATCATGGGTCTTCGAGCTGCTATTGACCTGAGGATTAAGTTCTTAAGTGTATTCGGAGATTCCGCTCTGGTGATAAGTCATATCAAAGGAGAGTGGAATACAAAGCACCCGAATCTTATTCCTTATCGAGAGTATGTACCGACATTATTCCCACACTTTGAGGAGATAACCTTTGAACATTTCCCGCGAGAAGAGAACCAGTTGGCAGACGCGCTAGCTACCATGTCTTCTATGTTCAAAGTCAGGTGGGATAATGAAGCCCCCCCAGATTACTATTAAGAGGTTGGAAGAACCTGCACATTGCTGCGACATTAAGAGTGAAGAGGTAGCAGATAAACCCTGGTTTCATGAGGTAAAGAGGTATCTTGAGGCTCAAGAATACCCCGAGGGGGCATCTATTAATGATAAGAAGTTTCTGAGAAGGTTCGCTGCGAAGTTCTTCATCAGTAATGGAATCCTCTATAAGCGTAACCATGATTCAACCTTACTGCAGTGCGTAGACAAGAGCGAGGTAGAAAGAATCATGGCAGAGTTACATGAAGGTACCTTCGGAACTCATTCCAGTGGACACACCATGGCGAAGAAAATCCTACGAGCAGGATATTACTGGTCCACTATGGAAGCTGATTGTTATCAACACTCTCGAACCTGTCATAAATGCCAAGTCTATGCTGATAAGGTGCATGTACCTCCGGTTCCCCTGAATGTTTTGACAGCTCCTTGGCCCTTTACAATGTGGGGCATCGACATGATTTGCGAGATCAGACCTACTGTGTCTAACGGACATCGCTTCATTCTGGTAGAAATTGATTACTTTACAAAGTGGGTTGAGGCATCTTCCTTTGCTACGGTAACCAAAAACATCGTGGAGCGGTTTATCCGACACAATCTGATCTTTCGATATGGTGTATCAAAGAGGATTATTACTAACAATGGTACAAATCTCAACAATACGATGATCACCAAGCTCTGCAAACAGTTCAAGATACAGCATCATAACTCTTCTCCCTACCGGCCTAAGATGAATAGGGCTGTTGAAACGGCTAATAAGAACATCAAGAAGATTGTGCAGAAGATGACGCTGACATATAAAGACTGGCACGAGATGTTACCATTCGCTCTTCATGGGTACCGTACCTCAGCACGAACATCGACATGGGCAACACCCTAATCTTTGGTGTATGGCATGGAGGCAGTCCTACCCATCAAAGTCCAGATACCCTTTCTTAGGATTATGAAGGATACGGGTTTGAACGAAGACGACTGGATCCAAACCCGACTTGATCAGCTGAATCTAATCAATGAAAAGAGACTTACTGCTATCTGTCATGGTCAGACGTATCAAAAGCGAATGATCAAGGCTTTTAACAAGAAAGTCAGACGTCAAGAATATCAAGTCGGGGATCTAGTGATCAAACGTATCATACTGTCGCAAGGTGATCCCAGGGGCAAATGGACCCCCACATACGAAGGGCAATTTATGGTTAAGAACATTTTCTCGGGAGGAGCTATGACTCTAACCACCATGGATGGTGACGACCTTCCTCACCCCGTCAATGCAGACATAGTGAAAAGATATTGTTAGAACATAGTTTGATTCTACAACCCTTGGTTAGAGTTTTGATGATAACAAAATACAAAGAATAAATTTTCTCAAAGATATATACAAAGAACAATCATGCTCCTTAGAAATTATGTTTTATATATGCAGAAGTTCTGATGGAATCAGCATCAAAATGGAATCAGCATTAGAAGATCAGCAATATGTGCTACACGCTGAAGCTACTAGATTATACGCTGAAGTTGATGACCAGAATCTGCGCCTAAACAAATATACTCTGACTCTGATCAAAGACATCTTTACAAAGTCATCAACACTCTGAAGCGTTATCAACAGGTACAACAAACAAGACTCTGAAGCGTTACTGGTTATTCAAGATAGAATTAAATGCCAACGGCTTTCTTCAAACAAAGATCTTCTACAAAAGAAAAGTGTTTTATCATTATTAAAACATGCTTTATGGACAACGTATCCTTGCTTGCCTATATAAACAGGTCTGCTTGTGAAAAGAAGCACGTACGTACGCACTCTAAATTTGCCAAGCTATCCAAACCACGCATATTCAAAGCTTTAGCAAATTCATTTTATTACAAGCTTATTTTTGTGTAATTATCACAATTGTGATATACAGTTGCGTAAGAAAACAACAACACACTTGTTCAATTATTTGTAAAAGAAGTTCCTTGAGATTAACCGGATTGTGGTTGTACTCAAGAAGACTTTAACAGTTGTTAAAGTAGCTGTTGTAATCCTTTGAGAATAGTGGATTAAGACCTCGTTGGAGAGAGGCGAAATCACCTTGACGGGTGGACTAGAGTAGTTTGAGATCAAACGAACCAGGATAAAAATACTGTGTTGTTAAGCCTTTTGTTTTAAGTTTTTCAATTCAACCCCCCCCCCCCCCCCCCTTCTTGTGTTTTTCACATCTTCAGATACTACGCATAATCAAAGACCCGCTAGGTTGACTGGCCTAGGCAAAAATAAGGGCTTCCCGGCGAACCAAAAAGGTTCGGGAAAAAGTAAGGGATGAAAATGGAAAAATGTGTACACCCGACAAGTCGAAAACCTGAAAAGGTGACTTGGGCAAAAAGGGCATCCCGGTGGACTGAAAACCCGAAAGGGCGGTCCATGCAAAAATTAGGGATCAAAGCGTAATACTATGTCTCATTGGATCATCTTGCAACCAGACCTCGGTATCGACTATCAAGCCCAAACGGCGCCAACCAATCTAATCCACCTTCGACCAAGCAGCAAAGTGATGAGACGCTTGAAGATATAAAGGCAATAGCAGAGTTGAAACCCGATGGGATCGTTCCACATAGCTATTTTTCTTTCTTTTACACAAATTGTAATTTCTATATTTCGAAGGCGTTCTCTTACTAGAGCGTCAGCTTCTTTGTACAAAACGCCTATTATAGGCCAACTTCAAAAATCAATACAATTCATTTTCACAAGAAATTCCAAATTGTTTTTCTTTTTCTGTTTTGTTTTCCAAGAACGTCCAATGATTCATTTTTGATATATGCATTTGAAGATAATTGTTGCTCATAAATATTTACATAAGAAACAAAAGACGACTACTCGTAATTCCAGGAACAGGGACAAACAAGAAGTGCCCAAACCTTACAGCCACTCTGCCCATCAGGTATCGGGACCGAGCCAGCTGGAGAACAATGAGTAGTGGTACATACACTCCCCACATAGTAAAAAGTATCTAAAGACAGATGTCAACTTCCCCGAGCAGGACATAACTCTCCCTTACTGAAGTTCACAATCGCGAGTGAGTCGATAAATTTTTCCCCAAGCAGAGTTTATTTCTCTCACAAGCAGAAATTCAATCTCCAATGGAATTCTTTATTACCAACAACGGAAATTTATCCCAAGCTGAGTTATTTCTCCAGGACAGCAGATCTATCAACAGGGTATCTCCTTTCCAACATAGTTATTCCCCGCAAACTTATCCTCGGACAGAGTCTTTCCTCGTCAGAGTATCCGTAAACAAGGGGAAAATCCCCAGCATAGTCATTATTGTTCACCATCCCTAATAGAAGCAGAGGAACTATGATTTGTTACAGCAGTCAAGAATACCATTTCTCATACTCTCCAAACAGCAGTCAGGGATTTATTTTCCCGGACTCAGTCTATTACGTCAGTAGTTCATGTTCATACATCATGACATGTGCATACATCACATATAACATAGTCTCATTTATTTTGAGAACATCATCATACAACGCATCTCATGCGTCGCACATAACTAGCCCTGTATTTCTTTCAGGAAAGACAGTTATTATCAGCAACTTCCAGCAGGTCCATGATCAACACTCAAAGCTAAATAGAGCAATCATCAGCGTGACAAGAATAACCTTACCCAGGTTCCCTCTACAGTTTTATCCAAACTCATTCTGAAGTAACCCTACTATCCAGTTTCCTTCTCACAGCCCTACCATCCAGGCTTTCACATCGAAGTAACCCTACTATCCAGGTTCCTTCTCACAGCCCCACTATCCAGGCTTTCACATCGAAGTAACCCTACTATCTAGGTTCCTTCTCACAACCCTACTATCCAGGCTTTCACATCGAAGTAACCCTACTATCTAGGTTCCTTCTCACAGCCCTACTATCTAGGCTTTCACATCGAAGTAACCCTACTATCCAGGTTCCTTCTCACAGCCATACCATCCAGGCTTTCACATTGAAGTAACCCTACTATCCAGGTTCCTTCTCACAGCCCTACTATCCAGGCTTTCACATCGAAGTAACCCTACTATCCAGGTTCCTTCTCACAACCCTACTATTCAGGCTTTCACATCGAAGTAACCCTACTATCCAGGTTCCATCTCACAGCCCTACTATCCAGGCTTTCATATCAAAGTAACCCTGCTATCCAGGTTCCTTCTCACAGCCCTGCTATCCAGGCTTTCATACCGAAGTAACCCTACTATCCAGGTTCCTTCTCACAACCCTATTATCTAGGATTTTGTTTCGAAGTAACCCTATGACCCAGGTTCCTTCTCATAACCTTACCATCCAGGTTTCCTCTCTCATCCCCAGATAGCAGTCCACCGCACTGTAAGACCGGGACCCGACCGAACACGCAGTTCACTTCCGCCTCCCGAATGGGAATCATTCCCCCAGTAGAGTAACGGACATTTGAAGCTCCTAAAACTCAATTCCTCTCAAGACAGAGACCAGCAGCCCCCAGCAAAGTCCTCCTCAACAACAAGTATACGGGTTATTGCAAAGGATTCTCTTGTGCGATCGACACCTCTAGGTGGCATCTTTAAGCCCATCTCCAACAATTATCTTGCAACCTCCAAATGGCATCTGTAAGCCCATTCCCGATATCACAAATCAAGTGCCACTTCATGCGAGTGCAAATTTCTGGGCACTCTAGTGTTCAATCATCTTCCACCTTCAGATCACAAAAGGCAGACGAGCCAATCTACATCCTCAGGTTTAAGAAGATTGAACAGGGACAACTGTTGTACCCCAAAATTTTACCTCCCATATTTCTCAACACATGGCAAGTGAGGTCCCCAAATTGCTCAAGGAAGTCCAAGAGTTGACCACACAAACTCTCTCCTAAGACAGTCTACCTCAAATTAGGGTTTCCATCTTCATCAAGATGTGTGAACTACAAAGGACTCAAATGCTCACGATTGTCCTAATATGTTCTCAAGATCATCCATGTCAAGTTTCAAGCCTTACAGAAGAAGTTTGCTCAGTCAATTGCTCAAAGGCCTGAAAATCGACTATGCTAGGTCAAATGTCAACTGTGGCCCACATATAGTCAAACTTCAAGATTTTTGGTCAACATCCTCATTTTGAAGTATCATTCATCATTTAATCAAGGGTTGATCATGATTCATCAAGCACTGCTCACAATTCATCAAAACCCAAAAGTTGCTAAATTAGGGTTTTGTAGGAAAAGTCAACTCAACTTTGACCAAGCATAACTTTCTCATACTCTATCAAAAATGACCCATCCAAATCTAATTTTGAAGAGGATGAAATTACATACAATTAATCTTCATCTCCCAAGTTCAAAATATGAACTCACAAAAAGATATGAATTTTGACATTATAGGTCATCTTGGAAAGTCAACAAAAACACCTTTTGGGTTAAAGCTTCATACATGCTCATGGAAGACTCAATTGAGATAATACCAAAAGGTTAGCTTAGGGTACATCCTAAGCTTTCTAAAAATTCCAAGAACACCTCTCTACGGTATAAATTGAGAGAGTTATGCATTGGCCAAGTTGACCTTTTTTGCAAAATTGCCAAAAGTCAACATTGACCAAATTTGCATTTTTTCCAAAGGGGGCCATGTTTTCTTCTTTGAAACATGTTTCTAATAGGACCCACGACCCCTAAGATTTTCCACCTTTTATTTTATTATTTTTATCATTTATTTTGATATTTTATTCATTTAAATCAAAATAAATCAAATTAAATGGTAAAATAATAAAATTAAATCAAATCTTAGATTTTTTGTGCATCTTTTGAGTATATGTATAGCTAGCAGGATGACTAATTCGTTCAAGATTGATTTGGGTTGAAAAAAGATTGGATTGAAGCAAATTTGGAAAGATATCATATGCCATGAAAGACCAAATCAAATCTTCATAATGGGCAAGATTCAATTCGTTTTTGTTGACCTAATGTGTTGCACTACATATACAGAAGGAATCCAAGGCAAGAGAAGGGGTTGAGCAGTCGTGAAAGAGGCAGAATAAACTTCAAAATTTCAAAAAAAAGTGCAGATCAAATTCCAAGCTACAGGCCATCTCAAGCCATCCTAACCTTACCAATCGGTTGTTGAACGTCTGAGGAACGTGTTCCAGTCACTAGCAAGCCTCCCCACGTCCTGAAACACTTTGTAGGAGCATCACGGTTTTCCCTATTTCTTGGAATTCGATTATCATGATTTATACATCATTTGCACGTTTTGATTATATATTCTTGTTCCTTATTGATTTTGCAAGCTAATCATTCTATTCAATTGCATTTTTGATGACTGTATGTGAAACTTCCATGGCTAGGGTTTTGTTTTCTTGTTTAGGGCTTTGCAGTATAGGTTAAATTGAACATTGATTCCGGTACCATGTTACTCGTGAGGATGAGACAAGTTGATTGGTACCAGCCATGATCATTTATCTTTCTTGTGGATAATTTTTGAGATGTACATGTCTGTACCTACAACGAAATGTCCGTAGGTAAAAGCTTGTTTACCTAAAACGACGGTTTGATGAAGAAGACGATGCGTGGCACTCCTTGGTTGGGTGGTTTAAATTTTAGCGCATTTTTTCCAATTAACTATCCTGTTTTTGTATATTATGCATTATTGTCATTATATGAACAGATGAAGCGCGTGGTACAGATGGTTGGGTGTGTTTGGTGTTGAGCATAAGGACCTGGGTTCGATCCCCAGGTCCCCAACTTTGTTCATATTATTTTTCAATAGGTGATCAGGTACACTGCAACCCCCAACGTCCACCATAGGCCATTCAATTTCCACCATCAGATCCATCAGCAATCTGGATCCAACACTCAAGTTGCAAGAGGTCCATCATGCGCCTTAAGTCAACATGTGCACTAAGTCAGGCAAAGTCAAAACAGGCTGAGATTCATTTGGGCCCAGAATTTCAATAGCACCCCCCATAATTGCTAGCACAGGCCCATCATTCTTTCTTATTTCTTTTATTTTATTTATTTCTTTTATTATTTATTTTATTTACTCTTAATTCACAAATTAATCTTTTTTCATAAAAACCATATAATCAATAATTCATAAAAAACTAGGATTAGTTTTTTTTATTATTATCAAAATTAATTTAATTTAGTTTAACTTAGGGAAATTGTAATTTATTTTTACAAATAAAATCAAATAGAAATTAGGTTAAAACTCTTGATTTAATTTTATTTTCTCTTTTTCTCAAATACATAAAAATACAAAAAATAGGTTTTTAGAATAATTAATTTATTTTTCTTAAATTAAAATTTATTAGAATTAGGACTTTCTTTTCTAATTTAATAATTTCTTTATTTTCTTAAATAACAAAACATGACAAAAAACTTTTTTTTAATCAGTCGTCAATAGGTTTGGTCAAGGGTCAAAACCCTAGTTTGTCTCGTACTTAATTCACTGCGCCTGTTTATTATTTTCGCCAATATTTTTGTAAATGTTCATGGTTTATAATAGTTTAATTTAGGGCTTTTTACTTATCATTTTTTTCCCGGGTTTTTTGGCTATGTAATTAATCCCCCCCTCCCCGAAGCCTTGTAATAGTGTAGATTCACTTTCTCGCATATTTAATTCCTGCAAATATTTAACTGTTTAGATGTATGCTAATAGGATTGTATGACAAGAATGCATGAAAAATTTAATACAGTTAGAAAACCCTAATGTGCAAAAACAAATAACTGAAACAAATCACTCTCACATATCACTCTTAGGGTATACTCTCACTTCGGTTGCCTTCGATGAACGATCATTAAGTATAGGGTGTCTTAGTGGTTGCCCTCCTGTCTGAAAAAGATTAAAGGTCACATTCGAATGTTACCTCAGAAATGTTGCCTCGGAAATGTTACCTCGAATATGATCTTAAGACTCTAGGGTTATTACTAATTTGTCCTAATATTTCTTTAGTGATCGTACGTCCCTTTCGAATTGACCCTTACAACTCCAACGACGGTGCTACCTATTTCTCAATAGTAGGATAACGTTGTCTAAAGGAAACGAGAATAGAAACAATCTTTTTTCGAGTAGGTAGATGCTAGTAGGTACTTGCTCAAATCAAAGCTTTTTTCATACTTACACTTTTTCAAAGCAAACTTTCAAAAACAACTTTGTCACACCTTTGAGGACTGATACAAGGGTTATCACGAAGTCAAACTTTTTCAAAACAAAGCACATACACAAGCAATTTTAAAAAGATGAGCAAGTACCTAAGAGCCCATGGAAAACCATGGATAGAAAGGGTGTTAACACCTTCCCTTTCCATAATCTACCCCCCGTACTCAGAATATCTCGAAAAAGGATTTTTTTTCTATACTTTTTTCCTTTCCGATGGGATGAAATAAAAGTCGGTGGCGACTCTTGCTTACCGTGACATTTTGCGAACAAAAAATGCAAAACGCAAACCAGTATTAACAGTCGGTTCTGCCACCGTATGACAGGGTGTATGAACAAGTTCTGAGGTTCACTATGAATTATATAACATGCATGGACCTTGAAACAATAGCCCATTATCCCAAAAATTCAAGTTTGGTCAATTTAGGTTTCATGCATTTTCTCAAAATTTCCCAATTTGCACCAATCATAACTCTCTCAATTTTTATCATTTGAAGGTGATCTTTGACTTTTTTGAAAGCTCAAGGTTTCCTATACAATCTCTATGTTGATCTTTTTAGCACTTGAAGATTTATATTGATGTAAGTTGCCTTGACAAAAAGTGTCTTTTTGTTGACTTTTGAAATGACCTATAATGTTTTAGCCCATATCTCTCAAATGAAGCATTTTTTGGACTTGAGCTTAGAGAGATAAAGTTGTAGAGAATTAAATTTCCTTTAAAATGAGATTTGATTGAGAAAAATTTTATGAAGCATGTGAAAGTTGTGATTGGTCAAAGTTCAATTGACTTCTCCTTAAGAAAACCCTAATTTGGTAACTTTTTACTATTGATGAATCTTGAGTTTTCTTGATGAATCATGATCAACCCTTGATCAAATGATGAATATGACTTCAAAACATTGATGTTGACCAAAAATCTTGAAGTTTGACTGTATGTTGACCATAATTGACTTTTTATCCAATACAGTTGATTTTTAGTCATTTGAGAAATTGGTTGAGCAAACTTATGATGCAAGGCTTGAAATTTGGCATGAGCATTCCTTGAGACATATGAGGAACCATGAAATCCACTTAACGAATTATAAGCTCAAATTTATTTGAGAAAACCAAAACCCTAATTGTAGGTCAACAACTTAGGAAGAGAATTTGTCTGATCAAACATTGACTAACCTTAAGCAATTGAAAACCCTAGGAGCATGAGATGTCTCAAAGAAAACGGGAGGGAAACTTTTGGGGTACAACAGCTGCCCATGTTAAATCTTCTTAAACCTGAAGAGTCAGATTGACATGTTCTCCATTCATGATCTGAATGTGGAAGTGGATTAAACACATAAGTACCCGGAAATTTGCACTCGTCGGTGCATGAAGTAACGTTGTTGGTTGATAGTATTTCTTGAATGGGCTTGAAGATGTCATTCGGAGAAGTGATAGGGGTTCGCCGGAGGTGGGATTCAAGATGCCATCCAAAGTAACTGTTAATAGGAGTAGCAGAACGAGTCTACGCTTGACTGTATCTTAAAGAATGCTTTTCAAGATTCCGACTTTGAAGGGGAAATGCTTTTCAAAATGAAGCGCTGAAGGAAATGCTCTTCAGAATAAATTGCTAAAGGGGAAATGAATTTCATAACTCCTCTGAAGGAAATGCTCACCAGAACTCAGTCTTTGGGGAAATGCTTTTCAGGGTTCCATCTCCGAAGGGGACATGCTTTTCAAAATGAAGCGCTGAAGGAGATGATTTTCAGAATAAAAATTCTGAAGGAGATACTTTTCAGAATGAAGTGCTGAAGGAGAAATTCATTTTAGAACTCCTCTGAAGGAAATGCTCGCCATAACTCGGTCTCTGAGGGGAAATGCTTTTCAGGGTTCCATTTCTGAAGGGGACATGCTTTTCAAAACAAAGCGCTGAAGGAGATGCTTTTTATAGTAAAGTGCTGAAGGGGAATGCATTTCAGAACTCCCCTGAAGGAAATGCTTTCTAGAACTCGGTCTCTGAAGGAAGTCATTTGGTCATGCAAGTAGTCGCCCCATCTTGTTTTTGGGAAATGATCTACAATTTGTTTTCATTGGTAAACTCGTCCTGTTTCGGGAATTCATACTGCTTGGTCATATAAATAGTTTCCCCATCTTGTTTTGGGAATTAATCTCTGACGCGCTTTTTTTTTGGTAAACCTGTCCTATTTTGGGAATTCATACTGATTGGTCATATAGATAATTGCCCCGTCCAGTTTCGGGACTTAATCTCTAACCCGCTTTTTATTAGTAAACCCATCCTGTTTCCGAAATTCATACTGCTTGGTTATATAGATAGTTGCCCCGTCCTATTTCGGGAATTAATCTCATACCTATTTTCTTGTTGGTAAACCCGTCCTATTTCAGGAATTTATACCGCCTGGTCATATAGATAGTTGCTCTGTCCTGTTTCGGGATTTAATCTAAGACTTATTTTCTTGTTGGTAAACCTATCCTATTTCGGGAATTTATACGGCCTGGTCATATAGATAGTTTCCCCATCCTGTTTTAGGAATTAATCTCTGACCTGTATGAAAATTGTTGAAGGTATTCGTCTGTTTGCGAACTTTACCTAAAAAGACAAAATTAGCTCTATGTAATATTGTGATGTATGCAATGCATTAATGATGCTCTCAAGATAAATGAGAATGTTATATGTGTTTTGGTATGCATATGCTATGATGTATTGTGACATGATGTATGGATGCAATATGTCGTTGAAGCGTATCTCTAGCTCCTTGTAACAATGTCTAGCTGGGGAAAATAAGTCATGGATTGTTGATGGGGATGAAGAAAGTGATTATTCAATTTCTTCTGGGAATAATTTTGTTGGGGAATCCCGCTTTCTATTTGAGGATACTCCACTTGGGATTTGCGACTTCTGCTTGAGGATAGAGGCATTCAAGGAGAGTCGGTCATTCTCTGCTTTTTTGTTGAAGGATTTGATTCTTACGTACCCCGACTGGGGATAAAAGTGATGGATATTCCTCCGGTGTGCTATCTGTCCAAGTTTCAGATACCATAGCAACTCTTCTGGGGATAGCAACTTTGATTAAAACCTGCTGGAAAAGAGAATTTTGTTAGGAATTTATGGCATTGGAGTAATAAACTCCACTGAGAACTAAGTTTCTGTAAACTGTGTTGAGGAAATAAACTTTGATGGGGGTTGGAATTTCATAGGCTACGCTGAAGAAGTCTCCACTGTATGTTGGAGAAATGATCAAACTTCCTTATCCTTTAGGGGACCTATTGGGGATGATTATCAGGTCAAGCTATCCATTAGGGATATGGAGGTTGACTACTGGAAGATACCCGAATTTCTTCTTGTGGGCATATTAGACTTGATGGGTGTGATACGGTGGCAGAACTGAATGTTATACTGGTTTGCGTTTTTTGTTTGCAAATGTCGCGGTAAGCAAGGGTCGCCACCGACTTCTATTTTATCCAACAAAGGAAAGGAAAAAGAACATAAAAACCTTTTTTCGAGAGTTTCTCAGTACGGGGGGGTAGATTATAGAAAGGGAAGGTGTTAGCACCCTTTCTATCCATGGTTTTCCATGGGATCTTAGGTACTTGCTGATTTTGAAATTGCTTGTGTGTGTTTTTAAAAAAATGTTTTTGTTTTAACTTCATGATAACCCTTGTGTGATCGGTGGATCTGGAACTGACTGTTTAACGCTGGTTCGCGAAATGTCGCGGAAGCAAGAGTCGCCACCGTCTTTTATTTTCTCCAAATGGAAAGGACAAAAGCACAGAAAAATTCCTTTAAAGAGATTGCTCTCGGTTCGGGAGGTAGGTTATAGAAAGGGAAGGTGTTAGCACCCTTTCTATCCATGGTTATCCATGGGCTCTTAGATACTTGCTCAATGTGTTTTCAAAATGTTTGTTTGCTTTTCAATGTGGATTTAAAAAGTTTCTTTGAAAAGTTTCAGATCGACTCGTACGTCAGAGTGTTTGAAAAGTTTGCTTTGAAAGCTTTTGAAAATGTGTTGGTGTGAAAAGATTTTTGTTTGTTTGAAATTAGAGCAAGTATCCTTGAGAACCTACCTACCCTAGGGAATTCGTCTGTGTAGATGTCCTTTAAAGTAGTGCCATCCCACCATTGAGAGGTAGGTATCACCACCGTTGGAGGTGTTCGGGTCAATTCGAGGTTCGGGACGTGGTGATCACCAGAGCAATAGGAAGACACCTTAGAAGCTACCCTCATGCCAGGTTCCCGGATCATGAGGACTTACTAAGACGTCCTCTACTCGACGACCACCTTTCGAAAGGCAACAGTGAGGCGTACCCTAGGGGTGGTGTGTGCGATTCGTGTGTTGTTTTCAGTTATTTGTCTTGTCATGTTTATTGGTGTTCTACGCTTGATTTTATTTTGATCCATACATTCTTTCATGCCTTTTTAACAGTTAATATTTGCGAGGAAGATAAATCTAAACTATTACAAATGGCGCGGGTCCACATCGCCAAAATTAAACCGGACCCGATTTGACTGAAAATAAATAAAGCAAAAGAAATAATAGCGCGAGAAATTTAAATTACAATGCTTTGGGAGAGATACATAATATTTAAGCAACAAAGTAAAATGCGCGAAACAAAATAATTAAAGCGACGGGCGTTGGACCCTTTTGCAAAATATTAATAGGAAATTAAAAATTAAATGTTTTTGGTATTTTTGTTTTTTTTAAGATTTAAGGAGAAAAAGAAAAATTAATTAAAATTAAAAGGAAATGCTAAACCCTAATTCTAATGTTTTTTAAGTTTATTGTGAAAATATTGAAATTTGACCTAATTTAAATCTAATTTATTTATGTACAAATTTAATTATAAAATATAAATAAATAAATAATTATTACTGTGAAAAAAAGGGCAAAATATGAAAAAGGAATCAGAATTGCTAATTAACCTAATTCTATATTTTTTGGGATTTTTAGTTGTTAAAAAGAATGAAATTATAACCTAATTAAAACTAAGTTTATTTACATATTAATTTATTTAGCAAAATAATTAAAATAAAATAGTTATTAAACTTTTGTCTTTTTCTGAATTTTTTATGATGTTTTTGTATTTTTATATTTTTTTGTAAAAAAAAAAGATAATTAATTAAATTAGAAAACAAAATAACAATTTAAAACAAATAAAATAAAAGAGGCAAACCAGGGGGGGGGGGGGGGGGGTAGCCCCAAAATTGGAGGTGTGATTATGAGGAATCTGGCCCAAAATATCCTAAGCCCATTTGACTTTTTGAATGGTATGCTGAAGCGTTGACTGAGGTACACGGTACTCTTCAAATCTAAGCCTTTGGTTTGATCTCCAGGGGGACGTGTCAAGGCTTGGTCTGGGGTATATGATGCGTCTTCATACCAGTATTGCATGGGAACGTCTTTGGAAAAATGTTGTTGAGAATGATACAGACCTGGGGTTCGAACCCAGGTCTTGGACTTGGCAAAGTGACACCTGCACCACTGAAGCACTTCAACGCATTTATTATATTAGTAAGCAGTAAATATAATAAAAGAAGATAACACATGAATAAGTTGGACGCGCGAAATTCAAACCCACGTATCCCCCACTGCCACGAGTCCTTCTTCTTCGTTCTCTTTTTATTTTCTGAAACATAAAAACAGAAAGCAACGGTTTTAACCCGTTGCCATAGAGGCCATATCAAAAAATAGCGAATAGGGATCCATTGATCATAAATTCATCGCGAATACACCATTCTCATCGTCCAGACGCGTTGAACTTAGTGGTCTTAGTCTTAGCCTCTAATTTTTCTTGATTGCAAAAACCCCAATTTTAAAACCTGCAAACCCTAGAATATGGCCATGGCAAAACCTTGTATACAGCATGAAAATCCAATTAAATATAATGGTTAGTTCTAAAACTTTGTAAGGAACATGAATATACAATTAAAATGCAATGATCATGCTTCAAAACCAAAATATGATTAGGCAATTTTCTGGATGCAGTTCACGTTCGATGTACCGATTCTTTGCGTTTGAATTGAGGTTAGGGATTGGCACACGTTCAGAGTTACCCAAGGAAGCTAATGAGATCAAGATTAGGGCTTGAATCGACCTCTAGAGTTGATTTCAGTCTTGAGTTTTTCAAGCAATTTTCCAAGTTTGTATATTGCTTCTGAGCGCAGCTTAGCGTGTAAAGGCATTAGGTTTGCATTCCTGATCATATAGTGAAGGCATTAGGTCAATAAAATTGCACAAAATCCATGGCATTGATAGTTTTCAATATTTGATTTTCTTAAGATTTTTTCAAATCTTTTCCATGTGCATTTTGCTCTCAATCATGCCAATCAGCTTCAAATCTTTCCCCTTTAGTATTTACACGAAATATTGAGTCCAAACCTACATAAAAAGATTTGTTTTCATTAGGTTTGTATTTTTTGTGCATTTTATTTAATTAAATGAATTATAAATGATAAATAATCCAAATAAATAAATAAAAATGGAGAAAAACTTCCTTCTGGGCCTAATGGTCGTGCATAGGCTTGGCATGAAGAAACTTGGAAGAAAAATGGGCCCATTTGCATTTTTGGATCATTTGCATCAATGTTGACTTTTCAAAATTCCCAAAAATTTCCCAACTTCTACAAGGCATAACTTGCTCAATTTTTAAGCTTTTCACATGTTCTTGGACATTTTGGAAAGGTCTTTGAGTCCTTTAATCAATGCCTTTGGTCCCATGTCATTTTGATTTACCAATCTCAAGTTATGGCCTTTGACTTAAAGTCCCTTTTTGTTGACTTTTGAAAATGACCTATAATGTTGAAATTGATAACTTTTTGTGAGAGCATTTATTGGACTTGGAACATGAAGATGAATTGTAGGAAATGTCTTTCTATTCAAAATGAGCTTTGGATGGAATTTTTCTGATAATCCATGTGAAAGTTATGCCCTGGTCAATTTCAGTTGACTTTTCCAACTGTCCAAATATAGTAACTTCTGCATCTTTGATGATTTCTGAGCCAAATTTTGAGAATCATGATCAAGCATTGATCAAATGATGTTTGTGGCTTCAAAATGATATGTTGATCAAAAATTTGAACTTTTGACTGTCAAATGACCATTTTGCCCCTACAGTTGACTGTGGTGCAATTTAGGGTTTTGACTGTGCAATTTTGAGCTGAATGCATTGAAACTTGATATGAGGATACTTGACCATCTTTGTAGGCATATGAGACTTGATTGGGCCTTTGAAAACTTCCTTTTCTTGGTCAGAACCCAAACCCTAGTTTTGACTGTATAGGAGACAGTTGAGCTGCACAACCCTTGGGGAATTTTGTGACTTGGCTTGGCAATTTCTTGAAGAATATGGGAGGGCAAATTTTGGGGTACAACAGTTGCCCCTGTTCAATCTTCTTAGACCTGAGGATGCAGATTGGCTGATGTGCCTTTCGTAATCCGATGGTAAAAGATGATTGGACACTAGAGTGCCCAGAAATTTGCGCTCACATAGTGGCAGTGATGGTGGAATGGGCTTATAGATGCCATTTAGAGATTGCTGGATAGGATGATGGGCTTATAGATGCCATCTGGATGTTGATTGCGTAAGAGATTCCTTCGCTAGAACCTGCATACCTGCAAAAGAACAAATGAGTACCTGACACGTTGCAGGAGTTGATTTTAGATGCTTGGTATAGATATGTCCTGACTGGTTACAGGAGCTGAGTCTGGAGCTTCAAACAGCGATGAAAGAACCAGGGTTGGTTACTACCTTAACATGAATGGTAAGAGAACCTTGAGTGATTTTAATTTCAACAACGCTCGTTGAGAAAAATCTTGATGGGAATTATTATCTTCGCAGTATTGGGCAGAGAACCATAGGCAATTATAATCTGAAAGGAATGATCACCTCACTCAACGTCGGAGAGGGAAACATCTTGAAAAAGGAATTACTACCTCACACACCGCTGGAGAGGGAACCATAGGGAGAATATCACCTCACACTCATCGTCGGAGAGGGAAACATCTGAAAAAGGGATTACTACCTCACACACCGCTGGAGAGGGAACCATAGGAGAATATCACCTCACACTCATCGTCGGAGAGGGAAACATCTGAAAAAGGAATTACTGCCTCACACACCGTTGGAGAGGGAACCATAGGAGAATATCACCTCACACTCATCGTCGGAGAGGGAAACATCTGAAAAAGGTCTTCTGGAAGCAGTATCAGAACGTCACCATATCTGGTTTACATCTGAAACTATATCTGGAAGGGAATCTGGAAGCAGCATCAGAACGTCACCATCTCTGGATCATATCCGAAACTATATCTAGAAGGAATTCTGGAAGCAGTATCAGAACGTCACCATCGCTGGGTTTACATCTGAAACTATATCTAGAAGGAAATCTGGAAGCAGTATCAGAACGTCACCATCGCTGGGTTTACATCTGAAACTATATCTAGAAGGAAATCTGGAAGCAGCATCAGAACGTCACCATCGCTGGGTTTACATCTGAAACTATATCTAGAAGGAATTCTGGAAGCAGTATCAGAACGTCACCGTCGCTGGGTTTACATCTGAAACTATATCTAGAAGGAATTCTGGAAGCAGTATCAGAACGTCACCATCGCTGGGTTTACATCTGAAACTATATCTAGAATGAATTGCGATAGTTGATAGTAGTCATTTTTGTATTGATCTTTTTCCTGAAAAGGCGAGACATAATTGGATGCAAAATCATGATGCATGAACCGTATGTCTTCAAAATCAATGAGATTCGTGTAGTATGATGCATATGAATGCTATAATGATGTATGTGACGTTTTATGAATGTATGTTTGTCTAAGAAAATAAATCCTTGACGGGTGCCGGGAAGTCGTATCCTGGGCTGATGTTGAAGAATAGTTGCAAGAATTCCAATAGACGAAGATAACTCCGTTGGGGAATAAACTTGGCGAATGAATAATTTGGCGGGAAGAAAAAGATATTCTAGCGACCATGCTGGGAAGAAATACTCTGTGGGGAGATGCTTTTGCTGAATTGTTGAGGATGACTCGCTGAGGATACCTTGCTGTATTGGAAGTATGCATGGACTTCGCTGGGGATAAGAAGATTCTGTCGACGATGCTCTTTCCGTGGCCTTTGGCTGAGGATAACCCAGTTATATCCTGTTAAGGAAATAACTCTTTAAATCAAGCTGGACGACGCGTTCGTGCTCTGCGAGGGTAAGCTTCCAGAATCTACTGGGGGTAGGCTTATTGCTTGGGGATGTGAATTCCAACTTTCCTGGGGAGACTAGATTGGACTCTCCTGGGGAAGCATTGAACTATATTGGTTAGGTCTTTCAATGGAACCTACCTTGATACCTTAGAGGACAGAACGACCAGATTGCTTAGACCACTCTTCATTGCCCCTGTTTCTTGTGGGGTGCTGATAGTTGTTGGCGGACAAACCTTCTTCTAGTAGACAGGTAGCAGGACAACGGGACATAATTGCACGCTTTAATCCCTAATTTTTGCCTGGACCGCCCTTTCGGGTTTTCAGTCCACCGGGATACCCATTTTTGCTCAAGCCGCCTTTTCAGGTTTTCGACTTGCCGGGTGTACAGATTTTTTCATTTCATCCCTTCATTTTGCCCGAACTGTTTTGGTTCGACGGGAAGCCCTAATTGTTGCCTAGGCACGTCGACCTAGCGGGTCTTTGATTGTGCGTAGTATTTTTTCGACTATGTCTACGTTCCTAGAATGCAGGGAAGTGCCCCTGGCTGTTTATGTTGCCATATTACCAGAAGATGTCTGACCGTGCAAGATTCGTTGCTGGAGTGCCCCAAATGACTTAGGCAGAGATTTGCCCCAGGCTTTTTGGCCTTTTGAGAGATTCTCTGAATCTTGATTGGATTGCCCCAGATAATGGACAATAGCCATGTCCTGCCCCTTGATTGGAAGTACTTTTGTTCATTAGGCATTCATCGTGCGAAGTCCTATGCTGTTCAAACAAAAAGTCATATGCAGACAAAGTTATGTTAAAAATGCAAAGCTTATGTCTGTCTTGAAGATTTTGAAAATGCATTCTTTTTTCATAAAACATGTGAATGTTTGTAAAACATGATGTCAACTCTGTATTTACCGTAGCCTTAAGGAGTCAGGATACCATCGTAACAGTATGCTTTCGAACTAACCCATGCTTCAGCTAGGACTTTTAAGGGTTATAACGTGGCTTGGTTCACGGTTTAAGAAACAAAGGATAAAGGCTCAAATTTTATTTGTACCCACCCGCTCTCCGTGATGTTCTCCAAACCTAAACTCAGTTGATCGTGCGTTAGACCTTGTTTTGAGTCTTTGCTCTGATTTTCCGGTGATGGTTCAGATGTTAATGATTTATTTTGAACAAGCAGTCATTTTTGCTTTGGCTGAGGGTTTGTAGGACCTCTTTTTTGATTTTGTTATCCCTTTCTTTTTTGCCTGAACTGTTTCCTTTTTTGGAATTACAGTCAGCGGGATGCCCCAGTTTCGTAAGTCTCCTAGGTAAGTTTAGACTTCTTGGGCTTTTCATTTATGATTTTTTTTATGACTGCCTGTCCTTATGATTGTTCTGAACCATCACTGTCTTTATTCATTTTGTAAAGATCTCTTCGGTGCCATTCGTCATGCCCTTGGATCAACCGAGAAGACTACCCTGCCCCGGGTTATGATTAAGGGTTTTGATTTTCGAAAATAAAACTCCTACTTCTTTGGCTCGGAAGGGTTGACGAGGGATTATCATCCTTATAACTCCAGTGTTTAGGAATTGAAACAATGCCTGTACCTCATAAGCGGGGTCCGTTCAAAAGCATACTGTAATGATTGCGGTATCGTTTTCGTCATCCTCCCTCAAGAGGCTCAGAATTATTAACTGAGAGTTGACATCAGAAAAAATATGAAAAGAATATAATGAAAATAATTGTATTAATTCCCAAAACAGACATATGCGATGCATTAATAGAATAAAAGAGTTTGCTATGACATTAATTGTTTGTATAAGCAATGAAAAATACAACTCAAAATTCAAATAAACAAAAGGCTTCAATGATTGAGCAACGGAGCAGTGATTATGTTCGGAGTCTCTGGCACTTCAAACTGAATCTCTCCGGCGTCAATCATATCTTGGATCTTGTTCTTGAGAGGCCAGCAGTTGTCCGTAGTATGCCCCGGGCTATCAGAATGATATGCGCACCTATCGTTGGGATGATAGTTGGGAGCAGAAGTGTTCGGATTCCGAAGAGGAGCTCTTAAGGTGATCAGTCCTGTCTTCAACAGTTGTTGTAGTGCTTGATCCAACGACATGTTGAGTTTGGTGTACTGCCGTTTCTCTTTGCGTTGCTGCCCCTGTCCTTGTTGAGCAGGTCCAGGGCTGGAGATCTGGATTGCCCTGGTCTCATGACGGCTTTTTGTACCGTGCACAGCATTGGATTCTTTCTTCCCCTGATGAGGCTTCTTATCAGAATGTGCAGCTTCTTGAATTTTCCCAGACCGGATGCCAGCTTCTATTCGCTCTCCAGTCAAGATAAGATCTGTGAATCCAGCAGACGAATTCCCAATCAGGTGGTTATAAAATGGACCAGACAAGGTCCCCAAGAACATATCGACAAGTTCGCGGTCGGTCAGAGGTGGTTGTACCCTTCCAGCAAGATCCCTCCATTTCTGCGCATACTCTTTAAAACCTTCATTTGATCCTAACGACATACCCTGGAGTTGGGTACGCGTAGGAGCAAGGTCGGCATTATACTGATACTGCTTGTAGAAAGCAGTTGCCAACTCCTCCCAGTTACGAACTTTGGTCCCATCTAGCTGATAGAACCATTCGAGATGAGTCCCTGAAAGACTCTCCTGGAAGAAGTGGATCCATAAATTCTTGTCCACCGTATATGGCTGAATCTTCCGAACATAGGACCTTAGATGCAGCTTGGGGCAAGACGCCCCGTCATACTTAGAGAAGGGTGGTACTTTGAACTTGTGGGGGATTATCACACCAGTTGACAAACCCAGATCTCCGAAATCCAGCCCAGGTACCTGTTGAACCTCCATAGCTTTCAGCCTATCCTCCAACTGTTTGTACTTGTCCTCAGCCGGAGGGTACTGTTCGTCGTCGAAATCTGTTTCATTGTCAGAGACCTCTGGACTGGGCACCCTTTCCTCTTGATGACTGCTTTTTCCCACAGATGGGGTTGTCCTCTCAGTTTCAATTTGCGGTGTATTCCCAGATCTGCGTCTAGGGCTGAACAAAACAGTCCTCTTCTTCTTCTTGTCCTTCTTCAAGAGCAGAGCCTTCAGGTCTTGTTGCCCCTGAGTCAAATTCATGATCAGCTCTTGGAACTGGGCGTTCTGAGCCTGAAGATCCTTGATAGTCTGCTCGGCTGATGATTCAGGATTCATGACGAGCGGCTGAAATAAACAGCGGAGAAGGGTAAGCAACCTGTCAAAGGGATACCTGCAATGCAATGAGATGTATGACATGCATGTAATGTTTTCAAGGACCTCGCAGGGTAAACAGAGAAACTTTGTTAGCATTTGGAACCGGTAGTTTGACTGAAGGCACTGCATATTGTTGAGAGTCCTTCTTCAAGGGTCAAAGGCTCACCATATCCAGTGGGTCATAGCCCCTGACGCCCTTGGCTAGAGGAAAATAAATCCCCTTTGCCCCTTGCTGGGTAATTGGTTTATCATGACCTGCATCACAAGCCCTTGAGATCCTTGAAATGGGTTAGGATGTATGCAATGGTATGCAATGGTATGATGTCATGCTATGCATGGGGTGAAGTAGGTAAACCCTGTTATGAGTCCCAATCAAGGACTATAAACAGACCCTGCAAGAAATTCAGTATACTTTGTTATGAGTCCCAATTAAGGACTATAAACAAAACCTGCAAGAGATCTAATAAACCCTGTTATGAGTCCCAGTTAAGGACTATAAACAACACCTGCAAGAAATTTGGTAAACCCTGTCATGAGTCCTAGTTAAGGACTATAAACAAGACCTGCAAGAAACTTAGTACCCTGTTATGAGTCCCAGTTAAGGACTATAAACAAGACCTGCAAGAAATTTGGTAAACCCTGTCATGAGTCCTAGTTAAGGACTATAAACAAGACCTGCAAGAAACTTAGTACCCTGTTATGAGTCCCAATTAAGGACTATAAACAAGACCTGCAAGACATCAAGGGTCAGATAACAAGCATGCAAGTAGGCAAGTACGAAGGCACACAAGTCACACAAAAGAGCCCTTAGAGTTTAGGCCAGCATGGGGTCTGGGTATTACCCTCTTGAAGTTGGTGGGTTCAACCTGTCCTATTAGAAGTAACCGGGTTCTAAGGGTCCCAATATCACGGGACTGCTTTCATTGTTCATCGTTTCGATTTAGCCACTGAACTGGCGACCGAAATATTCCAGGAAAGCAACCCTCAATTGAGCGTAGTATCGAGTATCAACCAACCTCGGACTGCACCAAAGTCAGTTATCTCACTACCCTAAAGAGGCCAAGATAGTTCAATTAAGGTTCCTAAGGTCTGTTGATGCTTCACGACACCACGCGGAGGCCCCGTACTCTCCTTGACTGAACTCAAGGGTTACCGGTACACACCAAAGTGCCACATCAACGTAGCTGACTGTTTCAACCATGTCGGTATACCCCGCACAGTTCCCTCACAGCCTTGTTGCTACTTTCTAAGAAGGTATCCCCAGATCCGGGTTAGGATCTATAGAACTCCCAAGCAACCCACAATAATAAAGCAAGCAAAGAAGACAATTGTAAACATAGTTATGACCTAGCCCTAAGGTACACCTCACTTTAAGATTTATCCCCAGCAGAGTCGCCAGTTCTGTGATCGGTGGATCTGGAACTGACTATTTAACGCTGGTTCGCGAAATGTCGCAGAAGCAAGAGTCGCCACCGTCTTTTATTTTCTCCAAATGGAAAGGACAAAAGCACAGAAAAATTCCTTTAAAGAGATTGCTCTCGGTTCGGGAGGTAGGTTATAGAAAGGGAAGGTGTTAGCACCCTTTCTATCCATGGTTATCCATGGGCTCTTAGATACTTGCTCAATATGTTTTCAAAATGTTTGTTTGCTTTTCAATGTGGATTTAAAAAGTTTCTTTGAAAAGTTTCAGATCGACTCGTACGTCAGAGTGTTTGAAAAGTTTGCTTTGAAAGCTTTTGAAAATGTGTTGGTGTGAAAAGATTTTTGTTTGTTTGAAATTAGAGCAAGTATCCTTGAGAACCTACCTACCCTAGGGAATTCGTCTGTGTAGATGTCCTTTAAAGTAGTGCCATCCCACCATTGAGAGGTAGGTATCACCACCGTTGGAGGTGTTCGGGTCAATTCGAGGTTCGGGACGTGGTGATCACCAGAGCAATAGGAAGACACCTTAGAAGCTACCCTCATGCCAGGTTCCCGGATCATGAGGACTTACTAAGACGTCCTCTACTCGACGACCACCTTTCGAAAGGCAACAGTGAGGCGTACCCTAGGGGTGGTGTGTGCGATTCGTGTGTTGTTTTCAGTTATTTGTCTTGTCATGTTTATTGGTGTTCTACGCTTGATTTTATTTTGATCCATACATTCTTTCATGCCTTTTTAACAGTTAATATTTGCGAGGAAGATAAATCTAAACTATTACAAATGGCGCGGGTCCACATCGCCAAAATTAAACCGGACCCGATTTGACTGAAAATAAATAAAGCAAAAGAAATAATAGCGCGAGAAATTTAAATTACAATGCTTTGGGAGAGATACATAATATTTAAGCAACAAAGTAAAATGCGCGAAACAAAATAATTAAAGCGACGAGCGTTGGACCCTTTTGCAAAATATTAATAGGAAATTAAAAATTAAATGTTTTTGGTATTTTTGTTTTTTTTAAGATTTAAGGAGAAAAAGAAAAATTAATTAAAATTAAAAGGAAATGCTAAACCCTAATTCTAATGTTTTTTAAGTTTATTGTGAAAATATTGAAATTTGACCTAATTTAAATCTAATTTATTTATGTACAAATTTAATTATAAAATATAAATAAATAAATAATTATTACTGTGAAAAAAAGGGCAAAATATGAAAAAGGAATCAGAATTGCTAATTAACCTAATTCTATATTTTTTGGGATTTTTAGTTGTTAAAAAGAATGAAATTATAACCTAATTAAAACTAAGTTTATTTACATATTAATTTATTTAGCAAAATAATTAAAATAAAATAGTTATTAAACTTTTGTCTTTTTCTGAATTTTTTATGATGTTTTTGTATTTTTATATTTTTTTGTAAAAAAAAAAAGATAATTAATTAAATTAGAAAACAAAATAACAATTTAAAACAAATAAAATAAAAGAGGCAAACCAGGGGGGGGGGGGGGGGGGGGGGTAGCCCCAAAATTGGAGGTGTGATTATGAGGAATCTGGCCCAAAATATCCTAAGCCCATTTGACTTTTTGAATGGTATGCTGAAGCGTTGACTGAGGTACACGGTACTCTTCAAATCTAAGCCTTTGGTTTGATCTCCAGGGGGACGTGTCAAGGCTTGGTCTGGGGTATATGATGCGTCTTCATACCAGTATTGCATGGGAACGTCTTTGGAAAAATGTTGTTGAGAATGATACAGACCTGGGGTTCGAACCCAGGTCTTGGACTTGGCAAAGTGACACCTGCACCACTGAAGCACTTCAACGCATTTATTATATTAGTAAGCAGTAAATATAATAAAAGAAGATAACACATGAATAAGTTGGACGCGCGAAATTCAAACCCACGTATCCCCCACTGCCACGAGTCCTTCTTCTTCGTTCTCTTTTTATTTTCTGAAACATAAAAACAGAAAGCAACGGTTTTAACCCGTTGCCATAGAGGCCATATCAAAAAATAGCGAATAGGGATCCATTGATCATAAATTCATCGCGAATACACCATTCTCATCGTCCAGACGCGTTGAACTTAGTGGTCTTAGTCTTAGCCTCTAATTTTTCTTGATTGCAAAAACCCCAATTTTAAAACCTGCAAACCCTAGAATATGGCCATGGCAAAACCTTGTATACAGCATGAAAATCCAATTAAATATAATGGTTAGTTCTAAAACTTTGTAAGGAACATGAATATACAATTAAAATGCAATGATCATGCTTCAAAACCAAAATACGATTAGGCAATTTTCTGGATGCAGTTCACGTTCGATGTACCGATTCTTTGCGTTTGAATTGAGGTTAGGGATTGGCACACGTTCAGAGTTACCCAAGGAAGCTAATGAGATCAAGATTAGGGCTTGAATCGACCTCTAGAGTTGATTTCAGTCTTGAGTTTTTCAAGCAATTTTCCAAGTTTGTATATTGCTTCTGAGCGCAGCTTAGCGTGTAAAGGCATTAGGTTTGCATTCCTGATCATATAGTGAAGGCATTAGGTCAATAAAATTGCACAAAATCCATGGCATTGATAGTTTTCAATATTTGATTTTCTTAAGATTTCTTCAAATCTTTTCCATGTGCATTTTGCTCTCAATCATGCCAATCAGCTTCAAATCTTTCCCCTTTAGTATTTACACGAAATATTGAGTCCAAACCTACATAAAAAGATTTGTTTTCATTAGGTTTGTATTTTTTGTGCATTTTATTTAATTAAATGAATTATAAATGATAAATAATCCAAATAAATAAATAAAAATGGAGAAAAACTTCCTTCTGGGCCTAATGGTCGTGCATAGGCTTGGCATGAAGAAACTTGGAAGAAAAATGGGCCCATTTGCATTTTTGGATCATTTGCATCAATGTTGACTTTTCAAAATTCCCAAAAATTTCCCAACTTCCACAAGGCATAACTTGCTCAATTTTTAAGCTTTTCACATGTTCTTGGACATTTTGGAAAGGTCTTTGAGTCCTTTAACCAATGCCTTTGGTCCCATGTCATTTTGATTTACCAATCTCAAGTTATGGCCTTTGACTTAAAGTCCCTTTTTGTTGACTTTTGAAAATGACCTATAATGTTGAAATTGATAACTTTTTGTGAGAGCATTTCTTGGACTTGGAACATGAATATGAATTGTAGGAAATGTCTTTCTCTTCAAAATGAGCTTTGGATGGAATTTTTCTGATAATCCATGTGAAAGTTATGCCCTGGTCAATTTCAGTTGACTTTTCCAACTGTCCAAATATAGTAACTTCTGCATCTTTGATGATTTCTGAGCCAAAATTTGAGAATCATGATCAAGCATTGATCAAATGATGTTTGTGGCTTCAAAATGATATGTTGATCAAAAATTTGAACTTTTGACTGTCAAATGACCATTTTGCCCCTACAGTTGACTGTGGTGCAATTTAGGGTTTTGACTGTGCAATTTTGAGCTGAATGCATTGAAACTTGATATGAGGATACTTGACCATCTTTGTAGGCATATGAGACTTGATTGGGCCTTTGAAAACTTCCTTTTCTTGGTCAGAACCCAAACCCTAGTTTTGACTGTATAGGAGACAGTTGAGCTGCACAACCCTTGGGGAATTTTGTGACTTGGCTTGGCAATTTCTTGAAGAATATGGGAGGGCAAATTTTGGGGTACAACACCTTGTATCTGTCCTCAAGAGTGTGACGAAGTTGTTTTTGAAAACTGTTTTGAAAGTGTTTGTGTAATAGATTTTTTTATTGTTTTGAGCAAGTACTTATGATTTTCTATCTACTCGAAAAAAATACTGTTTGTTTTCCTTTAGACATCGTTATCCTACTATTAAGGAGTAGGTAGCCCCATCATTGGAGTTTTAAGGGACATTCGAAGGGACAAGTACGATCACTAAAACAATGGTTAGGAAACCTTAGTAGCAACCTTAAATCCTTAATGATCTTTCTGAGGCAACATTCAAATGGGTCATTTTTATCTTTTAGGACTTGAGGACGACTACTAAAATTCCCTATGCTTCATAACCGTTTACCGAAGGAAACCGAAGTGGGACAAACCCTAGAAGTGAGCATGTGCAAGTGTGCTTTTTCAGTTAATTATCTTTGCACAATTAGGGTTATCTACCTTTTAATCGTTGATTTATCTTTCGCATAAAATCCTATTATCCATGCATCTAGGCAGTTTTATAGTTGCGGAAATTAAAAAAAGTGCGAGAAATTAGAGTCCTAACTATTACAAGGCTTTTGGGCAGATACATAAATATTTGACTGAAAATAAAGATGCGAAAATCAAAACCCTAATTAATCTATTACAAACCTCGAAACAGTTACAATAATTGGAATTATAAATAAGTAAATGCGCACGAGACGAATTAAATATGGGAATAAATTAGAAGCTTAAAAATATAATTAATTAAAAAATATTTTTGTGTATTTTCAAAAATTAATTTTAATTATAAAAAGCTAAATCTATTTTTTGTGATTTCTTTTGATTTAATAATAATAAAAAAATGATTTTTGTTGTTTTTTTTAAAAAATGATTAAACAAATAAATAGAAGAAAATAAAATAGAAAAAAAGAAATAAATTGGGCCAGGTGTGCTGTTAGTAATCAGGGGGTAAGGAATTGAATTTGTGATAGGCCCATTGTGATACGGTGGGAGAACTGACTTGGGTTTTTGCGTTTGTGTTCGCAAATGTTTCGGTTTAGCAAGAGTCGCCACCGACTTTTTATTTTATCCTAAGGAAAGGTCAAAAAGCACAGGAAAGACCTTTGAGATGTTTTCTTGAGTTCGGGGAGTAGATTATAGAAAGGGAAGGTATTAGCACCCTTCCTATCCATGGTTATCCATGGGCTCTTAGTTACTTGCTTAGATCACTTGCTTTGCTTTTCAATTGTTTGAAATGGTGCTTTTCAATTGTTTGAAATAGTGCTTTGTGTGTGATTTTGAAAGATGTTTTGAAAAGAGGCCATCGTTGTGGCAACCTTTGTAATGATTCTTGTTTGAATGTATACAAAGGTGTTTTTGTCTTTTGAAGAGTTTCCAGTGTTTGAAAGTAGGGTTTTGAAATTTGTGTTTGTGAAGTGTGTTTTGAAAATAGCAAGGATGTTTTTGCAAGTTTGATCAAGTAACTAAGAGTTATCTACCCTATTTTACTCAAAGATCTTTCTTACGTTTTTAACCCTTTTAACAGTGTTGTTTCACCATTGTATTTGGTGAACAACCTTGTGTTAGGATGTTAACGGGACAGACGCGGGTCATCGTATAGACCATGATAGCAATAGAGTCAAGTATTTTTGGCAATTTTCTTGAGGGACTTGCTCATTTTCTAGGCAGTTAAGATAGCATCATCGAGGGACTATGATCATTTTGATTTGATTTTGTTTTGCCAAAGTACTCAACATGCAACCATGGCCCATTTTTGAAGGCAACAAGTGGATGAAACCCTAGGGGTGCAAGTGTGCATTGTGTTTGTTTTTCATTCATGTTTATCTTGGATTAGGTCAAGCTAGTTGTTGATTTTATTTCGCATACAAACCCTAGGTCTAAGCATGGCATAATTTAAAGCTTTTAAATGTGCGAGAATTTAAATGCTACACTATTACAACATGATATAGGGAGGGGGATACAAATTTGAATTGGGGATATTTGACAAGGAAATAAATTCTAAAGTTATTACAACCATATTGAATGTACAAGCAATATTTGAATGTACAACAATTGAATATGATACAATAAATAAATGTCAAATAAAAGGTATTATGCACAAAATGTTTTTTTTTATGTATGTGAAAGGGTATTTTTTTATTGTGAAATGTAAGATAAAATAAAAAAAGCCAAATTTTAATTATTTTGATTATTGAGGGGAAAACCCTAATTTTTAAATAAATAGTAATATTTATCAATTATGTACAATATATGTTAATTTATACAAAAAATAAAAGTATATTGTAAAAAGAGTATTTTTAGTGTCAAATATTAATAAAAATAAAAATATATTATTTCTATATTTTTATCTTAATTATCTAATAAAATAAAATATACAAGTATATATATATATATATATATATATATATATATATATATATATATATATATATATATATATATATATATATATATATATATATATATATATATATATATATATATATATATATATATATATATATATATATATATATATATATATTAAACCTATTAAATATACAAAGATAAAAATTGATTTTTTTACAAAATGGATATTTTCAAGAAAATGTTTTTTGAATGTAAATAAAAATAACAAATAAAAATAAATATATTTTTTGTATCATTTTTTTAAGTTTTATTTAAAAAAAGGTTTATTTATACATATATGCCTAAACAAAATAGATAAATATCAAATAAATATGAAAAAAATGTGGAAAATTATTTTTGGCATTTTTTATATTTGAGCAAAAAATATAAAGTCAGAATAAAAAATAAAAACATAAAAATGACAAATATTCAATCAAATGGGCCAGGGGTGCAAACTGAAAAAAGGGGTGCTAAAAGCAAAATGACTCTGGCCCAGCCCAAGCCATCACCTTCTTCAACCTCCAGCATCTGTTTGAAAATGCGCGCGCCTCTTGTACAACATGCCAACTCCTGATTCTTTGATCTGTTTCAGCTTGAATCGAGTAGAGCAATGTAGCAACCTTCAATGGTGTTTGAGCTTCTGTTGAGCTTGCCTGAGGTCCAAGGAAGCTTCTCCGATACTTGGCTTGCTTTGAAACACCTTGTATCGTGCTGTAGAAGTCCACCTGCAAAGCTTGGAAATGAAATGGCAAAGTGTATTAGAGGTGTTACAGCTGGTGTTTAAGGTTTGAAATAGCTTGGATGGATGAAATGGAAGATGTTTGAACAGGTTTGGGCAAAAATGCACAAGCAAATTGTGTTGTGGAACTCAATTTGTAGGGAGTGCCCTGTTTTGCAGCAAAACAGGGATTTTGTGTATTAGGAGGTATGAGGGATGAAAGGGTCGTGCTTTAGGTCTATTTTGATGTATGGAACTTATGTGCAATGTTTGCTTTGGCTTGTGTTAACAGAAATATCAAGTTGGTCTTGTTTTGCAATGTTTCTTCTATATGAAACAAAGATGTGTAAGTGTCTCTCACAGGCCTGTACAAGCCATCTTGTATGCTGCAAACGACCCTCTAGGCCCCCTCTAATCCCTGGATTTGATTTGAAATCTCAGATCTTTGTTCAAGGCTCAATGCTTAGTGGTTTGACATAAAGCTACTTTTGCAAAAATGGCAAAATCACTTTTACTACTTAAGGCTTAAACTTGCATGTAATGCCCAAATGGATGAGATAACACCTTATCACAATGGTTAGGCATTAAATTATGAAGTGTAAGTTGGTTTTGAGGCCTGCAAGCTAGCATTACACAAGCTGATTTGAAAATGCAAGTTGCTATGAACATGCCTTGGCCATGAACAAAAGTGAGTTTTTGCCAACTTTGTGAATTCGATTCTCTCTAACCACAAGGGTGTTTGAGGAGTTCTTGGACAGTTTAGAAATCTTAGAACATCTACTACAATCCATATTTGTAATGCAACTTGAAACTCCATGTGGAACTATGTGAAAAATGGCCAAGAAGATGGGTCAAAATCCTGCCTAGATTAGGGCAAATTTCTTCTAAGTTAAAAGTTTTTGGTACCCTTGTTCCAAAAATCATAACTTGAGATGCAAGCTTCCTTTGAGAAAACTTTGTGAATCAAAGTTGTAGACTTTGTGATGGAATACAACTTTCATGTTTCAAGTTTTGTTTGAATCCATTTGCATCTTGGTGAAAAAATGGGATAAAGTTAGGAAAAAATAAGAAAATTTCATAACTTAGAAAAATTTCTAAGTTATGAAATTTTTCCATTTTAAACCCTAATTTGCATTTTTGGGTTTCTTGATGGGCAAGTTTCATAATTTTACATGTCTTGATGAAAAATGAATCTTGGCACTTGATTTTGACCAAAAAGTCAAAGTTTGACTTTTCATTGTATAGTCAAATTTTGATCAGTTGACTGAAAAATTCCTCTGTCTATCCAATGCATTTGAGATCTTTTGAAGTTGTTGAATGGGTCAAGACAATGTCATTGAGTCCTTGAGTCCATGTGTGAGCTTGATTTGCCATTGGTTAGGTCAAACAGTCAAAAATTGCCTTTGTACAGTCAAAACCCTAAAAATGACCATTTTGCCCCTTTTGGTGATCTGATCAAATTTCTTGTGGAATTATGGTCCAAACTTGATAAAATGATTCATGTGAGTTCATAATGTTGATGTGGGTCAAATTTCATGAGGTTTGACTGTCAATTGGCTACAGTTGACTTTTTCCCCATACAGCTGATTTCTAGGTCAACTGTCCAATTGACGGGGCAAAACTTTGAATCAAAGCCTGAAACTTGGTAAGGACAAACTTGTGTGTCCAACATGAAGTATGAAAGTCACTTTGGGCATTTTAGGTTAAAACATCCTTGTGCAAACTCAAACCCTGATTTAAGTCAACAATGCAGGGAGGGGTCTTGAGCAGAACAAACCCTAGCTTGATCTTGAGTTTCAAGAGTCTTGTGATGAGAAAGTGTTGATGAAATGAGAGGGCAAATTTTGGGGTACAACAGTTGCCCCTGTTCAATCTTCTTGAACCTGAAGAGTTAGATTGGCAAGTTTGCCTTTCGCGACTCGAAGGTAAAAGGGGATTGGACACTAGAGTGCTCGTAAATTTGCACTCGTCAAGACATAGATGCGAGAATGGGCTTAAAGATGCCATTTTGAGATGGAAGAATCTTGCTGGAAATGGGATTACAGATGCCATCCGAGAATCTTTATTGAATTGCAATGTGGTAAGTCAGAAGAATGAGGACCAAAGTGGTATCCGTGTCTGGAATACATTTGAACTGTATCTAGAGACTGAATTTGTATGAGCAAAAGAATGGCGTCCGTGTCTGGGGCGTATCTGAGCTGCGACTGTGTTTGGATGTAGAATGAATATCAGAATGACTGCCGTGTCTGGAGTGTATCTGTATTGTATCCGGATATCAGAGGAATATCTGTGCATGGAGCAACTGCGTGCTGGGGATAAAATCTGAATGAGTGACAGAATGGCAACCGTGTCTGGAGCGTATCTGGACTGTATCTGAAGTTAAAATCTGTATGAGTAGCAGAATGACTTCCGTGTCAGGAGTGTATCTGAACTGTAACTGGGATCTGAATGAGTGGCAGAATGGCCACCGTGGCGATTGCACTGGGGAGAATCAAACTGCTGGTGCAAAGGCCAGAATGGCTTCCGTGTTTGGAGCGTATCCGAACTTGAAGTTGATAATTGAATCTGAGTGAGAGATAGAATGGCCGCCTTGTCTGGAGCATATCTAGTCTGTATTGGATTGCTGAAGTCTGAATGGGTAGTAGAACGAATGTCGTATCTAGGGTGTATTTGTACTGTATCTGACCTGAAACTCTGAATGAGTAATGGAATGACCGCCGTGTCTGGGGTGTATCTGTACTTTATCTGGTGTTGAGATCTGTATGAGTAGCAGAATAACTTCCGTGTCTGGAGTGTATCTGAAACTGTAACTGGATAATCGTTAATGATAGCCTTTTAATCTTGTCCTGAAAAGGGTAAAAATGTTAGCTGAACACAAAGTTATGCTGTATGATATATATGATGCAATGAATTGTATTTCATCAATGTTTATGATATATGAATGTCATGGTTATGCATGCAAGCTGAGTAGCCATCTTGTTGAGGAAGATGAAATTTGGATAGCTGGAGATAATGGATTCTTTGGCTGCTGCCGGGGAAAGTGAATCCTTGACTGCTGCAGGGGATTGCAAGAATTTTAGACGAGAAATCCTTGTTGACTGCTGACTGCTTGGGGAACAAGGATATCTTTGAAAATCTCTACTGGGAAGTTTAAAACATGGGAGACTTATGCTGGAGAAATGGGACTGAGAATCTTCAATCTGTTGAGAAGTATCTTTGTGGGGAGAATGTTCACTATTCTGGTTCCGTTGGGGATAGGATATTTAGGTTTTTTTTGGGCTCCACTGGGGATCTTGAAACTTGACTCTGAGGGGAATTAAGTTCTGGAATGCACTTTAGCTGGGGAATCCAGCTTTTTAGAAAGCTTTTGCTCTGCTGAGGATCCTGAAGTTTAACTGTGTTGGGGAAATATATTCCGAATTTTAACTTTGTTGAGGATCTTGAATTTTAACTCCGCTGGGGATTTCTTCTGAAAGGGCATCAAGATATCTACCTATACCTTCAAACTATCAGCAATCATCTTTTCTCAATTTTTATTTGTAAGCAATGATTATGTTCAAATGCATATGCCTATTTAACAAAACATTGGACGTTTTTTCAAATAAAACATAAGTGTAGAACAAAAAAGAAAGGCAAACAAATTTCTGCACATTGCAGTATATTTGTATTAACTTTTTATGAGTATCTTTGTACAAAGGAGACAGACATCCTAGTAAGAGAATGTTGTCGTAAAAATTGAAAAAATTTATACAAAAGAAAGATGGCTATGTGTAATAATTCCATGGGATTCCCATTCTGATATAGTCTTCACAACTCTGAATGTCTTATCCATTCACTGCTTCGTCCGCCGGTGATTGGATTGATCAGAAGCTTGGAGTTTGTTGGTGAAGAGATTTATTCTTTAAAGTGATCCGACAAGACACAATCATACGCTTTAATTCCCTAACTTTTTCCTGAATCGCCCTTTCGGGTTTTCGATCCATCGGGAAACCCTTTTTTTCCCAAGTCGCCCTTTCGGGTTTTCGACTTGCCGGGTGTACAGATTCTTTTGTTTTATCCCTAATTTTTGCCTGAACTGCCCTATCGGGTTTTCGATCCACCGGGATGCCCATTTTTGCCCAAGTCGCCCTTTCGGGTTTTCGACTTATCGGGTGTTTCATGCGTAGTATCTTTTGACTATGTCTGCATTCGCAGGGTGTGGCAAATCGTCACCGTCCATGGTGGTCAAAATCATTTCCCCACTGTTGTACCCTAAAATTTGCCCTCCCATATTCTTCAAGAAATTGCCAAGCCAAGTCACAAAATTCCCCAAGGGTTATGCAGTTCAACTGTCTCCTATACAGTCAAAACTAGGGTTTGTGTTCTGATCAAGAAAAGGAAGCTCTCAAAGGCCCAATCAAGTCTCATATGCCTACAAAGACGGCCAAGTATCCTCATATCAAGTTTCAAGGCATTCAGCTCAAAATTGCACAGTCAAAACCCTAGATTGCACTACAGTCAACTGTAGGGGCAAAATGGTCATTTGACAGTCAAAAGTTCAAATTTTTTGTCAACATATCATTTTTAAGCCACAAACATCATTTGATCAATGCTTGATCATGATTCTCAAAATTTGGCTCAGAAATCATCAAAGATGCAAAAGTTACTATATTTGGACAGTTGAAAAAGTCAACTGAAATTGACCAGGGCATAACTTTCACATGGATTATCAGAAAAATTCCATCCAAAGCTCATTTTGAAGAGAAAGACATTTCCTACAACTCATCTTCATATTCCAAGTCCAATAAATGCTCTCACAAAAAGTTATCAATTTCAACATTATAGGTCATTTTCAAAAGTCAACAAAAAGGGACTTTAAGTCAAAGGCCATAACTTGAGATTGGTAAATCAAAATGACATGGGACCAAAGGCATTGGTTAACGGACTCAAAGACCTTTCCAAAATGTCCAAGAACATGTGAAAAGCTTAAAAATTGAGCAAGTTATGCCTTGTGGAAGTTGGGAAATTTTTGGGAATTTTGAAAAGTCAACAATGGTTCAAATGACCTAAAAATGCAAATGGGCCCATTTTTCTTCCATGATCCATCATTCCAAGCCTATGCACGACCACTTGGCCCAAAGGGAAGTATTTTCTCATTTTTTAATTATTTATTTGAATTTATATTAATATTAATTCATTTAAATCATTTAAATATGTAGAAAATATAAACTTGACCTAAAAAAATCTTTTTGTGCACATTCTACTCTCAATATTTCGTGCTTGTTCAATTATGGAAAGAATTGGTGTGATTGGAGCTAATTGACACAAAGAACCATGTGAAAAAGATTCAAAAAGATTTTACAAAATCAAATATGCAAATCATTGAATTCATGAGATTTTGTTCAATTTTATTGACCTAAAAGCTTCTATACATATTCAGAATCACAACCCTAATGCCATTGGACTCCAGGCTGCGCAAAAGACCAAGGTGAAAACTTGAAAAATTGTTCAAAAAACTCAAAACTGATTTCAAGGTTGCAAGGCGAATCAAGGCCTAACACCCATCCCATTAGCTTCCTCAAGCATTCCTGAAGGCATTCCAATCACAAACCACAACCAAAGCTCCAGGAATTGGTAGTTTAAACTCTAACTGTATCAAGAATTTTTTGAAATCGTATGGCATAAATCACGCATCCTTTGCACTTTTTGTTTGTTGATTAATGTTTGTTATGAAATTCTGAGACTAACCATCATGTTTAATTGAGTTTTCATAAGCCATACGCGATATTACCATGTTCATATTCTAGGGTTTTTCAGAGCTTGATTTAGGGCTTTTGCAAATAAGAAAAATCAAAGCTTCAGACCATGGCCATTGAATTCAGTGTATTGAGACGGACATGAACCAATCGTCGCGATCAATTTATATACACTATAGCGCTAATCGCTATTTTTCCAAAGGCAGCCTAACACGACACTTGGAAAACCGTGGCCTTCGTTTTTTATGTTTCAGGGAATGGGGACGATGATGCCATGTCAAGCGAGGATTGGTTGATTCAAAAGCTCGCGCCAAAATTCCACTAATGCGTTACTTTCTCTTTTTAATATTCGTTTGTATATTATATATCAGATTGATTAAGTGGCTCAGCTGGCAAGTTATCAACGCGTGGATGTCCAAGACCTGGGTTCGAACCCCAGGTCTGTGTAACTTTTCAATATTGTTTTTCCACATTCATTCCTATGCAGGCACGCCTTTGTGGATCACCATACATTCACCATCTCAAGCATACACGCGTCCATCCAATCTAGATCAAAGGCGTGGATTCAAGGTGTACTATAAACCATAGTCAACGCATCATACAGGATTCAAAAGGTCCAACGAGGCCAATGCTTAATGGGCCAATGTTCTTGGGTCAACACCTCCTGAATTGGGACTGAAACCCCCTGGTTTGACTTTACTATCTTTTTTAGTTATTTATTTTTATTCTTGTTTTAAATGTTAGCTTTATTTTAATTACTGTTTATTTAATTAATTATTTTTTAACAAATTATAAACTACACAAAAATTCAGAAAAGACAAAAAATATAATATTTATTTATTTAATTATTTTTATGAATAAATGCATGTAAATATTTAGTTTTAATTAGGTTGCAATTTTAATTCTTTTAATAACTAAAGATCCAAAAATATAGAATTAGGTTAATTGATAATTTTGATACCTTTTAAATTTTCCTTTTTTTTATCATAATATTAGTTATTTATTTATTTTTATAATTAAATGTACATAAGTAAAAATTAGGGTTTAATTTAGGTTAATATAACATTTTCATAATAATTAAAAAATAATTAGAATTAGGTTTACATTTTATTTTACTTTTAATTAATCCTTTTCCATTAAATCTTAAAAAATACAAAAATACCAAAAAAATATTTAATTTTAATTTTAATTTCTTATTAATTTAATTTTTTTTGCGAAAGGGTCCAACGCCCATACCTTTAATTATTAATTTCGCGCATTTTACTTTGTCGCTTATTATAATTATGTACATGTCCCAAAGCCTTGTAACAATTTTATTTCTCGCACTTTTATTGCTTTATTTATTTTCCGTCAAATCGGGTCCGGTTTAATTTTTGGCGATGTGGACCCGCGCCATTTGTAATAGCCTTAGATTTATTTTCTCGCAAATATTTAACTGTTAAAAAGCATGCAAGAATGAATGTCCTAATTAAAATAAAACGTAGATCACAACAAACATGACAAGACAAAAATATCTGAAAACGATACACAAATCACACACCACCCCTAGGGTACGCCTCACTGTTGCCTTTCGAAAGGTGGTCGTCGAGCAGAGGACGTCTTAGTAAGTCCTCATGATCCAGGAACCTGGCATGAGGGTAGCTTCTAAGGTGTCTTCCCATTGCTCTGGTGATCACCATGTCCCTACAAACTCGAATTGACCCGAACACCTCCAACGGTGGTGCTACCTACCTCTCAATGGTGGGATGGCACTACTTTAAAGGACATTTACACAGACGAATTCCTTAGGGTAGGTAGGTTCTCAAGGATACTTGCTCTAACTTTAAAACAAACTCAAAAAGACTTTTCACACCAACACATTTTCAAAAGCTTTCAAAACAAACTTTTCAAACACTCTGACGTACGAGTCGAACTGAAATTTTTCAAAGAAACTTTTTAAACCCACATTGAAAAGCAAACAAACAATTTTGAAAACACAAATGAGCAAGTATCTAAGAGCCCATGGATAACCATGGATAGAAAGGGTGCTAACACCTTCCCTTTCTATAACCTACCTCCCGAACCGAGAGCAATCTCTTTAAGGAATTTTTCTGTGCTTTTGTCCTTTCCATTTGGAGAAAATAAAAGACGGTGGCGACTCTTGCTTCCGCGACATTTCGCGAACCAGCTTTAAACAGTCAGTTCCAGATCCACCGATCACAGAAATGGCGACTCTGTTGGGGACTTAAACTTAAAGTGAGGTGTACCTTAGGACTAAGATCACTGTGTTTTCAATTGCTTTCTTTGCTTGCTTTAAATTGTGGGACTGTCTTGGGAGTTCTATAGATCCTAACCCAGATCTGGGGATACCTTCTTAGAAAGTAGCAATAAGGCTGTGAGGGAACTGTGCGGGGTATACCGACATGGTTGAAACAGTCTGCTACGTTGATGTGGCACTTTGGTGTGTACCGGTAACCCTTGAGTTCAGTCAAGGAGAGTACGGGGCCTCCGCGTGGTGTCGTGAAGCATCAACAGACCTTAGGAACCTTAATTGAACTATCTTGGCCTTTTTAGGGTAGTGAGATAACTGACTTTGGTGCAGTCCGAGGTTGGTTGATACTCGATACTACACCCAATTGAGGGTTGCTTTCCTGGAATATTTCGGTCGCCAGTTCAGTGGCTAAATCGAAACGATGAACAATGAAAGCAATCCCGTGATATTGGGACCCTTAGAACCCGATTATTTTGATTAGGACAGGTTGAGCCCACCAACTTCAAGAGGGTAATACCCAGACCCCATGCTGGCCTAAACTCTAAGGGTTTCTCTTGTGTGACTTGTGTGCCTTCGTACTTGACTATCTGCATGCTTGTTACCTGACACTTGTTTCTTGCAGGGTTGTTTATAGTCCTTAACAAGGACTCATAACAGGGTACTAAGTTTCTTGCAGGGTGTTTATAGTCCTTAATTGGGACTCATAACAAAGTACTGAGTTTCTTGCAGGGTTTGTTTATAGTCCTTAATTTGGGCTCATAACAGGGTTACTCACATTATCCCATGCATAGCATGACATCATACCATAGCATACCATTGCATACATCCTAACCCATTTCAAGGATCTCAAGGGCTTGTGATGCAGGTCATGATGAATCAACTATCCCAGCAAGGGGCAAAGAGGATTTATTTTCCTCTAGCTAAGGTCGTCAGGGGCTATGACCCACTGGATATGGTGAGCCTTTGACCCTTGATGAAGGACTCTCAACAAAATGAAGTTCTTACAATCAAGCTACCGGTTCCAAATGCTAACAAATTTTCTGTTTACCCCGCGAAGTCCTTGAAAACATTACATGCATGTCATACATCTCATTGCATTGCAGGTGTCCCTTTGACAGGTTGCTTACTCTTCTCCGCTGTTTATTTCAGCCGATCGTCATGAATCCTGAATCATCAGCCGAGCAGACTATCAAGGACCTCCAGGCTCAGAACGCCCAGTTCCAAGAGCTGATCATGAATTTGACTCAGGGGCAACAAGATCTGAAGGCTCTGCTCTTGAAGAAGGACAAAAAGAAGAAGAGGACTGTCTTGTTCAGCCCTAGACGCAGATCTGGGAATACACCGCAAATTGAAACTGAGAGGACAACCCCATCTGTGGGAAAAAGCAGTCATCAAGAGGAAAGGGTGCCCAGTCCAGAGGTCTCTGACAATGAAACAGATTTCGACGACGAACAGTACCCTCCGGCTGAGGACAAGTACAAACAGTTGGAGGATAGGCTGAATGCTATGGAGACCCAACAAGTACCTGGGCTGGATCTTGGAGATTTGGGTTTGTCAACTAGCGTGGTTATTCCCCGGAAGTTCAAAGCACCATCCTTTACTAAGTATGACGGGGCGTCTTGCCCCAAGCTGCATCTAAGGTCCTATGTTCGGAGGATTCAGCCATATACGGTGGACAAGAATTTATGGATCCACTTCTTCCAGGAGAGTCTTTCAGGGACTCATCTCGAATGGTTCTATCAGCTGGATGGGACCAAAGTTCGTAACTGGGAGGAGTTGGCTACTGCTTTCTATAAGCAGTATCAATATAATGCCGACCTTGCCCCTACGCGTACCCAACTCCAGGGTATGTCGTTAGGATCAAGTGAAGGTTTTAAAGAATATGCGCAGAAATGGAGGGACCTTGCTGGAAGGGTACAACCACCTCTGACTGACCGCGAGCTCGTCGACATGTTCTTGGGGACCCTGTCTGGTCCATTCTTCAACCACCTAATTGGGAATTCTGCTGCTGGGTTTACAGATCTTGTCTTGACTGGGGAGAGAATCGAAGCTGGTATCAAGTCGGGGAAGATTCAAGAAACCGCACCTGCTGATACTCAGAAAAAGCCCCACAGTGGAAAGAAAGAGTCCAATGCTATACATGGTAAAAAGGGTCGTCATGATGCAGGGGCAATCCAGATTTCTGATCCCACGCCCGTTCAACCAAGAAAGAGCAATAGGCGTAGGATAAAGCATCAAGATAGGAAGTATACTGACATCAACATGTCTTTGTCTCAGGCATTGCAGCAATTGCTGAAGGCGAAAATGATCACACTAAAGGATCCTCCTCAAAGTCCTGACACTTCCTCTCCCAAGTACAACCCGGGTGTGAGATGTGCCTACCATTCTGACAGTCCTGGACATGACACCGACGACTGTTGGACCTTGAAGAACAAGATCCAGGATTTGATTGACGCCAAGGAGGTCGAGTTTGAACACTGATCCTACACCAAATCATCGAGAATGTCTTTTGTTCATTCAAATGTTCAAGTTATATTTTTCTTTGATTGTTCAAACATTTATTCATGTTAAAACATTGTTATTCCATTAATGCATCGCTTATGTCTATTTTGAATCAATATATTCGCATTTACTATATGCAAATTGTTTCATATTTTTTCTGATGTCAACTCTCGCTAATTCTAAGCCTCTTGAGGGAGGATGACGAAAACGATACCACGATCTTTACAGTATGCTTTTGAACGGACCCCGCTGATGAGGTACGGGCATTGTTTCAATCCCTAAACACTGGAGTTATAAGGAAGATAATCCCTCGTCAACCCCTCTGAGCCAAAGAAGTAGGAGTTTTATTTTCGAAAATTGAAACCCTTAATCATAACCTGGGGCAGGGTAGTCTTCTCAGTTGATCCAAGTGCATGACGAATGGCACCGAAGAGATCTTTACAAAACGAACAAAGACAGTGATGGTTCAGAACAATCAAAAGGACAGGCAGTCATTATCAAAAAAATTTCATAAATGAAAAGCCCAAAAAGTCTAAACCTACAAAGGGGACTTATGAAACTGGGGCATCCCGCTGACTGTAATTCCAAAAAAGGAAACAGTTCAGGCAAAAAAGAAAGGGATAACAAAATCAAGAAAGAGGTCTCACAAACCCTCAACCAAAACAAAGATGACTGCCCATTCAAAATAAGTTATCAACATCTGAACCATTATTGGAACATCAAAGCAAAGACTCAAGCAAGGTCTAACGCACGGTCAACTGAGTTTAGGTTTGGAGAACATCACGAAGAGCGGGTGGGTACAAATATTTTGAGCCTTTATCCTTTGTTTCTTAAAACCGTGAACCAGGCCACGTTATAACCCTTAAAAGTCCTAGCTGAAGCATGGGTTAATTCGAAAGCATACTGTCACGAAAGGTATCCCGACTCCTGAAGGCCTACGGTAAATACGGAGTTGACGTCACGTTTTACAAACATTCATTTGTTTTATGAAAAGATGCATTTTCAAAATCTTCGAGACAGACATAAGCCTTGCGTTTTTAACATAACTTTGTTTGCATATGACTTTTTGTTTGAACACCAGGGAAATTCGCACGATGAATACCTAATGAACAAAAGTACCTCCAATCAAGGGGCAGGCATGACTATTGTCCATTATCTGGGGCAATCCAATCAAGATCCAGAGAATCTCTCAAAAGGCCAAAAAGCCTGGGGCAAATCTCTGCCTAAGTCATTTGGGGCACTCCAGCAACGAATCTTGCACGATCAGACACCTTCTGGTAATATGGCAACACAAGCAGCCAGGGACACCTCCCGGCATTCTAAGAGCGTGGACACAGTCGAAAGATACTACGCAAAATCAAAGACCCGCTAGGTCGACGTACCTAGGCAAAAATAAGGGCTTCCCGGCGAACCAAAAGGGTTCGGGCAAAATGAAGGGATGAAATGAGAAAAAATCTGTACACCCGGCAAGTCGAAAACCTGAAAGGGCGGCTTGGGCAAAAATGGGTATCCCGGTGGACTGAAAACCCGAAAGGGCGGTCCAGGCAAAAGTTAGGGATTAAAGCGTACGACTATGTCCCGTCTTCCTGCCATCTGTCTACCAGAAGAAGGTTTGTCCATCAACAATTATCAGCATCCCACAGGTGCCTCCCCCATAGAAACAGGGGCAATAAAGAATGGTCTAAGCAATCTGATTGTTCTGTCCTCCAAGGTATTAGGGTAAGCTCCGTTGAAGAACATAGCCAACGCAGTTCAAAACTTCCCCAGGAGAGTCCAATCCAGTTCCCCAGGAAAGTGGAATCCATATCCCCAAGCAGTTAAACATATCCCCAGACGATTCGGGAAGTTTATCCACACGAAGCACGAACGCGTCGTCCGGCTTGATTTAAAGAGTTATTTCCTTAACAGGATATAACTGGGTTATCCTCAGCCAAAAGCCACGGAAAGAGCGTCGTCGACAGAATCTTCTTATCCCCAGCGAAGTCCATTCATACTTCCAATACAGCAAGGTATCCTCAGCGAGTCATCCTCAACAATTCAGCAAAAGCATCTCCCCACAGAGTATTTCTTCCCAGCATGGTCGTCTAGAGCATCTTTTCTCCCCGCAGAATCTTCCATTTGCCAAGTTTATTCCGCAACGAAGTCATCTTCTCCTACCGGTATTCTTGCAGTTATCATCCCCAGCGGAAGCAAAATCTATTCTTCAACATCAGCCCAGGATACGGCTTCCCGGCACCCGTCAAGGATTTATTTTCTTAGACAAACATACATTCATAAAACGTCACATACATCATTATAGCACGCATATGTATCATACTACACGAACCTCATTGATTTTGAAGACATACAGTTCATGCATCATGATTTTGCATACAATTATGTTTTGCCTTTTCAGGAAAAAGATCAATACCAAAAATGACTACTATCAACTATCGCAATTCTTTCTCGATATAGTTTCAGATGTAAACCAGAGATGGTGACGTTCTGATGCTGCTTCCAGAATTCCTTCTAGATATAGTTTCGGATATGATCCAGATATGGTGACGTTCTGATACTGCTTCCAGATATCCTTCTTGATATAGTTTCAGATATGATCCAGATATGGTGACGTTCTGATGCTGCTTCCAGAATTCCTTCTAGATATAGTTTCGGATATGATCCAGATATGGTGACGTTCTGATACTGCTTCCAGATATCCTTCTTGATATAGTTTCAGATATGATCCAGATATGGTGACGTTCTGATGCTGCTTCCAGATTTCCTTCTTGATATAGTTTCAGATATGATCCAGATATGGTGACGTTCTGATGCTGCTTCCAGATTTCCTTCTTGATATAGTTTCAAATATGATCCAGATATGGTGACGTTCTGATGCTGCTTCCAGATTTCCTTCTTGATATAGTTTCAGATATGATCCAGATATGGTGACATTCTGATGCTGCTTCCAGATATCCTTCTTGATATAGTTTCAGATATGATCCAGATATGGTGACGTTCTGATGCTGCTTCCAGATTTCCTTCTTGATATAGTTTCAGATATGATCCAGATATGGTGACGTTCTGATGCTGCTTCCAGATTTCCTTCTTGATATAGTTTCAGATATGATCCATATATGGTGACGTTCTGATGCTGCTTCCATATTGCCTTTAAGATGTTTCCCTCTCCGATGATGAGTGTGAGGTGATAGTCCCTTTGGTCCCCTCTCCAACGGTGTGTGAGGTGGTAATTCCTTTTTCAGATGTTTCCCTCTCCGACGATGAGTGTGAGGTGATATTCTTCTATGGTCCCCTCTCCAACAGTGTGTGAGGTGGTAATTCCTTTTTCAGATGTTTCCCTCTCCGACGATGAGTGTGAGGTGATATTCTCCTATGGTTCCCTCTCCGACGGTGTGTGAGGTAACAATTCCTTTTCCTATGATTCCCCTCTCCGACGGCGAGTGAGGTGGTTCCTTTTCAGATTATAATAGCTTATGGTTTGCTTCCCGATATTGCAAAGATGGTAATTCCCGTCAAGATTTTCCTCAACGAGCGTTGTTGAGATTAAAGTCACCCAAGGTTCTCTTACCATTCATGCTAAGGCAGTAACCATCCCTGGTTCATTCATCAGCGTTTGAAGCTCCAGACTCAGCTCCTGTAACCAGTCAGGACATATCTATACCAAGCATCTAAAATCAGCTCCTGCAACGTGTCAGGTACTCATTTTTTTCTTTTGCAGGTAAGCAGGTTCTCGCTAAGGAATCTCCTACGCGATCAACATCCAGATGGCATCTATAAGCCCATCACCCTATCCAGCAACCTCTAAATGGCATCTATAAGCCCATTTCCATCATCACTGCTACTATGTGAGCGCAAATTTCTGGGCACTCTAGTGTTCAATCATCTTCCACCTTCGGATTACGAAAGGCACGTCAGCCAATCTGCATCCTCAGGTCTAAGAAGATTGAACAGGGGCAACTGTTGTACCCTAAAATTTGCCCTCCCATATTCTTCAAGAAATTGCCAAGCCAAGTCACAAAATTCCCCAAGGGTTATGCAGTTCAACTGTCTCCTATACAGTCAAAACTAGGGTTTGTGTTCTGATCAAGAAAAGGAAGCTCTCAAAGGCCCAATCAAGTCTCATATGCCTACAAAGATGGCCAAGTATCCTCATATCAAGTTTCAAGGCATTCAGCTTAAAATTGCACAGTCAAAACCCTAGATTGCACTACAGTCAACTGTAGGGGCAAAATGGTCATTTGATAGTCAAAAGTTCAAATTTTTGGTCAACATATCATTTTGAAGCCACAAACATCATTTGATCAATGCTTGATCATGATTCTCAAAATTTGGCTCAGAAATCATCAAAGATGCAAAAGTTACTATATTTGGACAGTTGAAAAAGTCAACTGAAATTGACCAGGGCATAACTTTCACATGGATTATCAGAAAAATTCCATCCAAAGCTCATTTTGAATAGAAAGACATTTCCTACAACTCATCTTCATATTCCAAGTCCAAGAAATGCTCTCACAAAAAGTTATCAATTTCAACATTATAGGTCATTTTCAAAAGTCAACAAAAAGGGACTTTAAGTCAAAGGCCATAACTTGAGATTGGTAAATCAAAATGACATGGGACCAAAGGCATTGGTTAAAGGACTCAAATACCTTTCCAAAATGTCCAAGAACATGTGAAAAGCTTAACAATTGAGCAAGTTATGCCTTGTGGAAGTTGGGAAATTTTTGGGAATTTTGAAAAGTCAACAATGGTTCAAATGACCTAAAAATGCAAATGGGCCCATTTTTCTTCCATGATCCATCATTCCAAGCCTATGCACGACCACTTGGCCCAAAGGGAAGTATTTTCTCATTTTTTAATTATTTATTTGAATTTATATTAATATTAATTCATTTAAATCATTTAAATATGTAGAAAATATAAACTTGACCTAAAAAAATCTTTTTGTGCACATTCTACTCTCAATATTTCGTGCTTGTTCAATTATGGAAAGAATTGGTGTGATTGGAGCTAATTGACACAAAGAACCATGTGAAAAAGATTCAAAAAGATTTTACAAAATCAAATATGCAAATCATTGAATTCATGAGATTTTGTTCAATTTTATTGACCTAAAAGCTTCTATACATATTCAGAATCACAACCCTAATGCCATTGGACTCCAGGCTGCGCAAAAGACCAAGGTGAAAACTTGAAAAATTGTTCAAAAAACTCAAAACTGATTTCAAGGTTGCAAGGCGAATCAAGGCCTAACACCCATCCCATTAGCTTCCTCAAGCATTCCTGAAGGCATTCCAATCACAAACCACAACCAAAGCTCCAGGAATTGGTAGTTTAAACTCTAACTGTATCAAGAATTTTTTGAAATCGTATGGCATAAATCACGCATCCTTTGCACTTTTTGTTTGTTGATTAATGTTTGTTATGAAATTCTGAGACTAACCATCATGTTTAATTGAGTTTTCATAAGCCATACGCGATATTACCATGTTCATATTCTAGGGTTTTTCAGAGCTTGATTTAGGGCTTTTGCAAATAAGAAAAATCAAAGCTTCAGACCATGGCCATTGAATTCAGTGTATTGAGACGGACATGAACCAATCGTCGCGATCAATTTATATACATTATAGCGCTAATCGCTATTTTTCCAAAGGCAGCCTAACACCACACTTGGAAAACCGTGGCCTTCGTTTTTTATGTTTCAGGGAATGGGGACGATGATGCCATGTCAAGCGAGGATTGGTTGATTCAAAAGCTCGCGCCAAAATTCCACTAATACGTTACTTTCTCTTTTTAATATTCGTTTGTATATTATATATCAGATTGATTAAGTGGCTCAGCTGGCAAGTTATCAACGCGTGGATGTCCAAGACCTGGGTTCGAACCCCAGGTCTGTGTAACTTTTCAATATTGTTTTTCCACATTCATTCCTATGCAGGCACGCCTTTGTGGATCACCATACATTCACCATCTCAAGCATACACGCGTCCATCCAATCTAGATCAAAGGCGTGGATTCAAGGTGTACTATAAACCATAGTCAACGCATCATACAGGATTCAAAAGGTCCAACGAGGCCAATGCTTAATGGGCCAATGTTCTTGGGTCAACACCTCCTGAATTGGGACTGAAACCCCCTGGTTTGACTTTACTATCTTTTTTAGTTATTTATTTTTATTCTTGTTTTAAATGTTAGCTTTATTTTAATTACTGTTTATTTAATTAATTATTTTTTAACAAATTATAAACTACACAAAAATTCAGAAAAGACAAAAAATATAATATTTATTTATTTAATTATTTTTATGAATAAATGCATGTAAATATTTAGTTTTAATTAGGTTGCAATTTTAATTCTTTTAATAACTAAAGATCCAAAAATATAGAATTAGGTTAATTGATAATTTTGATACCTTTTAAATTTTCCTTTTTTTTATCATAATATTAGTTATTTATTTATTTTTATAATTAAATGTACATAAGTAAAAATTAGGGTTTAATTTAGGTTAATATAACATTTTCATAATAATTAAAAAATAATTAGAATTAGGTTTACATTTTATTTTACTTTTAATTAATCCTTTTCCATTAAATCTTAAAAAATACAAAAATACCAAAAAAATATTTAATTTTAATTTTAATTTCTTATTAATTTAATTTTTTTTGCGAAAGGGTCCAACGCCCATACCTTTAATTATTAATTTCGCGCATTTTACTTTGTCGCTTATTATAATTATGTACATGTCCCAAAGCCTTGTAACAATTTTATTTCTCGCACTTTTATTGCTTTATTTATTTTCCGTCAAATCGGGTCCGGTTTAATTTTTGGCGATGTGGACCCGCGCCATTTGTAATAGCCTTAGATTTATTTTCTCGCAAATATTTAACTGTTAAAAAGCATGCAAGAATGAATGTCCTAATTAAAATCAAACGTAGATCACAACAAACATGACAAGACAAAAATATCTGAAAACGATACACAAATCACACACCACCCCTAGGGTACGCCTCACTGTTGCCTTTCGAAAGGTGGTCGTCGAGCAGAGGACGTCTTAGTAAGTCCTCATGATCCGGGAACCTGACATGAGGGTAGCTTCTAAGGTGTCTTCCCATTGCTCTGGTGATCACCATGTCCCTACAAACTCGAATTGACCCGAACACCTCCAACGGTGGTGCTACCTACCTCTCAATGGTGGGATGGCACTACTTTAAAGGACATTTACACAGACGAATTCCTTAGGGTAGGTAGGTTCTCAAGGATACTTGCTCTAACTTTAAAACAAACTCAAAAAGACTTTTCACACCAACACATTTTCAAAAGCTTTCAAAACAAACTTTTCAAACACTCTGATGTACGAGTCGAACTGAAATTTTTCAAAGAAACTTTTTAAACCCACATTGAAAAGCAAACAAACAATTTTGAAAACACAAATGAGCAAGTATCTAAGAGCCCATGGATAACCATGGATAGAAAGGGTGCTAACACCTTCCCTTTCTATAACCTACCTCCCGAACCGAGAGCAATCTCTTTAAGGAATTTTTCTGTGCTTTTGTCCTTTCCATTTGGAGAAAATAAAAGACGGTGGCGACTCTTGCTTCCGCGACATTTCGCGAACCAGCTTTAAACAGTCAGTTCCAGATCCACCAATCACACCCACCAGAAAAGATGCTCTTGATTACAAATGGTCCTTCATAGGTAGGAGTCCACTTGCCCCTGGGATCGCTTTGCGGTAAGATGATCCGCTTGATTACAAGATCTCCGACTTGATATACTTGCAGCCTGACTTTCTTGTTGAAAGCCTTGATCATCTGTTTTTGGTAAGTCTGACCATGGCAAACAGCAGTAAGTCGTTTCTCATCGATCAAATTAAGTTGATCAAGTCGAGTCTGAATCCAATCGTCTTCACTCAAACCAGCGTCTTTCATAATCCTTAAGGAAGGAATCTGAACCTCCATAGGTAGAACAACTTTCATGCCATACACCAAAGAAAATGGGGTTGCCCCTGTTGAAGTACGTGCCGTGGTACGATATCTATGCAGAGCAAACGGTAACATCTCATGCCAGTCCTTGTAGGTAACCGTCATTTTCTGAATGATCTTCTTGATGTTTTTGTTCGCGGCTTCAACAGCACCGTTCATCTTCGGCCAATAGGGAGATGAATTGTGATGATAAATCTTGAACTGTTCGCATAGAGCGGTGATCATAGTATTGTTCAGATTTGTACCGTTGTCTGTGATGATCCTGTCGGGGACACTATACCGGCATATGAGGTTCTTCTTGATGAAGCGAGCAACCACATTCTTTGTAACAGAGGCAAAGGAAGCTGCTTCGACCCACTTGGTAAAATAATCAATAGCGACCAAGATGAAGCAATGTCCATTGGATGTCGTGGGCTTGATCTCTCCAATCATGTCAATGCCCCACATTGCGAATGGCCAAGGAGCTGTCAGAACGTTGAGAGGAACAGGAGGAATATGTACCTTGTCGGCGTAGTTTTGGCATTTATGGCAAGTACGGGAATGTTGATGGCAATCAGCTTCCATGGTAGACCAGTAATAGCCTGCCCTTAGAATCTTCTTAGCCATCGTATGTCCGCTCAAGTGGGTGCCGAATGTGCCACTGTGTATCTCAGTCATGATCAACTCTGCTCCAGCTTTGTCCACACAACGAAGTAAAACACAATCATGGCTACGCTTATAAAGGATGCCATTGCTTAGGAAGAACTTGGAAGCAAATCTCCTTAAGAACTTTTTGTCATTGACGGAAGCTCCTTCGGGATATTCTCTAGTCTGGAGATACCTTTTGATTTCATGAAACCAGGGTTGTTCCACTACTTCTTCGGTATTAATCTCATGACAGTGCGTAGGTTCACCCATTCGCTCGATGGTAATTTGGGGAGCCTCGTTATCCCAGTTGAGTTTAAACATGGAAGACATTGTAGCCAGAGCATCTGCTAGCTGATTCTCTTCTCGCGGGAAATGCTCGAAAGTAATCTGCTCGAAATGATGCAGCAATGTCAAGACATGTTCTTTGTATGGGATAAGATTAGGATGTTTGGTGTCCCACTCTCCTTTGACTTGACTGATAACCAAAGCCGAGTCCCCAAATACGATCAGAGTTTTGATCCCCAAGTCTATAGCAGCCTTGAGACCAAAGATGCAAGCTTCATATTCGGCCATGTTGTTGGTACAGCTGAAACAAAGTCGGGCCGTGAAAGGTGTATGGCAACCTTCCGGAGAAATGAGTACCGCACCGATACCGTTTCCGAGTGCATTTGAAGCACCATCAAAGTGCAGGGTCCATCGGGATCCATTTTCAGGTCCGTCATACGGTATGTTACTTTCGATATTGTCTAATGTCATGATGTCCTCGTCCGGGAAGTCGAATCTCATAGATTGATAATCTTCGATAGCTTGATGAGCTAGATGGTCAGCTAGTACACTCCCTTTTATAGCTTTTTGGGTAGTATACTGGATATCATACTCAATCAGGATCATCTTCCATCTAGCGATTCTTCCAGATAAAGCAGGCTTCTCAAAGATATATTTGATCGGGTCCATCTTGGAGATCAGCAAAGTGGTATGAGTCAACATATACTGCCTTAGTCGGCGAGCAACCCATACCGAAGTGCAGCAAGTTTTCTCGAGCAGTGAGTAGCGAGTCTTACAGTCGGTAAACTTTTTGCTAAGGTAATAAATGGCATGCTCTTTTCGACCAGACTCATCATGTTGGCCCAGTACGTACCCCATTGAGTTGTCCAAAACAGTCAGATACATGATCAACGGCTTTCCTTCGACGGGTGGCATCAGGATAGGAGGTTATAGTAAATACTCCTTGATCTTATCAAAAGCCACTTGACAATCATCGTTCCATTCAACTACCTGTTCCTTCTTCAATAGTTTGAAAATTGGCTCACAGGTAGACGTCAGGTGAGAGATGAACCTGGCGATATAGTTCAAGCGTCCCAAGAATCCTCTAACCTCCTTTTCAGTACGGGGGGCAGGCATTTCTTGTATAGCCCTTACTTTTGCTGGATCGACCTCAATGCCCTTGTTGCTGACAATAAATCCCAGAAGTTTACCAGACCTAACTCCAAAAGTGCACTTGCTTGGATTCAGTCTGAGTTTGTACTCCTTCAACCTGGCAAACAGCTTCTGCAAATGTTCAAGGTGTTCTTCTTCTGTTTGTGATCGAGCTATCATATTGTCTACGTAAACTTCGATCTCATGATGTATCATATCATGAAACAAAGCTACCATGGCGCGTTGATAAGTTGCCCCTGCGTTCTTCAGTCCGAACGGCATCACCTTGTAGCAGAAGGTACCCGATTGTGTAACAAAGGTAGTTTTCTCCATGTCCTCGGGGGCCATTTTAATCTGGTTGTAGCCCGAGAATCCATCCATGAAGGAAAAAACCTTGTGTTGAGCTTTGTTGTCAACCAAGATGTCGATATGCGGCAGCGGAAAATCATCTTTAGGGCTAGCCCTATTCAAATCCCGATAGTCTACACACATTCTGACCTTGCCGTCTTTTTTAGGTACGGGCACGATGTTAGCAACCCATTGTGGATAGGATGTAACAGCCAGAAAGCCAGCATCGAATTGCTTCATTACTTCAGCCTTAATTTTCTCAGACATGTCAGGCCTCATTCGGCGAACCTTTTGCTTGATCGGTGGACAATCTTCTATTGTGGGGAGACGGTGAACCACGATATCTGTGTCTAACCCTGGCATGTCTTCATAAGACCAGGCGAAGACTTCAACGTTTTCATTCAATAACTGTACTAAGCGCTCCTTGACACTTGGTTCCAGGTTGGCACCCACTTTTACTTCCTTCCTATCTTTCTCTGTCCCTAAGTTGATGGTTTCTAGTAACTCTTCATGAGGCAAGATGGCCCTCTCTTCTTGCTGCAGAAGTCTGGCTAATTCTCCCGGCACTTCACAATCTTCGTCAACTTCGTACTCAGCTTGATTGACCAAATCTTCAGAGTTGTCGAAAGCTACGGAAGAATAGTCACCCATGGAATCCAGAGTGGATGGGTACCTGCATTTGTGAGTGTGGGTGTGTGTAAGGGATAGCCATCCTTAAACAAACAAAAATGCAAAAGGAAAGAAAATGAACACAACAGTTTATAAATGAAAAACGTCCAATGATTCATTAAAACATGGTATATGATTATGAAGAGAATCAAGCCCTTACAAATGGACCTACATGCCCCGGGCAAGGTATGAGGTGAAAAATAGTGTGCGAATTGTTTTAGTTATTACAGACCATAAAAATGGGAAATTGTTCAAAGATAAAAATTACTGGTTGATAAAGGTGATAGGGACAAAATCCTTTGCTTCCCAATTGCTCAAACCCCCTTCGACCGTCGGAAAGATCCAATCTTCAAAGTGGCTCTCCTCATCTTTATCTTCTACAGCATTGATCCCATGGAGAGAAATCTTGATGAGTGTTCTTTCAATTTTGGAGTGACGCATAGCCTTTTGTCCTGCAGCAGTAAACCCTAAACCAAACTTGTCCATCTTATGGGGAAATTCAGGCAATTGTCCCCATATTATGCTCTTCCCATCCTTAATCATAGCCTCTGCGTCCTTGAGAGATGCCATCTTAACCACATGTTTGGGAATGATAGGTACCTCAACTGCTGTCTTCGCAACCGCAACCTCGGGAGAAACTTCCTCGAAATGCTGAAAAGGTGTTTCGATGAACTCGCCATCTAACTCCACATATCTAAAGGAATTGATATGACTAATCATGTACTCCTCCTCGCCATGCACGGTTATGATTTTACCCATAACAGGATACTTCAGCATCTGGTGCAAAGAGGATGTAACTGCCCCGTCATAATGGATCCATGGTCTCCCTAGCAAACATGAGTATGACGGACGGATGTCCATCACGTAGAAGGTGGAGTTAAACACTTCGGTGCCTACCTTGATGGGAATATCAACCTCTCTATGAACCATTCTTTTGGAACCATCGAAAGCTCTGACGATAATGTTGCTAGGCTTGAGGGTCAAACCTTCACAATCCAAACGGTCTAAGGCCTTCTTTGGCAGCACATTCAGGGAAGAACCAGTATCGACCAAGACATGGGAGAGTGTGGTCCCTCGGCACTCAATTGAAACATGTAATGCATCATTGTGCTTCCTTCCTTTGGGAGTCAAGTCCACATCGGAAAAGCCTAGGCCATTGTCAGCAGTAAGACTGGCCACACAATTTTGAAATTGGTCAGCTGAGGTCTCTTGAGGAACATGTGATGTCTTCAAGAATTTAATCAGAGCCTTAGAATGGGCCTCTGAACAGAGCAGGAGAGCTAACATTGAGATTTTAGAAGGGGTTTGCCCCAATTGTTCCACAACGTCATAGTCACTTTTTCTGATTATTTTTAGGATCTCATCCATCTCCTTCTGAGTGGTTTCGGGGATAACCGCAGCACGAGCCTTCGTCCTGACAGGCATTTCCAGCATCCCCTTACCTTTGTCGGTGCTATCAGCGGATGGTCTTTCTTCAGGAGCGTTTAACTCTTCAATCACTGGGCCTTGCACAGAGGGTCTAACAGGTGCAGAAACTCTTAAGGGTCCGAAGACTGCTCGGGGAGGAGTAATCTCCGGAGAAAAGATCCGGCCACTGTGGGTGATCTTGCCAGTACCCGCGATGTTTCCTATGCCAGGGTCTTCTTCAGAGATTTCTTGGACTGTTTCGATTTGTTTGATGCCGTGGTAGAAGATTTCTCCCCTATAGTTCCACGGTATCATTTTACTTGATTGGTACGGGACAGGTCCCGGCATGGTGAACTTTAGAGGTACACATTCAGAGTTGGGTGTAATCCTGACAGGCCTTTTGCAAGCCTTGGGAGGATTTTCGGAAATGGTTATGATGGAAATATCATGGGTTGAGGTATCACAAGTATCAGGAGCAATTGGATTGAAAGTGTTAACAGGGGTTTTCTGAAAAAGTATTTCTTGAGTATCTATCAGGCGTTGGACACCCGACTTCAACATTGGACAATCATCTTGAATATTCAAACAAAAATAGCAATCTTCATCACAACCAGGAAAGATCCCGGCTCTTAACAAATTTTATTTTATCACTAACAATGGAGTCAATAGATCGGCAACATCAGTAACATGGAGATTTTCCAAAACAGCATGCACATTGTGACCGTGCTTGGGCATTGGCGCGGATATAACATTGGGCTTTTCAGGAGCGTCAAACTCGACCTCTTTGGCGTCAATTAAATCCTGAATTTTGTTCTTGAGTGCCCAGCAATTATTGGTATCGTGCCCAATACTGTCGGAATGGTAAGCGCACTTGGCTTTTGGATTGTAAGATGGAGAGGTGGTATTTACATTCTTTGGTGCCTCTTTAATATTAGTGAGATTCAACTTCAGGAGATGTGGAAGGATTTGAGCAGGTGTCATATTTACTGGAGTAAACTGTCGTGGTGGCCTTTGCTGATAAGTTCTGGGCCGATCATTCCTCGGTTGGTTGTTTCTAAGCTGGTCTGATGTGGACTTCTGTATTAATACGGCCCCTACTGTTGGCCGACGTTCCTCTCTTTCCCGATTTTTCTGAGCGTACACAGCAGATGCTTCTTTCTTGGCTGGGAAAGGTTTTCTAGCAGTCGTGGATGCGGAAGCATCCTTTTGAATTTTTCCACTTTTGATACCGGCTTCCACCCTCTCGCCAGTCAAAATCAATTCAGTAAATCCTGCTGAAGAGCTTCCGATTAGATGGTTGAATAAAGGGCCAGATAGGGTCCCCAAAAACATGTCAACTAATTCCCTATCTGATAGCGGTGGCTGCACCCTTCCAGCCAGGTCGCGCCACTTCTGGGCGTACTCCTTGAACCCTTCATTTGAAGCCATTCCCATACCCTGTAGCTGAGTACGGGTCGGTGCCAAATCAGCGTTGTACTGATACTGACGATAGAAAGCGGCTGCCAAGTCTTCCCAATTGTGGACCTCTGACCCCTCGAGCTGATAAAACCAATCTAACTGAGTGCCAGACAAGCTGTCTTGGAAAAAATGTACCCAGAGGTCTTTGTCGGATGAATGTGGTTGGATCTTCCTAACATACGACCTCAAGTGCATCTTAGGGCAAGACAGACCGTCGTACTTGGCGAATGTTGGGACCTTGAATTTAGGAGGGATAACAATCCCAGCCACAAGCCCTAGCTCCTCAAAATCCAATCCGAGCACCCTCTGCAACTCCATAGCTTCTAATTTGTCTTCAAGGTTCTTATACTTGTCATCCGTTGGTGGATACTGTTGTTCTAAATAGTCTTCGTCTGCTTCCTCTTCCTCCTCTTCTACCTCATATTCGAAAGGTACAGTAACTCCTTTCCCCTTGCCAATCCCCTCGTCGGATGTTGACGGGAACTCAAGAGTCCTTCTAGCATCACCCTCAAATCTTCTTCCGAAAGTAGCTACCCCCTGTCTCTTTTTCTTTTTCTTCTCTTTACTCTTTTCTAGCAGAACTTTGAGATCCTCCTGACCCTTTGCCAAGGTCATGAGGAGTTGTTGAAATTGTGAATTTTGTGCCTGTAGGTCCTTCACTGTTTGCTCCAAATCCATCTTGCTGAAATAAACAGCAGAAAGATAAGGAAACCTGGCTTGAAGACCTATTTGTGCATATGATGAATGATATGTTTATTCATGTAATGCATTCAAGGATTTAGAAATTCAAAGTTGTTGCAGACAAAAACAACACACGTCATATTAATAAGAAGAAATTTTGTTAGTACATAAATGCCGCATGGGCCAAATATTACAAAGCTTCTTAAGGTAAAAAGACATTGTGCATCCTTTTTGGTGCGATGTAAGTGTTGAGAGTCTCTTCCTCGTGAAGTCGGCGGGTGAGCTCTAAAACCTTCTTCTCACTGGCATAGAAGTTGGCTTCAAAAGTATCCCGTTCTTCCTTGAGTTGGATCCAACTCTTTTGCATCTCCTCCCATGATGTTGGCATGCTAGGATGGGAAATTTATGATAAAGTATAAGAAAGTTATGCCTGGTCAAAATTTGGTTGACTTTTTCTATAGAAACCCTAATTTAGCAACTTTTGAGTTGTGATGAATTTGGGGCATTCCTTGAGGAATCATGATCAACCCTTGATCAAATGATGAATATCACTTTAAAATATTGATGTTGACCAAAAATCTGAAGTTTGACTGTATGTGAGCCACAATTGACTTTTGGCCTAGTATAGTTGATTTTCAGGCATTTAAGCAGTTGACTGAGCAAACTCCTTGTGCAAGGCTTGAAACTTGGCATGGATAATCTTGAGGATATATTAGGGCAATGGAAATCATTTGGGACCCTTGGAACTCAAACATCTTGATGAGGAGTGAAACCCTAATTTGAGGCTCATTGTCTTAGGAGAGAATTTGTCTGGTTAATTATTGGGCATCCTTGAGCAAGTTGAGGACTTCAATGAGCATGTTTTTAGAAAAATGAGAGAGAAAATTTTGGGGTACAATATCCTCCCCTGTTCAATCTTCTTAAACCTGAGGATGTAGATTGGTTGGTCTGCTTTTCGTGATCTGAAGGTGGAAGATGATTGAACACTAGAGTGCCCAGAAATTTTCTCTCGCATGAAGTAATACTGATTGGTGGTATCGGGAATGGGCTTACAAATTCTATTTAGAGGTTGACAGAGAATCATCGGAGATGGGGTTGTAGATGCCATCCAAAAAAGATATCGGTTACATAAGAGATTCTTTTACGAGAATTCCTGTACCTGCCATTGAGGAGGACTTCACCGAGGAATGTTGATTTACGTCCTGGGAAATAGAGTATAGGAGCTTTGGTTGTCCATTACTCTACTTGGGAATTAACTCCTGATTGAGGAGGTGGAAGTACGCTGCATATGTGGTCAGGGTCCAAGCTGCATAGCGATTTACTAGGTAAATGTGAAATCGATGGTATCTGGTCGGATCCAGGTCTTATAGTGTTACAAACCGTTGTCTGAAGATAAGAGAGAAGGAACCTGGATAGTAGGGTTTCTTCGAAATGAAATCCTGGATGGTAGGGCTATGAGAAAGAACCTGGTTCGTAGGGTTTCTTTGAAAGGAAAGCCTGGATAGTAGGGCTATTAGAAGGAACCTGGGTCGTAGGGTTTCTTTGAAATGAAAGCCTGGGTAGTAGGGCTATGAGAATGAACCTGGGTCGTAGGGTTTCTTCGAAATGAAATCCTAGATAGTAGGGCTATGGGAAGGAACCTGGGTCGTAGGTTTACTTTGAAATTAAAGCCTGGATAGTCGGGCTTATGGGAAGGAACTTGGATAGCAGGGTTACTTCAATATAAAAGCATGGATAGTAGGGCTTATGGGAAGGAACCTGGGTCGTAGGGTTACTTCAAAATGAAAGCCTGGATAGTAGGGCTTATGGGAAGGAACCTGGGTCGTAGGGTTACTTCGAGATAAAAGCCTAGATAGTAAGGCTATGGGAAGGAACCTGGATAGCAGGGTTACTTCAAGATGAAAGCCTGGATAGTAGGGCTTATTGGAAGGAACCTGGGTCGTAGGTTTACTTCGAAATGAAAGCCTAGATAGTAGGGCTTATAGGAAGGAACCTAGGTCGTAGGTTTACATCGAGATGAAAGCCTGGATAGTAGGGCTTATGGGAAGGAACCTGGGTCGTAGGGTTACTTCGAAATGAAAGCCTTGATAGTGGGGCTGCTTCATTTAATCATGTAGATTAGTTGACCCGTTTGGTTTCGGGAACTAATTTTCCATGAGTTGTCTGCAGATGTGACACATACAGTTGTCGGGATCGTTGATGATAATCATCTTTCTTGAAAGGATAACAAGGTTAATTATGCGATGCATTAAACGCATGGTGGGATGATGTTCTCAAAATAAATGAGATTATGTTGTATGTGATATGTATGTGCATGTCATGATGTATGAACATGAGATGCTATTGTGCCATGTTCGAGTCTGCGAAAATAAATCCCTGACTGCTGCTGGAGAGTGCTAGAAATGGAATTCCTGACTATTGTAGCAAAAGTGGTTCTTCTGCTTCCGCTGGAGATGGTTAACGGAGATGACTATGCTAGAGATTTGCTCCTTGTTCACGGATATTTTTCTGAGAGAGACTCTGCTTGAGAATAACTCTGCGGGGGAATAATTCTGTTGGAAGGTGAACTTCCGTAGCTGAAGGGATAAACTATGTTGGGGGTTGAGCTTCTGTATTCAGAGAAATAAACTATGTTCGGGAGAAAACTTTATGAACCACTTGCGATTATGAAATTCGGCTGGGGAAAGTACTTCCTGTTTGGGGAAACTAATATCAATGCTTTGATTACCTTTACTCTATGGGGAGTACAGACGTTACGGGGTCGTATGTCCCGATGATTGTGTTTTAAAGTTGTCTCTACCCTGGTACCTACTGGACAGAGTAACTGTCGGGTTTGACATTTTTAGTTTTTGCCCCTGTTTCTTAAGTTACGAGCAATTGTCTTTCTGTTTCCTATGCAAATATTTATGAACAGCAATCATATTCAAATGCATATGTCAAGAATAAATCATTGGACGTTCTTGCAAAAACAAAACAGAAAAAGAAAAAAAAATAGTTTTGTAAAAATGACTTGTATTAATTTTCGAAGTTGGCCTATAACAGGCGTTTTTGTACAAGGAAGATGACGCTCAAGTAAGAGAACACCGGCGTAAAAATGGAAACTATACAATATTATGTATAACAAAAAGAAAAAAAGCTATGTACAACAATCCCATTGAGTTTCAATTTTTCTATTGTCGTTATGTCTTCGAGCGTCTCATCACTCTGCTTCTTGTCCAAAGCTGATTAGATTGATCGGTGCCGTTCGAGCTTGATATTTGATACTGAGGTTTGATTGCAAGGTGATCCAATGGGCATAGTGATACGCTTTTACATCCCTAACTTTTTCTTGGACTTCCCTTTCGGGTTTTCAGTCCACCGGGATACCCCTTTTTTCCCAAGCCGCCTTTTCAGGTTTTCGACTTACCGGGTGTACATATTTTTTCATTTTCCCGAACCCTTTTGGTTCGCCGGGAAACCCTTATTTTTTCCTAGGCCATTCAACCTAGCGGGTCTTTTATCATGCGTAGTATCTTTTCACTATGTCCGCATTGACAGGGTGAGGAAGGTCGTCACCGTCCATGGTGGTTAGAATCATGGCTCCACATGAGAAGATGTTTTTAATCACAAATGGCCATTCATACATGGGTGTCCATTTTCCCCTGGGATCACCTTGCGGCAGTATGATGCACTTGATTATTAGATCCCTGACCTGATACTCTTGGCGTCTGACTTTTTTGTTGAAAGCCTTGATCATCCGTTTTTGATATATTTGACCATGACAGATAGCAGTAAGTCTCTTCTCATCGACCAGATTCAGTTGATCAAGTCGAGTCTGGATCCAGTCGGCTTTGTTCAAACCCGTATCTTTTATAATCCTTAAAGAAGGAATCTAGACCTCAATGAGTAGGACTGCCTCCATGCCATATACCAGAGAGTAAGGTGTTGCCCTTGTCGACGTCTGTGCTGAGGTGCGGTACCCATGAAGAGAAAATGGTAACATCTCATTCCAGTCTTTGTATGTCACCGTCATCTTCTGTATGATCTTCTTGATGTTCTTGTTAGCCGCTTCAACAACGACATTCATCTTTGGCCGGTAGGGAGAAGAATTATGATGTATCTTGAATTGTTTATAGAGCTCGGTGATCATCATGTTATTGAGATTGGTACCATTGTCAGTGATGATTCTCTTTGGCACACCATACCGACAGATCAGGTTATGCCTGATAAATCGCGCCACAACATTCTTAGTAACGGTAGCAAAAGAAGCAGCCTTAACCCATTTTGTGAAGTAATCAATGGCCACCAGGATGAAGCGATGCCCATTTGAAGCGGTAGGTATGATTTCTACGATCATGTCAATGCCCCACATTGCAAAGGGCCAAGGAGCCATCAAGACATTCAAAGGAACCGAAGGCACATGCACCTTATCAACATAGATTTGGCACTTATGACAAGTTTGGGAGTGCTGATAACAATCTGGTTCCATAGTGGACCAGTAGTATCCTTCCCGTTGGGTTTTCTTAGCCATGGTATGTCCACTGGAGTGGGTTCCGAAGTTACCTTCATGTAAATATGTCATAACCCTCTCTGCTTCATTCTTTTCTACACACTGCAGTAAAGGATTCCATTATTGAGGATGAATTTTGCAGCAAACCTTCTCAGAAACTTCTTATCATTGATAGATTCCCCTTCGGGATACTCTTGAGCCTCGAGATACCTTTTTACTTCGTGAAACCAAGGTTTATCTACTACCTCTTTAGTATCAATCTCATAGCAGTGTGCTGGTTCATCCAACCTCTCAATGGTGATTCGGGGAGCTTCGTTGTCCCACCTGACCTTGAACATAGAAGGCATGGTAGCTAGCGCGTCCGCTAACTGATTCTCCTCTCGTGGGAAATGTTCAAAGGTTACCTCCTCAAAGTATAGGAGAAATGTCAGCACATGCTCTTTGTATGGGATGAGGTTCGGATGCTTCGTATCCCATTTTCCTTTGATCTGACTTATCACCAAGGCTGAATCCCCGAAGACATTTAAGAACTTGATCCTTAAGTCGATAGCGGCTTTTAGACCCATGATGCAGGCTTCATACTCCGCCATGTTGTTAGTGTAGTTGAAACATAGTCGAGCAGTGAAAGGAGTATGACAGCCCTCAAGAGATATGATTGCAGCACCAATGTTATTACCGAGTGCGTTCGAAGCTCCGTCAAAAACCATAGTCCATCGGGATCCTTCTTCAGGTCCTTCATCCGGTCCAGGTTCTTCATAGTCAGTCACAAGCATAATATTCTCGTCCGAGAACTCAAAATTCATGGACTGGTAGTCATCCACGACCTGATGTGCCAAATGATCAGCTAATATACTTCCCTTGATTGCTTTTTGTGTTGTATATTGGATATCGTATTCGGTTAAGATCATTTGCCATCTTGCTATTCTTCCGGAGAGAGCGGGCTTCTCGAAGATGTACTTGATTGGATCCATCTTAGATATAAACAAAGTAGTGTGGGTTAGCATATATTGTCTTAGTCAGCGAGCAGCCCATGCCAAAGCACATCAAGTTTTCTCGAGCAGTGAGTATCTTGTCTCACAGTCGGTAAACTTTTTGCTAAGGTAGTATATTGCATGCTCTTTTCGACCAGAATCATTATGCCTCCCCAGCCCACACCCCGTTGAATTTTCTAGCACTGTTAAGTACAATATCAAAGGTCTTCCTTCAACCGGAGGCATCAAAATTGGTGGTTCTTGAAGGTATTCCTTGATCCTTTCGAAAGCAGTCTGGAATTCGTCATTCCATTTTACCACTTAATCTTTCTTCAGGAGCTTGAAGATTGGCTCACAAGTAGCAGTCAGATGTGAAATGAACCTGGCAATATAATTTAGGAGTCCCAAGAAACCTCTAACTTCCTTCTCAATACGGGGAGCCGGCATCTCTTGTATGGCCTTTACCTTCGCAGGGTCTAACTGAATACCTTTGTTACTAACAATGAACCCCATAAGCTTACCAGACCTAACCCCGAAGGTGTACTTGTTCGAATTCAACCTCAGCTTGTATGTCTTTAACCTATCTAATAGCTTTTACAGATGATGAAGGTTTTCTTCCTAGGTTTTTGGATTTGGCTATCTTGTCGTCAACATAAACCTCTATCTCATGGTGGATCATATTGTGGAACAAGGCGACCATGGCTCGCTGATAAGTTTCCCCAGAATTCTTCAACCCAAAAGGCGTCACCTTGTAACAGAAGGTGCCCCACTGTGTGACAAAGGTTGTCTTCTCCATGACTTCAGGAGCCATCTTGATCTGGTTGTAGCCAGAGAAACCATCCATGAAGGAGAAGATTTTGTGTTGTGGGGTGTTGTCAACCAGAACATCAATATGGGGAAGCGGGAAGTCATCCTTGGGGATTGCCCTGTTCAGGTCTTTATAGTCCACACACATCTGTACCTTACCGTCCTTCTTAGGTACCGGAACAATGTTAGCAACCCACTGCGGATAGGAGGTGACATCTAAGAACCCAGCGTTGAATTGTTTCATGACCTCTGCTTTAATCTTCTCTGACATTTCAGGGTGCATACGGCGGACCTTCTGTTTAACCGGAGGACAATCTTCTTTAGTCGGCAGACGATGTACCACAATATCAGTGTCTAAACCAGGCATGTCTTCATATGACCAGGCGAAGATCTCAACATAGTCGTGCAATATCTGTATCAACCGTTGTTTGACATTAGTCTCCAGATTTGCACCGATCTTGACTTCTTTTCTGTCTACCTTTGTGCCCAAGTTTATCATCTCAACTGGCTCTTTATGAGGTTTTATAGCCATATCTTCCTGTTATAACAGTCTAGCAAGTTCTCTGGGTACCTCATAATCATTCTCACTTTCGTCCTCGGCTTGGTTGATCGTATTTTCGAAGTCATAACTGGAAATAGCAGAACTATTATCAATGGGATCCAGGGTGGATATGGATATGTAGTTTGATATGTGAGTGTGTGTAAGAGCATAGCTGTATTGATAAAGTGAAGAAAAAAAAAGCAAAACAGAGAGAGCAATAATTATATGCAAGAAACGTCCCATGTTTTATTAATGACATATGGAAATGACATATAATAACCCTCACAAATAGAACCATTGTGCCTCGGGTAAGACACAAGGCCATAAAGTTTAAATTGTTTATTACAAACTCGGAAAACAAGTAAGACAATTACTGGTGAACAAAAGAAATTGGTATAAAATCTCTGGCCGTCCAATTACTAGATCCACCGTTGGTAGTCGGGTAGATCCAGCTTACGATATTAGAATCTTCCTCACTATCTTCAATAGCATTGACCCCACGATTATTGATGCGTAGGGGATGCCCTCCAGCCCGAGCGCCTCGAACAACCCTTTGAGCTCCTGAAGTAAAGCCCAAACCAAATTTGTCAGTTTTATGAGGAAAATCAGGGAGATGTACCCAAATGGTACACCCACCTTCTTCAACTACTGCTCTGGCGTCCTTGAGAGAAGCCATCTTCAAAGGAGTTTTGGTGTTGGTGATAGTTTCAGTTGACGCCATAATCTGGGGAACCTCTTAAAAGTTTTGACAAAGGAGTCTCTATGAATTCCCCGTTCATCTCCACATACCTGAAAGGATTCAGGTGGCTTACCATATACTCCTCTTCACCATGCATAGTGACAATCTTCGCCTTCACCGGATACTTCAGCATTTAGTGCAGCGTAGAAGTAACAGCCCCAGCTTCATGGATCCAAGGGCGACCCAACAAACAAGAGTATGATAGCCTGATATCTATCATGTAGAAGGTGGATTCAAAGGTCTGAGAACCCACTTTGACAGGGATGTCCACCTCCCCATGCACCATTCTTTTCGACCCGTCAAAAGCCCTCACCACAATGTTACTGGGCTTTAGGGTCAAGCCTTCATAATCTAGGCAATCAAGAGCCTTCTTAGGCAGAACATTCAGTGAAGATCCAGTGTCCACTAGCACATGAGCCATAGTAGTGCCCCTGCATTCAATCGAGACATGTAGAGCATCATTATGCTTTCTCCCCTTCGGTGTTAGGTCGGCATCTAAAAAACCCAACCCATTGTCAGCAGTCAAACTGGCCAAACAGTCTTTGAGTTGATCGGCGGAGGTTTCTTGTGGAACATGCGCAGTCTTGTGGAATGCAATCGAATGCTTTGCATGGGCCTTGGAACATAACAACAGAGACAACATCGATATCTTTGAAGGGGTCTTCCCCAGCTGCTCGACCACATTGTAGTTGCTCTTCTTGATTATTTTAAAGATTTCCTCTATTTCTTGCTTAGAGGATTCCACAACAACTTTTCTAGGTGCCTCCGTCCGGGAAGGCTCACTTATAACTTCTTTGCCCCGAGTCCCAGATGACTCATCAGCAGGGGTAACAACTGGAGTAAGAACGGGAGTAGTAACGGAAGTACTGGTAGGAATAACAGATGGAATGACAACAGGTTTAACAAAAATCTTTGGGGAGATCTCGGGAGAGAAAACCCTTCCACTTCGGGTAACTTTGCTGGTCTCGACAATATTACTGATATCGGGATCAGCCTCTTCAGTCCTCAAATCCTGTTTGACGCCATGGTAGTAGACGTCAGCGCCATAATTCCAAGGGACAGCTTTGTCTGAGGAGTACGGTACAAGACCAGGAAAGGTGATTATCAACGAAGAAATTCTTGGACCACGTGTAATCCTAACAAGTCTTTTAGAGGAGACCTTGGAAGTATTGGCGGAAATGCTTATGATGGCAACATCTTCATACGGAATAGTCGGAATCAGAGTATTTTCAAACAAAATCTCTCCGTTATCCATCATGCGTTGAACACCTGCTTTTAGAAAATAGCAACCAGAGGGCAGAGACGAACACATGTGGCAACCTTCACCATAGCCTAGAAATAAACCAGCCAACAACAAATTCTTCTTAACAGTCATAAGAGGAGTGGAAACTTCATTAACAGAGGTAATAAACAAATCAGTATCAATGGCATTAACTCCACGGTTGTGCTTGGGCATGGGAGAAGTTATGACATTAGGCTTCTCCGGAGAATCAAACTCAATCTCCTTTGCTTCAGTTAGATCTTGTATCTTATTTCTCAGAGCCCAGCAGTCATTTGTGTCATGGCCAAAACTCTCAGAATGGTAGGCACATCGAGCGTTTGGGTTAACCAAGGAGATGTGGTGTTAGGATTCTTGGGACCCTCCTTCAAGGTTGCCAAGTTGGATCTTAACAGGTGGGGTAGAACCTCAGTCAATGTCATATTAATCCGGGTAAAATTCCTTTGCGGTCTTTATACCCTTTGCTGATTGTTTCATTGTGGGGTAGCCGCAGGCCTAGGTATCATCACAGCACCTACCGCTGGACGGTGTTACACTCTGCTCTGACCTCTTGGGCTATAAATGGCACTGACCTCCTTCTTACCCGTGAAGGGATTCTTCAATGAACTTAAGGAGGTATCTTTATGTATTTTTCCACTCCGGATCCCAACTTCTACCCGTTCTCTAGTTAATATCAGCTCGATGAAACCAGCTGAGGAGCTACCAATCAGGTGATTGAAGAATGGACCAGACAACGTCCCAAGAAACATGTCAACCAACTCCCTATCAGACAAAGGGGGTTGGACTCTCCCTGCCAGATCTCTCCACTTCTGCGCATAGTCCTTAAAGCCTTCACCTGAACCCATGGGCATACTCTAGAGTTTAGTACGGGTAGGAGCAAGATCAACATTGTATTGATACTGCTTATAAAAAGCAGCAGCCAAATCCTCCCAGTTGCGGACATTGGTTCCCTCCAACTGATAGAACCACTCGAGTTGAGTTCCAGATAGACTGTCCTGAAATAAATGGACCCACAAATTCCTTTCAGCAGTGGGAGGCTGAATCTTCCTCACATAGGAACGGAGATAAAGCTTGGGACAAGACACCCCATCATACTTCGCAAAAACCGGATCCTTAAACTTTTGTGGGATGACCACCCCAGATACCAAACCCAACTCTTCAAAATCCAGCCCTGGTATTCTCTGGATCTCCATTACGCTCAGCCGATCCTCTAACTACTTGTATTTATCCTCGGTGGGAGGATACTATTCCTCATTGTAGTATGTGTCTTTATCAGAAACTTCAAGGCTAGGGTCCTCCACCCTTATCTCTCTCTCTCTCTCTCTTGATTCTCCCCTTCTTTGGATGAGGAGGTCAGATCCACTGGTTGCTTCAATGGTCCTTTGAATCTTCTGCCCAGATTCAGAACACCAGAGGTCTTCTTTTTCTTCTTCTTCTTCTTCTTCTCCTTCAGAATAAGGGCTTTCAGATCTTCCTGCCCCTTAGCTAAGGCTACGAACATCTGCTGAAATTGGGTATTTTGTACCTGTAGATCCTTGATAATTTGTTCAGAAGACATTATTGCTGAAATAAATAGTAAAGAAGATGAGAAACCTGTTATGGTACCTGTTTATGCAATGTCATGGATGTTATGCATATGCAATGGTTTCAAGGATTCTTAAAGGCTCAAATTTGTTTAACCAAAAGAAACACACGTTAATTGTATTTTTAAGTTCGAATTGTTACAAAGAGTGCCCTTTAGGCTTACAATTAAACAAAACAAAACTCAAATCAAAAAGAAAATTAGGTCTCCCAGGAGCGCATTCTCTTTGGTGCAATGTAGGCGTTTATATTCCTTTCCTTAAGAAGTAGCCTAGTGAGCTCCAGGACCTTCTTCTCGCTGGCATAGAATTGAGTTTCAAACATATTCCGCTCCTATTTAAGTTGAACCTAGGATTTTTGTAACTCCTCATGATCAGTTGGCATGTCAGGATGAAGAACAAGATAATAAGTGTCTCCTTCAGCAACTGGTTCCACAATCGTTGGTAGGACAGCAGGGTAAGGCATCATAAGACTTTGGGTATGGGCTCGTACCCATATAAGATAAGGCTCAAGAGGGATGGAATTCTTATGCCCCAGTGTCTTGCTATCAACTTTAGTACCATGCCCCAAGCTCGCATGAATCTTTTACGGTAACCTTGAGCATCATTCTCATAGTCGAAAGTGATTCCTTGGATAAGTGTATCATGAGCACCATCCCTTCTCGCATAACCAAACTATCGCAGTGCCAAACAAGGGTTATAAGTGATTCCTCCTCTAATTCCTAAGAGAGGAACATTAGGGAATTCACCACAGCGATCGATGATGGTAACATCTCCCGAGGACCGTGAACACCAATGAGTGTCTGAATGTGTAAGGTACATCAGCCTATGAGACAATTTCATACCCTGCTCATTCTTCAAGATAGACCTGGGTAGGTGCGAAATAAACCACCTAGCCAGTAGAAGGGTGCAACACATGAGGGTCCCCCTTCTCTTTAGAGTGCGAGCATGCAGAAAGTGTAGAATATCCCCAAGTAATGTAGGCACCGGGTTATGAGACAGAAAAACCTTAATCGTATTCACATCTACAAGTTGGTCTGCGCTAGGGAATAGTACCATCCCATAGATGAGGAGTGCCAATACCTCTTCAAAATCTTGTAAATCCAGGGTATCCCAAAAACAGTGAGCTTTCTCGAATAGAAATTTAACCGGGATTCCTTAGACACTTCCCCTAGTTTCCCAAATTGTCACTACATCGGACCGTTGTAAGAACAGAGTTCGAGCAATCTCTCTAGGATTTGGATGTCTTTCTGTACTGTTGAAAGGTAACTGATCAAGAATAGGTACCCCTAATAACCGAGAAAATTCCTCCCTAGTAGGCACTAGCTGCTAGTCTGGAAAGGTGCAGCAGTGATGCAAAGGATCAAAGAACTGAAATAGCACTTTTAACAGCTCTTCATCAGGTTTTGAAGTGACCAAGTTAAGCAGCCGACCATGTTTTTCAGTGAAGGGAGAGCTTTCACAAGGTTAATCTGGATAGTGTTCCTGCGGGCGGATGCCATGTCCTACAAAACAAAGCAAAGATGGTATTTTCTATCGATGTGTTCTTGAAAACGAAATTGAAAACATAATTTCCACTGTCATGCCGCTCCCTATGGAGGACATGCAAGTACTTCAAAGACTTGCCCTAAGATATTACAAGTTCGCCTCTATTGGCCTAATCTTTGTAAATATGTCCATATCGCGGTTAAAAATTGCGACCAATGCCAACACACTGGAAACATCTCTAGATGTGATGATATTCCTCAAAAATTCATTCTAGAAGTGGAAGTCTTTGACGTATGGGGAATTGATTTCATGGTAGCCTTCACGGCATACTATATTTTGTCGACTATGTTTAAAAATGGATCGAGGTTGTAGCCTCTCCAACAAATGACGCACGAGTAGTAGCCAGGCTTTTCAAGAGCATAATCTTTTCGAGATTCGATGTTCCGATACCCGTCATCATTGACGGTGGCTCCCATTTCATTTCTTAAATCTTAGAAAAATTATCAGCGAAATATGGAGTCCGACATCGTGTCGCAACACCTTATCATCCACAAACAAGTGGGCAAGTAGAGGTCTCCAACAAAGAGGTTAAGCAAATCTTAGAAAACCGGGTAGCAGCTGTTGTACCCCAATTTTTGCCCCTAAGATCCCCTCATCATACCATGTTGATTCCATCACAACAAGATCACATTAGAATTCTTGGTTCCCCTCCCTATCTTTAGCTTTGCTCTTTGAGGAATCACCAAGCACCTTGACTTGTGTTCTTTTATGATCATGAATATTTTTGTCTTTATTTCTTCTTTTAATTAATAAAATGCAATGTTGGTTTGTCTTTCTTGTTACTTATGTAGGTAAAGGCAATGAGATTTAGCAAGTTGCTCCATGGTTTCATGAGTTTATTTCCATTCCCTAGTCAATAAAGGTTTAGAACTTCAAACCTCACCATTGGATTTGTTTTGGAAGAAATGGCATGGCAAGGTTATTTTAGTTCACTACATTCCAAGATATCAAGATTGATCCAAAAGTGCAAGGGATTGATTGAAGAAGTTGTCATGGTTGGACAAGGCTTGTTCCCATTGGTCACAAGTGCATATTTCTCTAAATTCTCAAGATATGGAAGTGGTCTTGGTGGCTATGAATTCTCATTTTCATCCTCAATAACTTCTATTTACAAAGCAATAGTGTTGGTACAAGAAGGTGGTTCAAAATTGCCAAGGTTCCTCAAAGCATTTTCTTGATCTAGGAGCTAGGGTTTTGAACTTCAAAGAAGTATATTTTGCTCATATTTTGGTATTTTTGAGTGATTCCAAATACATCCTTCTCTTCAAATGGTTATCAACAAATCACTTAAAAAGTTTCAAGGAGTTTTCATGTGGAAGAAACTTGATGATGAAGAAAGATTACAATTCCTCCAGATGAACCCCCAATTTCTCATGTGTGACTTCAAATGGTCATAACTTGGCCAATTTTTATCACCTCGAACCCATTAATTTTCCATAATGATCTTGAGGAGGTGAACTTTATGCCTTCTTTTATGTGCAAAGAGATAAAATGGATGGAAGATGCCCTAAGGATACAAATGATTATAGGTCATTTCATCATTTTTTGCCAACTTCAACAATTCATAACTCTCTCAATTTTTGGAGATTTTGAATGGTTCTAGTTTCAAAATGTCATTCAAGATGTCTATTTCATGCCATCTTTTTTGGTCAAGAGTAAATTTCAAGTAAAAGGCCATGTTTGGATGCAAAATATTATAGGCCACTTTTAAAGAAAACTTTGAAATATTTGTAACTATGGAAAGTCAACCTTTATTTCCAACATTGACTCCATGTAACTTTCAGCTCAAGCATCCATTTGATTCCATTCTTTTTCCATTGCAAAGTTTGTAACCTCGTCTTTCTAAAGCATCAAGAATCATGCCCTAAGACCCCTTGAGTTGAGAATGCCATTGATTTGAACTTGGTAACTTGGAATTGAAGTTTCTTCAAAAGTCAGAATTTGAAATCATTGGTTTAGCTTCTAAACACTTTGATTCTGCACATTTTTTCTTCTGAACATGTTTAGTGAAGTTCCAGAATTGATTAGCCCAACAAAACGCGCGTTTTGGATGAGTTTTGATCAAATTAGAAGTCACACTTTTCTTGTTTGCAACTTTACACGATTTCCCTCCAAACTTCATCATTTCACACGCTTGGACATTCCATTTGATTCCCTATAAATAGAGGGTCATTCCCCATTCTTTTTCTCAAGCTTGGATATCCAGAATCACCCTACCAAACTTTCTCCATAACTCAAAATTCTGCTACTTCGAAATCTACTTTCAAGCCTTTCTCAATCCAAATTTTCCATCAATTCACCTTCCTTGATCTTCCCTGAAGCTAACCATATAATTACATTCAAGAATTGTGCCCTATATTGCTCCATAGAAGTCCAGTTTCAGAGCTCTGCAACTCAACTTCAATAGGTAGATCCCTTCATCAATTCTTAAAAAATTTGATATCATTGTGATGCTCTCACTTCCCTGGTTCTAGTCGCAACACCTATTTTCACCTGGAAACTTGTTTGACCACAAAATTTCAAATCCCTTTTCAAAACTTTCCTTCTGAATTGCTTGAACTATAGTTTATATAAATTTGTCGCGAAGGTGTGGTTGTCTTCATCTTGAAGAGACCAAGCGAATGACATAGGTCTAAGCTTCTGATTTTACAGATTGAGGGGCCTGTAATTCACGTTAGCTGGAGGTTGAAGATGACCAACGTGTCATCTTCCAACCAATGATGGCACGCCACTTGTTTTTTTTGAAATCTGATTTAATTAATGATTCAATGCATTATCCACTAAAGTCCATAACATGCATAGCGTGCCAGGTCCACTTGATTTGTTTACTAACGCGTTTTGACATTGATCAGATGGCCCATATTTTTTTGGTTTTTATTTTCTTTTCTGATTTTTATATTTAATTGTTTTAAATTTCAAAAAATCATAGAAAATTCATTTTTAGTCCAAAAAATTTGAAAAAATTATGAAAAATATTTTTGTTTTTTCTCTTTCTGATTTTTATTTTTTCACAATTTTATTTTGTGTTTTGATGTTTTTTTAATAAATTTTCACTTTATTTGATATGTTTTAAATGTTTAAAAATACTTTCATGCATTTTTTAAATTCTGAAAAATATAGAATGATCCCATGATATTGTGACAAATATTGGTGACCTCACTTATTTTTATTTCTGACTTTGGTATTCTTTATCATTTTTGGTTTATTTTACTCATTTTTTTTAATTTTAAATATAGTTTCTGACTTTAAAAAATTACCAAAAATTTTATAAAAATATTTGAGTTCATTTATGATTTTTTCTATGGTCTTACTTTTTATTTCTTGATTAATTTGAACATAGTTGATATTTTTATCCCTTATTTCTATTTTAAATATTTCTAAAACCTTTTTTTAATGTATATATTAAATGCAATATTATTTTGTGATTATTTTCTGGCTGATCTTGGGTTGAATTTTTTATCACGAACTTTATTAACATCATTAGATCCATGGTGTTGAGTTTATATCCATAAAAATGGATGAATGATTTTAATAATAGTTTGATTTAAATTTAATTTAAATGTGGTTTGTATGTTCTCTCCAACCCCTCTTCATCTTGTCCCTTTCTCATTGCACTAAGTGATATTGGAGGGTGATCTATATATCATGTCTTAAAATAAATGGGGCATAGATTGCTATTGACCGGCCTCAAAATAGGTGTGACTTCTACATAATTCCACTTAGGATTGCTTAACATAGCGCTAAATTTTGTCTCGATTCGAATAAATGATCATTCGTGGCCTAAACCTATATTTTTAAGCCCAAGTATGTTAACTTGATCTCCGTGATCCAATAACCTTGAGATTCATTGTGTGGAGGCTTTGGTTCTACCAATCCTCTAATGGATCTACAACACTTTTGGTCAACGCGGATCACTTAAACACCGTTGATCATTAAATGGTACTTTTGAGGATTCTAAATGGATGATATACTTGACAAAAAGCAAATTCAACTTGTTGTGTGGAGGCTTTCGTTCTACCAATCCTCTAATGAGTTCCAAATGCAAGTTTCAAGATGGTCATCCAACTAACCACTAATTATTAAATTGTTTTTACTTTATGCCCCTTTTTATTTTTTATGTTTTATGTACCATTTACTTTAAGCATTAAATTTCATGTCATTTTTATTTTTTTCTCACTTGAGCCTTTTATTTTTTCTTCTAAGATACCTAATAATCAATATGAACAATAAAAAACTTTAATGATATTTGGACTGTTTGGTTACTATCCTTGGCATTATGGAGTATTAAACTTCTTGGACTTAGTATTAGAGACTTTGGCCTATGTTGGAGACCTTGTGACCTTAAGTAATATTTTGTCTGGAGTTCTTGAGGTTGACCTCAAGACATTGGGTTGTTTGTTTGTTTTGTGTGCAGGTTATTGTGATTACATACTTTGTTTGTAGTCTGGAATTCACCTGTATACAGTCGTTACTCTGCCCAATTTTTTATGAAGACTTAATACACTTGAAGTTTGGTTCTCTTAAGAGTTCTAGTACCTTTGCTTGCTTGGTTTCAATCCAAAGAATGGGAATTCTATCTTGACTCATAATGTCAAGTATTTGCTTCTTGTTGGTTAGATAGTTCTTATCCCTAGCTTTTACCTTATGCTTTAGGATAGCCTCTTCTTCTCCTCCCATCTTCTTAAATTTCAAAAGATCTTCTCCCTTTTTTTTCTTCTGAAAATTCTTCTTATTTTTAAAATTGAACTACTTTCATAATAAACTTGGACTTAGGTCCACGCATTTTCAAAATATCTTTCACAAATAAACTTCAATCAACATTAATAAAACCTAGACATTTTTTGTAAGAAGACTAAAAATCAATCAATCTCATTTAAACCATTTTTGCCATCTTGGCTTTCTTCTTAAACTTTTTCCCAAAAGATTTGACTCTTGTCAATCCTTGTAGTGATGCAAACAACTATACTTCTACAATATGCAGTGAAGTGAGATATTTTCTACGTGGGTGTTGAGTGAGGCATTGTTGATCTTAAAAATCCAAGCCATATCCTCCACTTTGAGATGATGCAAATTCTCCTTTCTCATGATTGTGGGTAGTAAGTATGTTTTCCACACGGACAATGATGATGATGTCTTATCTCATAAAATCAACCAACACAATAATGTTTTAAAATTTTTAAAGAGGAACTACGTGTACCCTGATCCCCTATTGCATGAAAGATGGTACGTTGGCACTAAAGGTTCGCAACCGCGGCGGGTGCAAAAAATCATAAAAATATATTTCTTTTCTAACCTCCACCATCTATTTTTATACAACATTTTATAGCCAAAATATACAGATTTTACAAAGAGGTTCCTACGGAGTACCATAGATGTTTAGGGTTCTAATACCTTCCCTTTGCATAACCAACCCCCTTACCTTGAATCTTTCTCCCTCTTTTTGGGTTACTCACTCTTTTCCCATTCCTTTGGAAATAATCAAGCGCGGTGGCAATTTTTATTTTGATTTGTATAAGTCTAGTCAATCCAATGGCTTAGTCTTAAACATTTCTACCGCTAAGAAAAAATGGAGACTTCACTGGGGAAAGATTGACCTCTTGCTGGTCCATCCCTAAGTGGGTTAAACATATCTTTGTTTTTATCTGTATAAGTGCTATTGTTTTTTATGTGTTATATGTTATATATTTGTTTATCTGGATTTTCCTGGTTTTCAGGGGGCTAGGTGATTACTTATAAGTTCTATACTTGGACTTGGGAAAACTTTAAGATAGGACGGGCGGTATAGTCATGTTAACTTTGAGGGAGTAATCCCAAAAAAGGAGGCATGAGATCCCCCACTCAGTAGAGGCCCCTTTGACTGGGGTGTCGTTTACCGAGTAATTGGGAAGATGTACTACTTTCGACCTGGGAGCCTGCTGAACCTGAGGACCGTAGAATACCTAACCCATCTTGGCCTTTTAGGTGTAGTGCAGAAGCTATGACAGAGTAATCAAGAAATAGTTGTCACGCGATACTACGCTCGGACGAGTTTTTCTTGAGAATATTACTAATTACCAAGTTAATCGGGAAGTTGGTAATATCCGAAGAAAGGATGTAGACTCTGGGAACCTCTAGAACCTTGTTTGGTAGGTGATAACTTTTATACCAACACCTTACGGGTAGTACCTTCGACCCCATGCTCGTGACGTTGAACCTATGAACCCTATATGTGTGATCTTGTATGTGATTGTTGCATCATGCATCCATGCACTCATAAGCATTTTTGAAGATATCTTATTTCAAGGGACTTAAAAGTTGACCATTTGTGAATATCTCAAGTACTTTTTAACCATGGATTCTGGAAAAAGAAAGATCGGGAAGTACAATTTCAAGGATCCCAAGATAAATGAGTTGATCAGTCTAATTCCTGAGATAGAGTATTCTGCAGATTTTTGGAAGAAGTATGGATCCATCATTCCTCTTATGAAGCTTAGGATGAAGGAAGATTCTCTCTCAACCTTCCAGTTCTATGATCTGATGTATCATTGCTTTACTTTTCCCAATTATCAATTAATGCCTACACTGGAGGAGTATTCTTATCTGTTGGATTTACCTATTACTGATCGTATTCCTTTTACTAGCTTGGAGGGTGAGACAAAACCACACGAGATTGCTGCGTTGATCCATCTAGGGAAGTCTGAGGTTGAAGCCCATATGACTACTAAGGGGGGATTAGAGGATTACCGGCCCAGTTCTTATTGGAGCAAGCTCGTTACTTTTCCAGGATGAAGAGTACATTCACTTTTGAGGCTATCTTTGCTCTACTTGCTTACGGGTTGTTCTTATTTCCTAATATGGACAAGTTTGTTGACGTCAATGCTATCAGGATCTTCAGGATTGGAAACCCAGTTCCTACATTGTTGGGTGGTTCTTATTACTCTATTCACCTTCGGAATTCTTATCATGGGGGGATGATTATCTGTTGCACGCCTTTGTTGTACCGGTGTATTATCTCTCATATGCCTCAGTCTGATGCTTTTTGGGATGCCAAGAAGGAACCCCGTTGGGCTCTTAAGATTATGGCACTTACTTACTCGGACATTAATTGATACTATCGAGCTTACCAGGATATTGATATTGTTGACAGTTGTGGTAGTTTCCCCAATGTACCTCTTCTCGGTACAAAGGGAGGAATTAACTACAACATTGTTCTTGCACGACGACAGCTTGGTTATCCGACGAGGGATAAACCAAATAGTATTCATTTGAGTAGTTTCTTTCTGAAGAAGGGAGAAGACCATAAGGATGCTAGAGAGTAGATTGTGAAGGCCTGGCGTCACATTCATAAGAAGAGTATGAAATACTTGGAACCTAGGGGGTTGTTTCTTTGGAACCATATCTTCAGTGGGTCCAAACGAGAGCTATTCAGTTGAAGATGTCGTATTCCTGGGAAACACCTATGCCTGATTTGTTTTTGAAAACCACTTCTCCCTTATTGGATGATCTAGAAGAGCTGCGGTTTGCTTTAGTCAGGATGCAGCAGGAAAAGGATGCTTGGAAGAATAAGTGCCAAACTTTAGAGATTTCCTTTAGAGCAGACTTGAAGGAGAAAGATGACTTGATTGATATCCTTGAGAGTCGAGCGGTAGAGACTATGGAGAGGTAGGGGGTTTATTTTCTCCTAATCCTTAATCATATGCTGATTACTCACTTCCCAATTCAGGTGATTGGAAGGAGGTTGCGACCAGGTATGCGGAAGAAAACCAGAGGTTAAAGGCTCAGATTGCCAGGCTTACGGGGAAGCGCCAACGTATAGAGTGATCTCTGACAGCTTTACTTCTCAGGGTTTTAGACTTTATTTTCATCTTGTACTTAGGATTGTTGAGACTTGTAACCTATTTTGAAGTTATTATAATAAAAAATTTCAGTATTTCAAATGTGTTATTACTTTGATATTTGCAATGTGTCTCTAAAACTTTAAATCCCTTGAAATATTAAATAATGAAATAAAATCATGTGCATTGCACATCATGCATCATATTGCACATATTTCTTGCATTTGTTATGCATATCCAGGTGTCTTACCAAGCTTCTTTACTTTGTTCAGCAAGCTGACTCACAACTACAACACTCAGGCTAATTTCGGAAGAAAGATGGACAACTTAGAACAAGAGAATCGCGAGCTACGCGAGGAAGTTTCTGCTTTGAAGGCTGGCATGGCCAATCTTACTGCTCTGATGGAATCTCTGGTGGCTGCTCAGAATCAGCCACCAAGTGTTCAACCTCACCCAACAAGGGTTACTGCTGAGGTTCCGACTGTTCCTCTGTCCGCTACTCCAGCTGTTGTTCAGAATCACATGCCTCAAGGTTATCCCTGGGGAATGCCGGAGATTTTTGCACCTGAAGTTTTCAATCTTGGTCCTCAAGAAGCTTAGTTGTTCAGACTATTATTACTCTTGCACCTCCTGTGGTGAATGTTCCTGCTGCACCTTCTTCGGTGAATTTGGTTCCATTTGTTAACGATGATGTGTATCGTCCTTTTCCTCCACCAAGTGAAGACTTAGGTCTTTATGACAGAATGGATGATTTTCAAGAGCAGTTTGACAAGATGCAGAGGGAGATGAAAGCCTTCAGGGGGAAAGAGTTATTTAGGAAGAATGTGAATGAATTATGCTTGGTCCCGAATGTTAAGATACCTGCAAAGTTTAAGGTCCTAGAGTTTGAGAAGTACAAGGGAAACACCTGTCCTCGTGCTTATCTTGTGATGTATGTAAGGAGAATGTCTACCCATACTAATGATCAGCGTCTGCTGATTCACTTTTTCGGGATAGTTTGCCCGGTGTTGCGCTGAAGTGGTATATGAGTTTGGACAACATCAACATCCATACTTTCAATGACTTAGGAGAAGCATTTATTAGACAATACAAATATAACATGGACATGGCGCCTGACAGTGATCAACTCAGGGCCATGGTTCAGAAAGACAGGGAATCGTTTAAAGAATACACGCAGAGATGGTGTGAGGTAGCTGCCCAAGTGATTCCTCCTATGGAAGAGAAGGATATGACTAAGATTTTCTTGAATACTTTGGGTGCTTTATACTATGAAAGGATGGTAGCAAGTACGCCAAGTGATTTTACTAAAATGGTAGGCATGGGTATCCGTCTAGAAGAGGCTGTAAGAGAGGGTCGTTTAACGAGGAGTGAAGGATTTGGAGGTGCAAAGAAGCCATCTTATGGGTTTACCAAGAAGAAGGAAGGAGATACAAACGTTGTTATGCAAGAAAGGAGGGTCAATCCTCCTAGAATAAATTATCAGTGTCATCAGCAAGTCGCCTCAGTTACTCCAGTTATTGGTGTAGCTCCAACCACTATTGCTTATCAGAAACCGTCCCAGCAGGGGAATCAAAGGTATAATCAGATAATAGAGAGTTATGACCCTATCCCTATGAGTTATACATAGTTACTACCGGCATTGATTCAGAAGAAGTTGGTTCAGACCCGACCACCTCCCGTTGTACCATCACCATTGCCTTGTGATCAAACTGATATGGTAGTCTAAATAATCTGGACTGCAAGTGCACAGTCTTATCGCGTAGTTTTAAAGATTATCGAACCCAAAGGACCAAAATTCAAATGTACCATTATCTAGTGTTATAGTGTAAATCTAAGGCTAAAAATATTTGGTTTAGATTAGGGGAACTAAAAGTAAGTTTGAATCTAATTAAATAATCAGAGGGGGAAACAACCAGTATGTAATGATCGGACTTCGGGAATTAGTCACCTATTTGGTAACTTGCAGTTTCCAACAATTCTCAGTAGAAGTTTATCAGTTTAAAAACCCTTGTCTCACACTGTCATGGTTGTTGATTTAGGTTATGCAGTTAAGTCCTAACGCATGCTCTCGATATCCCATCGGAGTTAGAAACATTCTTTTGAAAACAAATAAACTCTAATTCGCTTTAAAGCGTTCTCGCTGTTTTTAAAGCCAATGCCCAGTTACTACTGTCCAGTTAAAGATCCTCAAGCTCTCACTTTATTGAACCTAACTTCTATTCGTCTTTTACTCTCGTAAAAAAATGGTTCATCATTAAAAACAAAGTAATCTAGTGCAGAAAATAGTTCAACAAATAAATAAAACCAATAGTATTACCAAATTCCCTCAGTTTTATGACCTTACATACCGGTATAGAAATCTAGCTTAGCATATTATAAAACTTAATCACAAAATAATAAACTCCAGACAACAAAGTAAACATAATTATTAAATTAAATGCAAATAATAATTTATTAAAATAAAAACTTGGAAATAAATTAACAGGAAACTAGTAACAATTCGTCCGGCTCTAAAGGAAGCACTCCTCCACATGTTGGTAGGTTTTGCTTCGATACGGAACGGGAACAATTGCGAAGAAATAAAATAATAAACTTAAATAACAATTCTGAAGGTCTTGAAATAAACTACGGGGCAATATATTTCTGGTGTAGAAATCAATTTCTTAAAATGGGTTGGGAAAATAAAACTGCTAAGGAAAATAATAGCTAAGGAAAATAAATCTGGAAAGTAATAGCTCTGTGAAATATGCACAAAGAATAAAAAAGGGAATTAACGGCGTGACCCCTTCTCAGTGCGTGAAGTCTTCTATTTATATCCATCTTGAATAACTGCACGTGAGAATTTGTAGGAGAGTTTGTAGGGTTTTTGAATCTCTGCGAAGCTGACTTGGTGGAACGTGGATATAGAAACTAACACACTTTCGTTGCAAGCTTTAAGGGACGTGGGCAAAATAATAGGAGATGTCGTTCGTCAAGGACTTAGTGACGTTCGTCACTTACTTGGTCAAATGCATGTCGGTCGTCATGCTTGCCTTTCGGTCGTCATGCTAGCACTTCACGTGGCCACGAGCTTCTTCTTTTTGGGCTTGGGCTTATCTTTGGATCATGACTTTTGTAGCCTTTTTTTCTTCTTTTTCTTCTTTTTCTCATAATTAATTTGATACCTATGAAATAGAAAAATACCGGCATAATACCAACTACAAAGTGATTTAATTTAGAATAAAAATGGAAAATAGTTTAATTAAATCAAGCTAAATATGCAATACATTTATGTGTTATCACCTTGGTATTACAAAGCAGACCAAACATGTGCTTTTCATCAAGGAGCACCAGGGCATAATGTTGAGAATTGTTATCCTTTGAAGACTGAGGTGCGGAAATTGGTGAAGTCTGGTATTCTATCTTTCAAGGATGTGGGCCCTAATGTGAAAGACAATCCTCTGCCCAAGCATGGAGGAGCGAACGCTGTGAACATGGTGGCTGGTTGTCCAGACGTCTTCCAGATTTTTTATATTAATCTGGTTAGAGGAGATTTGGTGAAAATGCAAGCAGACCTAAGTGAATTTATCTACTATACGCATGACCATTACGGTTGTGCTATTTGTAGTACAGATATACAGGGTTGTGACAAGATAAAGGCTGATTTGCAGGAGATGATGGATGAGGGCCTCATCCATATAATCAGGCCTAGGATAAAGTATGAAGAGGAGGTGAACATGGTTTCTGGATGTCTCGGGGAGTTCAAAATTTTTTATGTGGAGTATATGAATGAAGACCTTGTGCAATTGCATGGTACTTTCTGTCACATGGCTGATCAGGTGGAACATCAGTATGGATCTTTCCGAATTTGCTGTCGAGATTCCTGAGGATGTTCAATTGTGAAGAAAGGTGTTCAGTTGTTGTTGGACAATGAAACTATCAAGGTTACAGGTCAAAGGGATGATTACCATGAAGTTGATATGATTGAGGTTTGTTTAGCTGAAGAAGAGTCGAAAGATGAGTATGCCTGTGCAGATGAGTATTTCTCCTCAGATGAGGATTTGTTTTTCAGAGATTACTCAATAATGGCTTATTGTGTTGAAGAAGGGTTAAACGTCATTGTGCCTTGTTTCGGGGCACCCGTCCATTTTGAAGTTGAGTATTATAGAAATCCAGTTGTTACCCCATTAGTGATTAGTTTGTCGGGTCCTGTCCCTTACAAATTAGATAAGGTTGTACCCTACAAATATAACGCTACAATCTTGGAGGATGGTGTGGAAGTTCCCAGCCAGCCAATGCCTGATGTTGGAAATATTGCTAAGACTTGCAGAGTGAACCGCAACGGTCGTGTACTTGCACCAGTTGTTCATGGAGATGTTAGCGCTGGAAAGAAAATTGTTGAGAATGTTGAACCCAAGAAGGCTATGGGTGAGACTAGTGGGGCTACGTTAGAGAAAGAAGTAGATGATATTTTAAAGATGATCAAGATGGGCGACTACAGAATTGTAGATCAGCTACTGCAGACTCCTTCAAAAATATTTATCTTGGCTTTATTGATGAACTCCTCTGCTCACAGAGAATATTTGATGAGGGTATTGGACCAAGCTTTTGTGGAAAGTGACATGCCTGTAGACCAGTGCAGTAGCATAGTAGGGAATATTATGTCATGTAATAACTTGAGTTTTTGTGATGATGAATTGTCGGACGAAGGAAAAAACCATAACCTAGCCCTTCACATCTCTATGAATTTCAAGAATGATTCACTATCCAATGTGTTGATTGATAATGGATCTGCATTGAACGTTATACCAAGGAGCACGCTTATGAAGTTGAAATATCAAGGAACGCCCATGCGCCCAAGTGGCATTATTGTGAAAGCATTTGATGGATCAAGGAAATCTTTTATTGGTGAAGTGGACTTGCCTATTCATATAGGCCCACATTTGTTTCAGATTACTTTCCAGGTCATGGATATTGTACCTGCTTATAGTTGCTTACTAGGAAGGCCATGGATACATGAGGCAGGGGCTGTCACTTCAACTTTACACCAGAAAATGAAGTTTGTACGCGGAGGGAAAGTTGTGATCATAAATGGAGAACAAGCATTATTGATATCTCATTTGTCCTCTTTCAGCATTGTGGAGGCGGATGAAGCTGCCATTGGAACCCAGTTCCAAGCTTTATCCATTGACAACATAAGAAAAAATGAGAATTCTATGGTTTCGCTCAAGGATGCGCAGCAGGTTGTACGTAAGGGTCATAGTGAAGTATGGGGACAGATTATGGACCCACCTGTGAACAAGAACAGAGTTGGCTTGGGGTTCTCTTTGAAGAATGACAAAAGTAAGTGCATGAAGCTGAAGTCTGTGGCAGGCAAGTATTAAGACATCTTCCATAGCGGGGGGTTATCTTCATCCGACTATTTCCGGGATTAATGTCATTGTGGAAGATGAAGCAGAGCAGGAAATGCCAAATTACGTGACGCAAGGAGTTAGGGTTAAGAACTGGATCACCATTGATGTTCCCTCTTGCATACATGTTTCAAAGTAATTTGATTTGTTAATCCTTTTGAAAAGCTTTCACTCTGCCCGAGGTGGAAGTATTAATATTTTAGGGCTTATCTGTTTGCTGTGACTTTTAAAATCAATAATAAAAGTTGTCTTTGTTTCCCAAATTGTGTCTTTATTTTCTGCTTTTTCTTGGAAAATGGTAATAAGAAAAAACCTTTCAAAATAAATAATAACTGAAATACAATATGCATGATCACTTGTTATATGTGTCAGTTTCTAAATGCAATCATAAATTGTATGTGCGGATTAATTAAAAAACACGTTGAATACAATGACCCTGCACCCTCTACCAATTTTGAATGTCCTGTGTATGGGGCCGAAGAAGAAGACTATGATGAGATTCCAAAAGAGGTCTCACGGTTGCTTGAGCATGAGGAAAATACCATTCAGCCATATAAAGAACCGTTGGAAGTAATCAATTTGGGTTGAGAAGAAGATCCTAAAGAAGTCAAGATTGGAGCATTGCTGCATCTTGATGTGAAGAGCAGGTTGATTGAGTTGTTGAAAGAATATGTGGATATCTTTGCTTGGTCTTATCAAGATATGCCTGGCCTAGATACATATATTGTAGAGCACCATTTTCCATTGAAGGTAGAGTGTCCGCCAATCAAACAAAAGTTGAGAAGAACTCACCTAGATATGGAAGTAAGGATCAAAGAGGAGGTTCTAAAGCAAATTAATGTCGGTTTTCTTGTGACGTCAGTGTATCCTCAGTGGATTGCCAATATTGTCCCAGTACCAAAAAAAGACGAAAAAGTCAGCATGTGCGTAGATTATAGAGATCTAAATAAAGCTAGTCCAAAAGATGGTTTTCCATTGCCACACATTGATATGTTAGTGGATAGCAAAGCAAAATTGAAAGTATTCTCGTTTATGGATGGATTTTCCAGGTATAATCAAATAAGAATGGCTCCAGAGGACATGAAAAAAACAATGTTTATCACACCCTAGGGAACATTCTGTTACAGAGTGATGCCCTTCGGGTTGAAGAACGCTGGTGCAACGTACCAGAGGGCTATGACAACCTTATTCCATGATCTGATGCACAAGGAAATTGAGGTGTATGTTGATGATATGATTTCTAAATCCCAGACTGAAGAAGGGCATGTAGAAGATTTTTTGAAGTTATTTCAGCATTTGAGGAACTATCGTCTCCGCTTGAATCCAAATAAATGTACCTTCGGTGTTCGATCGGGGAAATTGTTGGGTTTCATTGTTAGCCATAAAGGAATTGAAGTTGACCCAGATAAAGTCAAAGAAATTCAAGAGATGCCAGCACCAAGAACTGAAAAGCAAGTCAGAGGGTTCCTCGGACGTTTGAATTATATTTCCAGATTCATTTCCCACGTGACTGCAACATGTGAACGATCTTTAAGTTGTTAAAGAAAGATCAAGGTTGTGTATGGAAGGATGACTTCCAAAGGGCATTTGAGAGTATTAAAGAATATCTACTTGAACCTCCTATCTTGCTCCCTCTGGTCGAAGGAAGACCGTTGATTATGTATCTGACAGTGTTAGATAATTCCATGGGTTGTATTCTGGGACAACAAGATGAAATGGGGAAGAAAGAGTATGCCATTTATTATCTCAGTAAAAAGTTTACTGATTGTGAGTCGTGGTATTCCATGCTGGAAAAGACATGTTGTCCTCTGGCCTGGGCGGCCAAACATTTGCGGCAGTATATGTTGAATCACATTACTTGGTTAATCTCCAAAATGGATCCAATCAAGTACATTTTTTAAAAGCATGCTCTTACCGGGAGAATTTCCTATTGGCAGATGCTGTTATATGAATATGACATCGAATACCGCACTCAAAAAGCTATTAAAAGAAGCATGTTGGCAGACTACCTTGCTCACCAACCAGTTGATGATCATCAGTTTGTGAAGTATGACTTTCCCGATGAGGATGTTATGTTTTTGAAAGTGAAGGATTATGATGAACCATTGCCTGAGGAAGGTCCCGATCCTGAATCTCGCTGGAGTATGATATTTGGTGGAGTTGTGAATGCTTATGGTAAAGGAATTGGTGTCATGATTGTCACTCCACATGGATCGCACATTCCTTTCACTGCAAGGTTGACATTTGATTGTACTAATAATATGGAAAAATATGAGGCTTACATCATGGGTCTCGAGGAAGCTATTGATCTCAGAATTAAAATTCTAGATGTGTATGGTGTTGTACCCCAAAATTTCCCCTCTAATTTTACTCAATACATACTCCTAGAGATCCTCAATTTGCTCAAGTTTGCCCAAGAGTTGACCAGACAAACTCTCTCCTAAGGGAGTGTGTCTCAAATTAGGGTTTCCATTTTCATTAAGATAGGTGGACTCCAAAGAGCTCATATTCTATCCATGGTCCTAATATGTTCTCAAGACCCTCCATGTCAAATTTCAAGCACTGCACAAGAAGTTTGCTCAGTCAACTGCTCAGATGCTAGAGAATCGACTGTATTAGGTCAAAAGTCAATTGTGGCCCACATACAGTCAAACCTCAAGATTTTGGATCAACATCAAAATTTTGAAGTGACTTCCATCATTTTATCAAGGGTTGATCATGATTCCTCAAGGAATGCTCCAAATTCATCAAAACCCAAAAGTTGCTAAATTAGGGTTTCTTAGTAAAAGTCAACCCAACTTTGACCAAGCATAACTTCTTCATACTTTATCAGAAATTTACCATCAAATGCTCATTTTGAAGAGGATGCAATTCACTACAATTCATCTTCATTTCTCAAGTTCAAAATATGCACTCATAAAAAGATATGAATTTTGATATTATAGGTCCTTTTGAAAAGTCAACAAAAACACCTTTTGGGTAAAAGCTTCATACATGAACATGGAAGATCCAATTGATATGAAACTAAAAGTTTTGTTTACAGGACATCTTAAGCTTTATAAAAAGTCCAAGAACACCCTCCTAGGGTCAAAATTGAGAGAGTTGTGCATTGTCAAAGTTGGCAATTTTTGGAAAATTGTTAAAAGTCAACATTGATCAAATTTGCATTTTCTCCAAAGGGGCCCATGTTTTCTTGTTTGAAACATGTTTCTAATAGGACCCATGACTCATGAGCTTTTCCACCTATTATTTTATTATTTTTATCATTTATTTTGATTTTTTATTCATTTAAACCAAAATAAATCAAATTAAATGGTAAAATAATAAAAGCAAATCAAATCTTGGGATTTTTGTGCACATTATGAGTCCATATACAGCTATCATGGCATGTAATTCGTGCAAGGATGGTTTAGATTGAAAAAGTCATGATTGGAACTATTTAAGAAAGAAATCATACAAGGCCAAAATCAAATCAAATCTTCATAATTCCTCAAGATAGCATGAGATTTCTTCCATTATTTTTGACCTAAATTCCTCCTCTATATAAACACAACACCCTCATACACTAGGGAGCACGAAATTGGCTGCCCAAGAACGCTCTCTAAAAACCTCAAATTCTGTCAAAACTAGTGCAAAGTCAAAACCGAAGATCCAGCCACTTTCAGTCCAAGCCATCAATTACAAATCATTCCTGAGGTATCTAAGGGTAAGAATAGGTCGAAAGTCATGGCCATTGATGCTTGAAACAAGCATACTCATCTTCCCTGATTTGCTTTTCTTTCAAACATTCATATAATTAATTTCATGCATTGCTAATGTTTATTAACTGTCCAAATGAGTTCTTGTTGTTACGTAGAACAGGTTTGAATCACAAACAATAGCTTGGCTTGGTGGATGAGATGCCTAACTATGACCCAAGGGGCATAGGTTCATCACACACCCCATGCATTTTTCACTTTTTTGACTATTTTCTTTTCTAACCCTTTTCATTTATTTATTTTTCACTTGATTTGTTTTCTATCATTAATTTAATTAACATATAAAATCACAAAAAAAATCATTAAATATTAGTTTTAGGCTTTCAATTAATTAAAATAATTTTTGACGTAAAAGTTGTTTTGATTTAATCAATATTGATTTTATTTCATAATTAACTTGTAAATTAATCAGAGTTAGGTTTTTAATTATTAATTCACACTTTTATTATTTTCCTAACAATTTACTGCAGATTCAGTACATCACCATTCCATGCGTCCATCATACGCTCACAAATCCTACCCTTTGGATCATCCCTTGGTCCAGATCCAGTGTCCAACCACAGCAGCCCATGGTGCACTCTCTGAAGCTAATCCACATGGGATCACACGCAAGGAACATGAGCCAACCAATTTGGGCCTAACAATTTGGCAATGCACCCCCCAGTCTGCATTCTACCACACAAGCCCAATCTTTTCTTTTTTATTTTATTTCAATTCTTTTTATTATTTTAATTTATTTATTTTATTTATTTTCCAAAAATCATTTTTAATCAAAACATAAAAATCAGAAAATCACAAACAATATTAGGTTTAGTCTTTTTTTTCATAAAATATTTAATTGCATTAATTAGTTTAATTAGGTTAACTTAAATTTTTTTTCATAATTAAAATCAAATAGAAATTAGGTTTAATTCTTAATTTTAATTCCTTCTCAAAATAAAAACACAAAAATAGGTTAATTTTTTTTTCCTTAATTTAATGATTTTTTATAATTAAAACTTAATTAGTGATTAGGATATTTTGCAATTTATTCTTTATTTCCTTAAATAAAAATGACAAAAAATGATTTTTTTTCTTTAATTAAATTCAATTTGGTTTTCAAGGGTCATAACCCTAATTTCTCGCATTTACATTTGTCGTACGTACTTTTCATTATATTTTTGTAATTGCTCTGAGGTTGTAATAGTCTTTTAAACTAGGGTTTTATTTACTGTTTAATTTCCCCCCAAGTTTTGGTTATGTAATCCCCATTCCCCGAAGCCATGTAATTATTAGATTTACTTTTCCGCTTTTAATTTCCGCAATCTTTTACTGTCTAGATGTATGGCTAATAGGATTGTATGGAAAAAATGTCTGGAAAATTAAAGCGGTAGATCAACTAATGTGCAAAGATTAAATAACTGAAACAAATCATATGCATATATTCACTCCTAGGGTTTACCTCACTTCGGTTGCCTTCGGTAAATAATCATTAAGCATAGGAGATTTTAGTAGTTGCCCTCCAGTCTAAAGAGATCAAAGTGTCCCATTCGAATGTTGCCTCAGAAATGTTGCCTCAGAAATGTTGCCTCGGAAAGATCTTAAGACTCTAGGGTTGCTACTAAAGTTTTCTAACTATTGCTTTAGTGATTGTACTTGTCCCTTTCGAATGTCCCTTACAACTCCAACGACGGTGCTACCTACTCCTTAATAGTAGGATAACACTGTCTAAAGGAAACAGAACGAACAATCCTTTTTTCGAGTAGGTAGAATCTTAAGTACTGGCTCAATGAAAACTTTTCACACAAACACTTTCAGAAAACAAATTTTCAAAACAAACTTCGTCACATCCTTGAGGACTGATACAAGGATTATCACGAAGCAAAACTTTTCAAAACAATCACACACAAGAAATTTTGAAAAATAAGCAAGTACCTAAGAGCCCGTAGATAACTACGGATAGAAAGGGTGCTAACACCTTCCCTTTCTATAATCTACCCCCGAACTCAGAGTATCTCGAAAAAAGGTTTTTTCTGTTCTTTTTCCTTTTCCACGATTGGATGAAATAAAAGTCGATGGCGACTCTTGCTTACTGCGACATTTTACGAACAAAAATGAAAACCATTAAAAACAGTCAGTTCTGCCACCGTATCACAGAACTGGTGACTCTGCTGGGGAATTAAATAAAGTGGCGTATACCTTAGGATCTAGGTTATTAAAATTGCTTCTCTTGATTGTCTTGATTGCTTTACTTTTGAGGGTTTGTTTGGGGTTACTATAGATCCTACACCCGGATCTGGGGGCACTCATTAGGTAAATAGCAATAGATCGTAGAGACTGTACAGCGTAGACCGATATGGTTCAAGCGATGGCTGTGTTGGTGTGGCACTTTGGTTGGTACCGGTATCCTTCATGGGGAAACGAGGAGAATATGGGGCCTCCGCATGGTGTCGTGAAGCACCAATGGACCTTAGAACCTTAGTTGAACGACTTGGCCATTAGAAAGTAGTGAGATAACAGGCCTCGGTGTAGAGCTGAGAACTAGATTATACTCGATGCTACACTCATTGAGATCAGACTTTCGGGATATTTTGGCTGCAAGAAAAGATTGAGAGCTGAAACAATGCCCGATAAAGGATGGTCAGTGATATTGAGAATCTCTAGAACCCGGTTACTTTTTAGGACAGGTTTGAACCAACTAGACTTTAAGAGGGTACTACCTTTAACCTCATGCAAGCCTTAAACCTAAGGACTTGGTGTGACTTGACTATGTTTACTATACCTGTGGTTTATCATGACATCATGCATCATAACATGGCATCCATGCTTATTGCACTAACCATTTCAAAGACCAAGGGAATTTATCTTTGTTATGTTTTGCAGATCATGGCTTCCGTTCGTAGAAACACTATCTGAATCAGCTTTGTGAAGATACCTTCCCAACTCAAAGAGCTAGCATCAAGGGTTTTTTAAACTTTCGTGTTCACTAAGAGACATGGTCAACTTCTCAACCTAGTCACTTCAAACTTTGATGAAAAGATGATGAGTGTACTCTTTCAGTTCTTTGATCCCAAGCACCACTGCTTCACCTTTCCAGACTATCAGTTGGTGCCTACCTTGGAAGAATTCTCTCAGCTATTGGATATACCCATTCTTGAACAGGTACCCATCACAGGTCTAGAAGAAGTTCCTAAGCCAGAAGTCATGGCCTCAGCTTTACATCTGAAACGGGCCGATGCAGTATCCAATTGGGAAACTAGAAGTGGAGTCAAGGTTTTTCTAGCTAAGTTTCTGATAGACAAAGCCCAACTGTTTTGGGATAATATGGATTTTTAGGCTTTTGAGGAGGTCTTGGATCTTCTTATCTATGGTTTAGTTCTCTTCCCTAATCTGGACTCATTTGTAGATGTGAATGCTATCAAGATCTTTATCTCTCGCAATCCTTTGCCTACCTTAGTCAGATATATTTTGCACACTCTCCATACTCGTACCATGAGGAGAAGAGGGATTCTCGTGTGCTGCATGCCATTACTGTCGAGGTGGTTTATTTCACACCTCCCTAAGTCCATACTGAAGAATGAAGAAGGTCTAGTTTGGTCACAAAGGATAATGTCACTCGCTCATACGGATATTCTTTGGTGTTCTCGATCTATGGAAAACATTGCTATCATTGACCGCTGCGGGGAGTACCCTAATGTCCCACTGCTTGGTATCAGAGGGGGTATAACTTACAATCCTTGTTTAGCTCTGCAGTAATTTGGTCACCCTCGAAGGGATGGTCCCCATGAGTTACTTATCGAGGGTATTATGTTCAACTATGAGGAGGATATTCAAGAGTATCGCCGGAGATTCATACGAGCTTGGCGCATGGTAAACAGATCTGGCGTCAAAACTTTGGGGCCAAAAACTTCCATTCATATGGAACCTTACCTCCAATGGGTACGAGCTCGTGCCCAGAAGCTTATGATGCCTTATGTGTCCGTTTTACCAGTGATTGTAGAACCCACTACTGAAGAAGGCATTCCTTACACGATTCTCTATCCTTACATGCCCACTGATCTTGGGGAATAACAGAGGTCTTGGATTCAGTTGATGAAAGAGCGGGATACTTACAGGGATCAGTTCCATGCTCAGGAGAGGAAGGTTTTAGAGCTCACAAATCAACTACATGAAGAAAAGGGACTCAATGATTATCTCGGCACAAAGAGGAAGCATCCATGGGATTTTTTATGTCTTCTATAGTTTTAGATTTGTTTTTTAATTGTAACGCCTAAAAGGAATTTGAACTTCAAATTCAGCTAATAAAGTTTTTGTTTGCAAATTTAAATTTCCCGAAGTCTTTGAAATCATTGCATGCGCATCCCATTATAATACACATCATTACAGGTACCATTACAGGTTTCTCATCTTCTTCGTTGTTTATTTCAGCAGAAATGTCTTCCGAACAAAGCATTAAGGACCTTCAGGCACAGAACGCCCAGTTCTAACAACTGTTCATCAGTCTGGCAAAGGGGCAGGAGGATCTGAAAGCCCTCATTATGAAAGAGAAGAAGAAAAAGAAGAAGGCTACTGGTATTCTGAACATGGGCCGAAGGTTTGGAGAGCGGTTGAAGCGACAAGTCAACCTGACATCTTCATCTAAGGAAGGGGAGAACCAAGAAGAAGAGAAGGAACCTAGTCCTGCAGTCTCTGACAATGATACTAATTATAACAATGATAATTATCCTCCTGTTGAGGATAGATACAAGCTGTTAGAAGACCATCTGAGTGCCATGGAAAATCAGAGGATACCTGGACTAGATTTCGAATAATTGGGTTTGGTGTTGGGAGTGGTCATCCTGCAGAAGTTTAAAGCTCCAGTTTTTGCCAAGTATGATGGGGTGTCCTGCCCAAAGCTCCATCTCCGTTCCTACGTCAGGAAAATCCAGCCCCACACCGCTGATAGGAATTTGTGGGTTCATTTCTTTCAAGATAGTCTGTCAGGGACTCAGCTTAAATGGTTCTACCAGCTGGAGAGAGCCAATGTCCGAAATTAGGAAGATCTGGTTGTTGCTTTCTATAAGCAGTATCAATACAACGCCGACCTTGCTCCTACTCGTACTCAACTCCAGAGTATGTCCATGGGGGCAAGTGAAGGCTTTAAAGACTATGCCCAGAAGTGGAGATACTTGGCTGGAAGAGTCCAACCCCCGTTGTCTGATAGGGAGTTGGTTGATATGTTTCTGGGTACGCTATCTGGTCCATTCTTTAATCATTTGATCGGTAGCTCGTCAGCAGGTTTCACTGAGCTGATTCTGACTGGAGAAAGAGTAGAAGTTGGGATCCGGAGTGGCAAGATCCAAAAAAATACCTCTTCGAGTACAGAGAAAAAGTCATTTGGTGGCAAGAGGGAAGCTAATGCTGTGCACGGCCAGAAGGGGTGTAGCAAGGAAGACTACCACCAATCTGTGGGGGCAGTGTTGATCTCTAATTCGGCACGCACACAACGACCACAACAACGAAACAATCAGCCAAGGGTTGAAAGACCTCAAAGGCAGTTCACCCAAATCAACATGCCATTGTCACAAGCATTGCAATATATGTTGAAGATGAATCTGATTACGGTGATAAACCCTCATCTGAACCCTAAGACTTCCTCTCCTAACTACAATCCGAAGGCAAGGTGTGCTTATTATTCATATAGCCCGGGGCACGATACTAACAATTGTTGGACACTGAAATACAAGATTCAGAATATGATTGATGCCAAGGAGATCGAATTCGACCCTCCTGATACTCCCAACGTGATCACTTCTCCCTTGCCAAAACATGGCTAGGATTGAAAGCATTTTTGTTCATTTAAATTCTGAAGTTGTATTTTCTTTGCTTATTCGAACAATTATTGTCATGACAAACTTTATTATTTCATCAATGCATTACACATGTCTTTCTTGAATTAATTTGTTTTCATTATGCTTAAATTGCTTTATATTTCTTTTTCGTGATATTCAACTCTCAACTAAAAAAATGTAAGCCTTTAGAGGGAGGATGACGAAAACAATACCACAATCTCTACAGTATGCTTTTGAAAAGACCTTGTTGACGATGTACAGGCGTTGTTTCAAATCCTAAATAGTGGAGTTATAAGGAAGATAATCCCTAGTCAACCCCTTTGAGCCAAAGAAGTAGGAGTTTTTCTTTTCACGCAAATTAAAACCCTTAATCATAACTTGGGGTAGGGTAGTTTTCTCAGTTAATTTAGAGGCGTATTAAGTCGCAATCTTCTGCTTCGCACACAATGAATGTCCTCAAAGACGTCTCTTCGAATCAGAAGACGGTGATGGTTCCCTATAATCATCAAGACAGGCGGTCATTATTTCTCGAAATAAAAGCCCATTAAGTCAAAACCTATGAAGGAGACTTAAGAAAAAACACTGGGGAATCCCGCTGACTGTAATCACAAAAAGAAACAGTTCAGGCAAAAGACAGGGAGAATAAAATCAAAAAGAAAGAGGTCCTACAAACCCTCAACCAAAAAGAAGTGACTGCCTATTCAAAATAAATTGTCAGTATCCGAACCATCACTGGAATATCAGAGCAAAGACTCAAACGGGATCTAAATGCACAATTAGCTGAGTTTAGGATCGAAGAACATCACGAAGAACGGGTGGGTAAAAATAAAATTTGAGCCTTTATCCTTTGTTTCTTAAACCGTGAACCAGGCCACGTTATAACCCTTAAAAGTCCTAGCTGAAGCATGGATTAGTTCGAAAGCATACTGTTACAAAAGGTATCCTGACTCCTGAAGGTCCTTTACAAATCTTGAGTTGATATCACATCTTTGCAAAATTCTATTTTTTCTAAAAAAAAGAAACTGCATTTTCAAAACTTCAAGACAGACGTAAGCTTTGCATTCTTAAAATAACATTGTTTACATATGACTATTTGTTCAGCAACAGAGAAATTTTCATGACGAATATCTAGTGAACAAAAACCTTCTCAATAAAAAGGATCACCTCAAGTGGAACAACACTTCCAACCAAGGGGCACGACATGATCATTGTCCATCATCTGGGGCAGTCAAGTCAAGATTCAAGGAATCTCTCAAAGATGCCAAATAGCCAGGGGCAGATCTCCATCTGAATCACTTGGGGGCATTGAGCATGAATTCTAGCAACGAATCATGTACGATCAAACAAACATCTTCTGGTAGTGTGGCAACACAACACTACCGACAATGACAACTCCCTACACCCTGAGAGCATGGACATAGTCAGAAAATACTACGCATGAACAAAGACCCGCTAGGTTGATTGGCCTAGGCAAAAATAAGGGCATCCCGGCGAACCAAAAGGGTTCGGGCAAAAATTAGGGATAAAAACAAAAAACATATATACACCCGGCAAGCCGAAAACCTGAAAAGGAGGCTTGGGCAAAAAAGGGTATCCCGGTGGACTGAAAATCTGAAAAGACAGTCCAGGAAAAAGTTAGGGATTAAAGCGTACGACTATGTCCCGTCATCTCGTCACTTGCCTATTAGTAGAAGACTTATCATTTTGATCGAAAGTTACTAAGCACCTCATAAGTTGGGATAACACTTAATCCACAAGGCCTCCGCAAGCACTTTCTCCAGCAGGTACAGGGGCAGAAAAGTCTTGATACGAAGTCATTGTCGTATCCTCAGCATGCATCCTAGTAACATCTACACTCCCCACAGAGTAGAGGCAACCAAAGTTTTGATCTCTGCCTCCCCAAACAGGAGTTACTTTCCCCATCCAAGTTCCTTCAGAGAATCGACATCTATATTCCCCGATCAAATTTCATAATCGTAAGCGGTTCATATAGTTTTCTCCCGAGCAGATTTTATTTCTCTGAATACAGAAGCTCATCCCCAACGGAGTTATTCTACCGCAGAGTTATTCTCAAACAGAGTCTCTCCTCCAGTAGAGTAGCTATAAACAAGGGGGAAATCCCCAACATAGTCATCTCCGGTTCACCATCCTCAGCGGAAGTAGAAGAACCACTTTTTCTATGACGGTCAGGAACTCAATTTCCGTTACTCTCCAGCAGCGGTCAGGGATTTATTTTCCCACTCGGATATGTCACAATAGCATTCATGTTCATATATCATGACGTGCGCATACACATTGCATACATCATAGTCTCATTTATTTTGAGAACGTCATCATACAATGCATTTCATGCATCATATACGATTAATCATGTACCTTTTCAGGAAAGATGGTTATCATCAAAAACTTCCAACAAGTTCAAGATTAGCTCCTGAAACTAAATAGAGTTATTATCTGCACGATCAAATGCAGCTTTACACGGGTTCGTCATGAAGCAATCTTACACGGGTTTCTCCTAAATGCAGCTTCGCACGGGTTTATCCTGAAAAATCTTACACGGGTCCTTTCTCATACATTTCCTTCTGAAGTTTCACACAAACTTATCACAAAGTAACCTTACCCAGGTTCCTTTTGAAGTTTTACACAAACTTATCACAAAGTAACCTTACACGGGTTCCTTTTGAAGTTTTACACGAACTCATCCCAAAGTAACCTTACCCAGGTTCCTCCTGAAATTTTACACGAACTCATCCCCAAGTAACCTTACCCAGGTTCCTTTTGAAGTTTTACATGAACTTATCACAAAGTAACCTTACCCAGGTTCCTGCCGAAGTTTTACACGGACTTATCCCGAAGTAACCCTACCCAGGTTCCTCCTAAAGCCCTACACAGACTCCTCACAAAGCAACCTTACCCAGGTTCCTTCTCAGTTCAGATGCAGTTTTACCCAAACTCTTCACAAAGCAACCTTACCCAGGTTCCTTCTCGGTTCAGATGCAGTTTTACCCAAACTCCTCACGAAACAACCTTACCCAGGTTCCTTCCCATAATCCCTACTATCCAGGTTCCTTCTCATAACCTTACCATCCAGGTTTCTTTTGTCTTATCTCTAGACGGCAGTCCACAACACTGTAAGACCTGGACCTGATCAAACATAATCGGTTTCACCTTTCCCCAGTAAGTTGCAGTGCAGCCTGTAGACTGACCAGATACGCATTTCACCTCAAGAGTTAATTCCCAAGTAGAGTAACGGACAGCTGAAGCTCCAAAAATTCTATATCTTCCGAGACAGATACCAACATTCCTCAGCAAATTCCTCCTCAACAACAGTAACAGGGACTCTCGTCAAAGGAATATCTCAGGAAATCCACATTCTCTAGATGGCATCTTTAAGCCCATCTCAGACAATTCTCCGTCACATCCAGGATGGCATCTTTAAGCCCATCTCCGACAAATCTTCTATCATACCCCCTCCAAATGGCATCTGTAAGCCCATTCCCGATGTCACAAGTCGGTTGCCACTTCATGCGAGTGCAAATTTTTGAGCACTTTAGTGCTCAATCATCTTCCACCATCAGATTACGAAAGGCAGACAACCAATCTACATCCTCAGGTTTAAGAAGATTGAATAGGGGTAGCTGTTGTACCCCAAAACTTTCCCTCTCATTTTACTCAATACATACTCCTAGAGATCCTCAATTTTCTCAAGTTTGCCCAAGAGTTGACCAGACAAACTCTTTCCTAAGGCAGTGTGTCTTAAATTAGGGTTTCCATTTTCATTAAGATAGGTGGACTCCAAATACCTATTATTCTCTCCATGGTCCTAATATATTCTCAAGCCCTCCATGTCAAATTTCAAGCACTGCACAAGAAGTTTGCTCAGTCAACTGCTCAGATGCTTGAGAATCAATTGTATTAGGTCAAAAGTCAAATGTGGCCCACATACAGTCAAACCTCAAGATTTTGGGTCAACATCAACATTTTTAAGTGACTTCCATCATTTGATCAAGGTTTGATCATTATTCCTCAAGGAATGCTCCAAATTCATCAAAACCCAAAAGTTGCTAAATTAGGGTTTCTTAGTAAAAGTCAACCCAACTTTGACCAAGCATAACTTCTTCATACTTTATCATAAATTTTCCATCCAAGGCTCATTTTGAAGAGGATGCAATTCCCTATAATTCATCTTCAGTGCTCAAGTTCAAAATATGCAATCATAAAAAGATATGAATTTTGACATTATAGGTCCTTTTGAAAAGTCAACAAAAACACCTTTTGGGTCAAAGCTTCATACAGGAACATGGAAGATCCAATTGAGATGAAACCAAAAGTTTTGTTTAGAAGACATCCTAATATTTCTAAAAAGTCAGAGAACACCCTCCTAGTGTCAAAATTGAGAGAGTTGTGCATTGTCAAAGTTGGCAATTTTTGGAAAATTGTCAAAAGTCAACATTGATCAAATTTGCATTTTTTCCAAAGGGGCCCATGTTTTCTTGTTTGAAACATGTTTCTAATAGGACCCACTACCCCTGAGCTTTTCCACCTATTATTTTATTATTTTTATCATTTATTTTGATTTTTTATTCATTTAAACCAAAATAAATCAAATTAAATGGTAAAACAATAAAAGCAAAACAAATCTTGATATTTGTGTGCACTTTATGAGTCCATATACAGCTAGCATGGCATGTAATTCGTGCAAGGATGATTTAGATTAAAAAAGTCATGATTGGAGCTATTTTGGAAAGAAATCATACAAGGCCAAAATCAAATCGGATCTTCATAATTCCTCAAGATACCATGAGATTTCTTCCATTATTTTTTACCCAAATTCCTCCTCTATATAAACACAACACCCTCATACATCTGGGAGCACGAAATTGGCTTCCCAAGAACGCTCTCTAAAAACCTCAAATTCTGCCAAAACTAGTGCAAAGTCAAAACCGAAGATCCAGCCACTTTCAGTTCAAGCCATCAATTACAAATCATTCCTGAGGTATCTAAGGGTAAGAATAGGTCGAAAGTCATGGCCATTGATGCTTGAAATAAGCATACTCATCTTCTTCGATTTTCTTTTCTTTCAAACATTCATATAATTAATTTCATGCATTGCTAATGTTTATTAACTGTCTAAATGAGTTCTTGTTGTTACGTACAACAGGTTTGAATCAGAAACAATAGCTTGGCTTGGTGGATGAGGCGCCTAACTGTGACCCAAGGGGCATGGGTTCATCACCCACCCCATGAATTTTTCACTTTTTTGACTATTTTCTTTTCTAACCCTTTTAATTTATTTATTTTTCACTTGATTTGTTTTCTATCATTAATTTAATTAACATATAAAATCATAAAAAAATCATTAAATATTAGTTTTAGGCTTTCAATTAATTAAAATAACTTTTGACATAAAAGTCGTTTTGATTTAATCAATATTGATTTTATTTCATAATTAACTTGTAAATTAATCAGAGTTAGGTTTTTAATTATTAATTCACACTTTTATTATTTTCCTAACAATTTACTGCAGATTCAGTACATCACCATTCCATGCGTCCATCATACGCTCACAAATCCAACCCTTTGGATCATCCCTTGGTCCAGATCCAGCATCCAACCACAGCTGCCCATGGTGCACTCTCTGAAGCTAATCCATATAGGATCACACGCAAGGAACATGGGCCAACCAATTTGGGCCTAACAATTTGGCAATGCACCCTCCCAGTCTGCATTCTACCACACAGGCCCAATCTTTTCTTTTTTATTTTATTTCAATTATTTTTATTGTTTTAATTTATTTATTTTATTTATTTTCCAAATATCATTTTTAATCAAAACATAAAAATCAGAAAATCACAAACAATATTAGGTTTAGTCTTTTTTTTCATAAAATATTTAATTGCATTAATTAGATTAATTAGGTTAACTTAAATCTTTTTTTCATAATTAAAATCAAATAGAAATTAGGTTTAATTCTTAATTTTAATTCCTTCTCAAAATAAAAACACAAAAATAGGTTTATTATTATTTTTTCATTAATTTAATGATTTTTTCTAATTAAAACTTAATTAGTGATTAGGATATTTTGAAATTTATTCTTTATTTCCTTAAATAAAAATGACAAAAAAATGATTTTTTTTTCTTTAATTAAATTCAATTTGGTTTTCAAGGGTCAAAACCCTAATTTCTCGCATTTATGTTTGTCGTACGTACTTTTCATTATATTTTTGTAATTGCTCCGAGGTTGTAATAGTCTTTTAAACTAGGGTTTTATTTACTGTTTAATTTCCCCCCAAGTTTTGGTTATGTAATCCCCATTCCCCGAAGCCTTTTAATAATTAGATTTACTTTTCCGCTTTTAATTTCCGCAATCTTTAATTGTCTAGATGTATGGCTAATAGGATTGTATGGCAAGAATGTCTGGAAAATTAAAACGGTAGATCACCTAATGTGCAAAGATTAAATAACTGAAACAAATCATATGCACATATTTACTCCTACGGTTTACCTCACTTCGGTTGCCTTCGGTAAACAATCATTAAGCATAGGAGATTTTAGTGGTTTCCCTCCAGTCTAAAGAGATTAAAGTGTCTCATTCGAATGTTGCCTCGGAAATGCTGCCTCAGAAATGTTGCCTCGGAAAGATCTTAAGACTCTAGGGTTGCTACTAAAGTTTTCTAACTATTTCTTTAGTGATTGTACTTCTCCCTTTCGAATGTCCCTTACAACTCCAACGACGGTGCTACCTACTCCTTAATAGTAGGATAGCGTTGTCTAAAGGAAACAGAACGAACAATCCTTTTTTCGAGTAGGTAGAATCTTAAGTACTTGCTCAATGAAAACTTTTCACACAAACACTTTCAAAAAACAGATTTTCAAAACAAACTTCGTCACATCCTTGAGGACTGATACAAGGATTATCACGAAGCAAAACTTTTCAAAACAATCACACACAAGCAATTTTGAAAAATGAGCAAGTACCTAAGAGATCATAGATAACAACGGATAGAAAGGATGCTAACACCTTCCCTTTCTATAATCTACCCCTCGTACTCAGAATATCTCGAAAAAGGGTTTTTTCTGTTCTTTTTCCTTTTCCACGATTGGATGAAATAAAAGTCAGTGGCGACTCTTGCTTACCGCGACATTTTGCGGAAAAAAAATGCAAACCAGTAAAAACAGTCGGTTCTGCCACCGTATCACATATGGCGATTCAGCTTTGGTAATAAACCAGATTAAAGGAGAATGGGACACTCATCACCCCGGCTTGATCCCTTACAAAGATTATGCTAGAAGGTTGTTACCCTTCTTTAATAAAGTTGAATTCCATCACATTCCTAGAGATCAAAATCAAATGGAGGATGCTCTGTAAACTTTGGCTTCTATGTATCAAGTGAATACTTGGAATGATATACCTCGAATTATTGTTCGGCGAATGGATAGGCCCGCTCATGTGTTTACAACAGAAGAGGTAGCAGATGAAAAACCTTAGTATTATGATATCAATCCTTTTCTTCAGACTCAGGAATATCCGATTGGTGCATCGAATAAAGATAAAAAGACATTGAGAATTTTGGATGGCAGTTTCTTCCTCAGTGAAAATGTGTTATACAATAGAAATTATGACATGGTCTTGCTCAGATGCATGGATAGACACGAAGCAGACATGTTGATGCGTGAGGTTCATGAAGGTTCATTTGTCACTCATGCCAATGGACATTCGATGGCTAAAAAGATGCTAAGGGCAGGTTACTATTGGCTGACAATGGAATCTGATTGTCACAAATTTGCAAAGAAGTGTCATAAATGCCAGATTTATGCGGACAAGGTTCATGTGCCCCTGAAAGTTCTTAATGTGATCTCTTCCCCATGGCCTTTCTCTATGTGGGGTATTGACATGATTGGAATGATAGAACCTAAAGCTTCGAACGGACACCACTTTATCTTGATAGAAATTGATTACTTCACTAAGTGAGTGGAGGTTGCTTCATATGCTAATGTTACCAAGAAGGTGGTTGTACGCTTCATTAAGAATAATTTTATATGTCGATATGGTGTGTCGAGCAGAATTATCACTGACAATGGCTCGAATCTGAATAACAAGATAATGACAGAACTTTATGAGGAATTCAAGATTTTCCATCACAATTCATCTCCGTACAGGCCGGAGATGAATGGGGTTGTTGAAGTTGCTAATAAGAATATCAAGAAAATTATCCAGAAAATGGTTGTTACTTATAAGGATTGGCATGAAATTCTCCCTTTTGCTTTGCATGGATATCGAACATATGTCCGCACTTCAACAGGAGCAACCCCGTTCTCCCTTGTGTATGGAATGGTAGTTGTGCTCCCAATCGAGGTTGAGATTCCCTCTTTGTATGTGATAATGGAAACCAAGTTGGCAGAGGGTGAATAGGTCCAGAACAGGTTTGATCAATTAAATTTGATTGAAGAGAAGAAGATGACGGATTTGTGTCATGGCCAGTTATATCAAAAAAGGATGAAGAAATCTTTTGATAAGAAGTTCAAACCTCATTAATTCAAAGAAGGCAACCTCGTGCTCAGGAATATCATGTCCTTTAATGCTGATTCGAGGGGAAAGTGGATTCCAAAATTTTGAAGGCCCATATGTTGTCAAGAAAGCCTTCTCTGGCGGTGCATTAATTCTTGAAACTATGGATGAAGAGGAGTTCCAACGTCTCATGAATGTTGATTCAGTCAAGAAATACTTCGCCTAAAGAAATAAAAGAACAGCTCGCTAAGTTGAAAACCCGAAAGGGCGGCTTAAGCAAAAAAGAGCGTCTCGGTAGGCTGAAAATTCGAAAGGGTGGTCTAGGCAAAAATTAGAGACATAAACAGAATAAATTTCCCGCTAAGTTGAAAACCCGCAATGGCAGCTTAGGCAAAAGTTAGGGACTTTCTTGGCAAGTAACTACATCAGACAGGACTTGATCATTGGAGCAACAATCTTCTCGAATCCTCATCATACTTCAACAGAAGTTGCTGCTCAGGATTTCAAAAGTTGTTAGAGGGGATAATGGTCATTGTATCTCAATGTATATTTTCCATTATATATTACCATTTTCTGAACTTTGTAATTATCCATGGAGTCTCGCCATTCGCAGACTACCATTCTATTAATGAAATTTGAGCTTTTACCCAATTCTTGGTATTTCTTATTTTGTTTAGCTTGCAAAGACTCAATTTATTATTGATAATAACTTTCAAAGTGAAAAGATTGAATAACAAAATTGATTTTCAAAAAGAATTTACAATTTGTTTTTACTTTAAAAATTTGTGACGCAAGAGAAACAACAAAAGTGGTGATCCCGGGAATGGACGGACTCCAGTTGCTTTTAAGAAGTCTTGTTTCCCTGAGAAGTTTTTCTCAAGATGTTTCGTCATATAGGGTTTGTAACTCCAGTATCCCCGATCAAGTTTTTGTTCATTTCTCCTCTTTTCTGAGTTTGCATGATATGAAGATCCAATCCAAGATTTTTCCAGTGAAGGTTTCGTTTGTTTAAAAGAATTTCTTTCTTCCCAGAGAAGTTGGTACAATGATTACTCTCGAAGAACACGAGCCTATGTTTTCCCCAGTAAAGAACGTATATTGGTTTTCCCTTTGTGAAGGTGGTGTTGACCTCCCTAATGAAGTCGGCATGAATTCCCCAGTGAATGTTTTGATGATTTGATGTCCATCTGCTCTACTTGAAATTGATTTTTAAAAATCCCCAGTAGAAGCGTTACTTTTGAAAATATTTGATTTCCCATTGAAGACTGAGTGTTATTCCCTGGTAAAGACCTGGGAGAGGATGTTGTATCTTTGTATCTGTATTGTTTGGTCGCTATGTTTTGTTTACTTTTGAATTGTGTTTCTCCCCAATAAAGTTAAACTAGGCAGTAGGTTTTGTTTCCTCAGTTGGCGCTTACTTTTTCTTGGATTGTTCATCTTGGATGTAATTTGGCTGAGTGTTGATTATGCCCGAGTTGGTTTTGCTTGTTTACTCCCAATGTGATATATCTGTTTTGTCAGCATATGCGCGATAAACACTCATACATTCATACACACATCATGCATAATTAAAATTGGCAAATCATCGCTCATTCACATTCGTTAATATTTTGTTGACATATTACCCTATTTTGCATATGTTATGTTGTCCTCTCTCTAATAGAGTATTGTCCTTAAGCAGAAAGCGTATATTATTTCAATTTCCCCACTGAGTTATCCCTCGTGGAAGATTTCTACTTTAGCCTTCTTATACAGCTCTTTGATTGGATGATTTGGGTCTCCCTCTTGAGTTTATTTCTCAAAGGAAGTGTTTTGGACGACTGTCTTATTCCAGTGTATTTCTAGTTTTAATTTTTTATCCTCGACAATATTATTACTTTGGATTTCCGCAAGCTTCGAGCATTGGTTTGAGAATGTGCATTTATTTTGCACGAGAAGACTTTTATCTCCTCCAGCAAGAATATATTGGAATTTCCCCTGGAAGCCATATTTCTTTCCCCAGGAAGTCATATTTCTTTCCTCAAAAATATTTTTTTACAATCCTCCATAACAGCAAGTGGCAGGTCTCTTTATTTGAGCAACCTGTACTTCCCTGTAAAAGTCGACATAACTGTTTTTTGCTATCTTCTCTATGAGTGGATAGTTTGCAGCCCATTTCCAAATTACTCCAGTGGATGGCAAGACTTTCAATATCACAGAGACAGTTCATTGTGAAATCTTTACAAGTGGTAGTCTCTTTATTTGAGACAGCTTATATATTACCCTTTACAGGCAGAATGCTTTGGTTAAAGAAGAAGTTGAGACCCATTCTAGGTGAAATGCCAAAATTTTAGGGAAACTTGTTTTTTTTTCTACCTTCAGTGAATGTTGGTAGTTCATCGTCAGTGAACGGCGGTGTTATGATATATTATCTTTCTACCATCAGTGAAAGTTGGTAGGTCACCTTCAATGAAAGTTGGTGCATGTTATCTTTTTGCTACCTTCAGTGAACGTTGGTAGTTCATCGTCAGTGAATGGCGGTGCTATGATATATTCTCTTTCTACCATCATTGAAAGTTGGTGCTTGTTATCTTTTTGCTACCTTCAGTGAACATTGGTAGTTCATCGTCAGTGAACGGATGTGTTATGATATATTCTCTTTCTACCATCAGTGAAAGTTGGTAGATCACCTTCAATGAAATTTGATGATTGTTATCTTTTTGCTACCTTCAGTGAACATTGGTAGTTCATTGTGTGATCGGTGGATCTGGAACTGACTGTTTAACGCTGGTTCCGCGAAATGTCGCGGTAAGCAAGAGTCGCCACCGTCTTTTATTTTCTCCAAATGGAAAGGACAAAAGCACAGAAAAATTCCTTATAGAGATTGCTCTCGGTTCGGGAGGTAGATTATAGAAAGGGAAGGTATTAGCACCCTTTCTATCCATGGTTATCCATGGGCTCTTAGATACTTGCTCATTGTGTTTTCAAAAGGTTTGCTTTTCAATTGTGAGTGGGTTTTGAAAAAAGTTTCGTTTGAAAAATTTCTAAGTAACTCTTGTATCTGTCCTCAAGAGTGTTTGAAAAATTTGTTTGAAAACTTTTAGAAAGTGTAGGTGTGAAAAGTATTTTGTTTGTTTTTGAAAAGAGCAAGTATCTATGAGAATCTACCTACCCTAAGGAATTCGTCTGTGTAAATGTCCTTTAAAATAGTGCCATCCCACCATTGAGAGGTAGGTAGCACCACCGTTGGAGGTGTTCGGGTCAATTCGAGGTTCGGGACATGGTGATCACCGGAGTAATAGGAAGACACCTTAGAAGCTACCCTCATTCCAGGTTCCCGGATCATGAGGACTTACTAAGACATCCTCTACTCGACGATCACCTTTCGAGGTAAGGCAACAGTGAGGCGTACCCTAGAGGTGGTGTGTGAATTGTGTGTCATTTTCAGTTTATTATTTGTCTTGTCATGCATTGGTGATCTACGCTTTGATTTTATTTTTGGGCATTCATTCTTTCATGTTATTGTTTAACAGTTAAAGGTGCGGGAATTTAAAGTGCGGAAAAGATAAAAGGTCCTACGCTATTACAAAGGCGCGGGTCTACAACGCCAAATTAATCCAGACCCGATTTAAAATAAATTGCAGAAAATAAATATCTAATTAACTATTACAGGGCTTTGGAGCAAGTACATTATATTTACATCAAAGAAATAAATAAAATGCGCGAAAAGAGAATATAATCGAATGCGAGGGCGTTGAACCCTTTGAAGGAATTAAAATAAAATTATTAAAACAATTAAGTTAAATAAAAGAAAGAAACTAATTTTTTATGTTTTTTTTTTGTATTTATGACATTAAAGAAAAAATTAAATTGGAATTAAAAGTCAAATAATTCTAGTTCTAACTATTTTTTAATTTATTAAAGAAAATGCATTAAAGTTAAAACCTAGAATTAAAACTAATTAATTATAAAATTTATTTACAAAATTAATGGTTAATGATACTTATAATAAAAATATTTAATAAAAAAAGGAAAGTGCTAAAGGTCTATTTTTTATTATTTTTGGTTATTGTGAAAAAGAATTAAATTAATAACCTAAAATTAAATCTAAGTTAACTATGGGATTTGTTTACAAAATTAATACTAAAATAAAATATTTATCGTTTTTTATCTTTTCTGATTTTTTTGTGTTTTTATATTTATTATGAAAATATTGATTTGAAAAATTAAATGGAAATTAAGCAAACAAATAAAAATAAATAATAAAAAAGATAAAGAATAGGAGATAACAAACCAAGGGGGTGCAGCCCAAGTAATTATGGCCCATCAATGGAGGCCTTGTTGACTTTTTCAGGCAGCATGTGGGATCTTTGACTAGGGTTTACCACGCTCTTCAGATCTGGTCCCTTGGATGGTCTTCAGTGGCCACGTGGTGTGTTGGATGGAGGGGCATATGGTGGACTTCAACGCTGAACCAGTATACAAGCATTAATAACAAAATAATATGAAGGAGTGAGGGACCTGGGATCGAACCCAGGTCCTCTTGGTTATCCACTTACATGCCTACCAACTGTGCCACTTTGATTCTTTGTAAGTTAAATAACAAACAAAATTTATAAAAACAAAATAACGCGTTAGTGGAGAATTAGCGCAAAATTCAAAATAGGCCAATCAGCTTATGCCACCGGGGTCATCTTCTTCGTTGCCTTATTTCCTGAAACATGAAAAGAAGAAGCAACGGTTTTTTGACCGTTCCCAAAAGTGACATTACAGGAAATAGCGATTAGGCCGTGGTGGGAAAGAAATATGGCGCGATGGTTCAAATCCACTCAGTGGAAGGCCCTGATTTTAATGGTAGCAATCTTAAGCTCCAATTGTTCCTGGTATGCAAAGCCCTAAATCAAAATTCTGAAACCCTAAGCAACGGCAATGGCGAAATCGTGTACAGGCTGTTCTTGGCGTATGGAGTGTTGAATCTGATTGGAAAATGTTCTGTGATCCTTGAGGAAGGTGTTTGAACAATTCTTTTGCCTTGAATCAACCTCTAACCTTGTTTTCAGATTTGAGATTTTTTGCTAAAAGTGTGAGTTTGCTTTGAGTATTCTGGCGCAGCCTCTGGTCCAATTTTGTTGTGTATCACTTGTATAGGTCTTATGCAACGTGTAGGAAGAGAAATTATGGCTCCATAATGCATAGCCTTCAATTCCAAGATTCTCCATGAACCTCCATAACCAACTTTCCATTTTTGAATCCATTTTTGAATTCTTGCTTCTTTGAGCTTTGGCACGAAAATGGGATGTGCTTAATGATGTTTCAAGGTTAATCAAAACCAAATATTCCCTTAAATTAATTTTTTTGAATTTCTCTTGATTTTAAAAGATTTAAAATTAATTAAATCCAATAAAATCAATAAAAAATGAAAAAATTAACAAAAAATATCTGAAATAAAAGGTGGGACACGTGGGAAGCATGGCCAAGTTAATTCAAGTGAAAAAAGTGGGCCCCTTTTGTCAAAAATGAAATTTCAAGGATAAATGATTTTGGCCATTTCACAAAAATTTCCCAACTTCTCCAATGCATATCTTGCTCAATTTTTAAGCTTTGATCATGTTCTTGGACATTTTAGAAAGGTCTTGAAGTCCTCTAAACAATGTCTTTGGTCCCATGTCATTTTGATTTATCAATCTCAAGTTATGGCCTTTGACTTAAAGTCCCTTTTTGTTGACTTTTGAAAATGACCTATAATGTTGAAATTGATAACTTTTTGTGAGAGCATTTCTTGGACTTGAAGTATGAATATGAGTTGTAGGAAATGTCTTTCTCTTCAAAATGAGCTTTGGATGGAATTTTTCTGATGAACCATGAAAAAGTTATGTCTTGGTCAAGTTACAGTTGACTTTTCAGCTGTCCAAAAATAGAAACTTTTGCATCTTGATGATTTTTTAGCCATACTTTGAGAATCATGATCAAGCATTGATCCAATGATGTTTGTGGCTTCAAAATGAGATGTTGACCAAAAATTTGAACTTTTGACTGCCAAATGACCATTTTGCCCCCTACAGTTGATTGTAGTGCAATTAGGGTTTTTGACTGTGCAATTTTGTGCTGAAAGTCTTGAAACTTGGTATGAGGATGCTTGACCAAATTTGTAGGCATGTGAGACTTTATTGGACCCTTGGAAACTCCATTTTCTTGATCAGAACCAAAACCCTAATTTGACTGGCCTTAGGAGAGTAGTTGACTGTGTGGCCCTTGAGTAGACCTTGAAGCATTTGAAGAGGATGTTTGGCAAAACTTTGAAGATTATGGGAGGGCAAATTTTGGGGTACAACAGTTGCCCCTGTTCAATCTTCTTAGACCTGAGGATGCAGATTGGCTGACGTGCCTTTCGTAATCCGAGGGTAGAAGATGATTGAACACTAGAGTGCCCAGAAATTTGCGCTCACATAGTAGCAGTGACGACTGAATGGGCTTATAGATGCCATTTGGAGATTGATGAATAGGATGATGGGCTTATAGATGCCATCTGGATGTTGATCGCGTAAGAGATTCCTTAGCGAGAACCTGCATACCTGCAAAAGAAAAATGAATACCTGACACGTTACAGGAGTTGGTTCTCAGACGCTTGGTATAGATGTGTCCTGACTGGTTACAGGAGCTGAGTCTGGAGCTTCAAAAGATGATGAATAAACCAGGGGTGGTTGCTACCTCAGCATGAACGGTGAGAGAACCTTGGGTTACTTTAACTTCAACAATGCTCGTTGAGAAAATCTTGGTGGGAATTACCATCTTCGCAGTATCGGGAAGAGAACCAATAGGCAATTATAATCTCAAAAGCGGACGTTTGAGAAGAACCTGGAATGGAATTATCATCTCCGCACCGCTGGGGAGAGAACCATAGGAAATTATAATCTCAAAAGCGGACGTCTGAGAAAAACCTGGGATGGAATTATCATCTCACGCACCGTCGGGGAGAGAACTATAGGAAATTATAATCTCAAAAGCGGACGTTTGAGAAAAACCTGGGCTGGAATTATCATCTCACGCACCGTCGGGGAGAGAACCATAGGAAATTATAATCTCAAAAGCGGACGTTTGAGAAAAACCTGGGCTGGAATTATCATCTCACGCACCGTCGGGGAGAGAACCATAGGAAATTATAATCTCAAAAGCGGACGTTTGAGAAAAACCTGGGCTGGAATTATCATCTCTGCACCGCTGGGGAGAGAACCATAGGAAATTATAATCTCAAAAGCGGACGTTTGAGAAAAACCTGGGCTGGAATTATCATCTCCGCACCGCTGGGGAGAGAACCTTAGGAAATTATAATCTCAAAAGCGGACGTTTGAGAAAAACCTGGGCTGGAATTATCATCTCCGCACCGTCGGGGAGAGAACCATAGGAAATTATAATCTCAAAAGCGGACGTTTGAGAAAAACCTGAGATAACTTCTACTGAGTCTTCATCAGAAAAATCTGTTGGGAGTCGATTTAGCTGGACTAGAGAAGGCCTTGGACTGGATAAGAAATCTTTGGAGTTGATTAACTGAACCGGTCTAGGTCTTGAAATCTGATTGAGAATTTAACTGAATCTTTCCTGAAAGGTAAAGGTCAGTCATATGCAATGCATGATATGAACCAAACAATGATGTTCTCAACATAAATGAGATTTGTAAGATATGATGCGTATATGCATGCTATAATGATGTATGTGATGTTTAGGAATGTATGTTTTTGTCTAGGAAAATAAATCCTTGATGGGTGCCGGGAAGTCATATCCTGGGCTGATGTTGAAGAATAGATTTTGCTTCCGTTGGGGATGATAGTTGCAAGAATACCGGTAGGAGAAGATGACCCCATTGGGGAATAGACTTGGCGAATGGATAACTCTGCAGGGAGAAAGGTACCCTGACGATCTTGCTGGGAAGCGATACTCTGTGGGGAGAGAGATACTTTGTTGAGTGTTGATGATAACTTGCTGTGGATACCATCGTTATATTGGAAGTGTTAATGGACTTCGCTGGGGATAAGAAAGAACTATGTTGACGACGACCTTTCTGTGGCTTTTGGCTGAGGATAACCCAGTTATATCCTGTTAAGGAAATAACTCTTTAAATAAAGCCGGACGACGCGTTCGTGCCTTGCGAGGATAAGCTTCCAGAATCTACTGGGGATAAGCTTACTGCTTGGGGAGATGGATTCCAACTTCTTGGGGAAACTGGATTGGATTCTCCTGGGGAAGCTTTGAGATGTATCGGGGGAAGTGACACCACTGAATGTTTGATATACCGCCGGGGAACAATCTTTAGACCAAGACTGCCGGGGATGCTTGTTAAGAATATATGCTGCTGGGGAATGTTGATATCTGCTGGGGGATACTCAACTTTCCTTAAGGTCTGATAACTTTGCTTGAAGAAGAGTGTACTGGCTGCTTACTCTCTGGGGAATTAGGATATCTGGTTATGTTCTTTAGCTGAACCTACCTTGGTACCTTGGAGGATAGAACAATTAGATTGCTTAGACAACTCTTTATTGCCCCTGTTTCTAATGTTACCCGTAATTAATCCTTTGTTTTGTATGCAAATATTTATGAGTTAGCAAATTATTGTCAATGCATATATCACAAATTGAACCTTGGACGTTCTTCGCAAAACAAAACAGAAAAAGAAAGAACAATTGGCACTTTTAACTGAAAAGTATATTTGTATTGATTTTTGAATGGCCCGAAAATAGGCGTTTTGTGTACAAGAGGCTGACGTCCTAGTAAGAGAACGCCGCCGAACAAAAGAGTTTATACAAATTTTGTACAAAAGAACATAAAACAACTGTGTGAAATGAATGATCCCACTGGGTTTCAACTCTGCTATTGCCGTTATATCTCCGAGCGTCTCATCACTTGATGACCTAAACGAAGATGAAGTTGACTGATCGATGCCGTCTGAACTTGATGTAGATACCGGATTCTGGATGCAAAGTGATCAATGAGACATAGTATTACGCTTTTATCCCTAATTTTTGCCTGGACCGCCCTTTCGGGTTTTCAGTCCACCGGGATACCCATTTTTTTGCCCAAGCCGCCTTTTCAGGTTTTCGACTTGCCGGGTGTACAGATTTTTTTTCATTTCATCCCTTCGTTTTGCCCGAACCCTTTTGGTTCGACGGGAAGCCCTAATTTTTGCCTAGGCATGTCAGCCCAGCGGGTCTTTTTATGCGTAGTATCTTTTTACTATGTCTGCATTGGCGGGGTGAGGAAGGTCGTCACCATCCATGTTGGTTAGAATCATGGCTCCTCCTGAGAACGCATGTTTAACCATAAATGGCCCTTCGTACGTAGGGGTCCATTTGCCCCTTGGATCACTCTGAGGAAGGATGATTTGCTTGATTACCAAATCCCCAACTTGATATTCCTGTGGTCTGACCTTTTTGTTAAAAGCCCTGATCATCCGTTTCTGGTACGTCTGACCATGGCAGATAGCAGCAAGTCTCTTTTCATCAATAAGGTTGAGCTGATCAAGTCGTATCTGAATCCAATCATCCTCGTTCAGATTTGCATCCTTCATTATCCGGAGAGATGGTATTTGCACTTCGATCGGTAAGACTGCCTCCATACCATAAACCAAAGAGAAAAGAGTTGCCCCGGTTGACGTCCTAGCTGAGGTACGGTACCCATGTAGAGCGAACGGTAACATCTCGTGCCAATCTTTATAGGTCACTGTCATCTTCTGCACGATTTTCTTGATATTTTTATTTGCTGCTTCTACAGCCCCATTCATCTTCGGTCTGTAAGGAGAAGAATTGTGGTGCTGTATTTTGAACTGTTCGCAGAGCTCAGTGATCATCTTGTTATTCAGATTGGTACCGTTATCTGTAATGATTCTCTCAGGGACGCCGTATCGACAGATCAGGTTATGTCGAATGAACCGTGCCACAACAGTCTTGGTTACCGTAGCATAGGATGCTGCTTCAACCCATTTTGTAAAGTAGTCAATCGCTACAAGGATGAAGCGATGCCCGTTAGATGCCGTAGGTCTGATCTCACCAATCATGTCAATGCCCCACATTGCAAAAGGCCAAGGTGCGATCAGAACATTCAGGGGAACTGGAGGAACATGCACCTTGTCTGCATAAATCTGACACTTATGGCATGTCCTGGAATGTTGGTACAGTCAGCCTCCATTGTGGACCAGTAATATCCTGCCCGAAGGATCTTCTTCGCCATAGTGTGCCCACTGGAATGTGTACCAAAGGTCCCTTCATGCAGCTCTTCCATGATCCTTTCTGCTTCGGTCTTATCCACACAACGCAGTAAGGTTGAATCATGGTTTCGCTTGTACAAGATGTCGTTGCTAAGGAAGAATTTCGCCGCGAACCTCCTCAGGAACTTCTTATCGTTGACAGAGGCACCTTCAGGGTATTCCTGAGTTTCCAGATATCTCTTCACCTCATGGTACCAAGGCTTCTCAGTCACCATCTCAGTCTCGAGATCACAACAGTATGCCGGTTCGTCCAATTTCCAAATGATGACCCGGGGAGCCTCATTGTCCCACTTGACTTTGAACATAGAAGACATTGTAGCTAACGCATCTGCTAACTGATTCTCCTCTCTCGGGAAATGTTCAAAGGTTATCTCTGTGAAGTGGGGGATCATTGTCAACACACATTCTTTGTAAGGAATAAGATTCGGATGTTTCGTATCCCACTCGCCTTTGATCTGGTTGATCACGAGAGCGGAATCTCCGAAGACACTCAGAAACTTGATCCTTAAGTCAATTGCAGCTTTGAGTCCCATGATGCACGCCTCATACTCCGCCATGTTGTTGGTGCAGTTGAAACATAGCCGGGCAGTGAGTGGAGTATGAGTGCCTTGAGGGGATATGATCACAGCGCCGATACCATTACCCAAAGCATTGGAGGCTCCGTCAAAGTGCATAGCCCATTGGGATCCTTCCTCAGGTCCTTCATCCGGTCCAGGTACTTCACAATCAGTCACTATCATGATGCTTTCATCCGGAAACTCGAAGTTCATTGACTGATAGTCATCTACGGCCTGATGTGCCAAGTGGTCTGCCAATACACTTCCCTTGATGGCTTTCTGGGTTGTGTACTGAATGTCGTATTCCGTTAAGATCATTTGCCATCTTGCAATTCTCCCAGACAGAGCAGGCTTTTCGAATATGTACTTTATAGGATCCATCTTTGAGATCAACAAGGTAGTGTGAGTCAGCATATACTGTCTCAGCCGGCGAGCAGCCCATACCAAAGCGCAGCAAGTTTTCTCAAGCAGTGAGTATCGGGTCTCACAGTCGGTAAACTTTTTGCTAAGGTAATAAATGGCATGCTCTTTTCGGCCAGACTCGTCATGCTGCCCCAGCACACACCCCATTGAGTTATCAAGTACTGTCAGGTAAAGTATCAGAGGTCTCCCTTCAACCGGTGGCATAAGGATAGGTGGTTCTTGGAGATACTCTTTGATTCTGTCAAAAGCAGCCTGACATTCATCATTCCAACGTACTACCTGATCTTTCTTCAGCAGCTTGAAGATTGGCTCACAGGTAGCAGTCAGGTGTGAGATGAATCGAGCAATGTAATTCAGGCGTCCTAAAAAGCCTCTGACTTCCTTCTCTGTTCTGGGAACTGGCATCTCTTGAATAGCTTTAACCTTGGCAGGGTCCACTTGAATACCATTGTCGCTTACAACGAAGCCTAGCAACTTCCCAGATCTTACCCCGAAGGTGCACTTGTTCGGGTTCAACCTCAGCTTGTACAATTTTAGACGGTCAAACAGTTTCTGCAGATGATCAAGGTGTTCTTCCTTAGTTTGGGACCTTGCGATCATGTCGTCAACATACACTTCTATCTCATGATGGATCATATCATGAAATAAAGCAACCATGGCACGTTGGTAGGTTTCCCCAGCGTTCTTTAGTCTAAAAGGCATGACCTTGTAGCAGAAGGTGCCCCACTGAGTAACAAATGTAGTCTTTTCCATGTCTTCAGGAGCCATCTTGATCTGATTGTAGCCTGAAAAACCATCCATGAAAGAGAACACCTTATGCTGAGCTGTATTATCAACAAGGACATCAATGTGAGGTAGAGGGAAGTCATCTTTGGGGCTGGCCCTGTTCAGATCCCTGTAATCGACACACATTCTGACCTTACCGTCTTTCTTAGGTACCGGCACCATATTAGCAACCCACTGAGGGTAAGAAGTCACTGCAAGAAACCCGGCATCGAACTGCTTCATAACCTCGGCTTTAATCTTCTCAGACATCTCTGGACGCATACGGCGGACCTTTTGCTTAACCGGAGGGCAATCTTCCTTAGTTGGCAAGTGATGGACCACAATATCGGTATCCAACCCAGGCATGTCTTCGTAGGACCAGGCAAAGATCTCCATATAATCATGCAGCATTTGAGTCAACCGTTGCTTCACGCTGAGCTCTAGGTTGGCACCAATCTTTACCTCTTTCCTGTCTGCCTCAGTACCCAAGTTTATTGTTTCCACTGGATCTTCATGGGGTTGAATTTCCCTTTCCTCTTGAAGTAACAGTCTTGCGAGCTCGCCAGGTACTTCGCAATCATCTTCACCTTCGTCTTCGGCTAAGTTGATCGGATTTTCGAAGTCATAATTGGCAGTAGCAGAGTCGTTACCCGTGAGATCCAGAGTGGATTGAAACCTGTATGAGTGAGTGTGTGTAAATACAGCTGTTTTGCAATATGTAAAGAAAGGAAAGAAAAGGAGCGCAAAATTTGAAATGTGAAAAACGTCCAATGCTTTTATTTATGATATATGACAGTGACAAACAACAGCCCTCATAAATAAGACCAAGGTGCCCCGGGTAAGACACCGGGCCATACAGTTTCAAGTTATTGTTTATTACAAATCCAAAACAAAGAAGTTCATTACTGGGGAACAAAAGTTATGGGTGTAAAGTCTTTAGCAGTCCAATTGGTCAATCCACCAACAGTCGTCGGGTAGATCCAGCTATTGAACTCTGACTCCTCCACTTCGTCTTCCTCTCCAATAGCATTCACTCCTGAGTAGGTGATGAGCACAGGAGGTCTTCCAATTCTCGCCTTGCGCACTGCCTTCTGAGCTTCTGTGGTGAAACCCAGCCCAAACTTGTTAGTCTTAGGAGTAAAGTCAGGGAGCTTGCCCCAGTTTGCACATTCACCTCTTTCAATCACAGCCTGGGCGTCCTTTAAGGAGGCCATCTTCAAAGGAGAAACCTCTTCGACCACTGCTTCTGCTGCTGCCAACGTTTGTGGCATCTCTTCAAAATTTTGAAAGGGGGTCTCAATGAACTCCCCATCCATTTCCACGTACCTGAAGGAGTTGAGGTGGCTGACCATGTATTCCTCTTCCCCTTGCACTGTTAAAATCTTCCCCCTGACCGGGTACTTGAGCTTCTGATACAACGTGGAGGTCACAGCTCCAGCCTTGTGGATCCACGGGCGACCCAGCAAACAAGAATAGGATGGACGGATGTCCATCACATAGAATTTCGAATCAAATACCTGTGACCCAACCCTGATTGGGATGTCCACCTCACCATGTACCATTCTTTTGGACCCGTCAAAGGCCCGGACAACAATGTTACTTGGTTTGAGCTCTAGACCCTCATAGTCCAGCCTATCCAGAGCCTTCTTGGGCAGCACGTTTAATGAAGAACCTGTGTCAACCAGCACGTGAGCAAGAGTAGTGCCCCTGCATTCAATGGAGACATGCAGGGCATCATTATGGTTCTTCCCTTTCGCTGTCAGATCGGCATCAGAGAAACCCAGGCCATTGTCAGCGGTTAGGTTGGCCACACAGTCGGTGAACTGATCAGCAGATGTCTCTTGGGGTACGTGGGCTGTCTTTAAGAAAGCAATCAGAGCCTTAGCATGGGCCTCTGAACACAGCAGCAGTGACAACATGGAGATTTTGGAGGGGGTGTGCCCCAGCTGCTCTACGACGTTGAAATCACTTTTCTTTATTATTTTGAGGATTTCTTCCATCTCCTGCTTGGAAGCCTCAATAATTGTCTTTGGTGCCTCCGTCCGGGCAGGCACATCAGCAGCAATCCCCTTGCCCCGAGTATCAGATGACTCGGCAGCAGGGGTGGAAACTTGGTCAGGGGGGGAAACAGGCACACTGGCAGGTGTGATGACCAAAGGCCTCTGAATTACCGGAGGAGCAATGTCTGGTGAGAACAGTCTTCCACTACGAGTGACCTTAGCAGGCCCAGTGATGTTGGAGACACCAGTATCAATGTTGAACTCTTGTTTCACACCCAGAACGTAAACATCTGCCCCATAGTGCCATGGGACAGCCTTATCAGACTTGTAGGGGATGGGCCCCGGAACAGTAATGGTGATGGGAGCAATCTTGTGAACCGGCAAAATTTGGACAGGCTTCTTTGAAGGAGCCTTGGAAGGGTTGTTGAAGATGGTAACAATTGAAACTTCTTCAACAGGAGCAGCAGGAACAGCAGTCTTTCTGAACAAAATCTCTCTACTATCCATCAGGTTTTGGACGCCTGACTTCAGCAAAGAACAACCAGTAGGGGAAGCAACACATAGAGGGCAACCTTTGCTACATCCCGGAAATAAACCGGCTAGCAACAGGTTCCTCTTGACCGTCAGCAGCGGAGTAGCAACATCATCCACCGAAGCTACATACAAATCCTCCTCAACAGCATTCACTCCATGCTGGGGCATGGGAGCGGTTACAACATTCGGCCTCTCGGGCGCCTCAAACTGTATCTCCTTTGCGTCAATAAGGTCCTGAACCTTATTTTTTAGGGCCCAACAGTCATCTGTGTTATGCCCCGGGCTATCAGAATGATAAGCACAACGAGCATTTGGATTGTACTTAGGAGATGTAGTATTGGGAAACTTCGGAGCCTCTCTGACAGTCACTAAATTGGTGGATAGCAACTGTGGCAGGATCTGTGATAAGGTCATGCTCAAACGGGTAAACTCTCTCCGGGGTCTTTCAGTCCTTTGAGGATTGGTCGGCCGAGGAGCGGCAGCAGACTTGGCAATCATTACCGCACTGACAGATTGGCGGCGCTCAGGTCGCTCTGGTCTCCGGGAGCTATATACAGCACTAGCCTCCTTTTTGAAGGGTTTCTTTTCAGCATTGGAGGAGGCAACCTTTTGTATCTTCCCCGATTTTATACCGGCCTCGATCCTTTCACCAGTCAGGATCAGATCAGTAAACCCAGCAGAGGAATTACCAATGAGATGATTGAAAAATGGACCAAATAGGGTCCCCAAAAACATATCCACCAGCTCCCGGTCTGTCAATGGTGGTTGCACCCTGCCAGCCAGATCTCTCCATTTCTGGGCGTACTCCTTAAAACCTTCACCCGACCCTAGTGACATACCCTGGAGTTGGGTACGCGTAGGAGCGAAGTCGGAATTATATTGATACTGCTTGTAAAAAGCAGTGGCCAGATCCTCCCAGTTACGAATGTTGGTTCCATCCAACTGATAGAACCATTCGAGGTGAGTCCCTGAAAGACTCTCCTGGAAGAAGTGGATCCATAAGTTCCTGTCTGCTGTGTAAGGCTGGATCTTCCTTACATAAGAACGGAGGTGCATCTTGGGACAGGAAGCCCCGTCATACCTCACAAAGGCGGGTGCCTTGAACTTGTGTGGAATCACCACCCCAGTAGATAACCCCAAGTCTCCAAAATCCAGTCCAGGCACACGCTGAATTTCCATAGCTTTTAATCTGTCCTCCAGCTGCTTGTACCGGTCTTCAGCAGGAGGGTATTGTTCGTCGTTGAAGTCTGTTTCAGTATCAGAGACCACAGGAGTAGGGACCTCCCTTTCTTGGTGACTACCTTCCCCCACAGATGGAGTAGTCCTCTCAGCCTCATTTTGCAAGGTGTTCCCGAGTCTGCGCCCAGTGTTAAATAGCACAGTCCTCTTCTTCTTCTTATTCTTCTTCAGAAGCATAGCCTTCAGCTCTTTTTGACCTTGAGCCAAACCCATGATCAGCTCCTGAAATTGGGCGTTCTGCGCCTGAAGGGCCTTGATAGATGTCTCGGTTGATGATTCAGGGTTCATGATGCTGTAATAAACAGCAAAGAACAGTCAGCAGCCTGAAAAAGAAGAGTACTTGTGATGCATATGATGAATGATATGTGTTTATGCAATGCATTCAAGAGTTCGAAAATTCAAATTTGTTGTAGACAAAAAGGAACACACGTTATTAAGAAAATAATTGTTCAGTACATTAAAGCCTCATAGGCAAACATTACAAAGCAGATCAGTCCCAAAAGACACTACGCATCCTCTTCGGAGCAATATAGGTATTGAGATTCCTTTCCTCGTGCAGTAGGCGGGTGAGCTCCAGGACCTTTTTCTCACTGGCATGTAGATTGGTTTCCAGAGAATTCCGTTCTTCCTTAAGCTGGATCCAACTCTTCTGCATCTCTTCCCAGGACGTGGGCATGTCAGGATGTTGAATGGTGTAGGACACCTCTCCTTCCAAGTCTGGCTCTTTGATCACGGGGAGAACATGAGGATATGGCATTACCAGCTTCTGGGAACGGGCTCGTACCCATTTGAGATAAGGCTCCAATGGGATGGAGTTCCTGTGCCCCAGGGTCTTGCTGTCTATTTTGCTGGGCATCCTCCAAGCTTTGATAAATTTCTGGCGAAGTCCTTGCACATCCTTGTCGAAGTCAAAAACTATGTCAGGAATTAACATCTCATGAGGGCCATCTTTCCGAGCATAACCAAACTGTCTCCAAGCCAGGCACGGGTTGTAAGTAATACCTCCTCTGATTCCAAGTAAAGGAACATTAGGGTACTCCCCACAACGATCAATGATAGTGACATCCTCTCTGGACCGAGAACACCAATGTATATCTGCATGTGTAAGAGTCATCAACCGTTGTGACCACCTCAAACCTCGCTCGTTCTTCAAAACTGATTGTGGAAGGTGCAAAATAAACCACCTTCCCAGGAGGGGAGTGCAGCACATAAGAACACCCCTTTTTCTCATGGTTCGAGTGTAACATGAGTGAAGGATGTCCCCCAGCAACGTAGGTATAGGATTCCTGGACATGAAGACCTTGACAGCACTGATATCTATAAGCTGATCTGGTTTAGGGAACAACACCAACCCATAGACAAGGAGGGCTACAACTTCTTCAAAGGCTTGTAGGTCAAGGGAATTCCAACACTCTTGGGCCTTCTCAAACAGAAACTTTGCCAAGAATCCTTTGATACCATTTATGGCTTCCCAATGCCCCTTGATGTCAGATGGTTGTAGGCATAATGCTTTAGCCACTTCTTCAAGTTTTGGTTCCTTTTCCATACCGTTGTAGGGTAGTTGATTGAGAATGATAATCTTCAGAAGCTGGGAAAACTCTTCTAGAGTAGGCACCAGCTGATAATCCGGGAAAGTAAAACAGTGATGCAGAGGGTCAAAGAATTGGAAAAGGACCTTTACCATCTCTTCCTCAATATTGGTATTGACCAGGCTGATGAGTCTACCATGCCTTTCACTGAATGACGAGTTCTCGGGAATCCTGGATGTAAGCTCCTTGAGCTGAGGAGGGACCCTTATAAGGTTGATCTGAATTGTCTTTCTGCGGATAGTTTCCATGTCCTACAAAACAAGAACAAAGATGAAGATTCGAACCCCTGAAATGGTTAGTGGATGCATATGATGCTGTATGATGTCATGATGCTATGATTAAACACACTACAAATATTTACAAAGGCAAACATGTAAGGCACACAAGTCACACAAGACAAGCCCTTAGAGTTTAGGCCAGCATGGGGTCTGGGTATTACCCTCTTGAAGTTGGTGGGCTCAAACCTGTCCTATCAAAGTAACCGGGTTCTAAGGATCTCAATATCATTGGATTGCTTTCATTGTTCATCGTTTCGATTTAGCCACTGACTGGCGATCAAAATATCCCAAGAAAACAACCCTCAATTGAGTGTAGTATCGAGTATCAACCGACTTCGGAGTACACCAAAGTAGTTATCTCACTACCCTAAAGAGGCCAAGATGGTTCAATTAAGGTTCCTAAGGTCTGTTGATGCTTCACGACACCACGCGGAGGCCCCGTACTCTCCTTGATTGACTCAAGGGTTACCGGTACACACCAAAGTGCCACATCAACGTAGCAGACTGCTTCAACCATGTCGGTATACCCCGCACAGTTCCCTCACAACCTTGTTGCTACTTTCTAAGAAGGTATCCCCAGATCCGGGTTAGGATCTATAGAACTCCCAAGACAGTCCCACAATTTAAAGCAAACAAATCAAAGCAATTGAAAACACAGTGATCTTAGTCCTAAGGTACACCTCACTTTAAAGATTGTCCCCAACAGAGTCGCCAGTTCTGTGATCGGTGGATCTGGAACTGACTGTTTAACGCTGGTTCCGCGAAATGTCGCGGTAAGAAAGAGTCGCCACCGTCTTTTATTTTCTCCAAATGGAAAGGACAAAAGCACAGAAAAATTCCTTATAGAGATTGCTCTCGGTTCGGGAGGTAGATTATAGAAAGGGAAGGTATTAGCACCCTTTCTATCCATGGTTATCCATGGGCTCTTAGATACTTGCTCATTATGTTTTCAAAAGGTTTGCTTTTCAATTGTGAGTGGGTTTTGAAAAAAGTTTCGTTTGAAAAATTTCTAAGTAACTCTTGTATCTGTCCTCAAGAGTGTTTGAAAAATTTGTTTGAAAACTTTTAGAAAGTGTAGGTGTGAAAAGTATTTTGTTTGTTTTTGAAAAGAGCAAGTATCTATGAGAATCTACCTACCCTAAGGAATTCGTCTGTGTAAATGTCCTTTAAAATAGTGCCATCCCACCATTGAGAGGTAGGTAGCACCACCGTTGGAGGTGTTCGGGTCAATTCGAGGTTCGGGACATGGTGATCACTGGAGTAATAGGAAGACACCTTAGAAGCTACCCTCATGCCAGGTTCCCGGATCATGAGGACTTACTAAGACATCCTCTACTCAACGATCACCTTTCGAGGTAAGGCAACAGTGAGGCGTACCCTAGGGGTGGTGTGTGAATTGTGTGTCATTTTCAGTTTATTGTTTGTCTTGTCATGCATTGGTGATCTACGCTTTGATTTTATTTTTGGGCATTCATTCTTTCATGTTATTGTTTAACAGTTAAAGGTGCGGGAATTTAAAGTGCGGAAAAGATAAAAGGTCCTACGCTATTACAAAGGCGCGGGTCTACAACGCCAAATTAATCCAGACCCGATTTAAAATAAATTGCAGAAAATAAATATCTAATTAACTATTATAGGGCTTTGGAGCAAGTACATTATATTTACATCAAAGAAATAAATAAAACGCGCGAAAAGAGAATATAATCGAATGCGAGGGCGTTGAACCCTTTGAAGGAATTAAAATAAAATTATTAAAACAATTAAGTTAAATAAAAGAAAGAAACTAATTTTTTATGTTTTTTTTTTGTATTTATGACATTAAAGAAAAAATTGAATTGGAATTAAAAGTCAAATAATTCTAGTTCTAACTATTTTTTAATTTATTAAAGAAAATGCATTAAAGTTAAAACCTAGAATTAAAACTAATTAATTATAAAATTTATTTACAAAATTAATGGTTAATGATACTTATAATAAAAATATTTAATAAAAAAAGGAAAGTGCTAAAGGTCTATTTTTTATTATTTTTGGTTATTGTGAAAAAGAATTAAATTAATAACCTAAAATTAAATCTAAGTTAACTATGGGATTTGTTTACAAAATTAATACTAAAATAAAATATTTATCGTTTTTTATCTTTTCTGATTTTTTTGTGTTTTTATATTTATTATGAAAATATTGATTTGAAAAATTAAATGGAAATTAAGCAAACAAATAAAAATAAATAATAAAAAAGATAAAGAATAGGAGATAGCAAACCAAGGGGGTGCAGCCCAAGTAATTATGGCCCATCAATGGAGGCCTTGTTGACTTTTTCAGGCAGCATGTGGGATCTTTGACTAGGGTTTACCACGCTCTTCAGATCTGGTCCCTTGGATGGTCTTCAGTGGCCACGTGGTGTGTTGGATGGAGGGGCATATGGTGGACTTCAACGCTGAACCTGTATACAAGCATTAATAACAAAATAATATGAAGGAGTGAGGGACCTGGGATCGAACCCAGGTCCTCTTGGTTATCCACTTACATGCCTACCAACTGTGCCACTTTGATTCTTTGTAAGTTAAATAACAAACAAAATTTATAAAAACAAAATAACGCGTTAGTGGAGAATTAGCGCGAAATTCAAAATAGGCCAATCAGCTTATGCCACCGGGGTCATCTTCTTCGTTGCCTTATTTCCTGAAACATGAAAAGAAGAAGCAACGGTTTTTTCACTGTTCCCAAAAGTGACATTACAGGAAATAGCGATTAGGCCGTGGTGGGAAAGAAATATGGCGCGATGGTTCAAATCCACTCAGTGGAAGGCCCTGATTTTAATGGTAGCAATCTTAAGCTCCAATTGTTCCTGGTATGCAAAGCCCTAAATCAAAATTCTGAAACCCTAAGCAACGGCAATGGCGAAATCGTGTACAGGCTGTTCTTGGCGTATGGAGTGTTGAATCTGATTGGAAAATGTTCTGTGATCCTTGAGGAAGGTGTTTGAACAATTCTTTTGCCTTGAATCAACCTCTAACCTTGTTTTCAGATTTGAGATTTTTTGCTAAAAGTGTGAGTTTGCTTTGAGTATTCTGGCGCAGCCTCTGGTCCAATTTTGTTGTGTATCACTTGTATAGGTCTTATGCAACGTGTAGGAAGAGAAATTATGGCTCCATAATGCATAGCCTTCAATTCCAAGATTCTCCATGAACCTCCATAACCAACTTTCCATTTTTGAATCCATTTTTGAATTCTTGCTTCTTTGAGCTTTGGCACGAAAATGGGATGTGCTTAATGATGTTTCAAGGTTAATCAAAACCAAATATTCCCTTAAATTAATTTTTTTGAATTTCTCTTGATTTTAAAAGATTTAAAATTAATTAAATCCAATAAAATCAATAAAAAATGAAAAAATTAACAAAAAAAATCTGAAATAAAAGGTGGGACACGTGGGAAGCATGGCCAAGTTAATTCAAGTGAAAAAAGTGGGCCCCTTTTGTCAAAAATGAAATTTCAAGGATAAATGATTTTGGCCATTTCACAAAAATTTCCCAACTTCTCCAATGCATATCTTGCTCAATTTTTAAGCTTTGATCATGTTCTTGGACATTTTAGAAAGGTATTGAAGTCCTCTAAACAATGTCTTTGGTCCCATGTCATTTTGATTTATCAATCTCAAGTTATGGCCTTTGACTTAAAGTCCCTTTTTGTTGACTTTTGAAAATGACCTATAATGTTGAAATTGATAACTTTTTGTGAGAGCATTTCTTGGACTTGAAGTATGAATATGAGTTGTAGGAAATGTCTTTCTCTTCAAAATGAGCTTTGGATGGAATTTTTCTGATGAACCATGAAAAAGTTATGTCTTGGTCAAGTTACAGTTGACTTTTCAGTTGTCCAAAAATAGAAACTTTTGCATCTTGATGATTTTTGAGCCATACTTTGAGAATCATGATCAAGCATTGATCCAATGATGTTTGTGGCTTCAAAATGAGATGTTGACCAAAAATTTGAACTTTTGACTGCCAAATGACCATTTTGCCCCCTACAGTTGATTGTAGTGCAATTAGGGTTTTTGACTGTGCAATTTTGTGCTGAAAGTCTTGAAACTTGGTATGAGGATGCTTGACCAAATTTGTAGGCATGTGAGACTTGATTGGACCCTTGGAAACTCCATTTTCTTGATCAGAACCAAAACCCTAATTTGACTGGCCTTAGGAGAGTAGTTGACTGTGTGGCCCTTGAGTAGACCTTGAAGCATTTGAAGAGGATGTTTGGCAAAAATTTGAAGATTATGGGAGGGAAAATTTTGGGGTACAACACATTGTTAGTGAACAACAGTGCTATGATATTTTCTCTTTCTACCTTCAGTGAAAGTTGGTAGGTCACCTTCAGTGAAAGTTGGTGATTGTTATCTTTTTGCTACCCTCAATGAACGTTGGTAGTTCATCGTCAGTGAACGGTGATGTCATGATATTTTCTCTTTCTACCTTTAGTGAAAGTTGGTAGGTCACCTTCAGTGAAAGTTGGTGATTATTATATTTTTGCTACCTTCAGTGAATGTTGGTAGTTCATCGTCAGTGAACGGCGGTGCTATGATATATTCTCTTTCTACCATCACTGAAATTTGGTAGGTCACCTTCAGCGAAAGTTGGTGATTGTTATCTTTTTGCTACCTTCAGTGAATGTTAGTAGTTCATCGTCAGTGAATGGCGATGCTATGATATATTCTCTTTCTACCATCAGTGAAAGTTGGTAGGTCACCTTCAGTGAAAGTTGGCGCTTATTATCTTTTTGCTACCCTCAGTGAATGTTTGTAGTTAATCGTCAATGAATGGCGATGCTATGATATTTCTTTTTCTTCTACCTTCAGTGAATGTTTATAGCTCACCGTCAGTGAACGTCGATGTTGTTATTTATTTCCTCTTTCTACCATCAGTGAAAGTTGGTAGGTCGCCTTCAGTAGGAGTTGGTGTATCCTTTGACTTTTTATTACCCTTTATAAGTCAGGTCTTTTGATCCACCAGTGATTTATTTTCTTGGTCGGGTTTCTCTTTGTTTATGTATTTTCTTTGCTACATCCCCAGTGGTGTTTTGCATCTCTTTGGTTTTGTTCATATGCATTCATGCTCATAAGAACTGCATGGCATCTTAGGGCCAAAAATAGGGTTTGTTTTATATTTAAGTATCTTCGATCGTGTCGACACGAAAAATTTCAACCTTCGTATCTATGGATAGAAGAAACTTAAATAAGGGCAGTTGTTGTACCCCAATTTTCCCCTTAAGATCCCCTCTGTAGCAACCGGTTTTTTAATCAAGAGTCGCCACTATTAGTTTTTATCCTAGGGAAGGGAACCTAACAGAAAACCCTAATTCGCAGACAGAGATTCTAGGTTTCGGACTCAATTGGACGAAAGGAAGGTGTTAGGCACCTTTCATCCACCTTGTTCACGAGGATATTAGACTCTAGGTTTAGGTTTATGGTAAACTGGATTTTAAGTTTTAATTAGAAAGACTCGCCATGATTTTTGATCGTATGCCTACGTATCCTCTTATGAGGAATCAGAGTCCCAATTCGTAGTTCGTATGGGTTGGTGTCTTTTAGAAGGTTTATAAACATATTTTGAATCACTTCGCCCTCGGTCGGGAGTAGTGATTGCGGAGATGTTGACTGAGTATGCAGTAAGCCAAAATCGATTTGAAACCCTATTTGCAAAAAAGACTGTTGATTAGCCTAGTTTTATTCGCGAAAATGGTTTGAGGTTTGTTTGTGTTTTTTACTGAATTAATTGTGAAAACCTTGATTAATGCATGGTAAAAATGTTTTAATGCAAATAATATATAAGATATGTAATTTTAATGTGAAAATAATTTATTTGGTAATATTATAACATTTACATATAATAAATAATAATAATATCTAAAATATGGTAATAAAAATTAATAAAAATAATTAATAAAATATAATATAAATAAAATATTAAAGAAATAAAAAAATAATAATAATTTGAATAAACCTAGGGGGTGTACTTCTTAGTTGACTAGTAAATAAGGGGGTCTATTTAAGAAACTGACTGGGCCCAAGAACAGTTCAGACCAGGGGGGTGTTGATTCGTTTGGGATTATAGCACTTGTTGATAGGGGGCGCGTAGCACTGGGCTTAGGCCCACTTACGGATATTGAAGTGGAAGCCTGATGGTTTGGGTGCGTGAGGATGCATGCGAGCTATCGTGGAACTTGGCCTAACGGCCGTTTGATGAACATCAAATGGATAACACTGAGGGAGTATGTTAGTTACTACGTACGTGTGTGCATGGGATCAGTCCATAGTGTAAACATTGTACATTTTCCATTCGTTTCATATTGTTTGTTTTACAGTAAAAGAAAATTGTTTCTTCTCTCTCTCTCTCTCTCTCTCTCTCTCTCTCTCTCTCTCTCTCTCTCTCTCTCTCTCTCTCTCTCTCTCTCTCTCTTACGCGATGACACAATCCTCACCCTTTCTCCTTCCCTTCCTCTTCTTCTCTGCAACCCTTTCCCTACCACCACCGGCGGCGGAATCGTTTACCCGATCCACAACATAAATTCCCCCATAGAACCCTAAATCGGTAGTTAGAAGAAAAGGCAAAAGCTGAGTTTACTTCCTAGCGATATTTTATCCTCAAGCATCTGATTTGCTACTAACTTCTCTATTTTCCTCTTGATTTGTAGGACAAACAATGGCGAAGGAGATGATGGGGTTGAAGCAACGGCGAAGCTTGGAAATAGTCAGCAGCGGTTCAAGGGTTGTCAACGGTGGCCTAAGGGAGATTAGGGTTTCCGATCTGGAAACTCCAATCGTCCTTCCTTCGGTCTTCAATGGAGAGGGTCCTTTTCACGCTCTTTGTCTCAAATTTTCCTTCTTCGCTCTGTTCTCAGATCCGCCGTTCGTTCTCTGTAAACTATCTTCCCCTTCTGTATTTTTCTTTTTAGTATTTGTAACTCTTTAGGATTAGAGTTTCTGGTTGCCTGAGCATTTAGACCTTTTTCTTTCGTCTCTAATCCACCCCCCCCCCCCATCTGTAAAACTATCCTCTTTGTTTATATAGTTTTCTTTTTAGGGTTTTTTCCTTTAGCGTTATAGGTTTAGAGCTTGTCCGATCAATTATGGATTTTAGATTTGATTTTGATTATGTTTAATAAAGAGTTAGATTTAGTCTTCTGTATGATTTTGTTTTAGATTTTTTTAGAGTGTATCTGTAATAGGTAATAGATTGGATTTGACGAAGATTGATTCTTGTTGTAATAGTTTCTTTTTTTGTAAAAATTGGGCTTCTGTAAATTTGTTCTGATTTGTTGTTATTCTGAAGATTGGATTCAGTTTTGTAGGTTCTGTATTAATCTTCTGTAACGTTATTTTTATATTTTTGTCATGTATGAACGTTCTTGCAACTCAGGATTTGGCTTAAGATTTGATTCAGATATGATTTCCACAGTACTTGTTTAATGATACAAAATACATTGATCTGCACAGTAGTTGTTGATTGGAAAGAAATATGTGCAAATTGGTCAAGATTGATACAGTATCCGTTTCTCATTTTTTGTTTGGCTAGCGAAACTGTTTTTTCACTACAGCAAGCCTTTTTTTTACCCGGGCCCAATTGGCCTTTAGCCCAACTCTCTCTTTTTTCCATGACTAAACAAAAACAATATTGTAAACATAAAAAAAAACGCTACATACTTTTTTTTTAAACAAATACCATTTGTTTATTTATTTAAAACAACAACAACTCCCCTTTTTTTAATAATATTATTTCTTTTCTATTGGAACAAGATCAGCAATTTCAACAAGAATATTTCTTCTCTTCTCTAATCATTAGATGGGCTATCCTAATGGGCCTTATACACATCCTTGTTTAGACAACCAAGTAAAAAATGGTCTACCTAAGTAAATTGCCACCATCCTTTTCACTAACAACGTAATAACATCTAAATACCCTTAATACAATCAATTTATTAAATAATAGCTATTTAAGTAGACTTAATTTAATTTCAACCTTTACAATAACAACTATTTAATAGTTATTATTCTAAAATAATTTTCTATCCTCAAATTGCATGGGCCACTGGCCAACATGCTACGCGAATGAGTTTATGAGCCTTTATGACTTTAGAAAGCCCCACTCTCCTGGATTAAAGCACACCCCTAGCCAGATAAAGAAGGACCATCAGATACTGTTGTACCGTCTTAAGTATTTTCTCTATTTCAATCTAGAAAAATATAATCGTCACGGTAGGACAAATTTGGGGTACGACAGCTGCCCTTATTTAATTATCTTTCAATCAAATAGCGTGGGAAAACTTGAGTCTCACGCATTTGGATTGGAAGTTTATTTAATACTTGAAGTATCACAAAATTTGTCCGATAAACATAAGGTTACACTGATGCAGCATACCCTTATAAGTCTCGAGGCAGTAGGCAAAGCTGATGATATATCGCTTACCCGGGTTTGATAACGAGGCATATGGAGCAATTATGTATGTCTTGGATTATTCACCCATTTTGAGGGTGAGTATAGAAATGATTGATGATGCATGATTGCTTGAAGACTGAGGCCATGGGCTACGTTTGTGAATCGTTGTATGACGTCTGAGGCGATGTGTTGAGCATGAATACACGGCGGCTCTGAGGCTATGTATTTGAGTCTGAAAAACACATTGCAGCTTAGAGGCAATGTGTTGGAGTTTGAAGAATGCATTGCAGCTTTGAGGCAATGTGTTTGAGTTTGAGGAACGCATTACGGCTTAGATGCAATGTGTTGATTTAGATAATACATTGCGGCTTAGAGGCAATATGTTGAGTTTGGATAATACATTGCGGCTTAGAGGCAATGTGTTTGAGCTTGAAGAGTGCACTGCGGCTTAGAGGCAATGTGTTTAAGTTGGAAGAATGCATTGCGGATTAGAGGCAATGGGTTTGAGTTGGAAGAACGCATTGCCTCTTAGAGGAAATGTGTTTAAGTTTGAATAACACATTGCAGCTTAGAAACAATGTGTTTGAGTTTGAGGAACACATTGCGGCTTAGAGGCAATGTGTTGATTTGGATAATACATTGTGGCTTAGAGGCAATGTGTTGAGTTTGGATAATACATTGCAGCTTAGAGGCAATGTGTTTAAGTTGGAAGAACGCATTGCGGCTTAGAGGAAATGGGTTTGAGTTGGAAGAACGCATTGCGACTTAGAGGCAATGTGTTTGAGTTGGAAGAAACGCATTGCGGCTTAGAGGCAATGTGTGTGAGTTCCGAGGGTACATTGCAGCTTAAAGGTAATGTGTTGAGTTTGCGGATACATTATGGCTTAGAGGCAATGTGTTGAGTTTTCTTTTCTTTTGAGCATCGCAGCATGATGTCTGAGGCAATGATCGGTGTTAACGAAATGTATTGCTGCATGAAGTCTGATGCAATGGGTTAGGTTCGCAAATCACTGTGTGAAGTCTGATGTGATGAGCTGGGTTACAGAGTAAAGAAATACATTGTTGCATGAAGTCTGAGGCAATGGGTTAGGCTTGGAAATAATTGCGTGAAGTCTGACGTGATAAGCTGAATTGGTTGTTTCGAACATCGCTGCATGAAGTCTGAGGAAATGGTCTAGAATTTGGAACACACTGCTACATGAAGTCTGAGGCAATGAGTTAAATTCGCAAATCACTGCATGAAGTCAGATGTGATAAGCTAAATTCTGTTATCGAACATCACTGCTTGAAGTCTGAGGTGATGGTTTGAGTATGGGTAATACATTGAGGCTTAGAGGCAATGTGCTGGTTTGGATAATATATTGCGGCTTAGAGGAAATATGTTGATCTGGAAAGATACATTGCGGCTTATAGGAAATGTGTTTTAATTAGACGATATATTGCGGCTTAGAGGAAATATACTGATATAGAAAGATACATTGCGGCTTAGAGGCAATGTGTCGAGTTTTTGCAAATACATTGCGGCTTAGAGGCAATGTGTTTGAGTCGGATGATATATTGCGGCTTAGAAGAAATATACTGAGTTTTGACAATGCGTTGTGGCTTAGGGGCAATGTACGGAGCATTGAGAATCCATTGCGGCTTAGAGGCAATGTAATGAGTCTTTGAGAATATGTTGCGGTTTAGAGGAAACATGCTGAGTTTTATGAATACATTGTGGCTTAGAGGCAACATACTGAGTTTTGCAAATACATTGTGGCTTAGAGGCAATGTGTTTAAGTTGGATGTTATATTGCGGCTTAGAGGCAATATACATAGTTTCGCGAATGCATTGCGGCTTAGAGGCAATGTAATGAGTTTTGCGAATACGTTGCGGCTTAGAGGCAACATAGTGAATTCTTATGAATACGTTGTTGCTTAGAAGCAACGTAATGGGTTTGTAATGAACTCATCACTCCAGGAAGACTGAGGTGAGGGGTTAATGTGTCACGGCATCAAGACTGAAGTGACGGGTTGAATCGTAGGAGAAGCATTACGTTGGTTGACCCTTAGATAGTTGAATCGAGGGTGAAGTTATTTTTCTATTTGCTAGGTGATACATGTGTATGCATGCGTATTGAATGTTCTATGTATGCGACATGTATGATGTTCGACATGGATATGGAATCCTGAGTGTATGCGTATTATATGCAAGAATGCATAGTGTATGTATGCTCGAGATATGCAAAATGTGTATATGTATGAAATGTGTGTAAGACATGCATATGCCTTGAAATGTTATGAAGACTATTCCTTGCATTCTCTCCCTTAAACCATTGGCTCAAAGTTACCAACTCCTGGCATTGTATGTTATGTCGTTTAGCATTATTGAACTTGAATGCGGTGGACAAAGTTAGCCAAAGTTGAGCATTGATTTTGTATTGTTGGTGTAGACGTAGACGTAGATGTAGGCAATGGCATGTGCGCAGATTTGTATACAGGTGCAGATGTAGACGTAGGTAATGGCCTATGCGTAGATTTGTATGCAGGCGTAGACGTGGATGTAAATGTAGATAATGGCCTTATGTGTAGATTTGTATGCAGGCATAGACGTGGACATAGATAATGGCCTTATGCGTATATTTGTATGCAGGCATAGACGTGGACATAGACGTAGATAATAGCCTATGCGTAGATTTGTATGCAGGCGTAGATGCATGTATTGGCATATGTGTGGTCTTTGTAAGCGCATGCGTAAGCATAGACGTATGTAGATTCATACGTTGTAGGCGCAGGCATAAGCGTAGATGTACGTAAATTTGTATGTCGATTCGTATGTCGTAGGTGTAGACGTGAGCGTAGACGTACATAGACTCACATGTCGTAGGCACGGGCGTAAGCATAGACATGTGTAGAATTGGCAGGAGTACACCTGTGCATGGATGCGCGCGAACGTCGACCTTGTGTTGCAAGTGTAGGCTGAGGCTTGGTACTGTCGAGATCAAGCATAGGTGCAGGTGCGGACGTAGTATTTTTTTGCATTGTGAGCATAGACATAGGCGTAGACATGGACACATGTATGGAATTTGTATTGTAGATGTAGGAATAGACATGTGTGTGGACGCACGTGTGGACGTAGACTTTGTGTTGCAAGTGTAGGCATGGGTGCTGACATGGACGTAGACTTTGCATAGGGATACGTAGATATAAGCATAGACTTTGTATTGTCGAGTGCAATCATAGGCGCAGTCATGTGTATGGACGTAGCCTTTTTGTGTCGTGAGTGTAGATATGCATAGATACAGGCGTAGATATGTGTATAGATTTACAAGACGTAGGAGTAGCCATGTGCGTGGACGTAGATGTGGATTTTCTTTTGATATCTTTCTAACCAAAATAGTTATTTTTTATTCTTTGTCAAACTCTTTTATTTTGTTAATTCCTCGAAATGATTTCAAGACAATATTCACAAGTAATAATCGCAGTATTTTATAAACAAGTCTGAGAAAAAGAAAAACGCAATTTAAAAGATACAAAGAAAGAAATTATTTTATTGATATGCTTCTGAATAGGCAAGAGTATAAGACGCAATTCCTAGGAAGAGGTAATTACAGAAAGTTTTAAACTGTAAATGGCAATGAGAAATGATAATTGTTGCTGATGTGCCCCAATATCCTTTTAATGATCTCATCTCCTCCGCTTCTGAGTTGAATGATTCAGATCTGTCTCTCCTTTCGTGGTTCGTAGTTGCGGTTCTTAGATCGCAGTCTTTTTGTTCTTTATTTCTTTTTTGAATGATCCCTAATTTTTGCCTGGATTTCCCTTTCGGGTTTTCAATCCACCGGGATAATTTTTTTGTTATATGCCCTTATTTTTTGCCTGGATCTCCCTTTAGGGTTTTCGATCCACCGGGGTGCTCCTTTTTGTCTTAGTCGCCGGTTTAAGGTTCGAGCTTAGAGAGCTTCTTATACGTAGTGTTTTTGACTGCGTGTGAATTTGTCAGGTGAGGTAGTTCTTCCCCATCCATTATTGTGGGGATAAGACCACCACCGGAGAATGTTGTTTTGACTATGTATGAACCTTCGTAATTGGGTGTCCATTTACCACGTGAGTGGAGGTGAGGTAGCAAAATCTACTTGAGTACTAGACCATGTTGTGGTTCGTCTTGTATAGTATACCGTTACTCAAAAGGAATTTCGAGGATAATTTTCGTAGAGTTTGTCGGTCGACACTGGAGGCATTTTCTGGATGTTCTTGTTTTTCGAGGCCCTTCTTGGTGTCATGAAACCAAGGTTTATCATCCAGTCTTTCTTTGAGAGCAAGACAAAGTGCAGGATCTTGATTTTGTGATGCGCGATTCGTGATTAGACCAAGTTATTTTGAACATAGGCGATATAGTTGACAGGGCGTCTGTCATTTGATTTCCTTTTCGTGGGGCGATTGAAAGTGATCTTTGCGAAATCCGCAATCAGTTTTCAAAACATGATCCTGATATGGGAGCATTTTTGGATGTTTAGTATCTCGTCCACCATTGACTTGGTATATGGCTTGTGAGCATTCTTTCGAGAAGTCAATACTGCCCCTATATCGTGCCCCGATGTATTTGAAGTCCCGTCGAACGTAAGTATCCAACGTGCCCCTGGCTTGGGTTCTTTGTCAGGTCTTGGTATTTCGTAGTTTCTTATTTTTACAGCACTGTCTGTATTTAACCTTGGCTTGTTTCTATAGATATGCATAATAACTTGATCAACTTCTTTGTGGCTTCGTTCTAACATTGCCCATTAGCTTAGTTTCTTCCGGGTCTTCCCCTGTGCTCAGATTAATGGTCTTAATAGCCTTTTGATATGGTTGTGTATTGTTAGCTTTTCTTTTTATTTCCCTCTCCATTTTCTCAGAGAGTTCAAGATCTTTATCATCTTTCTCTTCAGCTTGGTCAATAGGAGCATCAAAATTATATCGAATTGCAGCAGTAGCATTATCGGTGGTTTTGGGCATGAATTTGCACCTTTATCATGTTTTGGTGCAGATTTAGTATATGAATATTTGAAAATGCATGTGTAGAGAAAGTATTGCCATTTTTTAAATTTAAGACATAAATGCAAGAGAAAGACAGGGATCTTGATTAAAAACAAAACACGACTTTTATTAATCATAAATATTGTCTGAAACAAAACAGGGAAACCCTTACAAGCGACCCATATGCCTTGGGCTTGACATAGGTTCTTTCAAAAACAAGAAAAATTAATTAGGAAAGAAAAAGATCTCAGGAATCTCCATGGTCGTCCATCTTTTTAGTTTTTCTCGTGGGGCGCATTCTCGGATGAAGTCAGTTGCCCCCTCGGTGTTGGCCTTGTTGGATATTTTCGCCACACGTCCGCCATGCACTACTTCATTGTTGAGAAAGGTCTCTTGGATTGGAAGAAAATGTGCTTCGCCCTTCAGAGCAGTTTTATATTTTTCTTCAGGGTATTGTCCGAACTAGACTATCCCCTGGTCCCCTAGCCTTTGTAGAGCTCTTTTAAGAGCTTCATTGTGTCCTAGCGGGAGTCCGCATCCCAACAGATATTCTTTCAGCGAGTTCGTCGGGGTTTTTGCTTGTCTGCTTGCCCCAGAGTTAGTGACTACTTCAATTGCATTTATTGTTAGCCCATCGTGCAATGGCGTAGGGTCTGATGTGATGTTGGGCTTTTCAAAAGTGATGTCTTGAGAATCCAACAAAACCTGCACCTTGTGTTTAAAAGGCCAACACTGTTCTATGGTATGTCCAGGAGAATTAACATAATATTCACATCTGGTGTTGGCATCGTATCTTCGTGGGAGTGGCCCAACTGGAGGAGCTAGAGGCTTTAGTTCCACTAAGGATGCTTTAACTAGCTGTTGCAATAACTGGCTAGGTGGCATAGGTAGTGGATCAAATTTCCTGGGTGGCCTTCTACCTTGCTGCTGCCTTAGGGGGATCACTAATGGTTGTTGAACTCTGGGTTGTGGTGCTACAGCATTAATCTCTCCCTCCTTTCCTTTGGTGAAGTTTGAAGCAGGCCGATTTGAATTGTAGGGAGCTTTTGATGGTCCCTCTGATATCTTCCCACTTTTTTTCCCTGTCTCGATTATTTCTCTGATGGTTACTAGGTATGAGAACCCCGAAGAGATACTTCCAACCATCATCTCATAATACAGCCCATGCAAAGTTCCCATGAACGTGTCTACTAACTCCTTCTCTAACAGTGGTGGTTGCACACGGGATGCTAATTCCCTCCATCTTTGAGCATACTCCTTGAAGGACTCTTCTTTCTTCTGGGACAAATTCTGGAGTTGCATGCAGGTAGGCGCCATGTCCAGGTTATATTTTTAATTCTTTAGGAAAGCATTAGCAAGATCTTCCCAAGTTCGAATATGTGTTTGCTCCAATTACATATACCAGTCTGAAGATGCCCCACTCAGGCTATCTTGAAAATAGTGAATCATCAGCTTCTGATCGTGGGCATGGGCATGCATCTTCCTGAAATACATGCGAAGATGATTTATTGGGCAAGTGAGCCCCTCGTATTTTTCAAAGTCAGGTACTTTGAACTTTGGTGGGATCACCACATAAGGAACTAGGCCCATTTCGAGAGCGTCCACTTCGAAAGCGTCAAAACCCTCCACAGCATTTAATCTTTCTTCCAGAGCTTTGTACTGGTTCATCACTAATGGATTATCAACAACATGAGTACCAGTCGCCTTTGAGGGCGCTTGGTTGGCATCCTCTAGGTCATGGTCTCCGTATTTCATGTCACAGTAGTTGTCTGCATTATTGGTTGGAATCTGCAGGGTATGAGGTGCCCCTGCTTTTGGTGGCGGTGGGAGAAACCCTTCTGTTTCAGCTTCTTGTTGGGATATGACGTACTTCTGGAGTCCTGCCTCTGACTCTTTCCTTAGTTGGTGACCGCTTTATGCACCAATAGTATGGGTTACTTCTTTGAAAGCTGCCTTGGGAATCTGGTCTTGTCTGTCAATAAAGTTCTTCAAAGCTAGGAGAACTTGACTCAGATCTCCTTTCATTAAAGTGATGTCACCCTTTACTTGGTCAAGATCCTCTCTGAATGCAGCCTGAGTTTCCTCAATTTTCTCCATTGCGTTCTGTTGGTAGGCCCTTTTTTGATATGGAGGCCAAGGAGGTGGAGATCTTCTTCTACCAATGGTTCAACTGGAGAGAGATGTTTTTGAAAAATAAGTTTTGATATGATATGCGGGTGTTTGTGAATGCATGTGTGCGAATGAATGTGCATGAATACGAAAGGGGTTGACCGTCTTATTCACTTGGGTATGTATCCGTTTTTTGCTTATTATTTTACTTAACGACTATCTTCAAAATAGATACGCAAATGAGATGTGGAAACAAAATGCCTTTATTGAAAGTAACGTAATTTAGATATTGAAAAATATTACGATCTTAAACAAAAACTTTATTTGCGTGAAATCAAACAAAAAGGAAATAAGTCTTCTAGGTGCGCCTGCGGATATCTGATCTTGAAACCATCCCCTATTACTGGACAAATCTTGAGAAAGTCTTCAGCACATTATTTCCCTTTTGTGACCTTGATTTCAGACATGTTTGGCGTGTTGACACGGGCAAGTTGTTTCTTTTGGCATCCATTTTTAAAGACAGACACCGAGATCTTGAGTTTATTATTATCTTTTATACCCCCTGTGAATAAGACAAATGTAGGGTGACGAATATATGAAATGCATGAATGTGTGGGTGTAAGGTTGAGTGACAAGATTTTTGTAATAAGTACCCCTATAAGGTAGGGATGCATGGTTCAGTGACGGGGTTTTTGTGATAAGTACCCTTAGTAGGTAGGATCCTTAATTTTGACCTACAGTTAGTCTACCCTCCCAAAAGGTGGCATCCTTAAGGGTGTCATGAATAACACCAGAGGTAAAAGGCACAAGGGCCTCCCTTAGGTGGAGCCTCTTTACGGATTGAAACTTTCGTCTCAAAGTCGTGAAAGGTCTCGTCATGAGATTTTAGGTTAAGGTCGTTACAAATAGTCATGGGTGACCTTCCAAAGTCCTACCCGTCAAGAGGATATCTCTCGATAAGTATTCCTTTTTCGAAAGTTCACTGACTCTAGGCGAAGTCGTCACATAAACTCGCTGGGATAATGTACCCCTAAGTTAATAGATGAACCTTCTTTATAAGGGTTATATTGGAAATATTTTTGAGATAGAAAAATCCCGCCACGCAGTAAATATATGATGATAAGAGAAATTGACAGTAAATAAATAAATGCGGTAAAGTAGATAAATTCAATAAATAAATAAAGCAAATAAAAATAGAAAACCAAAAATACCTAAACCTATGGTTAAGGAGAGTCCCCAGCAGAGTCGCCAGCTGTAGCAATCGGTTTTTTAATCAAGAGTCACCACTATTAGTTTTTATCCTAGGGAAGGGAACCTAACAGAAAACCCTAATTCGCAGACAGAGATTCTAGGTTTCAGACTCAATTGGATGAAAGGAAGGTGTTAGACACCTTTCATCCACCTTGTTCACAAGGATATTAGACTCTAGGTTTAGGTATGGGGTAAACTGGATTTTAAGTTTTAATTAGAAGGACTCGCCATGATTTTTGATCGTATGCCTACGTATCCTCTTATGAGGAATCAGAGTCCCAATTCGTAGTTCGTATGGGTTGGTGTATTTTATAGGGTTTGTAAACATATTTTAAATCACTTCGCCCTCGGTCAGGAGTAGTGATTACGGAGATGTCGACTGAGTACGCAGTAAGCCAAAATTGGTTTGAAACCCTATTTGCAAAAAAGACTGTTGATTAGCCTAGTTTTATTCGCGAAAATGGTTTGAGATTTGTTTGTGTTTTTTACTGTATTAATTGCGAAAACCTTGATTAATGCATGGTAAAAGTGTTTTAATTCAAATAATATATAAGATAAGATATGTAATTTTAATGTGAAAATAATTTATTTGGTAATATTATAACATTTACATATAATAAATAATAATAATATCTAAAATATGGTAATAAAAATTAATAACAATAATTATAATTATTAATAAATAATTAATATAATATAATATAAATAAAATAAAATATAAATAAAATATAAAAGAAATAAAAAATGATAATAATTTGAATAAACCTGGGGGTGTACTTCTTAGTTGACTAGTAAATAAGGGGGTCTGTTTAAGAAACTGACTGGGCCCAAGAACATTTCAGGCCAGGGGGTGTTGATTTTTGGGATTGTAGCACCTGTTGATAGGGGGCGTGCGTGGCACTGGGCTTAGGCCCACTTACGGATATTGAAGGGGAAGCCTGGTGGATTTGGTGCGTGAGGATGCATGCGAGCTATCGTGGAACTTGGCCTAACGGCCGTTTAATGAACATCAAATGGATAACACCGAGGGAGTATGTTAGTTACTGCGTACATGTGTGCATGGGATCCATCTAGAGTGTAAACATTGTACAATTTCCATTCGTTTCATATTGTTTGTTTTACAGCAAAAGAAAATTGTTTCTTCTCTCTCTCTTACGCGATGACACAAGCCTCACCCTTTCTCCTTCCCTTCCTCTTCTTATCCACAACCCTTTCCCTACCACCACCGGCGACGGAATCATTTACCCAATCCACAACATAAATTCCCCCACAAAACCCTAAATTGGTAGTTAGAAGAAAAGGCAAAAGCTGAGTTTACTTCCTAGCGATATTTTATCCTCAAGCGTCCGGCGATGATGGGGTTAAAGTAACGGCGAAGCTTGGAAATAGTCAGCGGCAGTTCAAGGGTTGTCAACGGTGGCCTAAGGGCGATTAGGGTGTCCGATCTGGAAATTCCAATTGTCCTTCCTTCGGTCTTCAACGGCGAGGGTCCGTTTCACACTCTCTGTCTCAAATTTTCCTTCTTCGCTCTGTTCTCAGATCCGTCGTCCGTTCTCTGTAAACTATCTCCCCCTTCTGTATTTTTCTTTTTAGTATTTGTAACTCTTTAGGATTAGTGTTTCTGGTTGCCTGATCATTTAGACCTTTTTCTTTCATCTGTAGTCCAACCCCCGACCCCCTCTCTGTAAAACTATCCTCTGTGTTTATATAGTTTTCTTTTTAGGGTTTTTTCCTTTAGCGTTATAGGTTTAGAGCTTGTCCGATCAATTAGGGATTTCAGATTTGATTTTGATTCTGTGTAATAAAGAGTTAGATTTAGTCTTCTGTATGATTTTGTTTTAGTTTTTTTAGAGTGTATCTGTAATAGGTATTAGATTGGATTTGACGAAGATTGATTTTTGTTGTAATAGTTTCTTTTTTTGTAAAAACTAGGCTTCTGTAAATTTGTTCTGATTTGTTGTTATTATGAAGATTGGATTCAGTTTTGTAGATTTTGTATTAATTTTTTGTAACGTTATTTTTATATTTCTATCATGTATGAATTTTCTTGCAACTCAGGATTTGGCTTAATATTTGATTCAAATATGATTTCCACAGTACTTGTTTAATGATACAAAACGCATTGATCTGCAAGTAGTTGTTGATTGGAAAGAAATGTGCACAAATTGGTGAAGATTGATACAGTATCCATTTCTCATTTTTTGTTTGGCCAGTGAAACTGTTTTTTTTACTACAACAGGCCTTTTTTTTACCCAGGCCCAATTGGCCTTTAGCCCAACTCTCTCTCTTTTTTCCATGACTAAACAAAAACAATACTGTAAACATCAAAAAAAATGCTACATAGTTATATTTTTTTTTAAACAAATACCATTTGTTTATTTATTTAAAACAACAACAGCTCCCTTTTTTTTTAATAATATTATTTCTTTTCTATTGGAATAAGATCAACAATTTCAACAAGAATATTTCTTCTCTTCTCTAATCGTTAGATGGGCTATCCTAATGGGCCTTATACACATCCTTGTTTGGACAACCAAGTAAAAACTGGTCTACCTAAGTAAATTGCCACCATCATTTTCACTAACAACGTAATAACATCTAAATACCCTTAATACAATCAATTTATTAAATAATAGCTATTTAAGTAAACTTAATTTAATTTCAACCTTTACAATAACAAATATTTAATAGTTATTATTCTGAAATAATTTTCTATCCTCAAATTGCATGGGCCACTGGCCAGCATGCTACGCGAATGAGTTTATGAGTCTTTCTGACTTTAGAAAGCCCTACTCTCCTGGATTAAAGCACACCCCCTAGCCAGATAAAGATGGACCATCAGATACTGCTATACCGTCTTAAGTATTTTCTCTATTTCAATCTAGAAAAATATAATCGTCACGGTAGGACAAATTTGGGGTACGACATCCTCATCATACCATGTTGATTCCATCACAATAAGATCACATTAGGATTCTTGGTTCCCCTCCCTATCTTTAGCTTTGCTCTTTGAGGAATCACCAAGCACCTTGACGTGTGTTCTTTTGTGATCATGAATATTTTTGTGTTGATTTCTTATTTTAATTAATAAAATTCAATGTTAGTTTGTCTTGCTTGTTACTTATGTAGGTAAAGGTAATGAGATTTAGCAAGTTGCTCCATGGGTTCATGAGTTTATTTCCATGCCCTAGTCAATAAAGATTGAGAAGTTCAAACCTCACAATTGGATTTATTTTGGAAGAAATGGGATGGCAAGGTTATTTTTGTTCACTACATTCCAAGATATCAATTTTGATCCAAAAGTGCAAGGGATTGATTGAAGAAGTTGTCATGGTTGGACAAGGCCTTGTTCCCATTCGTCACAAGCGCATATTTCTATAAATTCTCAAGATATGGAAGTGGTCTTGGTGGCTATGAATTCTCATTTTCATCCTCAATAACTTCTATTTACAAAGCTAGAGTGTTGGTACAAGAAGGTGGTTCAAAATTGCCAAGGTTCCTCAAAGCATTTTCTTGATCTAGGAACTAGGGTTTTGAACTTCAAAGAAGTATTTTTTGCTCATCTTTTGGTATTTTTGAGTGATTCCAAATACACCCTTCTCTCCAAAGTGTTATTAACAAATCACTTCAAATGTTTCAAGCAGCTTTCATGTGGAAGAAACTTGATGATGAAGAAAGATTATAAGTCCTCTAGATGAACCCCCAATTTCTCATGTGTGACTTCAAATGCTCATAACTTGGCCAATTTTTATCACCTCAAACCCATTATTTTTCCATAATTATCTTGAGGAGGTTAACTTTATGCCTCCTTTTATGTGCAAAGTGATAAAATGGATGGAATATGTCCTAAGGATACAAAAGATTATAGGTCATTACATGATATTTTGTCAACTTCAACAATTCATAACTCTCTCAATTTTTGGATATTTTGAATGGTTAAAGTTTCAAAATTTCATTCAAGAGGTCTATTTCATGCCATATTTTTTGGTCAAGAGAAAATTTCAAGTAGAAGGCCATGTTTGGATGCAAAATATTATAGGTCACTTTTGAAGAAAACTTTGAAATATTTCTAAGTATGGAAAGTCAACCTTTTTTCCAACTTTGACTCCATGTAACTTTCAGCTCAAGCATCCATTTGATTCCATTCTTTTTTTATTGCATAGTCTGTAACCTCATCTTTCTAAACCATCAAGAATCATGCCCTAAGACCCCTTGAGCTGAGAATGCCATTTATTTGAACTTGTTAACTTGGAATTGAAGTTTCTTCAAAATTCAGAATTTGAAGGCATTGGTTTAGCTTCTAAACACTTTGATTCTGCGCGTTTTTGCTTCTAAACATGTTTAGTGAAGTTCCAGAATTGATTAGCACAATAAAACACGCGTTTTGGATGAGTTTTGATCAAATTAGAAGTCACACTTTTCTTGTTTGCAACTTCACACGATTTCCCTCCAAACTTCATCATTTCACATGCTTGGATATTCCATTTGATTCCCTGTAAATAGAGGGTCATTTCCCATTCATTTTCTCAAGCTTGGATAGCCAGAATCATCCTGCCAAACTTGCTCCATAACTCAAAATTTTGCTACTTCGAAATCTGCTTTCAAGCCTTTTTCGATCCAATTTTTCCATCAATTCACCTTCCTTGATCTTCCCTGAAGTTAACCATATAATTACATTCAAGAATCGTGCCCTATATTGCTCCATAGAAGTCCAGTTTCAGAGCTCTGCAACTCAACTTTAATAGGTAGATTCCTTCATCAATTCTTCAAAACTTTGATATCATTGTGATGCTCTCATTGCCCTGGTTCTAGTCGCAACACTTATTTTCATCTGGAAACTTGTTTTACCACGAAATTTCAAATCCCTTTTCAAAACTTTCCTTCCAAATTGCTTGAGCTACAACTTATATAAATTTGTCGCGAAGGTGTGGTTATCTTCGTCTTGAAGAGACAAAGCAAATAGCATAGGTCTGAGCTTCTGATTTTACAGTTTGAGGGACCTGCAAATCACGTTGGCTAGAGGTTGAAGATGACCAACGTGTCATCTTTCAACCAATGATGGCACGCCACTTGTTTTTTTGAAATCTGATTTAATTAATGATTCAATGCATTATCCACTAAAGTCCATAACATGCACAGCGCGTCAGGTCCACTTGATCTATTTACTAACGCGTTTTGACATTGATCAGATGACCCATATTTTTTTGGTTTTTATTTTCTTTTCTGAATTTTATATTTAATTGTTTTAAATTTCAAAAAATCATAGAAAATTCATTTTTAATCCAAAAAATATGAAAATATTATGAAAATATTTTTGTTTTTTCTCTTTCTGATTTTTATTTTTTCAAAATTTTATTTTGTGTTTTGTTATTTTTTATAAATTTTCACTTTATTTGATTTGTTTTAAATATTTAAAAATACTTTCATGCATTTTTTAAATTCTGAAAAAATATGGAATGATCCAATGATATTATGATAAATATTGGTGACCTAAATTATTTTTTATTTCTAACTTTGGTATTTTTTATCATTTTTGGTTTATTTTACTCATTTCTTTTAATTTTAAAAATAGTTTCTGACTTTAAAAAATTACTAAAAATTTTATAAAAATATTTGAGTCCATTTTTTATTTTTCTATGGTCTTACTTTTTATTTCTTGATTAATTTGAACATAGTTGATATTTTTATCCCTTATTTCTATTTTAAATATTTCTAAAAACCTTTTTTTAATGTATATATTAAATGCAATATTATTTTATAATTATTTTCTGGTTGATCTTGGGTTGAATTTTTTATCATAAACTTTATTAACATCATTGGATCCATAGTGTTGAGTCTAACTCCACAAAAATGGATGAATGATTTTAATAATAGTTTGATTTAAATTTAATTCAAATGTGGTTTGTATGTTCTCTCTCACCCCTCTTCATCTTGTCCCTTTCTCATTGCACTAAGTGTTATTGGAGCATGATCTCTATATCAAGTCTCAAAACAAATGTTGCATAGATTGCTATTGACCAGCCTCAAAATAGGTGTGACTTCTACATAAGTCCACTTACGATTGCTTAACATAGCGTTAAATTGTGTCCCGATTCGAATAAATGATCATTTGTGGCCCAAACCTATGTTTGCAAGCCCAAGTATGTTAATTTGATCTCTTTGATCCAATAACCTTGAGATTCATTGTGTGGAGGCTTTAGTTCTACCAATCCTCTAATGGATCTACAACACTTTTGGTCAATGTGAATCACTTAAACATCGTTGATCATTAAATGGTACTTTTGAGGATTCCAAATGGATGATATACTTGATAAAAAGAAAATGCAACTTGTTGTGTGGAGGCTTTGGTTATACCAATTCTCTAATGAGTTCCAAATGCAAGTTTCAAGATGGTCATCCAACTAACCACTAATTATTAAATTGTTTTTACTTTATGCCCCTTTTTATTTTTTATGTTTTATGTACCATTTATTTTAAGAATTACATTTCATGTCTTTTTTTCCCTCACTTGAGCCTTTTATTTTCTCTTCTAAGATACCTAATAATCAATATGAACCATAAAAAACTTTAATGATATTTGGACTATTTGGTTACTATTCTTGGCATTATGGAGTATTGGACTTCTTGGACTTAAGATTAGAGACCTTGGCTTATGTTGGAGACCTTGTAACCTTAATTAATATTTTGTCTGGAGTTCTTGAGGTTTACCTCAATACATTAGGTTTCTTGTTTATTTTGTGTGCAGGTTATTGTGATTACATACATTGTTTGTAGTCTGGAATTCACCTGTATACAGTCGTTACTCTGCCCAATTTTTTATGAAGACTTAATACACTTGAAGTTTGATTCTCTAAAGAGGTCTAGTACCTTTGCTTGCTTGGTTTCAATCCAAAGAATAGGAATTCTATCTTGACTCATAATGTCAAGTTTTGGCTTCTTGTTGGTTAGATGGTTCATATCCCTAGCTTTTACCTTATGCTTTAGGATAGCCTCTTCTTCTCCTCCCATCTTCTTAAATTTCAAAAGATCTTTTCCCTCTTTTTTTTTTAAAATTCACCTTATTTTTAAAATTGAACTACTTTCATAATAAACTTGGACTTAGGTCCATGCATTTTCAAAACATCTTTCACAAATAAACTTCAATCAACATTAGTAAAACCTAGACATTTTTTGTGAGAAGACTAAAAATCAATCAATCTCATTCAAACCATTTTGCCATCTTGGCTTTCATCTTAAACTTTTTCCCAAAAGATTAGACTCTTGTCAATCCTTGTAGTGATGCAAACAATTATACTTCTATAATATGCAGTGAAGTGAGATATTTTCCACTTGAGTGTTGAGTGAGGCATTGTTGATCTTAAAAATCCAAGCCATATCCTCCACTTTGAGATGATGCAAATTCTCCTTTCTCATGATTGCGGGTAGTAAGTATGTTTTCCACACGGACAATGACGATGATGTCTTATCTCATAAAATCAACCAACACAATTATGTTTTAAAATTTTTAAAGAGGAACTACGTGTACCCTGATCCCCTATTGCACGAAAGGTGGTACGTAGGCACTAAAGGTTCGCAACCGCGTTGGGTGCAAAAATCATAAAAATATATTTCATTTCTCACCTCCACCATCTATTTTTATACAACATTTTATAGCCAAAATATACAGATTTTACAAAGAGGTTACTACGGAGTACCATAGATGTTTAGGGTGCTAATATCTTCCCTTTGCATAACCAACCCCCTTACCTTGAATCTTTCCCCCTCTTTTTTGGTTACTCGCTCTTTTCCCATTCCTTTGGTAACAATAAAGCGCAGTGGCGATTTTTAGTTTGATCTATATAAGTCTAGTCAATCCAATGGCTTAGTCTTAAACATTTCTACCACTATAACAACCTCTAGGAAAGATTGGTCATCTAAGTTACATGAAGCTCTATGGGCATATAGGACACCATACAAAACTCTGATTGGAACCACGCCATTTAAACTAGTTTATGGGAAATCATGTCATTTGCCAGTAGAAATAGAACATAAAGCTTATTGGGCCATTAAGACCCTTAATTTGAATTACACCACTGTAGGTGAGAAAAGAATCTTAGATATCCATAAACTAGAAGAACTTAGATTAGACGCTTACGAAAATGCTCGGATTTATAAGGAGAGAAATAAAAAATGGCACGATAAACGAATATCTAGAAAAGAATTCAATGAAGGCGATATAGTTCTCCTATTTAATTCTAGACTTAAACTATTTCCGGGAAAACTTTTCTCTAGATAGTCTGGTCCCTTCGAAGTCAATAAGGCTTTTCAAAATGGCGCAATAGAGATTAAGGGAATGTGTAACGAACCTTTCATTATAAACGGACAGCATCTAAAGCATTACCATAACATCGATAATAAAAAATATCACGAAACATTTAGGCTAGATGCGCTGCCACCCCCATTCATTAGAATAATCACCATGATATGTCGAGCTTACGACTTTAAACAAAGCGCTTATTGGGAGACAACCCACTTTTTAATCTTTTCTTTTTGCTTTGCTTAAGTTTCATTTTTATTTTCTTACTTTTGTTATTGCTTATTCCTATTCTGATAAAATTATGTAGTATTATTTCTCTAACATTACTCACTACTAACTTAATGCTAACTTCCAACCTCCTTCCGGATAACCTTAATATTAGCTAATTTCACTAACCACGATGAATCCGATTGATACTATGGACATTGTGTTTAGAGGAAGAAATCAACATAGGAGGTTTGAGTCTTTATCTGATAGGGAGTTAGTGTAACGCCCGTAATTTAATTAATTATTTAATTAAATTATTTTGGAATATTTGTGAAGATATTGTTATGATTAATTGGATTTAATTATTTTATTAAGTGGAGAAATAATATTAGAAGTATAATATTATTTGATGTGGGCTTGCTTTAAAGAAATAGAAGTAATAAGGGGGGTGTTAGTTTTAAGCCCAATAAGGAATAAAGAATAATAGGTTATTTTATTATTGTTAGAAGGAATAGAAAGAAGAAGCAGTAGAAGAATAAGGGTTTGAGAGGAAGAACGCGAAGCTGTTGGAAAAGAGGAAAAATGGTAGAACGGGAATTCAACCGAAAGTAATAGATCAACCTTCAATCCAAGGTAAGGGTGGGGTTCTGACTCTATAATTGGGTTCATGATAACTAATTTATGGGGTTAGAGGTGATTGTTGTCTTGTTCATGAATTAAATGTATATGATGTTGTATGATGGAAATTGATGACTGAAAGATGAACGATGATGTCCCGATACTGTTTATTTGATATAGAATTGTAGGATAACTGTAAGTGATGATTATCTATGACTAGATTAGGTTTCTAGGGCTTAAAATATGGAACCCGTAGTGAAAACGCATAGAAAATCGCAGAAATTATACATGACAGAGCAGTATGCGTCGACCCTAAACATGATGTGTCGATACAAGAAGGTTTAGAGACTTAGGATGAGTCAACACGAAGAGGTCTTGCGTCGATACATGAGGACTTTTAGACTCAGGATGAGTCGACATGTAGGAGCATGTGTCGATACATGCTATTTGTTAGACTCAGGATGAGTCGATATAAGAGAGGATGCGTCGACTCATGTTGTGAGTTCAGTGCAATACGCGTCGATCCAAGGAGTTATGCATCGATCCATGTTGTCTGGTTTTTGGCAGAATCGTTTAGAAAAGACTGTAACTTGAGTTTTCGGATGCCTTTTGAGGTGTCGTTCAAAGTGTTGAATAGCTAACACGATGAGCTTTATTATTAAGGATTAAAATGAGAAATATGAAGGATAACCATAAGATTTGGATTAGTTACCGTGCAGATCGGTGTGTTGGTTTTTATACAGAATGATGAAGATGAGATGCTTATAGGCTGCTGTTTGATTTGTAACAGTAGGACTAATAATAATAACAATGTAATATTATAGAATAGTAGTATGTAAAGATTTGGTGATTTAGAAGTAATCCTTAGTTTATTAACTGATTATAGGCAATATCTTGTTGTAGGCCTATGGCCAACGTTGTGAAAATGATGAGTGTTGTTGTATTACTGTACGACTGAATTGTTGATGAGATGATGTTAATGAGATTTTGTTTGATGGATTATGCTGTATATATGATGTGTAATGATTTATGATGAATGATGTTGATGAAGAGATGATGAGATGCTTTTGAGATGTAGGCCTTTGGCCAACGATGGTGTTGTATTGAGATGTTGTCATTTATGGTGTTGTTATTACATTCATGATTGTGTCACATACATTACATTTTGAGATGGAGCTTATGCTCGTTGAGATGGCCTTTATTGGAGAATATTGAGATGAATGCTTATGCCTTGTTGATGCCTCTATTAATTGGAAATTTTTGAGATAGGAGTTTTACTCCAATGGTACCACATACATTTGCATAGTGTTGAGTCGCATTATATGATTGCATAAAGAAGTGTGCATTGATGTTGTGAATGTGTATTATTGATGTGATTATTGTTGATTATGAGATGAGAAGTGGTGATGTTATGTGATCTAATTTAATATATTAATTAGCATAAGCTTTATTATATTGTTAGATATCTCACCCCTTATGTTTGAATGTTGCCCTTATGTTGGTAACGTGCACGTAATTGAGAGTGAAGGTTGTATACCTTCAATAGTTTGAGTCGGTGTCATTGCTCTGATATGTAACACTCGGGGGGATGAACGCTTGTTGCTTTAGATTGTTGATTAAATTTCGTTACTGAACTTTAAGTGGATTATTATTAAATTGTGTTGTTTCGAAGTTGCTGTAATGATGACAAAAATGTTATTAAGAATTCCGCTGCGTAGATGTTGAATTATTTAATTAAAGTTGTTATGATGATGGTTCATCTGATGTTTTAAAGTGTTATATATCCACGATGAATGCAATGAGTTTTTAATGATGAATTTGTGGCATCCCGATACGTTTGCATGAATGATTTTAAAACTCTCATTTATTTATATAATTGTCGGGGTAGAATTGGGGTGTTACAAAGTTGGTATCAGAGCAAAAGGTTGGTCCGACCTTGTCACTGAGTCGTAGTTGTCTAACAATCTAGTATTGTTAATTTGAGTTCTAACCGTGGTTTATGTTGTAATGATAAGTTTAGATGGCTGGAAGGAATGATGCTGCACTTGCTCCTGCCTTAGAAGTAATGGCTCATGCGATGGAAAATCAACCGAATGCTGACGGGAAAGCTGGATCTCGAAGCTTGGCGACTTTCCAGAGAGAGAATCCACCTACGTTCAAGGGAAAGTATGATCCTGACGGAGCATTATAGTGATTGAAAGAGATTGAGAGAATCTTCCGTGTGATGGACTTCACTCTAACATATAAGGTTCGTTATGGTACTCATATGCTGGTAGTCGAGGCTGATGACTGGTGGCTAGAGACTTGTCAGAAGTTGGAAGCTGCAGGTGAGAATGTCACTTGGGCTGTGTTCCGTAGGGAATTTTTGAGGAAGTACTTTCCTGAAGATGTTTGTGGTAAGAAGGAGATTGAGTTCCTTGAGCTGAAGCAAGGAAATATGTCAATTGTTGAGTATGATGCCAAGTTTTCTGAGTTGGATAAGTTTTATCCGCATTACACTGAGGCAGATGCTGAGTTTTCGAAGTGTATCAAGTTTGAGAATGGGTTGCGCCCGGAGATCAAGAAGGCAGTTGGATACTAGAAGATCCGTGTCTTTGTTGATTTGGTTGATAAATGCAGGATTTATGAGGAGGATAATAATGCTCATTACAAGATTATCAATGAGAAGAGGGGTAAGCACCAACATAATCGTGGTAAGCCTTATGATACCCCAGCTGGTAAAGTTAAACAGAAAGTTTCTCAGAGTCAGAGGACTAGTGGGGGAGATGCTCCTGCTGGTGTGGTTTGATTTAAGTGTTGAAAACCTGGGCACAAGAGTAATGCGTGCACTACTGAAGTGAAGATGTCTTTCTATTGTGGCAAGAACAGACATGTTGTATCTGAGTGTGAACATAAGGATGTGATTTGTTTCAATTATAGAGAAGAAGGGCACATTGGTAGTCAGTGTCTGAAATCGAAGAGGGCTCAGACAAGTGGTAAAGTGTTTGCTTTGGTTGAGGATCTGACAGCTGCCGAGGATAGACTTATCAGAGGTACATGTTTCATTAATAGTACTCCTTTAATTACTATTATTAATATTGAATCTACTCATTGTTTTATTGCTGCTGATTGTGTTGAAAGATTGGTTCTTATGTTGTCTTCTTTGAATGGAGAAATGGTCGTCGATACTCCAGCCAAGGGGTCGGTGACTACTTCTTTTGTGTGTTTGAAGTGTCCCTTGTCGATCTTTGACAGAGATTTTGCTGTTGATTTGGTTTGTTTACCATTAAGAGGTTTGGATGTGATTTTGGGTATGAACTGGTTAGAGCATAACTGTGTTCATATTAACTGTTATGACAAGTCTGTGAGGTTTTCTACTTCTGAAGAAGAAGAAGAAGATAGTCTGTTGTCTGCTAGACAGTTGAGGAAGTTGATGCAAGAGGAAGCATAAATGTTCTCATTGATGGCGTCGCTATCTGTAGAGACTCAAGCTATAATTGAGGAATTCCAGGTGGTGTGTGAATTTCCTGATGTTTTCCCCGACGAAATTCCTGATGTACCGCCGGAGAGGGAAGTTGAGTTTGCGATTAATCTTGTACCTGGTACCAGACCTGTGTCTATGGCACCATACAGGATGTCGGCATCTGAATTGTCATAGTTAAAGACGCAATTGGAGGAGTTACTTGAGAAGAAGTTTGTAAGACCAAGTGTGTCGTCGTGGGGGGCTCCAGTGTTGTTAGTAAAGAAGAAAGATGAAAGTATGAGGCTTTGTATTGATTATAAACAGTTGAATAAAGTGACGATTAATAACAAGTATCCGCTTCCAAGAATATATGAATTGATGGACCAATTGGTGGATGCTCGTGTGTTTAGTAAGATTGATTTGAGGTCGGGTTACCATCAGATTAAAGTGAAGGATGAAGATATCCAGAAGACGGCTTTCAGGACGCGTTATGGACATTATGAGTATTCGGTGATGCCTTTCGGTGTTACTAATGCGCCGGGAGTATTCATGGAATACATGAATCATATCTTTCATACTTATTTGGACCGGTTCGTAGTGGTGTTCATTGATGATATTTTGATTTACTCTAAGTCAGAAAAGAGCATGCAGAACACTTAAAGGTAGTGTTGCAAGTTTTGAAAGAGAAGAAGTTGTATGCAAAGTTGTCCAAGTGTGAGTTCTGGTTGAAGGAGGTTAGTTTTCTTGATCATGTGATTTCAGGTAGTGGCATTGTTGTAGATCCATTGAAGGTTGATGCTGTGTTGCAATGGGAAACTCCAAAGTCAGCTACTGAGATTAGGAGCTTTTTGGGATTAGCTGGTTATTATAGAAGGTTTATCGAAGGGTTTTCTAAGTCGTCACTTCCGTTGACTAAGTTCACTTGTAAAGGTAGAGCTTTCGTATGGGATGTTTAGTGCGAAGAAAGTTTTACGGAATTGAAGAAGAGGTTGATGTCGGCTCCGATTTTGACGTTGCCTAATCCAGGAGAGCCTTTTGTGGTGTATTGTGATGCTTCTAAGATGGGTTTAGGAGGTGTGCTTATGCAGAATGGTAAGGTAGTTGCTTATGTGTCAAGGCAGTTAAGGACTCGTGAGAAGAACTATCCTACGCATGATTTAGAGCTTGTTGCAGTTGTCTTTGTGTTGAAGATTTGGAGGCATTATCTTTATGGTTCTAGATTTGAAGTGTTTAGTGACCATAAAAGTTTGAAGTATTTATTTGATCAGAAGGAGTTGGATATGAGGCAACGGAGATGGTTGGAATTGTTAAAGGATTATGATTTCGGTTTGAGTTATCATCCAGGAAAGGTGAATGTGGTAGCTGATGCGTTGAGTCGAAAGACTTTGCATATGGCAGCAATGATGGTTAAAGAGCTGGGATCAATTGAGCAGTTCAGAGATATGAGCTTAGTTTGCAAGGTTACGTCGCAGAGTGTTATGTTGGGTATGTTGAAGATTAATAATGAATTTTTAAACAGTATCAGAGAAGCTCAGAAGTTAGATGTTAAACTGGTAGATTCGATGGTTGGGATCGATTAGTCTGAGAATAATGATTTTGAGCTAGATGCGCAAGGTGTGTTGAGGTTTCGTAACCAAATTTTTATTCCTGATGATGCTGAGATGAAGAAAGTGATACTTGAAAAGAGTCATAGAAGTAAGTTGAGTATTCATCTAGGAGCTACAAAGATGTATCAAGATTTGAAAGGTTTGTTTTGGTTGCCTGGGATGAAGAGTGATGTGGCTCGGTTTGTGTATGCATGTTTGACTTGTCAGAAGTTGAAAGTTGAACATCAGAAGCCAGCAGGGTTGATGCAACCGTTAGAAGTTCCAGAATGGAAATGGGATAGCATTTTAATGGACTTTGTGACGGGGTTACCTAATACTTTAAGAGGAGATGATTTGATTTGGGTGATTGTTGATAGGCTTACGAAGTCAACTCATTTTATTCCTATTAACATCAGTTTTCCAGTGTCGAAGTTGGCTGAGATTTACACTGGTTTGATTGTGAATTTGCATGGTGTTCCTTTGTGCATTGTGTCAGATAGAGATCCAAGATTTACTTCTGATTTTTGGAAGAGTTTGCAAGAAACGTTGGGTTTTAAGTTGAGATTTATTTCAGCGTATCATCCTCAGACAGATGGCCAGATTGAACGGGTGATTCAATCGTTAGAAGATTTGCTGAGGGCATGTGTTCTTGAGTAGGGAGGTTCGTGGGATACTTATCTTCCATTGATATAGTTCACTTATAATAAGAGTTACCATTCTAGTATTGGGATGGCACCTTTTGAGGAGTTGTATGGTCGAAGATGTAGAACTCCTTTATGTTGGCATGAATCTGGTGAAAGTGTAGTACTTGGACCTGAACTTGTTCGTGAAACTACTGAGAAGGTGAAGTTAATTCGAGAGAAGATGAAATATTCCCAAAGTAGACAGAAGAGTTATCATGACAAGCGAAAAGATTTAGAATTTCAAGTTGGTGATCATGTGTTTTTAAGAGTTACACCTGTGACTGGTGTTGGACGAGCATTGAAGTCTAAGAACTCACTTCTTATTTTATTGGACCATATCAGATTTCAGAGAGAGAGGGGAATGTTTCTTACAGAGTGGCTTTACCTCCTAATCTTTCTAATTTGCACGATGTGTTTCATGTGTCGCAACTTCGGAAGTATATTTCAGATCCATCTCATGTGATTCATATGGATGATGTGCAAGTACGGGATGATCTTACGATGGAGACGATGCTTGTACGGACTGCAGATTGTGAAATAAAGACTCTGAGGGGAAAAGAGATTGCTTTGGTTAAAGTGGTTTGGCTAGGAGCTGCTTGAGAAAGCATGACTTGGGAGTTGGAGAGCAAGATGCGAGGCTCCTACCCTGAGTTGTTTGATTGAGGTAAATTTTCGAGGACGAAAATATTCTAAGTGGGGGAGAGTTGTAACGCCCGCAATTTATTTAATTATTTAATTAAATTATTTTGGAATATTTGTGAAGATATTGTTGTGATTAATTAGATTTAATTATTTTATTAAGTGGAGAAATAATATTAGAAGTATAATATTATTTGATGTGGGCTTGTTTTAAAGGAATATAAGTAATAAGGGGGTGTGTTAGTTTTAAGCCCAATAAGGAATAAAGAATAATAGGTTATTTTATTATTGTTAGAAGGAATATAAAGAAGAAGCAGTAGAAGAATAAGGGTTTGAGAGGAAGAACGTGAAGCTGTTGGAAAAGAGGAAAAACGGCAGAACGGGAATTCAACTGGAAGCTATAGAGCAACCTTCAATCCAAGGTAAGGGTGGGGTTCTAACTTTATAATTGGGTTCATGATAACTAATTTATGGGGTTAGAGGTGATTGTTGTCTTGTTCATGAATTGAATGTATATGATGTTGTATGATGGAAATTGATGACTGAAAGATGAATGATGATGTCCCGATACTGTTTATTTGATGTAGAATTGTAGGATAATTGTAAGTGATGATTATCTATGACTAGATTAGGTTTTTAGGGCTTAAAATATGGAACCCGTAGTGAAAACACAGAGAAAATTGCAGAAATTATGCAGGACAGAGCAGTATGCGTCGACCCCAAACACGATGTGTCGATACAAGAAGGTTTAGAGACTCGGGATGAGTCGAGACGAAGAGGTCTTGCATCGATACATGAGGACTTTTAGACTCAGGATGAGTCGACACGTAGGAGCATGTGTCGATACATGTTATGTGTTAGACTCGGGATGAGTCGATACAAGAGAGGATGCGTCGACTCATGTTGCGAGTTCAGTGCAGTATGCGTCGATCCAGAGAGTTATGCATGAATCCATGTTGTCTGGTTTTTGGCAGAATCATTTAGAAAAGGCTGTAACTTGAGTTTTCAGATGTCGTTTAAGGTGTTGTTCAAAGCGTTGAATAGCTAACGTGATGAGCTTTATTCTTAAGGATTAAAATAAGGAATAGGAAGGATAACCATAAGATTTGGATTAGTTACCGTGTAGATCAGTGTGTTGGTTTTTATGCAGAATGATGAAGATGGTATGCTTATAGGCTGCTATTTGATTTGTAACAGTAGGATTAATAATAATAACGATGTAATATTACAGAATAGTAGTATGTAGAGATTTGGTGATTTAGAAGTAAGCCTTAGTTTATTAACTGATTATAGGAAATATCTTGTTGTAGGCCTATGGCCAATGTTGTGAAAATGATGAGTGTTGTTGTATTATTGTACGGTTGAATTGTTGATGAGATGATGTTAATGAGATTTTGTTTGATGGATTATGCTGTATATATGATGTGTAATGATTTATGATGAATGATGTTGATGAAGAGATGATGAGATGCTTTTGAGATGTATGCCTTTGGCCAACAATGGTGTTGTATTGAGATGTTGTCATTTATGGTGTTGTTATTACATTCATGATTGTGTCGCATACATTGCATTTTGAGATGGAGCTTATGCTCGTTGAGATGGCCTTTATTGGAGAATATTGAGATGAAGGCTTATTCCTTGTTGATGCCTCTATTAATTGGAAATTTTTTAGATGGGAGTTCTGCTCCAATGGTACCACATACATTTGCATAGTATTGAGTCGCATTATATGATTGCATAAAGAAGTGTGTATTGATGTTGTGAATGTGTATTATTGATGTGATTATTGTTGATTATGAGATGAGAAGTGGTGACGTTATGTGATCTAATTTAATATATTAATTATCATATGCTTTATTATATTGTTAGATATCACACCCTTTCTGTTTGAATGTTGCCCTTATATTGGTAACGTGCAGGTAATCGAGAGTGAAGGTTGTATACCTTCAATAGTTTGAGTCGGTGTCATTGCTCTTATATGTAAAACTCGGGGGATAAACACTTGTTGCTTTAGATTGTTGATTAAATTCTGTCGCTGAACTTTAAGTTGATTATTATTAAATTGTGTTGTTTCGAAGTTGTTGTAATGATGACAAAGATGTTATTAAGAATTCCGCTGCATAGATGTTGAATTATTTAATTAAAGTTGTTATGATGATGGTTCATTTGATGTTTTAAAGTGTTATATATCCACGATGAATGCAATGAGTTTTTAATGATGAAATTGTGGCATCCTGATTCGTTTGCATGAATGATTTTATAACTCTTATTTATTTATATAATTGTCGGGGTAGAATTGGGGTGTTACAGTTAGGATTGAGTGTTTACCCTGAAGGACCAACTATGATCACATTAGGAATCCGAGACAGTGTTTTGTTTTTATTAAGCCAAATAGATTGGGACACATTTGCCTTGAGAAAAAGGTTTAGCTCCTATCGTAGATTAACCTTAGAGTTTTTAAGCTCCCTTGTCTACAAACCTAACCATGGTCTGGGGTTCAATAGAGGAGTTTTAGGCTTTTTGGTATTGAATACGCCTACACCCATAGAGAGATGGCAGATCTATTAGGATTTCCATATGTTCTAGATGCATTCACAGTGATCCAAGAAGAACTTTTTAATATGGGTGAGCTAGATTATTTCTAGGGGATGTTATAGGTATAGGTAACCCTGAACCTGATGACATGAACTCAGAAAACATCCATAACTCAGCTTTAAGATATTTTCATAAAATCCTAGCCCACACCCTTTTTGGTAGGCCAGAAAATATAACCACGGTATCTAGAGTCGAGCTTTTCATTATGTTATGTGCTTCACAAAACCATCCCATAAACGAAGCTACCTTTATGATAGCCAACTTTCACCGTCTTGCGAGAGCCGCCCATGAACCAATCTTGATAGGTGGCTTAGTAACCATGATAGCTTATGTTATCGGCTTAAGACAACCACTAGTAAACATTGTCCCTCTAGGAAGATTTCAACCAATGAATATCAATTTTTGTTTCAATAGGGGATTAATTGGAAACCTAGGTCCGGGTAACTTTGACCTGCTCATTAACAATCAGTTAATGCCCCTTTTTACCCTGCCTGACCCTAGGACTAGTGTGCATGACAGGAACAACTGGTTATATGATTGGACCGCACCACACATTTCACCACCACCTACTCCTGAGACACCCATGATTTATGACCACCTTGATTCTTTTCTGTCTGATGAGGAGACTGGCCCTGAAACCCCTCCTTTTTACCATCATTCTCCTTCTTCCGATCAGGTTGGCTCAAACACCTCTCCCGCTCCAGTTGCTACTACACCTCCTGTATTTGATCAAGTACCTGCTTTAAATTCTCTACAATCAGAGCTTTATATGTTGAGGGATGGGCTTATTATTCTGAGGATCGATTTCCATTCTTTCATGGATACGATAGTTGAACAACTGGACTATATTTCTCAGCATATCTACTCCGCCTCCCTTCCTCTCGATCGACGTGGCTGACTTTTCAGACTTAGTGCATTTTTCCTTTTCACATTTAAACATTGCGGATAACGTTTTGTTTAAGTATGGAGAGACGACTTATTAGAGTAGATTATTTTTATTATTTTTCATTATTTGCTATTTTACTCTCAAGTACAATTTTTGTTATTTATTCTTAAGTACAATTTTTATTTATTTTCAGTTCAGTTTTTCATTCATTTATTTGTGGAATTTACATTACTTTTTCATTTAATGCATTATTATCATGTTCACACACACACACACACGCGCACACACACACACACACACACACACACACACACACACACACACACACACACACACACACACACATATTTATGTACAAGTATTAAAAATGTATACCGCGTACAAAACTGTAAAAAATTTAAATTTTCTAAGATGTGTGTCGTTTTTCATACAAGCGTGATGCCCGTCACGCTTCACAAACACTAGTCCCGATCGACACAAAAGTGTGCCCCTCAGCACGAAGCTAGAAACAAAAGTGTTTCTGTATTATCACAGAAACCCTCGTCGAACCCTTCTTCTTCATATTTTCTTCAAACCTCCGCCTTAACTACATTGAACTTGTGTCTATTTCACTTCCTCCATTATCATTGTCATAAAAATTCATTAAATCCCACTTATTACCCCCATTATATTTCTCTACATAAACCATCTCCAAACCCACTTCCATTCCAAAACCCCCAATTTCTCACATGACCTCATACCCATCTTCCATCCTTGCTTCAACAATGGCACGCAGAAGTTCACAACCAGAGCTAGACCTTTCCGGAATTACTTTTTTAAATGTCGAAGCCGGAGAGTACCAAAGAGCACAGTACCTCAAATTTTATCAATACTCTATAGTCCCTACACGGTATGTTGATACTGAGTGCTTGGGAAAATTATGATTGCTCAATAGTATGCAGTGGTTACTCCGAAACTATGACTTAGCATTCATATGCACACAAAATCTTCCAACATACGAGTCGCTGACCTTGGAATTTTTAAGCTCGTTCTCATACAAACTGCCGTATAACGAAAGCGAGCACCTATCTGGCTCCGCTACTTTTAGAATGTTCAATGATGAATATTCTATAAGTCAATCTACTCTTAGTGCTTTCTTCCACTTCCCTCGTGAGGGAGTGGTACACCATTGTATTCCTACAGACCAAGATTGGGCATCTACAACTTTCAAGCTTTGGAAAGCTCTTACTGATGAGGAATTGAATAGATGGGAAGGACTTTATGCTTCATGCATTCCTAATCCCGCAATCAGATATTTCCAGCGTGTTATCTCCAACACCATTTTTGGAAGTATTAACAACAACAAGGTTAATTCTAAAGAATTATTCCTCCTTCGTTGTACCTTCACTACCAACCAAAGGATCAATGAAAGCACGTTCCTTCTATCACATATCCAGTCTTTGTGTGCAATAGGGTCTACGCCTTTCTGCATTGGCAGGCTAGTCACCTCTATAGCACTTGGCCTTCGCCTCGAAGACAAGCTTGCAAATCTGCCACCACTGCCACCCACTTTCATTGACATTAACAATTATTGGGCTGGCTACTTGATTAAGTTCATAGGAGATGGTAGGTACAACCTTATGGTGCACAACAAGGTAGTTCCTAGTGTTATTTTGCCAAACTTTGCACTTACTGATATTACAAACTTGGATAAGTGGCTTTATGACCTTGATACTCCTACACCTGGAGATAATGCACAAGGCAACCAGGGGAATGTCCAAGCTGATGAAATGGAGAAAGATATGGAACAAGAAGACACTAAATAACAAGCTCCTCCTGAAAATGTTGCAAGCACATCCACATGGCCCAGAAGAAGACGAGAAAGAGTACCAGCCTCAAATGATGACATTATGGCTGCCATAATGCAACAGGATGAGAGAATGTAGGCTATGCAGAACAATTAAAATGCAATGATGCAACTTATGCTAGACATGCAAACTCAGCAGTAAGAATATGATGAAAGAAACGAGCGATGGGCTGCAAGATTAACCGAGGAAATGACAGCCTTAAAAGTATGCATGGATGGTTTTCAGGATTATATATATCATGTGGCTATGCCTCATCCTCCAGGTACATGTGGCCGAGCACGAGGGAGAGGAAGAGGACACGATAATGAACAAGAATTGATTGATTTTTGCTTCTCTTCCCATTTCCTTTTTGTTTTTTAAGCATTGGTACATTTCTTGTTTCAAGCTTAGGGGAGTTAGTTAGTTTAGAAACTCTTTATTGCTTTCTAAGTAGATCTTTCATTCCCATTTGTATTTCTTGTAATCAAAAACATATTTGTATTTTCGAGTTCGTTTATGCATTTTTTCCGCTGTTATCTAATTTCCCCACTTTCTTGAGCCATAACAAATTTTTTGTTTGTTACTTGCACAATCTGACGCATTCGAAGAGTATATAGGTTTCTCACTTTCTAAAGAATATATGAGAAACCTTGAGTAAAACAGAAGTACAATGGATACCTTCGTAACACTTTAAATCTCTAAATTGCACTAGATCGATTTCAGTACCCTTTATACCGAAACCTTAAGCTTTTAAAGTATCCCCGAGTAGTTTATTTAGCAGTCAGCACCGTCTTAAACACAAACTATGTAGGGAGTCGATGAATATAAGTGAATGATCCAAAGTATTTAAAAGATACATGCTTTACTATAAGAAAATAAGGAATGCACCAATTAAGTTAGGCGATCCTCACCCAGTCACTTAATCCAACAGATGTAGTACCTACATGATATAACATAGAAACCCATTGTCGGTTGGTTCAGAGACTTGGTAGGGCGGACTATGGTCCGATCCCCCGCAACTTGCAATTGGGTGAATAAAAAGAGGTTACCGGATTTATGTTCCAGAACCTCGTGCTTAAAAGGATCATAGTCACTAACTGGCTACTCTAATATGTACGTGTAAAGATAAATGGCTTAATGTGATTGTGCTAGAATGAAAACAGATAAAATTTAGCGAAAAGAATTAGTTTGAGCTAAAATGGAATGACTGGAATTAGTCTGGACAATGGGGATGTTTAGTGTTATTACCGTATCTTTTGTGTTATGTTGAGCTCACATTTCCGCAAAAACATTTGCAACCTCTTATGATTCGAATCGCATCGTGAATTTTCATCTAACTTGTGCCTTATTGATTTTTATACTTACTTTATTGCTTGAAGACAAGTAAAGGTTCAAGCTTAGGGGAGTTTGATAAAATGAAAAGATATAGCATTTTCTGCCCGATTTACATAGATTAAACTTCTGATTCTTCGTCTATTATGTCACATTTTATCTCTATTTGTAGTATTTGCAGTATATTTTAGGTACTTAGCTTTTGCAAGGCATAAATGAGAAAAGGAAGAAAAAAATGGATAAATGAAGAAGAAATGACCATTTTACAGTATTCTAGCAGCATTCTACACCAAAAGGCATGCCGCCTGCCACAGGCGTGTGCCGCCCGACATAATTTGTAAAAGTGTGCCCCTAGGCATGCTTTATGTTAGGACCGACAAGTTGGAGGATATGTCCCCCACGTCATAGTGCACATGACGCTCGCCACGACTCTCATAACTATTACAACATTTCCTCCACGAAGCGGATGGAACGAATAGTTGGCGGATTCTTCTCCATGATGGAAGAACGAGAATCCAGGATATAGCTCCTATTTTCACTCACGATTAGAATCTATAAAAGGAGGCAGTTACCAACATTGTTTGGGTCCAGACTTTTGCACCATTTTCATTATTTTATACGTACTGTAATTTATATTAATTTCCAGTTTTTGCAACCTTATTGTTATTTTCAGTTTCATAGTTTTTAGTACTCTGTTTTCCAGTTTCGTAGAATTCTCATAAGCATAGAAAACTGCACCATCAAAGCAGTATTTCTTTGCATCAGAGGGATATTGCAACCTTAGTTTTTTTTTCATAGCTTCCAGAATTTGTTAGGTCCGTTTTATTTAATTCAAGATATTTTGTACAGGTCAATCCTGCCGGCTTGTGGAGGATAGGCACTACTCATATTTATTGCTTCAGTATTTAATTTTAGGTTCCTATTTTAAAATATAATGTATTCGTTTTTACCATGCATGCATTATTAAATTTATGTTTTGATTTTATGTTGTCCTGCAATAAAATTATGTCTGACTAAATTCCCCGATACCGGTATGTAAATCTTAACCTAAGGGATTCGGTAATTAATTGGCATTAATATTTTTTACAAAATCACTTTCTGGTTTTAATTTCCAATTTGGATATTTAATTGTTTTTGTACGAGAATAAAAGACAGCCTAAGGATAAAATCAACAAAGCTAGAGTTTGAGGTTTTAACCAGATAGTGGTTATTAAACATTAATTTTAAAAACAGTGAGAGCACTTTAAAATTAATTAGACTCTAACTATTTTCAAAAAATACTTTTGAATTTTAAAATGAAACAGCGAGAGCGCTCATTTTGAGTTTAATAATATGACCTGAATCGACAGAATGAAAGTGTGAGACGAGGGTTTTTAAATAAATAGTTTCCACGGAAACAGTGTTTTAATACTGAAAATAAATGCCAATGACTTATTGAATCTCTGAAGTTGACAAACTACATACCGGTGTCCTGTTATTAATTGTTAGATTTTAGTTAATTCCCGATTAAACCCAAACACCCAAATTTATTATTTAGCATTAGCTTTACACAGTAACCCTAAGTTAATAGTAGTTTGACCACCAGTCCTTGTGGGTTCGATATCTTTTAAAACTATGCGATAAGACTGTGCACCTGAAGTCACTACACCCGATAGACTCTTAAAGTGGCGATCATTACTTCTAAGTGTTGTACCCCAATTTTTGCCCCTAAGATTACCCTATCATATCATGTTAACTTGATCAATGACAAGATCACATTAGGGTTGGTTCTTCATCTTGCTCTATCTCCTACCTTTAAGTTCGCCCTTGAGGAATTTCCAAGCACCTTGGTTGTGTATCTTGTATATGTGTTGTTGGCTAACCTCTAACTAAAATACAAAAATACATTTGTCTTTGTCTTTGCACAATTTGTGTTTTGTAGGTACCAAGTTGAAGCATCCAACAAATAAGGCTTTCCAATTTGATTGATCCTATTGTGGCAAAAAAATCCAGCATGCATCGACCCATAAAGGTATGCATCAACTCATTTTGTTGTGCATAACTTGCATGTGTCGACACATGCATGTATGTATTGACTCATCCTGCTTGAAAAAACTTGCATGTGTCGGCGCATGCATGTATGTATCGACTCTTCCTGCTTGTAAAACTAGCATGTGTCGACACATACGTGTTATGTATCGACTCATGCACTTTGTGTGGTTCTGTAATGAGTTGAAACAACAGTATGTATCGACACATAGAGGCATGTATCGACACATGCTGTGTTATGCAGCTAGGATGTATCGACACATACCCCTTATGTATCGACTCATAATGGCAAAATGCACGTGTTTCTTTGAAAAAAGCCAGCAAATTCAAATTGTTATCATTTTGGCTCCAATTTTTTCTGCATAATTTGAAATTATTATCATTAATTCAAATTTGGCTCAAAGAATCAACTACCAAATTACCACTAATCCAAATCCTAAAACTCTATAAATAGAGACCTTATTTCATTCAAATCACAAGCTTTTGATAGCCAAAATCATCTTGCTAAAAAATCTCTCAATTCTCTCCATTTTTATCAAATTCACTCAAAGCTCCATTTTCAAAAAGTTAGTAAGCTTTGCATTGAAGTTTACTAATCTTTGAGCTAAACCTTCATCCAAACACTTTTTCTCCATCAATTCTCCACATCTAAGCTTTGGTGATTGATTCTTGTTGTTGAATTGAAGCAAATTCTGAAGTTATTTGATAATTCTCAAATTCTACCTTTGGTAAGTTGGATCCTCATCTTTAACAATGTGATCTCTTGTGGATTTATGGTTTTGATTCATTGAGCACTGTTTTATAACTCTATTAGTGCTATTTTCTCAAAATTTGCTGGAATTTTCATGCTCAATTGGATCCATGATCATAAGGTGTTTGATGAAAAGTTGGAACAAGAATTTGATCTTTAAAATGTTGTTTTCTACTGATTTTCTTTTTATAGGTTGCAATCAATTGTTGTAACATTGCAATTGATTATCACAGAAAATTGATTTGATAAAAAAAACTGCATTGATGCAATAGGTTGCTGTCTAGGCACAATCGATTGTAACAGTGCCAAAAATGCTTTTGCTGCCTTATTTTGAGACTGTTTTGACTCAAATATTTTCCTGCACTCTCTTTGATGGATAGTTTGGATTGCAATTTTAAATGTCCAATTTGTTTTTAAACTCAATGAACTTTGTGATGTAGATGAAGTTGGATAAATGTTCATCAATTCAAATCTACCTAAGAATGAATTATTTAATTCATTTTTGGTGCTTTGGATTAATGATATGTTTAGTACTTTAATCCATCTAGAGGAGTGGTTGAATTTAAAGATGAAAGAATTTTGAAATGGTAATCCAAATTATCTTATCATTCCCTTCCCTCTTCATCTTATCCCTTTCTTTTTTTAATTGTGCTACATGTTAAGGGATGATGATCTCTATATCATCTATCCAAACATGAAGTACATAGATTGTTATTGACCGGCCTCAAAATAGGTGCGACTTCTACATAAGTCCACTTACGATTGCTTAACATAGCGCTAAATTTTGTCTTGATTCGAATAAATGATCATTCGTGGCCCAAACTTATGATTGCAAGCCCAAGTATGTTAATTTGATCTCTTTGATCCAATAACCTTGAGATTCATTGTGTGGAGGCTTTGGTTCTACCAATCCTCTAATGAACCTATAATACTTTTGGTCAACGCGGATCACTTAAACATCGTTGATCATTACATGTTATTTGTGAGAATTCCAAAATGGATGATATACTTGAAAAAAAGCAAATGCAACTTGTTGTGTGGAGGCTTTGGTTCTACCAATCCTCTAATGAGTTCCAAATGCAAGTTTCAAGATGATCATCCAACTAACCACTAATTTCTAACAATTGACTTTACTTTATGCTTTATAATTTTCTATGCTTTATGCACCATTTAAATTAAGCATTTACATTTCATGTCATATTTTTATTTTGCTCACTTGAGCATTTACTTTTATGTCATTTTTATTTTGCTCACTTGAGATTTTCTTTTCCTTTTAAAGATACCTAATAATAAACATGAACCATAAAAATCTTTAATGATATTTGGACTATTGGAGACTATCCTTGGCATTATGGAGCACTGGACTTCTTGGACTTAGGATTAGAAACTTTGGCCTATCTTGGAGACCTTGTGACCTTAATTCTTTATTTTGTCTGGAGTTCTTGAGGTTTACCTTGGGACATTGGGTTGTTTGTTTGTTTTGTGTGCATGTTATTGTGATTAAATACTTTGTTTGTAATTTGGAATTCACCCGTATACAGCCGTTACTCTGCCAAATTTTTGCGAAGACTTAATACACTTAAAATTTGATTCTCTCAAGAGGTCTAGTATCTTTGCTTGCTTGGTTTCAATCCAAAGAATGGGAATTCTATATTGACTCATAATGTCAAGTATTGGCTTTTTTTGTTGCTTATATGGTTCTTATCCCTAGCTTATACCTTATGCTTTAGGATAATCTCTTCTTCTCCTCCTACCTTCTTTAATTTCAAAAATCTTATCCCTCCTCTTAAAAACTCTTCTTATTTCTAAACTTGAAATATTTTCATAATAAACTTGGACTTATGTCCATGCATTTTCAAAAGCATTTTCATAAATAAATTTCAATCAATTTAATAATACCTTGACATTTTTGTGAGAAGACTAAAAGTCAATCAATCTCATTTCAAACCATTTTTGCCATTTTGGCTTTTATCTTTAAAATTTTCTTAAAAGATTAGACTCTTGTCAATCCTTGTAGTGATGCAAACAAACTATACTTCTACAATATATAGTAAAGAGATATATTTTCCACTTGGGTGATGAGTGAGGCATTGTTGATTTTAAAATCCAAGCCATAACCTCCACTTTGAGATGATGCAAATTCTCCTTTCTCATGATTGTGGTTAGTAAGTATGTTTTCCACACGGACAATGACGATGATGTCTTATCTCATAAAATTAACCAACATACTTTTGTTTCAAATTTTTAAAAGAGGAACTACGTGTACCCTGATCCCCTATTGCACGAAAGGTGGTACGTAGGCACTAAAGGTTCTCAATCGAGGCGGGTGCAAAAATCATAAAAATATTTCTTTTCTCACCTCCACCATCCATTTTATACATAACACATTTTCATAGCCAAAATATACAAATGTTTTCAAAGAGGTTCCTGCGGAGTACCGTAGATGTTTAAGGTGCTAATACCTTCCCTTTGCATAACCAACCCCCTTACCTTGAATCTTTCTCCTTTTTGGGTTATTCGCTCTTTTCCCATTCCTTTGGAAACAATAAAGCGCGATGGCGATTTTGATTTTGATTTGTATAAAGTCTAGTCAACCCAATGGCTTAGTCTTGAACATTTCTACCGCTACACTAAGTAACAATTCTAAATAAGTTCATAAAACATAAACTCTAAAGCATAAGCAAAAGTAAAGAACACGCGATATATCCTAGTTCACTTGAGAAACCCCCAAGCTAATCCAGTCCACCCTTCCGAGGTGATTTTGCCTTGAACTCAAGGACTTAATCCACTATAATCAATCAGATTAAAATCACACGGACAACTTCCAATGACTAACATCCAATGAAACTTTCATGGATCCAAACCAGATATAACATTCATTGACCCAACAAAATCCGATTCTCCAAAATCTCATGTCAGGATTTCCTTCTAATGATATCCACCAGTGATCTCGGAAGGTTGGCCTTCACTCAGTCCCCTTTGAGATATGACTACCATTGACCCAATAGAATCCACTACCAGGATTTTATCTACGATGGTCGCAGCCAAAGTATTCTTGAGATCATAACTTCACTCAGTCTCTCAAGGTATCATCAAACAACTCTTTGATTTACATTTGTTTACAATAATAATGCTTCTACATAAGTTGAATGTAAACATAATTAAGTACATCATAAGAACCTAATACACACTAAAATATATTACATTGTATTGTAGTTTTAATGTGTGGTCTTCTTTTCTTTAAGTAGCTTCTTCATGGACAACAGCCCAAAGCACTTGAATCGCTGAAGTCTTCTTCTTCATAAGCTTCTGAAAGCTTTATTGGTCTTGATATAGTAAAGAAAAGAACTTATCCATCTTGATTCACCTTAGAACATTCTTGAAAGCAAACCTTGTTCTATTTTCTTCTATGATCACTTTAGAGCATAACATTCGTGTTGTGGATTTGTAATTGGAGCTTTCATGATCATTTTCATTATCTTCTGCGGCTTAGCAAGCTTTGTGCAGCATATGAAATTAAACACATTGTGAATCAATGATTTCATTGTAATCATTATCAACATGATTGAAGAATCATTTTGATAACAGTTGTTCTTGTTGTTGTTATAATGGTTGATAGTATTTTGGTTTTGTTCCAATAATGACAACTTTCATTTTTAACATTGAACACCAACAACCTATAACTTGTAACTTGCAGCTTTTATCACCCAGCCAAGCAGCCTACAACAAGCTCATCAATTGTTTAAACATACGATTCTTTTCTTATATATCCAAGAAAAATAGAGTCGTTGGCTATTTGAAAAATAATCATTAGAAATATTACTGCTACGTCCTTATCTCTTCCACACCTCAAGCTAGTGGAGAGGTAGTGGCATAAATATTTTTGTACTGTGTACTATTGTACTATGTTACTGTTATATTCTTTCCTTCTTCACTTCAGAGGCTTCTGCGAGCATGAGTTTATAAGTGGGAACATCTCATTAGGTCTTCAGAACTTCATGTCTTTAGAGTCTTCAGAACTACGTCTTCAGAGTCTTCGCACTTGGTCATGAGAACCTGTTGTAGATAACCTTGGACCTTTAGAACTTCAAGTCTTTGAAATTTTCATACCTTCTGTCTTTAGAATCTTTAGTACTTGGTTTTTTAAGAATCCTTATCTTCAGAACCTTGTTATTATAAACACAAAGTCTTCAGCATCTGGAATTCAGTTAGAAATGTTGTCTTCAGATCTATTAACTTTCTATTCTTTGGAACAAGTTATCTTTTAGAAACTATGTTTTTAGCATTTGGACTTCAGTAGAAACTTCGTCTTCAGATCTTCTAACTTTGTTTATTTGAAGCACACTGTCTTATAGAAACATGATTCTTCAGCATCTGGATGTAAGTAAGAACTTTTGTCTTCAGATCTTCTGACTGGTTTCCTTAGAACACGTTGTCTTTAGAAGTTTGAGTCTTCATCATTTGGACATAAGTAACAACTACTGTCTTCATATATTTTGACTGGTTTCTTCAGACAAATATCAGGGCTTACACTTCAGAATTTTCTGGAGTGTCTTGCCACTGTTCAATAGAACTTATGTAGCATAGAAGGGGAATTAGTTCTCTTCTAATGTCTTGGCCACGCCATCCATCAAAAGCATAACCTGTTTGTTAAGTTCTCAACAATAACAAACATTAGTACAAAAAAATTGTTCATACAATCATACTCATTTGTTATCATAAAAACTCATAAATAATATTGCAGAACCAAATCTTGTTCTTACATCTTTTATTTTTTCTTTTACTTCCTTTAATATTCATCAACTAATTTGTAAATTAGCATTGCATTATCAATTGAATTGTAAGAAATTTTCTAACTTTTTTTTTATTTACATCAAGTGTTGATATTGCTTATAATCACTTTTGATTATAAGTGCTTTTATGTATCAACACAACTTAAAGGAAAATTCTGAAAATTCACTTGCACACCAAGTGTTTGACAAATTGATTGTGTTTGTTCTTTTGAATATTGGTATTGGAAATAGCTTTACTAGTAACTTGATACAAACGATAAATAATGTGTTACTTGATATAAGTTCTATTAATACAATTTATCATATTCATTCCATTTTCTCTTTGTTAATAATTTGCATATCTGTGTTTCCGATAACGTTCATATAGATGACTTATTTTGATATTCACTTATGCTCAAACTCTTCGAAAAGTAATTTTTTCAAAACCAAATTTATTCTAGAATTTTTATTGGGTATCTATTCACCCCCTCTAGATACGTTATCATCGTCTAACACCAAAATCCTGTGTCTGTGTTGAGAATTTTGATGTTCAAAATTTCTATTCTGATGTAGGTTTCTCCTTGAGGGAGAGAACCTATTATGTGTGACATGAGGAGTTCTATACCTCTCTGCTTTGTAGGTGTTTCACTCTGATATGTATATTTTTATTCAGTTTTTTTTAGTTGTGGTTTTATACCTTTCTCCTGGATCTTTTGTGCTAAGAGTGTTATAGTTAAAATTTGCAAAAGGAGGAGATTGTTAGTACCATACTTTTTGGATTGACATAATTTTTTATAAAACATGATTTGCCATAACATGATTGTTGTTATTGTTTTTAGCCACATGTCAAAGACAATGTCATGACATCTTGGTCTGATGCAGGTGGTACTGCAGTTTGGTTTATTCTTGACAGATCATTAATTGATTTTATGAGATTTAAATTGTTTATATCTCACTAATTTATCGCAGGTCAAAATTTTTATATCTGGAACAAATAATATCTCCAATTGTGCACAAGTTACTATAATTGGTTGATTTAGACTAGTTAGGAAACCTTATATTTTGTTCCAAGAATCATGGAGATTCTTTTGCACTTATTTGTGCAGCTCTCAGCGTGGACAACAAGAAATATGTGGGCAAATATTCAAAGCCCAAGGATTGCTGAAGAGTATTTAAAGAAACTACATAGACCTAAGAGAATCAAGCATTCAGAAAATAAGGGGAAGCCACATTTTTTAATCTTGGGTTTTAGGGTTCTTTAAGGAAGTTTATGTTTTTGTTTGTATATCTTCATGTATCTCTGATACATTTGAGTTGACTGATTGTTGCTTGTTCATCAAACTATTATTCTCTTCGAAGTTGTGAAGCAAGAGTTGAGTATTGTTCTTGAAGGAAGCTTTTAAGCAACTTCAGGTATTTGATTGGAAAGTGTGTTCTTCCTGTTTTATTGTTCAGGTTGTTGTGACTGTGATTTGTTTTGAGACAGTCCTTATGATTGAGATAGGTCTTTTATCATTGCGTTGATTGAAAGTGGAATGTCGATTTCTTAGACTTAGGGAGGACCTAAGTAGAAGTAGTATTGGATAAGGATTAGGCACGAAGTTGTAAATTTGGGACTAGTTTAGCTTCAAACTAATATTGTTTATAGTGGACTTCCTTCCTGGCTTGGTAGCTCTCAGAGTAGGCGAGTTAGCACCAAATTGGGTTAACATATCATGGTGTTCTTTCTTTTTCTGCAAGTTATAATTTTGATGTGTTATTGTTTACTGTTCTGCCAGCATATGTCATAATATCTGTTGTGACATTGTGTGTTGTTAAGACATCAGTCTTGACTTCTGTTTGTGTGCGTGCCAAAATTTCAATATATAATGATTTAAGTTTTGCCCACATCGAAGTTGCAATCTTCTCCTCGAAGACTTCCCTTAGAACTTTATCTCTGAGGCATAAGATAATGACACTTATGAACTTATCCATCACCTTAGTCTTCGCTACTTCTGTTACGAGTTCAAGCATCAATGCATTATCCATCAATGCATCAATACAATTCTCTTGATTTAAGATGGCTTGCATCTTCACTATTTACAATCCAAAATTGTTGTCTCTAGAAAATCTGTCGAGATGTCATTTAGAACTCATGATGCTCACTTGTAGACAAAATCCCTTACCCCAGAGCGAGCACCACTTGTCATGAAATTGAAAAGGTCAATAACACTAAATTAAATTGATGTTTTATTGTATAGTTATTGTTGCTGAAAATAATTTATTTTAATTTTTGTTGTTCTTTGTCTCCGCACATCATATTTTTTTCATCTGATTGAACCTTTAAATTTTACAGCATCAAGTGATGACAACACTGCATCAATAATTATACAATAATCAAACAACAACACATGAAATTAGTAGATCCCACGATCTAGATCAAGTCTTAAAAAACAATAATGAAAATATTATGTCAATCAGACGAATCGACACACATGTAATGGCACGAATCAGGAGCACATACAATTATTGACGTGGTAGTCCTATAAAACTCTTACACTTCCACCTCATGTTTGAGCTATAAGTCTAAGGAACCATACGTACCACATCTATACTAGACCTCAACTTAGAAAATTTCATCTCAACTATTTTTCAAATTTTCATACTTCAATGATTTTTAGAACCATTATATATTAAAATAGTTAAGGGTCTAAAGGGCTTATGCAATTATATGAGTTTAAGCAGTTCAACCCACTATTTATCTAAGAGTAAATCACAACAACCGATACATGCTTATCCACCAATGATCTCAGGCATCACCTGAAATAACATTTTATGCAGTATATGCCGTCACTTTATAAATAAGTGACTCAAAAATCGTAAAAAATTAAAATTTATTGAATATGTTTAGATATTATTTTGTGAAAATTGATCGATTTGTATTTTATTTCTGATTAATTTTTTAAAATTGATTCAAATCAAACTGAACCGCATATGTATATTTTTATATTTATTTACTTTTTATTAGTATGATATGTTATGTGAATTTATTATTAAATGATAATAATTTTTTTAATAATATTTATTAGTTTGGTATAATCTATTTATTTTTATTATTTCAATTATAATCGATTACTCTTTTTTTTTAATATTAACTTTTAATATACTATATGTTATATATTATATCAAATATATGATTTTTAATAGTTTTATAATATAAATAAAAATATAATATGTAATTTGAATTTCCAAAAACCGATCCAAATTAAACCGCATAAAGTTGAATTGGATCGAATTGAATTTTTTTTAATATATCATCCAAAATCGAATTGAACTGCAAATAAATTTATATTTGGATCAGATGAGATTTTACTTTAAAATCGATTCAAACCGATCCGCGAACACCCCTAATAAAGAGTGTTGTACTTTGACATTAACGTATTGTTCAGGTATCCATCCACCTAACTCCAAAAAAGAGAAGGCGAGAAAATCAAAACACCCCACCAACATATCACAATTAATGACATGAAGGTTACACGACTTACTTAGGTGATTGATCTTGTAAATTCAGACACGAAGATCTAACATTTCAAATACTTGGAAAAAATCAGAAGAATTGGTTCTTCACTTATCAACAAAATCAAAGTATAAAAAACTAAAAAAAATGAAAAATATAATTAGAAATTACCCATCAAAAAACAAATGTCATATTGTTGGGGTGATTTGAAAATATACATGTTGAAAGAAGTCTCACATTGGTTAGTTTTGTGAAGAAAGAGAGAGTCTAAGATTATATATAATTAAAGTTCTTGTAAGTCCCATGTTGTACCTCAAAATTTGCCCTCTCTTTTCTCAAAGACATTTTATCACAAAGATTTTCAAAAGCTCAAAATTTGCACAAGTACAAAACATACAAAAAAGGGCAAAACAGAAAAAATTGATTTTCTTGACAAAATTGAAGAAAAACAAGCTTGCTTCGATTCATACTAGTTTCGATTGGGCATCTAGGCTTCCTTCGAGCAAGTTTGATTCATCCTTCGATTGGAAATTTGGGCCTCCTTCAATGTAAGCTTTGATTTACATCCTTCGATTGAACATTTTTCTTCGAGCGAGTTTTGGTCCTCATGTTTCGATTGAACATTTGGGCCTCCTTCGATGCAAGCTTTAATTTACATCCTTCGATTGAGCATCTGGATTCTTTGATCAAGCTTTGGTCCATAATTTTCATTTGCGCATTTGACCTCATGCAGGTTTGCTTTAATGCACTAAAATAGCTCCTACATGCAAGCTTCATTTGGACAATGGCTCATGCCTGCAAGCTTCGATTGCACCATTGGCCCCTCACCTGTTTGCCTTGGATTCACAATTTTTCGATTGGATGAATGGCTACCTTCCCGTGACTTTCGATTTCATCTTCATGTTTGCTTCGAATGCGCCTTCATATCACCTTCGAATCCATTTGTAAACCCTTCAATGCGCCATAGTGCTGCATTATGACACACAACTTGGTGGCCCATTCGAAGGACTTGCCATAGTTGGGGATTAATTGTTTTTGCTTACTTTGGAGTCTGGTCGAAGGTTTGGTCCTAAGTGATCAAAAGAAAAAGGACTCAAAATAGCATATTCAGCTGAAGAGGGACATTCGAAGAACACACAGTTGGTCTATTTGAATGACACACAACTGGTGGAAATGAATGTTGCTTTGTTTAGTCTGGTCGAAGGTTATGGAAAGATGAAGGATTCGATTCAAAGGGTCAAGTTGTCCATAAGTCAGGCTACATAGGCCTCCAACTTGTGCCTCACTCCATATTAAATTGTTCTTCAAGCCAACTTGCTCTTGATGATATCAATACCTTTTTAGAAAGTTTTTTAGCCTTGCACTTGTCTCTTCTGCACAATTTCTCCCAATAAACTAGGAGTCACCCATCTAAACCATTGATTTTGGTACTTTTATCTTGGGATTATAAAAAGTTGACACAAGTGGATGTTGGCCTTTCAAAGAAACTATATTTTATTCTTTCACAAAGCTGCTCATTCAAAAAAAATTCTATATAAATAGAGAGTTCATTTGCACATCAAAAGGGGCTGGAAAGCAACAAGAGGGAACGCTGGCAGATTTTGGGTGGCGCGGAAAGAATCTTCAAAAATCATCAAACTCTCAAAACTCTTAAACTCTTAAGATTCTAAAACACTAAACACAAACCCAGAATCTAAAGAAACACAACACTTATTTCTTTTTCTCTTTCGAATCTGAAACAATCTCCGTACTTTGTTTTTCTTTCGAATCCAGTAGAAAGAACATTACACCTGTTCTTCTCCTTCAAATCCAAAAATAACAAACACAACCCTCACACCTCCTGACCTTTGAATCCAGTCAAAGGAACACCACACCTGTTTCTTTCCTTCGAATCCAGGAGCATCTAGTTCAACCACTTGAAGGTCCAGCACACGCTCCAGCCTCCAGCAAGGTAAGTTGTTCTAAACCTTGAACTCTTCGTTTCTTGCATAACATGTAAATATGATTTCTTTTCTTTTCAAACATGCACATACTATTGTTCTTATTTTTGTTTCCATCCTTTTAAATGTTTCATAGTTAACAACCTTCTTGGATTTTTCTCTTTTTACATTTAAACATGTTTTAAGAACTAACCTTGCCCTAAGGTAATGTTGGCATGGCCTTAGGCCATGTTGCTATTCAAACTCAAACGAAAGAAATAGGAGACAGAAAGTTGGAAATGAAGCCCCTGGCTTCCACACTAACCTTCAGGTCAAACGAAAGAGGCAGCCAGAAGGCACATTACACTGATTCCAAGCCCATTCGAAAGTCTCAACATGCTGGCCTCCAGGCCCCCAATCGAAAGCCATGCCTTCACCCTTTTCAGGCCAGATCGAAGAGAGCTAGAAAGTGCAGAATCGAAGGGTTTTTCTGCCAAAATCGAAAAGACCCTTTTTCTTACTTTATCTTACTTTTGCCTTTATATTTTCATGCAATTCAATATGGTTGTAATAGTGTAGGATTTTATCTTTCTGCGTTTTTTTTACTTTATACAAAATGCTAGTAATTAGGGTGTATGGCAAGATAAAATCAACAAGTAGACCACCCTGATCAAAAGACAAAAATGCATGCAATCAAACACACTTTGCACACATGCACCTCTAGGGTTAACTCCACTTGTTGCCTTGGGAAAATGGTCATGTTATGCATGTGAGACGTCTTAGAAAAAACAATCAAAATACAAGATCATAGTCCCTCGATGACACTTAGAATGTTGCCTTACAAATGATCTTAGTCCCTCAAGAGAGATGCTAAGATGTCTCACAACATTGCTATCATGACTATACGATGACCCACACCCGTCCCTTTTACATCCAAAGATAAAGGCTTCTTACCAATCAATGGTAAGATAGCAATATCAAAGGAAGAGAGGAATGAACAAAAGACTTTTGAGTAAGGTAGAATGTTCCTAGTTGCTTGCTCATCTTCAAACACAAACACCTTTTCAAATGCACCAACACTTTCCACGAAATATTTTCAAAAGTCCAACACTTTGTATACATTTTTATAGAGACGAGAATCATTACAAAGTTTTACTAAACGAAGGCGCTTTTAAAATAATACTTTCAAAACCCACCACAAAGCATACTTTCAAACAAAAGCAATGATCTAGCAAGCAACTAAGAGTCCATAGATAATTATGGATGAAAAGGATGCTAACACCTTCCATTTTCATAATCTACCCCCCAAAATCAAGAAAATAATCTCAAAGGTTTTTCCTATTCTTTTTACCCTTTCCTTTATTTGGATAAAAGAAAAGTCGGTGGTGAATCTTGCTATCCACAACAATTGCAATAAAACACAAAAACACCCAAGTTAGTTCTCCTGCCGTGTTACAGAACTGGAGACTCTGCTGGGGAATACTTAAAAGTGTGGTTACCTTAGGCCTAGATCACCTTTAATTGCTTTTCTTTGTTTAACTTGTCTGCGTTATATTATTGGTTATTTGTTTGGGCTTGTTTTGATCCTCTACCCGAATCTGAGACACCTTTTAGATAAGCAGCAATAAGTTGTGGAAACTGTGCGGGGTATATCGACATGGTCTAAGCAATAGCTACATTAGTGTGACACATTTGTTGGTACGGGTAGCCCTTGAGTAATCAAGGAGAATACGAGGCCGGTGTGTGGTGTCATGAAGCACTAACTGACTTTAGAACCTTTACTTGAACAACTTGGCCTTTAGGAAGTAGTGAGGTAGCCGGCTTTGGTGCAGCCCGAAGTTGGTTGATACTCGATACTACACTCATTGAGATCAGACTTTCGGGATATTTCGGTCGCCATTAAAGAGGCTTGCGCTGAAACAATGCCCGATGAAGAAAGATCATTGATATTGAGATCCCCTAGAACCCAGTTACTATTACTAGGACAGGTTGAGCCAATTAAACATCAAGAGGGTACTTACCTATAAACTCCATGCAAGCCTAAAACTAAGGACTTGTCTGCTTTGTGTGTACATAACAACTTGCTTACTTTGCATATTTGTACATAACATCATAACATCATACCATAGAATTTTCAATAACCATTTCAAGGATCTCAAGGGCCTATGATGCAGGGTCACGTCGAGCCAAACGTCTATCAAGGGGCAAGAGGATTTATTTTCCTCTAACCAAATGTCGTCAAGACCAAAGCACGGTAACTTGAGTCAAGGGCTATGACCCACTTGACATAGTGAGCTTGATTCTCGTGGAAGGACATTCACCGATACAAAGTTGTCCAATCAAAGTTGTTGATCAAAATTCGACTTCTAACATCTTCTTGTGTTTACCCCGTGAGATCCTTGAAAACATGCATCCACTTACCCTGTATAATATCACGACAAGTTTCTCCCACACAAATTTCCTTATCTTCCTACTGTTTATTTCAGTAAGATGGATATAGAACATGCGGTGAAGGAGCTCCAAGCACAAAACGCTCAATTCCACTAAATGTTCTTGGCTCTGGCTAAGGGGAAGGAAGATCTGAAAACAATCTTCACCAAAGAGAGCAAGAAGAAGACTAAGAAAAGGGTTATCATCCTCAACATGGGAAAAAGGTCCAAGGGGCATGCCCAACTAGCTCAAAAAGAGGATGCTTCTTCTAAAGAAGAAGACAGTCAAGAAGAGGAAGATAGAATCATTAGAGATAACATAGCTACTGATGATGAAGACTATTCTAAGGAGCAGTATCCACTGGAAGATGAAAAATACAAACAACTTAAAGACAGACTAAAAGTTGTGGAGATCCAAGTTGTGCCTGGTTTGGACTTAGGAGACATGGGTTTGGTCTCTGGGGTGATCATCCCACCAAATTTCAAAATCCCTACCTTCGTCGCGTATGATGGGGTCTCTTGTACTAAGATGCATCTGAAGTCTTATGTCTATAAGATTCAACCATACACAACTGATCAGAATCTCTGGATCCATTTCTTCCAAGAGATCTTAGTTGGGACGCAACTTGAGTGGTTCTATCAATTGGAGAGTTCCCACATTCACACTTGGGAATATCTAGCTGCTGCTTTCTATAAGCAGTACCAATACAATGTTGATCTTACGCCAACTCGTGTGCAGTTGCAGAATATGACCATGCGTTCCAACGAGGGTTTCAAAGAATACGCCCAAAAGTAGAGAGACTTGGCTAGCAGGGTGCAACCACCCTTAACTGACATGGAGTTGATTGACATCTTTATGGGAACTTTTACATGACCTTTCTTCAATCACCTAATCGGAAGCTCCTCGGTCGGGTTCACCGAGATAATACTGGCTGGCGAAAGGGTCGAAGCTGGCATCAAAAGCGGAAAGATCCAAGGAGCTACATCCTCTGATGCTCAGAAAAAGCCATACAATGGGAAGAAAGAGTCCAATGTTGTTTACAGCCAAAAGGGTCATAACAAGAGCCACCACGACTAACATGTGAGGGCAGTCTTGATTTTCGGTCCTGCATCACGGCGACAACAACAAAGGGGAAATCAGCGAAGGTCAGACGAGCCCAAAAGACAGTTTACCAACATCAACATGCCGCTGTCACAAGCATTGCAACACATGTTGAGGATGAATCTGATCACATTAATAGGACCTCATCCAAACCCCAAAACTTCTTCCCCTAACTACAATCCTGATGCAATGTGTGCTTATCGTTCCGGCAGTCCGAGCGTGATACTAACGATTGTTGGGCGCTGAAATAAAAGATTCAGAATATGATTGATGTTAAGGTGATTGAGTTCGGTCCTCCTGAGACTCCAAACGTGATCACTACTCCTATGCCAAATCATTGAGTGTTCCAATTCATTTTGAATTTTCAATTGTAATTTATGTTGTTGTTTAAACACTTATCTATTAATGTTAAACTTTGTTTCATTAATGCATTGCATATATTTGTCTTGAATTCATCTATTCGTTTTCACTATATTTAAACTATGCTTTTTACTCTATTTATGACATTCAACTCTTGCTAAAAGTTATAAGCCTTTAGAAGGAGGATGACGAAAACAATGCTTTAATCTCATACAGTATACTTTTGGATAGACCTTGCTGACGATGTACAAGCGTTCGTTCAGTTCCTAAACATTGGAGTTATAAGGAGGATAATCCCCAGTCAACCCCTTTGAGCCAAAGAAGTAGGAGTTTTCTTTTTCACACAAATTGAAACCTTTAATCAAACCTGGGGCAGGATAGTCTCTCAGTTAATTCAAACGCGCATCCGGTCGCAAACTTTCACTTCGTATACAACGAATGACATCAAAAATGTTCCTTCTGAACCAAAAGATGGTGATGGTTCCCTGTGATCGGTGGATCTGGAACTGACTGTTTAACGCTGGTTCGCGAAATGTCGCGGAAGCAAGAGTCGCCACCGTCTTTTATTTTCTCCAAATGGAAAGGACAAAAGCACAGAAAAATTCCTTATAGAGATTGCTCTCGGTTCGGGAGGTAGATTTATAGAAAGGGAAGGTGTTAGCACCCTTTCTATCCATGGTTATCCATGGGCTCTTAGATACTTGCTCATTGTGTTTTCAAAAAATTGTTTGTTTGCTTTTCAACTGTGGGTTTTAAAAAAGTTTCTTTGAAAATTCCAGTTCGACTCTTGTATCGGTCCTCAAGAGTGTTTGAAAAGTTGCTTTCGAAAGCTTTTTGAAAATGTGTCAGTGTGAAAAGTATTTTTGCATTTGTTTTGAAATTAGAGCAAGTATCTACGAGAACCTACCTACTCTAAGGAATTCGTCTGTGTAAATGTCCTTTAAAGTGGTACCATCCCACCATTGAGAGGTAGGTAGCACCACCGTTGGAGGTGTTCGGGTCAATTCGAGGTTCAGGACATGGTGATCACCAGAGCAATGGGAAGACACCTTAGAAGCTACCCTCATGCCAGGTTCCCGGATCATGAGGACTTACTAAGACATCCTCTACTCGACGATCACCTTTCGAGGCAAGGCAACAGTGAGGCGTACCCTAGGGGTGGTGTGTGATTTGTGTGTCAGATTCGTTTATTTTTGTCTTGTTCATGTCATGGGTGAGCTACGCGTTTGTTTTTATTTTTGTCATTCATTCTTGCATGCATTTATTTAACAGTTAAGAAAGCGCGGAAAGGTAAAATTCTAAACTATTACAAAGGCGCGGGTCCACATCGCCAAATTTAATCCAGGACCCAATTTGACAGAAAATAAAGAAGTAAAGTGCGAGAAATAAAATGTCCGAGTTTACAAGGCTTTGGGAGAATTACATTAATATTATAAGAAATAAAATAAAATGCGCGAATTGGAATTAAAATTGGAAGCGAGGGCGTTGGACCCTTTTTAATGAAATTAAATTAAATGATTAAACTAATGAAATTAAAGAGAAAAAATAAATTATTACTTTTTTTTTGAGTTTTTGGTATTTATGTTTTTTATGTATTTTTATGAGAAAGATTAAATGAAATTAAAATATTAACCCTAATTCTAATTTTATTTATTTATTAAGAAAAACATGTTAAAATTAAACCTAAAATTAATCTAATTATTTACATGCAATTTTGATTTATAAAGATAAATAATTAATTATTAGTGAAATTTATTTACAAAAAATATTAATTAAATAAATATATTTTGATTTTTTTGACTTTTCTGTTTTTTACTATTTTTTATATTTTATGAAAATAAGTTAAATTAAAGGAATTAATTAAAAAAAGAAATAATTGAAATAAATAAAATAAGGAAAAGAAAGAAAATACCATACCTTGGGGGTTTCTGTCCCCTTTTTGGAGGTGAATTGGAGTGGTTTGGCCATTTGTGTTCTGGCCTCATCATGCATAAGTTGTTCTACTTTGGCCATTTGGCTTTTGGCTTTTGGCCATTTGCGTTTTGGCCTCAACGTTCCTTAATCTTCTCAGGATGTCTGTCTCGCCATGTATTGGTGTCATGCATAAGTTTTTCTACTTTGGCCATTTGGCTTTTGGCTTTTGGCCATTTGGCTTTTGGCCTCAACGTTCCTTAATGAACCTGGGATCCTGTCTAAATCTGCAGTTGAATCTCACGAACACATTAAATAAAATCATAAAATGCAAATAAAGCCAATATATGAAGAAATTTAATGTTTAGGCACAATATGGCATGTATGAATGATTATACCCTTTTGATCATGGAGATCAAATCAATCTTACCCTTACTGGAAAATCAGTGGCCTGAATGCTTTTATACCTTACTGGAAAATTAGGATCATGGAGATCAAGCCAGTCTTACCCTTACTGAAGAAGTAGTGAGGTGTTGGTTTGTAATGTGATGGCTTGTTTGTAGTGAGAGAGGGATTTGTAATAAGGATTTCAAGGTTTTAAGGTTCTTGAAAGAATTTGATATTCTAATAGTGTTGTGGCAAGGTTTTTTTTCTCTCTTCTTTTTTCCTCTTTTTCTCCTCCCCGGTTTGTGTGAAAAGAAGGTGATTATATAATGAAAATTAGGGTAAAGCAAATGGGCTTTGAATGTGCAATTGGGCCTCCAATATTCACTTGAATTCGTCACTTTCCAGGCTAAGTCGCAGAGACTTAAGTACATTTTTTGAAGTTGAAATGTGAAAACAAAATATAGCCGACATCGAGAACTAACTCCTGTCCGAAAATCGACTCAATCGGATAAACGGTGAATTAGTTATGAATTTTTGAAGTTTCAGCTCAGACAAACTTATTTCGGGCTCTAGTGTCGACTCTGACACGTTCTTCAATAAAAAACTGGTATTGATCGGTGCATAATTTGGTCTCGACTTTTGAAGCAAAGTTGTAGATCTATGAGTCAGGGACCTTGTGTAAAAATATGAGCCCAATCCGATAAAAATTGACCGAGTTATGAATTTTCGAAGTTTCGGCCCAGATGAAATAATATTCAGCATTTAGGATTTTCAGCGTGTCACGCACTCTGAGCAAAAAACGAAGGCCTTTTGAACACCGTTCGAACTCGATACCTCCTGTGAAAATGTATCCAACTCAATTTTTGAAATTTTGGCGCCGGAACCAGCTCGATACGATGAAAATCGACCAAGTTATGATTTTTTGAACATGACGCAAATAAACTTCTGTCACAAATTTTCTGCACGAAAATACTTGATAAATCCATATTTTTGAAGACCTTCTGATCGAAATTGGCTTCCAGCCGTGAGAGATGAAAACGTAGATAATGTCAAGACGGAATTTTGGCCACCGGAACGGGTTCAAAACGAGTCACGATCTTCAAGTTATGAATTTTTTAGCGCGTAAAAACTGCACTTTCAGCACACTTTTTCACTATATTTCTTCAAGAAAACTCACACATTCGGATACCTTCTTTAAAGAATTGACTCTTGAGCCGAACCTGAATTTGAGAATATGTTATCATAGATATCTTGGCGAAAGAACACCTGAATATAACGCGCCGGGTTGGACTTGTGAATTTTCTTGAAATGTTTTGAGAAATATGGGAGGGCAAATTTTGGGGTACAACAGTTGCCCCTGTTCAATCTTCTTAAACCTGAGGATGCAGATTGGCTGACGTGCCTTTCGTAATCCGAAGGTGGAAGATGATTGGACACTAGAGTGCCCAGAAATTTGCGCTCACATAGTAGCAATGTGATGGTGGAATGAGCTTATAGATGCCATTTGGAGATTGATGAATAGGATGATGGGCTTATAGATGCCATCTGGATGTTGATCGCGTAAGAGATTCCTTAGCGAGAACTTGCGTACCTGCAAAAGAAAAAATGAGTACCTGACATGTTGCGGGAGCTGGTCTTCAGATGCTTGGTATAGATGTGTCCTGACTGGTTACAGGAGCTGAATCTGGAGCTTCAAACGGTGATGAATGAACCAGGGATGGTTACTACCTCAATAGGAACGGTGAGAGAACCTTGGATAACTTCAACTTCAACAGTAACGCTGAGAGAAACTTGGGATGATTACTACCTCCGCAGTATCGGGGAGAGAACCAAAGGCGACTACAACCTCAACAGCAATCATTGAGAGAATCTTGGATAACTTCAACTTCAACAGCAATCGTTGAGCGAATCTTGGGATTACCACCTCCGCAGTATCGGGGAGAGAACCATAGGCGACTACAACCTCAATAGCAATCATTGAGAGAATCTTGGATGGAATTATCATCTCCGCAGTATCGGGGAGAGAACCATAGGCGATTACAACCTCAATAGCAATCATTGAGAAAACCTTGGATGGAATTATCATCTCCGCAGTATCGGGGAGAGAACCATAGGCGATTACCACCTCAACAGCAAACATTGAGAGAACCTTGGATAACTTCAACTTCAACAGCAATCGTTGAGCGAAATCTGGGATTACCACCTCCGCAGTATCGGGGAGAGAACCATAGGCGATTACCACCTCAACAGCAAACATTGAGAGAACCTTGGATAACTTCAACTTCAACAGCAATCGTTGAGCGAAGCCTGGGATTACCACCTCCGCAGGATCGGGGAGAGAACCATAGGATAACTTCTACTGAGTCTTTATCAGGAAAATCTGTTTGGGGTCGATTTAGCTGGACTAGAGAAGGCCTTGGATTGGATAAGAAACAGAGAAATCTTTGGAGTCGATTTAACTAAACCAGACAAGGTCTTTGGAGTCTTCAACTGAGTCTTCAAAAGAAAAAACCTTTAGGAGTTGGTTTAACTAGACCAGAGAACGCCTTTGACTGGATAATAACCAGGAAAATCTTTGGAGTCGATTTAACTGAACCAGACAAGGTCTTTGGAGTCTTCAACTGAGTCTTCAAAAGAAATACCTTTAGGAGTTGGTTTAACTAGACCAGAGAACGCCTTTGACTGGATAATAACCAGGAAAATCTTTGGAGTCGATTTAACTGAACCAGACAAGGTCTTTGGAGTCTTCAACTGAGTCTTCAAAAGAAAAACCTTTAGGAGTTGGTTTAACTAGACCAGATAATGCCTTTGACTGGATAATAACCAGGAAAATCTTTGGAGTCGATTTAACTGAACCAGACAAGGTCTTTGGAGTCTTCAACTGAGTCTTCAAAAGAAAAAACCTTTAGGAGTTGGTTTAACTAGACCAGAGAACGCCTTTGACTGGATAATAACCAGGAAAATCTTTGGAGTCGATTTAACTGAACCAGACAAGGTCTTTGGAGTCTTCAACTGAGTCTTCAAAAGAAAAACCTTTAGGAGTTGGTTTAACTAGACCAGAGAACGCCTTTGACTGGATAATAACCAGGAAAATCTTTGGAGTCGATTTAACTGAACCAGACAAGGTCTTTGGAGTCTTCAACTGAGTCTTCAAAAGAAAAACCTTTAGGAGTTGGTTTAACTAGACCAGAGAACGCCTTTGACTGGATAATAACCAGGAAAATCTTTGGAGTCGATTTAACTGAACCAGACAAGGTCTTTGGAGTCTTCAACTGAGTCTTCAAAAGAAAAAACCTTTAGGAGTTGGTTTAACTAGACCAGAGAACGCCTTTGACTGGATAATAACCAGGAAAATCTTTGGAGTCGATTTAACTGAACCAGACAAGGTCTTTGGAGTCTTCAACTGAGTCTTCAAAAGAAAAACCTTTAGGAGTTGGTTTAACTAGACCAGAGAACGCCTTTGACTGGATAATAACCAGGAAAATCTTTGGAGTCGATTTAACTGAACCAGACAAGGTCTTTGGAGTCTTCAACTGAGTCTTCAAAAGAAAAACCTTTAGGAGTTGGTTTAACTAGACCAGAGAACGCCTTTGACTGGATAATAACCAGGAAAATCTTTGGAGTCGATTTAACTGAACCAGACAAGGTCTTTGGAGTCTTCAACTGAGTCTTCAAAAGAAAAACCTTTAGGAGTTGGTTTAACTAGACCAGAGAACGCCTTTGACTGGATAATAACTAGGAAAATCTTTGGAGTCGATTTAACTGAACCAGACAAGGTCTTTGGAGTCTTCAACTGAGTCTTCCAAAGAAAAACCTTTAGGAGTTGGTTTAACTAGACTAGAGAACGCCTTTGACTGGATAATAACCAGGAAAATCTTTGGAGTCGATTTAACTGAACCAGACAAGGTCTTGAAATATGATTGAGAACTTAACTGAATATTTCCTGAAAGGTAAGGTCAGTTATATGCAATGCATGATATGGACCAAGCAATGATGTTCTCAACATAAATGAGATTTGTAAGATATGATGCGTCTATGCATGCTATAATGATGTATATGATGTTTACAAATGCATGTTTTTCGTCTAGGAAAGTAAATCCTTGACGGGTGCCGGGAAGTCACTCCTGGGCTGATGTTGGAGAATAGATTTTTTGCTTCCGCTGGGGACGATAGTTGCAAGCATACCGGTAGGGGAAGATGACTCCGTTGGGGAATAAACTCGGCGGATGAATTACTCTGCGGGGAAGAGAAGTACTCTAGCGATCTTGCTGGGAAGCAATACTCTGTGGGGATAGAGATACTTTGTTGAGTTGATGAAGACTTGCTGGGGATACCCTTGTGGAGTTGGAAGTGTTAATAGACTTCGCTGGGGATAAGAAGACTTCGTCGAGAACGATCTTTCCGTGGCTTTTGGCTGAGGATAACCCAGTTATATCCTAGTAAGGAAATAACTCTTTGAATAAAGTCGGGAGACGCGTTCGTGCTCCGCGAGGGATAGGCTTCCAGAATCTACTGGGGATAAGCTTACTGCTTGGGGAGATGGATTCCAACTTTCCTGGGGAACTAGATTGGACTCTCTTGGGGGAGTTTGAGATGTACTGGGTAGGTGACTCCACTGAATGTTTGATATACCACCGGGGAACAATCTTTAGACCAAGATTGCCGGGGATGCTTGTTAAGAATATATATGCTGCTGGGGAATGTTGAGTTCTGCTGGAGGATACTCAACTTCCTTAAGTTTGATAGTAGCTTCGCTTGAGGAGAGTGTATTGACTTGCTGGCTCACTCTCTGGGGAATTGGGATGTACTGGTTGGACCCTCCTTGATACCTTGGAGGACAGAACAATTAGATTGCCTTTAGACAACTCTTTATTGCCTCTGTTTCTGAGGTGGGAGAGGAAGACCTGTGAGGCGCTGATAGTGGTTGATGGACAAACCTTCTTCTGGTAGGCAAGTGACAAGATGCCAGGACATAGTCATACGCTTTGATCCCTAATTTTTGCCTGGACCGCCCTTTTGGGTTTTCAGTCCACCGGGATACCCATTTTTGCCCAAGCCGCCTTTTCAGGTTTTCGACTTGCCGGGTGTACAGATTTTTTTCATTTCATCCCTCATTTTTGCCCGAACCCTTTTGGTTCGCCGGGAAGCCCTAATTTTTGCCTAGGTATGTCAACCTAGCGGGTCTTTGATTACGCGTAGTATTTTTTCGACTATGTCCGTTCTCAGAAAGTAGGGAGTTGCCCCTGTTAGAAGTGTTTTGTCATGCCACCAGAAGGTATTTGATCAGGCAAGATTCGTTGTTGGAATGTCCCAAGTGACTCAGGCGGAGATTTGCCCCAGGCTATTTGGCCTTTGAGAGATTCTCCGAATCTTGATTGGACTGCCCCAGATAATGGACTCTGATCATATCATGCCCCTTGATTGGAGGTGCCTATGTTCATTAGGCATTCGTCGTGCGAATTTCTATGTTGTTCAAACAAAAAGTCATATGCAAACAAAGTCATGTTAAAAATGCAAAGCTTATGTCTGTCTTGAAGATTTTGAAAATGCATTCTTTTTTTCATAAAACAAGTGAATGTTTGTAAAACGTGATGTCAACTCAATTTTATGGCAAGCCTTAAGGAGTCAGGATACCTTTCGTAACAGTATGCTTTCGAACTAACCCATGCTTCAGCTAGGACTTTTAAGGGTTATAACGTGGCCTGGTTCACGGTTTAAGAAACAAAGGATAAAGGCTCAAATTATTTGTACCCACCCGCTCTTCGTGATGTTCTTCAAACCTAAACTCAGTTGATCATATGTTAGACCTTGTTTGAGTCTTTGTCCTGATTTTCCGGTGATGATTCGGATGTTGATAACTTATTTTGAATAGGCAGTCATTTCTTTTTTTGTTGAGGGTTTGTGAGACCTCTTTCTTGTCTTATTTTTGTTATCCCTTTCTTTTTTTTTGCCTGAAATGTTTCTTTTGTGATTACAGTCAGCGGGATGCCCCAGTTTTGTAAGTCTCCTTCATGGGTTTTGACTTAATGGGTTTTTTGTTTTTTGAGATAATGACTGCCTTTCTTTATTGATCATTCGGAACCATCACTGTCTTTCTTCGTTTTGTAAGGACTTCTTTGGTGCCATTCGTTATGCACTTGGATCAACTGAGAGAACTACCCTGCCCCAGGTTATGATAAAGGGTTTTAAATTTCGAAAAGAAAAACTCCTACTTCTTTGGCTCGGATGGGTTGACGAGGGATTATCTTCCTTATTACTCCAGTGTTTAGGAATTGAAACAATGCCTGTAGCTCATCAGCGGGGTCTGTTCAAAAGCATACTGTAGATTGCGGTATCGTTTTCGTCATCCTCCTTCAAGAGGCTTAGAATTTTAGATCAAGAGTTGACATCAGAAAAAATATGAAAATAATTTGCATTTAGTGAATACGAATATATTGTTTCAAAACAGACATATGTGATGCATTAATGAAATAACAATGTTTAACATGAGTGAATGTTTGAACAATCAAAAGAAAATTACAACTTGAATTCAAATGAACAAAAAAGTGCTTTCTATCCTAGCCATGTTTTGGCATGGGAGCAGTGATCACGTTGGGAGCCTCGGGCGCCTTGAACTCAATCTCCTTTGCGTCAATCAAGTCTTGGATCTTATTTTTCAAGCTCCAACAATCATCTGTAGTATGCCCCGGACTGTCAGAGTGATAAGCGCAGCGGGCGTTGGGATTATACTTGGGTGACGTTGTATTTTGATTCTTTGGAGCTTCTTTTAGAGTCACCAGCTTGGTCTCCAGCAACTGTGGCAACATCTGGGACAAGGTCATGCTGAGCCGAGTGAAATGCCTTCTCTCGCTCTTTTGTTGATTGTGATGCTGAGGAGCACCAGCAGGTTTTGAGATCACCACTGCATTGACAGCTTGGCGGCTTTCTGGTCTATTCTGTCTCCTTGAATCATAGACCGCACTGGATTCCTTCTTAAAAGGTTTTTTATCGGTGCTCGATGCAGCATCCTTCTGTATCTTCCCAGACTTAATATCAGCTTCAATCCTTTCCCCAGTCAAGATTAGATCTGTAAACCCAGCGGAAGAATTCCCAATCAGATGGTTGAAGAATGGACCAGACAGGGTCCCTAAGAACATGTCGACGAGCTCGCGGTCAGTCAACGGAGGCTGCACCCTGCCAGCCAGATCCCTCCACTTCTGAGCGTACTCCTTAAAACCTTCACTTGAACCTAACGACATACCCTGGAGTTGGGTACGTGTAGGGGCAAGGTCGGCATTATATTGATACTGCTTATAGAAAGCAGTAGCCAACTCCTCCCAGTTACGAACCTTGGTCCCATCCAGCTGATAGAACCATTCGAGATGAGTCCCTGAAAGACTCTCCTGGAAGAAGTGGATCCACAAATTCTTATCCGCTGAGTACGGTTGAATCTTCCGAACATAGGACCTGAGATGTAGCTTGGGGCAAGACGCCCCGTCGTACTTAGTGAAAGATGGTGCTTTGAATTTACGAGGAATGATTACACCAGTAGACAAACCCAAATCTCCGAAATCCAGCCCAGGTACCTGTTGTATTTCCATGGCCTTCAGACGGTCTTCCAATTGTTTATACTTGTCTTCCACAGGAGGGTATTGTTCGTCGTTGAAATTTGTCTCATTGTCGGAGACCACTGGACTAGGCACCTCTCTCTCATGGTGACTGCCTTCCCTCACAGATGGATTAGTCCCCTCAATTTCAATCTGCAGTGTATTCCTAGGTCTACGTCTAGGGCTGAACAAAACAGTCCTCTTCTTCTTCTTTTTCGAGAGCAGGGTCTTCAGATCTTGTTGCCCCTGGGCCAAATTCATGATCAACTCTTGGAACTGGGCATTCTGAGCCTGAAGGGCCTTGATGGACTGCTCAGTTGAGGATTCAGGATTCATGACGAGACTGCTGAAATAAACAGCGAAGAAAGTAAGCAACCTGCAGAGAAAGGGTACCTGTTATGCAATGATATGTATGATATGCATGCAATGTTTTCAAGGACCTCGCGGGGTAAACAAAGAACTTGTTAGAGTTGGAAACTGGTAACTTGATTGAAGGTACTTCATGTTGTTGAGAGTCCTTCTTCACGAGTCAAAGGCTCGCCATATCCAGTGGGTCATAGCCCCTGACAACCTTGGCTAGGGGATCATTCTTCAAGTGTCAAAGCTCACCATATCAAGTGGGTCATAGCCCCTGACAACTTTGGCTAGAGGATCATTCTTCAAGTGTCAAAGCTCACCATATCAAGTGGGTCATAGCCCCTGACAACTTTGGCTAGAGGAAAATAAATCCTCTTTGCCCCTTGCTAGATAGTTGATTCACCATGACCTGCATCACAAGTCCTTGAGATCCGTGAAATGGGTTAGGATGTATGCAATGGTATGATGTTATGGTATGCATGGGGTAATGTGAGTAAACCCTGTTATGAGTCCCTAACTAAGGACTATAAACCAAAACCTGCAAGAAACTTAGGATACCCTGTTATGAGTCCCAATTAAGGGCTATACACAAAACCTGCAAGAAACTTAGTAAGCCCTGTCATGGGTCCCAATTAAGGACTAAAACAAAACTTGCAAGAAACAAGTGTCAGGTAACAAGCATGCAGATAGTCAAGTACGAAGGCACACAAGTCACACAAGAGAAACCCTTAGAGTTTAGGCCAGCATGGGGTCTGGGTATTACCCTCTGGAAGTTGGTGGGCTCAACCTGTCCTATTAGAAGTAACCGGGTTCTAAGGGTCCCAATGTCACGGGATTGCTTTCATTGTTCATCGTTTCTATTTAGCCACTGAACTGGCGACCGAAATATTCCAAGAAAACAACCCTCAATCGAGTGTAGTATCGAGTATCAACCAACCTCGGACTGCACCAAAGTCAGTTATCTCACTACCCTAAAGAGGCCAAGATGGTTCAATTAAGGTTCCTAAGGTTAGTTGATGCTTCACGACACCATGCGGAGGCCCCGTACTCTCCTTGACTGAACTCAAGGGTTACCGGTACACACCAAAGTACCACATCAACGTAGCAGACTGTTTCAACCATGTCGGTATACCCCGCACAGTTCCCTCACAGCCTTGTTGCTACTTTCTAAGAAGGTATCCCCAGATCTGGGTTAGGATCTATAGAACTCCCAAGACAGTCCCATAATAATAAAGCAAACAAGTCAAAGCAATTGAAAACACAGTTATGAACTATCCTAAGGTACACCTCACTTTAAAAAGAGTCCCTAGCAGAGTCGCCAGTTCTGTGATCGGTGGATCTGGAACTGACTGTTTAACGCTGGTTCGCGAAATGTCACGGAAGCAAGAGTCGCCACCGTCTTTTATTTTCTCCAAATGGAAAGGACAAAAGCACAGAAAAATTCCTTATAGAGATTGCTCTCGGTTCGGGAGGTAGATTTATAGAAAGGGAAGGTGTTAGCACCCTTTCTATCCATGGTTATCCATGGGCTCTTAGATACTTGCTCATTGTGTTTTCAAAAAATTGTTTGTTTGCTTTTCAACTGTGGGTTTTAAAAAAGTTTCTTTGAAAATTCCAGTTCGACTCTTGTATCGGTCCTCAAGAGTGTTTGAAAAGTTGCTTTCGAAAGCTTTTTGAAAATGTGTCGGTGTGAAAAGTATTTTTGCATTTGTTTTGAAATTAGAGCAAGTATCTATGAGAACCTACCTACTCTAAGGAATTCGTCTGTGTAAATGTCCTTTAAAGTGGTACCATCCCACCATTGAGAGGTAGGTAGCACCACCGTTGGAGGTGTTCGGGTCAATTCGAGGTTCAGGACATGGTGATCACCAGAGCAATGGGAAGACACCTTAGAAGCTACCCTCATGCCAGGTTCCCGGATCATGAGGACTTACTAAGACATCCTCTACTCGACGATCACCTTTCGAGGCAAGGCAACAGTGAGGCGTACCCTAGGGGTGGTGTGTGATTTGTGTGTCAGATTCGTTTATTTTTGTCTTGTTCATGTCATGGGTGAGCTACGCGTTTGTTTTTATTTTTGTCATTCATTCTTGCATGCATTTATTTAACAGTTAAGAAAGCGCGGAAAGGTAAAATTCTAAACTATTACAAAGGCGCGGGTCCACATCGCCAAATTTAATCCAGGACCCGATTTGACAGAAAATAAAAAAGTAAAGTGCGAGAAATAAAATGTCCGAGTTTACAAGGCTTTGGGAGAATTATATTAATATTATAAGAAATAAAATAAAATGCGCGAATTGGAATTAAAATTGGAAGCGAGGGCGTTGGACCCTTTTTAATGAAATTAAATTAAATGATTAAACTAATGAAATTAAAGAGAAAAAATAAATTATTACTTTTTTTTTGAGTTTTTGGTATTTATGTTTTTTATGTATTTTTATGAGAAAGATTAAATGAAATTAAAATATTAACCCTAATTCTAATTTTATTTATTTATTAAGAAAAACATGTTAAAATTAAACCTAAAATTAATCTAATTATTTACATGCAATTTTGATTTATAAAGATAAATAATTAATTATTAGTGAAATTTATTTACAAAAAATATTAATTAAATAAATATATTTTGATTTTTTTGACTTTTCTGTTTTTTACTATTTTTTATATTTTATGAAAATAAGTTAAATTAAAGGAATTAATTAAAAAAAGAAATAATTGAAATAAATAAAATAAGGAAAAGAAAGAAAATACCATACCTTGGGGGGTTTCTGTCCCCTTTTTGGAGGTGAATTGGAGTGGTTTGGCCATTTGTGTTCTGGCCTCATCATGCATAAGTTGTTCTACTTTGGCCATTTGGCTTTTGGCTTTTGGCCATTTGCGTTTTGGCCTCAACGTTCCTTAATCTTCTCAGGATGTCTGTCTCGCCATGTATTGGTGTCATGCATAAGTTTTTCTACTTTGGCCATTTGGCTTTTGGCTTTTGGCCATTTGGCTTTTGGCCTCAACGTTCCTTAATGAACCTGGGATCCTGTCTAAATCTGCAGTTGAATCTCACGAACACATTAAATAAAATCATAAAATGCAAATAAAGCCAATATATGAAGAAATTTAATGTTTAGGTACAATATGGCATGTATGAATGATTATACCCTTTTGATCATGGAGATCAAATCAATCTTACCCTTACTGGAAAATCAGTGGCCTGAATGCTTTTATGCCTTACTGGAAAATTAGGATCATGGAGATCAAGCCAGTCTTACCCTTACTGAAGAAGTAGTGAGGTGTTGGTTTGTAATGTGATGGCTTGTTTGTAGTGAGAGAGGGATTTGTAATAAGGATTTCAAGGTTTTAAGGTTCTTGAAAGAATTTGATATTCTAATAGTGTTGTGGCAAGGTTTTTTTTCTCTCTTCTTTTTTCCTCTTTTTCTCCTCCCCGGTTTGTGTGAAAAGAAGGTGATTATATAATGAAAATTAGGGTAAAGCAAATGGGCTTTGAATGTGCAATTGGGCCTCCAATATTCACTTGAATTCGTCACTTTCCAGGCTAAGTCGCAGAGACTTAAGTACATTTTTTGAAGTTGAAATGTGAAAACAAAATATAGCCGACATCGAGAACTAACTCCTGTCCGAAAATCGACTCAATCGGATAAACGGTGAATTAGTTATGAATTTTTGAAGTTTCAGCTCAGACAAACTTATTTCGGGCTCTAGTGTCGACTCTGACACGTTCTTCAATAAAAAACTGGTATTGATCGGTGCATAATTTGGTCTCGACTTTTGAAGCAAAGTTGTAGATCTATGAGTCAGGGACCTTGTGTAAAAATATGAGCCCAATCCGATAAAAATTGACCGAGTTATGAATTTTCGAAGTTTCGGCCCAGATGAAATAATATTCAGCATTCAGGATTTTCAGCGTGTCACGCACTCTGAGCAAAAAACGAAGGCCTTTTGAACACCGTTCGAACTCGATACCTCCTGTGAAAATGTAGCCAACTCAATTTTTGAAATTTTGGCACCGGAACCAGCTCGATACGATGAAAATCGACCAAGTTATGATTTTTTGAACATGACGCAAATAAACTTCTGTCACAAATTTTCTGCACGAAAATACTTGATAAATCCATATTTTTGAAGACCTTCTGATCGAAATTGGCTTCCAGCCGTGAGAGATGAAAACGTAGATAATGTCAAGACGGAATTTTGGCCACCGGAACGGGTTCAAAACGAGTCACGATCTTCAAGTTATGAATTTTTTAGCGCGTAAAAACTGCACTTTCAGCACACTTTTTCACTATATTTCTTCAAGAAAACTCACACATTCGGATACCTTCTTTAAAGAATTGACTCTTGAGCCGAACCTGAATTTGAGAATATGTTATCATAGATATCTTGGCGAAAGAACACCTGAATATAACGCGCCGGGTTGGACTTGTGAATTTTCTTGAAATGTTTTGAGAAATATGGGAGGGCAAATTTTGGGGTACAACAGTTGCCCCTGTTCAATCTTCTTAAACCTGAGGATGCAGATTGGCTGACGTGCCTTTCGTAATCCGAAGGTGGAAGATGATTGGACACTAGAGTGCCCAGAAATTTGCGCTCACATAGTAGCAATGTGATGGTGGAATGAGCTTATAGATGCCATTTGGAGATTGATGAATAGGATGATGGGCTTATAGATGCCATCTGGATGTTGATCGCGTAAGAGATTCCTTAGCGAGAACTTGCGTACCTGCAAAAGAAAAAATGAGTACCTGACATGTTGCGGGAGCTGGTCTTCAGATGCTTGGTATAGATGTGTCTTGACTGGTTACAGGAGCTGAATCTGGAGCTTCAAACGGTGATGAATGAACCAGGGATGGTTACTACCTCAACAGGAACGGTGAGAGAACCTTGGATAACTTCAACTTCAACAGTAACGCTGAGAGAAACTTGGGATGATTACTACCTCCGCAGTATCGGGGAGAGAACCAAAGGCGACTACAACCTCAACAGCAATCATTGAGAGAATCTTGGATAACTTCAACTTCAACAGCAATCGTTGAGCGAATCTTGGGATTACCACCTCCGCAGTATCGGGGAGAGAACCATAGGCGACTACAACCTCAATAGCAATCATTAAGAGAATCTTGGATGGAATTATCATCTCCGCAGTATCGGGGAGAGAACCATAGGCGATTACAACCTCAATAGCAATCATTGAGAAAACCTTGGATGGAATTATCATCTCCGCAGTATCGGGGAGAGAACCATAGGCGATTACCACCTCAACAGCAAACATTGAGAGAACCTTGGATAACATCAACTTCAACAGCAATCGTTGAGCGAAATCTGGGATTACCACCTCCGCAGTATCGGGGAGAGAACCATAGGCGATTACCACCTCAACAGCAAACATTGAGAGAACCTTGGATAACTTCAACTTCAACAGCAATCGTTGAGCGAAGCCTGGGATTACCACCTCCGCAGGATCGGGGAGAGAACCATAGGATAACTTCTACTGAGTCTTTATCAGGAAAATCTGTTTGGGGTCGATTTAGCTGGACTAGAGAAGGCCTTGGATTGGATAAGAAACAGAGAAATCTTTGGAGTCGATTTAACTGAACCAGACAAGGTCTTTCGAGTCTTCAACTGAGTCTTCAAAAGAAAAAACCTTTAGGAGTTGGTTTAACTAGACCAGAGAACGCCTTTGACTGGATAATAACCAGGAAAATCTTTGGAGTCGATTTAACTGAACCAGACAAGGTCTTTGGAGTCTTCAACTGAGTCTTCAAAAGAAAAACCTTTAGGAGTTGGTTTAACTAGACCAGAGAACGCCTTTGACTGGATAATAACCAGGAAAATCTTTGGAGTCGATTTAACTGAACCAGACAAGGTCTTTGGAGTCTTCAACTGAGTCTTCAAAAGAAAAACCTTTAGGAGTTGGTTTAACTAGACCAGAGAATGCCTTTGACTGGATAATAACCAGGAAAATCTTTGGAGTCGATTTAACTGAACCAGACAAGGTCTTTGGAGTCTTCAACTGAGTCTTCAAAAGAAAAAACCTTTAGGAGTTGGTTTAACTAGACCAGAGAACGCCTTTGACTGGATAATAACCAGGAAAATCTTTGGAGTCGATTTAACTGAACCAGACAAGGTCTTTGGAGTCTTCAGCTGAGTCTTCAAAAGAAAAACCTTTAGGAGTTGGTTTAACTAGACCAGAGAACGCCTTTGACTGGATAATAACCAGGAAAATCTTTGGAGTCGATTTAACTGAACCAGACAAGGTCTTTGGAGTCTTCAACTGAGTCTTCAAAAGAAAAACCTTTAGGAGTTGGTTTAACTAGACCAGAGAACGCCTTTGACTGGATAATAACCAGGAAAATCTTTGGAGTCGATTTAACTGAACCAGACAAGGTCTTTGGAGTCTTCAACTGAGTCTTCAAAAGAAAAAACCTTTAGGAGTTGGTTTAACTAGACCAGAGAACGCCTTTGACTGGATAATAACCAGGAAAATCTTTGGAGTCGATTTAACTGAACCAGACAAGGTCTTTGGAGTCTTCAACTGAGTCTTCAAAAGAAAAACCTTTAGGAGTTGGTTTAACTAGACCAGAGAACGCCTTTGACTGGATAATAACCAGGAAAATCTTTGGAGTCGATTTAACTGAACCAGACAAGGTCTTTGGAGTCTTCAACTGAGTCTTCAAAAGAAAAACCTTTAGGAGTTGGTTTAACTAGACCAGAGAACGCCTTTGACTGGATAATAACCAGGAAAATCTTTGGAGTCGATTTAACTGAACCAGACAAGGTCTTTGGAGTCTTCAACTGAGTCTTCAAAAGAAAAACCTTTAGGAGTTGGTTTAACTAGACCAGAGAACGCCTTTGACTGGATAATAACCAGGAAAATCTTTGGAGTCGATTTAACTGAACCAGACAAGGTCTTTGGAGTCTTCAACTGAGTCTTCCAAAGAAAAACCTTTAGGAGTTGGTTTAACTAGACTAGAGAACGCCTTTGACTGGATAATAACCAGGAAAATCTTTGGAGTCGATTTAACTGAACCAGACAAGGTCTTGAAATATGATTGAGAACTTAACTGAATATTTCCTGAAAGGTAAGGTCAGTTATATGCAATGCATGATATGGACCAAGCAATGATGTTCTCAACATAAATGAGATTTGTAAGATATGATGCGTCTATGCATGCTATAATGATGTATATGATGTTTACAAATGCATGTTTTTCGTCTAGGAAAGTAAATCCTTGACGGGTGCCGGGAAGTCACTCCTGGGCTGATGTTGGAGAATAGATTTTTTGCTTCCGCTGGGGACGATAGTTGCAAGCATACCGGTAGGGGAAGATGACTCCGTTGGGGAATAAACTCGGCGGATGAATTACTCTGCGGGGAAGAGAAGTACTCTAGCGATCTTGCTGGGAAGCAATACTCTGTGGGGATAGAGATACTTTGTTGAGTTGATGAAGACTTGCTGGGGATACCCTTGTGGAGTTGGAAGTGTTAATAGACTTCGCTTGGGATAAGAAGACTTCGTCGAGAACGATCTTTCCGTGGCTTTTGGCTGAGGATAACCCAGTTATATCCTAGTAAGGAAATAACTCTTTGAATAAAGTCGGGAGACGCGTTCGTGCTCCGCGAGGGATAGGCTTCCAGAATCTACTGGGGATAAGCTTACTGCTTGGGGAGATGGATTCCAACTTTCCTGGGGAACTAGATTGGACTCTCTTGGGGGAGTTTGAGATGTACTGGGTAGGTGACTCCACTGAATGTTTGATATACCACCGGGGAACAATCTTTAGACCAAGATTGCCGGGGATGCTTGTTAAGAATATATATGCTGCTGGGGAATGTTGAGATCTGCTGGAGGATACTCAACTTCCTTAAGTTTGATAGTAGCTTCGCTTGAGGAGAGTGTATTGACTTGCTGGCTCACTCTCTGGGGAATTGGGATGTACTGGTTGGACCCTCCTTGATACCTTGGAGGACAGAACAATTAGATTGCCTTTAGACAACTCTTTATTGCCTCTGTTTCTGAGGTGGGAGAGGAAGACCTGTGAGGCGCTGATAGTGGTTGATGGACAAACCTTCTTCTGGTAGGCAAGTGACAAGATGCCGGGACATAGTCATACGCTTTGATCCCTAATTTTTGCCTGGACCGCCCTTTTGGGTTTTCAGTCCACCGGGATACCCATTTTTGCCCAAGCCGCCTTTTCAGGTTTTCGACTTGCCGGGTGTACAGATTTTTTTCATTTCATCCCTCATTTTTGCCCGAACCCTTTTGGTTCGCCGGGAAGCCCTAATTTTTGCCTAGGTATGTCAACCTAGCGGGTCTTTGATTACGCGTAGTATTTTTTCGACTATGTCCGTTCTCAGAAAGTAGGGAGTTGCCCCTGTTAGAAGTGTTTTGTCATGCCACCAGAAGGTATTTGATCAGGCAAGATTCGTTGTTGGAATGTCCCAAGTGACTCAGGCGGAGATTTGCCCCAGGCTATTTGGCCTTTGAGAGATTCTCCGAATCTTGATTGGACTGCCCCAGATAATGGACTCTGATCATATCATGCCCCTTGATTGGAGGTGCCTATGTTCATTAGGCATTCGTCGTGCGAATTTCTATGCTGTTCAAACAAAAAGTCATATGCAAACAAAGTCATGTTAAAAATGCAAAGCTTATGTCTGTCTTGAAGATTTTGAAAATGCATTCTTTTTTTCATAAAACAAGTGAATGTTTGTAAAACGTGATGTCAACTCAATTTTATGGCAAGCCTTAAGGAGTCAGGATACCTTTCGTAACAGTATGCTTTCGAACTAACCCATGCTTCAGCTAGGACTTTTAAGGGTTATAACGTGGCCTGGTTCACGGTTTAAGAAACAAAGGATAAAGGCTCAAATTATTTGTACCCACCCGCTCTTCGTGATGTTCTTCAAACCTAAACTCAGTTGATCATACGTTAGACCTTGTTTGAGTCTTTGTCCTGATTTTCCGGTGATGATTCGGATGTTGATAACTTATTTTGAATAGGCAGTCATTTCTTTTTTTGTTGAGGGTTTGTGAGACCTCTTTCTTGTCTGATTTTTGTTATCCCTTTCTTTTTTTTTGCCTGAAATGTTTCTTTTGTGATTACAGTCAGCGGGATGCCCCAGTTTTGTAAGTCTCCTTCATGGGTTTTGACTTAATGGGTTTTTTGTTTTTTGAGATAATGACTGCCTTTCTTTATTGATCATTCGGAACCATCACTGTCTTTCTTCGTTTTGTAAGGACTTCTTTGGTGCCATTCGTTATGCACTTGGATCAACTGAGAGAACTACTCTGCCCCAGGTTATGATAAAGGGTTTTAAATTTCGAAAAGAAAAACTCCTACTTCTTTGGCTCGGATGGGTTGACGAGGGATTATCTTCCTTATTACTCCAGTGTTTAGGAATTGAAACAATGCCTGTAGCTCATCAGCAGGGTCTGTTCAAAAGCATACTGTAGATTGCGGTATCGTTTTCGTCATCCTCCTTCAAGAGGCTTAGAATTTTAGATCAAGAGTTGACATCAGAAAAAATATGAAAATAATTTGCATTTAGTGAATACGAATATATTGTTTCAAAACAGACATATGCGATGCATTAATGAAATAACAATGTTTAACATGAGTGAATGTTTGAACAATCAAAAGAAAATTACAACTTGAATTCAAATGAACAAAAAAGTGCTTTCTATCCTAGCCATGTTTTGGCATGGGAGCAGTGATCACGTTGGGAGCCTCGGGCGCCTTGAACTCAATCTCCTTTGCGTCAATCAAGTCTTGGATCTTATTTTTCAAGCTCCAACAATCATTTGTAGTATGCCCCGGACTGTCAGAGTGATAAGCGCAGCGGGCGTTGGGATTATACTTGGGTGACGTTGTATTTTGATTCTTTGGAGCTTCTTTTAGAGTCACCAGCTTGGTCTCCAGCAACTGTGGCAACATCTGGGACAAGGTCATGCTGAGCCGAGTGAAATGCCTTCTCTCGCTCTTTTGTTGATTGTGATACTGAGGAGCACCAGCAGGTTTTGAGATCACCACTGCATTGACAGCTTGGCGGCTTTCTGGTCTATTCTGTCTCCTTGAATCATAGACCGCACTGGATTCCTTCTTAAAAGGTTTTTTATCGGTGCTCGATGCAGCATCCTTCTGTATCTTCCCAGACTTGATATCAGCTTCAATCCTTTCCCCAGTCAAGATTAGATCTGTAAACCCAGCGGAAGAATTCCCAATCAGATGGTTGAAGAATGGACCAGACAGGGTCCCTAAGAACATGTCGACGAGCTCGCGGTCAGTCAACGGAGGCTGCACCCTGCCAGCCAGATCCCTCCACTTCTGAGCGTACTCCTTAAAACCTTCACTTGAACCTAACGACATACCCTGGAGTTGGGTACGTGTAGGGGCAAGGTCGGCATTATATTGATACTGCTTATAGAAAGCAGTAGCCAACTCCTCCCAGTTACGAACCTTGGTCCCATCCAGCTGATAGAACCATTCGAGATGAGTCCCTGAAAGACTCTCCTGGAAGAAGTGGATCCACAAATTCTTATCCGCTGAGTACGGTTGAATCTTCCGAACATAGGACCTGAGATGTAGCTTGGGGCAAGACGCCCCGTCGTACTTAGTGAAAGATGGTGCTTTGAATTTACGAGGAATGATTACACCAGTAGACAAACCCAAATCTCTGAAATCCAGCCCAGGTACCTGTTGTATTTCCATGGCCTTCAGACGGTCTTCCAATTGTTTATACTTGTCTTCCACAGGAGGGTATTGTTCGTCGTTGAAATTTGTCTCATTGTCGGAGACCACTGGACTAGGCACCTCTCTCTCATGGTGACTGCCTTCCCTCACAGATGGATTAGTCCCCTCAATTTCAATCTGCAGTGTATTCCTAGGTCTACGTCTAGGGCTGAACAAAACAGTCCTCTTCTTCTTCTTTTTCGAGAGCAGGGTCTTCAGATCTTGTTGCCCCTGGGCCAAATTCATGATCAACTCTTGGAACTGGACATTCTGAGCCTGAAGGGCCTTGATGGACTGCTCAGTTGAGGATTCAGGATTCATGACGAGACTGCTGAAATAAACAGCGAAGAAAGTAAGCAACCTGCAGAGAAAGGGTACCTGTTATGCAATGATATGTATGATATGCATGCAATGTTTTCAAGGACCTCGCGGGGTAAACAAAGAACTTGTTAGAGTTGGAAACTGGTAACTTGATTGAAGGTACTTCATGTTGTTGAGAGTCCTTCTTCACGAGTCAAAGGCTCGCCATATCCAGTGGGTCATAGCCCCTGACAACCTTGGCTAGGGGATCATTCTTCAAGTGTCAAAGCTCACCATATCAAGTGGGTCATAGCCCCTGACAACTTTGGCTAGAGGATCATTCTTCAAGTGTCAAAGCTCACCATATCAAGTGGGTCATAGCCCCTGACAACTTTGGCTAGAGGAAAATAAATCCTCTTTGCCCCTTGCTAGATAGTTGATTCACCATGACCTGCATCACAAGTCCTTGAGATCCGTGAAATGGGTTAGGATGTATGCAATGGTATGATGTTATGGTATGCATGGGGTAATGTGAGTAAACCCTGTTATGAGTCCCTAACTAAGGACTATAAACCAAAACCTGCAAGAAACTTAGGATACCCTGTTATGAGTCCCAATTAAGGGCTATACACAAAACCTGCAAGAAACTTAGTAAGCCCTGTCATGGGTCCCAATTAAGGACTAAAACAAAACTTGCAAGAAACAAGTGTCAGGTAACAAGCATGCAGATAGTCAAGTACGAAGGCACACAAGTCACACAAGAGAAACCCTTAGAGTTTAGGCCAGCATGGGGTCTGGGTATTACCCTCTGGAAGTTGGTGGGCTCAACCTGTCCTATTAGAAGTAACCGGGTTCTAAGGGTCCCAATGTCACAGGATTGCTTTCATTGTTCATCGTTTCTATTTAGCCACTGAACTGGCGACCGAAATATTCCAAGAAAACAACCCTCAATCGAGTGTAGTATCGAGTATCAACCAACCTCAGACTGCACCAAAGTCAGTTATCTCACTACCCTAAAGAGGCCAAGATGGTTCAATTAAGGTTCCTAAGGTCAGTTGATGCTTCACGACACCATGCGGAGGCCCCGTACTCTCCTTGACTGAACTCAAGGGTTACCGGTACACACCAAAGTACCACATCAACGTAGCAGACTGTTTCAACCATGTCGGTATACCCCGCACAGTTCCCTCACAGCCTTGTTGCTACTTTCTAAGAAGGTATCCCCAGATCTGGGTTAGGATCTATAGAACTCCCAAGACAGTCCCATAATAATAAAGCAAACAAGTCAAAGCAATTGAAAACACAGTTATGAACTATCCTAAGGTACACCTCACTTTAAAAAGAGTCCCTAGCAGAGTCGCCAGTTCTATGATCGGTGGATCTGGAACTGACTGTTTAACGCTGGTTCGCGAAATGTCGCGGAAGCAAGAGTCGCCACCATCTTTTATTTTCTCCAAATGGAAAGGACAAAAGCACAGAAAAATTCCTTATAGAGATTGCTCTCGGTTCGGGAGGTAGATTTATAGAAAGGGAAGGTGTTAGCACCCTTTCTATCCATGGTTATCCATGGGCTCTTAGATACTTGCTCATTGTGTTTTCAAAAAATTGTTTGTTTGCTTTTCAACTGTGGGTTTTAAAAAAGTTTCTTTGAAAATTCCAGTTCGACTCTTGTATCGGTCCTCAAGAGTGTTTGAAAAGTTGCTTTCGAAAGCTTTTTGAAAATGTGTCGGTGTGAAAAGTATTTTTGCATTTGTTTTGAAATTAGAGCAAGTATCTACGAGAACCTACCTACTCTAAGGAAATTTATTTACAAAAAATATTAATTAAATAAATATATTTTGATTTTTTTGACTTTTCTGTTTTTTACTATTTTTTATATTTTATGAAAATAAGTTAAATTAAAGGAATTAATTAAAAAAAGAAATAATTGAAATAAATAAAATAAGGAAAAGAAAGAAAATACCATACCTTGGGGGGTTTCTGTCCCCTTTTTGGAGGTGAATTGGAGTGGTTTGGCCATTTGTGTTCTGGCCTCATCATGCATAAGTTGTTCTACTTTGGCCATTTGGCTTTTGGCTTTTGGCCATTTGCGTTTTGGCCTCAACGTTCCTTAATCTTCTCAGGATGTCTGTCTCGCCATGTATTGGTGTCATGCATAAGTTTTTCTACTTTGGCCATTTGGCTTTTGGCTTTTGGCCATTTGGCTTTTGGCCTCAACGTTCCTTAATGAACCTGGGATCCTGTCTAAATCTGCAGTTGAATCTCACGAACACATTAAATAAAATCATAAAATGCAAATAAAGCCAATATATGAAGAAATTTAATGTTTAAGCACAATATGGCATGTATGAATGATTATACCCTTTTGATCATGGAGATCAAATCAATCTTACCCTTACTGGAAAATCAGTGGCCTGAATGCTTTTATGCCTTACTGGAAAATTAGGATCATGGAGATCAAGCCAGTCTTACCCTTACTGAAGAAGTAGTGAGGTGTTGGTTTGTAATGTGATGGCTTGTTTGTAGTGAGAGAGGGAATTGTATTAAGGATTTCAAGGTTTTAGGGTTCTTGAAAGAATTTGATATTCTAATAGTGTTGTGGCAAGGTTTTTTTTCTCTCTTCTTTTTTCCTCTTTTTCTCCTCCCCGGTTTGTGTGAAAAGAAGGTGATTATATAATGAAAATTAGGGTAAAGCAAATGGGCTTTGAATGTGCAATTGGGCCTCCAATATTCACTTGAATTCGTCACTTTCCAGGCTAAGTCGCAGAGACTTAAGTACATTTTTTGAAGTTGAAATGTGAAAACAAAATATAGCCGACATCGAGAACTAACTCCTGTCCGAAAATCGACTCAATCGGATAAACGGTGAATTAGTTATGAATTTTTGAAGTTTCAGCTCAGACAAACTTATTTCGGGCTCTAGTGTCGACTCTGACATGTTCTTCAATAAAAAACTGGTATTGATCGGTGCATAATTTGGTCTCGACTTTTGAAGCAAATTTGTAGATCTATGAGTCAGGGACATTGTGTAAAAATATGAGCCCAATCCAATAAAAATTGACCGAGTTATGAATTTTCGAAGTTTCGGCCCAGATGAAATAATATTCAGCATTCAGGATTTTCAGCGTGTCACGCACTCTGAGCAAAAAACGAAGGCCTTTTGAACACCGTTAGAACTCGATACCTCCTGTGAAAATGTAGCCAACTCAATTTTTGAAATATTGGCGCCGGAACCAGCTCGATACGATGAAAATCGACCAAGTTATGATTTTTTGAACATGACGCAAATAAACTTCTGTCACAAATTTTCTGCACGAAAATACTTGATAAATCCACATTTTTGAAGACCTTCTGATCGAAATTGGCTTCCAGCCGTGAGAGATGAAAACGTAGATAATGTCAAGACGGAATTTTGGCCACCGGAACGGGTTCAAAACGAGTCACGATCTTCAAGTTATGAATTTTTTAGCGCGTAAAAACTGCACTTTCAGCACATTTTTTCACTATATTTCTTCAAGAAAACTCACACATTCGGATACCTTCTTTAAAGAATTGACTCTTGAGCCGAACCTGAATTTGAGAATATGTTATCAGAGATATCTTGGCGAAAGAACACCTGAATATAACGCGCCGGGTTGGACTTGTGAATTTTCTTGAAATGTTTTGAGAAATATGGGAGGGCAAATTTTGGGGTACAACATTCCCTATCAAATAGGAATTCATTATCTCTCAAAATAAAAGCCCACTAAGTCAAAACCTACGAAGGAGACTTAAGAAAAACTGGGGCATCCCGCTGACTATAATCTCAAAAAAAAGAACAGTCAGGAAAAATCAGGGATAATAAATCAAAAAGAGGTCACTACAAATCCTCAACAACATGGAAACTATGGAAAAAATGACTTCCTTCCAACAAACTTAACTTGTATGAACCATCACCAAGACGTCATTTCAGACTCAATTGGAGTTCAAATGTACAATTAAATGAGTTTAGGACTGAAGAACATCACGAAGAATGGGCGGGTACAAATACACTTTGAGCCTTATCCTTTGTTTCTTAAATAGTGAACCAAGCCACTCTACAACCCTTCAAAAGTCCTAATTGAAGCACAGGTTAGTTCGAAAGCATATTGTTACAAAAGGTATCCTGACTCCTGTAAGTCTTACTCCAAATCCTGAGTTGAATTCATATTCTTACAAAAATTCTTTTATCTGCTAAAAACGCATTTTCAAAACTTCAAGACAAGCATAAACTTTGCATTATTTGAATATCATTGTTTGCATATGGCTAATTGTTTGACAGCGAAGAAATTCACACGATGAATATCCAATGAACAAAAACTCTCTCAATGAACAAAATCACTTCAAGTGGGAAGACACTTCCAACAACAGATCTCCTATGAGCAAGGGGGCATGACGTGTTACAGTCCAAACACATATGGGGCAGTCCAGTCAAGATTCCAAGAAATCTCTCAAGAAATGTTGAATATACCATGGGCAGGTCTGTATCTGAATCACTTGGAGTATTAAAAGTGAATTCCAACAAAAAGGTTACGTACGGTTAGTCAAACATTTCTTAGAAGTGCCACAAATACTTGCTACTAGGGGGAGTGACAAGTTTCCCTAAATTCCTTTTCATAGGATGACCCCCAGTCAAGTCCCCATAAAGTTGGATCCAGACAACTCCCAGCCAGAGTTTCAACCTCTCGACAATCCTCTCCCCAGCTGAGTTGGTCTTTAAAGAAGAAGCCTTGTGGATTTCTTCTTAAAGAATTCATCTTGCCAGTAGGTCATCAAATATTATCTTCAACGTGGTTTATTCCCCAACAAAACAATATACCCTCCAACGGAATCATTTCTATTCAAACAATTTTTGGTTACTATGAAGCCTGGACCCGACCAGATAATAGTCTAACCTCTCGAGATATTGTAAAACCTGGACCCAACCAGACAACGGATTAATTTATTTCCTCAGTAGAGTTTTCCTCTACCCCCAACAAGTTACTGTGAAGCCTGGACCCGACTAGATGTCAGTTAAACTTCATCCTTTCCAGCAAGTTACTGTGAAGCCTGGACCTGACCAGATATCAGTTCAACTTCATGCTTTCCAGCAACTTACTGTGAAGCCTGGACCCGACCAGATATCAGTTCAACTTCATCCTTTCAAGAAAGTTACTGTGAAGCCTGGTGTTGTACCCCAAAACTTGCCCTCTCATTTTTACTCAACACATGCCCATGGAGGTCCCCAACTTGCCCTAGGATGACCATGAATTGACCAGACAAATTCTCCTCCTAAGGCAACAAGCCTCTAACTAGGGTTTCAATTTTAAGCAAGATATGTGAATCCCAAGGATCACAAATGTTCTCCATTGTCCTAATATATCCTCAAGATCATCCATTCCAAATGTCATGCCTTAAACAACAAGTTTGCTCAGTCAACTGCTCAAATTCCTAGAAATCAACTGTACTAGGTCAAAAGTCAACTATGGCCCAAATACAGTCAAACTTCAATATTTTTGGTCAACATCAACATTTTCAAGTGATATCCATCATTTGATCAAAGTTTGATCATGATTCCTCAAGGAATGCTCCTAACTCATCAAAAGTCAAAAATGGCAAATTAGGGTTTCTATAGGAAAAGTCAACCAAACTTTGACCAGGCATAACATTCTCATACTTTATCAAAAAAAAATTTGTAAAGGCTCATTTTGAAGATAATCCAATTCCCTACAACTTCTCTTCATCCCTCAAGATCAAGAAATGCACCATTGGAAAGATACAAACTCATACATTATAGGTCCTTTCAAAAAGTCAACAAAAACATCTTTTGGGTCAAAGCTCCTTACATGAACATGGAAGATCCAATTGATATGAAACCAAAAGGTTTGTTTATAGGACATCCTAAGCTCTCTAAAAAGTCTAAGAACACCTTTTTAGCGTTAAAATTGAGAAAGATATGAATTTCTAAAGTTGGACAATTTTATGAAAATGCACAAAAGTCAATGTGAACAACTTGGATTATTTTGAACTAATGGCCGTGGGTTTTGGATCTCAAACACATCCAGGAACTTATGCAAGACATTTAAATCTATTATTTTATTTTTATGAGATTTGTTTTTATTTATTTGAATTTTTATTCATTTAAATCTTAATAAATCAAATAAAATAGTAAAATGATGAATTAAAATCGAAGGATTTGTTTTATGATTAGATCATGAGCCTAAAATCAGAAGATTGAGTCAAAAAATCATGTAAGGGCTGATTGGAGAGAGATGAGCAAATTTTGGCCAAAATTAGAAACATAAAATTCCAAATGCAAAACAAATCTTTTCTACACAAATCTTCAAGATTGAATCCACTTTTGTTGCCCTAATACATCCAAATATATAAACATAACATTTCCAGACCAAGAGAAAAAGGGTTGGCCACATGAAACAGACATTCAAAACTCTAAATTCTCAAGAAAAAAATGTCAATCGGATTTTGGATTACAGACAAATTCAAGGCATTCTGAAGCTTGCAATCAACCCCTGGAGGCCTTCTGAAGCTAGCTGCATCACTCCTAAGCGCCAAAGCTCCAAGAATCGTGCCCAATACAATCACAGTTTGCCTTTCTTTTTTTGAAAACGATTATGGTTTTTAGTGCATTATAAATGGATTTGGATCATGCATTCTTGCTTGTATGAATGATTAGAACATGTTTGAATTGTTAATTGCTTGTTTTGATGAACGTATGACAATACGCCATTGTTAGGGTTTTAACCTATGATTTAGGGTTTTCAGATACAAGTAAAATTAGGCCAAAAGAGGAGCATCATCATGCTTACGAGATCAAACCCAATTGATCCAGGGTTTTAAATTGAATTTATATTGCTTGTTGCCGATTTTGGAAAATTGTAGGTGATTTAGTGACGGACACTGTCAGTAGGTAAAAGTCCCTAGGTTAACACGACAGAGGGCTGGGGAAGACGAAGGCGTGGCACAACTTGGTTGGACAATTTGAAAGGGCGCGCGTTTTTTAAAAAGAGAAATTTATGACCATTACTCAAATATATTATTTTATGCTTAGTTTATATAATGAATGAACAGATTGGCGTGATGGTAGAAGGAACGCTTGGCAAAGGGAGAGACCTGGGTTTGATTCCCAGGTCTTGACGTTATTTTTTTTCTAATGAATTTCTTCCAAATCCAGTGCAGCCAGGCCATTCATGCATACCATGTGTCATCAGGCCATCACCATCAGATTAATCATCCTCCAGATCCAGTGCCCAGAAACGCTTCCCTATGATAGACCTCTCTAACACAACAACACTTGATCATGCGCGTGAGCTTGGGCCATCAGATTTGGGCATTTGCAAAATTTCAGCAGCCTACCCTCCAGTTGGGTTTCTCACCCCCCTCAGGCCCATTTCTTAATTTTTTTTTTGTTTTTTTATTCTTTTATTTAGTTTTATATTTATTTTGTTTATTCACTTTTTTTTAAATCATAAAATCAGAAAAGATCAAAAAATTAGGACTTAGTTTTTTTTCTTAATAAATTAATTTTTGCAAATTAATTAATTTAATTAACTTTAACTTATTTTCTTTAATTTAAAATTAGTTAGAAATTAGGTTAAACTTCTAATGTTTTTATAAAATACCAAAAATATTTTTAATGCAATTAGATTTCTAGGGTTTCAAACGTAGGTCAGTCTCAATTTTTGCGCGTTACTATTTTTTCCATACGATTATTTTTATTATTTATGTAACTGCGCTCGGTTTGTAATAGTTAATTAGGGTTTTAATTTTCGCATTTTACTTTTCAGTCATCATTTATGTATCTGCACCAAAGCCCTGTAATAGCGTAGGAACTTTTATTTCTCGCTTTATATTTTATTATATGCTTAAATTGCTAGTAAATTAGGCGTGCATGTCAAGATTAATCAAATAATCATTAGATCACTAACATAAGATAAAATATCTGAAAAAGCACACGGTTGCACACTTGCACCCCTAGGGTATACCCCACTTTGGTTGCCTCGGAAAACAAATGGTCATGTCCCTCGAACATAGGGATATCTTAGCCAAGACCTTCAATCTAAAAGTCATCATAAAGATCATAGTCCCTTAATGTCCCTCGAGTTGCCCACGAGAAATGATCTTGTCCCTTGATGTTACATATATGATGACAGTCCCTTCGAAATGCTAAGGTATCCTTACATGTTGCCTTCAATGACCATAACATCCCTTTTGATAGTCCCTCAACATCCGACGATAGGGCTACCTACTCACTAATAGTAGGATAACACTATCTAAAGGAGAGGAGGAAAAGAACACCCTTTTTGGAGTAGGTAGACAGTTCTTAAGTACTTGTTCAAAATCTTATTCTTTTTTACACTTACACACTTTCAAAAACTTCTTTCAAAAAATGCTTTATCACACTCTTGAGGACTAATACAAGAGTTATCATAAAGAAAACAAATTCTTTCAAAACACACAAACACGAAAACAATTTTCAAAATGAGCAAGTACCTAAGAGTCTGTGGAAAACCACGGATGGAAAGGGTGCTAACACCTTCCCTTTCCATAATCTACCCACCTTACTCAAAAAATCTCGAAAAAGGTCTTTTCTGTTCTTTTCACCCTTTCCTTTGTTGGATAAAACAAAAGTTGGTGGCGACTTTTGCTTACCACGACATTTGCAAACAAAAAATGCAAACCAGTATTAACAGTCAGTTCTGCCACTATATCACACCTAGACCCGACCAGATATCAGTTCAACTTCATCCTTTCAACTAAGTTACTGTGAAGCCTGGACCCGACTAGATATCAGTTCAACTTCATCTGTTCAAGCAAGTTACTGTGAAGCTTGTGCCCGACCAGATATCAGTTCAACTTTATCCTTTCAATTAAGTTACTGTGAAGTCTAGACCCGACCAAATATCAGTTCAACTTCATCCTTTCAAGCAAGTAACTATGAAGCCTGGACCCAACCAGATATCAGTTCAACTTCATCCTTTCAAGTAAGTTATTGCGAATCCTGGAGCTCGAACAGATAACAATTAACTTCATCCACCTCAGAAATTTGCTTTGAAACCCGGAATCCAACCAGATAGCAGTTTAGTGTTAGTAAGTTGCTGCGAAGCCTGGAATCCGACCAGATAACAGCCTAACTTCACTCTCCCAAGTAATTTCATGCGAAGCCTGGAATCTGACCAGATAACAGTTAATCTAATCTTCCCCAGTAAGTCGTTGCGAAGCCTGGAATACGACCATATAACATTCAACTTCATTATCCTCAACAGTTTGCTGCCAAGCCTGGATTTTGACCAGATAACAGCTAACTTTTGATTCTCTCAAGTCAGGAATAACTCCCCAGTAGAGGAACGAGTAGCTACGACTCCTAAACTCTTTTCCCCAAACAGAGATCAACACTCTCCATAGAGTCTTCTTAAACAATCCAATATTCCCCAACGGAGTTTCTCCTCAAACAACAGAACAGGAATTCCCAGCATAAATATTCTAAACAAAGTTGAAGATACATATATTCTCCAACAACAGTTAGGGATTCAGCCTCCCAAGATTCCCCATCATGTTGTCAAGGATTTATTTTCCTAGACAAAGACGCACTGCAATAAATGCATCACATTCATACACCATATAACATACATGATATATGCATACAACACAACCTCATTTTTGAGAACATCATTACATAATGCATTTCATACATCATAAAATTGCATACAGCTAACCCTTTACCTTTTCAGGAAAGATCAATCAACAGATAGATATCATCAACAATTTTCAACAGGTCCAAGATTAGTTTCTGAAGCAAGACAGAGCAACTACCTACGTAACCAGATACAACTTCACACGAGCTCATCATGAAGCATTCTTACACGGGTTACTTCTGACTACCAGATGCAGCTTCACACGGGCTCATCATGAAGCAATCTTACACGGGTTCCTTCTGACTACCAAATGTAGCTTCAAACGGGCTCATCATAAAGCAATCTTACACTGGTTCCTTTTGACTACTGATGCAGCTTCACACAGGCTCATCATGAAGCAATCTTACACGGTTTCCTTCTGACTACCAGATGCAACTTCACACTGGCTCATCATGAAGCAATCTTACACAGGTTCCTTCTCACAATTTTCAGATGCAGTTTTACACAGACTCATCCTAAGGCAACCCTACACAGGTTCCTTCTCTTGAATTTCCAGATGCAGTTTTACACTGACCCATCCCGAGGCAACCCTACCCGCGTTCCTTCTCACAATTTCCAAATGCAGTTTTACACAGACTCATCCTGAGGCAACCCTACCCAGATGCAGTTTTACACGGACTCATCCTAAGGCAACCCTACCCAGGTTCCTTCTCTTGAATTTCCAGATGCAGTTTTACACGGACTCATCTTGAGGCAACCCTACCCAGGTTCCTTCTCACAATCTCCAGACGCAGTTTTACATGGACTCATCCTGAGGCAACCTTACCCTGGTTCCTTCTCACAATTTCCAGATGCAATTTTACACGGACTCATCCTGAAGCAATCCTACCCAGGTTTCTTCTCATCTCCAGATGAAGTTTTACACTGACTCATCATGAAGCAACCCTACCCAGGTTCCTTCTCATACATTTCCAGATGAAGTTTCACATGGATTCATCCTGAAGCAGCCCTACCCAGGATTCCCTTTCATATATCTCCTAAAGCATCCCTACCCAAGTTCATCATAAAGTAATCTTACACATATTCCTTCTAATACATTTCTAGACACGGCTTAACACGGGTCCATTCCAGCATATCATTCAGAGTTAAATTAACCAAAGATTTATTCTGATACTCCTCCCAGTTACAGTCAAGTTTAGACTTGGTCTAATTTCTATCAACAATCACCTTTGAATGGCATTTATAAGCCCATTCCCTACACGATCAACCACCACATCTTCGAGCGCAAATTTCTGGGCACTCTAGTGTTCAATCATCTTCTACCTTCAAGCTACGAACGACAACGTGCCATACTTGCTCTTCAGGTTTAAGAAGATTGAACAGGGGAAGCTGTTGTAACCCAAAATTTACCCTCTCTTTTCTCAAAGACATTTTATCACAAGGATTTTTAAAATCTCAAAATTTGCACAAGTACAAAACAAACAAAAAAGGGCAAAGCAGAAAAATTGATTTTCTTGACAAAATTGAAGAAAAACAAGCTTGCTTCGATTCATACTAGTTTCGATTGGGCATCTAGGCTTACTTCGAGCAAGTTTGATTCATCCTTCGATTAGGAATTTGGGCCTCCTTCAATGTATGCTTTGATTTACATCCTTAGATTGAGCATTTGCCTTCTACGAGCGAGCTTTGGTCCTCACGTTTCAATTGAACATTTGGGCCTCCTCCAATTCAAGCTTTGATTTACATCCTTCGATTGAGCATCTGGATTCTTTGATCAAGATTTAGTCCATAAGTTTCATTTGGGAATTTGACCTCCTGCAGGTTTGCTTTGATGCACTAAAATAGCTCCTGCATGCAAGCTTCATTTGGACAATGGCTCCTGCATGCAAGCTTCATTTCGACAATGGCTCATGCCTGCAAGCTTCAATTGCACCATTGGCCCCACACATATTTGCCTTGGATTCACAAGTTTTTGGTTGGATGAATGGATACCTTCCTGTGACTTTCGATTTCATCTTCATGTTTTCTCCGAATGCGCCTTCATATCACCTTCGAATCCATCTGCAAACCCTTCAATACGCCATAGTGCTGCATTAAGACACACAACTTGGTGGCCCATTCAAAGGACTTGTCATAGTTGGGGGAATAATTGTTTTTGCTTACTTTGGAGTCTGGTCGAAGGTATGGGCCTAAGTGATCAAAAGCAAGAGGAATCAAAATGGCATATTCAGCTGAAGAGGGACATTCGAAGAACACACCGTTGGTCCATTCGAAGGATACACAACTGGTGGAAACAAATGTTGCTTTGTTGAGTCTGGTCGAAGGTTATGGAAAGATGAAAGATTTGATTCAAAGGGTCAAGTTGTCCATAGGTCAGGCTACATAGGCCTCCAACTTGTGCCTCACTCTATATTAAATTGTTCTTCAAGCCAACTTGCTCTTGATGACATCACTACCTTTTTAAAAAAAATTTGAGCCTTGCGCCTATCTCTTCTGCATATTTTCCCCCTATAAACTAGGAGCCATCCATCTAAACCATTTATTTTGGTACTTTTATCTTGGGATTATAAAAATTTGACACAAGTGGATGTTGGCATTTCAAAGAAACTATATTTTATTCTTTCACAAAGCTGGTCATTCAAAATTTTTTCTCTATAAATAGAGAGTTCATTTGCACATCAAAAGGGGATGGAAGACAACTAGAGAGAACACTGGCAGATTTTGGGTGGCGTGGAAAGAATCTTAAAAAATCATCAAAGTCTCAAAACTCTTAAAATCTTAAGATTCTCAAACACTAAACACTAACCCGGAATCTAAAGAAACACAACACTTATTTCTTTTTCTCTTTCGAATCTGAAACAATCCCCACACTTTGTTTTTCTTTCGAATTCAGTAGAAAGAATACTACACCTTTTCTTCTCCTTCGAATCCATAAATAACAAACACCATCCTTACACCTCTTGACCTTTGAATCCAGTCAAAGGAACACCACACATGTTTCTTTCCTTCGAATCCAGGAGCATCTAGTTCAACCACTTGAAGGTCCAGCACACGCTCTAGCCTCCAGCAAGGTAAGTTGTTCTAAACCTTGAACTCTTCGCTTCTTGCATAACATGTAAATATAATTCCTTTTCGTTTCAAACATGTACATACTATTATTCTTCTTTTTGTTTCCATCCTTTTAATATGTTTCATGGTTAACAACCTTCTTGGTTTTTTCTCTTTGTACATTTAAACATGCTTTAAGAACTAATCTGTCCCTAAGGTAATGTTGGCATGGCCTTAGGCCATGTTGATATTCAAACTCAAACGAAAGAAACAGGAGGCAGGAAGTTGGAAATGAAGCCCCTAGCTTCCACACTAACCTTCAGGTCAAACAAAAGAGGCAGCCAAAAGGCACATCACACTGATTCCAGGCCCATTCGAAAGTCTCAACATGCCAGCCTCCAGACCCCCAATCGAAAGTCATGCCTTCACCCTTTTCAGGCCAGATCGAAGAGAGCCAGAAAGTGCAGAATCGAAAGGTTTTTCTGCCTAAATCGAAAAAACCCTTTTTATTGCTTTTATCTTATTTTTGCCTTTATATTTTCATGCAACTAAATATGGTTGTAATAGTGTAGAATTTTATCTTTCTGTATTTTTTTACTATATACAAAATGCTAGTAATTAGGGTGTATGGCAAGATAAAATCAACAAGTAGACCACCCTGTCAAAAGATAAAAATGCATGCAATCAAACACACTTTGCACACATTCACCTCTAGGGTTAACTCCACTTGTTTCCTTGGGAAAATGGTCATGTTATGCATGTGAGACGTCTTAGCAAAAACAATCAAAATACAAGATCATAGTCCCTCGATGACGCTTCGAATGTTTCCTTACAAATGATCTTAGTCCCTCAAGAGAAATTCTAATATGTCTCACAACATTGCTATCATGACTATACGATGACCCAAACCCGTCCCTTTTACATCCAAAGATAAAGGCTTCTTACCAATCAATGGTAAGATAGCAATATCAAAGGAAGAGAGGAATGAACAAAATACTTTTGAGTAAGGTAGAATGTTCCTAGTTGTTTGCTCATCTTCAAACACAAACACCTTTTCAAATGCACCAACACTTTCCATAAAATATTTTCAAAAGTCCAACACTTTGTATACATTCTTATAGAGACGAGAATCATTACAAAGTTTGCCTAAACGAGGACGCTTTTCAAAAAATACTTTCAAAACCCACCACAAAGCATACTTTCAAACAAAAGCAATGATCTAGCAAGCAACTAAGAGCCCATAGATAATTATGGATGAAAAGGGTGCTAACACCTTCCCTTTTCATAACCTACCCCCCGAACTCAAGAAAATAATATCAAAGGTCTTTCCTGTTCTTTTCACCCTTTCCTTTATTTGGATAAAAGAATAGTCGGTGGCGACTTTTGCTATCCGCAAAAATTGCGATAAAACGCAAAAACACCCAAGTCAGTTCTCCCACCGTGTTACATCCCACATCTCTTAGTTTAGTGGTGAAAGAGAGAATCAAAGGCTATATATAGGTTTCAAGTTTTTATTTACAAGATGTACAAGTCAAAAACACTTTAAGTTCATATTTAACCTTTTATATTTTCTCTGATACTCTTGTTTTAGAGTGTTGTGATGAATAGTTACATATTTGCTTTAGAGAGTACGTGTGTATTGGGGCCTTGGGGTGGTTGAGGGTAGTCTATGTGTTGTAACAATTTTTACATAGTTTTATTCTCTGGTTGTCATTTGACAACAATTGTAGTTTTTTCCCCAGTTTTGGAGTTTCGACGTTAATCTCTTGTGTTATTATTTTGTTCCTCTTTTTTCTCTATGTTTTGTTTTTCCCAACAAGTGGTATCAAAAGTCTTGATTTGGTGGAGTATAATTTTTATTATGCTCTGTGGTTGCAGTTTTTCCTGATCTTCCATATTAGAAAAGACATTCTATACTCTGTGTTGGTTGGGAAAATTTTAATTTTCCGCAGGAAAGGTTTTGGTTGCAATGTTAAGTTTTTTAAGTGATGTGAAGATTGACTTAGATAAATTTGATTGAAGAATCAATTTTGACTTGTGGAAAATTCAAGTCAAAGATGTTTTGATACAATTAGGATTACATAATACGTTGAAAGAAAACATTTCCAACATGGATAACGAGAAGTGAGAGGAACTAGATTTGAGAGCTTCAAGTACAATCTGCATGTCTTTGGCTAAGAATATTCTTGATACGTTGTTAGCCAAAGAGCTTTGAGATAAACTTGAAGGGCTATATCAAGTAAAAGATATATCAAACCATTTATTATTGAAGGAGCAGTTTCATAGCTTGCGTACGGATGAACATACAAAAATATTTAAGCATATAAGTGTTATAAATGATATTTTTTATGAATTAGAAACTATTGGAGTCGAGATTGATGAAGAAGATAAAGCTCTGAGACTCATATGGTCTCTTCCATCTTCCTATGAGTATATTAAACCTGTTTAGATATATGGAAAGGAAACTTTAAATTTTGAAGAAGTTGCTAGTAACATTATTTCTGAAGAAAAAAATTGAAAGGTGAGAATAATACTTCATCAAACTCAGTGTTGTTTGCAAGAGGAAGATCTCATGTGAAGAAAAACAATGAAAAAGGTGTGAGATGTTGGAAATATAGAAAGATTGGACATATAAAGTATAAGTTTCTTGATGGGGATGCATCCGAGAAGGAATCTGAGTCAAATGCTAGCAATGTCACTCTCGTTGTCAGAGAGGATGATATTGTCTGAAAATTGAGAAGTGTGTCCTTGTGACATTTTGCTGTCATGAAAAAGGACGAGTTATTGCTAGCAGCTTAACACATGGGAATTTATACAAAGTGTGTTGTGAGATTATGTCGATGGTTAAAGAACTTTCTGCCTACATGGAAGTTGCACCCTAAAGTTTCAATATGGTTTTCAAAATGCGAAAATTCTTGAAGTGGTTTAACTTCAAGTGAAGTATACTCTTCTTTAGGGGAAAGTATGATAGTTTTTAAAACTACAATTTTCAGTGAAGAGAATGCGAAAATTCTTAGAGTGGTGTAGTTTCAAGTGACTATACTCTTTATGGTGGAGTATGATTGTTGGTGAAGACGATGAAAGCTTATGTATTATTTTCAATCAAGGTGGAGATTATTGGGGTTGGTTGAAAATATACATGTTTAAGAAGTCTCACATTGGTTAATTTTGTGAAGGAAGACGAAGTCTAAGGCTATATATAGGATTAAAGTTCTTCTAATTCCCACATCACTTAGTTTAATGGTGAAAGAGAGAATTCAATGTTATATATAGGTTTCAAGTGTTTCTTTACAAGATGTACCAGTCAAAAGCACTTTAAGCTTGTATTTGAATTTTTATATTTTCTCTTATACTCTTGTTTTAGAGTGTTGTGAGGGGTAATTAAATATTTTTGTTGGAGAGTGCGATGTATTGGGACCTTGAGGTGCTTGAGGATAGTTTATGTGTTGCAACAATTTTCACATTGTGTTATTCTCTAGTTGTCATTTGACAACGATTGTAGTTTTTTCTTCAGTTTTAGAGTTTTCACGTTAATCTCTTGTGTTGTTATTTTGTTCATCTTTTTTCTCTATGTTTTCTTTTTTCGCAACACATATATCTTAATTTATTTCATTATTTCATTAACTTAATTCTACCATAGATTCTAACATTTCAAAAAAATGAAATGTATATATTATTGAGAATCAAGTGTGAGAAAGAAGTCTCACATTGATTAGAAAGTGTATAAGTGAGAAAACTCATACACCTATCACCTTAAGGTTTTGGGTGAATAAGTGGTGTGTATCTCACTTGTGTATTGCTCTTGGTCCAATGGTAAATGCTCTGTCATGTTGACCTCCCAAATTTTCTTCAACAGTGGTATTATGAGCCTTTGGTTTCAAGTGAAGGGATCAACTTACTTGTATCGAAAATACTCCTCACAAATGATGGATAAGATGTGTCCCGTTAAAGAGTGTTAACGGCAGTACATGTGAAAGAAAGAACTTTCACTTGAGGGAAAACATTAGACTCACACTTGAGAGAGAGTGTTGAGAATCAAATGTGAAGAAAAAGTCTCACATTGATTAAAAAATGGTATAAGTAAGAAAACCTATATACCTATCACATTAAGATTTTAGATAAATAAATGACGTATCTCTTACAAAAAAAAAATATGTTACTCAAAGAAAAAAATCCCACAAAATAAAATACTTCTCACTATACCCCAATTGTTGCGCCAAACATATATCATATTTACCTAACAAGAGAAAAAAAACAAGAAGATGGAATAATAGACAACAAGGCAAAAGAGGAAAAAGAAGTGATATGAATGAGGAAAAATAGTGGGACCAAACACAACACAGAACAGCCCTATGTTTATAATTATGTGGGTGAATCCAACTGCACACTAAGATCTTATAGGCCAGAACTTGTGGCTCACAAAATTTCCCCTTTTCTTATTTGGCATTTGTACCTTTTTCCCTTTATAAAACCTCTTCACAGAAACTCACAAATAAGCAAAACAAAGAGACAAAAACAACAAACACTCCACAACACCACCAACAACAACAATTTCTTCTACATATTACCATTGATATATCTGAGATGATTAATGATTCAACCATACAACTCTTTGGGACAACAATTTTCTTCACACACAATATAAATGTCTCTACCATTGATTCTTCCTCAGAATTTGAACCTTCTCTTCCTCATGAAGATTTCTCTAATCATAGTCTTCATTCATCTTTATCTTTATCTTCATCTTCTCCACTTGAAGTAAATTCTTCAATGGAACATGTTGCAAAGAGATATAAGGTATGTGTCATGCCATGATTATTGTTCTACATGAAAAATACTGTTTATTTAAAATTATATATTTAACTAGTATGTTTTGCAATTTTAACAAAAACCCTTTTCTCAGAAGCTGCCAATTGTTAATGGGTTGATTCCAAAATTTCATCTTTTTTTGTTTAGATTCATAAATTGCTTTCTCATTTGTAGATTTATTTAAGATTCTAGTTGTGATACAAATCAATCATACATATAACCAAGGTTTTAAAAGTTAGTCGCATCTATAAAGGCTTTCGTGATTTCAGTGGTTACAAGTACGATAATAATGGTTGTTGTTGTCGCGGTGTAAATTAATCATAATTTGTTCTTTATCTTAAAAACGGTGAACTGAAGGTGCCGATACGGTTTTATCGCGGCCGACTAGCCTTGCATATAACTTTTGAAATGATTATATGATTAAAATAATTGGATCAAAGTTCATTCACTAGAGAATTTTTTTATGAATAACCCAAGTCAGTGATTTTGCTTTATGATACAAGTTTCCTAGTTTATCCTTAACCAATATAAGTTGTGGCTTATATTTGAGTCATATCTAACTGATATATATCAATTTCAGGAAACATCAAGAAAAGAAGTCACCTCAGTGCAAGTTTTAGAGGATGAGGCTTCATTTCACCCCACAAAGGATTTAAAGTCTCCCACATCCTCAAGTCTTATTGAGAACCCCAAGACTCCCTCATCAGAAACAGAAACTTCTCAACTGAATTCCACTAAAATTGATGAACAAAGTGATATATCACAAGACAAAGGTGCAAACAAACCAGACAAAATTGTTCCATGTCCAAGATGCAAAAGCATGGACACCAAGTTTTGCTACTACAACAACTACAACATCAAACAACCGCGGCACTTTTGCAAGAACTGTCAAAGATATTGGACTTCTGGAGGAACCACTAGAAAGATGCTTGTAGGTGCAGGTCGCCGCAAGAACAAAATCTCTTCTATTTCTTCTGATGTATCGCATTATCGTCAAATGAGTACTGTCTTTACCTTTGGATCAGATTCTCCTATTATGCCTTCAACTCCACTTGACAAGAAAACGAATATTGATTCACATGAAGAAACAATTGATAAGAGTTATCAGAATTTTCCTCCACAGTTTCCATGGAACCCTGCAATGTGTTATCCTGTGTCATTTTATCCCAATATAGCACACTATGGTGGTTTCTTGCAACCATTATGGAATGTACAATCTATCCCAACACAATCTTGCGGCCCAAGTAAACCTTCATTAGGGAAACATTCAAGAGATGGAGATATGATCATTCATCCCAACTCAGAGAAAGAAAAACTTGGATTAGAAAGCAACAAGAAAGAAGGTAATAATACTAGTGTATTGATTCCTAAGACACTGATAATCGATGACCCGAATGAAATTGCAAAGAGTTCGGTTTGGTCAACAATAGGAATCAAGAATGGGAGAGGACTTTTCAAGGGATTTGCATCTAAGGGTGATGATAAGAACGATCATGTCGTCGAAGTATCCTCATCATCAGTATTGAAAGCTAACCCTGCAGCTTCATCAAGGTCCCTAATGTTCCATGAGAGGGTTTAATTGGCAATAAGTAGCACCGATACCTCAGATGGAAGGCGTGTCCTAAGCGTGACAGTGTCGTGTCAGTCAGAGTCTTTGTAAATGTTAAATCATAGTAGAAAATATTCATTAGATTCTGAAAATGTTTACGAAATACATAGGCCAGTACAATCACTTTCTGCTAAGGTGCTTTTGATTTTTGTTGGAAATAGATCACTTTGTTGAGTAAATACCTTGGTATGTACATATTATATATTATATATATGAAACAAGATAAATAACAAAGGAAATAAGATTCTTGAACTGAAATCCAATGGTTTTGAATAAATATCAGAAAGATGCTATTGTTATTATTACTTCTTGAGTTTACTATACAACTTATGGCACACCACATTGTTTTCACTTTATTCATTTAGAGGATAATGTTTCTTTGAAAAGGACTCCTAAGAGGAAATAAAAATATGACCGAATCATGACTTAAAGGATATGTATGAATTGATGTGTAGCATATAATAAAATGAAATGGAACAAAAGAATCTTACAAAGGGTAAGAACAAGAAAAAAGAGGAATTGAGAAAAAGGCCAAAGTTTAAAAAGGAGGTGACATGGATGAAAAGGGTAGCAGAGATGATAGCGGCACTATCTTTATAATTTCGTTGAGGAATCCAACTGCACACTATGATATCCCAGGCCACAAGAACTTGTGGCTCACAAAACTTTCCCCTTTCTGAAGTGGCATTCCAACTTTTCAACAAACCTCTTATCTTCTTTGAGAATGGCAATTTCATCCTAAATTCCATATTTAGATCCATCTATTCATTAATTAATCCAATCTATTTAAAAATATATTGGCTTAATAATCATTTATCCCTATCATATGGAACGAATTTAAAAAATAACTCTAAAAAAAAAAACACAAATTTTATCCATGTGATTTGAAGATTCCTTTATTTTAAATATAATTTCACATAAAAAATATATATTAGTATAATAAATTGAAATTAAATATATTTTAAATTTATTAATTAATTAGAAATTAACATATTTTAATAAATATTTTAATATATTATTAAAATGATCTCCTTTACAATTTTTAAATATAATATAGTAAATATAATAGTAAATTAATATATGGATAATGTATTGTTAATATTTACTATATATGAATAATATTGTGAATTATT